>OZ007598.1:114704147-115979147 GCA_963931845.1 Maratus michaelseni
GATACCCGGCTTGTTCGGCGCAAAAATCCACTTTCTCGGCAATATCTAGCCATAAAGATATTTCTCTTTGGCTAGAGAGGTATTCTCGGCCAACTGCTCTCAGCAGTTAAAAAATCGAATCGCCTTTTAAAGGCCTCAAGTTCAGATATATAGAGTGACGGAATTTCAAGTGTTCTTAATGGTCGAGGCCTGGATTTAAGTGCTACAAATTTATAGTGTAATAAACATCTTTGTATTGTTAGATCATAGGATGCGATAGAGAATTCTAGTCTCTTGAAAATGTTTTCCGTGCTTACATCTGGAAACTTGCTTTCAGTTTTACTTTGAAAGAAATAATATCTAACAGTCGTTATATACCTCTTATTCTCAGACAATTAGTGAGACATTTAGACATAAAGCTTTACAGTTTAGCTTCCTAATGCCTTACAGCATTTGCATGCTGCCATATTACTTTCTTGATAAAACTGTTCAATTTTAAGCTTATCTCAAATTCATTTTATGTTTTTACCATTAGAGAAAGGTAGAGTGATAATCGTAGAATAAAACAGAAAAAAAATGTATTTAAAAGTATAAAATTATATGCTGAAAAATAATCTTTATCTTTAAAATATTATTATATATTCAATAAGAAAGTTATCATGAATTTTACACACAATTTATTTCGGTTGAAATATACCTTTACTTTAAACTATTTATAATAATTCAGACTAGTTTCATAATAAAATTTTGTACCGTGAAATGGGTTAAATTTTTTAAATGTAAGTGATATGTCAAATTTAGTCTAATAACATATTGGTTCATATTTTATTTTGTAAATTGTGAATTTTTTTTTTCAAGTACATATTTTCAGCACTGTTTCTTATAACACCGTTTGTTCTTTTTGCCTGTCATTCAAAATCGTCTATCACTTATTACTCCACAAAAAATAATAAATTTATAAAACAAAAATCAGATATTGTTTAAAAAAAAGCATAAATAAAAGCGATTCAAAAGTATTCTGTACTATTTTTGTTTGTTGATACGCGGGAAAGTCATTAAGTAAATCACAAAAGATAATTAAATAATAACTTACAATGATATTCACTTCAAAACTAGTTTTATTTCTCAACATATTCTCCACCAATATTTATGCACTTATATCACCGTTTTATCAGTGCCCCAACACCAGCTGCATAAGATTCTTTGGGTTGCTGTCTCACATACATTAGGACTTCAAGTTGGACCTTTTCATCATCTGTGAACATCATCTTGCTTCCAAGATGGTTTTTTAGTGGACTAAACAGATGAAAATCGCTTGGGGTTAAGTCGAAGCTGTATGTTGGATGTTGAAGAAGTTGCAAGATGATGTCCTAATGTAGCTGAGACAGCAATCCAAAGAATATTATGCAGCTGGTGTTGGGTCGCTGATAAAACGGTGATATAAGTGCATAATATTGGTGGAGAATATGTTGAGAATAGTTTTGAAGTGAATAATCATTGTAAGTTATTATTTAATTATCTTTTGTGGCTTACTTAATGACTTTCCCTCGTAATTACATAATTTCTACGATATGTTTCATTTGATATTTGTTGTTTGTTTTTTAATCGTATTTACTACTATTTACACTGCTTATGATTCATAAAAATATTATTTTTTTAATGATTGAATACAATGTTAATATTTTCTTATCGAAACTTATATGTTTTGTATATGTATACTGCGATAATATATTATTGTTATTATTATTTGTGTTGTTATTTTGTAATAAAAATGCTCAATTCAAAGCTATAGTGTGCTTGATCGAAAGCTCATTTTATGTTTAAAATTATTGTTATTATTATTATCATTCAGAGATGTAGCCGAATTTGGACCACTTCACTTATTTTCAGGTGTAACTCATTTCATTTTTGGAATATCTGCAAAATATCACTACACGTCGTCAATCTATTCATCTACTAAATAAATAAATTTTTAGAACAATTTCTTTTTGAAAATTTTGTCAAAAATGGTCCAAATTTAGCGACTTGGTAGCCCAAATTGGACCCCCAGTCTTCTAAATTGGATCAAACAACATTAGGCTGTTTTACTGTGTAAGGAATATAACTAATTTTTAAACTTTTTAGTATTTAAACATTTAAAAACATTTTTAACGTCGAATTTCGACGGTGGCTTGGACAGATGCAAAGCACATGCGCATATGAGCTTACTCATTTCCATTATCACAGGGAAAGAGATGTGTGCTTTATTTACTGAATATGATATGAACGTAGGAATATACTATTTGTATGATACTTCATAAGTCCATGAAATTTTCTTTTTGCTGTGGGGAATATGGCGGTAATGTCGAACTGATATGCATTATACAGTTGTTTACGAATTGTTTGTTTGGAGTTTACATCGAAAATAGTACACTGTATTTCACTGTGAATTTTTTTTTTAAATAAAATTTTTGAAACACTGTTTCATACGCTCCCCCTCTTAAATAATAAATAAGCTTATTTTACTGATATTGTTATAGCAATTTGTTTCCGTCAAGGTTTGACGGGTTCCATCTAATATAACTAATTTTATTAAAAGCAAAGTTTGCGATTAATGAAGCAATCAAACAAAACAACAGCAATGAAATATAATGATATCAAATGTCTGAAAGTAAGAGTAATTCTTTTAAATCAAAATGCATTCAAATATAAATTAAAGTTATAAGTAATTAAGAATAGAAATTATGGCACTAATTGCCAGTTACTTGAATATCATGTAAGAAGTGATGCAAGACTTACATATGAATTTATTTTATTCATTTTTTATTCCAGCGTACACAACATGGAACCATATTTGGCAATCTGAACACTGAATCATTTCTGTTATTTTATTTTGCATACAAATTAGGCCAAACCAATCATTACTGTCCTGATTTTTATTTTTAGATTCTGAATCATCAGACTTTTTTTTGCAACAGAAGTTTCCTTTACCTTATGTCTGTAGTTCTTTCTTTCCATTATTTTCTTTCCAATTGAATTACGCCTATTTTTTAAAACTTGATGTTCCAATTGCTTTTGTGCTTTAAGAGCTCTTTTTTGTCGTTTTTTTTGTTTTTCCATTCAAGGTTTACTTTATATGGCGCAGATGTTAATACAGCTGTTTTTTTTGGCTCTCTCTGTACTTTGACTTAAATGATTTTGGCAAGGGAGATTTTAAATATTCTTTGGCTTTTTCAGATTTTGTAGCTGCAGCCTTCTTGCGGGTTTTCTTCACAACTTACACTTTTCTTTTCGTTTCCTATATCTTTGACAACTTTTCCTGTCACTGATGTTTTTCTTCCAGACTGTTTGTCTGTGTCGTTTTCATCATTTTTTTTTTACTCTCTTAGTTTCATTAGGTTTCATGATTACTGACTCTGACTCTGAACTCTAACTAGCAGGAGAATCAACGGATCTGTCTGCAGTGCCTATCTCCTCGTATATCCTCTTATTTGTGATCGTATATCTGGCCCAATTTAAGCAATTCAAATTGCTCCAATTAAGGCAACTGCGCCATTTTTTAAAACAGATAATCTCAAGACTAAGAAATAAAACGAAAGCAAACAAATCCTCGTGAAAAATATCAGCAATAAACACATGAATTTAGATATGTATATAAAAACATGACAACTTACCTTAGTTTTAAAATATTCACTTACGTTTAGTAGGAATAAATTAGATCAAAACAGCTAATTTTAGGTTTTCTAAAATCCGTCGATGCTTCTTCTAAGTCATAAATGACATCATTCTGATGAGTAGAATTTCAGCAGCAGATGGCGTCTCTTTTTACTTACCCATCATACGTAGTATAGGGTAAGTCTTGTAATCGTTTTGAAAATCGAAAAATTTTTTTTGACGGATTTACTCGTTTCAGACACTGGAGATTCCGAAAAACATATTTTTAGAAAAAAAGTTTTGCCGTCCGTCTGTGTGTCTGTGTGTCTGTGTGTGTGTGTGTCTGTAAACGCTCTATCTCCCGAAAAAATTGAGATAGAGACTTGCAATTTGGTATGTACTTAGTATGTAATAATGGGAAGAAGCCTATTTCATTTCAATAACCTCGATTAACCGGAAGAATTTTTTTCGGACTCTCGAAATATTCGTTCTGATGAAAGGTATATAAAAATTTTTGAAATTGTTTATTTTAAGAAATGAATATAAAAGACAATAAAAAAACATAAATTTTGAATAAAGCATGAAGTTGATCGGATAATTAGTTGCCGAGATATTTGGAATCCTATTTTCCACACTCTTCGATTTTTCATGACCCTGTATTTCATCCAAATTTCACTTCAAAGATATATTTTAATTGGAAATTTGACGCTTAATCAGATGCAATAAACTGCTAGTTAATAGGATTATTATTTTTGGAGTTATAAGGAAAAACCTCTTTCAAGCAATTCAGTAATCGAGCCTTTAAAGTTTGTGACGTCATCAAGCCACGATTTTATTTGAATTGCAATGCATTTTATAAGTAGTTTACACATTTTTATTTTAATATTTTACATTATGCATATCCATGATGGGTAAGTATTACGGTGGCCCCCAACGACTAGTTATAATTGATGGCAGAATTAATTGCAGCGGTTAATTAATTGCAGCGGTCTATTTAAAGCAACGTGGTGGTCCAAATATGGCTACTCTCTCCTATAATTTTTTGAGTGAACAATAGAAATGCTTATTCTTATTAAAATTTTGGCACTAAAAACAGCGTTTTTAGAGCCAAAAAACACTGAAAATACAAATATATATATATATACTAGCTGTTACCCGTGACTTCGTTCACGTAACATTAAAAGAAAAATAAATGTACTAATCAAGCAAAATATTTCACTCCCGATAATTAAAAACGTAAATAATTAACTATCTTTTTATCACATTTCATAGAAGAAAATACGATATTTCTTTGTTATAGGGGCCTTGACATAAATCAGTTTAAAAAAGGTAAAATTTTGTGCCAAATAACCGCGAAAAGGAAACTGCAACTAATGGAAAAAGGACGGCCAAATAACATCGTGTAAATAGACGAATTGGGTAAAAAGAAATGTCAATTTTACCTGATAAACCATTTTACTATTAACGACTTTGAGAAATGTTTTAACAGCCATCATTTAAAAATAATTCACTGGAAATAGTATATGCTTTTTCTTTAAATTCAATTCTTGTGAATAGGGAGGAATAATTCTACACCTAAACGCAAGGAGCTTCAATTGCAAAGCTTTTTGTAACCCAAAATTATATGTAAACATTACTTTTGCATGTAATTTTCATTGCAAATTAACATTTATTACGGTTCAAATTAAAATTAATTTGGGTGCAAATTACATGTAAATGTTACGTTTGCATGTAATTTGGTGTTGCAAAAAGCTTTGCAATTGCAAGTGTTACGTTTGCATGTAACAACAAATTTGTGTCCTTGGTTTAATCTATAGCTGAAACAAATCTTGATTTCTTGACAATATGCTGACAGGCAATTTTTGCTCTGCAGAATAAATTGATTCATAAAGTTTGAATATGTGGAAATATGTTTTTATTTTTCTGAAATTTTACTGTAATCAAGATTTTTTTTTTCACCAACTATTCAAATTGAAAATAAAATAATTTTTTTCAGTTTTAATGAGAAAATGGCATAAAAATATATTAATCCGTTTTATTTCTGCTTTTTTATCCACAAAAATGGAGTCATTTAAGTACCATTTTTAGAGAAACTTCGTTAAAATTTACAAAAAAAAATATTAATATCTCAGAATCCAATTAAAAATTTTAAATTCTCAGAGTTTATGACATCCTCGAATCAATGATAACCGGTGTTAAGTAAATCGCGTTGCATTAAGAGGAGTAGTTGCGAAATACACACAGTCAGATTTTAACTTAATAGACTTGTGTTCAATTTTCTTTTCCTAATAATCTTACTGATGCTTGTATTATTAATCACAGAGTTCAGAGAATAGATAGAGATGAAATGTTCATGTTTGGCGTGATGCTGAAAATGCAACTCTACAGTCAGCCCAAACAACTGGCGGCTTGCTTTGAAAACCTCTCCCCGTCCAATGAATCCAGTCATTGTTCCCCGTGCAGCCCTCTCCATCCAATGAAGTCAGCCCTTGGGCCTAATGATTTGAGCGATAACCAGCTTCATATTGCAAGCCGATTTTACGGTTCATTACCTCTCTATTCTTTTACTGTACTCAGTTATTATTAATGTATGAAATTGATACACGCTTCATTTGAAACATATTTTAAAAATCCCATTTTATTATGACGTCACTTTGATCCCAGAGAAATCTCTTTTCAAATCTTGTTATTTTTCTTTTCCTGGCAATAATGACGTGAATTTTAGCAGAAAACTCATATCAGTTTATAACTGATATTCAAGCTTATTATTAATCAGTATTAAAAATAAAAGAAAACTGCCCAGTTAAACTGACGGCATTGAGCTCACATAGGCTATTCACACTAACTGTAAATTATATTCTTATTTCAAAGAATTTGAAATAAGCCCTCGAAAAATGAAGAAATCGACAATATATTAAGAGGGGGGAACCATCCCCCGTTTCTCCTTCTTATAATTAACCAATGAACCCATAAAACTAATCAGAGAAGCGCCTTACCACAATGAACCTATATACAAAATTTGAAAAAATTGGATAATTCTGCATGAAAAATCCATTTATCTAAATTAAGGGGGGGGGGGAATAGCCCCCCGTTACCCCTTTATACTTAACCAAAGAACCCCCAAAACTAATCAGAGAAGCGCCTTATCACAATGAACATATATATAAAATTTGAAGAAAATCGGATAATTCTGCTTAAAAAACCCATTTATCTATATCAAGGGGGGGTTTGTCCCCCCCGTTCCTCCCTTTATACTTTACCAGTGAACCCCCAAAACTAATCAGGGAAGTGCCTTATCACAATGAGCCTATATACAAAATTTGGAGTAAATTGGATAATTCTGCATGAAAAACCCATTTATCAAAATTAAGGGGGGGGGGGGTAGCCCCCGTTTCCCTCCTTTACACTTCACCAATGAACCCCCCAAAACTAATCAGGGAAGCCCCTTACCACAATGAGCCCATATAGAAAGTTTGAAGAAAATCGGATAACTGCATGAAAAAAATCATTTATCTAGAATAAGGGGGGAGGATTAACCCCCCCGTTACCCCTTTATAATTAACCTATGAACCCCCAAAACTAATCAGGAAAGAACCTTATCACAATGAACCTATATACAAAATTTGAAGAAAATTGGATAATTCTGCATGAAAAAACCATTTATCTTAATTAAGGGGGGTTAGCCCCCCCGTTCCCCCCCCCCTTTATAGTTAACCAATCAATCCCCAAAACTAATCAGGGAAGCGCCTTATCACAAGGAACCTATAAACAAAAGTGGAAGAAAATCGGATAACTCTGCATGAAAAATTCATTTATCTAAATTAAGGGGGAGGATTCCCCCCCCCGTTAGCCCCTTTATACTTAACCTATGAACCCCCAAAACTAATCAGGAAAGAACCTTATCACAATGAACCTATATACAAAATTTGAAGAAAATTGGACAATTCTGCATGAAAAAACCATTTATCTTAATTAAGGGGGGTTAGCCCCCCCGTTCCCCCCTTTATAGTTAAACAATCAATCCCCAAAACTAATCAGGGAAGCGCCTTATCACAAGGAACCTATAAACAAAATTGGAAGCAAAACGGTTATTTCTGTCAAGAGTTATCGCGTTACGTACGTACATACGTACATACATACATACATACATACATACAGAACGGGCGGGCACATAAGCTCTCAGGCTTTGATAGCCTGTGAGCTAAAAAGTATTTCAGTTATTCATCTTAAATATGACGTCCATTATGTATATACTTTTATTATACACTGATAGTCATGTTCTTTGTAATATTACGAATATTTGAAAATACATGTTTTATTTATGACGTCATATTTGTTCAAGCCAAGAAGGATCCTTTTCATAGTTCCATGGTTCAAGCGAAATCTTTTTCTTAATAAGATAATTATTGTTAATTCTTCTTTCTACTTATAACGCAGTTTTTGACAGACAAAGATCTTTTTAATGTAACCGATATTCATACTTCATGTATAATAACAAATACTCCATATTGTTGTTTCAAATATCACAGAAATTCATCTTCTTTTGAATTATTTTCATTTTTCACGTGAAAATCGCTCAATTAAAACTTAATTCGCTGAGGAAAAATTATTTTTCCGCATTTTTATTTATTGGCAACGATCAAAGCCCTAGCAACGATAAAGTAAAATGGTTAAATTTTATCTAAAGATGTCCATTGATTCTCTATGAAAATAATCAAATTTTGAATTATTAAGAAAAGTATTTGAATAAAATAAACAAAAACCAGTCTATGTTCATTTCCGGGTTATAATCCACCTATATGCAAAGATACAGGGCAATTAATTTCTCCATTTTGACGCTGGCTTCAGCCTAACATTTGCACACAATCGGATTTATAATATTATTAGGATATATATATATATATATATATATATATATATATATATATATATATATATATATTTATATATATATAGATAGATAGATAGATAGATAGATAGATAGATATAGATAGATAGATAGATAGATAGATAGATAATATTTTACTTCTTAAAGCATGGAGTGTGTTTTTGTAAATAGGTCATTCTCATGAAAAGGTGCTTTTTACGGTCATACAGGAATAAATATTAGGAAATGCAGCAAATTTCCTTATATTTTCATTCATATGTATATTTAAGTTTTAATAAAGCTATTAAATATGTTTCTGTTAAAATAATTTTAATATTTAACTGTAATCCTTTAATGAATATTAGTCGAAATTTTCCTCCGTGGACATTCCTACACCTAAAACACAGACACACACAAAAAAAATTACACTAACGTTTAAGCAATTTAAATATTTTTTTTCAATAACTAGTTAAAAGTCTTTAGTTAAATTCTAACTTTGTATTTTTTTAAAATGGTTTTATTTTTACAAAGTATAATAAAGTTTGCTAGTAGCCAAAATAGTCTTCCTTCTTGAACACATAAAATAACTAAAAAACAAAAAAAAAGTACCATAGATCATTAGGTAGTTAGGGAGCCATTTTGTTTTTTAGATTTAACTCTTTCTTCTTTTGTGAAGTTACTGAATCTTTTCTAATTTATTAGTTCCATTTGGAGGTTGACAAAGTTCTCAGAGCCCGGCCATCATAAATAAGGTAAGAAAAAGCTAATTTATAGTTATAATACAAATTTTAGACAGCTATAACATTGCATTTAATATCTAGTCAGATATGCCAATCCCAAAACATTTTTCTATCTCCTACATGTTAATGCTTCAAAATTCGCTATGACACCGCCAAAAAAAAATATCAATGTTTTTTGTCATTCTGTTGTACGTTAGCTGCTTGCGAATCGTCGGGTTACCTGGATGCGAGCAGCCGATGTATTATACTGAACTACGAAAAGTCCTTCTGACCTGTACCAGCAGGAAAAGAAACTGTAGGAAAAGCATGAAAAGCCTCCCTATTGCTTGGTTTGGAGATTTTAGCTAATTCTACTGAAAATACACGAAACTAAATTGCGCGGAACCCGATTACAGAAGAGTTATTCCCAGTTCACGTCAGTATTGTCGCCGAATTTGGCGATATTTCACCAATTATCTCCACGCTTGGCGAGAATTTGACGTTGCCGAATATAAATATAAGCATGTTAAGCATGTAAGCGTGTTAAGCATGTAAGTGTTGACACGATGGTTACAACAATAAAACAAAATTTGGCGAAACCATGTTCACTAAAACTCATAAATTAAACCCGTTTATGGAGGACTCCTGCTGTATTGTTTCAAAATGTCAGCCACCCTATAATTTCAAACTACTATATCTCAGACATTTTTTAAGATAGAGGCAAAACAAAAAATGCTCTGATATCCTTGGATCAAGGCTGAACATTTAATGCCAAAAATTTTTAGGATTTATAATTTTAAATTTTTTTTAATTTGAAATCTTTAGATGGTTATCACAGCACCCCATCCAGGCGCAATATCCCCAAATTTAACTGGGACCTGCCATAGTCATAGTCAAAAACATATACAGAAAATTTGGTTCAATTATCTGCATAACTTCATACACTTTTCGATGACACAATGAGGACAGACAGGCATTTCATAAAAACTTTTTTTTTTCGGAATCTCTGGCCCCTAAAACTTGTAAATTCGTCGAAAACCGGAAGTCGAAAAAAATTTCGATTACAGATAGATTCTTCTATTACAGATAGAAGAAAGTAAAAAGAAGTGCACCAGTTTAGCAACCTGAAAACCAAAGTATTTAAAAATTCAAAACTTAGTTTTTGTCTCATCTGTAGAATTCTTTTCCTTGGGATTGGCATATCCATTTTTAACACTTTTCAACATAGTTCAAAAAAATGTTTATGAATTCTGTCTGTCTGTCTCTCTGTCTGTCCATGCTGTAAATACCGTAAAAATACTCATATTGCCATGAAATTTTTTATCTGTTATTGAGGTTTACTATGGAATGTTCGGTATTGAAAATGAAGTGTGTAGCATTTATAATTCGTTTACAGGGACACTTAAAAGAATTTTGTTACATTACGGTCTACGCTGTTAAAAATCGTTTTCAATGCATTTTACTGATGTTACGCTATTTCAAACATAATGAGATTGATATGCAACACTGAGTTGGAAAACAACATGCTTTGTCAAAATTATAGAATAAGTGGTATTTATGGTTTGTTTACACGGATGCACAAAATAATTTCATTATATTATCTTCTATGGCGAAAAATCGTATGCGGTGCATTTTAACGATGTTACTAACAGAGTTACGCTGGCTAAGTTGGTCGGTTTATTTCAAACGGACCTCGAATTAAACGAACTTTGTATTGGGGGCCCCACTGTCTTCGGCACCGTACGTCCGGTCTCGGAAAATCGCCGTAAGACTCGGAACACGTTAAAAATCGCATAGGAAATTTAAATAAAAAACAAAACCTTTTCCAGCCAAATCTTAAGAAAAAGGAAAATAAAAAGCTTAGATTTCGTCGCAATACTCATATCACGGTTCGTTCAGCCCGCTCTCAAATCACGTGAAACAATGAAGATCAAGACTTGTGCTCGTTTGCTTCGTCACTTCTTTTTCGCTCCTCGATTTCGCTTCAGAGCCATAGAAGGCTGGCAGAACGAAACAGGTTTCTCGCTTCTTCTTAATTCTATGGAAGTTGGAGCACCGTTCAAAAAAAGTTGATACATGCGCAATAAGGTCAATTTTGTGTGGATCTTAGAGAAAGCCCTTTATGCTCTAATATATGAGATGATACTTCAAATATAATAAAATCACTGAAGTGTGCTACAACATGTTTTATATTGACTATTGTGTGCATAGTTCATTTACAGGACTCACAAAATAATTCAGCGACAGGAATGATTAAGATCGATCATTTCTGGAAATGCGTAAAACTGTGGTATGCATTTTTAAACTTATCTAATTTTGAGTGTATTAGGTGATGTGTATAAATTCTAAATATCGCATTCAAGGCTACACGAAATAATTTCCACATACTACGGGATATAGCCAGCAATTGCTGAAAATGTTTTTTTACTGAGTTATGTTTATTTTTATTTTTATTTTTATTTATATATTTTTATATTTTTATATTTTTTGCTTTTTTTAAAAAAAAAAGTTGCTTAGGTCTCTCATTTCATTCTATGAAAAAATTAAATGTCTTAACAATATTCTGTTACTCTTGTAGACTGTTTCCTAATCTATTCCTGATCAATATTTTTTTGATCCTGTTACTGATATTGTCTAGGTTTTCAGTCATTTATCAAGCCTTGTGTGCAGTATAAAGAAGTCTGAAACACAAAGAGAAATATGAAAAGTAATGATATCCTAAATGCGCATTGTTTTTCGGTAAATTCAACAGTTTAAAACAATGTTTTTTAGCTAATTGTGTCATTTCAGTGAGAATGACCCAAATACAACTTATAGCATCCTGCGATTATTTAAAAATTTAAATTTCGTAACTTTCAGGAAAATAACTATTAGGTAGCTTTCAACACAAAAAAGTATAAAGCTACCTATTGCAGCCGTTCAGAGGAAAGCAATTCCAGAAAATTTCGATATATTTTCACAGATCATGACCCACAGACCCCGAAACCACCCTCCGTTCAAATGTTGATTTATATATATAGATATATATCTATCTGACCTATGTCATACGATAACGCTCGTATTTATAAATTAATTTGGATGAAACTAATTGTGTGTATTAAGCTCACAATGCCTCAACCGCGTTCGTTGGCCAGCTTTTCCCGCCATCTTGAAACAAGATGGCAGCCACTGAAAATTTTAAAACTAAAATAAATATACAAAAAAATTAAAAATTAAAATTTATTTTTTAATTAAGTGTTAGGTCTTGATACAAGGATTCCAGAGCATTTTTTTTTTTTACCTCTATCTTAAAAAATGGCTGAGATAGAGCAGTTTGAAATTCGAGGTGACAAGTTTTTTATAGGACCAACCCTTATAGCAAAATAAAATTAAAAACAAAAAAAAAATCCCTGCAGGCTCCGCCTGCAAACAAGTTAGGTTTCGAAGTGGGCGGTTCCCATCTGCCGTATCATGGCAAAATGTCATTTCTTCCGCAATTCCCAACAAACAGGCGCCCCACGGTCTGCATCTTCGAAATCTACCTGTGCCTGAAGGCTGAGCCGTCCGGGATTTTTTTTAATTTTTGCTTTTTTTTTTAAATCTGCCAATTTAACAAAGTAAAATAGAAACCTTTAACGGGCAAACAAAGTAAACTGTAGCAAACCACTAGAGAGCACTGCAGCGATGCCAACAAGGCTCTTGTCAGGTGGATCACAGCAGTGCTGTGATCAGGCGAATATCGCCCCGTGCACAGGTACTAACTCGTCAAGATAGGCACTCATGCCCGGCAGGTAAGGGCCTGGTTAGCGGTTAAAAAAAAAGCATTTGAATAAAGAAGGAAAGCGTTATTTTGTTTTTAGTTCAATTTCTTCATTATTTTCTGTTGATGCCAGCCTGCCCCTGAATTACTTATGGGCATTACTTTTACGACGAGTTTTGTGGAGACAGTTAAATAATAATACAGTTAAAATGTAATCTTAATAATAATAAGACACAATTTTCGACCTTAAACATATAAATCTTAACTCCAACGTTTCAGATGATTAGATGCGTAAGTAAGCTCAGTTCCTGCAACTTACGCAAATCATGTTTAACCCGCGACTTTTGTAAAGTCCCTCGAAATGCGTCTTAACCCATTAACCGCCAAAACTATAAGGGGTTAAATTTTTTTTTGATACAAATAATATTGGTTATTCATTTGAGCATATATAACATTAATATATAGAGAAAATAACAAAAAGTGTCTTACTTTACGAAAAATCGGGTGTTGCGTTCGCGCAACGTCAGCGGAATAAGAGTATTGATGTAAAGTGAGTTCAAATGAACATGTGCGGAGTTTTCGTAGAGTTGAGCTCTGGGAGATTTCTTTTAGCTTTGTTACACTTTAGAAATCAACGATCACTTTATAGTAAATTAAGTTATTATAAAAAAAATAATTTATTTTTCCTTTATAAATTGCTATTTATATTCAGAAAAGAATTTCAAGCATGAAAAGATTAATTGCAATGATGATGTAAAGCAGCATCACAAACTTTGCATCGATAAACTGTCTGGCTATGGCATTGTTTACAATGCAGACTTCTGCTGTATTTGGACTTGAAGATTAAATGTCCATGTTCTCCATGAAAGGGCTTTTGCATGCTGAGCTTGTTGCTGATCTGTTTCTGGCTAACTCTTCACTTTCGAAAGGTGTTTGCAAAAGAGACAATGCTATGGTATAAGAACCATATATTTTTATTCAGTCGCAGATAACCTACATTTAATTTAACGTATAGCATATACTTTCCCCTTTCTTTCACTTTTAAAATCTCATTCGCATCGCTGTGGTTGAAAAGAAATGTATTTCTCTTACATTCGCATTACGTCAAGGCTAAATCATTCGTATGAAAAGTTTTTACGGAACAGATGCGCGCTAAAAAACAAAACAAATGAAAATTAAATTCATCTCTCATCATTCAGATAGTATGATCCTCAAATCGAAGTCAAAATATGCATTGTGTTCGTGAAATACATATCGGTTAGTTGTACATTTTATTCCAGCGGGCGCCGCATATAAAATAGGCCGAAAATTAAAATGATCTTGTTATCGCATTCTAATGCTAATTTTCTGCTTAATGCATTCGATTCCCAGGCCGTAATATAAACGATGTTATAAAATGTTATTTCTATTAAGACAAAACATGACTTTCGATCTCTGATTCAGTTCCCACAAAAATGTAATGCGATAAATCGCAATGTCTGTGAACTATCCTTTTTCGCCAAAATTCAAACACCCCATTACAATTACATTAACGGTTGTTTTCTTTACAAATTTTTGAGTCTTGCCAAGCGATAATCAGAAAATGTTTTGGCATCATTGAAAAACTGAAATGTGGTCACTTCTCTTCTGTCCGTGATACTATTAAGACGTGTTATGGGGACCACCCTTTCGACTTGTATTCCTTTTACGATGTCCATATGCCAAGAATAAAATCTTGTGTTTTGTTAAAGTGATTCTTCTTGTTCCCTGCTTCTGCAACTTCACTGAGGAGATAGATTCTGGTGTTATTACTGCAAAATAAACAACGCATTAGTCTTCTTACCACTATGTTTGTGAAAAATATAACTCGGCTTACCCAACTATACCACAGAACTTATGGTGCCATGTATGTGAAGTTAACGCAGGAAGATTGGGTGGTCCCCTAGGATTAATGGTTCCCCAAGTATTTTAAAAAACTTGCAAACTTTTTACAGTTTTCCGGTGATTTCTGCTACTTGTCGGCGAATCTATTCCTGGTGGATGTACAGCGCCTTAGTTTTTCCTGTCTTTCCGGCTGTGATCTTGCATTCCGATGTTGTTTTCGACTATATGGTACAGCCCTCCGGTGTCTGCTTTACCGCGGCGGCTCGCCCGTTCCTTTACTCTCTGGATCGATGTGTGTTACATGTGTGCAGCTTTGTGACATCTTCATCTACCATATGCAGTGTTTGTTTGTGCATCTACTACCTGAGTGATGTATCAAAGATTCGTGTGCGCTTTTTTCTTTAAAAAAAATGCGGCCTCGTCATTGTTTTCTTCAGTGCTCATTGGTGTGATAGTGTCGAAGAATAATATCTTCGCTTTGTGTTTTATGTGCGGTTACCTCTGTTGGAATATTTATCACAATGTGTCGATAGATTTTTTTTCCCTTTTTCTTTCCATGCCATTCGTTTTATGCAAGTATTGTGTGGTGATAAAATAGTGTCGACCGAAATCATCTATTTCAAGCTGTGTGTGACAGTGCTTTTCAATATTGATTGAATTATATGAAATATTTGTGATTCGTGCGTCAGTCCTTTCAACGTCTGTGATTAAGTGATAAATTCCATCTACTAAAAAAAAATTTTTTTCATCGTGTGGTGTAACGTTTATATTTACGAAATTTGGAATTTTTATGCAATAAGAAAATAATGTGAAGGTGATAAATTATGTGCAATTAGCTAAAAACGCGATTTACAAATAATAATAATAATCAGTGTGATGTTATGGTTGTTATATATGAAAGTAAGTCACAGACTAGCACGGTTTTTCAACAATTTAGTGAATAATTTTGAAATGTTTAAGTATCATTCAAATATTATAATTTTATAAATTTTTGAATATTTTTTTTATATAAAATTATTTGTTTTCAGAAGAGCTCTGGTGAACATTTTTCAGGTTTTTCTTATATGATTGTTTATCATCGTTTAATAATGCTTTTCATATTACATCAATATAATAAATTAGTATTATAAAACATTATGATATTACGGAAAATTTGGTGACATTAGACATTTTTCGGAATCTTTCTCTAATTTTTCATTTTCCTTTTGATATGCACATTTTAGTGTCACTGAATTCGCCTAAAATTATTTTGGTATCACTTTCGAACTTACGTAAAAGGTGCACATTTTTATAGTTTTTTTGCATTTGTTACTTTAAAATTAATTAAAATAACTGCATAATGTGCACATTTGTTTTGTTTTAGTTTGAATAAAAAGGTAAACATTTTTCTCTTATTTGTGCATGTGTAATTTTAATGATTTAAAGGTCTTTATTTTTTAATTTGCCAACCAAGTAAGTTTTCAGGCACTATTTTTCTGCATGCATGAACATTATTATTTTATTGTATTTATATTTTCTAGTTTGTGTTTCATATATTTTTTTGTGTGTCCTGATTTAAAAATCAACTAGTTATGGCTGTTGCGAGAAATTTCTACTTCAAAGTCGATGATTTTGAAGGAGACCCCGCTTTAACCGAACATTTTTTTTAAACAAGTGCTGGCTTACGAAAAGGTTAAAAATTTATCGCGGGATGAAACTATTCTATTTTTAAAATCTAAATTTAAAGGGCCCGCTCTAAAATACTTGCTGGAAAATCCCGTTTTATATAATGCCGAGGATTTTGAATTTATCCAAACTAATGTTACAAATTTTTTTTCCTCAAAATTCCACCGTGGCCACTTTAAATGATTTAAATAACTTAACTTTATTACCACATGAGAGTATTAAGAATTTCGCACACCGCCTTAATGTTTTGGCAGCCAAGGTGTACCCTCAGATTTTTGATAAAGAAGCATTGGATCATATCAAATTTGTAAAGTTATTGGCATGTTTACCTTCGACTATTAAAGTTAAACTTCAAGAGGAAGGTATAATATCCTATAATAAAGCCATTGATCGAGCCCAGACTCTTCATAACATTTTTATTCAAGATAATGTTTTATCTGCCAACGCTTCTTGTAATGCTAGTGATACGTTACAATCACAAATTGCAGAGTTATCCGAAAGGATAAACAACTTAAATTTTGCCCAACCTGCTCAAAAAAAAAGATGAATCACCACATGTCAGACAAAAAAGATTTCATAACAAACAAAATTTTCGTCAAAATTTTAAGACTCGGTATTCATCTCAATCATCTCATAGACAACCAAAATTCAGAAATCAAACAGAGCGTTGTCAGCTTTGTTTTCGCTATGGGCATATTGCAAAAAATTGTTTTAAATGGCAACGTGCCAGCACCAGGCATCCCCAACAACAAAGTAGATATCACAAAAACAATGATAACACCAATACCAGTGATTTAAACTATTAAAGAGATACACTTTAGCTGGCGATTGTGTGTCTCGGGAAGTAAATTGCACGTCAGCTGAAAATGAACACATATTGCATATTGCTGATCATAGCCTGCCTAAAATTTCTTCAAAAAGACTCGTGAATTCTACAGCTTCCCAAACAGACTCAAAAATTACAATTGCTGACAATTGCGCCTCTCAAACTGACAATTTTTTTCAAGAATACATTTTCAATGTTAACAGAGTGGCTCCGTCACTTCCTCTTGTAAAGGCCATCATTGGCAAGGAAGATGCATTTCTATTGTTAGACACAGGAAGCAGTACATCTTTAATTTCGAATCAATTATTTCAACAGGTTAAACACATTATAAAATACAAACGTTTAGGATCAAACGTTACGTTAACTACAGTTAACTCCGAATTAGATTTTAGTGCATGCATTCGTTTTTCCTTCAAAATAAATCAGAAATTTTTCCAACACTGTTTTTATGTTGTTGACATTCCCGAATTGTATAATTTTGATGGAATCTTGGGTTTGGATTTTTTACAAAAGTATAACATAACCTTAGATTTGTCCAACAGAATTATGCAACTAAATGACTTAAAAATTCCCCTTACTTGAGTCGATGCAAAGGACAAATCTCTCGAATGTCACAATATTTTTCTTAATCAACAAATATCAGAAAATGTATTGCTTAAAACTAAATTAATCTTAGCACCAAACGAAACTAAATGCATCACAGTAAAATCCAATGATATGATAGTTGACACACCTTATATGTTTCAAAACAATGTTCTTTCTAAAAACATTCTTGCCTTTGATGCTATTGTACAGGTAGATAAACAAAATTTACATGAGTTTAATATTTATGTAAAAAACATTTCAACAAAAAATGTTCATCTTAACAAACATACAAATATAGGCTTTGTCACACAGATTGAAAAAATAATTGAAAATCCTAATGACTTACAAAATTTTGAAAAGGAACTTAAAGAAGAGTCTAAATTATTTGTAAACTTTATTCAAGCTAGTGAAGAAATCTTAAAGCAAAGAAAAGCAGAATTGTCCCATAATGATTTTAAACTAAGCCATCTTTCAAAACAAGAATTGGAAAAGCTAAAAAAGTTATTATTAGAGAATTATTCTGTTTTCTCAAAGTCCATGAAAACATTGGGCCACACTGACAAGTTCAAACCAAACATTAAATTCATAAATGACTTCCCTATCAAGACTTTACCCTTCCCATCCCTCAGGCTTTACAACAAGAAGCTTTGAGCCAAATTAATCAGTTAGTGGAAGCTGGTATAATTGAACGCAGTTGCTCGGAGTGGGCTTGCTCCATCCTTTTGGTTAAAAAAAACCTGATGGGTCAGGAAATCAAAAATTCAGACTTGCCTTAGGTTTACGTATGCTTAATACAGTCATTCAACGTTCTTCATATCCACTCCCTAAAATACAAACTATTATAGCAAATCTTTCAAAATTTAAATTCTTTACATCTCTTGATTTTCAGCAATCTTATCATCAGATAGACTTACCACCAGAATACCAAGATAAGGTAACTTTTACAAGTATGTATGGTTCATTCAAATTCCGAAGACTATGTTTTGGACTAAAAAATACCAGTGCTTACTTTCAGGCCCTCATGGATATGCTTTTAGATGAAATACAATTAGACGGTATATATGCTTATCAGGATGATCCTATTTTTGGTTCCAACTCATTTCAGGAAACGTTAGAAAAGTTACAAAAAATACTCCAAATTTTGGCAAAATATAATATGACCTTATCTCCATCTAAGTGCTCATTTCATAATTCCGCTATAGATTATTTGGGTTTTCACATAGAAAATCATACAATTTCACCGATAAAGGCCAACATTTTAAAAATCAAATCTTTCCCTACACCGAAAACAAAAAAGCAAGTTAAAAGTTTTGTCGGATTAGCCACCTTCTATAAAAGTTTGATCCCTTCTTTTTCAAAATTAATTCAACCTCTTATTGATTTATCAAAACCTAGTTCTACTTTCAAATGGACTGATCTCCACCAAGATGTATTTAATGAAATTCAAAAGATTTTTTTCCAACCACCCATGGTAAAACTCCCTGATTGGAACAAGACGTTCTATGTAAATACGGACGCATCTGGAATCGCAATCTCAGGTGTGCTTCTGCAGATATATAACGACCAATTATTCCCTATTTCTTATTTTTCAAAATCACTTAAACCTTCAGAAAAAAATACCCTGCTCTAAAGCTGGAATTAATGGCTATAGTAAAATCTGTAAACGCATTTAATTACTGTGTATATAATCGTCATTTCGTTATTTTGTCAGACAGCAAACTTCTTGAAAAGTATAAAAAAACTACCAACCCTGCTGATATTACTACTCGTTGGCTTATGCAATTATCTAAATACACTTACACTTTTGAGCATATTTCTGGTGTAAGTATTCAAAATTAATTCAACCTCTTATTGATTTATCAAAACCTAGTTCTACTTTCAAATGGACTGATCTCCACCAAGATGTATTTAATGAAATTCAAAAGATTTTTTTCCAACCACCCATGGTAAAACTCCCTGATTGGAACAAGACGTTCTATGTAAATACGGACGCATCTGGAATCGCAATCTCAGGTGTGCTTCTGCAGATATATAACAACCAATTATTCCCTATTTCTTATTTTTCAAAATCACTTAAACCTTCAGAAAAAAATACCCTGCTCTAAAGCTGGAATTAATGGCTATAGTAAAATCTGTAAACGCATTTAATTACTGTATATATAATCGTCATTTCGTTATTTTGTCAGACAGCAAACCTCTTGAAAAGTATAAAAAAACTACTAACCCTGCTGATATAACTACTCGTTGGCTTATGCAATTATCTAAATACACTTACACTTTTGAGCATATTCCTGGTGTATCGAATGTTCTAGCCGATTATTTATCTAGATGTAATTTCAATGAAGGTAATATCGAGACTCTAAATTCTAACCCTCAGCTTATTTCTGATAGTGATCAGGCCTTACCCATAGTGGAAAATGATGTTGATGTGTCGGACAATCAAGAAGTACTTAATTGTTTACATAGTAGTAGTTCAAATAATAAAGACCCTTTATTGGAAATTTCCAATGAAACATTCGTTCAGGAACAAATGAAAGATCCGCAATTAGCTCCTATTTATAATGAAATTTTAAATTCCGGTTCTTCAAAAAAATTTCCTTCTTACTTTATTCATCCAGATTCTAAGGTTCTCATGATAAAAAGGAACAATATTGCTAGTAACACATTCTCGTATCTTATCATAGTTCCTAACTCTCTTAAACCTAAATCATTAAGAATCTCCCACTTGTCTCATTTTGGTTTATGTAAAACATATGACTTTCTTTCTGCCCGTTACTGTTGGAAAGGCATGTACAAAGATACGTTAAATTTTGTGTCGTCATGTGTAAAGTGTCTTCAAGCCAAACATCATAGAATTCCAAACGCACCACTTCAACCAACTTATACACCTAAACAGCCAGGAAATACCATTTCAATTGATCTTGTAGGTCCCTTTCGAAACGGACAAACTATTTTAACTGTCACTGACCATTTTTCTCGACACATTGAATTATATCCTCTTTACAACACGTCTGCTCCTAAAATTGTAAAATGTTTATTCTCTTATATGACTACCTTTGGCCGACCTTCATCCATATTGTCAGATCTTGGCCCCCAGTTTAGATCATATGTTTATGATATTTTCAATAACATGTTAGGTATACAGATAAATCATTCGTCCATATCACACCCAGCCTCCAATGTCATTTCTGAACTGATTAACACATCAATTAAGTATTCAGTTAACACTTTAATGCAGGAAGGACATAACCTTTGAAAATGCCATTGCCATTCACAAAAATTTATATAACGGTTCAAGACATTCATCTACTTCTTTTTCTCCAAATCTCTTACATTTTGGTCATGAACTATCTTTAATTTTTGACACTTATGATTTTAATGCTAACCAACCTTTTTTAGACCAAAATGTTGATATATACAAACTTCTATATGATCTAAATGGTATTTACAAAAAAGCTTATGACAACATAAAATTTACACAACTTAAAAGGAACCGATATCATCAACAAAAAGCTAAGTTAAGACCAATTACTGAGAAAGATATTGTTTACTTAAAGTCGGTAGACAAATTCAAACCAAAGTATACAGGTCCATGTGTTGTTGTAAAAAAACACTCACCTGTTTCTTTTTCAATCAAGCAATTCAATACACATCTTAATAATTCTATTCTGAGAGTTCACATTGACAGATTACTTCTCGCACCACCTCGAAATAATCATTTATTTGACTTTAGTTATCAAAATAATCAAAACCATTCCATCAACAACAGGAATACTTTTAATAATTCTCATCCTTATAATTTACGCCCTCGAAAATAAAATTGTATCTTATGTCAATTCATCGATGCCCCATTTTCCCGGGAACCGGTGTGTCTATATATATCTTGTGTGTAGTATTTCAGTATATTGTTTTGTTTCTGTGTTACATGGCTGGACTATTGTTTATGTTTCATGTACAGAAATGCTTCAGGCAGGATAGTTGACATCTGTTTTTGTCAAATATTTTGGTTTCCATCTTTAAAAAAAAAAAAATCTTGAACTCAACTTTTTCTATTAAATATTATCAATCACGTAAGGTTAAATTATTAAAATTTTGATAATTTCATTCTATTTAGTTATGAATCGATGTATGCTATTTCTAAAGTTTAACAATAATAATAATTATAATATTTTTTTAATTTTAAAGTTAAATTCTTTGGAATTATTTTGTTCGTGAATTGCTATGAAAAAGAAAATCCCAACTATGACTTTTTGCTCTCTTCACTCTAGATTGTGTCTTCAAAAGTTACTACATTTTTATATAAAAAAAACTTACAAAAAAACTTTAAAAAAAACAACAACATTATTTTTCATTATCCTCTTGAGAAATAAGACCCGTTCCAAATTTTATACCCGTGTGGGGTCCTTATTTCATTGTGTTGAGAGCATACAACTTTGAGATTGGTATATTCACAGGGGTCGATCCAGGAAAAATTTGGGGCCTGTTTAGAGCCCCTTCACAAAAATCTATTTAATAAAATGGACCCCTTCACAAAAATTAATTTGATAAAATGGGTCCCTTCACAAAAATCAATTTGATAAAATGGGTTCCTTCACAAAATTCTATTCCATAAAAACTTACTACTTATTATTTATTTATTATTTTGTGCTGTTTTAAAATGTGTAATTTGTAAACAAACAAGTTCACCAGAGCGGAAAACTTCAGCAAAAGGATTTAAAAAAGTTTTTATTCATAAATGCTTGGTTCGAATTTGATTAACTGGATTTCAACTTTCGTTGTAAAATGTTATTTTTCACAAAAATATAATAAATTTCACAAAAATAACCTTTACTTTTCACAAAATGGGCCCCAAGAAAAAAAACCTGCATCGACCCCTGATTCAATTTTATTTTGAAAATAATCTTTGTTTGACGTCGAGGTTGCTCCAAACATATGAGGAGATTCCAAGTATGTGCGGAGCAGGGGTGGGGATTTACTAAAATAAATTCCCCTCCTCTTTCACGCCCTGTCTCGCTAGGACCAAAGTCATAAACTGAGGTCATATGTCTTGTATATTCTACAAGTTTAAGGGGAGAAATTTTTCAGGATGCCTATTTTGCATCATTTTTCTTCTCTCCTGTGTCTTTACACGAAACAAACACATTTTTACATTTTTACTTTTTCATTTTATATATCTTAATAAAATAATTATTGTACTAGTGTTGTGTTCTATATAATTGTATTTAACTGTTTTCTAGTATAAATATGCCTTATGTTTTTAATATAAAAAAACAGTTCTATTCTACAAAGTGCCATGAACTAAAAAAAACTGTTCTGCACTGTATAAATTTTTGAGCTCATTATACATTTCAAGAAAAAGAACAATCTATCAAACAAAAATGCTCCTGCACTATCAAAGTGTGCAATTGCTGATCAGCATTCGTAGTAATGGAAATGTCAATATGACATGAAAATGACTTATTGAAGGAGCTCATGTTGCAACAAAACAAATAAATAAACATTTGCAAACCAAAAAAAGGACATTTAGTGAATATTCAAGTATTGATGAATATCATATTGTTGGCCATACTAAAATTTGACGTCAGTATTTTTTCAATTTCTTTTATTATTAGTATATATTTTATATTTGTATGCATACTGTAATATGTGTTTAGTGTTTATATGTTTTATATGTTCATGGTAAGACTAAAAAAAAAAAAAAATTTAAACTATTGTCAGGGTGATAAATATATGGTATAAGAACCATATATTTTTATTCAGTCGCAGATAACCTACATTTAATTTAACGTATAGCATATACTTTCCCCTTTCTTCCACTTTTAAAATCTCATTCGCATCGCTGTGGTTGAAAAGAAATGTATTTCTCTTACATTCGCATTACGTCACGGCTAAATCATTCGCATGAAAAGTTTTTACAGAACAGATGCGCGCTAAAAAACAAAACAAATGAAAATTAAATTCATCTCTCATCATTCAGATAGTATGATCCTCAAATCGAAGTCAAAATATGCATTGTGTTCGTGAAATACATATCGGTTAGTTGTACATTTTATTCCAGCGGGCGCCGCATATAAAATAGGCCGAAAATTAAAATGATCTTGTTATCGCATTCTAATGCTAATTTTCTGCTTAATGCATTCGATTCCCAGGCCGTAATATAAACGATGTTATAAAATGTTATTTCTATTAAGACAAAACATGACTTTCGATCTCTGATTCAGTTCCCACAAAAATGTAATGCGATAAATCGCAATGTCTGTGAACTATCCTTTTTCGCCAAAATTCAAACACTCCATTACAATTACATTAACGGTTGTTTTCTTTACAAATTTTTGAGTCTTGCCAAGCGATAATCAGAAAATGTTTTGGCATCATTGAAAAACTGAAATGTGGTCACTTCTCTTCTGTCCGTAATACTATTAAGACGTGTTATGGGGACCACCCTTTCGACTTGTATTCCTTTTACGATGTCCATATGCCAAGAATAAAATCTTGTGTTTTGTTAAAGTGATTCTTCTTGTTCCCTGCTTCTGCAACTTCACTGAGGAGATAGATTCTGGTGTTATTACTGCAAAATAAACAACGCATTAGTCTTCTTACCACTATGTTTGTGAAAAATATAACTCGGCTTACCCAACTATACCACAAATGCAACTTCACATATGAAATCTAACAGAGACTTTTTATTTTCCGAACACAATCTTGATAGTTTCCATTCGTTTGTCAATGTTACATCAATGTAATTTGTAAATATTGGACCACCATTTTTTCCACGTATTCTTATTCTGTAATTGGTGACTAAATTGTTGCATAAATAGACTCCTCCCATTTTGGTGTTGTACTGTTCAACAAGATGAAGTTGTGGGGCAAAAACTTTTTTTTTTTTTTTTTTTTTTTTTTTTTTTGCATTTTTGAATAACGGGAAACATTTTTTACAGGATGAATTTTTCCAAATGTTTAAGCAAGTGTCACGACAGAGTTATCGTTCCATCGGACAACAATTATCTTGTTTTTTTTCTTTGTACTGAAAATCATACTAACCGAAACATCTTCCGAACACATTTCCCAGATTCCAGTGGGGACATTTGAATGCGGTTTTCTTGAATTGTGCCTGTAGCACTGAAACCACAATTTTTTAGATGGCAGAGAAGGTAAAAAGAGGTAAAAAAGTTATCAAAGTAAATGGCGTGATTAGCAGAATTTGCAACAACATTGAGAAAATTTAATATAATCCCTCCACTAAGACCAAAATCTTCATATTATGATGATTTCAGTTCTGTACATTTACCTGAATAAAATCAAAGTGGAACACGTATCCATCAGATGATGTCAGAGTCCAAGCTTTATAACCAAATCGTATTGGTTTCCCTTTTAAAAAAATCTTTGCAGAATATTTGCCTCTATAAGGAATCATTTGCTCATCAATGCTCAAGTCATGTAAAAATATACCAAATTGTTGAAACTTTCTGTTTAGCAAGTTTAAGTATGGTCTCACCTTGTATAATTTATCAGTGCTATCTATTCTACTGTTATCAGCCAAATGCAAATTTTGCTTCATGTTCCTGTACTGCACACGTGGCATCGATTCTCGCACAATAGAAACAGAGGCGTCCTTATCAAGAGACCAGTACATTTCTTCCTGAGGTAAAGAATGATATCCCGTAAGCAACAATATTCCAATGAATCGTCTCATATAGGTTTCAGATGCTAAGAAATCTGGACGATTTTGGGGGGGGGGGGCAAAAAAATTTGTCTGTTCGACGAGAAGTGAAAAAAACCTCTAAGAAAAAGATAAGATTAAAAATCTCAGCACTAGTTTTATCTTGCGTTACACTTTTTATAGTTTCTATTTTATCTTTTTCTTCATTTTTTGGCTGAGTCATATTCAATGGTTCCTTCTTTATCCATTTTACGTTGTCATATTTTTGTTTTTTTATTTTTTTCGCATGACTTGTACTGCTTTTAGACGGCACAAACTTCTCTTTTACGCACATTTCAATTTCACTAGCAGTATCGCATGGTAAAATATCATTGTCAGTATTCAAAATATTATCATTTCCTTCTTTTTCATCACTAGCTTCTGCTGCGTCTGGTGGAATAACAATATTATTAGTTTCATTCTCGTCATCATTATCTGAATCTTCATAAAAATTTTTTTGAAGAGCTTCCTCTAACGGAAGATATGTAGTTTTGAGAATATTTGTGAGCGCAGAATGAGAAATAAATCCACTGAATCGATCGACACTAGTGAATATGGGAAATACCCTTTTCCCGCTGACAATGCGCAAACGCAACACCTGTTTTCACTCCCTCCCCCAGGCAAACAAATTACAAAAGCAACTGATTTGTGGAATGTTCTGCTACACTTTGACCTTGGCTAAAAATATATCCCTTCTAAAACTTACCTTTGTCTCGCTATATTTTTTCTGGGAAAATAACGGCGTGAAAGTTTTCAAGTTAAAAACTCGTTAATAAATATAAAAAAATTGCTGAAAGAAAATATTTTTCTATTTAAATATTACTGATAACATTCACTACTTCAAAATAACTATTAATATAAAATTCATTTGATACATAATTTTTTATGCACCTTTATTTTGGCCGTTGCGTGAACGCAACACCAGCGGTTAATGGGTTAACCATTTCTGTACCAAATTATGAGTCATGATATTGTTCTAGCTCAATATTTATCTTCTTTAATGTCTGAAGATGTATTAGAAAGTATATATAACAATAATATGAAATTTATGTACGTTTTTCATTAAAACTGATTAAAAAAAATCATAGTTATAGCTTTTTTTTGTAAAATATTTACAAGAATAGTTAGATTAAATAACAAAAAATACTGTTAAAAAAATCTCGCAATTCCTATAAAAACTGTGTAAATAAACGTATTGTGATCCTGTCTATAAATGGAAAAGTTTTTATAGTTGCAAATTTTCCCTGTAACATTTTTTAATAAGAGAAAAGTTACACCTATGTAAATGATTGAGAAAATAACCACTGTATAAAAAAATATATATTTAGTGGGCAGTGGCGCAGCCAGAATTCGGTTCTAGGGGGGGAGGTTTGAGTTTCTGATAAAGATGGTCGCCGGTTATATGAATCACCGGTTAATGGAATCAGTCTTTTAAATGAATGAAATCATAATGCTTATCTCTGCAATTACGTTGGTTACGGTTCATTTAAACAGTGTTTACAGTATTAGAATGACAAACTATAAAATGCACCAATGAAATAACACAAAAATTGATTAGATTTATAAAGTGTTTAAAAATGATGAGGAGCAAACTTTAAGATGGAAGAGCACAGTACAGCAAATAATTTTTACATAGAAAATAACAGATTTGAAACCCATTTGTTCAATCAAAAATCCACAAAGTTTCATGAGAATCACGAATTCTTATTCCTAAATTTAATAATAAAGAAGCAATTTTAACAAAATTTTCAATAGACTTACTTACCTTGCTTTTTGCCAAATGTGACAACTCAATTAAGGTAATCGATGTTTTGGAATGTAGTTGATATTAAACACGGTATTGTAGACTAAATTACTGTGCCCTTACAGCACTTTACATGACATCGAATTTCGCATTATCTAATGTAAATCTGATGAAAATTTTGTTAAAATATATTTATTATTGTTAAAGTTCTCTAAAAATATCCGAGTTTGAATTGTAGTCGTATTTATACTAATATTATAAAACAGCAACATTTGTTTTTTTTGCAGGGGTTAATTCTGGAACTACAGAACAGATTTAAAAAGAAATTGGTCATATGCGAGTTTTATTCGCGTACAAAGGGTTCCACACAAAATATCAGAACTATTCAAAGACAATATTCTCACATGACATAGTCACATACCTAAAACAATATTACATGCTAGAATTTAATTTTATTGGTGTTGGAATGAAAAACAATGAATATATCTCCCTTTAAAATAAATACCTTGTACAAAGTTTAAATTTGGCAGAGAACAAATCACACTTCGCAAGAAGTCGCTGAGTTTCACACGAAAAGTTACTTGTCAATCATATTTGTCGTAATAGTAGACAATTTTAAAGCATTTAAAAAAAGTATGCTGAACAACGCGAAACTTTCCGATTCATTTTCAAAAATGAAAACCTATCGAGATATGATAATTCAAGTGATTTGTTAACGAAAAGAGTTTTCATTACAAATGAATTATATATTGATTATAAGCGATTGTTGTCTCAAAATTACTTACTCTTAATGTCTTAGAATTATTCTATGAATTATTTTTCAATATTTTCCCTCAATAATTGAATTCAGTTCGTATGAAAAATGTTGACTATCATGATTCGTCTTACCTAAAGCAAAGATCTTGTTACAAAGTTTAATCTTAGCATTGTGTCAAGCGCGCTTCAAAAGTAGGTCGCAAAGTAGCAACACAGTTTTGATCCGTGCCGTTGTTTTCTAGATGGGTTTTAATTAATATCGCAGCTATTTACAGACATATTTTTTCGAAAATCATTACCAACAATCCTTAGATGATTCTGCGTTGATAACCCTTAACTCCCCGCTGAGCGCCAGAAGAATAAGACACATGAGTGATCTTTTAATAGTTCCGTTTTTACTTTTTAAGTATGGAACCTTAATAATGGTGTCAAAGTTCTGTTAACCATCTCCTCTCTAACATAGGCTATATTTTATACAACAATTTCCAAACACTTTTTTTCGGTACATCACGTTTCAAATGGGTGCAAGAAAAAAAAAAAAAAAAAAAATTCTAAAATTGCACTTTTTATGATATTGTTGATTCTAGAAATTTGAAATTTGGACTAGCGGTTACTTTAAAAAGATGTAAATGCTCACTAAAAATGGTTTCTATAAAGTTCGAAATTTAAAAAGGGAAAAGGAGCAGGAAACGGTCTAAATTACAATTTATTTGTGCAATTAGGGTTAGAAACATGAAATTTGGCATGGTTGTTACTTTAGACTTATATGCTAGCCAAGAACAGTTTGCAGTAGCAGAAAAAAAAAAAAAAGTTCTAAAATTGCGATTTATGTGATACAGTTCGTATAGAAGCTTGGAATTTGGCATGATGGTAACTTTTGGGATGTAAATGCTCTCTAAGAACGATTTCTAAAGAAATTCTAAATTTAAAAGGATGAAATGACCGAAAAACGGTCTGAAAATGATATAAAACATTTAATTAGGAATTGTTTGTGCTAGATATAGGTGAAATTTGGCACAGCTGTTACTCTAGAAGTTTTCTAAAAATTCGAAATGTAAAAAGGATCAAGAACAAAAAAGTTCTAAAATTGCGATTTGTGTGATACAGTTGCTATAAATGCTTGTTTTTTGACGTAGTGATTACTTTTCAGATATACATACTCGTTCAAAACGGTTTTTAAAAAATTCGAAATTTAAAAATGTGAAATGAGCAAAAAACGTTCTAAAAATGTTCTAAATCATAATATAATTAGAACTTTTAGGGCTAGAGTCTTGAAATTTTATATGGATGTACTTAAGAGACGTAAATGCTCGCCGTAATTTATTTTTTTAATTCGAAATTTGAAAGATTGCAAGAGTAAGAAGCATTCTAAAATTGCGATTTATGTGATACAATTGGTATGGAAACTTGGAATTTTGTATGATGATTACTTTTATGTAGTAAATGCTTCCTTAGAACATTTTTTTTTATTCAAAATTTAAAAGGATGAAATGACGGAAAACTTTCTAAACGCGTTCTAAATTATGATTTAGTTGAAACTATTAGTGTTAGAAACTTGAAATTTAGTATAGAGATTACTTTTAAGATGCAAATTCTCGGCATAAAGAGTTTGAATAATTTGACCAAATGAAGTATAGTCTTTAAATTTGTGTACAGACCACCTACGAAACAAATGATTCGAAAGAAACACTGATTGCAAAAATCTGTTCACAATCGAAAAATAGCTTTTTATAACTTTAAAGTACTTTTTATTAATTCTTACTTTTGCAAAGATTTTTTCCTGGGTTTGCACATAGCTTGGTCTTAGTAACTGAGAGCAAAAAACGCAAAAAAGCCGTTTGAAACTGAGAGAGACTTACAAAGTGTATGTTTTATTTTTTCCTTGGAATTCGATGGCCTGTTATTGTTTCGAACATGGAACAAAGACAGACATGCGACTAAGTCTCAAAACAAAGTTTGGGTCTTTGATGATGAGGACACACCGGTAGCTGTCAGAAAATCCCGATCTGTCAAAAAAAAATTATAGCTGTATTACTAGTTTTCAAATCAAGTGGAATTGTTGAGCGTATCGTTTTGGACACACAGAAGACAGTTACAGCTAAGTGGTACACTGAACAGTGCCTCTCTAATGTCATGGAATCTTTGAAGAACTTGCGACCAAAGTCACGAATGAACACCTGGTTCCTCCATCATGACAAATCTCCAGCTCACCGGGCCAAAGCCTGCACTGAATATTTGAAATTTCTTGAACACCCTCCTTACAGTCCAGAACTTGCCCTCTGTGACTTCGCACTGTTCCCGCATGTGAAAATGAAGCTGAAAGGGATTCGGTTTTCCAGTGATGAGACACTTTTGAGGTCTTGGGACAACGAGTGTGCCTTACTTCCTAGTGAAACTTGGCAGAGCTGGTTATAGGACTGGTTTCGGAGGATGGAGAACTGTATTGCTTGTATCGGAAATTACTTTGAAAAAGTTTGATAAATAAATCCATATTGCAAAACTTTCCTAGTACCCTTTGTATATGACCCCTCTTTTACTATAAGACGTCTTGAGGAGGGGGGGGGGGGCAAAATACATCGAAAAACCATTTTCGATACAAAATACAAAATACATTGGTTTTAGTCTAAAATACAAAATATAAAATACATTTCAAATGTCAAAATACAAAATACATGTATTTTTTAAATACATTCAAAATACAAAATACATTAATTTTAATTATCTTGCACTACGCAAAAATGTTTTAATGCAATGCCATGTTATAAATTTTTACCTACTGTATATGGACATGTCCGTAACCAAAAAAATAGGTCTGCACGAGCCGAAATTTCCAGACCCGAACCCGTAGAAAAAAATTTGGGACCCGACCCGGTATAAAAATTAAAAGTTCGGCCCGAGGCCCGGCCATGTCCGTACAAAAAATTCTTTGGCCCGACCCGGTATAAAAGCTAAAAGTTCGGTCCGAGTCTGGACCAGCTCATACAAAAAATTTATTGGCCCGGTTTAAATGCTAAAATTTCGGTTCGAGCCTAGCCCTACAAAAACTTAATTGGCCCGAGTGAACTTCCACAAAAGATAAATTTTTAAGCCGATGTGGTTAAAAATTCTCTTGTACGAGGTATTCTGACAATTTTTATTTTAGCTATTTTTCATGTTTATATTCCTCATCTTTTAAAAAGCGCCCAGAGCTGCAAAGTAGAGGCATACCCGTTCCAAAATACTGCACTCCCTAGATTTATTTCTGCCTGTGCCCATGTAAACTATGTTTATTTTTTTTATGATTCTCTATTTGTACGCAAATGTCTGAGTTATTATTAACGTCATTAAACCATATTCCATGGCTTAGAGACTTATAAATCTGAAAAATTCGATACAGAAAAATCTTCTAAGACGAAATCACGTAGGAGCTAAAAAAATCAATTATAGACAAGTTCCCATCTTAACTGGTACATCACCTGTTCTAAATGCATTATATTCTTTTCACACGTATTATTATATTCATTTTGTATGAATTAGCACACTTTTCCGTTTAAGACAGGATTCCATCATAGACAGGTTTCTTTTCACGTGTTTTCGTGCACTTTAATTTTATCGCCCAGAAATATACAAGTATGTGCTATTCTTCAAAAAGTATAAATTTAAATTTTTAATTGTAGAATAATAACGATTTAAAAATATATGCATTTTTTGCAAAGAATGTTAAACCAGATCAAATTTTACCGATATCTGCGCGGGCCAGGCCAGGCCAATGACTTTTTACGATCTGGGTCGAGACCGGGCCTGAAATTTTCTTCCCGTCAAGACCGCTAGGAAGAATATCCAGGTCCGGCTGGATCCGGAAAATATTAATCGGCCCCTGCCCGGCCTGAGTCTGCAGGAAAAAATAAAGCACACGCCCGGTCCGGTCATAAAAGAGTGATGACCAGACTCAGTTGATTTCGACCTGAAAATAGTGTCTTGCGCTAACTGTCATCAAAAAATATTTTGAAATATTTCGAGTAAACTTATGTCTATCGCGTAGCGTGATGTATCACAAATAATTAATTTTCGTTCATTAGGAGTTCTTGGGTATGTATTATCAATCTTTTCACGAGTCTATGCAACAACTAACAGCATTACACTGCTAACATAGTTTAAAAATGCAATACTCAGGAAAAGTCTGAACGATCCTACTTGTTTATCACACGACAATTTTTTTTTTTTTTCGCATAGTAACATTAAGAATTAAAAAGCATTAGCAAAACCATTCAGAAAAAATGTTTCAGCCAAAGATAAAAATCCTTATTATGCCAAATTAAAAAAAAAAATGTTCATATTAACTTCTAGAAACGAATTCAAAGACTATACAAAACAGACAAGCATGTATTTCCTGTTGTGAATCAGTAATTTGCTGTTAAAACAGAAGTTGTGGTTTAAACTTTATACGAGCTTCAAGTCTGGTACGAAGTTTGAATAATCGAGAAATGTATTTTGAGTATTTTCAAAATACAACATACATGGAAAAATCATTTCAAAATACATTACCAAAATACTTTAGTTTTATCTGTTTAAAATACAAAATACAAATTTATTTCAAATACATGTATTTTCGATACTGCCCAGCTCTGATCTTGACAAAGTGACGCAGTTTAAATAACCAGTTTTGACTTTGACTTAACCGATGCTTGTAATATGCTCTTTCACAGTTTTAAGTAGAACTTTCGCCGTTTAATTGAATCACATTGTTGAATAGAATTTGATTTAACAAAGCGGCGGATAGGCCAAAAAATTTAATTTTAACTTTAGTTTTGATTCATATAAACGGCAATTATAGTAATTTTTTTAGCTCTGGGAGGGGTTTTAACCCCCAAACCCCCCCCTTGACTGCGCCACTGTTAGTGGGAACTGTTCCGCTGCGCTTTCAAAATGTGATCAGGGAACGTAATTTCGTATGAAAAGTAAAATCTATTTTTATATTTAGACTGATTAAATTAATTTTATGCTAAATTTTCTTTAATGTTACTTAAAAGTAACCGTCAGTGCATAAAAGGGTCAACTGGGTTCGACTGTATTTACGAAATTTAGAAAATCAGACTGTATTACGAAATAATGCTTCTGACATAAGTAAGTGGGACTGCATTTTGGGCGTTTAATCTTACAGTTTGGCGAGTGTTTTGTTATGAAAAGTGGTCGACGGGTTAATAGAGAAGTGCCAAAATTTAAATAATGGTAAATCGGGATTTTTGGAATACTGCACACTGATTCCGCGGGACAGGTTTTAAAATATTTGAAAATCGAGACACCTGGCAACACTACTGACTACAGAATTGTAAATATACAATTGGATAAGTGTTTTCACTACAGTAGTGTGTCCCACGATATCATAGGATAAGTTATTCTTTATTACGCAGGCCACGACGATACACATACTTTTACACTATTTTATTCAATTCCTACTATTAGTTCACACCCTCTATATATTTATCTATCTTGTTCAAATTTTCTATTGTTAATAAAATACTTTTTATTCATCCACTCAAGTTCAAATACTTTTTCTTAAACTTGTAGTGGATGACACTTGATGTTAATACAGTTTTTTCAAATATTAATTCATTAATTAAATTAAATTAATTAATTTTAGTTTTATATTTATATAAAAATCGGTGCTTTCTTGTTATAGGAGCTTCCGAGGTTTAAACTTCAAGAGGCCGAGATACTTATTTTATTACAGAAATTAATCTGCAAACGATATAATTCATTTCACGAAATTAAAAATCACCAAGATCTGAATATTTATATAACTATCTATAGTATGAACGCACCTTTATTTGTCACGTTTGACGTACAGTTTCCAACTTATGTTTTTAGTTAAATTTAATTCATTAATTAAATTAAATTAATTAATTTCAGTTTTACATTTTCAAATTTTCAATCGTTAATAAAATACTTTTCAGTCATCCACTCAAGTTCAAATACATTTTTTTAACTTGCAGGAGATGACACTTGAGTTTAATACAGTTTTTTCAAATATTAATTAATTAATTAAATTTAATTTCTATTTAGCCACTTAATATTGTGATTCTGTCATATGTATATACATATTTATATTAATTGTAATTATTTAATAAAAAGTAACTAAAATAAAATTTTTCTTTGTTGACCTAAGTAGGAATTGACGTTTAATTTTTTTTATAACGCATGGGCTGATAAGTTCCCGGTCTAATAAAGAAAACACAACTTTTTAACATAACTTTATAACTCTATATAACTGTATAACTTTAATAAATAACATAAGTTTAATAATAAATAATAACATTTAATAAATAATAATTTAATAATAATAATAATTTAGTAATAATAATTTAATAATAATAATTTAATAATAATAATTTAATAAATAAATAGTAATAATAATTTAATAATAATAATTTAATAAATAAATAGTAATAATAATTTAATAATAAATAACATTAACTTTATAACGAAAAAGCTCCAAACAGTGCTCAGAACTCGTTGTTGTTTTTGGTCAAAAGTCAACACTCGCGGCAGCCACTTTGACAACAGCTTTTTCATAGACAAATGCTCATTCGAAATAAAACCTACACGTTCCATGGATATCTTCAGAGTCTGAGCTATCTCCAGCAACTTCACTTTATGGTTCCCCGAAACGATTTTGTGTACTTTTTTTATGTTTTCCGGAGTAACCACCTCTTTTGCGTGGTGCATCACTGGTGTACGTACGACCACGTTTAAATTTAGCAAACCAGTCAATAATGATTGATTTACCTGGTGCAGTGTCCAGATAACGCTTATCAAGCCAAGCTTTTGTTTGAACGGTGTTTTTCCCCATCAAATAACAATTCTTGAAATTCTTGTTTATCCATTTTTTTGTTTATCAAAAAAGTAGTTCAACTAAAATCACTCTAACGTTTTATTCACACGGCGAATCGTCATGACATTTTTTCTGCTACCTTTTAAAGGTTATTATTTACAAAAAAAGCACAGGTTTGGCGATTGCAACGCCATCTGTGTGGCAGACCGGGAACTTATCAGCCGATGTGTTATTACTTGTTTAACTTAACATGGTTTTTGCATGTAACGATAGAATTTTGTAATCGATTTTTGTAACCGATACGTTATAAAAATTACGTACACAGGTGTGTTTTCGATGACATTACAACACTTAAAAATTTTAGAACTTAATTTTAAATTAATACATTAATTTTATGTCATTTTCTGTAAGCCCGTCATAGGTAATAAATAACCTGACAAACATTCTTAAGGGCTACAATTGTATACGAGTTACAACAACAATATATTTATTATAACAATATTAACAATGTATTAATTTTAAATTACTACATTAATTTTATGTCATTTTCTGTTAGCCCGTCACAGATTAATAAATAACCTGTCAAACATTCTTAAGGGCTACAATTGTATACGAGTTACAACAACAATATATTTATTATAACAATATTAACAATGTATTAATTTTAAATTAATATATTAATTTTATGTCATTTTCTGTTAGCCCGTCACAGGTAATAAATAACCTGTCAAACATTCTTAAGGGCTGCAATTGTATACGAGTTACAACAACAATTTATTTATTATAACAATATTAACAATGTATTAATTTTAAATTAATACATTAATTTTATGTCATTTTCTGTTAGCCCGTCACAGGTAATAAATAACCTGTCAAACATTCTTAAGGGCTACAATTGTATACGATTTACAACAACAATTTATTTATTATAACAATATTAACAATGTATTAATTTTAAATTAATACATTAATTTTATGTCATTTACTGTTAGCCCGTCACAGGTAATAAATAACCTGTCAAACATTCTTAAGGGCTACAATTGTATACGAGTTACAACAACAATATATTTAATAATGCGCTAAACCTCGCTCGCCAAAATATGACAAAAAATTAATTTTAATTAAATTGCGATTATTCGTTGAGAGATCAATTTAGAAATCCTAAAAAGATGGTTTAAAAAAAGTTTCATTTTTTCTTTTCTGTTGTCATAACTTAAAACAAAAAAAGATGAAAAATTGTATATTTTTTAATAATGCTCGATTGTACCAAGAGTAAAAGAATTTTCAATAATTCAGTTCGGTGCCCACGACCAAATTAATGTATTTTAACGTTAATTTTTGGGCAAAAAAACACGAATTGCAGTTATTAAATCAGGCGTGATTTTGAATACTTATGAAAGAGGGCTTTTTAAAAAACTATTTTTACAGTTTGTTATTCCTTATTATGCTGACAGCGAACACTATTAATATAGACGATTCAAGCAGACACTAGTTGCCGGAATTAAAATATTCTATTTATATGCAAGTCTGTGTATTCAACATTACATGGAATTCCAGGAAATGTTGTCACGTGTTACTCCAATGTTTTGCTATAAAGTCTTAACTGTCCACTGTTAAAAACCACACCGTTTGTTTCAACTCGTTCTCAGCCAGCGATGTCACTATACTCCGAGCTATAGGCCCACAACTGTAGAGAAGTAAGAATTTATTGCATTCTTTTATTAGGTGCGTTCGTAATTATATAAATACGTAGCACCTATAGTCGTCGTTTGGTCCGTCCGTCTGTCCGTCCGTCTGTCTGTCTGTCTGTCTGTCCGTCTGTCCGTCTGTCTGTCTGTCCGCATATAACAACGCAAAAACTACCCAACCAAATGGTTTGCAATTTGAAATATATTATCTTTGCAGAATTTTGTCGAGACATTTCAAATTTTATTAAAATCGAATCAAAACTTTAGGAGATATTAATAAAAATATTTATTAAGAAATTTGAAGTTTTTTTTTTTTAAATCGGTGCTTTCTTGTTAGAGGAGTTTCCGATGGATGTTAAATCGTCAAGCGACCGAGATACTTATTTTATGACAGAAATTAATCTGCAGACGATATAATTCATTTCGCAGAATTAAAAATCATCAAGATCTGAATATTTATATAACTAGCTGATACATATATATCTGAATATTTATATAACTAGTTAAGATATTTGTATGAACAGTGTCATAAAATATATACTTAACTAGCTGTTTAACCCGTTCTACGCACGGGATATCATGAATTTAATTCTAAAACGTGCACCTCGTTTGTAACGTTTGACGTACAATTTCCAACTTGTTTAACTTAACTTGATTTTGCTGCATTCTTTTATTACACTCAGCCTCTTTTTTAACACTTTCCAACATAGTTAAAAAAGTGTTTATGGATTCGGTTTGTCTGGCCGTCTGTCTGTCTGTCCGTGCTCTATCTCTCGTAAATATATTCGGAATGTCATGCAATTAATATATGTTATTGAGGTTTACTATTGCATGTTTGGTATTGAAATTAAAGTGTGTAGCACTTGTAGTTTTTTTTTTTTTTTTACAGCGACATTTAAACAATTCCGGGTACTTTTCGGTTAGCCGGGCGCCAGTGAAATGTATGTATCTATATATACATATATATGTATACATACACACATATATGTATGTGTATATATATGTATATATATGTATACATGCATATATAAATGTGTGTATGTATATATATATGTATATATATGTATACATAGATATATAAATTTCACTGGCGTCCGGCTAACCGAAAAGTACCCAATTCCGTTACATTATACGGTCTATGAGAAAAAATCATTTTCTATTTATTTTAATGCTGTTATACAATTTCAAACATATTAAAATTGATATATACTAGCAAAAGCCATGCTTTGTTTGGTTTCGCGAAGCATTATTTCATAAGATAAATATTTGAAAGTAACAATATTTTTTTATATTATTTTTGCATCTTTATAAAGCAAAAACGTTATTTTATGTTTTGGCGCATTTTAATTTTAGAAATGCAAATTCAGCCAAATAACTAAGAATTTCCTCGGAATTTTTTATTTATGATATAAGACTGGTATAAATTAAAAAAAAAATTCGATGCAAAATTTGACAAAATATTTTTAGATTTTCAACTAAAAGCTCTTTTAGATGTTTTTACATTTTCCAATAGCTTCTGGTGTTTTCACAAATAGTTTGAAATATGTATGTTTCCAATTTTTGTAATTCACATGAAATAATCTTTGATAGCAATCTTAGAATAATATATTCGAAGAGAGCTTGAAGAAAGTTACTTCTTCAAAATCCTATTTTCTGGAAAAACGTTTGAAATCTGCTCTGAAATCTGCAACGATGATATTTTACGTACTTAATCATTCATGACTTTATTAATTTTTACTGACTCAATGATTTTTATTTACTGCAAGAAATACGCAGGTTTCATTATCGTTTTCAAAAAGGAATCCGTAGAATGGAAAAACATATTCAATAAAATAATAAAAAATGTTTTTTTTTTTTTTAAATCATTCGATAAGAAAATAATATTGTCAGAATCTACATATCATACTTTATTTTTTTCAAGTCCAAAAATATTTCTTTCCTTAATTAAATTAAAAAAACAGTTTTTAAGATATTTTGGCGGATTTATGTAATTAATCATGATTCTATCTATAATTACTAACTTCATGATTTGTTTTTTCTTCTGAAAATATACGGCTGCACAAAAGAGTTTGGATATTTTTCCGAATATTGATAGTAATTCCTGAAATTGGATTTTTAAATATGTTATGCATTTTCCAAATTGTTTTCTTAGATATGTGCGGGGATAGTTGAACTTAAGCCGAAAGGTAGGCCTCCCCGCCCGGTTTGACTTTGACTTTATTTTCTTAGATATTATCTTTCACCTTTCGGTAAAGATTTGCAAAATTATTTGTAAGTGTTGCAAAGTGTTATACATAATGTGTGCTTGACGCATGATTTTTCGTTCTTGTTGTATGTAAAGATGGAATTTTGCAATCAATTTTCAAACCATTTCAAGAGATTCAAGAATAATACAAATCTAATCATTTAAAAATTCCGAAGGGAATGCTTTCTTTACAGAACGATAGTTTCAACAACTCTCCCTTTTAAAGAACAACATAATTTTTTATTAGACACCAATTCAAAAGCAAAATCTCTATGTTTAAACATATAGAACTCCAAAGCGCCAGCAACGGTTTATTTTTAACACTCACTTCGACGACAAAAATCTCTTCTCTCTGCGTTTGTCCGTTCGTTTTAAGCGAAGAACGCGCAAGCAGAATTTCGTAGCACGCGATCTCTTTTAACCAATGCATGTTCAACTTTCGATTCGCACCCTTTTTTATCAGTGAATTAATATTGAAGAAATAAGGCTCTCCGATGTTTTTGGCGGGGAAAGAATTTTCTGGAACAGTATGCAAATTAAAAAGCGTGGGAATAAAAATTATTAATAGAATAAAGCTCGGCTTTTGCGTAATGAGAAAACAATTTAAAAGAATAATTTTTTCAGACTGTTGGGAAAGGATAAAGGTTGAATTTACACAGATTAAAAGAAATAAAAGAGATTTAAATGCGGAAATAAATAGGAAATATTAAATATAATAAAAAATTTAAAAAAATATATATTTTTCTTTTTTTAATGAAAAATTGTTATGAAATGTGATTTTTTATATCATATTTGTCGGGAATAAAACACGCCAAATTAATATATTGTAGTGGAAACTTTTGGGAGAAACATGAATTGCAGTCAAAAAGTTAGGCGTGATTACAAAGATGAACATTGAATGCTTACAAAAGGGTGTTTTAAAAAAACTATTTTTACTTTTAGACTTATTTGTATATAAAGATGAAATTTTATAATCGATTCTTCAATCACTTCCTGGTGTGCTAGAGTTATAAAAATTAAGTACACAGGTGTGTTTCCGATGACAGTGCAACATTTTAATATTTTGAAAATTTCATTATAATTTAACTAATTTTAGGGCATTTCTTCGTTAACCGGCAGGAGGTGATAAATCGCTGAACATTCTTTATGGTTACAACTGTATACGAATTGTAAAGAGAATTAAGTTAATGATGCGCATAACCACGCTCGCCAAAATAGACCAACTGACTGTGAAACTGCAACAAAGAAATATTTTAAACACTAAAAAGATGAAAATTTAAATAAAAAATAAAGAGTAATATTTAAAAAAAGTTTTAATCAATTAATAACTTGCTATTCATTAATTAATCATTATCTGTTGAGAAAGCAGTTTAGAATTCCTAAAAAGAAAGTTCTAATAATGTTTTTTTTTTCTATTTCCATATCTTAAAAAAGAAACATTGAGAAAAAATATTTTTAATAAATTCATTAGTTCGCGCTTTCTTACCAAGCATAATATTTCCATAATCGGGCCCCACGCCAAATAAACGTATAGTAACAGAATTTTTGAATTGAAGTTATAAAATTAGGCCCGATTTTAAAGATAAATATTGTATTTTTGTAAAAGTGTGTTTTAAAAAGAGGATTTTTTTTTAAATTTATGAACTTTATTTTCTATTTCTTTTTTATTACCCACATTTTTCTGTCGTCCTATATATAGATCAATTCAGATTTATTGTATTTTCACAAATAATATAACATTTTGTATTTCAGGCCCACTAGTAAAATAATCCTTAAGTGCCACTTGTAATCATATTAAGTTAAATTTAAAAATTTTAATATATATATATATAATATTGTCGATTTTAGGCATAATGCTGACAATATTTGATGAAATAACATATATTTACTATGAATATTCTTATAAAGCCCTTCTGAAGATTCTATAAGATATTCATAGTTTTCCATTTTTTGCTTTTTCATCCTGTTAAATATCATTCCTGCAGTGTCCATTCCATTGCTTTTTATTTTTCAGATGTGTTTTCACACACACACACACACACACACACACACACACACACACACACACACACACACACACAGACACACACACACACACACACACACACACACACACACACACACACACACACACACACACACACACACACACACATTAGATTTAAAAGCTTGGAGAATTTTTGACATGACATTTTTAGGTTTTTAAATATTTAAATAGTTGTGTCAAAAAAGTGCCAAAATTCGTTTTAAATTTAATCATGACAAGTTTTATATATTATTGATGATTAATTGAAAAATATGTGTACATAATTTATATTAATTTATTGTACACAATATAATTTATAATATTATACACATTATAACTTATATTAATTTATTGTACCATATTTCTAGTTATAGAACAATTTGTAAAAAGGAGAAAAAAAGAAAAGTTTTGGTCAATTTTTGGATTTAATATTTACGAGGTGTCACCCGTCAAAATTCGACGGAATAAAAATGCATTATAAAGAAATGTTAGACGAATTTATAACAAACCAGCTTACACAGCAAAGACAATTATTATTTAAAACTATTTTTACAATAATATTTTTAATTTTGACATTATTGAAAAAAAGTCCTTCCGGCCTGTACCGGGAGGAAAAGGTAGCTTTCCTATACCTCCGTTTTAAAATTTTAGCTAATGTTACACGAAAACCGCAAGTTAAAATGCAAAGAAACGTTTACAAAAGATTCGTTAATACTGAATTTGAATAAGAAATTCGCCAAATTATTGAGCAATAGCCAAATTGGCTTCATTTATGAAGACTTATTTTGGTCGCCAAATTTGGCGATATTTCGCCAAATGTCGCCAATTTTGGCGCTAACAGATATGAATATATAGTTTTATGCGTATGATTGGAAAAATTATTACAACAATGAAAGAAAATAATTTGCGAGTAATCGCGTTAATGTGCTGTTTTGTTTCAAAATGTCAGCCACCCTAGAATTTCAAACTGCTCTATCTCAGCCATTTTTTAAGATAGAGGTAAACCAAATAATGCTCTGGAATCCTTGTATCAAGGCCTAAAACGTAATTAAAAAATAAATTTTAATTTTTAATTTTTTTGTATATTTATTTTAGTTTTAAATTTTTAAATGGCCGCCATCTTGAAACAAAATGGCGGACCAAGCTGGCCAACGAACTCGGTCGAGACATGGGTTAGCTTAATACACACAATTAGTTTCATCAAAATTGATTTATAAATACGAGCGTTATCGTATGACATAGGTCATATATATATATATATATATATATATAAATCAACATTTGAACGGAGGGTGGTTTTGGGGTCTGGGGGTCATGATCGGTGAAAATATATCGAAATTTTCCGGAACTGCTTTCCTCCGAACGGCTGCAATAGGTAGTTTTATACTTTTTTGTATTGAAAGCTACCTAATAACACTTGATCCATTTAATCAATAGTTATGTTTATCGTTTTTTGAAGTAACTAACGCGGCTGTCGCTGTCGCTGCCGTAATCGAATTTATTGTGAGCGAGGGATCTATGTAGGCTTATATTAAAAAACTATTGCGTACAGAAATATGAAAAATGGTAGTTTTTACAAAGAAATGTATGATAAATACACTTAAGCAGACAGTTTTTAAATCGAAAAATTATTTTAAATGTTATTTAACGTTGAAATCCGTCAAAATACTTCAGTTTAAAAAGTTTTATAGGATCAAAAACTATGAGTAGCAATTTAACTATATTTTGCAGGCACTTACTGGACTAGATTGCGTTGTGCAGTATGCAATCATTTTTAAATTTTTTATACTTTTTTAAGTATTTTTATTTTTTTTAATTAAAAAAACATTTTAATTCATTTAAATTTTTTATTCATTATCTGAATAGAGATTTATTTTATATTTCGAAGAAGTCATTTTTTTGCTTACTATTGCCCAATTTAAAAAAAGCCCAAATAATAATATTTTTCAATTCAAAAAATATTTAGAGAAAGAAAACTTTAAAATAATTAAATTATTTCGTGCAAAAAGCATTAAGTGTGTGTGTGTGTGGGGGGGGGGGGGGGGGGGGGGGGGTTCTTTTCTTCTTCAAACTGCTGCAACGATTATATATATTAAATTCCAAACCATTTGGTTGGGTATAGTTTTTGCGCTGTTATATGCGGGCAAAAGGACAGACGGACGGCCCAAATGACGACTGTAAGGGCTACATATTTATATAATCACGAACGCTCCTAAAAACTCGAATGTAAAGGAATTATGAACCTAAACGTTTACAGAAAATACGCTATTTTGTGTAAGAGAAATAAAATATACAATTTTTTTGAATAAAACTGAATGTTTCATTTTAAATATGACGTAAAACAGTGGAAGCTCTAAAGTTCATCATTTATAAAGCTGCTGCTGATATCTGCTGGTTATTGAGCAATTTTCACATATAAAAAACATGTATTAAATGTTAACGTATTGATATCAAAATGTTTTCAATCGTGCTTAGTCTTTTTAAAAATATGACAAAAAATCAATTAATTATATTAAAATAATTAATTTAAATATTCTTAAAAATCAAAATTAGATATAAAAGACAAAGTCTGTTGTTAATCAGGATAGCAAGAAGTTTCCTTTATGTACTGTTTTTCATATATCATTATGAAATCATGGTCTATTAATCATTAAAAAATACTTGAAAATACACAATTAGCTTTAAGTATAAAAATTTTCCCCAGTAAATACTTCTTGCATGTAACAATTTATTTATTTTAAAGTTTTCTTTAATTTTAAATATTTAGGTGTAAATATATAAAATTAAAAATACATTGTCTGTAAATACTATTATTCAAGCTTTTGAAATTTTGTCAATGGTAAATAAAAGAACATATATATTTAAAATATTTTTTAATTCTCTAATTGAACAATGGGGTTTTAATAAAAAATTTGGAAAAATTCCCCAAAAAGTCGTCAATATATATATATATATATATATATTGGACATTGCACACCATAATCTAGCTAAGTATGTACTTTGAAAAAAAATGGATTAATTGCTACGTATTGTTTTTGATCCTGTGAAACTTGTTTAATTGAACTATCTTGGCCGATTTCAATATTGAATAACGCTTAAAATAATTTTTCGAGTTAAAAACTCTCTACTTCAGCGTATTTCTCATACATTTCTCTATAAAACTACAAGTTTTCATGTTTTTATATGCAATAATTTTTGCAATATAAGCTGAGAAAGTAAAAAACCAGGGTCAATTTAAAATCGGCAGCAAGCAGTGGCAGCAACTTTTTTTTTATAAATAGAAATATGCTTATTTATGTTGCAATAATTGAAAATAATGTTTCTTATAGATGAACAAATCATTGAGGGTCAAGGGAGATAATTTAAATTTAGCAAAATTAATTACTTTGAATGAGAACTCCCTTCTTTTATTGTAGATGGTTAACTTTAAAGTATTATTTCTTTGAATTACACTGTTTACATTCGAAAAAATATTTTTGATTTAGTTGGATGTGTATTATTAAATTTTAAATTTATAGGGTAATTAACTGGTTAAGAGTGCTATGAAATATCAGAGAGAAATATTGTAATTATTTTATTATATATAAGTTGTAAAATATTATTGTTACTGAAGTTCTTTCGTAATAATAAAAATACAAATAACGTAAAATGTTTGATGATTCTGCGCCTTGTGAAATACCATACATTTGGTTAAAGATATAATTATTTTGAAATATAAAACTGTTATAAACTTAGAAAGTGGTTAAATATTCACAGTAATAAATATAGATGTTATTAATTAATGAAATAATGGGGTAAGATTCCATAAATAACGAATAATTAATTTTGTTTAAATCCTATAAATTTATGTTATTAAATCATAAAAGTAATGTATTTTTCGTCATTTTGTGCATTTAATTAAATTATTTATTAAAACTTGTTTTTTATACAATGGGTGTTGTTTTTAACGGATTGTTCATAAATATAAGTTAAAATATTTAACAAAACTTTATTGGATCGTGTGTTATAACAGAGTGCGTACAGGTTTACCTTAATTTTTAATAGAATTTTCCGTCTTATTTAATTCCAGCAAAATATTCTGGTTTTTTTACTTTCTCAGCTTATATTGCAAAAATTATTGCATATAAAAACATGAAAACTTGTAGTTTTATAGAGAAATGTATGAGAAATACGCTGAAGTAGAGAGTTTTTAACTCGAAAAATTATTTTAAGCGTTATTCAATATTGAAATCGGCCAAGATAGTTCAATTAAACAAGTTTCACAGGATCGAAAACAATACGTAGCAATTAATCCATTTTTTTTTCAAAGTACATACTTAGCTAGATTATGGTGTGCAATGTCCAATATATATATAAAAAATTTGGAAAAATTCCCCAAAAAGTCGTCAATATATATATATATATATATATATATATATATATATATTGGACATTGCACACCATAATCTAGCTAAGTATGTACTTTGAAAAAAAATGGATTAATTGCTACGTATTGTTTTTGATCCTGTGAAACTTGTTTAATTGAACTATCTTGGCCGATTTCAATATTGAATAACGCTTAAAATAATTTTTCGAGTTAAAAACTCTCTACTTCAGCGTATTTCTCATACATTTCTCTATAAAACTACAAGTTTTCATGTTTTTATATGCAATAATTTTTGCAATATAAGCTGAGAAAGTAAAAAATCAGGGTCAATTTAAAATCGGCAGCAAGCAGTGGCAGCAACTTTTTTTTTATAAATAGAAATATGCTTATTTATGTTGCAATAATTGAAAATAATGTTTCTTATAGATGAACAAATCATTGAGGGTCAAGGGAGATAATTTAAATTTAGCAAAATTAATTACTTTGAATGAGAACTCCCTTCTTTTATTGTAGATGGTTAACTTTAAAGTATTATTTCTTTGAATTACACTGTTTACATTCGAAAAAATATTTTTGATTTAGTTGGATGTGTATTATTAAATTTTAAATTTATAGGGTAATTAACTGGTTAAGAGTGCTATGAAATATCAGAGAGAAATATTGTAATTATTTTATTATATATAAGTTGTAAAATATTATTGTTACTGAAGTTCTTTCGTAATAATAAAAATACAAATAACGTAAAATGTTTGATGATTCTGCGCCTTGTGAAATACCATACATTTGGTTAAAGATATAATTATTTTGAAATATAAAACTGTTATAAACTTAGAAAGTGGTTAAATATTCACAGTAATAAATATGTTTAATTGAACTATCTTGGCCGATTTCAATATTGAATAACGCTTAAAATAATTTTTCGAGTTAAAAACTCTCTACTTCAGCGTATTTCTCATACATTTCTCTATAAAACTACAAGTTTTCATGTTTTTATATGCAATAATTTTTGCAATATAAGCTGAGAAAGTAAAAAACCAGGGTCAATTTAAAATCGGCAGCAAGCAGTGGCAGCAACTTTTTTTTTATAAATAGAAATATGCTTATTTATGTTGCAATAATTGAAAATAATGTTTCTTATAGATGAACAAATCATTGAGGGTCAAGGGAGATAATTTAAATTTAGCAAAATTAATTACTTTGAATGAGAACTCCCTTCTTTTATTGTAGATGGTTAACTTTAAAGTATTATTTCTTTGAATTACACTGTTTACATTCGAAAAAATATTTTTGATTTAGTTGGATGTGTATTATTAAATGTGAAAAAGTATGAAAGAATATTGAATGTGAACGAATGTGGATTGATATGAAAGGATAGTTAGTTAAATCCATTCCAAATCAAAAACTAAAATATAAAAATTCAAAGTTTAAAATCCCTAAATCGTGTGTCAAAATTTTAAAGTTTTGCCTTAATTTCTAGTTGCCCCTGTAACTTAACTTTCCTTACAATACATTTATTACGAACAGATATTAATTTTGAATCCTCGTTAAGATTAAAAGTGCTGACGGTAACGCATCTCTCTTCTCCCGGTGGCTACATCTTGCATGTTAATTATCTGGGCTGCTTACCCAGATATGAGTCAAGGGCTAATTAGCCAATTAAATGACATTATTTCATAAGTTGCAAAGCGGTCTCTAGCGGTGGTCCGGCCGTATATAATGTGAGGAGCACGTTTTTGCGTGGCTTTTGACTCTAATCACTCTCCACAAAAACTACGGCCAGTATTCTTCAAAGTGCGACGGCATCCTTGCCATTGTAAGTCCGGCAATTCGCCGAAATATGAACGATAAGACGATGTTTCCCCGGTAAAAGACTCTTCAAACTGTCCCCTGGGCCTAGCTTAAAGAGAGACTTGTAATTAATTGGAATAAAAGCTAGTTCCCAGGAAAATGCCTGCTGATTTCTTACATTCGCACGACTACATCAACGACGTTATACCTTACTGGGATGTGTGGTAGCGGCGATCAACCGTCCGTCGTTACAGAGGGATCGATGTGCGTTCGGTATACCGAGATGCGCCCGTTATACAGAGGCGTATCGATATCTTACAGTGAGTCTGCTTGGATTAAATACCTGCCATGGGAAAATCCTTTCTTTTAAATAACTATTCATTAATAAGAAACATCGTAATCGAACCAACCATAAAAAAAGACTATTTTTAATCACCGGGCCTTTAAAAGTAAATAACAGAAGACTAGTGTGTTTAACTGAAAAGAAAAAGTGTGTGTCCAAAATAAAGAAATAAATATCTACAATCAGTTAATAAAAGAGCTCCTGCTTCCTCATTAAGCTATCAAATCTCGGATAAACATTTTATTTCGTTGCCTACTTAAAATAAACAATTTTTCTTCAGCGCTTCACTCCAAAAGAAAAACAGTTTTGTTCATTCACTTTCAATAGTTATCTCAAATGACCTACTATCCAGCGAAAGGGATGGTTCAGAGATGGTTTGTGGAAAATTCAAGGTCAACGATCTCCTGGCAGAAGGAGGAATGTTCTTTTTTTCTCCCTTTCTTTGTGTGTGTCAAGAGTCCGTTGTTTTGTTGATGCTCCCTGTTTTGGTTTCAGTTTAAATGGTGATAATTTTTTTTAATTTTTTTTTCAAGTGAGTAGTCTGTGCAATCAAATGGATTTAAAAGAAAAAGAAGAAATAGGTATGTTCGATTTTGTTATTTTTTAAGAAGAATTTAAAAGCGGACAGAAACTTTTTATTTTTTGAAGCAGTAAGAGAGAAAAACAATTAAAGAAAAACAATTTGAAATTTTATTATTTTTTAAGTGTTAATTTTATAAAATATATTATTATTATTATTTTTATTATTATTATTATTATTATTTATTATTTTATTATTATCTCTATGTTACAACTTAAGTGATTAAATGAAGCAGATTATTTTTGTGTATTATTTTTGAAATTTAAACGGGATTTGATGAAAAATTAAGAGAAAAAGAGGGCAAATTTTTTAGAAAAAAAAAATGGAATTTTTCTAGTAAAAATATTTTTTTTAATGTTTTGTTTAATGAGATTGTAAAAATAAGTAATAAAAATGAGTGCAGAAGACAAATCCACTCAAGTGGGTGAAGGTAGCGAATCTTTGAAAGAAAAAAACACAGAAGTTGATGAAAGTGGAAACCCTTTTAAAGAAAGTTCCCCTGTAAATATGAATGTAGCCATTAGCCCAGAGAGCCAACAATCTCTTAAAAATCAGGTCCTAATTCCTGAAATAGAATTAATCTAAAAGGCCACTGTAGGTAGCTATGCAGCAAATAGTGAGGAAAAAACGAAAGATCCGGAAATTATCCCATTTTCACCGGAAACAAAGATGATTTTTGCCTCCTGGCTTGCTTATTTTGAGGCTGTATGTATTGAATCCAAAAAAGATGATGTTTGGAAGATAAGAAACATCCAGAAATTTTTAAAAGATAGTGCCCTTACCCTATACATTAACAACTGTCTTAATGTTTTGCACTGGAATGAGTTTGTTTCACTATTCCATGAAAATTTTTCTACCCCAGATACACTATCCCTAAGCGACTTTGCTAGTATTCGGTATAGGTCAGGTGATGACCTCAACGAGTACTACCAAAAGAAAACTAAAATGGGTCGTAATCTGGGTTTAGATAACAAATTCATTCTAGAAGGGTTATCCGAAGGTTTGCCAATTTCGATGCAGAGACTTATTGTGACTAATGCCCCTAAAACTGCCACAGAATGGAGAGAATTAGTTTTTAAACTTACTAAGCTTGAAGAAGCAGGCAAGAGTCCTGAAAATAAACCAGACCCAACTCCCCAAAATCAGTTCAGACAATGGCGACCATATCGCCCTAATACCCCTGAGCAGAATTTTCCAATGCGATCCTGGAATTATAGATACCCTTATCAAAACCCCCAGAATCGCCCAAATGTGACTAACCCTCAAAGAACTTTCCAAAATGTGAGACCATTTCAACCGTCTCCTCCCAGACCAAATATACACTACCAGGCTACATGGCCACCATCGCCATGCCGTGTATGCCTTAATCTTAATATTCCAAATGCTTACCATTGGGTACGAGATTGTCCTTTTCGAAAGCAATCTTTAGAGGCCTCTTCTCTAACCCAACACCCAAACATTCAAATCCAAAATCCAAATCAGACACAAAGTGATTTTTCTGCAAACCCAAGTAGTAATATATGACAATTAATAGTACCCGGGTACATAGAAAAAAGAAAAGGATCCAAAGAAAACCCAAAGAAACGTCAAATTACTACTCTAGGGATACCAGAAAACTCAATACCCTGTTTGATTGACTCAGGAAGCTCGTTAAGTGTCATTCCATTACATTTAGTCCAAAAATTCCAATTAAACACTTCCAAAACTCGTAAAGGTCTATCGGTCGCTCAAACACAAGGCATTCTCACCTTGCAGGAAAAATGTCGTGTTAATTTGAAAATTGGCCGCATATCCAAATATGTTGATCTTTATGTTATTGATAATAAATTACCCTATACCCTTATTGGACTTAACCATTGCCAAAGTTTCCAGTTAAATATTGATTGTGTTAAGATGCAAATTTTCCAAAATAACCAAAGAGTGCCTCTCCTGAACCAATTACGAAATATTCCAACCGTTAATTCCTTGCACGTGTCAGAAACTAATGAAGATGTCTCAGAAAAGGAAAATGCAGGGATATTTGGCGAAAATTATGAGCCGGAGTTTGTAAACGCCACTGAACCTATCCAAGTTCAGTCTGCACCTAACAAACTGCCTACTCTCTTAGCCAAATATGTCGGTATTTTTGCCAAAGATAAATATGATGTAGGATGTGTCAACATGGAACCACAGAGAATACATTTAACTTCTGACTTACCAATTTCGCTTAGAGCTTATCGTACTTCCCCTAAGGAAGAAGAAGAAATTAGAGAACAAGTTAAAAATTTGTTAAAAGCCGGTATCATCAAAGAAAGTCATTCCCCTTATTCCTCACCTGTAACCCTAGTTTATAAACGTGAAGAAGGAAAGAAAACTCGGTTGTGTGTCGATTTCCGAAAATTAAATGCCATAACCAAAACAGATGCAGAACCCTTGCCCCGAATCGACACTTTATTGGACAAACTGGTGCAAGCTAAAGTGTTTTCCACTCTTGATTTAGCAAGTGGATATTGGCATATACCTATCCACCCTAAAGATACTGAAAAATTAGCCTTTGCCACAACGTTTGGCTTATTTGAGTGGAAGAGGCTCGCGTTCGGCTTGAAAAATGCGCCTGCAAATTTCAACCGTATCCTTCGAAGAATCCTAAATAAATATAAAATTGACTTTGCATGCAGTTATTTTGATGATATTATTGTGTTCTCACAAAATGAAGAAGAACATTACCATCATTTGGAAATCATTTTTGATATTTGTGTCCAGGAAAATCTTAAATTAAAGCTGTCTAAATGTAATTTTGTTAAGAAGACAATTAATTTTCTTGGATATGAAGTGTCGAATGGTTGTATTACACCCGATAACCCAAATATTGAAACCATCAAGAGGTTAAAACCACCAACCAATGTTAAAGAGTTACAACGCTTTTTGGGATCTATTAATGTTTATAATAAATTCATTCATAAATATGCTGAGGTTAGATATCCTCTAAATAATTTGCTAAAGAAAAATGTTCCTTATGTATGGGACCAGGACTGTCAAAATTCTTTTGAAAAATTAAAAGCAGCTCTAATTCAAAAACCTATCTTAAGATTGTTTGATCCCAAAACACCTTGTAATTTATTTGTAGATGCATCAAGTCTTGGAGTGGGATGTGTTGTGAAACAGGCTGATGAAAATGGTATTTTGCACCCCATAGCATATCATTCTAGAAATCTTCGCGACTATGAAAAAAATTATGCAATTACTGAACTCGAATGTTTGGCAATCGTGGATGCTCTAGATAAATTTTACCATTATCTACACGGTCAAAAATTTGTCATTCATACAGACCATGCGGCTCTCACTTGGCTAAAAAATGTTAAAAACTTAAGAGGACGTCTTTTCCGCTGGTCCCTTAAACTGAGTATGTTTGACTATGATATTAAATATAAAAAGGGCTCCACTAATGTAGAGGCTGATATGCTGTCTAGATTACCTGTTTCAGAAGACCCCCCACATCATACACATTTACTCAACTTGAATGATATCAGAGAAAATCAGAAAAAAGAAAATGTCAAGGTAGATGGTAAAAAATATGTTGAAATTAATGATGTTATTGTGATTAAAAAGAAAAGTTTGTATAAGATTGTCGTCCCCATGGCTTTACGTTTACCCCTCTTGGAAAAAGCCCACACAGATTTTGGACATCCTGGAATTTATAAGATGATAAATTTAATTACAAATCAATATTATTGGCCTAATCTTAATAAAGATATTGAAAATTTTGTAAAACATTGTCATACCTGCCAAATCAACAAAAAAAGTAGGCAAAAAAGATTTGGTTTGTTGCAGCTCATGCCCCCAACGGATATACCTTTTGAATGCTTGGCATTGGACTCTGTTGGCGGATTTAATCATTATAATTCGGCAAAGAAATATCTGCATTTGGTCATAGACCATGCAACTCGCTATGTGTGGGGTTTCGCATCAAAAAGTGTAACAACTGAAACTTATACAAACATTTTGAAACAATTATTTCAAACTCAAGTACCAGAAAAAATACTTACTGATAGAAATGGAGCATTTACAGCTTCTAGATTTAAACGTTTTCTTCGTAATTATAATATCAAACACCGATTAACCTCCAGTCATCACCCGGAAACGAATGGGAAAATTGAGCGTTTGAATCAAACTATTGTCACCAGATTAAAATGTATTGTAAATTCATCACCAACTAAATTACCTTGGACAAAATTTTTAGATGAAGTATTGTACCAATATAATGCTACTCCGCATTCTGTAACTCAGTTTCCACCTAGTTATTTGCTGTTAGGAAAATTACCTTATGATCCTCTTTTACCAGATAATGATTATTACCCTCCTGTTGAAGAAGCTAGAAAATTGGCTAAGGAAAGAACAATAGCTTACCATAAAAAAAACAAAATCCATTATGATGCTCGTTTTCTTCCTGTAAAGTTTAAAGTTGGTGACATTGCAATGTATGAAGAATTCCACTGTCCTAATACACGTAAATTGACTCCACCATATTCTGGACCATATACTATCTTAAAACAACTATCTGATGTAAGTTTTGAAATTGATAAACCCAGTATACATTTTAAGAGAAATTCTGAAATAGTGCACGCCTCCAAGTTGAGATTCTATAACCCTCCTCAAAATTTAAAACTCTACCATGAATAACCCCCGTCTATTTCTTTCATCTTTCAATTTTTTATTTTTGCTTTCCTATCGTCCCTCTATCATTTTAGTGTTTGGATGAGGACCCAGCTGGATGTTAATTTAAAACCCAGCGGTGTAGTTGGCGGAGCAGTTTTAAAGTACTGCTAACCTTTTTATTTTTTTATTACTTATACAATGACAAAACTAGGAACACGTTAGGGGTCCTCCGCTCCGTGGCCTCCCGTCTATAGTCGAACTGTTTTCCCATTTTCTCTTTCCATGTAGAATGGAGAATTTGGCAAAACTGCTTCGCTTTCCCTCTGTAGGTGATTATCGGGCATCCACTTTTCCTTTTTCCTTGTGCAAGAGACACATTTTTTGGATGATAATCACCTCAGAGTTTAGAAATCCATGTCTCACTGAGCATGGTGGAAAGGATAGCCTAATTTTTTTTATTTTTTTGGTTAGAATTTCCTATTTTTACAAAGTTTTCAAGTTCAGTTTTTTTTTTCTCCTGAGATTAATTCCCACTAGAATGTTCTATAAGCCCAAATATGCTTATAAATAGATAATTTGGAGTAGTAACAGAGCTTATAACTGCTCATATGACATTTTCGTGTTTGTGTTGTTTTTATTGCATTTGTAGTAATTGTTTTGTCCTATATTTACAGTATATTTGAAGTATATTTTATACTATATTTTGAAATTTAATGTTTTGAATAAGTGTTTATATCATGTTTAAATATTTTTATAAGTTAAGTGCATTTTTTAATTGTTTGTGTTTTGTAAATCATATAAGTAATTGCCATATTATATTTCTGTTTTCAAGTATCATATTATTTAGTTTTTATTGTATTGTATAATTGAAGAAAGGTGCAATGTTTACCTTTCCTGATGAACCAACACCCAAGAACAATTCACACAAGACACGTTGGTTAACAAAAACTTTTGCAATGTGCTAATAGACTTTCAAAAAATAGCACATAATGTTCTCGCGAGAAATGTTAAAATTTTTTTTGCTGCAGCTGTGTGTTTTGTTTACAGTATATGTCATATGTTTTATCTTCAGTGTATATCATCAAATAGTACCAGTATTTTATGTAAAAGTAAGCCCAAGCAGTTTGAGAGTCTAATTAGAATTCCGTAGGAAAAAAAAAAAAAAAATTCAATAGCCTATTTTAAAATGAGTTTAACTTATGGGGTTGAGCCCCACAGCCCTTGCTGACAAGTACTGTGGTGCTCATTTTTAAAGGGGGGGGGGATGTGAAATGAATGTGAAAAAGTATGAAAGAATATTGAATGTGAACGAATGTGGATTGATATGAAAGGATAGTTAGTTAAATCCATTCCAAATCAAAAACTAAAATATAAAAATTCAAAGTTTAAAATCCCTAAATCGTGTGTCAAAATTTTAAAGTTTTGCCTTAATTTCTAGTTGCCCCTGTAACTTAACTTTCCTTACAATACATTTATTACGAACAGATATTAATTTTGAATCCTCGTTAAGATTAAAAGTGCTGACGGTAACGCATCTCTCTTCTCCCGGTGGCTACATCTTGCATGTTAATTATCTGGGCTGCTTACCCAGATATGAGTCAAGTGCTAATTAGCCAATTAAATGACATTATTTCATAAGTTGCAAAGCGGTCTCTAGCGGTGGTCCGGCCGTATATAATGTGAGGAGCACGTTTTTGCGTGGCTTTTGACTCTAATCACTCTCCACAAAAACTACGGCCAGTATTCTTCAAAGTGCGACGGCATCCTTGCCGTTGTAAGTCCGGCAATTCGCCGAAATATGAACGATAAGACGATGTTTCCCCGGTAAAAGACTCTTCAAACTGTCCCCTGGGCCTAGCTTAAAGAGAGACTTGTAATTAATTGGAATAAAATCTAGTTCCCAGGAAAATGCCTGCTGATTTCTTACATTCGCACGACTACATCAACGACGTTATACCTTACTGGGATGTGTGGTAGCGGCGATCAACCGTCCGTCGTTACAGAGGGATCGATGTGCGTTCGGTATACCGAGATGCGCCCGTTATACAGAGGCGTATCGATATCTTACATATATATATATATATATATATATATATATATATATATATATATATATATATATATATATATATATATATATATATATATATATATATATATTGGGCATTGCACACCATAATCTAGCTAAGTATGTACTTTGAAAAAAAATGGATTAATTGCTACGTATTGTTTTTGATCCTGTGAAACTTGTTTAATTGAACTACCTTGGCCGATTTCAATATTGAATAACGCTTAAAATAATTTTTCGAGTTAAAAACTCTCTACTTCAGCGTATTTCTCATACATTTCTCTATAAAACTACAAGTTTTCATGTTTTTATATGCAATAATTTTTGCAATATAAGCTGAGAAAGTAAAAAACCAGGGTCAATTTAAAATCGGCAGCAAGCAGTGGCAGCAACTTTTTTTTTATAAATAGAAATATGCTTATTTATGTTGCAATAATTGAAAATAATGTTTCTTATAGATGAACAAATCATTGAGGGTCAAGGGAGATAATTTAAATTTAGCAAAATTAATTACTTTGAATGAGAACTCCCTTCTTTTATTGTAGATGGTTAACTTTAAAGTATTATTTCTTTGAATTACACTGTTTACATTCGAAAAAATATTTTTGATTTAGTTGGATGTGTATTATTAAATTTTAAATTTATAGGGTAATTAACTGGTTAAGAGTGCTATGAAATATCAGAGAGAAATATTGTAATTATTTTATTATATATAAGTTGTAAAATATTATTGTTACTGAAGTTCTTTCGTAATAATAAAAATACAAATAACGTAAAATGTTTGATGATTCTGCGCCTTGTGAAATACCATACATTTGGTTAAAGATATAATTATTTTGAAATATAAAACTGTTATAAACTTAGAAAGTGGTTAAATATTCACAGTAATAAATATAGATGTTATTAATTAATGAAATAATGGGGTAAGATTCCATAAATAACGAATAATTAATTTTGTTTAAATCCTATAAATTTATGTTATTAAATCATAAAAGTAATGTATTTTTCGTCATTTTGTGCATTTAATTAAATTATTTATTAAAACTTGTTTTTTATACAATGGGTGTTGTTTTTAACGGATTGTTCATAAATATAAGTTAAAATATTTAACAAAACTTTATTGGATCGTGTGTTATAACAGAGTGCGTACAGGTTTACCTTAATTTTTAATAGAATTTTCCGTCTTATTTAATTCCAGCAAAATATTAAAAATCCTGCAACTAAACGAAGAGATTGCAAATTTTACGATTTAAATATTAAATTAAATGTTCTTATAAGAAATAGTGGAACTAGACTCGTTTGAAATTCTAAGGAGCGTACGCAACTTGTATAAGTTTTACTTCCAACATACGTTTTGATAATTCTGAATTTCAAAGCAGTTTTATAAAGTCGTGGTAATATGATGATATAAGGGTAATTAACGGTTTTATATTTTAAACATACTAATGTGCGATAACTTAAGATATGTCTATTATTTCCCCCAAGGAAACATTTATTGAAATGTGATTCTTAATAATTACATTTGTTTTATGAGTGTGATAGTATTTTTTCATGATTAATGCTTAGTTATTGTTAATAAGCAGCTTTATCGATATAAGTTACAATGAAAATTCATTTTGTAAACCTCCTTCCTTTGAAGTTGGTAAAAAATATTGACTTACAATGTTTTTTGTTTTTCTTTTTCAGATATTTCTATCTTACTGAAGAATTTAAAGCATTGTTAATCATTGACATCTACCTGATCACACAATTGCATTCATTTTAAGTACGAAAAGTTGAATATCTGCAACAGCTGTTATTTATTTATTTTATATCATATTTTGCAAGCGCATGAGTACTGATGCCAATATGTTTTGGTCAGAAGAAGTAGGTCTAATTTCTAAGTCTGAAGATCCAGAGAAAAGGTTCTGGTGGACATTGCCGAATTGTTTTGCATACGGTCAATACTCTCAAGCAAATGATAACGCCCCTGTTGTTGTGTGCAGCCCTTTTTTTTCTTCATACAATACCAAATGGCGTCTGGCATTGATACGTAATGAATATGAGAATGTAGGTTTGTTTCTTTGGAAAATAGAAGGCAGTTATGATTGTTTGTCTGATTTAATTGTCAAATTTGGAATAAAAGAATCTGAACACGAATTACTAGAAAATACGTTTACCGGTGAATTGAATTCCTATGGATGTTTTGGTAAATGGCACTTTGAGAAATATGATACCTTTTGTACTAACAAAAAAGGATTTGCAGCTGATGGATTTCTCAGATTGTTTTGCGAAATGCGATTGAAAACTGACACTCCGTGTGAAACGCCTCCGAGAAGTAAGTTCATTTTAATAGTTATCATACAAATATATCTGTTACAGTAAAACTTCTATTAACCGTCAGTTTCCATCATTCGTTAGTCACTAGACATAGTGCATGTAAGGAAAACAATTATAAATAGACCGGGAGGCGGCAGCACAGACAATCACCTCATCGAGTTCTCGGCTGAAATTCAAGAATTAGTTAAAACTCTATTCGCATATTAAAATGCAATCGGTCTGCCAAGTCATATCTTGGTGGAAAACACCTTAAAACCCGATTTTAGCGGTTGATTCGTAGGTTTACCATTGTGTTTTCCTGTACCCAAAGGTATGAAAACATGGAGAACTGGGAGCAGGAACACACAATGGTAAACCTACGAGACAACCGCTAAAATCGGGTTTTCGGGTGTTTTCAACCAAGATATGACTTGGCAGACCGATTGCGTTTTAATATGCGAATCGAGTTTTAACTAATTCTGGAATTTCAGCCGTGAACTCGATGAGGTGATTGTCTGTGCTGCTGCCTCCCGGTCTAAAATGAATTAATCGTTATTTATCGGCTTTCCACCCAATTTTTACAAACTGGAAAATAACTGTAAACATATCACAATTAAAACAAAATATTTACTTAAAATTATTTAGATAACTGAAAAAAAAATTGAAGGCTTTCCAAATCGTAATCTATTTATTATACAGGGTGTTTCCAAATTCACTGTACAAACTTTAAGGGTTGGTACAGGACACTGTAACAAACAATTTTTGTATAGGAAAGCGAGGTCGGAAATCCATTTATATAGTCAAAAATACAGGTCGTCTCACTCCAATCAGAAGTTGCGTTTTCGTTCATAACTTTAACAGTAGTGAAGATATTTTAACGAAATCCTTACAACATGCTTACGATTTGTACAAAGATGAGTCTGTTGCGAATTTTGTTAAAATATCTTCACTACTGTTAAAGTTATGCACGAAAACGTGACTCCGGATTGGAGTGCGAATTCCTGTAATTTCGATTAAATAATTGAATTTCCGACCCTGCTTTCCAATCCAAAATTACAGGGCGTCTCACTCTAATCCAATGTCGAATTTAACAGTAGTGAAGATATTTTAACAAAATTTGCAACAGCCTCATCTTTGTATGAATTGTAAGCATATTGTAATGATTTCGCTAAAGTATCTTCGTCACTGTTAAAGTTATGATCGGAAACGCACTTTCGGATTGCAGTGAGACGCCCCGTAATTTTGAATATGTAAATGGATTTCAGACCCTGCTTTCCCATACAAAAATGTTTTATTACAGTGTCCTGTACCAACCCTTAAAGTTTGTACAGTGAATTTAGAATCACCCTGTATACATAAAATGCAAATGGGAATTTCGTTCCCTCCGCTTATAACTTGAAACCTCTTGAATGGATTTTGATGGGACTTTAACTGTTAGTTATATAAGTCTTCAGGGATATTTTTAGTACATAACATATTGTTCTACGTTGCATATAGAATTATGGGGGAAAGTTCTATGAACCCGACCATTAAAGATTATACTTTTTAAAAAACTGTACTAGATGGATATTGATGAAACTTGCATTGTTCAGGGCCCGCTTAAGACACAGAAATAGAGGAAGCCTGACGTTATTCAGGGGCGTCCCTTATTACTCTACCAATTACTTGGTTATTTACTAAATTCATTTTTCGTATGTTGCAACAATTTGAAAATTTACCATCAAAACTGCGAGTAAACAACATTTTAGAAAGATTTAGATAAAATAATACAGATTATAGATAAAAGTTTTGTAGGGAAAGAAAATGCATTTTTTACCCTGAGTGAAATTTCTTTTCTAAAAATTAATTTTGAAAAGTAAATTTTGGGGCCCCTTTGTATTTTTTGGGATAAGCACGGGCTTCCCGGGCCTATTCGGTAAACAGGCCCTGGCATTGTTAGTTAGATAATTTTTCGGAGATGGTTTAAATATATTTCATATCGTTGTATTGTTCTTTACACAATTCTAGTGTAAATGATCAACTAAAAAAAGAGTTTGGTTCTTAACGACGCAATTTTGTCGGACACATTAGAAAATAATAATAGCGCAATGCGTTCGTATCATTTTAAGCAATGCGGAAAAACATTCCAGGTAAAGGTCCATATTGCTTTAAAATACAAGGTCACATTCACCAATATATTTCGATTAATTTAAATTTCGTTTCGAGAAACGGACCAGCGTAGCGGGCGAAGCCTGCTAGACAATCTTATACAAACTATACAAAACTAGACAATCTATACAAACGTATTGTAATGTAATATTTCCAAACTTTGTTTTTACTTTTTTTATTTTGGATTAATATTCCAAATTAAAACCCTATGAAAACAAAATACGTTATATATTTTTAATATTCTGACTAGTTTTTTATGGATACATTTAAACACAACAGTCTTTTTTTTTGTACTAGTTTAAGTGCTAAAAAATCACAATAATACAACCAGTTTCAAATATTAATCTCGATTTGTATCTATACGATTAAAAGACCTATTCTAAAATTTAATGTGGCACACTTGTGGGCATTATTATATTTTTCGCAGCACACTTGAATTAAGATAATTAAAAAATTACGAAAGGAATATCTTTTTAATATCTTATCTAATCGTTTTTAATTATAAACACAAAATAATGTAACATAACAGTCAATAAAAAAATAAATCGCTCAAGTGCGAGTATAACTCACTCTCAAAGGGTTCCGTACATTGAATTTATTAATTACTGTTTATTAATTAATAAATTATTATTAATTAATAAATTATTATTAATTAATAAATTAATAATTTTTTTCATAATTTAGTTTCATTAGATTCGGAAATAGGAGGGGAGCTTATTTTTCCAGTACCTTCGACGATATCTCTGAATATATAATACCTAGAATTAAAACAAATATATTTTTGAGTTCGATGTTACGATATCTTTCGAACGGTAACCTACACAATATATAAAAATAAAATTTATTTCTGAAGTAACTTAATTAATATTTCGGATAATTACCGATAATTTTTTCGAAAATCATTATCAAATATTCTTGGATGAATCTGCGTCGATCGATACATGGAGCGCCGTCAACTTCCCCTCTGACCTCCCGAAAAGTAAAGTATGTGTGCAAAGGAAATATGCGTTTTTCTCAAAAACTATGTAACCTAGATAAATTTCGATAGTTTTCCTGCAAGGTTAAAATAAAGTTCTACTAACCCTTAATTTTTTTTATATTTTTAGTTTCAGTAGATTCGAAAATAGAGGGGGAGGGGGGGGGGACATATTTTTGCGGTGCATTTTCGACGATATCTCAGAAAATATAATACCTAAAATTAAAGCAAATATATTTTTGAGTTCGATATTACGAGATCTTTCACACGATACCCTACACAATATATAAAAATAAAATTTATTTCTGAAGTAACTTAATTAATATTTCGGATAATTACCGATAATTTTTTCGAAAATCATTATCAAATATTCTTGGATGAATCTGCGTCGATCGATACATGGAGCGCCGTCAACTTCCCCTCTGACCTCCCGAAAAGTAAAGTATGTGTGCAAAGGAAATATGCGTTTTTCTCAAAAACTATGTAACCTAGATAAATTTCGATAGTTTTCCTGCAAGTTTAAAATAAAGTTCTACTAACCCTTAATTTTTTTTATATTTTTAGTTTCAGTAGATTCGAAAATAGAGGGGGGGGGGGGACATATTTTTGCGGTGCATTTTCGACGATATCTCAGAAAATATAATACCTAAAATTAAAGCAAATATATTTTTGAGTTCGATATTACGAGATCTTTCACACGATACCCTACACAATATATAAAAATAAAATTTATTTCTGAAGTAACTTAATTAATATTTCGGATAATTACCGATAATTTTTTCGAAAATCATTATCAAATATTCTTGGATGAATCTGCGTCGATCGATACATGGAGCGCCGTCAACTTCCCCTCTGACCTCCCGAAAAGTAAAGTATGTGTGCAAAGGAAATATGCGTTTTTCTCAAAAACTATGTAACCTAGATAAATTTCGATAGTTTTCCTGCAAGTTTAAAATAAAGTTCTACTAACCCTTAATTTTTTTTATATTTTTAGTTTCAGTAGATTCGAAAATAGAGGGGGGGGGGGACATATTTTTGCGGTGCATTTTCGACGATATCTCAGAAAATATAATACCTAAAATTAAAGCAAATATATTTTTGAGTTCGATATTACGAGATCTTTCACACGATACCCTACACAATATATAAAAATAAAATTTATTTCTGAAGTAACTTAATTAATATTTCGGATAATTACCGATAATTTTTTCGAAAATCATTATCAAATATTCTTGGATGAATCTGCGTCGATCGATACATGGAGCGCCGTCAACTTCCCCTCTGACCTCCCGAAAAGTAAAGTATGTGTGCAAAGGAAATATGCGTTTTTCTCTAAAACTATGTAACCTAGATAAATTTCGATAGTTTTCCTGCAAGGTTAAAATAAAGTTCTACTAACCCTTAATTTTTTTATATTTTTAGTTTCAGTAGATTCGAAAATAGAGGGGGGGGGGGGGGGGGACATATTTTTGCGGTGCATTTTCGACGATATCTCAGAAAATATAATACCTAAAATTAAAGCAAATATATTTTTGAGTTCGATATTACGAGATCTTTCACACGATACCCTACACAATATATAAAAATAAAATTTATTTCTGAAGTAACTTAATTAATATTTCGGATAATTACTGATAATTTTTTCGAAAATCATTATCAAATATTCTTGGATGAATCTGCGTCGATCGATACATGGAGCGCCGTCAACTTCCCCTCTGACCTCCCGAAAAGTAATGTATGTGTGTAAAGGAAAAATGCGTTTTTCTCAAAAACTATAAACCTAGATAAATTTCGATAGTTTTCCTGCAAGTTTAAAATAAAGTTCTACTAACCCTTAATTTTTTTTATATTTTTAGTTTCAGTAGATTCGAAAATAGAGGGGGGGGGGGACATATTTTTGCGGTGCATTTTCGGCGATATCTCTGAAAATGTAATACCTAAAATTAAAGCAAATATTATTTTTGAGTTCGATATTACGAGATCTTTCGCACGATACCCCACACGATATACAAAAAGAAAACTTTTTTAAAGTAACTTAATTAGCCCCCTAAATTTTTCCTAAACATATTTGTGAATTGCTAATAATCTGAAAATAGGTGTGTAAAAAGGTTTTATAATTTTCCCAAGTTTGAACTTTTCACGTCCCATAGTTTACGAAATAAAGAGCTCTGACAGGCGGACAGACAGACGCAGGAGGGATCTTATAAGGGTTCCGTTTTTACTTTTTAAGTACGGAACCCTAATTATACTTTTTATAAACTAGCTGTTACGTGTGGCTTCGTTCACGTAAGATTTAAAAAAGGATCAATGTATTAATTAAGCAAAGCTATCTCTCCTAATAATTAAAAACATATAAAAGTAAAAAAAAATATATGTATCACATTTACAGTAGAAATATTTCTGATGATCTCAGTTTGCATATTTATGTTTTTAAATATAAAATAGTTAAAATTTTTGCCATGTTTATGAAATTTCATGATTTCAATAACATTATATGTTTTGAGTAATTTACTTCCTCTTTATTATATTTCATCATTTCTATTTATTCTATTTTACATTTACCGCGTTCATGGATATTGATTTAATTTGCGTTTTTGTATTAAGCAATGTTGTTTAGAGTTATTATGGTACTAAATATTTTTTATAAAATTAGTTAATTAACAAGTCACTTCAGGCTCAAACTTTGAGGTGATTAAAGTAACTGAAAAATTAACATACAATATTATGTTTCTATTCCAAAACACATCACATTTTGAACAAAATGGAGAATATATGCTATTTAAAAATATATAATAAAACATTGTGAAGCATAAAAGTTCAAAAGTAAATCATAAAAAAGTCTCATGTCCACCACTCATTTCTTTCTTGTATGTATTATATTTTTATTTCCAAGTGCCATATTTTTTCTTACTGTAGATCTACCAACAATGTCAAAATGTTTATCCCGCCCTGAAGCCTAAATATTTATTTGTTAAGCTATAGAGTTACTTACTGTTTTCAATCGCGGAAAAATCTGTTATTTATCGACATTATTACCCTGATAATGGATAAACATTGTCGTTTCGATTGTTGTGTTCTAATTTAGGATTATGGAAGAACCGAAATTTGGTAGGAATGCTCTACAACGGGGGGGGGGGGGGGGCAAAGATTACTTCGCACAGGTACTTTCAAATATAGATTTAAAAATAATTTAAAAGTTAAAGATCAGTTATCCCTTGTCACTTATCTTGGATAACGATAAGTATTGGAACAGGATAACCGATTAATAACGAGATTTTTTCCATTCTATAAGAAATTTTACAAATCCCGTCAAACAGATAGTTACTTCGGAAACTCTGCATGTAAAACGTCATTCATTGATTTCATTTATTTGTTTCCCCATATTGCTGTTAGTGTATTTTTCTATTTCCAATAAAGTTTGATTCTTTGTTAACTTTTGTTTTGTCATTACCCAATGAAACAGCTGGAATATAGTAACTATAAAGTCGTCAAAATATTTAGTAACAAGTTTAATAGTGATCCTACATTTGTCCAAATAATAATTCGAAACAATTTACCCAAATTTGAAAAAAGTTTGTTACCTTCTTTAAAAATGGAAGACCAAAAATGTAAAAACAACCTTTTACAAAATAAGTAATTAATTTTTTTATTGTGCTAATTTACATATTAATTTCACTTGAAAAGCTCAAGCTTAATTTACCAAAACTTATTTTATTAAAACTGGTGATTTTTTTTATTGATATCATCTTATAAATATTCTATTTTCCATCTCATTTAGGCAGTGATCAGGAGGAAAAGGATAATTCTGAACATCAAGATATTCCTAAAGATAGCATAGAAAAGGACATCCCTGAACCTAGAGGTATATTTTTCATTAAAGTAGAATTTGCTTAATGCATTACCGCTTTGAGTAACATGTTGTTTAAAATATTGGGTTGTCCCGAAAGTTCGTGCCGGTTGGGAAAATCAATTCTCACCGGGAAATTCTATCATTTAATTATCAGAGATTGTTCCGATATCTAATGTCTAATAATTAACAGGAAGAATTTTCCGTTACGAATTGATTTTCCCAACCGGCACGAATTTTCCGGAAACCCCATTTTTTTACTATTTATGTCCGAAATCACTTAAAGTTTGCCTCACTGCATCTGAAGTTAAAATATTATTTATATTTTATAATAAGCACAAATATAGTAATATTTTAAAGATATAACAGTCGAGTATGATGTTATTTTAGACACTCGATAGCTAACATTTGTATTGGGTATTTTCAAAGCAGAGCTGTAACAAGTCGGCGATGTCAGAGGTGGCTCTGAAATGTTTTGGTGGGACCAGTTCTGAACAGTTTTGTCATGTTGCTTAATAAAACAATGTACAGTGGGTGATCGGTTAACGAACTTAATCCGTTCCAAAACAATGTTCGTTAACCGAATTGTTCGTTAACCGATCATAGATTTAGTATAGATTTGTATGGGAATTCAATTAATTCGTTCTTAAGAGCTAAATAATATATAAAAAAATCAATATAAATTCTCCCTAAATTTATTTAAATGCAATAATAATAATAAAACATTACATACATACAGTTATGCCGTTCCTTCAGTCATGCTTTTTTTTTTTTTTGGGGGGGGGGGGGGGGCTAATAAAGTATCTGTCCAAAGTCGATTGCTTTTCTCTCTTCTTCAGGATGTTTCTGAAGTGATTAACAGCATTTTCATTATACAGGTCCCCAAGCCTATCAACATCAGCCTGTTTTGGGTGCCATTTTGAGACCGTGGTCCTGACTTCCTCCCACTTCTTTAAAAGCTCTTTTATAACAGAGGTCGGAATGGATTCTTGTCCATCTCTATCAAAAGACAACGCATCATGTTGAGTTTGTGTATTTTCTTCATTTGAAAGCTCTTGCAGGTCTTCGATCGTTAGCTCACTTTCGTGTTCCATTATAAGCTCTTGAACGTCATCTTCATTCACTTCTAATTCTAGTTCTTTAGCTGTTGCGATAATTTCATCCACAATTTCTGGAACATTATTCCCATCTTCCTGGATGCAGTATGGATGTAGCTTTTGCCAAGCACAGTTTAGTTGTCGTTGAGTTACGTCTGACCACGCCTTTTGAATTAGTCGTATCGCTTCAAGAATATCAAAATGCTCTTTCCAAAACATTTTTAACGTCAATGTTGATGAATACTCACATGCTTCGAAACATTGACGAAACAGTGATCGAATGTACAGTTTTTTGAAACCCGCAATAACTCCCTGATCCATGGGTTGAATCAATGAAGTGGTGTTTGGAGGAAGAAACTTAACTGTCAACCAAGGAAAATCTTCAAGCAATTTATCCTCCACCGTATCAAGGTTTTTTGGGTGTGCTGGTGCATTGTCCAATAGCAACAGTGCTTTTAATGGAACTTGTTTGGTCTGAAGGTAATCCTTGATGCTTGGGGCACAAACTTCAAACAGCCATTCTTTGAAAAGAGCCTGCGTGACCCAGGCCCTTCCATTCGATCTCCACATTACTGGTAGTTTTTCTTTATTAATAGAATTTTTTTTTAATGTTCTAGGGTTCTCTGAGTGATAAACAAGAAGTGGCTTTAGCTTCAAATCGCCACTAGCGTTAGCTCCCAAAAGTAATGTCAGCCGATCTTTCATGGGTTTATGCCCAGGAATATTTTTTTCTTCCTTCGTAATGTAGGTACGTTTTGGCATGCGCTTCCAAAACAAACCAGTTTCATCGCAATTAAAAATTTGTTGTGGACAATATCCTTCTGTTTCAATGAATTTTTGAAATTCTATACAGAACTTATCAGCTTCTTCTTTATCTGCACTAGCAGACTCGCCGTGCATTACTACATGTTTAATGCCAGTTCTCTTTTTAAATTTCGCAAACCATCCAGTAGTAGCCTTAAATTCTAAATCTTCATGTGATGAATGAGGGGTTTGTTTCTTCAGTTCTTCAAAAATTTCTCTAGCTTTCTCTTGAATGATAGCCATACTGGTTATATCTCTTTTCATTTCCCTTTCTTTTATCCAAACTAAAAGCAATTTCTCCATTTTTTCATGAATGACGCACCTTTGTTTCTCACATGGAATTTTCGTTACTCCTTTAGCCGCTTGATTATTCTTAATTACATGCTTGTTAGCTAAGATTGTCCCTACAGTAGACTTGTTCAGGCCATAATGCCTAGCAATATCAGACATTTTATGCCCACTTTCTACTTTAGCTATAATTTCTTGCTTAGTTTGTATGGTGAGAACATTTCTTGATTTTTTAGGCCCCATAATATTATCTGTTTCCTTTTTTAAAAATAACAATTAAGAAATGCAATGAAAAAAAAGTACCAAGAACCGAAATCACAAAGCACACAAAAATGTTGTAGCAAAAAATACTTTCTACGATTTTATGCCACTTGTAGCAAAATAAAAAAATGTAGGATCACTGCATCGCGTAACACAACCAACGTACTCCTTCTTGTCATGGCAGACAGAAGTTGCGCAGCATAATGTACGAAAAATTGTTCTTAAGCTATTGCCATTTCATCACTCCTGGAAAAATGCCAAAATACATGGAGCGCTGCATCACGTGACAGCTTTCCTCGCACATTTTCTCTTCGGCGCAGATAATGGGAGGCGTAAAAGAGAGTTTAATTAAGTTCTGTTTTGAAGAAAGTTTATATTTTTGACAAAAACTTATTTTTCATTTCTGAAATTTTTAATCGCGTTACTATACGCCCGTATTTAATATGGACAGATCGTATTTTGATGGCTTTGTCTGTGTCGTGCCGTTCTTAAAAAAATAAATGACATGCCCTTTATAAAATCATTTAGGATCATATTCATTGACTATAGCATTAAATCAAATCAATTTATCACTTTGACGTATCAAAAACTCCATTAGTTCTCTAAACAGTAGTGTTTACTGCAGGGCCCGATAAAGCTCCAGTGGAGCTCAGAGCCTGTTAATAATTTAGGAACTAATTTTCAATTAAAATAATTAATTTTCAATTAAAAGTATTTCTTTAAAAAGGGACACAAAATATAAAAATTAATGTTTTTAATCTGTTCATTCTAATTTGGGGGGGGGGGGGCTAAAATGTGGGGCCCGAACCCCCGGTAGTCCATGAATTAGGCTTCAAGTATACAACTGTTACAATGTTCTTTAAATCGATAATAGATGCAATTAAATACAGCTCTGGATATCTGAAACACAGCATTGCTACTGCTTGGCTTTGTTTTGTGAGGTGTTCGTTATCCGAACATAAAAATCTCTCGCAAAAGTGTTCGTTAACCGAACAGTTCGTTAACCGATCACCCACTGTATTAAAAAGGTTTTATCTTAGTTTTTTGGGGATTTTTTTGGTATGTTTCTCTATTTCAATAATTTAAAAATGTGTTTGCAATAATTTTTTTTAAAGTAATAGGTACCCTATTACTAAAATATTAAACGGGCTAAAGAGGGCTCAAGAGGTTTCTAGGAAGGGTTCAGCTTACCCTGTCCGCACCTAATTACGGCCTTTCAAAGTCGTTCATGTTTTATAAAATTTTCAGTCGTACGAAAATCTTAGAAACGATACTGAAAGTTTATCATATCTATGAGGATGCTCCACTGTTTATAGCTATTCAAAAATCGAACAAAGCAAGAGATGATTAAGCACATTCAATGCTGGAGTAAAATGAGTATGATTTGATAATACAGGGGTGGACATAAATTAGCTGGACAATTTCATAATCGAATAATTTGAAAAAATATTAATTCTTAGGCCCCATTTCCATGACAGATTAGTCGTATTGCATACTAAGCTTGCAGATATACTTCTTATTTCCGTTCAGAACTAAGCAATTGGATTGGTCATGGAGGTGTTTTTCCATATCCACCACGATCGTAAGACCTTCCACCCTTCAATTTTAATGTATGTATTAACTGGGGCTACTCTTTTGCTAAAGATCATGCTTACAGTCAGTCGCTTTCGAAATCCATTCCTAAAGTGAAATCACGAATCAGCACTGGACTTGATTTCATCGTCGTGAACATGCTCAAAAACGTATGTCAAGAACAGATTTGCTGATGGGATATTTTCAGAGTAATGAAGGGCATAGATTAATTTTTAACACAATTATTCAAATCGGTAAAGAAATCATACGAGTTGCAATTTTCCAACTGGACGAAAAATGTTCGGGCCAGGACTCGAACCTGGGAGTTCTTGGCTGACAGCTTTAGCCAAGAGATCCCAGGTTCGAGTCCTGGCCCGGACATTTTTTTTTGTCCAGTTGGACAATTACAACTCGTATAATGAAGGGCATAGTCATGGCCTGATTATCACAAGAGAAAATGACACAGTTCCTCCCGGTTCATCCTTTTTAGTGGTCTTCAAAACAAGTGGGAGGATTGAAACAAGCGTTGTCCAAGTGGGAATTTATCATGTATTTTGCTAAATTGCTTATTGCTATCAATCGGATATTGTTATCAAAATCTTATGGTTCCGAGATGATTACATTAAGCAACATCTGCTGTATTTAATATATTCAATTTTTGCATCCATAAGGTTTATAACTTCAGTTAAAATTTCATGAAATTTATCCAGCCATTTAATCATGTGCGCAATAACCAAAATAAGACCACCCTTTTGAGAAAATTGTCTTTAAAGATCAAACTTCCCCTTGATCATATAAAATGAGCTCAAACTGTTTTGGACATAACTTCCCTTCTAAAGTGATTTTTTGCATGGGATTACTTTTAAAATATATTTCTAAAGAATCAAGTTTTAATATAAGCAATAAAATTATTTTTCGCACTTTAAAAGATTTCTGTCCCCTTAAGAGAAATACTTCTGTATTAAGAGCAAGCATACCTTTCTTTAAGAAGCTCAAGGACACAAAAATCTTCAGTTAAAAAAAAAAAAAAAAAAAAAAAAAAAATTGTATTAAAAAATTCTCTGTTTTTTCCTGCTGAAAATGACGTTTAAATCATGTTTCTGTCTTAATTAGAACAGGGTATATTAATTCTTTGTTTTCATAATCTAGCTTTCAAGTAGTGGTTGTCATGGAAACGTTTTTGCGTTTTTCTGCATGACGGGTTTTTACAACAATTCTCGTCTTTAAATTTTTATAAGTCAAGAACCGTTAAAGATAAATGTTTCAAACTTCGAATATGTGTTTTTCAATTATTTTACCTTATTTTTGATTCAGCAAATTTGAAAAAAAAAATTACTTTTAAAAATATGATTTTTTTCTCTTTTAATAAGTTACATCATTATTATTATTTTTTTACTTTAAATATTTTTAATTAAAAAAAATAATATTTAAAAAAATGCTCAATCATAATTAAAACTTATATATTTCTGTTTAATTAAATTATTATTATTTTTTTAATTTCATGAATAATCTTTCGAGTTATATCAATTTTAAACTACCCCACTTAAAAAAAATTAAATTTTAAATATTTTTTTAAAAACTATACAAGAAGTTTTATGATTTGATTTTGTTTACAAATTATATGGTTAATCATCACAAAACCCCCCTCAAAATTCTAATTCAATAAATTAAAATGTTTTTAAAATGTGTCTCGGAGCCCCTTAAACGATTATCTAATCGTTACTCTATTTATTAGGAATCGACAAATTAGTGCAAGATCTGAAAAATCTGCTAGTAAATGGACAATGGAGTGACGTGACACTGAAAATAGATGATCAAGAATTTAAAGTGCACAGAAATATTCTCAATGTACGTTCTCCAGTGTTCGCTTCGATGTTACAACGGGACACCAAGGAAAATGACACCACTGTAATCGATATTCCCGACTGTTCAGCAGAAGTATTACAAGTATTTTTGTCATATGTTTACACTGGAACAGCAGATGCACTGTCTTCTGACAACGTCTTTGATGTGTACTACACTGCACACACGTACCAAGTCAATGATCTGAAATCTGAATGCATGAAATACATGGAGGAAAATATATCTATTGAATCGTTTTTTGAAATTATGAAATTGAATTACGTTCCTAGTGAATCAGGACTGCAGAAAAAAGCTACCAGCTTTTTTTGCGACAATGTAAAAGTTATCATTAAAACAGATGAGTGGCAACAATATGTGAAGGATTATCCAGCGCAAGCTAATGAGTTGTACATAAAAGCGATGAACGCGTGAAATTTAATTAAGTACGTATATATATATTTTTTGTGCGTGTGTGTGTAACTTTTGGTGGAAATAAAATTGTTTATTCAGCCTATTTTCTATTTTCTTCCTATACTTAGTAATTCAATACAGATATAATGACGATTATCTCTTAATTAGCTCATAATAGAAATAAACTTCCAATTAAAAACGATTCCAAATAAAATATTTTAGATGTGGCTTTTTTTTTTTTTTTTTTTTTTTTTTTTTTTTGCATGATTGTTCAGTGTTTTTTGTCACTGAAAACACGACTTTCTATTTTTTAGTACCGGAAAACACTGAAAAATCATTTAAAAGTATCATAACTTTGTAAGTTTGTTTCGAAAAAGAATGGGATTTCTTTTAAGTGTATTTCTTATACGAAGGACAACGTTTTTCTGAGTATAAGTTACAGGAAAAGAAAGGCGTATAGTAAATATTCAATTTCGTATTTTAATATGTACTAGCTGCATGGCAACCCGGTGTGTTACATGAAGCATTGTGTAGCATGAGGTCATTCAATTTCTAGAAAGAAAAAGGAATCCAATATTATTTTACATTTAGAAAGAATTATACTATTATTTTATTAAATAATACATTTCAAGTAAGAAATCATATTTATAATGTAGGTTAAACAGAAATTACGAGAAATTCATTTTGCCGATTACTTGATGTTTGATCCAAAACGTTATTTGTCAAAGGTTTATTGTTCTTTTAAGATTTGTTTTTACATTTCGAAGCCGGTGAAAAAAAAATGACGCCATTTTAACGAACTTATAAAAAATATTCTAGTTTTTGAGTTAAAACAAATGCTTTACAAGGAATATATATATAATTTTTACTCGATAAACAATTTTAAGACCATTATAAGACCGCGTGAAACGTTTTAATCACATTTTTTTTAAAATATAATTAGGGGAAGGCCGGGTAAAATGGTCACCATAAGGTTTTGTGATTTCTTGTTACCCCTTAAAATACATATACATAACTGACAATTTGCATAGAACTAGAGTGACTATTTAGAAGTATAAGGGTATTTATAATTTTTACGAAATAATAAAATGGAAGTTAGAATTTTGTTTTTTCCGAACAAGGTCAAAATGACCACTTTGCCCGTCTATGTCGGTACAGGTGTAAAAAGATTGAAAACACTATTTAAATTATTAGAACATTTTTATTGTCATAACAAATCGTATGAAACATAATGAAAGGTTGAAAATGGTATGAAAATCCAATAAGAGTTTGACAAACACAAATAAAAAATTATAAATCAGAATCAAACACTGCATTTTTCGCAAATTAACTCCACGTCACCTTCTTCGCGAAATGAACAGGCCTCATGAGACCAGAGGTGACAAACATTGCACCTGATCCAACCTTTATCACTTGATCCAATCAAACGGCCACTACCATGACCGCAGGGTTGCCAGTTTGGACTTTTTTAAATTTCGAAATTTCGCATTCACACCAGAAATTATCTACAATACTATTTTCTTTATTCAATGACAGATATGTCCTGATTACTGAAAGTAAAAAATTTTCGTTCAGAATTTCCGGTAAGAATTCGAAATTTTTGAATTAAAAAAAAAATCAAACCTGGCAACCCTGCCTGACACTTTTCCCGTTTGGGAGCCATGACAGAAAATACGTTCTACAGTGGAAATTAATGAACAGTCAGAGACCACTCCCCCACCAATGTGAAGCTGCAAACATGCTCTTTCCTTACACATTCAATAAATAAATGCAAATGCAACAAGTTATTGTTAATTGTATGTAATATAAATCACTTACCTTAGATCACAAACTTCAAAAACTGGAAAACCCGTTCTAAAATTATGAAATATGGAACCACCTTGTTCAATGATTGTCTGGTTACTCACTGCCATTAAACGAAATAGTTTGACCACAAACCACGCAATGCCAGCGTTCTGGTGACGTCATTATTTTGGTGACCACTTTGCCCGGCCTTCCCCTGAATGAAAATAGCGTATGCTTTTTCTTTAAATTTAAAATGTAATTAATTCTAATTTTCATTATAAACTCATTTAACAACTTTTTTACGATTTAATTAGCTATATAATCGATATGTAAATACTTCTGCCTCTTTTAGGGGAAAATATTCCCGATTAGAAATATTTATTCTTTGAAATAAAACGAACTTTCTTATGTTTTAAATACTATTTTTGCATCATACAAATTTTTCTATATGATATCGCTGGCTGATCGGCAAAGGATCATACGATATCGTAATGTACTCGGCAAAAGATTATCAAATTATCAAATGATCGAAACTAACAGGCAAAAGCTTCAAAACTGATTCAATAATAGTCGAGATGCGATGGTCAAGAGTCTATTTTCAGGGCGGACAAGAAGCCTTTCATGCCGACCTCGGAAAGAGAGGTCGCCGGGACGAAAAGTAGTGGGGTTGGACATTCAGATGAATTTCAGCGAGGAATTATTTGCTGTTTGGATAGTCTTTACCTTTAGTAAAATTGAACTTATTCTCAATTGCCTACATTTAAATCTACCCGCTTCATTGCTAACTTCCTTGTTTATCGTTATAAATAAATAATTTTATTTTTGTTAGGACTAAGACATGGCCTTTTTTCAAGTGAACATCCCGGAAGGGTATGTCACACTATACTGTAAAAAAATTTCTAAACGTTTCAGGAAATTATCCTGAAACATTTCGCATATTTTACCGGAATTTCAAATTTCTGTATGTCCCACGTCAATTACGGCAACAATTCGCGTAATATTTTTGAGAGGTTTTAATTTTTCCGTAAACTACATTCTGCGCATGCGTGCTTCATGTTTTATGTTCCATTAGACATTTTGATAACTAAAGAATAAAAAAACAGCTGTCTAGGTACTTAGAGACAAATGCAATCTGAACAAATACCATTCTTTGTTTGGATATCAACCGAAAAAATAACTAGCTAATTTAAATCTTTTTATTTGAATTTTCATTTTATCTGTAATACGAAACTTTAAAATTTAATTGCTTAAATAAGACACTGAATAAAAAAAGTATATTGATTATTGAAAATTGGAATGTTTCACTACTTTGTTGTGAAACGTAACAGCAAAAAGCCGTGGCATCTTAATGCCACCACTTTTTTCCGGAAACTGCTGGAAAAGTTTTTACAGTGTATTAGTAGGATTCTCAAGATATTATTGGGCTCACTCAACCCAATGAATAGCATTCTGGCCACTAAATGAGGAACTCGGGCCGATGTTCGATGCTTCGAAACTAGTCTGGTGTGAACTGGGCGACTGTATAAAGTTTCCAGAGTTTTCCTCGTATGAGAACGATAAGTAGGGACATTTTCCCTTCAAAAGTCCTACCTGAAGGCAACCCTCCTATACGGCCAAAACAAGCCGAAATTTAACAAAGTCCCTCCTTCCTTCTCTCTCTTCCAGGATATTACGTTTCATTTTACTAAAATTCTATTTACGTTTTCAATAGCAGCACATAATTTGGTACTTTCGTGTTATAGCTGCCCCCCACAAATACGATTGGGCCAAGATTGCAGTTACAATTTAGCCAAGTTATAATTAGCCTCATATATACGCATAATACATCTAATGATCATATATGTGCCATATACTTCATTATATACATATTATTTTCGTCGTATATACCATAAATACATCATATACATCCTATACACATGTCATATATATGCGTCATATATGACTATAACTGGGCAATATGCCTCATGAAATGTTATATACATCATATATTATTATAATTTCATATATGCTTTATAATTTGGCGATAAATCTTGGTCGCTCTGCGATTCATTCTCGGGAGCTGCTATACCACGAAAGTACCCATAACTTTTATTGAAATCATAACTTCATATTTACTTGTAGATTAATGATGATGATAATAATAATAATAATAATAATAAAAGATGATATTGACTGGAAAGTTTTTCACATTGCTAACAAGGAAATTTTCCTGTTTTTAATCGACTTTCAACTTTTACAAATCAAGTATAGTCGAAGCAATTCAATGCAGCGATATTGCTAGGAGTGAAAATAATCCTGACTTATTTTGTAGAAGTGGATTTAGCTAACAAAAACTACAAAAACAAATGCAGACATAAAAGTTGCCAATGGAAAAAAAAAAAGATAGAAAGTCATGCGTCAAGCATAGATTATTATGAAACACTTCCCAACACTAACAGAATATTAGAAAGACATTTAATTTTTTCATACGATGAAATGATATATCTAAATAAGCGATTTAAAAAATACATAACTCACTAAAAATCCATTCTCAGCTATTGCTTCCCATATTCAAAATATTTCGTGCAGCCCTGTGTATGATCTACAGAATTTGTAAAAAAAACGTAATACACTAAAAATTACATAAAATTGCACATTACAGCGGAAAGAGTACTTTTAGAAATAATCGATCATCGTCACTTTTTTAACCGAATTTTCTTGTGCGTCTCTGTACATCAACGATAAATTCTACCACTCCATAATCAATAGAAAATACGTTGTATTGAACCTTAGTGATCCTTTTAAATTTTATTATGTTTCAAGTGTCATAACATGTTTAAAATGCGCTGGAAGCGATTTTTTCCCATAGACCGTAATGTAATGAAATAATCTTGTGTGCCCCTGTAAATGAACTATTAATGCTACGCACATCATTTTCAATACCGAACATTCTATAGTAAAATTCAATAATGCATACAAATTTCATGACAATCCGAGTATATTTACTAAAGTTAGAGTACAGACAGACAGACAGACAAACCGAACCCATGTACACTTTTCAACAGAAAAGTGCTAAAAAGTGAATGTTGTCATTTGAAAAATGAAAGTTAGTGCAATGTTTAATATGTAGATGGCCCTCGACTCATAATTTATGTATATCATTAAATACTAGACATTATTTCCAGTCGATTGGTACTTGCATCCTTTTTACACGATTACTAGCCGGTCTTCACCCGTCCAGCCGGTCGCTTCCGAGTGAGACCCAGATCCATTCTGCAGTGTACTGCCTTGACTTCGCTTGGGGCACAGATAATGCATTTTACATGCAAACAGAAAAATGTAAATTAAATACTTTATTTTAAACTATACGAAAATAACTAATAAAAATATCAAACAAGTGGTTAATTGTGATCGAAGACCGCACAAAGGGTTTCGTTTAATATTCCTTTCAAAACACTTTATCCTTTTTTTAATAAATCCAAATAAATTTCATTTTCAAAGAAAAAAAAAAGTCATGTTTTTTATAAAGTAAAAATTTACCGGTCTATTTTTCTCGTTTTTTTTCGAAAATCTGAACCGGCCCGCTATTATACTCTGTCATAATAATATTTGTCATGCGGACTAATTGCGATACTTAAAAAAAAATCAATTTCAAATTAAACATGTTATATAGAGACCTTCAAAATGCTAAAATATGCCAGTATTTCCATAATCGGGTTTTTATGATGATTCAATACGTTCCTCAAATGCATATGACGTTATAATCACTTGCTGACGTCATATCTACTTGCTTACTCTATTATTCATATTGATACTCTCTTTGTATTATTCTCAAACATTTGAAAAAGTCCGTTAAACTTCCAACATACCGTCAGATTAATTTTATTTTTAATTCTTTAATGACATCATATTAACCTGCTTTCTGTACTTACACATACTCACACTCCTTGTATTATTGAGAAATGTTTGAAAATTTCCGTTTTATTACCAATATGACGTCATATTATTCTTTTTTTTTAAATTGGTGAAAGTTTTTATTTCATTTTCCTTTTTCACGTGGAAATTTTTCAATAGAAAATTAATTATTGTAAAAAGAATTTTATTGTGGATTTTTAATTGTTGGCAACTGCTATAATGAAAAATGTTTGAATTTCATAGGAAAAGGCTGTTAGATTTTTGGTTTTTTATCTCTCTCTATTAAAATAATGCGATTTTTTTTTATTTCATGATTTTCAGCTTTATAGTAGGTATTCAGCTATAAGTACACAAAATTCCAAGTCTGCAAGTTATATAGTTTCTGAGAATCGGCTCTGTGACGGACAGACAACGTAGCGGGACGAATAGGGTTTCGTAAGATGAACGAAACCCTAAAAAGCACTTAAATAAATATTTACCTACATTGATACTATATATATATATATATTTATTTTTATTTTTTTTTTCAGTAGATTTCGCACGTAGTGGTCAATATTTTTATTTTTTTCCAGGACAGTATACATCAGAATACAGTACCTGAAATTAAATATTTCAGCCATACTTTACAAATGAATATAAATTGATGAGTCAGAGTCCTTGAATCTTTCATTTTATTTGAGCGCGGGTTATCATCCATTCTAAATTTATTCACGATATGAAATCGTGATATGAAACGACCAGCTTATCAGTATCCAAATTGATAAACGCTTTGTGGAACAATCGCCTTCAGTTTCACAGTACTGAGCTGTGTAGAAAAGTTTTCAAAGAAAAGGTAAGGTTTATTTTTAATAAATAATTTTCTTAACTGAAATTCTGCAATGTGTTTCATGTTAAAGAAAGAAAGTGTGTCACAGCAGGGGGTCGGAAGTAGTGCGCTGCAAGTAACTAAACTATAGTAGTCGCTACTCTTTACTGTAGTTTGTAGGGTAGCGCGCTACATTTTGAACAATGTAGTGTAGTGAGTAGCGCGATACAAAAAATCAGTAGTTTGTAGCGAAAACTGACGCTACTTCAGGGGATAAAATGTGCCATTCTGCAAATCAGGTGGCTGAAACTGGCCTCTTTTGCGCAAAATTTGTTCTTCTCAACAATTTGCTATTCTCAGCAGCAAATCCCAGCTATAGTATATAGCAACGTATGGCATGACGTCATAGATTTTTCCCATTCATGCTTGCTTCTAAATTAAGTTCTAGATTATAAATATATCTCTTAATTTTGCTACAAAAATTGTAATGTGTGTATAAGCTAACATTTTGGAGACAAACACAAAACATTTTCTTGTATCTTATATTTCTTAATTTTTTTAATGCCCTCGGTTATGTCGCATTTATTTAATTGTATCCCGGCACACGTGATATAACGAGGGGTTGCTTTATTATTTTATCCGTGTCTTCCATTTCTAGTGTAAATTGAACCTTTTCACAAAATTTGAAAGTAGCAAAGTAGTGGCTTTTGAAAAGTAGTTTGTAATCACTACTTTTTTAAACAAGTAGTTGTAGTTGTAGTTAACTGAATTTTTGATAAAGTAGTTGTATTTGTAGTTAACTGAAATTTTGATAAAGTAGTTGTAGTTGCAGTTCACTACAGTAAAAAGGTAGTTTTTCCGACCCCTGTTTCACAGTCACATTAGAATAAGTGTAGAACTTATTTTAGTTGTTGCGTTAGATACATAATCAGTAGGGTGGGTCGAAAAAACCGAAATGTATATAATAGAAACGTAATAGTGCAGGAAAGTTGCCATTGGTAATAAAGAATAAATTCTCAAAATATTACACCAAATGGTTATTATCTTTTACCGCCGCAAAGAGGGCAAAATTTCGAAAAATCGCAAATAAATTGTTTTTTTCAAAAAAAAAAAATTAATTATTCAAACATACCAATACAATTTCTAATAGAATGCAACAGCTACATCAAGATGTTAGTAATGTTCCAGTAAAATTTCCTTATGGTGAAATCACCCGCAGAAGCGGTCAAAATTTTGAAAAAAGAGGCAAAAATTTCAATTTTCCGTTTTTTCTAAATTTTTAAATTTTTATTATATGTCTACAATTAAAAAAATTTACATTATAGCTAGTAATAACTTATAAATGTCTAGTAATTTTGATCATGGGCATTGCCAACCAAGGGCGAGAAGGGCCCACCTCCTCTAAATTTGAGAGAAAGGGGCTTTTTGAAGGGATTTTGGAGATTTTCCGCCACGCTGAGCGTGGCGGCTTCAGCTAAGCGATCCCAGGTTCGAATCCTGGCCCGGACATTTTTCGTCCAGTTGGAAAATTACTACTCGTATATGATTTATTTACCAATTTGAAATAATTGTGTTAAAATTAATCTAATAAACTTTGTGATAGCAATTACAAATGTTGTAAGAAGCCGCAATATTTGTTGTTTAGGAATAGTAGGTGTTAAAAATTTTTGGTGCCAATGTTTTTACGCAACAAGCGTTCAACCTTAAAAAGCAGTATTAGTAATATAATAAGTAACACGGTATAAGTAATAAAACGTTATAATATAACAATGCAGAATTTCCAAGTTCTAAAGAAAAAAAAATCAGAAGATTTTCTCTAGTAATTCAGTATTTTGCTCAATGCAGAAACTTTATTTTTCTTTAATTGTAGAAATATATAGTGCAAATTTAATTAATTCGGAATAATATTTTATTAGTAATGCAGTTTAAGAAATGTATACAACGCTGTAGCACAAATAGCACATGTAAAAAAGAACTTTTGGCTATAAAAATTATATTTGACATATTTGAACATAATTTTAAATTAATTATAAATAACAGGGCAGATTTTGTCTTCCCATGAAAATATACAAACCAAAAGCGAAGATCTTAAACACTTTTTACTCACATCTAAATCCATTTCATAAATATGGATTAATGATTATGTGTTTCGGGCCGTACATAAAAGGTCGCCGGGCCACATAGGTCCAGTATGGCTGCTCTAGTATATGGGCTGATTCAGACCCGCTTCTTTTTGGCGGTTAATTTTAAGCAGGTAACTAATAAAACAGCAAAACGTGATCTACGTTCTAACTAGATTCGGCGAATTAATCTAAACACAAACTCTATAAGTAGTTGACTGTATTAGCGCTGTGTATTTATTTTAATCGAACTCAGTATATAAACTGTTAATTGAAGTAATTAAATAATTAATTAATACAATTATTCCAACCTCAAAAGGCCGCTTTAAAACCGACTTAAATAGTCATATGATACATAAATAATACATATTTATAATTAAACTTAACAATACAATTTAATTACATATTTTACAAAAATACATTAAAAGAAAAACAAATTGAACATTAAAAGTAACTGATCTATAGTGTATCTGATTTTACAGATCATTGGATCAAAGACATAGATATGTTCTCCCGACTGGAGATTAGTAGTAAATAGTTGCATTTTCAATATTTTAGAAATATTTCAATTACACCTCAATTAGTTGAATTACATTAATATACTCTTGCATTAATTACATAAATAATTGCTTAATTAAATATTAATTTATATTTTAAAAATTATTATTTTAATTGGATAAAATACATACATTTAATAATTAACAAAATAAATTAATGATAATCGCCCATTTCACATTCGACATATTCCCTGTCCAACATTGATATCAATATATCACTTTCATTCATATTACAGAACTAACATTCAGTTGTAGTTACCTGTAAGCCTCGCATAGGCTAGATGTTTGCATCAGGGAACATCTATAATATTCGGTCATGTGAATACACAATTATAAATTATAAAGTAAATGGACTTAAGGGGTCAAACATAGAGAAAAATATCCTTTCTATTAAGAAGAATAATCACAAAGGTGATAGGAATGCTTAATCGCAAACCACAGAAGTACTTTTAATTAGATATAAAAGTAAGATAATATAAGATCTTTTACGCTCTTATTGTTTACATTATCTTGACAATGCAAAAACATCAAGCTTAATCTTTTACATACGAGAGATATTACTACTCTCTCTGAAAACTGTAGTTCATCTCTTGAAAACTCAATCTCCTCCATCGAAAACTTACTATCATCTGATATTAGAAAATGGAAGGGGAGTTGCTAAAGAATCCCCATGCTAAAACCAGGGCCCTTAGTTACAGCGCGTAGAATACATAGTGTGAAAAACGGTTTTATCATTTTTTAATTCAAAGTTTTTTAATTCAAACCGGAAATTCTGAAACAAGAATTTTTACTTTAAGAAGTCACGAAATATCTGCCATTAAGTAAGCTGCGTGAAGTTAGCCCCCGAAAATGAGATAAAGAAAAAAATCAAACTGCATTCGATTGACCACTTTTTGACCACAAATGACCATCAACAATTTTGTTTGACCACCCTTCCTTAAGGAGTTATAAGAAAAACAAGATACGGAGGCTAACTTCACGCAGCCCCCGAAAATGAGATAAATCGAAAATTCCGACTGCATTCGTTTGACCATTTTTTGACCATGAATGACCATCAACAATTTTGTTTGACCACCCTTCCTTAAGGAGTTATTCAAGAAAAACGTTATTTTAACGGAATTTCAAAATCTTCGCATATATTCAAAAAATCAAAATAAATAAAATTTAAGTAGTGTATACGATTGACCACTGTCTGACCACCAATGACCATCAACAATTTTGTTTGACCACCCTTCCTTAAGGAGTTATTTGAGAAAAAAGAATTTTCCCAACAGCGTGAAGTTAGCCTCCGAAAATGAGATAAATGAAAAATTCCGACTACATGCCATTGACCACTTTTAGACCACGAATGACCATCAGCAATTTTGTTTGACCATCCTTCCTTAAGGAGTTATTTAAGAAAAACGTCATTTTTAGATAATTTCAAGGTAAGAAAGCTAACTTCACACATTCCCAAAAAATCGAAATAAATAAAATTTAAGTAGTGTATACGATTGACCAAAGTTTGACCACCAATGACCATCAACAATTTTGTTTGACCCCCCTTCCTTAAGGAGTTATTTGAGAAAAAAGAATTTTCCCAACAGCGTGAAGTTAGCCCCCGAAAATGAGATAAATGAAAAATTCCGACTGCATGCAGGGCCTGATTACAGCAGGGGCACACTTCCACCAGTAAAATTTAATATAAATTTTTGTCTTATTAAAACGTCCTATTCATGCAAAATTACTGCCATGAATAGGGAAAAAAATTCTATTCTTTTATTCTGGTGGAAGTGTGCCCCGTTGGTAATCGGGCTCTGTGCATGCGATTGACCACTTTTAGACCACGAATGACCATCAGCAATTTTGTTTGACCACCCTTCCTTAAGGAGTTATTTAAGAAAACGTCATTTTTAGATAATTTCAAGGTAAGAGGGCTAACTTCACATATTCCCAAAAAAATCAAAATAAATAAAATTTAAGTAGTGTATACGATTGACCACTGTTTGACCACCAATGACCATCAACAATTTTGTTTGACCACCCTTCCTTAAGGAGTTATTTAAGAAAAACGTGATTTTTAGAGAATTTCAAGATAAGAAAGTTAACTTCATATATTCCGAAAAAATCGAAATAATTAAAATTTAAATCTAATACAGTAAAACACCGTTTATACGTTTCTCATTTATACAACTTTTAGAGTTATACGTTATTTTTTGAAGTCACAATTAATTCCTATTCAATTTAATGCAAAAATGTGTCGTTTATACGACGTACAATATCGGTTATACGTCGTTTACCACAATTCTTAAAATTCGAAAATTTTCTTTTTCAGTCATTATTTTCCTATTAATGGGAAATTTTTCCAGATAAAAGGCCAACTAAAGGATAAAGATTACAAAAAGATAAAGGATTATAGGTTTGCATTCCTTGACTGGTGGGAAACGGACAATGGGATGTCAGTTCAGAGGCAGTTCACAAAACTTGCCTGTGTGATAGGCACATCATTCTCGAATTCCTGTCTTAGCACCCATGTTTCTTTTGCATCTCTGCTCTGTTCGTTTCTTAAAACCCTAAAATGTTTGGAAAGCGTAAATTGTTTTCACAGAAAGATAAAATTGAAATTTTGAAAGAATTTGACAAGATCACAGAATTAACAAAAGTACAATTGTTAAAAACTTCAATATGCCAGTGTTTATTCTGAAAACTGTGATAACTGATAAAGAAAACAAACTAATAAAGAAAAAAAGTTAACGGTACAACAAAACAAATACAACTAAGTAAGAGAAAGAGAGGAAAGTACCTAACACCATATCCCTAAATATCTCTAGTGCACAATAGGCCTATAAGAAATAAACAAAATTCTATTATAAATAATGGGAACATTCAACCTGCACTATTTGTTCAATCAAAATGAATGGAAATTCGTAACACATGTGCATTTGATTCAGTTGTCGAAATACTGTCTGCAGCTTATATGGATAATACTTGTTATAATTCAAAATTGGAAACGATTGGTAATAGTAAATAAATTTTCCCACTCATTAAAAATTACGCAAATTCCGGCATATCCAGAAATTTGGATCATGACAGAGCTGTCATTTTAATCAATTTATTAGAGAATAGAAACTGTGTAATATTTTAGATTGCAAAATAAATGCAGCAGCATTAATAGATAAATTATTAAAAGTTACACACCATCAGTAATACAAATTAGAACATGTGATAACTGCGGAGTTTTAAAGAAATCTTTTACTTTGATCCAAGGTGATTCAACAAGTATTCTAGATTTGGGGTTAAAAACAAGTATCGAAAAATGTTTGGACCAATTTTACAAGGATCAAGAGAAATAATGTTAAAAATGTAAATCAAAAATGATTGTTAAAAATGAACCCGGAATACATATTTTCTATAATTTAGAAATTGTTCAGCAATATCTACTTCATAAAAAAAAAAAAAAAAAAAAACACACTCTGATTGAAGATATTCCGGAAGTGATAATAATTCAAGATAGACAGTACATATTAACAGGTTTCATAATATATTCTGGACTACTTGGCCATAAATCAATAGGACATTGTATTCCTTTCTGCAGAAGAATAAAAAATAATTGGGAAATTCGGGATGACATGCTTGGGGAACTTAAATTACTGAATATTTTGGGAATAAAATCATCAATTCATATAGTTTAGTTTATACAGAACATCATGAAACTATTAAATAGTAAGACAATAAAGAAGATCTTTACTTTTTGACTGTTAATTTTTGAATATTTACGAATTAAAAAAATATTTTCAGCATAAATTTTTATACGACAGATTTTCATTTTCTTTTTTCTAAATGTTTCCATGAAGAAAGTCCATGGTTTAATTTTGTAAGCAGTTTGTACAACGAAAAATCTCATTTTGCTTATAGTAAAAATATGTAACATTGAAAAATAAAAATTCGCAAAATATTTAAAAGGTGTTTGTCATTTAGATAAACGATATATACGATATAGTTAAACGATATAGTTAAACATATATAAATTTTATGATCAAAATACAGTGAGAGAATTTACGAAGAATATTCGTCTTAAGAGTCAGTAAGCTTAAATAAGTGTATTTATATTAAGTTTATTTGTCATTTGAATATGGATAATTAGCAAACATGTCAAGTAAATTAGAAATCGACAATGATGCGCACTAACTACGCGCAGTTGTGGAATCTAAGATTAATAAATTGATAATAACTTTAAAAAATTTTGTTAATAATGTATAACATATATATAATAAGTAACTAATGTAACTTGTTTTAAATAAGTATAATTTTATTATCTGTAAAAGCTGTGTAATTATACTTTCGAACAAAAATACTTTCGAAACATTATCTATATTATTGGCAACATTTTTTTATTTACGCAATGCATGTCAAAATACGTATTACTAAATCTGAATACTCTGCTATTTAAGTGCCTAATATATTTCCTATTTTATATTTTAATGATATATTGTAAAATATGGTATATCCAACTACACAACTTATGATGTAAATATTCAAAAATTTAGCTCACTACTATCATGATGGACAGGGGCAACCGTAACTGGAAGCGTTATCTTTTCGAATCTGTTTGGTCTGCTTAGATACCCTTACTTTCACTCATATACAGAAGAACACCTTAAAGAATGGTAGACAAACAAAATTGTTGATGATCATTGCGGACAAAGAGTGGTCAATCATATACACTACTTAAATTCTAATCATTTTGATTTTTTGGTAATAGGTGAAGTTACACTTACTATCATGAAATTCTCTAAAAATTAGATTTTACTTATATAATTCCTTAAGGAAGCATGGTAAAACAAAATTGTTGATGGTCATTCGTGGTCAAAAAGTGGTCAATCGCATGCAGTCGGAATTTTCCACTTATCTAATTTTCGGAGGCTAACTTCACGCTGTGGGGAAAATTATTTTTTCTGAAATAACTCATTAAAGAAGGGTGGTCAAACAAAATTGTTGATGGTCATTGGTGGTCAAACAGTGGTCAATCGTATATACTACTTAAATTTTATTTATTACGATTTTTTGGGGATTATGTGAAGTTAGCCCTCTTACCTTGAAATTATCTAAAAATGACGTTTTTACTTAAATAACACCTTAAGGAAGGGTGGTCAAACAAAATTGCTGATGGTCATTCGTGGTCTAAAAGTGGTCAACGCATGCAGTCGGAATTTTTCATTTATCTCATTTTCGGGGGCTAACTTCACGCTGTTGGGAAATTTTTTTTCTCAAATAGCGCCTTAAGGAAGGGTGGTCAAACAAAATTGTTGATGGTCATTGGTGGTCAAACAGTGGTCAATCGTATACACTACTTAAATTTTATTTATTTCGATTTTTTTGGGAATATGTGAAGTTAGCCATGTAAGAAATACTACCTATTATATTCTCTCCTATGTTGTAATTTCTGGAAATTTTTGCAAATCTCTAGGCCGATCATGACTCCCAGAACCCCAAATCACCTCCAGTTCAAAACTTTATATATATATCACTTTTTTATGGACACGATAACTTCAATAATTCTGCACAAATGTCTTCCAAACCGATACATAAAATCAAGGGGCATAAAATCTCGGTCAAGTTCGTTAATGGGCAAAATCGAACCAAGGGCAGGGGGGAGGATGGGGGGGGCTTTCTTGAAAACAGTAAAAACCCCACAACTTGTTGTTAGTGGCTCAAGGATATTAAAAAAAATGATAAAATGTGTACTTTGCTTTTGTAAGCGAATAAAAATTCAGAGCTACTCGCTATATTTTTGCATCTGAAATTGACATCGATCTGAGCAGATAATGCAATTTTTCCTATATAAAAGTTGAAAATTTTACTTTAAATGGTTAAAATGACGTAGTACCACCTTTTTAAATGTATTTGGTTTTAAAGCAGATACTATACAAACATTTAAGGTACAAACATTTCAATTTCAACAAAATTATTCAAGGGAAAAAAAATCTCCTAAATATGGCGTCATTTTCTATGAGACGATTTCAGTCTGACCTCAAACTGACTCTAAACCAGCGGTTGCTATGTTTTATTTCCTATTTCGTTTGTATACTACAGCTACTATAGCTTATATCTATACCTTATAACGAAGTGTTTTAATATTTTCGGTACAATGCTAACATTTTTTACGATTTATATTACTAAACAGGAAATTAAACTCAGCAGTTAGTTATTTGACTTTTCAAACAAAACTTCATGACTATCGTCATGACTGAAAATGTCTAGAAAATGACGTCATTTTCATGTAATCATTGTAGGTTTAGTTTTTGTGAATGGAAATGTAAGTTTCCATTAAAAATAATGCCATACGAAATAGAATTTCCCTATTTGATTTAATTTTGTGCATTTTTTTTCATACTGTCAGGAAAATAGTATATTTTCTGTTACACACGCCAAATTAAACCCTCATTCTCATTAATAAAGTTGAGGGATTTCACTATGATTGGATGAAAGTTACATCAGTTTTCCTGATTATGTTTCTAATGACTATGGGCGCGAATGCACACTGATCCGTTACTGAGATCGCCGTATTATTGTATTTTTATTTATTTTCCACGAAAGCCGTCATGATTAACAAGGACAAAAATGGGTGTTGTTGTTAGTGATCTCTGAAACAGTAATTTGAGTTTTATAAAAGGAAAAGAAATCTACAGACGACCGAGTTATAAATACATTAAAAGTCAAAAGTTTAAATTTTCTTTTAAATTTATAAATCATTATACGCTTTATATGATTTCTGGATATTAGATTGAAAACAAATTCAATTATTGCACGTTGAACAAAATAATCTAGACTGAATTAAATAATGAGAAATTATAACATCATTAAAAATTCATAAGAACAGATGGAAATATATCACAGAGAGATTTAATAATATTAATATGAAATTAAGCAAATTAAAATATTAATTATTAATGTCCACGGCTTTTTGTACCTATTGCCAGAATCTTGCACCCACATGTTTATACATTTCTGAGCTATATACAGGGCGATTCAAAAGCCTCTCCCCTCAAAAAAAAAATATATAAATTAATTAATTCGAAGAGTATAGTTTATATAGCACTATTGTGCTTTTTATAGAAATACAAAGGAAGACATGGGATTTTTTGATAGAAAAAAAAAAAATCTGCATTTGTCGTCTACATCTAGTAGTGAAATGGTTACAAAGTTCCTATCTGTTGCTATTTAGGGGAAGGTGGCCTAAAATGATCCCCTTAAGGGAAAAACTTGTGTAAAATAACATAACTCTTTAAATAAAACTTTGGTCCTTTGCTAGTATGTTTTAGACGATATTTTGCATTATAAACATATTTGTAGAATTATATTTTAAACCCAAATTGAGTACAAAAAAAAATAGATTTCTTAAAAAGTGTCCAAAGGACCATTTTACCTTCACCAAAGTGCAAAATGATCCTTCATTTAAAAATAATTGTAAATTGTTTTTATCGGCAAAATAAAGGATATAAAAGTAATTATGACAAAACATAAGTGTAATTCCCATCTAAAAACATACTCCATTAAGTAAACCAAGTCATAATTCTGTACATGAAAGACTGTATATCTAAATAAATATGAAAGTTAGTGCTTACTCTATAACAGATGTTATACAACCCAATTTTTCAAAGAGTTCTATTCAGACGAGTAATACTACGATCTCTTGAATACCGCCATTGCTTCTTCTTGATTTATCACAACTATTTTATGTGTTACCCTGTAGATAGCACGACCTATCTGGAAGAAAACATATGTGGATCGTTTTGCCCGTTAGGATCATTTTAGACCACCTTCCCCTAATCTATCGTGTGACAGGAATTTCAACAAAAATCTTTTTGCATAACAGAAATCTTTTTCGCTTTGCAGAGTATCTTAACACGTCTGTTCAACACCATCCTAAGGGAACATACACTCAGATACTAACTCATTTATATATATATATATGCGTGTGTGTGTGTGTGAGAGAGAGAGAGAGGGAGATATTTAAAAATCAAAAATATTCGAAAATCAAGCTTCAAGGTGCAGACAGACCTGTCTATGTCCTTCTTAAAAAGAGATTTTAGGATTTTAAGTGCTATAGATTTCTCTGTCAATCACACACACGCACACAATACTTTCCTTTAATAAAATAGATTATTACTTTACAAGTGCAATTTTTTTTTTCACATGATCGAAAAAAAATATATTTATTTGCATTTACTTTTCATTTATTTAAAAATTATTTTAAACATAAATTATTTTATCATGATTTTTTATCCATTGCTAGCGAATAATAAAGAGACACATCCTAAAGATGAAAAATGTAATGAAGGTGAAGAGACTAGCGAAGATGAAATTAATAGTGAAGATGAAGGCAATAGTAAAAAGAAAAATGTTCTTTCTAAAGGTTAGTTTAACTTATTTTTTTCTTTTTCGGTGATATAATTGGACTAGCACTTTTCAACTTAATGGTATAATTTTTTAAGCTCAAAAAAAAAAAAAAAAAAAAAAAAAAAAAAAAAGAAAGAAAGAAAAAGGAAAAAAAGAAAAGCAAGAAAAGAAAAAGAAAAAAAAAAGAAAATAAGTTTAGGAATTTTTAATATGCTTGTTTCAAAATTTATCAGTCTAATCATACAATTTTTAATAAATTTCTGCTTAATTATAATATAAACGTATTTGCTATAACATAGATAAAGTAATTTATCACTATTTTTTTTATAATAATTTTGTTTGAAAATATAAAAAAGCATTTTCTAAAAACTTGTCTTTATCTATAGATTGTTTGATATAGCAGTTGTTATTTAAGGGAGTAGGCTCAATTGGGGCTACAATTAGACACCCCCAAAAATGGCGTTAATGTGATACACACACAAAAAGTACCAATTTGTGTTGTATAAAATTGTCTCTGTAGTTAATTTGCTTATTTTGTAAGCGATGCATCACTTTACTTATACCCATTATGAATAAAGAAAAAAATATATATATACACATTACATATCCTTACTTTTCTGATGAGAAAACGTTTTACTGCCAGACTTCTAAACTTTTCACGTGCAACATTTAAATCAAAACTAGTGTAAATTATTCAAATAGGCCTCTTTACTCAGTAAGAAATGGAGAGCTTTTTTCAGACTTAAAAAATTGGAATATATTTAACGTAGCCTGAGTTACAATCAATTAAACTCAGGGTAATATGAGACAGTGCTTGTGGCTGTAATAATGCTATTATATCATGCTAGCTGGCTTGCGCCCGCTGTCGGGCCCCTAATTACATCGAGGCCTCGAATTCATTCGAACCTCGTAAAAAATGCTCTAACACTTCGTTAACACCAGGTAGCGCTGCAAAGCATATTTTTAAGCGACATTAAAAAATGCACAAAATGCGTATTTTACAACATAATTTTCAAGTAATTTGAGCAAGCTACGTCATTTCGATTTTTTAAATTGCGCTGCTATATCAGAATAAATATTTCATTATTCAAATTCCAACTTCACAACTGTATAAAACTGTAATAAATTTCGATCTATATAAAAACTTCTTTTCTTTTTAAATTGCAACTATTAATTGGATTAATATGACTGATCTTTTTAATTTTTTTTTCACTACAAAGTTACTATGTTAAAATTAAAAATTTTATCTGCATTGATACTTATTGTACCTAATAACTTGTTGTGCTAATACTTGTTGTACCACACTATTACATAATATTCCTTGTATTTTAATTATATGTGATATATATTCAGTTCATTTACAATGCATGCAAAACTGATAAAATACACAACAACGTGCAACTTCAACAGAAAGTTTATTTGTTTATATTAATTGCCGATAGCTGGTGCCAAAATAATAATTATAAAACCTTAATTGTAAAAAGTTTATCTCAAATTAAATCCTGATTTTTTTAAAACATGCCTAAAGAAACCTGTATTAAATTTTGATCATTAAAAATCATCTTTTATTACATAAGCAAATTGCAACAATTAATTGCATTAATATGACTGATTTTTTTTTTCAAATTCTCTTATTAAATTGCAAATTTATTTTCACTACAAAGTTTCTAGTATGTTAAAATACAAAATTCTATTTGCATTGATATAATCAACATATGTAGTATACGGCATTACATATTCCTTATATTCTAATGAACTATTCATTCAGAATTCAAACTACAATTTCAAAAGAAAACTTTTTTGTTTATATTATATATTTATTTGACAAAATAATATTTAGAAATGAAGCGTAAAAGTTCATAACGAATGAACGACGTATTTTAGCGAGTATGGTTTGCGATGACTTTGCGTTCGCTTTGCGAACGATTACCTCCATGGTTTAACAATTTAAACGTTCATGACGAATGAATCTTTTGTTTGTTTACTTTCATAGACCGAGGCTTGAGCCACCAACCTAACTTCAACTGAAGTTATCTCAGAATACATTCATAATTGAATGTAAGTCATCTCTCACAAATTTATTTATTTTGAATGATTTTTCTAATAATGTAACTTTTAGGTAGTTTGACTCTAAAAAATAATTTGAATAAAAATGGCCGCTTGGAATTTGAAAAAGCGAAGTGGTCGCACCCGGCATGGTTACCAACACTCTCCTACTCTTGGATTTTATTATAAGTAGATAGCTTGAAACATCCACCACAAATAAACACAAAATGTATTAATTTGAATGTCTTTTTGTTTTGATACGCCAGTTATGATTTTTCTTTCTTTTTATCTAAGTCTAATAGTGTATTTTTAAATTTTTGTAACGAATAAAAATTTTCTTCCATGTATCATAAGCAAAGTGATAGTGTTTGGGCTAATACTCAATATTTTAAACGTATTATTGCTTAACCCCTTTGCGACGAGCGTCTTTTACAGAATTTTTAATCTTTTACCACCGTTTTTTCAAAACAGAAATTTTCTCCTATTTGAATCGCAGAAATGCTAGTATTAGATAAGGCAAAACTTACAATAAAAAATAACTGGTGGGAATAATCTATGATTCTGAGCATCTTATGCGTCACGTATACGTGTCGCTCGTCCCCAAGGGGTTAAGAGTTATTACAGTAAAATCTGCTAAGGCGGAATCGCAAAGTATCGGAATGAATTCCGTTTTAGACAAGTTTTCATCTTCAGATTTTCAATCGAATGAATGAAATGCAAGATAATTGATTTTACAACTCAAGCTAAAGTGACATTGAAGTTTAAGTATGTATATTTTTGAACATCCAAAATGGTACCTAATTACAAACCAAAAGAAAGTAGGATTAAAAATTAGGAAAACTAGTAATTTTCTTGGCTGTAGAAATATTAATTCACAATGAAATAATTAATTCAGTCAAGATTGTGGACTATATTTTTCATTTTTGTTTTCAGTAATGAGTGTTATAACATTGTAAATTTGCTTCTAAAAACTCGTGAAAATATAGTTTATGTGTTTAAGGTAATTTTCCTTTTAGAATTTTACCCTGATGCATTATTTAATATATTAGGTAAGGAGTTCATTGGAGTGGGTTTTCAGCCATATTCTAGATCCACATTAAAGATGTACTAAAATTCAACCAAAATATAAGATAAAAATTTTAATTTATACAGCTCAAACATTAGATCTTTGACAACATTTTTTAAAGTCTTCTCATTTTCTTAGTGTTTAAAACCACTTAAAAATAATGGTGTCCCACTTTAACCCAATAGCCCCCTCACTCCCGTGGGGTACACTTAAAATGCCGTTTTTATAACAGGCAATATTTTTTATCCATAAAGAGTTTCAGGAAACAAAAACACAAACTGCAGTATTTTTTTACTAGAATTAGAGGCAACAGATCCAGAATAATTTAGAATTTTGTCTTATACTTGTCCTGATAGACCATATTTATGTTTTCTGAAATGACATGAAAATTAATGAACGAAAAGTTACCTTCCATATATAATGAGCAAAGTGATATTGTTTGGGCTAATACTCAATATTTTAAACGTTTTATTGCTTAACCCTTTCAGGGGCAAAGTACTTTCAGTACTAAAATGTTGAAATAAATGACTGGCACCGGGATTTACGAAAAAAAATTATTTGGAAATAAGAAAAGGGTTATATTTCACATACATATTAAATGGAAAATATTTTAGTAAAATTCTGGTGCCATTGTGGCGTTTGGGAATTAAAATTAAGTGGTTTCATAAACATACCACTGCCCCTGAAAGGGTTAAGAGTTACTACAGTGAAACCTTCTAAGACTGAATCGCAGGGTATCGGAACGAATTCCCTTTTAGACAAGTTTCCACCTTAGCTGGTACGAAGTCTATTGTTATTGTATTCTATTCGTTTGTCACTGGCAGCATTAAATTTTTACGTTTAATGTTAAACATAAACTTGCGGCGTTACGATCCATTAAAGATCATGGCCATGTTATCTTGCCCATAGGTTTCGAGGTACTATACAGCGTATCTCTCAGTCAGGTAGTCAGCCTAACATGGAAACCCCATTTAGTTCCCAAACAAGATTGGTGCTCATTTTATCGACCCTGAAGGGATGAAAGGCTGAGTAAAAACCATATCCAGCTCGGAATCGAACTCTGATGCTGCAGCGTGGTACAGACGTGCTGACCCCTATGCCATTAGGCTTCCACGTTTAAGGTAAAATTCCGTTGTATACATAGGTTCCGTTTTGGCATGTTTTGTTGCATTAGTCAAATTATTTATTAGTGGCATGGTTATACGCTTAGTTTCATCGGACTTGTGAATCATATTGTTAAAATCAATCAATGTAAACATTTCAAATTTCCGGATGCACTCAAACAACATTTGAATATATAAAGTTGTATTTCTGGGACAAGTGTCTACATATAGCAAAACAACTATGTGCTATCATATTAGAGTAATTGCAGCGCAACTCGTCACAAAATTTCGAAGTTATCAGTGTTTTCTAAAAAATAAGAGAGATAGTGAAATGATGTCAATTACGAAAGTGTTGAGATTCCTCAGTGTAGTAGGAATTCATACAGGGTTATTACAAAAGAATCATCGGGTTTCCGAAGCGTTTATTTCGGAACATAATTGGGTTACAACATTACACATGAAAATAAACCAAAGTATACAAGATTGACGTCCATACTACAGATGTTCAATATGTGCTTCCTGAGTGATACGGCAGATGTTAAGGCGATAATCGTAATCTTTTTCTCAAAATTTTCCACACAGTCGGCTGTGGAATGGAAAATTTGCGGCTAGCGCGGTTTGTTGATTTCTTGGGACTACGGATGAAATTCTCTCTAACTCGGTTCACTGTTTCTTCAGTAACGCTTGATCGGCCGGAACTTTTGCCTTTGCATAAGCAACCGGTTTCTTTGAACTGTCGATACCAGCACAGAATGCTTTGTTGGGTTGATGGTTTGCATTTGTATGCCTTTCGGAATGCTCTCTGAACGTTTATAAGCGATTCACACTTTAAAAATTCTAGTACACAAAACGCTTTCTGCTGTCTAGTCGCCATTTTGAATATGACGTTCGCGCAGCAACCATGGCAACCATTCCGCGCATGACACATACGCAGCGCGAAACTGTAGTGAACGGCCTCTCGTTTGAGTTGTCATGGAAACATATACATTTTCTACCTGGCACTCAAAACCCGATGATTCATTTGTAATAATCCTGTATTTTACATGCACAGTAACCTGTCAAAAGTCTAAGCACATGTCCGAAAAGAAGCTTATTTAACGCACATTTTGCTACTTGTGTTAATGGAGTGTGATAAAAATAACAAAATATATTGTTTCTGTAATGGTTTAACACGAGAAAGTGATAGAAAAATTCCAAAAAAAAATTAGTTTTATAATTAGAGATATAATTTCAGCATTGTACTTCACCCGCTTTCTGTGGAAGTCTATCTCTACATTGCCGTATAGCAGGAATTTCATCTAAAATTTTGCATGTTTTTGTTTACTATCAAGAACAGTCATTTAAATCTGTAGTAATGTATCGTGTAGAAAGAGTCGTCACTTTGATGAAAACCGACTGCCTAAAATTAACTAAATAAAGGTGCCAAAAAATAAAAACAAGAACTATTTTGTTTATTTATTGTGAAAAAAATATTGTTTATATTGAAAACAAAGGCAATAAAAGAGATTTTATTTCGTTATTGTACAGTGAAAATAAAATTTCCTTAAAATATATACTGGTGTGCTCAGACTTTCGACAAGTACTGTAAAAAACTTTTATTGGAAACCCAGAAATGTATGTTTTTCGATATTTAATCGCCGACTTAAATGTGTCACTAACCGCGTGCAAAATTGTGGCATTATACGGCAATACACATTCACTAATAACACTAACAAGTTAATCAAGGTGTATACAGTATAGTTTTTTAAAAAAAAAGAAAAATTAGATAAATTTGTCCGATGTGCCAAATATTGGTGACAATACGCATGCATTGCTGCAGATAGTGGACAAAGTAAGTGACAAAATAACAAAGCCAATAAACAGACGAGGCCTTGGATCGAATATATATTGAGTTACAAAACAACATTACACAATGACAAAAACATAGTAACTGAACTGAAAATTGAACATCACTTATATTTATAAATTAGTCTGGGATTCTGCAGTCATGTTCCCGGACGTGCAAGAAAGCTTACACAAAAGTATACTCCAATAAAATTTAAGATGTAATGCTACGATTACAATTACGATACGATATACTAACACCCGCCCATAATCTAGCATTATACATTAGAAAAACACAGAATAAAAAATTACAATAAACAAACATTAAAAGTATGACACAGTTAAAACATTACTTATACAAACAGCAAAGAAGCAACAATTCATAAAATTTAACTTTAGGCAATGCCTTTGTAAACATATCAGCAATTTGCATATTTGTTGGAATATATTCAATTTTGATATTATTTTCTTTTACAACATTATGAACAAATTTTAGTTTTATATCTATATGTTTCATTCTACCATAACTACTTTCATTACTGTTACATTTTATGCAAGACTGATTATCTTCTAAAATAACTAAATTCTTAATACTTACAATTTCACAAGCAATATTTTTGAACCACAACAGGTCTTGCAAACTTTTAGTTAAGGCAATAACTTCAGCTTCAGTTGACGATAATGCAACTGATTTTTGTTTATTACAACACCAGAGAACAGGCATGTTACAAAATATTAAAATGTAACCTGATACTGATTTTTTTATCATTTGTGTTAGCCCCTTCAATCAGAATCAACATACATAGATAATTTAGGATCGGATTTTTGCTTTTTATACACAAGTTTTAAGGACAAAGTTCCTTTCAAATATCTTAAGATTTTCTTTAGTGCAATCCATGCAACTTCAGTAGGATTTTCCTGCATTTGACTCAAAATTAACACTATATAAAATATCAGGTCGTGAAATATATGCTAAATACAATAAAGAACCTACAAGTTCACGGTATGGACCATTAAATGGTTTTCCATTTTTGAAATCAGATGGAGTGGATTTAGGAGAAATAGGAATATCACTAGGTTTACATTCTAGCATATTAAATTTACTTAACAATTTAATTATATAAGACTTAATCCATTATTAAACTATCAGATTTAAATTTCATTTGAATACCCAGAAATTCTGAAACGCATTCTGATTTTGACAGATGAAACTCTTTAGACAGTAAAGAAATAACTACATTAGTTTCATTTAAATCTGAACCTGCTATAAGCATATCATCAACATACAGAGCAATAATTATTTTATGACAATTTCTATAACAAATAAAAATACAAGGTTCCTTATCAAGATATTTAAATTTTAATTTTGAAACAAATTCAAGAAACCTTTCAAACCATTGTCGTGGGGCCTGTTTCAAGCCATATAAACTTCTTTTGAGTTTACATTTTAGCCCACTTTTGTCATCATAGCCTTGCGGCTGATCCATAAAAACAAGTTCATTTAACTTACCATTCAGGAAAGCTGTTTTTACATCCAAAACAAATGCATGTAAGTCTTCATTTAAAATCACAAAAAGCACTAAACGTAAAGCTGGCATACTTATTACAGGAGCGAAAGTTTCACTATAGTCTAGTCTTTCTTTTTGCATAAATCCACGGGTGCAAGGCGAGCCTTCTAACGTCCATCTCTTTTGATGGTATACACCCATTTGCAGGAAATAGCTCGTTTGTCAGGTGGTAATTTATCGAGATCCCAGACGTTGTTGATTTTCATGCTTTCTATCTCTGCATCCATAGCTTCCTTCCATAAACGTTGTTCATCAACAGGGAGAAATTTGATCTCATCAAAAGATAAAGTTTCTTGTTGGCAAAGTAATGCTTCATACACCTCAGGAGCTGGATACCGAATAGGTTGTTTTCTTGATCTCTCGGATTTTCTCGTTTTATCTTCTTTCTTTTCAGAATCCTCTGATTCTTTACTAGTTCTTTCTTGAGAATGTGGATTTATTTCACAATCAGTCAATTCTGAATTTTCCACTATGTGTTGCTTTGAGTTTATGGTATGCTTCTTCTCTTCATCAAATTTGACATTTCTTGAAATAGTTATGCGTTTCGTCTCAGGATCTAACAATCGATATCCCATTGAAGAATAACCTATGAAGATCATATGTTTAGACCTATCATCAAGCTTCTTACGATGAACGGAAGGAACTAACATGTAGGCACTGCATCCAAAAACACGTATGTGCTTCCAATCGGGATCTTCTCTAAATTTTAAGAAATACGGCGTTAAGTTCTCAGTGGAGCTGCTTGGCATTCGATTTTTCAAGTAAGCTGCTGTAAGAATATCTTGACCCCAAAAAGTCTTAGGTAAATTTGATTCAGCAATTAAAGCCCTTCCTATATCCAGGAGCCATCTATTGCATCTTTCAGCAACTCCATTCAAAGCTGGGGTGTATGGAGGAGCAAGATCAATCACTATACCAAGATCTCGAGTGAAATTCACTAAATCATTACTTAAATATTCCTTTCCGTTATCGCATCTGATTTTCTTTACTGTAGGATTAGTTTTTAAGAAAACTTTCAATTTTTCTGAAGCTTCACTTTTATGCTTCAATAATCGAACTTCAGTAAATCGCGAAAAATCATCTATGATAGTCATAAAATAGCATTCACCAGAAAAAGTTTTCGGAATAATAGGGCCACATATGTCAGAATGAATAGCAGTCATTGGGGTACTTTCTCTTTTTCTAGGTCCTCTTCCCATTGGTGTTGTACTCTGTTTTGCTCGAACACAAACATCACAAAAAGAAAGGGGTGGTGGAAGTTTCATTTCCTTCAACACTTTGGCGCTTGGATGACCCATTCTGCGATGCCAAATTTCAGAATCACTTTCTTTTGATGTGAGAACAGTTTCATAATTTGGGACAAAATAACTAACATATTGTCCATTTGAATCACGTTCACCAAAACAAAAACGATTTCTTCCTTTTTCTATGAACACCTTTTCATTCTTGAAAATAACTGCATAATTTGCGTTTTCGATTTTTCTAACGGAAATCAACTGTCCACTTAAATCTGGTACGTAAAGAACATTATTTAGTGTAATTTCCATTCCATTTGATAATTTTCCAATAATATTTCCAACACCTTTAATTTCAAGATTCGTTGTTTTCGACGCACACTTAATAGTTCCTGAAGATGGCTGTAAAGACGTGAAATATTTCTCATTAGAGCACATATGGGAAGTCGCTCCAGAATCCACTATAAATTCATTCTTTTTAACGTTCCGCGCAACAAAAGATACCGCTGAAGAAGCAAATTTTTCCTCATTTGAATTTTTAACAGCTTTACAGTTACGTTTAAAATGGCCAGGAAGTCCAAATTTGAAGCAAGTAAGTTTCTTTTTACAATATTTAGCTATGTTCCCCTTTGAATTACAGTTTTTGCACACAAATTCTTTTCGAGTTGATACAAACGCGGTATTATCATGATGAGCAGTTTTGGACTGCACTTTTTCTTTCTTAGAGTCGAGCAGAAGTGCTTCAGCATCTAACAGCAGTTGTGTGACAAAATCTAAAGTCAAAACAGTATTCGGTTGATTTTCTAACGCAGTTTTAACATTTTCAAATTCTTGAGGCAACGACATTAGAATATAAACAATAGTATCGGTTTCACTTGCTTCAGCACCGGAAATTTTAAGTTCCGAAATTAATTTATTTATTTTATCAATGTGACTTCTCATAGACACAACACGATCCTTTTTAATAGTTGCTAACCTCTTTCTAATTAAAATTTGATTAACTGCACGCTTGGTATCATATGTTCGTTCTAATTTATTCCATATCTTGTGCGCAGTATTTTCTTCTTGCAATGACGCAAGAACCCCATCGCTTAAAAGCGATAATAATAAAGCATAAGCCTTTTTCGATTTTACAACTTCCGTAGTTTCAGTTGTCGCTTCATTGTCTAAAAAATTATCCAAATCTTTCGCCGCAAATATGGCTTTCACACGCCTTTTCCAAACAGAAAAATTTCTACCGTCGCCGTCAAAAACAGCAACTCCGTATAATTCTTTTTCACTTTCCATCGCTGGGTAAAAAAACAGAAACAAAAGAAAAATAAATTTTCTCTCTCAAAACCACAGCAATAAATATGAAAAGGGACTGGCGTCACTCTGTCTGAAATTTAAACCACGCTCTGCGGATAAAATAACAAAGCAAATAAACAGACGAGGCCTTGGATCGAATATATATTGAGTTACAAAACAACATTACACAATGACAAAAACATAGTAACTGAATTGAAAATTGAACATCACTTATATTTATAAATTCGTCTGGGATTCTGCAGTCATGTTCCCGGACGTGCAAGAAAGCTTACACAAAAGTATAGTCCAATAAAATTTAAGATGTAATGCTACGATTACAATTACGATACGATATACTAACAGTAAGTTTACTTAAATTTATTTTCTTATTAAAATAAATTATCACTTGTTTAGATATGTTATTTTTATTAAAATGTGTATTTGCCCTATAATGGCTCTCTTCTGCACGCGATTAGTGACGTATTTAAGTAGGTGACTGGGGATCGAAAAACTCTTTCTTATAATTTTTATATTCTAAATAATTATTTCATACTAAATTCAGACTCTGCATTTTTTGCAATTGACTTCTTTCGCTATCTGTTATAGCTTTCGAGATAGGATCGACAACTTCTAAGTTCTACTTACTAGAGACGCTGCAGTTACTCTCATCTGATAGCTCATAGTCGTTTTACTATAGGTAGATACTTGTTCTACAATTCTATTATATATTTAAAGATATTTGAAAGTGATATTTGAGTATATCCGGGCTTTAGTTTGCGTCTTGTATGCAGGGTAATTTTCCGTACGAAGGTTACAGACTAAAGGGGTGTCTTCACTCACTTGAAAACACCCGCTCGCTAATGTTAAACCTATGGCCAGGTTTTTTTCGAATTTCTCGTTTAAATTTGAATATTTTAAAACCTATTTTTTTGCATAAGATAGTTGAGGTCGATCCCTATGATGGCTATTTTTTACTTTTTCGATTTCAGTTACAGATATTTTTAATAAAGGTACTTTCACTGCAAAACCGGTTCTGAATGTGAATGTACCTTAACTTTAGCGAGCGGGTGTTTTCAAGTGAGTGAAGACTCCTCTTAAGAAGCGATACAGCACAGAAAAGGAAATCAGTCTCAATCGGTCAAACCACTTATTCAGGGAAAACACACTTGAATAATTTTCACAATTTTAAGAATAATGCAGGTATTTTAAAGAAATTTCAAAAAGACTTATTGTTTGTTGTCTAATTTAAGTATGGAAATATAGGAAATTGCAGAAAAATGCTTACTTCTGATTTTCTTTTATTCATTAGATGTTCAAGAGTTGACTCGAAATCTAGGACAAGTATTAATTGATGAGAAAATGAGTGATACAGTTTTGAAGGTTGACAGTCGCGAATTCAACGTCCATAAAGTGATCCTGGTTGCTCGCTCACCTGTATTCGCATCCATGTTCCATCATGATTTGGCAGAGAAGAACACTAATATAGTTGACATACCCGATTGTACAGCTGAATCTTTTGAAGTCTTCCTTCAGTATCTTTACACTGGAAGCGCTGATAGAATGTCAACAAATAATGTATACAATTTGTATTATTCTGCTGACAAGTACCATGTTGACAAATTGAAAAAAAAGTGCGTAAAGTTCATGATAAGTAACCTCTCAGTAGAGACATTCTGCGACAGTATTACTTTGTCTTTACACCATGGGGAATCCAAACTGCATAAAGCAGCTATTGGCTTTTTTTGTGATAATATAAAAAAAAATTCTCAAAACTGTACAATGGCAAGAGTACATGGCTGAGAATCCTACTCAGGCTAACGAGCTTCTTATTAAAGCTCATGGTGCTTAAAAGCATAAATAAAAGAGATAGGTGTTTTGTGATAAATTTCATTTGCTGTTTAAAAGACTTAGTTACTTTGAATTTGTTTGCTCCTTGAATTAAAATATTAACTAGTTTTTTGAAAAGGAAATTTCTCAAAAGTTTTTTCTTTTCTATACTTCACCTTATACTTCTTTTAACTTAATTTTTATAATTTTATTTCGTTTTCTTCTTTTATTTTTTGTATAAGGTGGCTGAGCCAAAGGTGGACAGTGTTCCTAAGGTAACCGAACCCTCAAAAGTAGAATGAATTGAAATTTTAATCACAAAATGGTGCTATTGCACTGTCATTCATGTATCTGCAGTGCACGTGGCTGAATTTAACGAGATTAACTTGATCCTACGACATTTTATGTATCGATTCACTTTTGAAGTGTAGTCGTTCTAATTTCCAGGTAAGAAGATATTTTAATTTACACGTGTTTAAATTCTTAAAACTTTGAGTTATGATACGTTTTCTGAAAGCTTATTTCTTTCTCTTTAACCACATTTACTTCAATTCTAAGAAATGTATCAGATTAATACTTTTACATCGTGCAAATGGCGACCATACGCATGATCCCAAGGTGACCACCTTAGAAAACAAATGGGAAAATCAGTGTTGTAAGGATGACTTTCAAAATTTCTACATATATATCTGAAAAAACTTCTTACTATTTATTGCTAACACCAGAGATAACTCAAAAGAAGTCAGTAACTCCCAGAAGAAAATCTCTGAATTACCGTGCACAAAAGAACTTCAAGGTCTTTTCGTGTCATAAGATAAGAAGATTAAGAAGAAAAACTTGAAAGATATCAAAAGAAAGAAAGGATCATCAGAGCATAATAGTGAGCAAAATAGTTTGCCGAGTATTTTTTTCACATTTTAAAAGTAATTTCAATACATGGGCTACCTTTGGAACACTATGCGCCAAAGGTGGCCCACAAGCTACAATTTTGAAATTTTATTATAAAAGTAATTACATTTTATTTCACAAAAAAAAATATACTTGATATATGTAGAGGTAATTGTAAAATTTTACAAACAAAAATTCAGCCACACACACCCAACCAGAAAATTATAAAAAATCCTCAAAGCTTAACTGTAGCCACCTTTGGCTCACCTACCTTATATACTACTGCTTAGAAAATTGTGATTAGTAAATATATATTTTTTAAGTATTGAATACAGTATTAATTTTATTAAGTAATTCATCTTTTATATCTGGTGCTTGTGTTTACGGGAATTTTTTTAAAAAAATAAAGTCACTAAATTCGAATCTATATTTAACTACATCTATTGGTTCATTTTTTCTCTGTTACTATTATTACTTTGTGACAAAAATATTCTAAAATTGACAGAAAAAAAATATTAGTAAAAATAACTTAAAAACTGTTTGGTTCAAAGAAACATTCTGTTTTTAATCTTAAAAATGATACTTAATTCTAAAGAAACAACAGAAAAGTGTTTATAAAAATAACATAACATTTAAGTGAAGGAAGGATAATTTACAAGAGAGTATGAAAAAATCAGTAAGTAGGTGTAGCATTGACTGTTTCATTTTTGTTTTTGTTTCATTTTTTGTAGTTTGCTTTTTAAAGATGACGTTGAACTTAATAAATTATTTTTCTTTTTAATGTTATTCCAACTACAAATTCTTCAATGAAGTATTCTGCATTACAAATTCAATTAATATTTGAAAAAAAAAAATACTGAAAATTTAATTTTTTAAAAGCTATCAAGTATTTTAAAAAGTTTTAAAATACTTCATGCATTTCAGATATCAAAATTCATAAACACTTTTCAACATATTTCAAAAGTGTTTATGGTTTCGACTTGTCTGTCTGTTTGTCTATCCGCACTCTAACTCGCGTGAATATACCCCGATTGCTATGTATTTCATATATGTTTTTTAGGTTTGCCGTGCATGTTCGGGATTGAAAATTGAGTGAGTGGAACTTACAGTTCGATTACGGGGCATTGAAAAGAATTCTGTTCCATTATGGTCTGTGGGAAAAAATCATTTGCAGTGTATTTTAATGATGTTACGCTATTTTAAATATACTCAAATTTATATAAATCACTGGTGTGCACTACAAAATGCTTATTATAGAATATGGTGTGTATAACATTTATCGTTCATTTACAGGGACACACAAAATAATTCGGTTGCACAGTACTGTTTATGATCAATAATTGCTGCCAGAGCGTTTCCAGTTATGGTATGCCTTTTTAAATGTATCTGTTTCTTTGCATATTACTTAGTGTGTATAAATTCTAAAGATAACATACAGGGCTGCACAAAAGAATTCGAGTATATTTCCATTTATTGACGGAGATTACTGAAGGGAAAATTTCAACCATGTTATGCATTTCCTAACTGATTCAAATTTGTGCATACTATGTAGTATACATACAAATCTATCGATCATATACAGGGCTACACAAAAGAATTCGAGTACATTTCCATTTATTGACGGAGATTACTGAAGGGAAATTTTCAACCGTGTTATGCGTTTCCTAACTGATCTAAATTTTTGCATACTATGTAGTATATATACAAATCTATCGATCATATACAAGTCTGCACAAAATAATTCTACATTTCCATTTATTGACGGAGATTACTGAAGGGAAATTTTCAACTGTGTTATGCGTTTCCTAACTGATCTAAATTTTTGCATACTATGTAGTATATATACAAATCTATCGATCATATAAAGGGCTGCACAAAATAATTCGAGTACATTTTCATTTATTGACGGTGATTGCTGAAGGTAAATTTTCAACTGTGTTATGTGTTTACTAATTGATCTAAATTTTTGCATACTATGTAGTATATATACAAATCTATCGATCATATACAGGGCTGCACAAAAGAAGTCTACATTTCCATTTATTGACGGTGATTGCTGAAAGTAAATTTTCAACCGTGTTATGTGTTTACTAATTGATCTAAATTTTTGCATACTATGTAGTATACATACAAATCTATCGATCATATACAGGGCTGCACAAAAGAATTCTACATTTCCATTTATTGACGGAGATTACTGAAGGGAAATTTTCAACTGTGTTATGTGTTTACTAATTGATCTAAATTTTTGCATACTATGTAGTATATATACAAATCTATCTATCATATACAGAGCTGCACAAAAGAATTCGAGTACATTTCCATTTGTTGACGGAGATTACTGAAGGGAAATTTTCAACCGTGTTATGCGTTTCCTAACTGATCTAAACTTTTGCATACTATGTAGTATATATACAAATCTATCGATCATATACAGGGCTGCACAAAAGAATTTGGATATTTTTCCGACTATGAATGGTAGCTTTCTGAAATTGGATTCTCAAATAAGTTATGCGTTTTCCAAATAGACGTTTTATTAAAAGGTGAGGTTTTGTTTCAGTATTCTGAATGTGTCAGAAAGTGAATCTAGGAATTAAGCATGATTTTTCTTTCTTGTTTATTCTTTTGCTTAGAAGAACGTCATTAAAAAAAAAACTCCGTTTTTTAATCGAGTAGACAGTTATTTAAAAAAAACTAATTGCATGAAATAAAATGTTCAATAAAAATCACATGTTAATAGAATTTAAAACTAATTTGAAGACCTTAATAAATTACAACTTTAAAAAGGATGCACAGATTCGTTGCAGTATTTATCAAGATCTACCCTTAGTTTGGTTGGTTGGTTGAATGGAGTTTTATGGCACAACGTCCCTTTAGGGACATGCTGCGCCAAAAAATAAAAAGATTAGAATAAGAACGTCAAATAAAAATTTAAAATTGATTTAAAACTTTGTCATAAAAACAAGATGAATGAAAATAACACAGTTAAATGAAAAGAGTGGTGTGGTGATAAATGTATAATTAGAATCATTCAATGAAAATATAACACAACGTCTAAAAGAAATAAAAATTAGTTTTCACAATTAAAATATATACAATCTTTAAACTAACAGTTGGTAAAATATCCAAAGTTTCTAGCAGAAATATATTTAACTTAAACAACAGATTACCAAAAGAAACATAGTTAAAATCACGTAGACTCGAATACCTCAAAAACAGTATTATCATAATTTGAGTCAAAACTGTAAGACTCTGATTCCATAGCTTCCTCTGCATAGTGCAGCAGCTGTTTGGAATCCTTTGTAGTAAGAAGCGAAGTATCACGACAAGGTTTCTTGTTTTACCCTTCACAGTTTTCTACTGTGGAGAGGGGCTTGGGTTAAGGTTTTCTTTCTCTTTTTCTGTGCACATGATTTTTGTTTTGCTTTTTATGTAGGGGAAAAAGATTTTTCCAATTTGTTTGCAGATGAAACAGAAGTTTGACCTGACTCATGTTCAGTTGACTGTTTGAATTGACGATTGGAATATTATATTTTCACGGTTCTGATGATGGTGGCAAAAGTTCTAGTGCAGGCAAAGGTCTTATTCTAGCGGAAACATACATACTAAGGGTTTTTTTCTTTATAGTGCTGGTTAGTGTAATAGAAGAATCATTTGGCTGTACAGAGAATTCAGTTTGGGTGCTTATATGTCTTAAGGATTTTATTTGTTGTTTGAGTAAACTAGAATAAAAAACTCCTACAGATGGTGTTTTAGACTCAATAAGTTTTCGAGCTTCAGGATAAGAAAGTTTCTGAGTGATTTTGACCGCAAGAATTTCTTTCTCACAGATCCAGTTTGGACAAGAGCGGAGCGAGGGTATGCTGCATGGTCACAGATCTTCCCTTAGATTTACTGAGAAATTTGAACAAAAACTAAAACGGGTGGAACATGTAATACTAGATTGCGAAAAGTTTGTTTTGAATAAAAAGCATTTGCAAATGCACTATAATACGCTAATTTTCATTACTTATCTTTAAGAAGTATGAAAACACACTTTTGGCAAATTATATGGCAATATATTAATATTTAAAAAAATTAATAAGGAAGTTAAACAGAAAAATAAAAATTTGTACTTTTGATCTATTTATGTTTATTTCGAAAATCACCGCATATTTAAATAACGGTTTGCATACTATGTAGGTATAATAACTATGTAGTAACTATGTAGTATAATAACTATGTAATGCATATTATACTATTTAGTATAATATGTAGTATTATAAAGGGCGAGAATTAATAACTTTTATATTTCAAGGTTCAAACGCATTAATCTCCTTAACGAAACAAGCCTCTAAACATAATTCTCTTGTTGCCTGAAGTTCATTATTGACCAATATTACTTTCTGCCACACACGAAGGATAACATTTATATTGTTTGCGTTTATCGCTACTTCCATGGTTTTAATTTAATCGTTTTTATTTTGCGCCTCGCGCAGACGGTTTTATTATTTAATATTTTTGTTAAAATATTTTTTGTTGACAAATGGATTCTGTCTTAGAACTTTATGAACTGAACTAGAAATGTAATTATGTAATATAAGATGTAATATTTAAGAAAAAGATATGATGTGCGCGAAAACGTTATGTATATTTTGTTTGTGATCGTTAAAATATATGTTTGTGTGTTTACATTGTGTAGATTCAATTACTTCTTAAACAGTATGAATATTGATAATTAAATATCAATATAAATAATATTGAAGACGGAATTTTATAGAAAGGTACAGATTCAATAATATAGTAGTCTTAATTCACACACACAATCGCATTTATAATATTATATTAGGATTAGTATATTAGCATGAATCGTAGCGGTCAGGTTCTCTCGGTTATCGGGTGGTGCTGATATCTACTGTCGCCTGAGTTAACATAAACTACTCGTTAGAGAGAAAGTATTTTCCACATTATTTATAAATATTTTGCCTCTTTATCATGTATCATGTATAATACTGTGTGTATCTACAGTTGGCAAATAAATAAATAAATAAATAAAATAAATAAATAAAATACAAGAAAACCCCATATATGTTTCATCATCAAATTGCCCCAGATTAAAACGTAAATAATCATTTAACTGGGAATTAAGTTTTTTTTTTTAAATTTATGTAAGAAAAAAAATTAATGGGATACTTAAATCGTATGAAACTCTGAAATTTCAATATAAACAAGTAATTTTTACATCATATACGGAGATGGGGGGTGAATTTAGCTGATTAAGATTATTCATGCATTGTAACAACAAAGCAACAAATAGATTTTTTTTTTCTTTTAACAATTGTTTTATTTTTATTTTTTTACTTTTTACTGTTGAGGGAGTGAGAGCAAAACCAGAAATTTCCTTTCCTTTTTTTTTTTCTGGAGGAGTGGGGATGGGATATAGATAACATTTTAAAAAGCGAAAATCTCAAAAATGTGAAAGATTCTCAGACGAAATAGAAGGAAAAAAAGAGTAACAGCTCTGCTATTTGAAATTGGTGTCAGCTCGTGGAGTTTTTGAAAATTGTATCTAATTATCGCATCATGAAAGATGAATTTTTCGATACGGACACGTAATTTTTAGATCATATAAAAAGATGGAGTAAATTTAGCTGATTATTCATTCATTGCAACAACAAAACAACATTTTTTAAACAATAGTTTTTCTTTTCTTTTTAACTTTGTACGGTAAAGCGTGGGAGCAGAACCAGATATTTCCTTTTCTTTTCTTTTCTTTCTTTCTTTTTTTTTCTTTTCTTTTTTTTTGGGGGGGGGGACGGGTGGGGGATATAGATAACATTTTAAAAAGGGAAAATCTGAAAGATTGTTAGACGAAATGAAAGGGTTGGTAGGTTGATTTTATGGACGGCCGATTATCTACTCGCGGGATATAGGACCAAAGGGGGAGTGCATTCCGTGGGAGTCTTTCTAAGGCATCCTAACCCGTATTTACGGCAAGGTTAGAAAAAAACCATGGAAAACTCCGAACGTTTAGGTCGACGAGCGCGACAGGGGTTTGAACCCAGCACCTCCCGTCTACCAGCTTTGAGAGCAGAACATCTCAGCTACTGGTGGGGCCGAAATGAAAAGGGAAGAAAGAAAAACATCTCATCTATTTGAAATTGATGTCAGTTTTGGAGTTTTTGAAAATTGGATTAAACTATCACATCACGAACGAGAAGCATAAAATTTAGCTGTAAAGCATAAATAACGAAGGTGCAACGGGGCCGATTAACCAATATTCGAGAGAAAAGTGAAAAAGAAGATTCTTATGTTTGAGTACAATATCAGAATCATATTTTAAAATAATTAATAAAAGAAGAGTTCGTTATAGAAAATATAAGCACAGAATGCACCTAGGCCTCTTGTTTAAACAACAGCAATAACAACATCAACAACAACAAATCAAAATTTAAGATTTATTTGAAATACTCCAATGTAGTCACATTTCTTAAAAATATGTTTGAGAAATCAAGAAGCTATTTATTTACTGTTATATAACGTTATATTTTGGAATCTTTATAATGCCGAATTTAGGATACTGCGAATAAAACACATGTGAATAAAAATAATTAAAATGAAATAAAACTGACAGTTGAACACATATTATAATTCAAGAGCTTGGTAATAAAATAAAATAAAGTAAGCTTCGAGTAAGTTTTGAAGTGAAACCTTTTTGCGTTAAATTTTATTGATCTATTTTCTTTTTGGTAGCATTTGTTTCAAATGTTACTAAGAAAAACTAGTCGTAGGGGGCCACCGTAATATACTTACTCATCATGGATATGCATAATATAAAACATGAAAATAAAACATGTGTAAACTATTTATGAAATGCATTGCAATTCGAATAAAATCGTGGATGAATATTACTAAAAGAAACATCCTTATAACTTCAAAAATGATAATCCTATTAAATAAGAGTTTACTGCGTCGGATTAAGCGTCTCATTTCCAAATAAAATATATTTTTGAATTGAAATTTGAATGAAATACAGGGTCGTGAAAAATCGAAGAGTGTGGAAAATGTGATTACAAATATCTCGGCAATAATAACCCGATCGACTTCATTCTTTATGCAAAATTTATGTTTTTTTACTGTTTTTTATATTCACTCCTTAAAGAAAACAATTTCGAAAATTTTTATATACCTTTTATCAAAACGAATAGTTCAAGAGTCCGAAAAAATAGTTCCGGATAATCGAGGTTATTGAAATTTAATAAGCTTCTTCTCATTATTACATACTAAGTACATATCAAATTTCAAGTCTCTATCTCAATTTGTTCGGGAGATAGAGCGTTTACAGACACACACACAGACAGACGGACGGCATTTTTTTTCTTCTAAAAATATGTTTTTCGGAATCTCTAGAGTCTGAAACATGTAAATCCGTTAATTTTTTTTTTTCGATTTTTAAAACGATTACAAGACTTACCCTATACTACGTATGATGGGTAAGTAAAATGTTAAAAGGTACTAATTTTTTCTGAAAAATTTATTAACACTTAATTTTCCAACATTAAAAAATATTTAAATTATTAAATAATAAATAATAATAAATAGTGTCTGAGACCTTCAGGACTACTTTGAAATTTAGTATTTTAACTATAGCATATGATAGAATACCTCATCCATAAAACAAAACATTTTTTTGAGAAAAATGTAATATCACGTTCTTCCACTAAATCTCTTCCGATATGATGTTAACCCTTAACTGGTGTTAGCAGTCTCAAAGACGGCTGCTTTTAGGTAAATTACGTATGAAATACTACCTATTACATTCTTCCCTATGTTGGAATTTCTGAAAAAATTTTGCAGATCTATGCCGATCATGACTCCCAGAACCCAAAACCACCCCCAGTTCAAAACTTTATCTATCTATCTATATCACTTTTTTATGGACAAGATAACTTCAATAATTCTGCACGAATCTCTTCCAAACTGATACATAAAATCTCGGTCAAATTCGTTAATTGGCAAAATCGAACAAGGACGGGGGGGGGGAGGGTTTTTTGTGAAAACAGAAAAAAACACATAACTTCTTAATATGATACGTATCGAATCCGTTTAAAGTTATTATTACTTCTAGGAAAAAGGCCGAAAATTTATGTATAACAGATTTTTGGTATCATTAAAAATGCGCTCAAGGGAGGGTGGGGGGGAGAAATAGAGGTTTAAGAAGAAAAAAATTCATAACTTCGTCAATTCACAAGATATCACATCCGCATGAATTTATCATAAATCCTCTTAATATTATCTACAACTTTTATATTGACAAGTTTTTTATAGCAACTTTTTTATAGCCCTTACAGCAAAAAAAAAAAAAAATAATAATAATAATAAAATAAAACCAAAAAAATTCTTGCCGGCTCTGTCTACAGATACAGATAGATTTCGAAGTGGGCGGTCCCAACTGCTGCATCATGGAAAAAAGGAAATTTCTTCCACAATTCCCAATAAACAGGCGCCCCACGGTCTGCGTCTTCGAAATCTACCTGTGCCTGTTGTCCGAGCCGTCAGGGTTTTTTAAATGTTAATAAAGCACTGAAATGGAGTGATTCATGCTTGAATATTTAGTACAATGTATTAGGGGGAATCAAATGAAAACGGAACAGGAGCCACAGAATGAAATTACATAGGTTATTTTAACTTGCAATTTTCAGTTTAACTATAGATACTAGTGGAACTTTGTTTGGAGCAGCCATACTCTACAATTTTTTCTCGCGGGCCGGTAACATGTGTTTGCGACGTTAGGAGGTCTGCAACACATTTATAAAATGAAGTAAAATAAATAATTAAAATAGTATGATAACAAAAGTAATATAAAAAAGTTCTTCCGGCCTGTACCTGGAGGAAAAGGGAGCTTTAATATATCTTCGTTTTAAAATTTTAACTAATGTTACTCGAAAACAGCAAGCTAAAATGCAAAGCAGATTCGTTAATACTGAATTTAAATAAGTAATTTGCCAAATTAGTCAACTATAGCCAAGTTGGCTTCATTTATAAAGACTTATTTTTGGTCACCAAATTTGGCGATAATTCACCAAGTGTCGCCAATTTTGGCGAGAATTTGGCGCGAACGGATATAAATATATATAGTTTTATACATATGATTGGGAAAATGATTACAACAATAAGTTAATAATTTGCAGGAAATCGCGTTCATTAAAACATAAATTAATCGTTGATTTTTTCTAATGTGTTGTCTTGTTACAAAATGTCAGCCACCCTAGAATTTCAAACTGCTCTATCTCAGCGATTTTTTAAGATAAACAAAAAATGCTCCGGAATCCTTGTATAAAGGCCTAACACTTAAGCAAAAAATAAATTTGAATTTTTAAATTTTTTGTATATTTATTTTAGTTTTAAATATTTCAGTGGCCGCCACCTTGAAACAAGATGGAGTACCAAGCTGGCCAACGAACTCGGTTTAGACATTGGTGAGCTTGGTACACACAATTAGTTTCATCCAAATTGATTTATATATACGAGTGTTATCGTATGACATAGGTCAGATATATATAAATCAACATTTGAACGGAGGATGGTTTTGGGGTCTGGGGGTCATGATCGGTGAAAATATACCAAAATTTTCGGAATGGCTTTCCTCCGAACGGCAATAGGTAGCTTTATACTTTTTTGTATTGAAAGCTACCTAAAAGCAATATAATAAATTTAATATAATCAGTAGGATTGAACATTTGTCGCAGAATAAATGTGTGTGTGTTGTCAAAAAATTTCAACATCACTATTTCCAAACAATAGGCTTCGTGGTAGCTTTCTATTGTAAATGATGTTGAAAAATGCCGCGAAGATTGTTGTTTGGAAATGATGGTATGAAAGTTTTGGTTGTCATTTTTTTTCCCGCGTTAAACGTTTAAACCTGATAAGCATCATTACCTATATGATAAATATAATACGTAATAATATAACAATGAAGCATTACCGAGTTCTAAAGAAAAAAATCAGGAGGTTTTCTTCAATAAGTCAGCTTTTTTCTAAATGCAATTTTTATTTTATTTTATTTTTTATTTTTATTAAATGTAGAAATCTGTAGCGCAAATTTATTCAATGTGGACTAATATTTCATTAGTGTTGTAGATTAAAACATGTATATACACCACTCTAGCATAAATATAACTACATGTAAAGAGAATTTTTGATTAAGGAAACGTCATTTAAGATGCTTTAACATAATTTTAATAAAACAATTTTAAATAAAAGGGCACATTTTGCCTTCCCATGAAAATATATCAGAGAAAAGTGAAGGTCTTAAAACATTTTATGCATATCTAAATTAATTTTATAAATAGGGATTAATGATTATGTGTCTCGGGCCGCACATAAGGGAACGCCGGGCCAAATACGGTCCGCGGTCCGCAGATGGAGTATGGCTAGTTTGCAGCTTTAGCACTCTGAATAGGTGAATTGTAATTATAATAATCCTGTTCATGAACTTTAATGCAAAACATTGAATCACGTGAGTTAATCGAGCCTTCTATTAATCTTACGATCAATCAGTCTCAAATACCGCTTACAGTAGCTATGCGAGAATTTCTATCACAACAGTTACGTGTTAAAAAAGTACTTCTTCAAAGATCATGGTGGATTGAAATTTCATTAACCTAAATCTCAAAAAAATATTGTTCCCTGCTGAAATACGGGAAATTTTTTGATAAATTCACGCACTTACTATTAAATGCATAATCAGGAAATTGGCATGTATGACTATTGAATGATTTAATGTAGAATAGCGTTTTTTTCTTACGTAATTACATCTCCAGTTATAAGCGATTTCTGTGTCATGACAACGTTTCTCAAGATGTTGCGTTCGGAAATGTGATTAAAAATGACAACATTTTATGAAACATTCTTTACATTTATTGAAAAATGGCGATATGCTATTCGATTTCATAGTTAAAATAAGATCACCTGGCAAGTTAATGCGCTTATTAAAAAAGACTTCGCAAATGTGTCAGAAAACAGTCACTTTGGATTTGATTACAGTCTTTGCTGCCTACTTATCAATTTTGTAAACAAGTAGGGTGTAGTGAACCAATAATTATAAAAATACACATTTGAAATAACATGTTTGTTTCGAAAAATCTAGTTCATTATTTATAATTGCTTCTCATTATAAGCTATTTAAATTAAAAATATTAAATTAAATTCGATATTGTAACATTCCGAAATCGAACAAACACTAATTCATTTGTTTACTAAAATGCTTCTACTTCGGTGTATGTTTTGTAAGTTATACATTTGAATATCGATCTAGCTTGATTTTATTTTGGAATAAATTATATTGTACAATATTTCCACAATTTCAATAAAACCTAGGGCGTATGTAGGATTTTTGTTACGGTAGGGAGGGTGAGAGCAGTGGTACCTAGTGGATACCACTGCCACGAATTCACGTACTAGTACTATTTCAAGTAATGTCTTACTTTTTTTAAAGATTTAGGAGGACGGCTCGATCTCGCCCTGCACACCCCTCGCACCACCATCTGTACACGTCCATGAACATAATTAAATTATAATTCAATTAAATTGTTGTATAATTCAATAATGTGTTAATATATAAATATTTTACATAAAAATATTTTGATGAATTTTTTCGTGTAATAGTAAAAAAATTCACAAATAAATAGTTTTTCTTCTACAATCATAAAAATAATGCGATTAATTAAGCATGTCTTTCATCATACAAAAATATGCAATGGCTGAAACGGTTAGTAATTAACTTTTGGCGATCGCCAAATGCAGAGTATCATTGGCAAATGTTACACCGCCGTGAAATGGAGTGACAGCTTTGCTATGTGTAAAGCGTAATGGCCTTAACCTCTGACCAGTCTCGCTGTAAAAAGTTATGGTTTCTATCTGATCTATTATTCATTTTGTGCAACGGAAATGCTTCGTTATTTCTGAGTTACACTACGGAAAGAGCAGAGTAAGAATTAATTTTTATTAATGTCAATTTTGAAATTTCTCTAATAGCTTATAGATATTTTATGATTATATTAGAAAAGTAAGAAAGTGTTTTTCTATATGTTTAACCCCTTATCTACTGACGGTACTTATAAGTACCAGTAAAATAATTTGTGATAAAATTCATTTAATGCTTCGATTAGTAGTAATACAGTTTAGAATGAGTTTTAGATGCATTAATTTATCTTGTTTCAAAAGCGTTATTGGATACACAAAACAAAAATATTTTTAAAAGGATGATTTCTTTTGGCTTTGCATCTTTTCAGCTTTCTTGGCGTTGGGGGGAGAGGGGGGGGGGATTTTCAATTCGGAAATATTTCTATATTTCTATTGTAAGAGCATTATATTTGTACATTTCCTAATTCTAAAAAAAAATACTAAGAAAAATATTTAAAATCAAATATTTAAATGGGGTTATAAATATTACACAAAATCACTATAAATTCAAATTTAATTAATCCTCCCAAATCCTTCAATCCCTCTAAAATTTTCTAAATGATTATGGAAATCTTCTAATGTAGTTTCAACAATTCACGAAAAATGCTTTAGAAGACAAAATTTTCATGAATTCATAATTCAGTACATAAAGGGTTAAGAGGCTACTTCACTCTCGCGAAAACACCCGCTCGCTAATGTTAATCCTTTGGGGAAATATCTTAAGATATTTCGTTACCATGTCAATATTTTTAAACGATTTTTTGCATTGTATAGCTGAGGTTAATCGCGATGCAACCCCTTTTGTATTTTTTCGATTTTGATTACAAGTTTGTTTGTTTTTTAATTTAAAATACTTTCGGAACCGGTTTTGAAAGTAAAAGTATCCTCAATAAACAAAACTGCTACGTAAAAAGTAAAAAAGGGCTTGCATAGACATCAACCTCAGCTATCCAATGCAAAAGAAAAATCATTAAAAAATATTGAAATGCAAATGAGATATCTTAAAATATTTCCGCCATAGGATTAACATTAGTGAGCGGGTGTTTTCGCGTGAGTGATGTAGCCTCTTAAATGTTTAACAATACATAATAAGTGGAATTTTCTATCAGGGCCACGGTCTGAATTAATCACTGTTTTGAAATATTTATTTGTTAATGAACAATTTTGTTGTTTTATATGTGAATGCTTTCATCAGATTTTGCTAAATATATTAAATCTGTAATAATAATTTTATAGCAAACTCACGGTTAACTATAGTTCACCCCCTGTCTATCAATTCTGTGCGATGCAAAATGATTCACTTTTTCTGAATTAAAACTACGGAGGGGGAAACGTAATAATTTATTATTTTTGTTTTCATTATCGAAATTCCCTCAAATAGCTTATATATATTTTATGACATATTCGGAAAAGAAAATACCTCTCCATCAAGATTACTTTAAGACGAAAACTTAAACTGTCTGTATTGTTTTTTATATTCTTAAATATGTAACAATTCGTTAGTTCACAGAAGCAGCATCAAGTTAAATTTTATCCGAGATGGTTTTGAATGAATGTTGAGTTCCAGGCATTTCATTTCCCTACATACAGAAAGGATTTTTACAGCTCCAGGGGGGATAAGATTTTGCTAATTATATTAAATCTGTAATAATCAATTTATAGCAAACTCATAGTTAACTATGGTTCACCCCTATGTATCAATTCTGTGTGATGCAAAATGCTTAATTTTTTTCTGAATTAAAAGTACGGATGGGGAAACGTAATAATTTATTTTTGTTTTCAATATCGAAATTCCCTCAAATAGCTTTATGTATATTTTATGACATATTCAGAAAAGAAAATACCTTTCCTTCAAGATTACTTTAAGACGAAAACTTAAACTGTTTTTTTATATTTTAAAATATGTAACAAATCGTAATAGTTCATAGAAGCAGCATCAAGTTAAATTTTATCCGAGATGGCTTTGAATGAATGTTGACATGTTGAGTTAAGGCATTTCATTTCCCTACAGAAAGAATTTTTACAGTTCCAGGAGGGGAGGGGAGGGGGGGTGATCCTGTTAGGGCCACAGTCTGAATTCATTACTGTTTTAAATATTTATTTGTTAATGAACAATTTTGTTTTATATGTGTATGCTTTCATCAGATTTTGCTAATTATATTAAATCTTTAATAATCAATTTATAGCAAACTCTCAGCTAACTATAGTTCACCTCTATCTATCAATTCTGTGCGATGCAAAATGCTTCATTTTTTCTGAATTAAAAGTACGGATGGGGAAACGTAACAATTTATTATTTTTGTTTTCAATATCGAAATTCCGTGAAATACCTTACGTATATTTTAGGACACATTCGGAAAAGAAAATACCTTTCCATCAAGATTACTTTAAGACGAAAACTTAGTGTTTTTTATATTTTTAAATATGTAACAATTCATAATAGTTCATAGAAGCAGCATCAAGTTAAATTTTATCCGAGATAGTTTTGAAATGAATGTTGAGTTCAGGCATTTAATTTCCCTACAGAAAGGATTTCTACAGTTCCGGGAGGGGAGGGAGGAGGGGTATCCTGTTATTAGGGCCACAGTCTGAATTCATCACTGATTTGAAATACATATTTGTTAATGAGCCATTTTGTCGTTTTATGGGAACCTGCTTTTATAGTTTTTTGCTTTTCTTTTGCTAAATATATTAAATATGTAATAATCAATTTATAGCAAACTCGCAGTTAACTAATAAGTTAACTGAGAAAATCGTTCGTATGCAAAGTTAAAACATGTTACTTTTTGGTGTGATTATAAGTCTATAAATAACTTATTACAAATACATGGATTTATCGTAAAAGTACTTAGAATTAATTGTACGAATGGTTAAAATTTTTTATATGTCATAAAAATTACGCGTTCGAAGTTTTGATTAAATTCTAAAAAACCCGTGTTAAAAAACTAATATTTAGTTTCTTTTCGCCTAGAAAAAGATAATGTCTGAAGAAGTCGCAAAGTGACAAATATTATTTAAGAGGTCGGGACTACGATTATCGCTCAAGTATATGCGATATATGCGACAAATACAGGTGTTTACAAAAAAAAAAAAAAAAAAAAAAAAAACCATTTAAAACTCATGCATTTTATGTCCCATACTCAACCCATTCACTGTACCTGACAATCATTGAGACTGCGAATACCAGTAAATGAAACTATGGTTAATTAAAATCATAGGGCGAAATACAAATATTCACCATATGCCATTCATAAAATACTAATATGAAACTCAATAGAGCTCAATGTTACTTAAAAGGCGACATTTAAAATATAAATAGATCTTAAAAGATAATGAAAAATCCTCCAAGCACTTTCGACTGGGAAGATGGTTGCGGTGCCAGCCGAAAGTGTTTGGAGGATTTTTTTTAGCATATTTATATTTTAACTGTCGCCTTTTAAGTAACATTGAGCTCTATTGAGTTTCATTTATTAAACTGTTTTTTTTTTTAAACCATAGTAAAAGAGTTAGCTGTACAATTTCTTCCCTCTTTCGTTTGCCAATGGAATATTTTAACTGCTCATACATTTGATTTAAAGTTATCTAATACACACACGGTTGTCGAATAGAATTGATGACATAAAACCTCGATAATGATTTAATTACAATATAATGTTTTATTTCAAATGTGCAATGACTCTTCAAAACTAGATGAACAATCCAAATATCAGGCAAAATGTCTAGCAGAATAAATTATATTTATTTCATGTATTAAAATTTGGTATATTTTTAGGGCTTAATTTTCGCCGGAGCCCACCGGAGCTCAGTTCCAGTACTTCTTTGTTTTTAGTAATTATTTAAATATTATCCACACTGTAAAAAATGACCAATGTTTCTTATCTTATGAAAATATGCTATAACCACGAACGAAAATATAATATAATCTTCTGAGTTATCCGAAATTTCAAATAGCATGTTACTTTGTCTTTTGAATCCCCAGAAACGAATATATTTTCAAAATTTAAAGAATAATTTATAAAAACAAATTATTTTTAGCTGCCCGATTTTTTCAGAAACGTTTCCGGAGGGTTTTTATAGTGTATTAATTAGTGTCCTCAGGCTAGAATACCTGTATTTCAAATGTTATCCATTCTCAAGTACACGTTTTCAGCAGTATAAGTTAATTTATACATGAAAGAGTAAAGAAATAATCTTAATTTTAATGTTATATTAACGCTGTTAATTTTGCATGTTTTGTCTGTTAAACATTTTTTTGAGCATGGAAATGTTTACTTCAGAATTGATAGCATTAGAAAAACAGGTATTCCAGCCTGAGGACAGTAATTAATACACTATAAAAACCCTTCGGAAACGTTTCTGAAAAATTCGGGCAGCTAAAAATAATTTGTTTTTATAAATTATTCTTTAAATTTTGAAAATATATTCGTTTCTGGGGATTCAAAAGACAATGAAACATGCTATTTGAAATTTCGGATAACTCAGAAGATTATATTATATTTTCGTTCGTCGATATAGCATATTTTCATAAAATAAGAAACATTGGTTATTTTTTACAGTGCAGAATTCACCGGAGCTCATAAACATTGCTCTCCGGAGCCCAGTGCAATAACGCTTCCGAAAATCGAATCCGAAATTGCCTTTTCCTTTCCCTCTCATCTCCAATCTTTTGCCTTCTTTTGTATCAAAACACTTATAAGTAACGTAATGTACGTAATAACGTAAATACAATGAGAGACCCTTCATTTTTATTTTGTCCACAACTCATCTTTTTGCTTCCTTTTGGGAACAGCGAATTTCGAGCTTATTCTATCGACGATCACTATCGCAATTTTCAAGCTTTGTTTTTGAAACGTTCACAAAAGTTGCTCCATACATTTACCTAATATATTATGAGGAGTATATTTTGATTGCATTCGCGCATGCGCAGTGTAACAATATTTAGTGAACTTACTCATTTTTCATCCAATATTTATTATTTTTTAATTATGATTGCGGGGTATTGTATATAATGTTGTTTGTCATCGTTCCTGAAAAAAAAACATTCTTATATATTAAAATCTCTGAAAATTATAAGCCAAACACTTGGTGGAATTTGGGATTGCTTTTATAAAAACCTTAATTTATCCACAAGTATACGTGCTATGCTCATAAAAATGAGCATAGTTTATTAAAAGAAGCCTCCTAAGCATGTGCTACCGTTTCAGCGCTTTTGCGGTAATAGTTTTTACAGGGTTATCCAAAAGATATTCGTTTTTCTTCAACTTATTGACGGCCCCCTAATAATAAATTTTAGCGTAATTCATAAATTTGTAAGGCAAAACAGTTTTGTGTAATACCAATTTGCATAGCTATAATTAGCAGAGATATTATGTTATGAAACCTTTAAATAACACAATATTGCCTCACATTACAAAAGATAAATAAAAAAAATAAAAAATTGTGAAAAAAAATCATAAATTTGAAGTACTATAAAATAATAATAATAATAATAAGTAAATTAAAAAAAAATTGTTCTTTTTTTTTTTTTTTTTTTTTTTTTTTTTGTAATTTATAAACATAAAATAAATTTCTAAATATTTCATTAAAAAAATATAAATATTGAATATAAATATTGGGGTTTCGGGGAAAAAATCTTCACCGAAATATATAACGTCGACTAGGCTGTTTACACGTTTATAGTTTCAGGATAATTTCTTATGTATTTTTCTAAATATTTAACAAAACGTCTAAAATCGCAAGTGACCGGTCATCATTGGCCATATAGCGTGTGTGTGTGTATATCATCATCATCATCATCATCATCAACCGTTTTCAATCCACTGCTGGATGTAGGTCTCCCCCAGATTTTTCCATTGTTGCCTGTCTAGTGCTTTAGTCATCCAATTAACACCGGCCACTTTTCTGATTTCGTCACTCCATCTTACTTGAGGTCGTCTTCTTGGTCGTTTTACATCTCTGGGATGTATATATATATATATATATATATATATATATATATATATATATATATATTAAATTTCAAACCATTTTTTGTGCATTTACAATTTTTTGTGCATTTTACCATTATTTGCGCTGTTATATACTGACGAACAGACTAGACGACCAGGGGTCGATCCAGGGAAAATTTGGGGCCTATTTTAGGGCCCCTTCACAAAAATCTATTTAATAAAATGGGTCCCTTCACAAAAATCAATTTGATAAAATGGGTCCCTTCACAAAAATCAATTTGATAAAATGGGCCCCTTCACAAAATTCTATTCCATAAAAACTTACTATTTATTATTTATTTATTATTTTGTGATGTTTTAAAATGTGTAATTTGTAAACAAACAAGTTCACCAGAGAGGAATACTTCAGCAAAAGGATTTAAAAAAGTTTTTGTTTATAAATGCCTGGTTCGAATTTGATTAACTGGATTTCAACTTTCATTACAAAATGTTATTTTTCACAAAAATATAATAAATTTCACAAAAATAACCTTTACTTTTCACAAAATGGGCCCCAAGAAAAACACCCTGCATCGACCCCTGACGACGACCATAGGTGCTACGTGTTTATGAACGCACCTAAAAACGATATATTATCCAGACAATTCAGTATATTTAGTCGTAGTTTATCGAAATTTCAGAGGTGCCAGAGGCGACTCTATTTTTACTATTTACTTTACTACTATTTCCAAACAATAATTTTCGTGGTTTATATCTACTAGAGATTTACGACAATTATCGCCAAATTTGACATAAAAAATGTCTCCAAAAACAGTGCCAAATTGGCAATAATTCAAGAATTTAGCGAAATTCCCATATAAACGCAGTTATTAGAATAAGCATCTTTTGCCTACTTACAGACTAGCTTGTGTAACTGGGGATTCTAAGGTAATCGCATTCATCAAAATGTGGAAGCACTAAATTTTAACTATAATAATCTTTTTAAAAAAAATCAAATTTAACATTTTTTTTTTTTTTTTTACCGTATAGTAGTATATAAACCTTGAATATAATATACAAACATTAAAAGGTAGCAAGTGTTCTGGAAAATTACTAATTAAAATATTTAATTTGCAGATTTGTAGGTTATATTTTGGGTATAGCTGCTCTGTAGGTTACAGAATTTTGTTACACTGATTTTGACATTGTCCTGTTGGTTATATACAGTTCTGATATTTTCATAATTTGGTTATTTTAAAAATTCTTAAATTGATTATTGAAAGGGACTAAAGAATGCAGTAAATTGGCTCTATAACTGTATTACATACTAAATATGTTTTTGTTATCACATTAAAATATCCCAGTTTAAACCAAATGTAAAACTTTCAATATCAAAATGTTTTCTGATCTTTTTAGGAGCTTATCTCATTTGATCTGGAGTAAACTTTCATTCGTCAAACCCTTTTAACAAAATAGTAAATTAAGAGAAACAAGAACGAAAAATCATGAGTCAAGCATAGATTATGTAACACTTTCCAACGCTTCCAAAATAATTTTACAAATCATACCCTTTAATAAGCTAAAAGATAATATCTGAGTAATCCGAATACTTTTATTCAGCCCTGTATAGGATCTATAGATTTGTATATATACTACATAGGATGCTAAATTTTAGTTCAGTTAGGAAACGCGTAGCACAGTTTAAAATTCTCCGTCTGGAGTTAAATAATACGGAAATGTGTTCGCGAACTTTTGCGCTTCCCTGTATAGGATCTACAGAATTTATACACACCACGTAATAGACAAAAAGTGAGTTAAAAATAAAATCGCGTTCAGTAACTTAAAACGCACTTCCAGGAATTATTGTTAACATACAGTAGAGAACTCTTTGTGTGTCCCTGTAAATGAACGATGACTGCTATACACACACTATTTTGTAGTAAGCCTCTTGTAATGCACCTTAGTGATATATATATATATATAAATTTTAATGCGTTTAAAATAGGGAAACATTATTTAAATAAACCGCAGACGATTTTTCTCCATAGACGTAATGTAAAGGAATTCTTTTGACTGTTCCTGTAAAGTAACTATAAGTGCTATGCACACCCTATTCCATATTAAGCTTCTTCTAATGCACCTTAGTGATATATATAAATTTCAATGCATTTAAAATAGTGAAACATTATTTAAATAAACCGTAAATGATTTTTCCCCATAGACCGCAATGTAACGGAATTCTTTTGAGTGTCCCTGTAAAAAAAAAAAAAAACTATAAGTGCTACACACTTCCGTTGAAATAGGCAACATGCTATAGATAACGACAATAACATATAAAAATTGCAGAGCAATCCGAGCATATTTACGGGAGTTAGAGCACGGACAGACGGCCATATGGGAGACAAACCGAAGTCATAAACACTTTTCAACTAGGTTGGAAAGTGTTAAAAATGAACATTTTGTTTAATTTGAAAACAATTTACAAAGCCATTTTATTAATGACATCTGGCCACACATTTTCATTACAAATAGCAAAACATCAATCGCCTATTTCAGCGGTTCCCAACCTATGGTACGTGTACCCCTGGGGGTACGTGGTGATCTAATTGGGGGTACGTGAAAATTATATTAGTAATGGCGAAAAACGAAAAAGAGAAATGTTAAAATGAAAACAAACAAAACTGTAAACCTTTGATTTACAATGAGAGACTTTTGTAAAAGTAATATAGGTTATTCACATAGAATAAGGAAAATGCCAAACCTCACTAATTGGTTGATTATTCGATACCATTATATCCGCCATCTCGTAATAATATCTTACATGTAACTCCCCCCCCCCCTTTCCTTTTCCTTTTAATATTCTTTTCGTTCTACCCATTTTAGAAATCCTCTTTAATAAAAAGCTATACGTTGCTGACGACTGGGATTTTCGCTAATCGTTGCCACAGATTAATCTCGGAAAATGAAACATTTGAAGTTACTTAAAAAATTAATTGCTCGTAAAGTATTTGTCAGAAAATTGTTAGACAAACTGCGTTAGAAAGGCAAAAAATTGTATTTTTCTTGATATAAATTTCAAATCCACTGATTATGCCATTTTTCAAATATTGAATTTCAAAAATTACTAAATTTTACATTGAAGTACCATAGCGAAAACTTCACGCGTAAAAAAATAATTATAACAGCAACTTGTCAGCACGAGTCACAAATTATAGTAGCCTTATTATTCTGTTAAAATATAAAAGTGAATTATGATGTCACGAGTGTGAGATTTTTATTTAATTCTCAACAAATACTAGATGCGCCATTTCTTTTTAGTTGTGAATAATATAGGTTAATTCACGTTATTAAAAATTGTAGCTTTAAAACATATTATAAATCAATGGAAAACGGTAAGTAATAAATTGTAAACGTAATAGTAAACCGTATTAAAAAAAATAACTTAGTGAAATAAGTATCAGTTTTTATGTTATTTTAGGATATTCCAGGTAAAAGTACAGATTACTTTAAAATACAAGGTTAAATTCACCGATATATTTCGTTTGATTCAAGGTTCTTTTGGAGAATCCGTCCGGCGCAGCGGGCGTAGTCTGCTAGTATGTAGATAAAACATGAATTGTATCGAGATTTCATTCAATCATTTGAAAGCAGGTTTATTTGAGTTTTTAACAGGGCAGCATTAGTACGAACTCATTAACGTATATCAATGGGCTTCATTCCTTCTTTGTGAATGCTTAATTTGAAATATTTAACTAATATTCATTGTTTTGGGGGACTTTATGTTGATACCGAATTGTGGTGCAAAATGGATAAGTAACTGAAAACTGGAATTCTGAAGATAACTGCATCTATCATTGCTAACTAGCATAAGAATATTACTAACGAGCAAAAACAAAAATATTTGAGACCGGTTTATGTGAAAAGGGGTACGCATAAATGAAAAATGTAATCAAGAGGTACGTGAAAGAAAAAAGGTTGGGAACCGCTGGCCTATTTCATAATTTGTTTTGGATTGTAAGTATATCTATAATAGAAACTAACTTTTTCTGACCTGTTTCACTGATCACACAGTCTTGATTGGTTTTACATAGATGGTAAAAACAAGATATGTTTTGTATTTCAATAGTTTCAATTTTGTTTATTGTTCGCACTGAATAAATTGTTTGTGTGCCTTTTTACAGTTTGTTTCGGCTGTTTGATCATATGTTATTTAACACTAGAACGACGGTGAAGGGACATTTTGACCCCTACCAAAAAACAAAATGTCGATTCGAACCGGATATGTCTTCTTACAATTAAATATACACCGCACAAAAATAAGTTAAATAAATAAGTTAAAAGTCCTAAATAAAAATTCTGGTGTGAAAATTTTTTATGAAACTTGTGTAAAATTTCTCGTCGTACTAGTGTTAAGACGTATATAACCCTAAGTATACCGCGAAAAGTATCGGCATTTCGATTGTTACGCGATTCAGACATTGTTGTTAAATAATCCTTTTAAGTACATTTATTGCAAAGAATATGTTTCAAAATAAAGAATAGTGCTTAGAGACATTCTGAATATTTTTAAAAATAATTTAGTGAGATTTTACTGCATGTCTTACATATAGGTGGAGTGAGGAATCACGGTCGGCAGTCGCGCGAATCCCGAAAAAAAAAAAAAAAAAAAAAAAAAAAAAGTTGATATGCGCGGCGAATGAACTCAGCGGCGGCATACCACTAATGGCCCGCGTCGCGGTAAAATGCCTGCCGAGAAGAGCATAATTTTAGGTCCCACATTAAATTTCTAGCTCTGAAATTTTTCAGATATATTCTTAGAGGTAGACATAGATATCGGCATGCGATTCTTCCACAAATTAGCTAAACTCCTCGAATTATTATTTTGTTATTATTATTTTTTTTTTTTTAGATTTCTGCAAAATTAATTTGTCAGTCGGTCATGAAAAGAAATCGGGAATTTCATGAATCGGTCGCGAACTTCGTTAAAACGGCAACGAAAAATCCTGAAAATTTCGTCAATCTCTCACCAAATAAAACTATGAATTTCATCAATCGCTCACGAAATAAAACCGCGAATTTCCTCAATCAGTCTCAAGAAAGAAAAAAAAAAACACTGATTTCGTCAATCGTTCGAGAAGAAAAAAAGCGTAAATTTCATCCATGAATTGGTTATAGGAAAATACTTGTGAATTTCGCCAATTGGTCGCAGAAAAAATACCGAATTTCGTCAATCAGTTGCGAAAAGAACCACGAATTTCATCAGTTAGTCGCGGAAAACCAGCGAATTTCATAGAATGATGGCGAATTTCGTCAAGGAGTCGCGTAATTAAAACAAGAAAATCGGCGATCAGTCACAAAAATTATAATTCGTCTCCATTGGGACTTAAAAAAATGCTTAATAAATCCTTAAAAAAAAATCACATTGCTAACAAAAGTTGCAAAGAGGTTTATAGTGTTCAATCTTTCTCCATCATCCCTGATTGTCAGAAATTGTTGAATTTAATTTTATTAAAATCTAAAACGTAAAAGAAAATAAATATTCTCCATATTTTTTCATATAGATTTTTAATTTTGATTTTTATCGATGTATTTTTTATGCAAATCCTTATGTTGAGCGTTAATTTTAATCTATAAAAAACACTTTTTTTGTGGGGGGGGGGGGGATTTATCTATAGAACAAAAAACTTTAGAGAATCGTTTATTTATAAAATGTTCAGGCCTTACATTACAAACATTTATTTCTACAAACTGTATACAATATTATAGTGGGAAGAGTCTATAAAGTCCCGTTGTTGAAATTTAATGCAGAAAAAAATATTGTTTTCATATTTCGCAATGTGGCCACTGGATTTTTGGTGTTCAGGAGCCGCTGGCTCCTTCCAGATTTTGGGAATCTAAACCTATAGTTTTAAATTATATTTTTAAATAATTTTGTAACGATAATACATGTCATTTTGTCTCGACTATAAGCATTAGGTGGGTCAGGTTTGTAGCCATAATTGCAATATTATATGTACTAAATGCGTTTTACTTTTATAAAACATATGTCAATTTTAACAAATAACATTCTAATAAATATGTTTCATGTTTTAAGACATCAAACCATATACAATAGTAAATTTAGCGCGAAAATATCGGCCTTTTGATTAGGGCCAAGGCAAACGGCCCCGCACCAGTTGGAGTCTTGTTAGGGGCTCCGAAAGTCTCTATATAATTCGCAATAAAGTTACCGTGCAAAAAAAAAAAAAAAAACCCAAAAGAAAAAAAAAAAGTTTTATCTTTATTTCTTACAGCCAAAGTTGATATAATTGTCAGGCAATCTACAGATGTCAAGATCCTGAAAGTAACAGTAATCGCAAAAAGTAAATATTTAAAATATTCTAAAGGATAGAAGATTTTGCGAAATTAAAAATAATTATACACATTAAATGTGAAAGAATTTGCATGTTATTTTTCATACATTATATACTCTATTATAAAATATTCTATGATATATACAATTTAAAAAAATTATTTTTTTAAATCTAATATTGTAGTCGGATAATTTGGGACTTGTGCGATATTGTGGTGGCACTGGTTTGATCGTTATGCGATTCGGTTTTATAAACAAAAGTATGCATTTATTGTAAAAAAAAAAAAAAAAAAAAAAAAAAAAAAAAAAATGAAAATTCATAGAAACGTTTTAAAAAACGATTTTAAAGGTAGATAAATTAGTTTAAAGCATACTTAATGCATTTATCGTTCTTTCGATCGTTACTTTTGGACATTACAAAAAGAAAAAAAAAATCCCTGACGACTCGGCCCAGAGGCACAGGTAAATTTCGAAGATGCAGACTGTTTATTGGGAATTTCAGAAGAAATGACCTTTTTGCCATAATGTGGCAGTTGAGACCAGGGTTGGCAGTAATCGATTACTTCTTTAATTGATTGATTAGTCGACTAAACATTCAGTCATACGAAATTTAATCATGATGAATGTAATCATTATTGAAATTGAAAAAAGTAATTATGTTTACAATTTTTTTTAATGATTAATTCAATCTGAACTAATTCAATCGCTATAACTTTAATCATTAATCTAATTACATAGACGAAAATTAAATATGGCCGCCATTTAACTTTCTGAAATTAGCTTTAATTTCTATGACACTGTTATTAAGGGTCACTACATGATTTTCCTTATTAAAAATTATACAGGGTTACATAAAATTATCCAGATAAACGCATGTAAAAATGTGTAAATCATTTAGATTAGAAGGGACAGTTGAGTCCCTTTTTATAAAACTGGTATAATTTTGTTTTGTAATTATTATAGGCAAAGGCGAACAAAGTTATCAAATAATGAAATTTTCAATAAACTAAATAACTGAAGTAAAATTGAATTATATTTTTATCACAAAAAATGTTGCGACAAACTGGAGCAGAAAGAATATGTTATAAGCAAAATATAACAGTTCAATGTTGGCTGTCTATCATAAATTTATAAGATTAAGTCATTAGCGTTGCTCCTTATTTTTTTCACTTTCTCCAAAATGAATCTTTCAGACTTGCTCATAAACCAACTGATATCGTTAATATACTCATGACATATTTGTAGGCAATTTTTAAACATTTCAAAGAATTATAAATGAAAGATTCTGAATCAGGTTAACTAATTTATTGCTGCAAATGACAATCAAATAAACATACTATATTATGCTTTTATCATAAAGAAGCTGCATCAAACTGAAAAAGTAAGAATGTTGTATAAGCAAAATGTAATAGTTCGATGTTGGCTTTACACCATACTATAGGAATATATCATCAGGGTTACTCTCCATTTTTTACCCCCTCTCACCAAAGCGAATCCTTAAAATATACTCAAAAACCAAGTAATGTCAGATGTTTTAATTTTTTTAAAGTAAATACACGTTTGATTTACGCTCTTTTACAAATTTTAATAATTAATAAACATCTTTTATTTGCTTCAATACATTGGAAATAATACGCACTTTGACCCATTTTCTTAAAGAATTTTTGTTTTATAGGAAAATGAATCATTTTGTTACACTCTTTTGTATTTAACCCTTAACTTCAGTCAGCGGTCTTACAGACCACTGTTTTTTTGTGTTTAAGCCATGGTAGTGCATTTTTCAAGCAGCCTCCTGAGATGTTGGTACGATATTAGTAGAATGGAGCATTATTTCATTATTTTAAGTGCCAATTCATTATTTTAACTGTACTATCACGTTTTCAAGTTACGGCATGAAACTAGCTTTTTTTGCTTTATAGCAAAAATAGTTTTAGTAAAATCTGCCTGTTCTTTTTTATTTCATTGTTACTCCTCCTAAAATAGAGAACGATGGGCAATATCAAAAACAGAAATTTTAAGAAGTTTTTGTTATTTATTATTTTTTTATTATCAATCTATATTTAGTATTTAATTATTAATCATCTAATATTTAAATGTTTTCTCTGTGTTGTAAGAACCAACTGTGGTAGAGCTAGCGGCGGCGACAAAAATGACTACGTCTTCGACTTACGAGATGAAATTGTGATATAAGACAACGTTATTATTAATAGATGGAAATATGACTTGCCTGCCTCGGTATTTTGGTACGATACGAGCAGAACAGGGTGATTTTGTACCAATAGCCGATTTTGATGGGATTATTATGTTACCGATTTACGACAAGATTCTTTAACATATCGTATATCTTGATTTGTACAATGTAAATTTTTCAATCTGTCTTTTGATATCTTGGTACGATATTAGTAGAATGGAGCGCCAATTCGTTATTTTAACTGTACTATCACGTTTTCGAGTTACGGCATGAAACTTTAGTGTGTGATCTCTCTTAACTAGTACATTGCAAATATTTCAATCTGCTTCATGATATCTTTATATGATATGAGGACAACGCGGCGCAAATTCGTCATTTGGACAGTACTTTCACGCCATCAACTTTTGAGATGAAATTGTTGCCAAATTAAGGCTTAAACAATGATTTTTTAAAACCCTTTGAAGGGCAGTGGGATATAATATATCCCACTTAATTTTAATTCCCAAACGCCCAACACCGAAATTTTGGAATCAAATTTTATTTTTATAATATGTGAAGAAAAGCTTTTACTTATTTCGAAATAAATTTGTTTTTAAATCCCGGTGTGATTCAATGCTTTCAACATTTTAGAAACATAAGCACTTTGCTCCTGAAAGGGTTTAAAATATTTATTACAGTCTAAATGTAAGAAAATGCCCAGTTCCCACCCTTTTTTTTCTTAAAGCTATCGGAATTATCGCAGATGATTTCTACGGAAATTTTAAAAGTAATTTTAATTAAGTTAAGCACACCAATCAGCGGACTCAATCAGGACTAGGCTTTTTAATTCATCAGATAACCCCAGTGGTTTCGAGCTCATTCATTACTCACACACTTGTTCCATTGTGTCCATATCGTACCACTGTTGTCAGTGAGCTGCTTTTTTTTTCAATTCAGTTTTATTGATTACCACCAGTTTTTTTAGAAAGTCAAATTAGCCTTATTTAATGACAGATTAAATAAGCCGAACACAGGGCGAATTATACCATTTACCCAAAATACATACCCAAAATTTCTGCTTAGAATCAACCTGAAACGGGACCTGAATACGAAGTATCACACCCGAACACAGCCCAAACTCGAAGTGAAAGAATATTAATCTATATTTAAAAAAATATTATTGAAAAGTAGTCTGCACTTAAAAAACCTCTAATATCAGTTCTATCATTTTTGCATAAAAACGAGCCCATATACACTCATTATATTAAAATATATAGTTTGTTTTATTTGATAAATATTCAGGACTTTCTTTTGCAAAATCGGTCAAATCAAGATCGACCTCAAATAGTAACAACCAAACACAAAATATTTAAAGTCAACCCTTCCCAATCCAATCTGCGTGTTGGGTCAGGTAAAATTGTACTCGACCAGATACAGGACTCTAGCTAAGAAACCCAGGAGGATAAAACCGGAAGTAACATGGGAAAAAAATAAAAGGGATAAGCCGGAACAAAACATGATGGTTTTAATCATTAATCAATTAGATTGAGAATTGATTTAATCGTTAATCGGAGAGAGGGATTGAAATTAAGTTAATTATTAATCATTAATCTATAAGTAGGATTGAAACGAAATTCAATCGTCAATCTAGATTAACGATTAAACATTTAATCGTTAATTTTCAATCGCTAATCAAATTAAAATTTTGCACCACCCTGGTTGAGACCGCCGTGTGTTACGTGATGACTTCTCGGAAAGAATGAATCCGTAAATTTGGGGGCACTTGTAAAATATCCACTGATGTCCAAATTTAAGGTTATAAACACGAAATCTGTAAATCTGGAGAAAAAAGGAATTATTACGATGAAACTTGGTGCATAAGTGCCTTGTTGCCGATCAGGTGCGAAAAAAATCGTAAATTTCGTCGAACGGGCGCATAAAAGTCATGAACCTCGTCAATCAATAGGAAAAAACTGCAAATATTGTCAATCGCGCGTGGAAAAAAAAAATGCAATTTTTTTCCATCCTTGCCAACTGAATTGGGTTATGTTGACTAAAGAGGTAGTTGAGTATAGGGGGCTATTAGCATTTTTATGAACTTTTAGGCCAATCCTCCCCCTCCTTCCCCAAAATTTTGTCCACACTACGGATGTTGGCCCTCGACAATCCAGTCATTTTTGTGACTGGCCCATCTCTTATAAAGGTTGTGCAGCCCTACTTCATATCCACATTTTATGACTGAATATGTTAAGAAGTACAATTTAGAATAATATGTTTCTCCTCCTTCCCACCTTCAGTCATGAAAACATATTTTTTTCCGGCACTGACAACCTTTAAAGCTAAATTTACTCCTTCAAATAAGTATTTTCACTCTTTAAAAATAATCTTTGCTAGATATCTCTTTTATAAATACAAATGTAAACTGTTGATATATCCTTGCCAACAGAACTGGATATGTTGAATGGGAAGGAAGGAACCTAGGGGTCTAAAACTACCCTTATGAAATTGATGTTTTTTTAAAATCTGATTGTAGACTTAGATTCCACCCCCCCCCCCCTTTCCCGCCACACCTGCTCGAAACAAAATTCTCTCTGTGCTGCTGATGGTAGCCCTCGATAACCCAGTCATTTTTGTAAGTGGCCCTTCGCTGAAAAAGGTTGTGCACCCCTACTTTACAGCAATGTTTTTTTTAAATATTTTTTTTATAGTTTGACTTAATGTTTTTTTTTTTTGCTGTTACGACTTCTGTAAAAGATTACATAAATTAAGCTAATTTTCATTCTAAAAATCGGCGATAAAATCAAGCGTTATGGGACGCATTGCGTCTCCCCCCCCCGGGAGATTTTGGAAGGGTAATTTCCCTCATGTATCTTTCCCACAATATCTTTCTCTGGTGCATAGATCCCCTCTTTCTCAAGAGAAAAAGATCTGAATTTAACATTGATGTAAATTATAATTCGTTGCAGCAGTGCCCGATTTCTGCCTAGGCAAACTTCTATCGCTTTTTTCGAAAAGTAAGTTTCGCCTTACTTAATCGCACAATCTTGCGATTCAGTAAAGCGAAAATTATTTTTCTAAAAAATTGGTAGAAGTTAGCTTACTAGGTGGTAATCAAACCCTGTGCCGCTGTTGGAAAAGGTTGAGAAACAGATTTAGAGAGAATTCTGCTCTGAATACTTCTATTTTAGATTGTTGTATAATATTTAACGATATGTTGATTAGTAATGATGATTAAACATACATATTTTCTTATTTGTATGTGTTTTACAGGTTCATAGAAACAGACACTAACTCACTACCTCAAAATTTCCCACTCTCATCGAAATAGATACAAGACATCTAGTATTTACAGAATTGTGTAAAAATGAATTCATCTGACTATCGCAACAGTATTGGTGAAATAGTATTGCGGAAAGATGAATGTTTTTGGATTTTCCCCAATAAATATATACTCAATGATCTAGATATATACAGTCCTTGGTTTTCTTATATGGCAGAAAAGTGGCGTCTGGTTAAACTGAAACATAACCGTAACAGTAGTGATTTAGTCTTCTGCATTTGGAGGAAACGTCGTTCGAATTTACTCCGATATAAGTATACCATACAGCTAAGTCTGAGAACATCATGCACACGTCAGCGGGTTTTACAAACTGCAGAACCTGATCCTGATTATGGCTGTGAAATAAAGTTTTCAACTTTTTGCTCATGTGGTCAACGTACAAACAACCATATTTTTTATAAAAATGGGCTAGTGAAATTGCTCTTTGTTATACAAAAACAAGAAAATATCAACAATGCTACTGAGAGTAAGTACATTATTTCTCTGTTATACACTGTTTCTTAAAGTAATTTTTGTGTTGTGTATTTCTCTAAATAGAGACAAGATAAGATGCCTTTTCCTTGATTTCTCGCTGTTGTTACATAGCATTGATTAACAATAGAAGCACATGTTACATAATATCTTTTCATCTGAAAAAGCTAGAAATTTTTTTTTCTGGAAAAATCGGGAAAAATCAAAATTCCAAGGGAAGTTTTTTAGTCTCTTCTTCCCCCCCCCCCCCCAATTTGAAGGGAAAATGTATGAAAAGGGATACTTCACAAGAGTATTGGAAATATTACTGTTTTTAAAGGTTACTATAAATAATTTACTTTAAGATTTTCTTCCTTTTATCTTTTGTGAATTACATTACAATCATTTTCTCAAGTGACCTATAGCCAAAAGCTTAATGTGTACCTACGTGAAGCGCACTGTAACTTCTAACAAACAGAAGGAAAGAATAACATTAATTTTCAAAATCGAATATACATCTACGATAAAATATTCTAAACAGTGAATGAATGAAATGAATTCTTTTCAGTGATATAATATCTAATGATATGTTGAAGACTAATGATGATTAAAAATAGATATATTTTTAATTTGTGTATTTTACAGGTTTATAAAAATAGACAATAACTCACTATCTGAAAATTTCCCAATTTCATTGAAATATATATACAAGACATCTATTATTAACAGAACTGTGTAGAAAATGAGTTCATCTGACTACCGCAACAGTATTGGTGAAATAGTATTGCTGAAAGATGAATGTTTTTGGATTTTTCCCAGTAAATATTTCTTCAGTGACACATATATATACAGTCCTTGATTTTCTTACGTGGTAGAAGAGTGGCGTCTGATTAAACTAAAACGTAACATTAAGAGTATTGAAAATATTACCGTATTTAAAGGTTCCTTTAAATACTTAAGGTTTTCTTCCTTTTATCTTTTGTGAAATGCATTCCAATCTTTTTTCTCAAGTGACATATACCCAGATACTTAATGTGTACCTACGTGGAGCCAGGGCCCGACTAGCAATTTTTCGTGCCCAGGGCACTTTCAATTTTTCGTGCCCCCATAGATTGGTTGGTTTACTGATACTAGTTTTTTAGTCTACTTATTCGAAAAGTGTTAACTAAAAAATTACGTTTTCTGGAAAATTGAAAAACAGTTCCAGGAATAAAGATAAAATATTTTTCTATTTATTTAATGAAATGTGCTTTTAACCATAGATTGGGATATATTTTTGTCATTTCATTGTATTAATATCTCAAACATCACATATTTTCAGATGTGTCACTTTTCGAATAAATGTGCAATATGATACAATTGAATGACTTGATAAATACAGTACATCATTTACTAGAAAATAATGATAGGAAGTCTACTTATTACTGATGTTATTGATATTAAATGATAAAATCAAACTGAGTGCAAACAAAAGTCTTAAACGTATTAAAAAAACTTCTATTTTAAATTCTAATTTTGTGCCCCTAAGAAATTTCGTGCCCAGGGCATGGGCCCCGGGTGCCCGTGCGATAGTCAGGGCCTGCGTGGAGCGCACTTCACTGTAACTTCCAAGACAAACTTTCCAACTAATATCGTAACTATGATATAACATTTCGAATAGAAAATATAATATTTTGACAAATAATGTATGAGAAGTCAATTTAACGCAATGCTCATAAGTGTAAAATATGGCTAGTCAGATTTTAAGATAATTTGTAAAAAACTTTCAATTTATTGAAGAACGTAAGGATCTCCTGAGATTACAGTTCTGCATCGGGTTTGGTTAACCTGATTTTACCTGAATTCGTCCCGCAGTTCTAGTCTGGACGAATTGACACTGGGTCGGGTTATTTTTCCCGTTTCCGGTCTGGTTGATTTTAACTGCTTCCCATTCAAGTCAAGTTTTAACTCAATTTTTCAAAAAAAAAAAATTCCAAATTACCCCCCCCCCCCCCCCCAAAAAAAAAAAAAAAAAAAAAAAAAAAAAAAAAAAAAAAAAAGCATATTTGAATGTTAATGAGTGTATATGTGTTTACATTTATACAAAAAATATAAAATTTATAAAAGAGATATAATTGTAGACTGGTTTTCCATAATTGTATTACAATATGGATTAATTTTCTTCCACATTAGTTTAGGGTTGACGAGATTTTTTTGTCACGTTCGGACTGATTTTAAGTAAAAATTCGGAATCGGGCTGGGTAAAACCCGACCTGTGCAGGACTCTACCTGAAATTAAATGTAAATACCAGATAAGAAAGCCTATAATTTATTTAGTAGTCAACTTTAATCATTATACTATTACCATTAATTATTATACCGGGTGCACCAAAACTTCGTTAAAACTTAAAAAATTCATTAAAAAGAAACAAATAATGCTAAAAAAATGCAGTTTGATGGAATTGGATAAGACGGAGATCGGATTTTTTTTTATAACAAAAGAAAAATATTTCAAAAATTACCAATAGATGGCGTAGATGATGAAGCAGATTTATGCAAATCAGGCTGTCACTAAAAGCCCTCCATGCACACAGATTCTTCATTCGATGCCAGCAGTATGCTATTGTTACCAGATCAAGAGCTGTTGGTTAAACTCTTTTACAAGAACGGGGAATCGGCAACTGGCACATTGCAAAAATTATGCACGGCAAAATGACTGAAGATGAGAAAATGGCCTGTTCCATGTGCTGGGATATTGAAGCTTGTCAGACGCTTTGCTGAAGTGGGTCTTTTACTATAAGACTAATTTGCATATATCTGCTTCATATATGCCAGCGTCATCTATCAGTAATTTTTTTAACCACAACTTTTTTGTTATTAAAAAAAAAAATCTCCCTCTAATCCCATTCCTGCAAACTCAATTTTTTAACATCATTTGTTTCTTTTCAATGAATTTTTAATGTTTTAACGAGGTTTTAACGCACCCAGTAATACTTTACCATTACGAGAAGTCGACATTAATCATTAAAATAAAAATTACCTGCGAAATTTTATTTTTAACTAGCTGACCCGCCCGGCGTTGCCCGAGCCCTTGTAATAAACTTAAATCTCTTAAAAAACGGAACTCTAGCCACGGTCTACGATGGCTTCGGAACCGTATATCCGGCATGCTCGTACGCTGTAGAAAATCTTTTATTTCCCCCTACCACCGCCAGGGGAGCATTCTGTTCTAAACAAACCTCTTTCCGAACGAACTTCTGAGATAGGTCCCCGCTGCCTACGTTACTGTATAGTAGGCGCACTACAAAATTGATCTGATTTCGAGAAGATTAGAACATTATTAGCACAGTTATTGCAACAAGGCACAGTTAGAGAAAATAACCTTGAGTGAGATGCCGAGGGGAGGGGATGTTCGAGTGTCCTTCAGAAAATGACTAATTAGGAGGCCCACTATGCATGCATAAAAATTCGTTCGTTTTGTTAAGCTAGGAACTTAATTACAAACTTGGCTTAAACTCTTATTTGTAAATAGTGGTAACCGCTACTCATAAATTTAATTTAATGTTATAAAGGGTGACTATTAAGTTAAATATAATGTTTGGAATCAATTGCGTTGAAATCGGAAATATAGTTGCTGATATATAGAAACGGGGCATAGTTAAAGAAAAACCTTGAAGGAGGTACCGGGAGGGAGGGTTGTTCAAGTACCCTTCAGCAAATGACGAATTAAGAGGACCACTATGCATCTTTCGAAATTCGTTCGTTTGCTTAAGCTAGGAACTTAATTACAAATTTGGCTTACCCAATTATTCGGAAATAGTGGTAACCGCTACTCATAAATTTAGTTTAATGTTATAAAAAGTGACTATTAAGTTAATTATTATGTTTGGAATCACTTGCATTAAAATCGGAAAGATAGCTGCTGAGATGTGGAAACGGAGCATAGTTAGAGAAAAATCCTTGCAAGAGGGGCCATAGGGGGGGGGGGTCAAGTGCCCTTCAGCAAATTACTAATTAGGAGGACCACTATGAATCTTTCAAAATTCGTTCGTTTGCTTAAGTTTTGAACTTAATTACAAATTTGGCTTAAACTATGATTCGTAAATAGTGGTAACCGCTACTCATAAATTTAGTTTAATGTTATAAAGAGTGACTATTAAGTTAGTTATAATGTTTGGAATCACTTGTGTTGAAATCGGAAAGATAGTTGCTGAGATATGAAAACGGAGCTTAGTTAGAGAAAAAAACCTTGAAGGGAGGGCCAGGGGGGAGGGCATGTTCAAGTGTCCTTCGGCAAATGACTAATTAGAAGGACCACTATGCATCTTTCAAAATTCGATCGTTTGCTTAAGCTAGAAACGTAATTACAAATTTGGCTTAAATTATTATTCGGAAATAGTGGTAACCGCTACTCATAAATTTAGTTTAATGTTATAAAGAGTGACTATTAGGTTAATTATAATGTTTGGAACCACTTGCGTTGAAATCTGAAAAATAGCTGCTGAGATATGGAAACGGAGCATAGTTAGAGAAAAAACCTTGTAGGAGGTCCCGGGGGGGGGGGGGATGTTCAAGTGCCCTTCAGCAAATGACTAATTAGGAGGACCACTATGCATCTTTCAAAATTCGTTCGTTTCCTTAAGCTTTGAATTTAATTACAAATTTGGCTTAAACTGTTATTCGTAAATAGTGGTAACCGCTACTCATAAATTTAGTTTAATTTTATAAAGGGGACTGTTAAATTAATTATAATGTTTGAAATCACTTGCGTTGAAATCGGAAAGATAGTTGCTGAGATATGGAAACGGAGCAGAGTTAGAGAAAAAACCTTGAAGGACGGGCCGGGAGGGGGGGGGGGGGTTGTTCAAGTGGCCTTCAGCAAATAACTAATTAGGAGGATCACAATACATCTTTTAAGATTGATTCATTTGGTTAAGCTAGGAACTTAATTTGAAATTTGGCTTACACTATTATTCGGAAATTTTGGTAACTGATTTCTAGAAATACACCTTGAAACTTAAATGTAATTAGACCCTTGCCCCTCTTCATTCCCGCAAATATAGAAAAGAATCTGTTAAATAAAGTTTTCTGTATTAACAATCTCCATCATAATAATAAATGTCATGTAAAAAAAAAAAAAAAAAAAAAACTTAAACCCGACTAATTGTCATGAAGAAAAATGTGTCTGGAAAATATTTCAATCAGTGGGACGTATGTGTAATTTGTCATGTAAAGGTGGCGCGACATTCGCATGGCTCCTCTACGCTGATAACTTCAATCCATATTGACACTATTTAGTTAGAAATCCTTATCTATGCATTGCTACTCTGGTTTATTTAATTACTTCTGTGAAGAATCGATGCAACCAACCAGTGAACCAACCAACCCAAGAGAATAAAAGCGTATTTTTGATGAGAGTTCTTTGTGAATATTAATATTTCAGTAAATAATTGAAATATTAAAATTCTGACGTTCAGGTAGACCAGGAGAGGGTTTGGACTACCTAAATCTAAATTTCCAGCCTTCTAGGTGGGCTAGATTTTCCTAGCCATCGCCAACAGACACACACACACACACACACACACAGACAGACACACACACAGAGCGAAACTTTCTTTTATTAGTATAGATAGATTGTTTATCTATAATAATATTTTTATAGATAGAAAGAATATGTATAAGGATATAATCAATGAGTTTTTCTAGCAGGTGATGAAGAGACTTCGGATGAAGTTGAAGAAGATAGTTCAGATGAACATGAAAACAGTAGTGGAGATGAAGAGAATAGTGAACATGAAATGAACAGTGATGAAGAAGGCACTCGCAAAAACAAAAGTGTTGAAACTAAAGGTATATAAATTATTTCTATTTTCTTCTTTTTAAAATGAGAGTACCGTATTTACCCGCGTATACGTCGATCCCGCGTATAAGTCGACCCCTCACTTTCCCGATCAAGAAATTTGAATTTTTTTAAATCCCGCGTATAAGTCGACACCCCACTTTTCCGATCAATAAATTTGATTTTTTTTAAATTATTCAAAATCACCTGGAAAAAAAAGAAAGTATACTAAATATACAATAATAAAGGAACTTTATTTTTCTTTCTTTGTACATTTATTCGAAATCATGTGAAAGAAAAAGTACTAAATATACAATAATGAAGATAATAATATACAAAGTTAAACTGATTCAAGGTCCGATTCAATATCGGACTCGCCACACCCTTCACATAAATCCTTCGTCGTCATCGGCTCATCATGATACACGTTTTCAATCTCTGTATCGCTACATTCTTCCTCGTCGTTATCTCTTTCGAAAATGGCATCATCTTCTGTGCCGTCTAGTTTGTTGCTTACACTGTAAAAAATGACCAATGTTTCTTATTTTATGAAAATATGATATAACCACAAACGAAAATATAATGTAATCTTCTGAGTTATCCGAAATTTCAAATAGTATGTTACATTGTCTTTTGAATCCCCAGAAACGAATACATTTTCAAAATTTAAAGAATAATTTATAAAAACAAATTATTTTTAGCTGCCCGAATTTTTCAGAAACGTTTCCGAAGGGATTTTCTAGTGTATTAATTAGTGTTCTCAGCCTGGAATACTTGTTTTTCGAATGTTATTAATTCTGAAGTAAAAATTTCATGCTAAAAAAAAATGTTTAACAGACAAACATGCAAAATTAACAGCGTTAACAATAACATTAAAATTAAGATTATTTCTTTACTCTTTCATGTATAAATTAACCCATGCGGCTGAAAACGTGTACTTGAGAAGGGATAACATTCGAAAAACAGGTATTCCAGCCTGAGGACAGTAATTAATCCACTATAAAAACCCTTCGGAAACGTTTCTGAAAAATTCGGGCAGCTAAAAATAATTTGTTTTTATAAATTATTCTTTAAATTTTGAAAATGTATTCGTTTCTGGGGATTCAAAAGACAATGTAACATGCTATTTGAAATTTCGGATAACTCAGAAGATTATATTAGTAGATATAAAAGGGGGGTTCTACATCAGTGGTGGAGATGGTGGTGTCCTCTGTGTTCTGTGAAGGTCACCGGAAGTGGCAGGTGCGGATAACAGGCATGTTTAGACAGGAAGTAAGAACGGAAGGAATTTGGAGATAAGGACAGGATGAGACGTATTTTTTATGAGTTTTGAACAGGTTCTTTCTTGACAGGGAAAATTTTTCTGCATCAGAAGTAGCATCTCAAGGTTAGCCGAAGGGACAGGTGGTGATAACAGACAGGTTGAAACAAGTATCTTTAGACAGGAAGTGATTCCGTAAGTAAGACCGGTAGGGATCAAGAGATAACGTTCGGATGTTCTACACCAGATGTGCTAACCTCGCAAGGTCATAGGAAATGACAGATGGTGATAATACACAGGTTGAAACAAGTATCTTTAGACAGGAAGTAATTCCGTAAGTAAGACCGGAAGGGATCAGGAAGTAAAATGTGATAAGACTTTCTGACTTTATAAAAGTTTAATATGAATTTTTCTTTTCTATAAAAAGGGTTTTAATTAGATTCTTTCTTGAGAGGGAAAAAAAATTAGTTTTTTAATTTCATTTTTTTTTTAATTTCATAAAAGTTTTTTTTTTTTTTTTTTGTAGCGTTTTACGTATTATTTTAATTTTTAGTGACATTAGAACCTGCAATGCTCTGTATCACACATGTCTTATCTTAGGTTACCAAGGATGTGTGTATTGTTATCTCTTCAAATGCATACCATAGCAAGGAATTTCAGACCTGCGTTTAATTATCTTTATCATAGTTTTAATGAACTGCAGGAAATTGTCTTTCACTATTGAGTAATTCGCGAGTTTTGGTTTAATATGAATGCTATTACATCTGTTTGTTTAATTTACAAGCACATTTCTCTTACAACATTCTGTCAACAGATCATTTCCATATTCGAAATAATAATTTAGAAGGAAAATTTTTATATGAAAATACTATGAAATATCATTTATAGAGATTGACAAAAATAGCATGCTTGATTCTTTCTTGTATTAACCTTATAATCATTTATTTTAGAAATATAGGTTTATAGTTTTGTTACGAAAAATAACGTGTTTATACATTTTAAAAACGAAAGCAAAGTGATTTTTACAAATGTAACTATAAGCTATACAATGCTTAATATTGTATTCACCATACTATTTTCCTGCAAAAGCCGTTTCACAAACTTGTGTACTGAAATTAATGTATCATTTTTAGGGAAAAAATTAATTCAAATCTTTGAGACTAATCTTTCAAAGGAAAAAAAGATTTGTCATACTCTCTTTTACATTATATCTTCCGTTTTTTTTAAGTTTACAAATTTGTGGAGTAACTTAAATAACCGTTTTTATTCTAATTAAACAATATATTTTTTAATTATATGTTTTTTTTTAATTAACTTGTAATAGCTTCTTTTTTTTTTTCTTAAAAGGGTACTGTAGAATAACTTATGTCACAAATACTACATCCTTCTTTAGTTAAATATGTTTCACTTAAGACATGACAAAGTGTCTTAGAAACATTTCCTTTTTAGAGTTAAGTGATTAAACAAGAAAAATATTATTTATAAAAACACAACACATAAGACTAGCGGCTGAGAGGTTCTACTCTCAAAGCTGATAGATGGAAGGTGTTAGGTTTAAACCGTTCGAAGTTTTCTTTGAACCTTGTCTCAATACGAGTTAGGATCCCTTAGAAAGACCTACATGAAGACACTTATCCCTAACGTAGATAATCAACCCTATATTTAACTAACCAGTTACAACACACTAGTATACCTGTAAAAGAAAAATAATACCTACAGAAGGAAAAAATAATATCTGTAAAAGAAAAATAATACCTTTAAAGTTTGAAAAAACAGAGATACAATTTTTTTTTTAATTCGAACCTTGTGTCAATACGAGTTAGGATCCCTTAGAAAGACCTACATAGACACTTATCCCTAACGTAGATAATCAACCCTATATTTAACTAACCAGTTACAACATACAAGACATAATCGTTACATTCAGTTAATAAGTCATTTGATATGTAAAATATTAGATATAAAAACATGCAATATGATATATACAACACACAAAAAATTTTAAATATTTTTTTCCCTACAATTTTTAACAAGAATTTAGCAATAATTTAACTTGAGAGCAGGTATTTTGTTTAGAGTTATACGATTATAATAAATTTTAACCCTATTTTACTTGATACAACTAACATTTAAAAGCAGTCGAAAGATTTTTACTTTTAAAAAATAACTAACAGAATTTTAATTTTTTAAGCATTGGGTAGATGACACTAATTTTAAATTAACTTTTTATAGGTCACTTTAAATAAAATACATATTTTTTATTATTATTAAAGAAACTACTACACATTATTATTATTATTATGCTGCATTTTAACATAACAACATTACAGTAAATTATTTAAGACATGCGATTAAGACCATTGGAATTTTCTACAACCTTTAGCTGACATGTGGTCACAGAGGAAATCTTTTCATATATAGAAGACAAAATAAGATAATAAATTGATAAACATGATTCGTTATGCATATGTTTAAACAGGAAATTATTTAAGACGTGTGATTAGGATCATTTTACATGGTATTACAGAATAAATCTTTTCATAGGATGTAAGATAAGATAATATCACGTAATGATTTGATAAACGCGATTCGTTACGCATATGTTTAAACAGGAAATTTGTTTTAAAGATAACATTACTTTACTTATATGAAGTGTCCAATTATAAATTTTGCTGATATAATTAATTTAATTTCGAATTTGAAAATAGTATTGACAGAACATTCAAATTTTACTTTTACACAATATTTTTAAAAATTTAAATAAGGGAAATTGTGCACATTATTTAAAAACATTTAATTAGCGAACTTAGAAAATGTTGTACGCGAACTCACTCATTTAGGAAAATACGTTACGATTAAAACTTTTAGAATACATTTCAAAGTATTGTAAACTTTATCGAATAAAGAAATATACGTTACGATTGCTACACTTTTTTTATACATTTCAAAGTTTTATAAACTTTACCAAAAACTTTTTGCATGTGACTTTTTTTAACCAATAAAATGCTAGTATTTTGAAACAAGCGTGAGAACTACGTGAGAATGTTATTTTACGAACAATACTTTGCGATTAATGTAAAAGGTTGTGATTTTCGTCTAAGTATTAAAGTTGATATGGAACGTGTGATGCAGTCTTGTGAAGGTGATAAAATCATGTCACCTAAAGCAATTAAAAAGGTACCCTATTTCTGCAAGTCGTGTAACAAAACATTTCCTCGAAAAGTTAACTTAGTGTTTTTCATGAAAAGTAATTTAAAGGAAAAGTGTTTTCGCTGTGAGGTGTGTGGTGAAGATTTTTCGCGAAAGAGTGATTTACAAATTCACGAAAAGATTCCCGAATCGCCCAAACAATTCAAGTGTAGTGATTGCAACGAACTGTTTTCAAGAAAGACAGACTTATTGAAAGATAAGAAAACTCGCAACTTAGGAAATCAACATTCATGTACAAAGTGTTGTGAAATATTTAATTGTGAATCTGATTTTTTACAACATTGTGTTACTTTTCATAAAGTTTTACCTAACATTCCAAAATCACCTTGTTTAAAAGATTTGTTATTCGAACTGATAGTGAAGCTTATAGATTAGTTCGAACTTATAGTGAATTAAAAGACAAAATGATATGCAAAATATGTAAAGTGGAATTAACAGATCGAAACGCGCATGTATCTGTTGAGAATGCCTTTTTCAAGTTGTTTAACTGATTTTAAGATTTCACTGAACGAGTGTTTTATTGGTCATTACAAAAATTTTGAAATTAGAATTGTATACATCTTATTTAATGTGTGTTCTTTTAAATGATGAATAAAATAGTTTGATTGCGAAAAAAGTGTTTTCTTTAACCTACACTGTTAAAACTGATGTTGTGTATTTTGAACGACTTAGACAAAATGTTAATTTAATAAAATTTTAACATGAGATAAGAGAGTTATAATTAAAACTGGACTTACCTAAAATTTTTTCAAGATAGTCTCGATATCCTTTCCATTACAATTGTTTTAAGGAAATAGAATTCAATTTTATTGCGAATAACACTTTGTTGTTAACATCACGTGGTTTGTCTTATCATAACTATGAGATCACTTCCGATTAACATGATAACGGAGAGTATAAAAATGACTAATGCAAACCGATTTTCCTGCCTAAACTTGTTATCAGGTTGCATGAGTGACTCATCTTTACTTGACCTATATCGCCACCAGCTTGTGTTATTTCAAAACTTTGAAAATGTATCACATTTTAAGAATAAAACTTAAACATTTAAAAACTTAAACATTTAAAAACTTTAAAAATTTGAGTTAGCGAAATTTGTTAGATGGACACATTTTAAAAACTTTAAAATTTCGAGTTAGTGAAATTTGTTGGATTGACACATTTTAAAAATGAAACTTAAACATTGGACTTTGTGAAATTTGTTAGACTGACACATTTTTTTTTAAGTCTGTTAAACATTTGAAATTGAAAAATCAACATGTCATTTTCAAAGCAGAGAATAGATGTATACCTTTAAAAATTCGACTTAGTGGAATTTAATAGTGAAATTTATTAATCTAACACACATGCTAAAAATAAAACTTTATAATTTTTTTCCATTTTTAAAATAAAACTTATTTAAAAAATAAATAAGCAACTATTAAACATTTTGAATGTCTTAGACAAAGTGTGAATAAATTTGTTGAAATTATATTAAACATGAAAAATTTCATTACTTTTAAAGGAAATTTTATTTTTGGTGAAATAAACTCGAGGTATTTATTATATGTTACTTAAACTACATGAGAATTGATTGAAAATGTGTTACTTTTAATCACTCACAAGATAAGACATGATGTTACAACATACACATAGGAATGACATAGGAATTATAGATGGGTTTTTCTCCCACACATGACGTTACTGATAACATATTTACTGATCAAGTCATAAAATCATAGTTTAGGGTAGGTTTTTAAGCACGAAGTTTAGTTGAGATTTAAGATATTTGAGAAATATAAACTACAACTTTGGCTACTTTTTGAAATTTCCTCCTACATAAGAAAAAGAACATAGAAAAATAAAATGAAAGTCGTATTTGAATGGAATCGAATTATTATCCTTTCACTTAACAGCTGAATGCGTAGGTAATTACATCACAAAGGCACTGATAACAACTGATTGAATATATTGTGTTTCTTTATTAAGGTTAAATTGATTTAATATTCAAGTTATTTCTTAATGATACACTTAAAAACAATAAACTTAATTAGCATTCAAAAAGCAAACAATCACATTATTGTGTAAAACAATCAAATGTTTTAAAAGTCAGGAGTTAAAATTTGAAATGACATAGAGTTTAAGTAGAATTTAGATGTGAACCTTTTAAAATGAAATAATAGTTTTTTGTATCGTCCTCTATCGGTGGGTAATAGAATTAAGAGATAATTAAAAGTTTTAACTTGAATTCGAGCACACAACAAAAATTATTTTTCGGTTTTATAATTTAGGGTAGGTTTAACTGAGCAAGCCATGATATTTCAGTATTTATAGACGATTTAAGATATTCGATAAAGGAAATCATCTGAATTTTTAATTTAATTGAAGGGTTTACTGCTTAAAGTACTACAAAATGAGTACAACACGATGCATAGTTTTTTAATTAATTATATTTTTCGAAAGGTTAAATTGACTTATTGATAAACTTAGGATTTATGTTTAAAGTGAATAAATTTGATATGTTAGGTTCACTTAATAACAGAGGGTTGAATAAGTTATTTTTAATAAAAATAAAGTTTACTAAACGTTTTTAAAGTTAAAAAAAATATATAGTTTTAAAAAATTTAAAGTTTACAAAAAGTTTAAAAATCTTTAAGTAAATCAAAATAAACTTTTTAATTTTAACTATTGAGAGACTATAATCTAACTGTTTATCCTTGTAACCAACTGGTGCATATCAACTATATACTCTTTATCTGCATATGCGCAGAGAAACATAGACATTTAATCTAACTTGAGTTCGACTTTAAATTATTTGCCAACTGTTAAGTTTAATTACTATACACAACCCGATTACCTTTCCCACAAAACACCTTTCAGAAACAAATCAGAAATTAATACTTACCGAAAAACACGTCAACTTCTTGTGCTTGCTTTCACTCAACTAACGTTTCTCTCTTATCTTTGCTAGGGGGCGCTGCAATCGCTGTTAGAGGCGTTAGCAGTCTTCAGGTGTGTGATAAGAATAAACTTTAAATCTAACTTACACTCGCTCAGTCATTCTTGCTTCTCTCTACCTTGCTAACAACCGTTTGCTGCTGGCTCATTGTTTGGTTGTTTAAACTTGTTGAATGACGTCATCATGTGTTTGTCTAAACTTGTCCAGTCTTGTTTTTATGCAGTACGTCTATTTAGATGAGTCATCACTCGCTTATCTTAGTTGACTTGTCCAAACTTGTTTTTGTGTGGCACGTCTATTTGGGTGAGTCATCGTTCGCTTATCTTGCTTTACTTGTTTGAACTTGTCTAGTATCCACTAGGACTGGATTATTTATAAATTTAAATTAAAACATTTTTATAAATAAACAATTATAAATACTTAAGTATTTTTAATTTAAATTTATAAATTTAAAATATGTTACTAAGTTTTTAAATCATGGTGAATCGTTTTTAAATATGGTGAACCGTGTGTTGAATATTCCAACCTTGTAAGATAATGTGTATACATTTTTTACTAATAAAAATACAAGAACTATTCTAACTACTCCTTATATCATTCGTTTAGATATAATGCTTTATATTTCAAAATAATATATAAAGACACGTGATTAGACTTTCGTTTAACACTGATTTTAGCTATATTGAAGTTTCGTATCATGGGACTGAACGAGTTAGCTATAAGTAATATTATTTTTACAAAACTTGTATGTACTGGGTGCTTACAGTATTTATTATTAGTGTTAAAATGTTACAAATTTGGGGAATTTATATTAGACTTCGATTTAAAATCGGGCTTTACCATATTTTTGAACGAAAATTACATAGTAAATATATCAGAAAAATAAGAATTTGATGAAATTTATAAATAATTAATATTTTTATCAGAGTTTAAGTAAGTTGTGACAAGACTTTTATATTTAAGCGATTGGTGTAAAGTATATTCAAGCTATGACAAAAGACATGAGGTGGTGGATACTAGACAAGTTCAAACAAGTAAAGCAAAATAAGCGAACGATGACTCACCCAAATAGACGTGCCACACAAAAACAAGTTTGGACATGTCAACTAAGATAAGCGAGTGATAACTCATCTAAATAGACGTACTGCATAAAAACAAGACTGGACAAGTTTAGACAAACACATGATGACGTCATTCAACAAGTTTAAACAACCAAACAATGAGCCAGCAGCAAACGGTTGTTAGCAAGGTAGAGAGAAGCAAGAATGACTGAGCGAGTGTAAGTTAGATTTAAAGTTTATTCTTATCACACACCTGAAGACTGCTAGCGCCTCTAACGGCGATTGCAGCGCCCCCTAGCAAAGATAATGGAGAAACGTTAGTTGAGTGAAAGCAAGCACAAGAAGTTGACGTGTTTTTCGGTAAGTATTAATTTCTGTTTTGTTTCTGAAAGGTGTTTTGTGGGAAAGGTAATCGAGTTGTGTATAGTAATTAAACTTAACAGTTGGCAAATAATTTGAAGTCGAACTCAAGTTAGATTAAATGTCTATGTTTTTCTGCGCATATGCAGATACAGAGTATATAGTTGATATGCACCAGTTGGTTACAAGGATAAACAGTTAGATTATAGTCTCTCAATAGTTAAAATTAAAAAGTTTATTTTGATTTACTTAACGATTTTTAAACTTTTTGTAAACTTTAAATTTTTTAAAACTATATATTTTTTTTAACTTTAAAAACTTTTAGTAAACTTTATTTTTATTAAAAATAACTTATTCAACCCTCTGTTATGAAGTGAACCTAACATATCAAATTTATTCACTTTAAACATAAATCCTAAGTTTATCAATAAGTCAATTTAACCTTTCGAAAAATATAATTAATTAAAAAACTATGCATCGTGTTGTACTCATTTTGTAGTACTTTAAGCAGTAAACCCTTCAATTAAATTAAAAATTCAGATGATTTCCTTTATCGAATATCTTAAATCGTCTATAAATACTGAAATATCATGGCTTGCTCAGTTAAACCTACCCTAAATTATAAAACCGAAAAATAATTTTTGTTGTGTGCTCGAATTCAAGTTAAAACTTTTAATTATCTCTTAATTCTATTACCCACCGATAGAGGACGATACAAAAAACTATTACTTCATTTTAAAAGGTTCACATCTAAATTCTACTTAAACTCTATGTCATTTCAAATTTTAACTCCTGACTTATAAAACATTTGATTGTTTTACACAATAATGTGATTGTTTGCTTTTTGAATGCTAATTAAGTTTATTGTTTTTAAGTGTATCATTAAGAAATAACTTGAATATTAAATCAGTTTAACCTTAATAAAGAAACACAATATATTCAATCAGTTGTTATCAGTGCCTTTGTGATGTAATTACCTACGCATTCAGCTGTTAAGTGAAAGGATAATAATTCGATTCCATTCAAATACGACTTTTCATTTTATTTTTCTATGTTCTTTTTCTTATGTAGGGGGAAATTTCAAAGAGTAGCCAAAGTTGTAGTTTATATTTCTCAAATATCTTAAATCTCAACTAAACTTCGTGCTTAAAAACCTACCCTAAACTATGATTTTATGACTTGATCAGTAAATATGTTATCAGTAACGTCATGTGTGGGAGAAAAACCCATCTATAATTCCTATGTCATTCCTATGTGTATGTTGTAACATCATGTCTTATCTTGTGAGTGATTAAAAGTAACACATTTTCAATCAATTCTCATGTAGTTTAAGTAACATATAATAAATACCTTGAGTTTATTTCACCAAAAATAAAATTTCCTTTAAAAGTAATGAAAATTTTTCATGTTTTATATATTTTCAACAAATTTATTCACACTTTGTCTAAGACATTCAAAATGTTTAATAGTTGCTTATTTATTTTTTAAATAAGTTTTATTTTAAAAATGGGAAAAATTTATAAAGTTTTATTTTTAGCATGTGTGTTAGATTAATAAATTTCACTATTAAATTCCACTAAGTCGAATTTTTAAAGGTATACATCTATTCTCTGCTTTGAAAATGACATGTTGATTTTTCAATTTCAAATGTTTAACAGACTTAAAAAAAAATGTGTCAGTCTAACAAATTTCACAAAGTCCAATGTTTAAGTTTCATTTTTAAAATGTGTCAATCCAACAAATTTCACTAACTCGAAATTTTAAAGTTTTTAAAATGTGTCCATCTAACAAATTTCGCTAACTCAAATTTTTAAAGTTTTTAAATGTTTAAGTTTTTAAATGTTTAAGTTTTATTCTTAAAATGTGATACATTTTCAAAGTTTTGAAATATCACAAGCTGGTGGCGATATAGGTCAAGTAAAGATGAGTCACTCATGCAACCTGATAACAAGTTTAGGCAGGAAAATCGGTTTGCATTAGTCATTTTTATACTCTCCGTTATCATGTTAATCGGAAGTGATCTCATAGTTATGATAAGACAAACCACGTGATGTTAACAACAAAGTGTTATTCGCAATAAAATTGAATTCTATTTCCTTAAAACAATTGTAATGGAAAGGATATCGAGACTATCTTGAAAAAATTTTAGGTAAGTCCAGTTTTAATTATAACTCTCTTATCTCATGTTAAAATTTTATTAAATTAACATTTTGTCTAAGTCGTTCAAAATACACAACATCAGTTTTAACAGTGTAGGTTAAAGAAAACACTTTTTTCGCAATCAAACTATTTTATTCATCATTTAAAAGAACACACATTAAATAAGATGTATACAATTCTAATTTCAAAATTTTTGTAATGACCAATAAAACACTCGTTCAGTGAAATCTTAAAATCAGTTAAACAACTTGAAAAAGGCATTCTCAACAGATACATGCGCGTTTCGATCTGTTAATTCCACTTTACATATTTTGCATATCATTTTGTCTTTTAATTCACTATAAGTTTGAACTAATCTATAAGCTTCACTATCAGTTCGAATAACAAATCTTTTAAACAAGGTGATTTTCAATGTTAGGTAAAACTTTATGAAAAGTAACACAATGTTGTAAAAAATCAGATTCACAATTAAATATTTCACAACACTTTGTACATGAATGTTGATTTCCTAAGTTGCGAGTTTTCTTATCTTTCAATAAGTCTGTCTTTCTTGAAAACAGTTCGTTGCAATCACTACACTTGAATTGTTTGGGCGATTCGGGAATCTTTTCGTGAATTTGTAAATCACTCTTTCGCGAAAAATCTTCACCACACACCTCACAGCGAAAACACTTTTCCTTTAAAATACTTTTCATGAAAAACACTAAGTTAACTTTTCGAGGAAATGTTTTGTTACACGACTTGCAGAAATAGGGTACCTTTTTAATTGCTTTAGGTGACATGATTTTATCACCTTCACAAGACTGCATCACACGTTCCATATCAACTTTAATACTTAGACGAAAATCACAACCTTTTACATTAATCGCAAAATATTGTTCGTAAAATAACATTCTCACGTAGTTCTCACGCTTGTTTCAAAATACTAGCATTTTATTGGTTAAAAAAAGTCACATGCAAAAAGTTTTCGGTAAAGTTTATAAAACTTTGAAATGTATTAAAAAAGTGTAGCAATCGTAACGTATATTTCTTTATTCGATAAAGTTTACAATACTTTGAAATGTATTCTAAAAGTTTTAATCGTAACGTATTTTCCTAAATGAGTAAGTTCGCGTACAACATTTTCTAAGTTCGCTAATTAAATTTTTTTAAATAATGTGCACAATTTCCCTTATTTAAATTTTTAAAAATATTGTGTAAAAGTAAAATTTGAATGTTCTGTCAATACTATTTTCAAATTCGAAATTAAATTAATTATATCAGCAAAATTTATAATTGGACACTTCATATAAGTAAAGTAATGTTATCTTTAAAACAAATTTCCTGTTTAAACATATGCGTAACGAATCGCGTTTATCAAATCATTACGTGATATTATCTTATCTTACATCCTATGAAAAGATTTATTCTGTAATACCATGTAAAATGATCCTAATCACACGTCTTAAATAATTTCCTGTTTAAACATATGCATAACGAATCATGTTTATCAATTTATTATCTTATTTTGTCTTCTATATATGAAAAGATTTCCTCTGTGACCACATGTCAGCTAAAGGTTGTAGAAAATTCCAATGGTCTTAATCGCATGTCTTAAATAATTTACTGTAATGTTGTTATGTTAAAATGCAGCATAATAATAATAATAATGTGTGAGTAGTTTAAATTTCTTTAATAATAATAAAAAATATGTATTTTATTTAAAGTGACCTATAAAAAGTTAATTTAAAGTTAGTGTCATCTACCCAATGCTTAAAAAATTAAAATTCTGTCAGTTATTTTTTAAAAGTAAAAATCTTTCGACTGCTTTTAAATGTTAGTTGTATCAAGTAAAATAGGGTTAAAATTTATTATAATCGTATAACTCTAAACAAAATACCTGCTCTCAAGTTAAATTATTGCTAAATTCTTGTTAAAAATTGTAGGGGAAAAAATATTTAAAATTTTTTGTGTGTTGTATATATCATATTGCATGTTTTTATATCTAATATTTTACATATCAAATGACTTATTAACTGAATGTAACGATTATGTCTTGTATGTTGTAACTGGTTAGTTAAATATAGGGTTGATTATCTACGTTAGGGATAAGTGTCTCTATGTAGGTCTTTCTAAGGGATCCTAACTCGTATTGACACAAGGTTCGAATTAAAAAAAAAATTGTATCTCTGTTTTTTCAAACTTTAAAGGTATTATTTTTCTTTTACAGATATTATTTTTTCCTTTTGTAGGTATTATTTTTCTTTTACAGATATTAGTTTTTCCTTTTGTAGGTATTATTTTTCTTTTACAGGTATACTAGTGTGTTGTAACTGGTTAGTTAAATATAGGGTTGATTATCTACGTTAGGGATAAGTGTCTTCATGTAGGTCTTTCTAAGGGATCCTAACTCGTATTGACACAAGGTTCAAAGAAAACTTCGAACGGTTTAAACCTAACACTTTCCATCTATCAGCTTTGAGAGTAGAACCTCTCAGCCGCTAGTCTTATGTGTTGTGTTTTTATAAATAATATTTTTCTTGTTTAATCACTTAACTCCAAAAAGGAAATGTTTCTAAGACACTTTGTCATGTCTTAAGTAAAACATATTTAACTAAAGAAGGATGTAGTATTTGTGACATAAGTTATTCTACAGTACCCTTTTAAGAAAAAAAAAAGAAGCTATTACAAGTTAATTAAAAAAAAAAACATATAATTAAAAAATATATTGTTTAATTAGCATAAAAACGGTTATTTAAGTTACTCCACAAATTTGTAAAATTAAAAAAAACGGAAGATATAATATAAAAGAAAGTATGACAAATCTTTTTTTCCTTTGAAAGATTAGTCTCAAAGACTTGAATTAATTTTTTCCCTAAAAATGATACATTAATTTCAGTACACAAGTTTGTGAAACGGCTTTTGCAGGAAAATAGTATGGTGAATACAATATTAAGCATTGTATAGCTTATAGTTACATTTGTAAAAATCACTTTGCTTTCGTTTTTAAAATGTATAAACACGTTATTTTTCGTAACAAAACTATAAACCTATATTTCTTAAATAAATGATTATAAGGTTAATACAAGAAAGAATCAAGCATGCTATTTTTGTCAATCTCTATAAATGACATTTCATAGTATTTTCATATAAAAATTTTCCTTCTAAATTATTATTTCGAATATGGAAATGATCTGTTGACAGAATGTTGTAAGAGAAATGTGCGTGTAAATTAAACAAACAGATGTAATAGCATTCATATTAAACCAAAACTCGCGAATTACTCAATAGTGAAAGACAATTTCCTGCAGTTCATTAAAACTATGATAAAGATAATTAAACGCAGGTCTGAAATTCCTTGCTACGGTATGCATTTGAAGAGATAACAATACACACATCCTTGGTAACCTAAGATAAGACATGTGTGATACAGAGCATTGCAGGTTCTAATGTCACTAAAAATTAAAATAATACGTAAAACGCTACAAAAAAAAAAAAAAACTTTTATGAAATTAAAAAAAAAAAAATGAAATTAAAAAACTAATTTTTTTTCCCTCTCAAGAAAGAATCTAATTAAAACCCTTTTTATAGAAAAGAAAAATTCATATTAAACTTTTATAAAGTCAGAAAGTCTTATCACATTTCACTTCCTGATCTCTTCCGGTCTTACTTACGGAATTACTTCCTGTCTAAAGATACTTGTTTCAACCTGTGTATTATCACCATCTGTCATTTCCTATGACCTTGCGAGGTTAGCACATCTGGTGTAGAACATCCGAACGTTATCTCTTGATCCCTACCGGTCTTACTTACGGAATCACTTTCTGTCTAAAGATACTTGTTTCAACCTGTCTGTTATCACCACCTGTCCCTTCCGCTAACCTTGAGAGTTTAGCACATCTGATGTAGAGAAATTTTCCCTGTCAAGAAAGAATCTGTTCAAAACTCATAAAAAATACGTCTGATCCCGTCCTTATCTGCAAATTCCTTCCGGTCTTACTTCCTGTCTAAACATGCCTGTTCCAACATGCCTGTTATCCGCACCTGCCACTTCCGGTGACCTTCACAGAGCACAGCCCTTTTATATCTACTTATATTATATTTTCGTTCGTGGTTATAGCATATTTTCATAAAATAAGAAACATTGGTCATTTCTTACAGTGTATGCAGCAATTCTTGAACGATTTTATAATCATTTTGGAAGGAATTTGATTTCACGCATCTTTAAACCACTGGGCAATTAATGGAATGTCGGACTTTCTAATATTACCGCCCTTTGTTAATGTTAGACAAACGGATGAAATCCAATCTGAAAAAAAAAAAATTAAGGACCCTCGCATAAGTCGACCCCCCCCCCCCCCCCCCCAACTTTAAAGTCTTTTTTTGTCCAAAATTTCTTGACTTATACGCGGGTAAATACGGTATATCTTTTCAAACTAAAATTTTATTTTATTTTTAAGGGAGAAACAGCAGATGCCAAATCACATGTGAAATAGTTGTCATTGACGTTTCTTTTCTAGGGAACTGCTGAAACAATTTCAATATTTAAAAAAAAAAAATTATGGCAGTGGTTAAACTAAAAATTGATCATTCGGCATTGAACAAAAAATACAATTTTGTTAACCTTTCCAGCAAAATTTTTTCAGCAGAAGAAGAACAGTTGATCTCACTTGGGTGTAAATATTCTTTTCCGGCTACATTAAATAAGAAAGAATTGTGTACAGACTTAGAATGTATTATTCAGGCTATTCCAGAATCAGAAAGAGAGATTGCTAGACTACAAACTTGTAATATTAGTAGAAATTTTATCAAGAACATTCCCGTTTCTAGAGTTCCAAAAGTAATTACTAAATTAAAAAGCAATAAGGATATTTTCTTCATGAAAACAGATAAGTCAGGAAAAATCGCTGTGGTGGATCAAGACCAATATTTTTTAAAGATGGAGGAGTGTATCCAACAATTAACATGTTCAGTTCTGGTTAAAGATCCAAACCCTGCGATTCATCGTAAAACCCAAGAATTAATCAGGAACAGTGAATGGCCTCCAGAGATCAAAGAAATAATTAAAATTAACCATACTGGGGTTACCCCCCGTATTTTTGCCCGTATTAAAGACCATAAGCCTGGCTTTCCTTTTCGTCCTATTGTTACCAGATGCCAAGGCACTTTGTATTTTATGGAGAAAGCGTTTGCTATTTTCCTTAAGAAGGTTCTCCCAGAATCAAAGTATTCTATTTCTTCTACTGAGGAATTCATTTCCCGTATTAAAGATTTTGTTTTACCTGAAAATGCAATGTTAGCAAGTTTTGACATCGTTTCCTTGTTTCCCTCTATTGATGTCAATGAGGTTATTTGTTCTATTGGTTCCACTATCGATGGATTACCTTATCTGACAGACAAGATGAAAATTTCGGTTAAGTCTGGGTTGCATTTAATTAACGAAAGTAATGTTTTTGTATTTAAAGGAATATTTTTTAAGCAAACTAAAGGGGCACCAATGGGATCCCCTATTTCCAGTATACTAGCTGAATTTAAATTAAGACCATTAGAAGAACATATATTTTTGAGAAGTGTAATCCTAAGCCCACCTTATGGTTACGTTATGTTGATGACATTTTTGTGGTTTGGGATAAAGGTAGAGAATCTTTATTCGATTTTTTTGATGATATCAACCACCTGGACAATAATATTAAATTTACGATGGAATTAGAGGATAATAATTCGCTTCCGTTCCTTGATGTTCTTCTCCTTAAAGAAAACAATAGTTTAAAACGAAAAATTTTCCGGAAACCAATGAAATTAGATTGTGTTATCCCGGTCACCGCAGCCTCTCCTTGGAATTTCAAAATTGCAGCCTTTAGATCGTTTGTACGTCGGGCATTTTTGGTTTGTTCAGGAGAATTCTTAGCAGAAGAACTTAATTATATTATTAATGTAGGTATGAAACATGGATATAAACCGCACATTATTCGTAAATTAATCGATAAATACAGGGTTACAGTAGTTTCTTCTCCTAAAGTTACTCAGGTTTACAGAAAAATTCCATATATCCCCATTCTTTTTGAAAGATTAAAGAGAGTTTTCAAGAAATATAATATACAACTGGTGGCATCCAATTCTATAACGTTGTTTAATTTATTGAATAGAAGCATTGACCCATTATCAGCCACTTGTTTATCTGGGGTATATGAAATTCCATTTGAATGGACCGATGGTACATATTCTGCATATATTGGTATGACAAAACGTCGCATCGTAGAGAGACTTAAAGAACATAAGAGAGATTTGAAATACAATAAATTTTCCACTGCCTTATCAAGAACTTTTGCTAACGGACAGGTTAGGTTTATTGATTTTAACAACGTCAAAGTTATTTCCAGACAAAACAATCCCTTTAAAGCCTTCATCCGTGAATCTATAGAAATTTCACTAAGGAAACATGAAATTTGCAACGATATCCCATCATTTTCGGTTCCTGCCATATGGAAATGCATTTTAAAATGAACGTTAATTCCGTCGAACATAAGTTCCAGTTACATTTCTGATTCATAGAGGGCGCCACCAGGCGTATTTTGAATATGTTGTTTTAATTTTCCGTTATTTGAGCGTCTTGGCAGATTGAATATTGTGACTCAATCATGTAACACATTTTAATTTTTGCTGTTCATATTTATGAAGGTTTTTCTCCTGATGATGGTTATAAAGATTAACCGAAACGTCGAGGTTTATTTTATACATATGTAGTTTAAAAGTAACTCATATTTATTAAATAATTTTACGTTGGAAGCAAATGTTTGATGAGTATTTATATGTTAAGTGTGCAACGTAAAGTCCTTATTAATCATGTGTAAACTATTTATAAAATGCATTGCAATTCGAATAAAATCGTGGCTTGATGACGTCATAAACTTTAAAAGTTCGATTACTGAATTGCTTAAAAGAAACATCCTTATAACTCCAAAAACAATAATCCTATTAACTAACGGTTTACTGCGTCGGATTAAGAGTCACATTTCCAGTTAAAATATATCTTTGAATTAAAATTTTAAGGGAATACAGGATCATTAAAAATTGAAGAGTGTGGTAAATGTGATTCCAAATATCTCGGCAACTCATTATCCGATCGACTTCATTCTTTATGCAAAATTTATGTATTTTTATTGTCTTATATTAACTCCTTAAAATAAACAATTTCGAAAATTTTTATATACCTTTTATCAGAACGAATATTTCGAAAGTCCGAAAAAATAGTTCCGGATAATCGAGGTTGCTGAAATTCAATAAGTTTCTTCCCAATTTTACACACTAAGTACACACCAAATTCCAAGTCTCTATCTCAATTTGTTAGATAGATAGAGCGTTTACAGATACACACACAGACAGACGGCAAAGATTTTTTTCTAAAAATATGTTTTTCGGAATCTCCAGTGTCTGAAACGTGTGAATCCGTCAAAATTTTTTTTTCGATTTTCAAAAAGATTACAAAACTTACCTTATACTACGTATGATGGGTAAGTAAAAATCGTATATGAAATAGCTGACATTGGGGTACCTTTGTCTCGGGAACTAATGAAGTTATCTTAGTAATTTTTTTATAATTTTGGCAGTAGTTAAACGATAAATCGATGTTTGGAAAAAATACAATAATTGTGCTATTTTGAAACAAAAAAAAATCTAAGTTAAAAAATTAACGTAACTGTTGCATCTTTTATTTCACGCTGATTGATCAGTTTTTAGATTAGCTACTGCGAAAACTATTATTAAAATTACTGAAATAGCTTCAGCTGTGTCCGAGTAAATGATTTATAAATATTAGATGTTGTGCGTGGAATTTCCCAACTTTTGTATTCCCTCTTTACATAGTCTCTTGAAAATTCTTTCTAGAAATTTAATCATTGGAATGAGAGAATTTCTACCAGCATGGAAATATATGTTCCAAAGCAATTCTGATCCTGCAATTCGTTTTTTTTAAAAAATGTTTTACATAATAGAACAAAATTTTAAGTTTTACAACTATCCAAGAAAAATGCAAAAGAATAAACTCAATTTCGTATCAAAAAATGCATTAAAAATGCAAAAGTTTCTCTCACATGGTTGTCTCAAAGCCTGAGTAAACTGCATTGGTACACCATTTTGCTTCATATTTTCTTCCGTCACTTCTTCCGCCATCTGTATCACACCTATGATGCTATTTACTAAAACAAACAAACAAAAAAAAAAACCTACGGCACCATAATCCATTAAGGAACATGGCTTACTACAGCACCTTGCACTGTTTTCTTGACCATGGACCCTGAGGTGCTATAATACCGCATATGTTCCAGTCAGCCTAACACGGGATCCTCAGTGTTTTGTCAAAAAGTAAGCTTGGTACTCATTTTATCAAGCCTGCGAACAGATGAAAGATTGAGTGAACCCTGCTCAGTCCGCAGTCCGGAATCGAACTGTAGGTCTGTAGCATGGTAGAGCGACGTGCATTAATTAAGTTTTTGTGCTTCGAGGGTATTTACTAACATAATTTATTTTTTGAAATATCATCTGGTCTGAAGATGAATCTACTATATGTGTGTCCCACACTTTTGTTCTCAATACCCCTTCCCCCCTCCTTCCTTAAGTTTTAAAATTGCCACCAAGGGGAAAAAATGTATTTTCCAGTGCACCTAATGGTGTGTATTAATGCTACTTGCTATTAATAATGTACTCTTCGCACCCATACATATGGCGATCAATATTTGAATAGTAAAATTCTACTTCTAAATAAAGCTTATTGAAAAGAGGATCAAATGTATTATATTTTGTATAAAGATTGAAATCGGATCGCTTAAACACAAATGTGTAAATATAACTTATAAAGTGTGAAATGAGACAAAATAAATTAAAAAAAATCCCTGACGGCTCGGCCTACAGGCACAGGTATATTTCGAAGACGCAGACCGTGGGGTGCCTGTTTGTTGGGAATTGCGGAAGAAATGACTTTTTTGCCATGATGCGGCAGTTGGAACCGCCTACTTCGAAAGCTAACTTGTTTGCAGACGGATCCAGAAAGGATTTTTTTTTTTTTTTTTTTTTTTTTTTTTTTTTTTTTGCTATAATAGTTGGTTCTATAAAAAACTTGTCAATATAAAAGTTTTAGATAATATTAAGAGGATTTATAATAAATTTAAGCGGATTTGAAATCTTGGGAATTGACGTATTTATGAATTTTTTCTTCTAAAACCCCCCTCCCCCCCCCCTCCTTGGGACCATTTTTAATTATATCAAAAATCTGTCATACATAAATTTTCGGCCCTTCTCCTAGAAGTAATAATAACTTCAAACGGATTCGATACGTATCATAATTAAGAAATTATGGGTTTTTTTCTGTTTTCACAAAAAGCCCCCCCCCCCCAATCCCTCTCCCTTGGTTCGATTTTGCCCATTAACGAACTTGACAGAGATTTTATGCCCCTTGATTTTATGTATGAGTTTCGAAGAGATGTGTGCAGAATTATTGCAGTTATCGTGTCCATAAAAAAGGGACATAGATTAGATAGATAGATAGATTCGAACTGGGGATGTTTTTGGGTTCTGGGAGTCATAATCGGCGTAGATCTGCAAAAATTTTTCAAAAATTCCAACTTAGGGGAGAATGTAATAGGTAGTATTTCTTACGAAATCTACCTAAAACCATCTGTAAAAATGTCCTTCGAAAAAATTTAATGAAAAATTTATCTTGTCAAAAACAAAGGATAGTTGCATGAATAGACATGAGTGGCGAACATCAATGTAGCTGATGCATGAATTTCGATTTTATTTGAATTACTTAATGGAGTTGATTTTAGTTGCTTAATTGAGTTACTTACTACTTGGTTATTTTTGTAAATATTTATAGACATGAAATTTAGAAATCTTTAGTACATGATGGTCTTCTCAATTTTTTTCTTTTTTCATTCTTTAGGAATCAAGAGGTTAGCAGAAAATTTTAAACAAATTTTTCTTAATGAAGAACTAAGTGATACGGTTTTGAAAGTTGAAGATCGGGAATTCAATGTGCATAAAGTTGTCCTAGCAGCTCGCTCACCTGTATTTGCACCTATGTTCAAACATGACTTAGCAGAGAAGAAGAATAATGTGGTTAACATACCCGATTGTACCGTTGAAGCTTTTGAAGTCTTCCTCCATTATCTTTACTGCGGAAGTAATGAAACCATGTCAACAAGTAATGTGTACAATGTGTATTATGCTGCGGACAAATACCAAGTCGATGACCTGAAAGAAGAGTGTGTGAAATTCATGAAAAAGAATCTGTCACTAGAAACATTCTGCGATATTATTGGTTTGTCTTTACGTCACGGAGAATACAAACTGCAAAAGGCAGCCACTGGCTTTTTTTGTGAAAATATAAAGAAAATACTCAAAACTGTACAGTGGCAAAACTTTCTTGCTGCGAATCCTACTCATGCCAACGAACTTCTTATTAAAGCTCATAATGCTTAAAAAAAACACATAAATAAGAGATTCAAACGTATTCTGTCAGTAAGGTTTTGTTTACTACATTTGGTCAAAATAGAATGTTTTTTCGGGGAATTAGTTTCTTGAACTAGGTTAAAAAACTTGTATATTTAACTCACATACTTAATAATTTATTCATATGAACATTAATTAGAACGTCCCATGCTCAACTCTCGCAGAATTTCTACTGCTTTTAAATAGTTTTCAGCAGTAAGCTGCAAAGGCCTTCGTTTCTTTTAAGTAGTGTCTCAGACAAGTACCTGCGTAAATTATTAAATTTATCAAGAAGATCTAATGAATCGTTTTTATGAATGGGAGTTTCAAATGATGATCAATTTCTCTCTATTTTCCTCCTTACTTTGAGATTGGTCAGGTCTGGTCTAAACTTCAATAAATATAGTGAAAAAAAAAACCATTAGTTGATATCTTTTATTCTAGTTCAAGAAACAAATTTTGCTTTTTTTTGCCAAATATAGTATACCTTCCCTTAATTTAATTTGCTTTTTTAAAGTCTTATTTGTATTAATTTTTTTTGTTATTTCAGTTAAAATACTGTTTGGAGATGAAATATATTTTTTTGTATATTTCACTTGATACTTTGTGTTATTCTCTTTTTTTTTTTTTTTTTCGATTGGAAGTGCACGTTATATACTCTTCGTTATATGAAGTCAAATATCTACGATTGAAAAAAATCATGGAACTAAACTTCAATAAATATAGTGAAAAAAAAAAAAACCTAAGTTGATATCTTTATTCTAGTTTAAGAAACTAATTTCGCTTAAACGTGCTTTTTTTATGCCAAAGATAAATAAATCTTCCCTTAATTTCACATAAAACTGAAATGTAATGGTGACAGTTTCTCATAAACTTTTTAACACGTTTTAGTGATGGTGAACTGTTTTTTGTAAAACTTTTACCATATTTTTAAAATAATGTCTGAGTGTAAAAATTGGTAATATAAGGAATAAATATTAAATATATACAGACATTAGTAATTGAATACCTTTTTAATGTAGATTAAAGTCTGATATTTTTGCAATATATTTATTGAGGTGTATCAAATCTTCATATATATATATATATATATATATATATATATATATATATATATATATAAACTAGTTTTATTTGAAAATATGCTTCATATGTTAGAGGCTATATATCGTGACCCTCCAATCTGGCTATCATATTTCTTAGAACCATCTGCAACAAATTTTTGAAAACTTATATTTAACGGAAATACTTAATAATTTATTCATATGAACATTAATTAGAACGTCCCATGCTCAACTCTCGCAGAATTTCTACTGCTTTTAAATAGTTTTCAGCAGTAAACTGCAAAGGCCTTCGATTCTTTTAAGTAGCGTCTCAGACAAGTACCTGCGTAAATAATTAAATTTATCAACAAGATCTAATGAATCGTTTTTATGAATGGGGGTTTCAAATGATGATCAATTTCTTTCTATTTTTCTCCTTACTTAGAGATTGGACAGGGCTGGTCTTAACTTCAATAAATAAATATAGTGAAAAAAAAAGACCTGAGTTTCAAGAAACAAATTTTGCTTTTATTTGCCAAATATAGTATACCTTCCCTCAATTTAGTTTGCTTTTTAAAAGCCTTATTTGTATTATTTTTTTTTCTTTCAGTTAAAATACTGTTTGGAAATGAAATATATTTTTTTGTATATTTCACTTAATACTTTGTGTTATTCTCTTTTTTTTTTCCGATTGGAGGTGCACGTTATATACTCTTCGTTATACGAAGTCAAATATTTACGATTGAAAAAAATCATGGAGGTGGTCTAAACTTCAATAAATATAGTGGGGAAAAAAACCCTGAGTTGATATCTTTATTGTAGTTCAAGAAAAATATTTTGCTTTTTTTTTTGCCAAATATAGTATACCGTCCCTTAATTTAATTTGCTTTTTAAAAGCCTTATTTGTATTAATATTTTTTTTGTTCGTTCAGTTAAAATACTGCTTGGAAATGAAATATATTTTTTTGTATATTTCACTTGATACTTTGTGTTATTCTCTTCTTTTTTTTATCGATTGGAGGGGCACGTTATATACTCTTCGTTATATGAAGTCAAATATTTACGATTGAAAAAAATCATGGAAGTGGTCTAAACTTCAATAAATATAGTGAAAAAAAAACCTAAGTTGATATCTTTATTCTAGTTCAAGAAACAAATTTCGCTTTTTTTTGCCAAATATAGTATACCTTCCCTCAATTTAGTTTGCTTTTTAAAAGCCTTATTTGTATTAAATTTTTTTGTTCTTTCAGTTAAAATACTGTTTGGAAATGAAATGTATTTTTTTGTTTATTGAACTTGATACTTTGTTTTATCTTTTTTTTTTCCGATTGGAGGTGCAAGCCATATACTCTTCGTTATATGAAGTCAAATATTTACGATTGAAAAAAATCATGGAGGTGGTCTAAACTTCAATAAATGTAGTGAAAAAAAAAAAAGCCCTGTTGATATCTTTATTCTAGTTTAAGAAACAAATTTCGCTTAAACATGCTTTTTTTTATGCCAAAGATAAATAAATTTTCCTTTAATTTCCTATGCTGTTTAAAAAACTTATTTGTATTCAATTTTTATTTTTTCTTTCAGTTAAAATACTGATCATGTTAGGAAATGAAAGATAATTTTGTATATTTCACTTGATACTTCGTGTTATTCTCTTTTTTTTTCTTCGTATCTGTTTAAAGCACAAAGTTCTTTTTATAGCTGTTGATCATTTCAAAGTTAAGGTTTTAAAGCTATTTCAAGGTTTAAAAGTTTTTTCCCGTAAATTATTTGCTTTTCAAAAAATTTATATTTTATATTCTTTTGATACTAGTAGATATAGAAAGGAAGGGTATGTGAACTTTGTTTAATGCTTAGTTATATATTTTTTGCAATTTTCCGTTTTCTTCCTATTTATTAAGTAAAATAATTTACTATTAATACACCAACAATATTAAGGTTTGTTTTCCGAATTCATGTTTCTGTATCATGTATAATACCTGGTATTGATTTTTATATTCAGTAAATTTTATTTATCTTAAACTTAATAATTTCCATGCCCATATTATTTTAAATGATGTTCGTAAATCCTGTGAATTTTTTTTAAGCGATCAAGCATTTTGTATAATTGTATTCTATACTGTATTATGTTTTGATATTTTCATTCATAAAAAAAAAGAATTTTTTTTATTAAGTGCAGTTTTAACAATTACTTGTACATTGTATAAATTAGGTATACATTACATAGATTTAATACAATGCATACATTTGTTATCCATTAAGAGCACATTATCAGTTAATTAATGGCACATTGTATTTAATATTGTCTAATGTTAAGGTTTTTTCAAATAAAACTGTTCAATTTTAAGTTGTATCTTTTCTGTATTTAAGGATCCATTTGGCGTTTTTCATTGTTCTTTCTTTGGAGGACAGATTATTGTTTTTAATTAATTTAAGTGCACATTTTTCTATAAAATATAATTAACTTTTTTCTTGAATTTTATATTTGAACTAAACTAATATATATTACAAACAAATCTTGTCACTCAATAAATTAAAGTAAATATTTTTGAATAATATAAATTCCAAATCAGCAAACTTTTATGAAAATGTGAGTATGTAAATATTACTGTCTGTTCGGCAATGATCGAGACAATGTACAATTGTATTTGCACTACCACGACTACGACTGCAAGATAGACAAGAAAGAAAAATCATGCGATTTTAAAACACTTTCCAACCCTTTCAGAATACTGTAACAAAACTCCACCGTTAAATAAAGTGAAAGATAATGTCTAAAGTAAACAAATTGAACTAGTTGGTGGCCTACACAAGGCCTACTCTAGGCCTTGTGTATAATAGAAGGGCTAATAGCGTAAAGATGAATAGAGAATAGATGGGTATAAATAGGGGCTAATAGGGAGGCCTACTCTATTAGCCCCTAAACAATTTGGAAACCCATAACAGATTTGAAAACCCAATTTCAGCATTTACCATTTATAGTCATAAAATATCAGAATTATATTGTTCAGCCCTGTGTATGTTCAAAAATTTTGTATGCAGTAAAATCTCGTTATAACGAATTTCTGGAGACCACTGATTAAATTCGTTATACTGAAAAATTCGTTAATTTGAAATTCCAATATGGCTATTAAAAAAGAAAATTTGCATGTACATTGAAAAAATATATATATTATTACTATACTTATATTTCGGTAAACATGTGAACATGTCAGTTGATAATAAACATCCAATATATTAGGATTGTGAACTTACTAGTTAGAAATAAGATAATTATTAAGTTCATTATGTTTCAAGATTTTAATAGTACCTCACTGACATATGCCGTTAGTGTAACTTTATTTATTTACAAATAATAAGGAGTGTTTTTTCACTGAAGTTGACAGTGTATTTTTCAAAACAAATTGTATAAAATGTTTTCGGAATATTATTTTGCTGGATAATTGCTTTTTAAGCGTCTCAGTGTTATATAGAGCCCCTTTTGATCGTAGAACACAACCTTCGGTACTTGATGGACAATCATCATCAGCTTCATTTTCACTGTCGTCTCGTCTGCCTCTTCTTCATTGACTGCCGACGAAAGTTTTCATCAAATTCTAGTTTTTCAATAGAGACATGTTTTCTTGCTAACTGAACATTCGTAAAACTGGAATGACTATTCTTTTTTAGCCTTCAATGAATTCGTTAATATGAAATTCGTTAAAGTGAATTTTTTTATAATGTGAAAGCATAGGACTTTAACAATTCAAAAAATATTCGTTAAACTAAAACATTCGTTAAAGTGACATCCGTTGTAACGAGATTCTACTGTATATACTACCTAGTATACCAAAATTTACTTCGGTTCGGAAACTCATAATACAGTTGAAAATGCCACTTCAGTAGATTCCATCAATAAGCGGGATTGTACTCCAATTATTTTGTGTAGCCTTGCATATGATCTATATAATTTATACGCTCAATGTAATATGCAAAAATTAGTTACATTTAAAAACACACACCACAATTGAAAACGCACTTCAAGCAAGTATTCCGCATAGACTGTAACTGAATTGTTTTGTGTGACCCTGTAAATGAACAATAAATGCTATGCACACCTTATTCACCAGTAAGACCCTTGCAGTGAACCTCGTTGATGTATATCACTTTTATTACGTTTGAAATGGCGAAAAATCATTAAAATGCACTACAAACGATTTCCCCCCCATAGACCTTAATGTAACGGCCTTCTTTTGAGTACCCCTATAAATGAAGTATAAATGCTACAGACTCCATTTTCCTTATCTAACATGCCATGGTAAACCTCAATGACATATATCATTTACATGACAATCGGACTACATTTATGTGAGTTGGAGCGTGGACAGACAGACGGCCTTACAAACCGAGTTCATAAACACTTTTGAAGTGTGTAGGAAAGTGGTTAAAATATAAGAAAAGATGTGATTCCACCAGAACCTGTCAATTAACTTTAAGAAAAATTTTACCCAAGTTTCAGTTGTTAAAATTGTTTAGTATTTTTTCCAAGAGGGATACTGTAAGAGATAGTAAAATAACTCTTTAATATTTAAAGAAGGGAAATCTTATTTTACTTGATCAATATCAGTCGAAATGAATTTTCAAAGATTCTGGCAAGGTTTATCATTTAAAGATGATTGACAACACACAGAATAATTCATTGTCTATTCTGCCTTTAAATGAATTTAATTTAAGATTAAATTATACATATTAATATTTAACATATATGAAAAACTAGAAATACGGAATATTTTTTCGTTAATGTATCCTAAAATTACAAATCTGTCTTACATATATAGAAGTTGCATTTACACTTATGAAGTGAAAATGTTTAAAGTAAGTCTTGATGAAAAAAGTTTGAAGTCTTAAAAGTCAGCAAAACTCTGAGTCAGATAGTTCGTTGACTACAGATGTCTAGTGCTTTTTATACTCATTTTCACGGAGATCTTTTATGTCCAACACCCTTGCCTGATTTCTGAAGTAAAAATAGTCATTGTTCATAACTCATTTAGGTGTCTGATTGATCGTTCAAATTTGGTGGAGAGGTAGATAATAGCTAAAGAAGACAATCTCACACAGGAAAATATGGGCGCAAACGAACGCATGACATTGTAGAGAGCGCTGTGTATCTACAGCTTCTGTGAACGCGCAAAGTTCTGTGACAAGTCCAACCGGCCATCATCTGACAAGGTGACTTTGCAGAAGTAACATGAATCATTATACAATGAATATGCAGATATGCATCAAATCTAAGGTGCGGCAGGGGAAAGCTGCGCAAATATATGTAGAACGCTACCCTAATCGGCGCAAACCTCAGCATCAAATTTTGCACGTGTTCATCAACTGTGCGAAACTGAATCGGTTACTAGTACCTGCCATGATAGAAGAGGCAACCGATCGACATGGACAATTCCAGTCGAGCACGCTGTCCTACAGTCTGTCGAAGAACATCCAAGTTATACACATAATGTATTGCTCGCCAGCTTGGAATTTCGCACTGAACAGTGGGGCAGATACTAAACGAGGAACGTTTCCATCCTTTCATTTGCACAGAGTGCAGTTACTTTTAGCAGATGACTATACTAAGCGTGTGGAATTTTGTCAGTGTTTCCTGCAGAAAAATGACATTGATCACATTTTTCCAGAGCGTGTCATTTTCACCGATGAAGCGTATTTCAACACACACAATTTTCATGTGGGCTTTTAAAAACCTGCAAGGTACGAGACGTAGAAATGCACAACACCGTTTTGTCGTGTATGTGTGGACTGGGATAATCGGTGATTGTTTACTGGGACCGTAATTACTATCAGCCCGTTTGGACGGCGTGGAATATATTTCTTGAGACTGTGTTACCGAGTTTACTGAGCGAGTTCCTGCTGTTATTCGCCGATAAATGTGGTTCAAGCATGACGGCGCTCCAACACATTATTCAAATGCTGTACGTAATTGCTTGACCAGAAAATTTGGAGCGGTGGACAAATGTCTTGGCCACAACGGTCATTGGATTTATATTCAATTGATTTCTTTGTCTGAGGTTCAATGAAAACCATGATGTACGAGACTCCTGTTGATAGTGATATGGAGCTTGTAGCACGCATATCAGTTGCCGCCAGCAACGTTCGGGAAATCCCAAGCATTTTCCACGTCAGGCTGTCCATGCAACGCCGTTGTCAGGCATTTATTGCAACAAATCGTCGGAATTTCAAGCACATACTTTAACACTGTAGAAACGATTCAGAAATAAGTGTTTATACTTACTTGTTATGTTTCCTTCCCATCCCTTACTGGGCAAATTTTGCCTTATTACATGACGTTTGCGCCCATACTTTCGTCTGTGAAGTCGTCTTCTTTTGCTATTCTCTACATCCCCACAAAATTTGAACGGACAATCCTGAGACCCTGTATTAGGGTGTCCATAAATTATTGTCGAGTTTGCCTTACCTCATAACTTTGATTTAAGAACATGACGATAACTATTATTGCATATTCGTAAAGTACAACTCAAAAAGTTTTTTTTAATAACACAGTTACATATGCGTAAAGTTACAACTCAAAACGTTATTATTCAAATAACGATTATAATCAAATAATAATTAATATTATAATTTTATCAAATTTATGAAAAAGGGATGATGGAAAATGTCATGTGGAAACTATCTAACTTTGTGGTCATAATTCAATAACTTTTTGATAAAATTTTAATATTAATTATTTGAATAATAAAAAGTAATATTAATTATTTTGTTATAATCGTTATTTGATTAATAATGTTTTAAGTTGAAATTTTTCGCTCATGTAACTTTGTTTGTTATCAAAAAAACTTTTGAGTCGTACTTTATATGAATATGTAATATCTTTCGTCATATTCTTAAATCAAATGTTATGAGGTATACTAAAACCCCTACAATAATTTATAAACACCCTGTATTTCTATTTTGAACATAATACACACAGATCAGTCACATCTTTCGACGCAGTGTTGGGCTGAATCTGATTACAAAGTAATGAAATTACTCATTAAAATATTTTATAATTTCCTCAGAATGCAATTAACATGTAATGCATTACACAGTAACTTTTATTACGCTTTTGAAAATTATAATATAATTATACTGTAATGTATTACAAATTAATTCTTATTCCATCTTGTAAAATATAATTAGATTAATTTGTAATAGATTACAAGATAATTCCAATTACGTGTTTAATTGTATAATCCAGTTAACCTGCAATGGATTATAGGACAATTCTAATTACATCTTTTATAATATAATTTAGATTAATTTGTAATGTATAAGTTAATGCCAGTTACGTTTGTTCAGAATATAATTTGGTTAACGCGTAATATAATACACGTTAACCTAAATAAATTCTATATAATGTATTTAAAGAATTCTGCAAATAATTACAAGCTAATTTTAATCACATTTTTAAAAGTAGAATTAAAATTACCTTTACTACTCATTTCAAGTTAATCCAGTTGCGTTTTTAAGACTGTAACTAAAACCTAATAGGATTTTTTAAAATGAAATTATATATTTACTAATTATCTATTTATTTTTACGCAATTGCTCGTATTTTGGAAGCAATCTTTTTTTTCAAACATTTTTAATGCAGACTTGAATAACACTTCTGTATCGAGTCGGATAAACGGAAGCCCTGCTCGTTGTCGTGCATACTTCATAATTTTACAAAACGATCAGTTATTTGATATTTATTATTGGGGGGGGGGGGGGTACCCAGATAAAAATAAATATATAAGATTTATACTATTAGGAAATGCATAAAAGAGGAAGGGAGGTGAACTCTCCCCTAGCCCTCTTAAATCGCATCACAGTGCTAACAACATAAACTTTTTTTTTACTGACACTGTATTAAAAAGTTATTAAGGTAAAACAGAAGCAAATTCAATGAGAAATTTAACTATTCATTTACCATGATGGAAAAAAAAGTATTAGAAATAATATGGTGTAGTTTTATTTCCTTTTAGGTTTTAGATTATACTAAAATTTGTTTAACATAAATGCTGTCGTTCATATAGCAGATGGCGGAAAGTGTGAGCCTCGGAGCACCCAATTGCTGAAATTCATGATTTTTTCGCGACCGTTGACATCCTGTAAGATTAGTGATAAAATATATCTAATTTTTAATGATCAGAAAATGACAAAAAAGCCGAACATTGCAGATCCGCAGAAAAATCGCATGAATGAGTCCCCCTCCCCCCATCCTTCGATTCCGCTGTAATAATCGGGGTACACGACCCATTGCAGAACTTTATATCAAAGTGTTTTTAATAAATTACAAAATACTAATAAATCAAAACTAAAATATTCAAATAATACCAAACGTACAAAAATTAATTTTTCATCAAAATACAAACTGATATTCGATAAATTGGGATTTTATACATAAAACTTTATTTCTTTTGAACCATAAATACTGAATCAATTTCGGGAAATATTCTCATTTGCGAAAATAATCAAAATCAGAAATGCGCTAAAATATAAATCCAGGACATTGAAATCGGATGCTTTACTCTACTTTAAAGTATTTAATAAATAAATAAATAATAATTATAAAAAAACATATATATCCAAATATTACCCAAATATATGTGAAATTAAATTTCCATCAAAAGAATGCATAAAAGTATAAACTGAAATTCGATGACTTTGGATTTCAAATATAAAACTTCACTTTTTTTCAACTTTCAACCATAAGTGCTGAATCAACTTAAAGTTAAAGCGTACCCTAGGTTGGGAGCCGCTGTACTGGAAGAAATTGTTTGCAATAAAAACATCAACTGGTTTGGCAGATTTAAAGAAAATAAAATTTGCGACCGTCTAATCCTTTCTTCTTCAACTGCTACAGTTGAACGAATTTTCAACGCATTTAAGAACTGCATGACTGCACATCGAAACAGACTTAAAACCGAAATCAAATTCACTGATTGCATCAAGGAAGACTTCATAGAGCAAGATGAAAGTGTAAATTTTGAACCAATTAAAGCAATGCTGAATACTAATTTGTGGGATTAGTGGGCATAAAGATTCATAGTTGAATAATAGATTTTCTTTTACTCTTTCATGAAGATTTTTATTTTGTATTTTGTATTTTTTAGTATATTTCTGTAGTCTGGAATTTTTTACATAAAAATTTGGAACTTATGATATGTATTTAAAACTTTCACCTATTAAGAAATTATTGGTACTTCTCTATTATCACGTCGACCACTTTTCATAACAAAAAACTATCGCCAAACTGTAAGATTAAACGCCACAAATGCAGTCCCATTTACTTGATGTCCGAAGCATTATACGTGTTTGTTATGTCATCAAGTGGTTTTTAATTCGACATTTGCGTGTATTTTTCATTATGTTTTACTGATTTATTAGTTATTTCATTAATTAAAATAACAATTGTGTCCTTAAATTCTTATATTTTATTTATTTATTTATTTTGATATTCCAATGGCAACGTTCTCCCGTTTATTGGGCGTTACAGTTTGGCGATAGTTTTTTGTTATGAAAAGTGGTCAACGGGATAATAGAGAAATGCCAAATTATTTTTAAATGTTTATAAAATATTTTATTGTTTGTTGCAAAATTAACTTAGTATTTTATTTTTCCCCTCTTTTATGTATATGGTAGATTCAATAATTTAAAAAAAAAAAAAACTTTTATTATTATTTTTTTTTTTTGACAAATCATGTGCACATTTTATTTTTATGCATTGAAAAAACAAAGAAATTTCTTAACAAGAGTATTAGAAGTCATTTTTAAAGAGAAATATGTCGACAATAAAATATTTATCATTGTAACATTGTCGATATTATAACAGAATTAAAGATTTATTTTCAGTTTCATTGTTTGTTGCAAAATTAATTTAGTATCTTATTTTATTTTATTTTTATGGTATTTTTATATAATAGATTCAATAATTAAAAAAAATCTTTTATTTTTATTTTTATTTATTTATTTATTTTTTTTTTTACAAATCATGTGTACATTCTTTTTTTATACATTGAAAAACAAAGAAATTTCTTAACAAGGGTGTTAGAAGTCCTTTTTAACACTTTCCAACCTAGTTGAAAAGTGTTTATGACTTCGGTTTGTCTGGCCGTCTGTCCGTGCTCTAACTCCCGTAAATATGCTCAGATTGCCCTGCAATTTTTATATGTTATAATCGTTATCTATAGCATGTTCCCTATTTCAACGGAAGTGTGTAGCACTTATAGTTTTTTTACAGGGACACTCAAAAGAATTCCGTTACATTGCGGTCTATGGGGAAAAATCATTTGCGGTTTATTTAAATAATGTTTCACTATTTTAAACGCATTGAAATTTATATATATCACTAAGGTGCATTAGAAGAAGCTTAATATGGAATAGGGTGTGCATAGCACTTATACTTATTTTACAGGGACAGTCAAAAGAATTCCGTTACATTACGTCTATGGAGAAAAATCGTCTGCGGTTTATTTAAATAATGTTTCCCTATTTTAAACGCATTGAAATTTATATAAGGTTCATTACAAGAGACTCACTACAGAATATTGTGTGTATAGCAGTCATCGTTCATTTACAGGGACACACAAAAGAATTCTCTACTGTATGTTAACAATAATTCCTGCAAGTGCGTTTTAAGTTACTGAATGCGATTTTAATTTTAAATCGCTTTTTGTATATTACGTGGTGTGTATAAATTCTGTAGATCCTATGCAGGGAAGCACAAAAGTTCCGTATTATTTAACTCCAGACGGAGAATTTTAAACTGTGCTACGTGTTTCCTAACTGAACTAAAATTTAGCATCCTATGTAGTATATATACAAATCTATAGATCCTATACAGGGCTGAATAAAAGTATTCGGATTACTTAGATGTTATCTTTTAGCTTATTAAAGAGTATGATTCGTAAAATTATTTTGGAAGCGTTGGAAAGTGTTACATAATCTATGCTTGACGCATGATTTTTCGTTCTTGTTTAAATAGAAATATGTAGAAAATAAAATATTTATCATTGTAGCATTATCGATATTATAATAGAATTAGGCATTTATTTTCAATTTCATCACTTGTTGCAAAATTAATTTATCAGCTTATTTTTTCCCTTTTATGCATATGGTAGATTCAATAATTAAAAACATCTTTTAATAAATTTATTTCACAAATCATACGTACATTTTATTTTTATGCATTGAAAAAACAAGGAAATTTTTTAAGAATAATGTCAGAAGTCATTTGTAAAGAGAAACTAGTCGTTGGGGGGGGGGGGGCACCATAATACTTACCCATCATGGATATGCATAATATAAAATATGAAAATAAAACATGTTTAAACTGCTTATATAATGCATTGCAATTCGAATAAAATCGTGGCTTGATGAAGTCATAAACTTTAAATGCTCTATTACTGAATTGCGTAAAAGAAACATCCTTGTAACTCCAAAAATGATAATCATATTAACGAACGGTTTACTGCGTCAGATTAAGCGTCTCATTTTAATTTAAAATATATCTTTGAAGTGAAATTTAGATGAAATACAGGGTCATGAAAAATCGAAGAGTGTGGAAAATAGGATTACAAATATCTCGGCAACTCATTATCCGATCAATTTCATTCTTTATACAAAATTTATGTTTTTTTATTATCTTTTATATTCACTCCTTAAAATAAACAATTCGAAAATTTTTATACACCTTTTATCAGACCGAATATTTCGAGAGTCCGAAAAAAATAGTTCCGGATAATCGAGATTACTGAAATTCAATAAGCTTCTTCTATATTAAAAAAACATCTTTTATTAAATTTATTTCACAAAAACATGTGTACATTTTATTTTTATGCAATGAAAAAACAAGGAAATGTCATAACAAGAGTGTCAGAAGTCATTTTTAAAGAGAAAAATGTCGACAATAAAATATTTATGACTGTTGCATTATGGAGATTATAACAGAATTAGAGATTTATTTTTTATTTTATAGCTTGTTGTAAAATTTAGTATCTTAAATTTTTTTTTTACTTATGCATTTGATATTCTACACATATGATTAAAGTTTTAATTGTTGTAAACTTTAATTTTTGGGCATTGTTATGTAAAATTATTATTTTTTGAATTATAACCAACATAAATATCTAAACTACATGTATACAATATTTAAAAGTATTTTTCTCATATTAAAATGGTATGCAAATATAGTATAATATAAGTCATGTCTTTTTAAGGATTTTATTTTTTCACTAAATAAAAAATTATTATAAAGTTTTTAAAATTGATAATTATTACATATTAATTTTTAAAATTAATAAATATTACATATTAATTTTTAAAATTAACAAATATCATAGATATTTAATAAATATTGAATGTTATTCAATTATGCAAAACATTTTTAATAACATTATTATGATGTTTATATTTTTTCTTGCTACTATTAAGGAGTATTTTTATGTATTGTAAATGTAACAAAGTTTTGTTTTTTCTTTTGTAATACATGTAGATTCTGATGTAACAGCAGTCGTTTTTCAGCATTTTTAGAAAATATTTTCTAAAAATTGTAAATAGCAATTATTTACAATTAAAAACTTCGTGATCTAAAGTAAAAGTGCAAAAAATCATTAATTGACGAGGAATTTTCAGATTTCCACATTTCCCGTGAAAAGGCCGTTTATGAGCTAATTGAACATGCCAAATCAGAAAATGCACGAAGTGTCGAAAAAAAAATTATATAGATAATTAGCTGAGAATTGACGAAAATGCGCCAACAATGGACAATTTAACGGATTGCGAGATCAGATCGCTGACACTGTGCTAAATACAACCGACGATAATGGCTATACGATAGTTGCTAGCTCAGATGACGAGAAACCGGCAGAAGAAAAGGCGTTAATGGAAAAATGCTCAAATTTGATGGGAGATTTAATATCTTCTTTAAAGAAACAAGACTTATTTCCGAAATATATATTCTTCACTTGTGTAAAATATCAAAAAAACTTGTTAAAGAACGGCTAAAAAAGTTGAAGCAAATACAATTGACAGATATCGACGTTTCGGAAATTACACGAGGAGAAATTACTTCAAAGTTTAGTAGATTTTTTTTTTTTTTTTATTTTTTTAACCAGAAAATATCAATTAAAGTGTTTTTTTTTAAATATATAATTTTATTTTTCTTTCGCATAATTATTATTTGGTTATGGATTAAATTATGACTAAAAGCACCATTAAGAATATCGGTACTTTTGATATTCATTCAGAAATCCGGAATTTTGAAAAATCCGACTTAGTCTCGGTCCCGACGGCTAAAGTTTTTTGAGGTTATACTGCAATGTGGAATAAATTTATGTTGCTATGGGTTATTGAAAATTTATATTTTTATAATATGTATGTATTTCATGCACATTTACAATGCTCTTAGAGTCCCAATTAGTGTTGTTAGGTGTCCCAATTTTCAGGCGCTCCAAGACCCGTCCCGCGGAAGCTATGTCCCGTTTTTTCATGATGCAAACATTCTTTGATATTTCTTTTAGTATCATGTTATTCATTAGTTTGTATCAAGTGAAATTCAATGCAGTAAAACCTGCGAAAACAAAACCTGCCTATAATGGAATATTTTTAAAATCCCACCGAAAGTAAATACCGTACAAAACTACCTGCTATGACGGAATGTTTTCCTCTCACTAGCTATTCTGTTTTTGCAGGTTTTACTGTCCTTTGTTTAGCATAACTTATGAAAACTTTTTTGTTTATAAAGGAATCCTGTTTTAAACGTAAACATTTCAGTCTCTGCGGAAGTATTACCATACAACTATAACTGTTGAATCGAAAACCTCTCAAAATGGAATTTAGTTTCGGTTTCTTTGCGATTCCGCTTTCGCAGATTTTATAAGATTATTGTGTTTATATAACGCGTTCTATGCAAAACGTTCTAAGCCAGAATCGCAAGTGACCACAAAAAAAAATTCCGGTTCAGACAGGTTTTCGTCTTAGCAGGTATATTAGTGGTATTTTTCCGTAGTGTCATGCATATTTTCCATTTATGTATTTCGTTATAGACAGGTGCCGTTTTTATAGGAGTTACCGTATTTTTGTTCCGATTTCGAATTCATTGTCCCGCATTTTTTATCTCGCTTTTTCGACAGTGGATCTGGCAGCACTTCCACATTTGAATCAGTTACATTTCACATCACTAGATGGCGTTACCTAATTCAAAGCTTGCGGCTCTTTTATGGGTATTTAACATTTCATGGTAGTTAATCATGAAGATCGAAATCGGAATCGGAAGGCCTGTAACTTTTGCTTCGTGGCTGTGTGTATCGGCCGTATCCTGACAATCTCGCTGTAAAAGTTACGGATTGTTCTGTCAATCCAATTTGTGCGATGGAAAATGCTGCATCTCTTTTCTGAATTAACAACGGAAGGTCAAGATAAAAAGGTAAGAATTTATTTTATTATTTTGAATTTCTCTCAAATAGACTTATAGATATTTTGGGACATATTCGAAAAGTAAAAAGAAAATACCTTTTCATTAAGAGGTTTACTTTAAGATGAAACTTTAAAAGACCCAGTATTGAATTTAGACATTTTTCTCCAGGAGGGATTTCCGTAACTCCGAGTTCCGGGGGGGGGGGGGGGGGGGAATTGCACTTTTTGACCATTAAAAGCGTAAAATCTCACATCTTCCAGGGGGATTTCAATCCTCCTGGTGGGCATGCCCCCCTCCCGGGCCACCCCCTGAATTCAACACTGGAGGGACCTTTTAGTAGTCTAGATCGGAGGGGGGTGTCCTACCCGGGCCACTATCTGAAATCATCACTGTTTTGAAACATTAATAATAAACAATCTTGTTGTTTTATAGGTGCATGCTTTCATCATTTTTTAACACTTTCCAACATAGTTGAAAAGTGTATATGAATTTGGTTTGTCTGTTTGCCGTCTGTCCGTGCTCTAACTCGTGTAAATTTACTCGGATTGCCTTGAAATTGATATATGTTATTGGGGTTTTATTATGGCATGCAGAGGCGGATCCAGCCCTCAATTTAAAGGGGGGGGGGGTCATCTTGAATGACTATTAGTCTTGGGTCATGTTGCTGTATTTTTTTTTGGGGTGGGGGGTAGAGATCTGCACGGGCCGGGCTAAGGCCCGAAGCCCGCACTCGGCCCGGCCCGCGGGCCGGGCTCGGGCCTATTTTTCTTCACGGCACTCGGGCCGGGCCGGGCCCGGGCCATATTTTTTTCTGAAGGCTCGGGCCGGGCCGGGCCCGTGATTACTCTTTACGGGCTGGGCCGGGCCTTACATTTTTCCTGAAGGATAAGGCCGTGCCTTAAATTAATTTTTCCGTACAGAGCCGGGACTGGTTTCATTCTTCCTAGTCTTCACGCCTCAAAATTTTCAGTCCTGGTTTTGACCCGTATTAAAATCATTGTCTCGGCGTGCCTGGTCCGTTCGAAGGTCAGTAAAATAAGATCTGGCATAAAAATCTTTTCAAAACATGCATACATTTTTAAATCGCCATTATTTTATAATTAAACATTAAAATTTATTCTTTTTAAAGAATAGTAGATTTATACACTTATTAAAATATGGCTAAATTAAAATATAGTAAAACGTGTGAAAAAGAACCTGCTTATGATGGAATCCTGTCTTAAATTGAAAAATGTGTTGATCCATTAAAAATGAATATACTAATATGTCAGAAAAGAATATATAATACATTTACACCTGCTAAGAACGCAAATTGTCTATAACTCATTTTTTTTTCTTCCCTATGCAATTCCATCTTAGAAGATTTTACTGTATAGCATTTTTCTGATTTTTAACACTTCAATAAATGGAATATGGATTAACAATATTGATGATAACTTAAACACATACATACAACAAATAGAGATTTATTAAAAAAATAAATATTCCAGCTTGCGGCACCTCTATAAAAATGAAGAATATAAACATGAAAAAAAAAGAGGCTAAGATAGGAATTTTTGGTTAGATCTCCTCGTAACCAAATCGACGTAAAAATTATGTTTTGTAGAAATTCACTCGGGCCGGGCCGGGCTCGGGCCGAGATTTTAACTTTTTTCCGGGCCGGGCCGGGCTCGGGCCGAACTTTTAACTTTTAAATCGGGCCGGGCCGGGCCAATATTTTTTTTGTTCGGGCCGGGCCGGGCCGGGCCAAATTATTTTTTGTATGGGTCGGGCCGGGCCCGGGCCTGGAAATTTCGGCCCGTGCAGACCTCTAGTGGGGGGGTCACATGTCTTCATTAGCAATTTTTACATCTCAGAAACAAACTGGCGGTTTCCTGACATATACCCGAATTCATTTTCTTCCGTAAATGCATGAAATTTGCAGATGTATAAATTTTGCATGTTTTATTCAGATACCAAGATATCAATTTCCCATTTTCTTATAAAAGCAAAGAATCTTGCAGAAAGTTTTCTCAAAGTTAGCATTTTAATATGTTTTTTAGGCTTGGATGGAAAGGAGGGAGTAATGAAATACAAAATAAATGTTTATAGGAAACATTTATAGGAAAATTAAAAACGATGTTCGAATATTTGGTGCTTAAACAATAATACCTGCAACTTTCATGCATTTTTATATAAAAATAACTCCGTGAAATGTATCAGAAAGATTCGAATTTTTAAGCGGTAAAAAAAGAAAAGAAAAAAAGAAAACACCTTTAATACAAAATAAAAATTTAAAATAAAAGTACAGACAAATAAACATGTGATTCCATTACCTAAACGATGACTAAAACTTTAATTAGATTTTAAAAGTTTAAAATAAATCGAGCACTTTAGGCATGTGAACGTGAAAACAGTCTTCATCGGGATTTATAATTAAAACTAGTGTTAAAACAAACGTCCAGATCACATTCTTGTAAACAGTATGTTTCTGCACCTTTAATACATATTTATATTTAAAAAATATATTCCTCTATAGAAATGGTTTTCGTTTAGAGGGCGTGTCATGACCCAACCCCCCCCCCCCCCCTGGATGCGCACTTGATGCCATGTTTGATGTAGCATTTATGGTTCTTTTACAAAGATACTGAAAAGAATTGCATTACATTACGGTCTATGAGGAAAAATCGTTTGCAGTGTATTTTTATGATGTTACACTATTTTAAACAATTTCAAATTGATACATGTCACTGTCACTGAAGTGCACTGTAGAACGCTCACTGTAGAATAGGGTATTATAAAATGTATCGTTCACTTACAGGGGCACGCAAAAAAAATTGGTTACAGTGTTGTCTATGAACAATAATTGCTGGTAGCTTAGCTCGTTTTTAGTTATGGTTTTTGAATGTAACTATTTTTTTGCATATTAATGAGTGCATATAAATTATATAGATCATGTACAGGGCTGCTCAAAAGATCTCACGTACATTTCCGTTTATTCACGGAAATTGCTGAAGGGGAATTTTCAATTGTGCGATATATATCCTGAAAGAAAATTTTAGCATGCTGTGTAGTTTACATACAAATATATAGATCATGTACTGGGCTGTACAACAAAAAGGAAAAATAAAGGAAATCGGATATTTTGTTTCACTATTGGTAGTAATTGCTGAAAATGGGGTTTCAAATGTGTTATACGTTTTCTAAATTGTTTACATAGTAAACTGTGAAGTATTGCAACAGTATTCTGAATGTGTTGGAAAGTATTTCATAATCTGTGCTTGACGCATGATTTTTCGTTCTTGTTTATCAATAACTCCTTTTAAACACTTTTCAACAAAGTTGTAAAGTGTTTATGAATTCGGTTTGTTTGTCTGTCCGTGTTCTAACTCGTGTAAATATACTCGGATTGTCATGCAATTGATACATGTTATTGAGGTTTACTGTGACATATTCGGTATTAAAAATGAAGTGTGTAGCGTTAATAATTCGTTTACAGGGTTACTTAAAATAATTCCGGCACACTACAATCTATGGGGAAATATCTTTTGCAGTGTATTTTAATGTTGTTATTTTCTATGGTTACACCATTTCAAACATATTATAGTTGATATATAACACTGAAGTGCACTACAAGAGGCTTACTATAGAATTTAGTCTACATAAGCATTTATCGTTCATTTACAAACACACATAACAGAATTCGATTATAATACTGTACATTAACAATAATTGCTGGAAGTGCGTTTTCTGTTGTGTTACGCGTTTTTAAATTTAATTTGTTACGTATTACTTGATGTGAATAAATTCTATAAATCATATACAGGGCTGTACAAAAGATATTGAATACATTTCCGTTTATTGGCGGAAATGGCTGAAGGGGAATTTTCAACTGTGCTAATGTGTTTCCCAACTACACTAAAGTTTAGCATAGTATTTATACAAATCATATACAGGACTGCACAAAAGAATTTACGTATTTTTCATTATATATTCTCGATCATTATCATTGTCGTGAAAGGATAAAGAACTTTCCGCTTCACTTATGATCGAATTCTTGAAAACATTTTATAAAGGATGAATAACAGGGTTTTGTTGGCTAAGACGAAAGGAATAGTCACTGATTTCTACAAAATGTGCAAAATTTCTGCTTATTTTTAGCACAACTTTACTATGTGAGAATGCAATTTTCTGCACCTTCTTAATATATATATATACAGTCGAACCTCGTTAACGCGAACACTCATTGGGAACTTTTTTTGTTCGTGTTATCCGAACTTAAATACATTACATACAACTGGACGGGGCAATCGGAAACAGTTCGTACTAAAAGTAATTCACGTTAAGAGTGTTTATGTTAACGAGGTTTGACTGTATGTATATATATCAGGACAGATTTAAATATTGAATAAAACATGGGTATAATTAATGAACTTTGAACCCGACGTAAGTAAGTTAATAGCAGTATTAAATTCAGACACTTTTCTCCGGAAGGGATTTCAGTGACTCAGGGGGGGGGGGGGGGGAATACACTTTTTAACCATTAAAAGCATAAAATCTCAAATGTTCCGGTGGGGGACATTTCAGTGCTCCGGGAGGGAATGTCCCCCTCGGGCCACTCCCTGAATTCAACACTGGTTAATAGTGATCAAAATAAGTATTCGACATGCATGTAATTTTTAATGTTTTGTCTCAAGTCTAATCAAATATACACAAAAACATATTTCAGCAGTCAAAATTTAGATTATGAAAACTACTTTTTATTGCAGTCAACGTTTTATAAAAATCTTTTAATGATAAAAATAAGTATAAAAGCAAAGAATAGGTTTTTTTTTTTAACACTATTTTATAATCATTTAATGTTAGTCATGAAAGTCGCGCCTTAATTTCATGACTGCAATTCATGCTTTTCCACCAAAATTTGCGTTAAATACATTAATTTGGCGTTGGCACTAAATTCGATTATGGTGCCCTTTAAATTTACTGCTTTTTTACACTTGGTAGAAAGAGCAAGCAAGCGAATTTATTAAAATATATTTTTTGCTCTGCTTCTTTTTTAAGATAAAGCAACATGAAAAAAAATGAAACATTATTTAAACTATCTTTTTATAATTTCTATATTGGTTTCTCAACGTATAATCGTAAATTAATTTTATAAAAGCGTATTTTTTTTTAAATATTACTCTTCATTTTTTAAATATTACTCTTTATTTCCATCTTGTTCTTTCTTTTTTGGGACCAAAACTTATCGAGTTATGATATTTTGAATTGCGGCACTTTGTGGCTCTAAAAGCGTATTTTTCGATTCTTAAGCCAGTCGTCGTTCTCGAGTTAAATGGGAAAATTATATTTATTGCAAATTGAAAAAAAAAAATGTCACATTTTATTTGAGAAACAAGATTGTTTAAGTGTTTTAACAATCCTTTAAAATCAGTTTGAAATGGAATTGAATTGTTATTGATTGAATATAATTTAAAAAAATTCTATCTGATTATAAAGAATTGACACGGTCAGTGTTAGTAATGTAAAAGAAGTCGTTAAATATCCCTTATCTATCCTCTAGTTCTGGTTGAAATCGTTTTTCAAAATTACTGTAAAATAGAACTCGTGTCTTTCTGCCTTAGCTATAGAAGGATATTTTAACCCTCTAACCGGTTTGCCCGTATTTTTCCGTTTCTCAAAAAGAACTTAAATCAGGTGTTAGACAAAAATATTTTTAACAAAATTGTATTTTAAGAAATATGTAAAATAAAGAGATATGAAGTGTATTTTTAGAAACAAACAGGGGAATAAATTTAAAATATTAGTTTTATGAACATTTTTATAAAAATGCAGGAAAGCCCTCAGAGGCTCAGAGGGTTTTAAAAGAATAAAAATTGTGACATTTGCCAGTAGTTGGGCATAAATAACAAAATTGCTATTTTAAACAGATTGTCAGGGACATAAAAATCCCGAAACGTTGTCATGGGAGAGTATTTAAGATTATAGTTATTTCTATGTATAAGAAGAGACTTAATTTAGAAAATTTAGCTTGAAACAATTGTAAAATGTTAATAAGAGTTTTCGGTACTTCTCCACTAGCCCGTCGACCACTTTCTATTAAAAAAAAAACTATTGCCGAACTGTAACGCCAATAAACAAATGGAAGTTTGTTGCCATTTGGAATCTAAAAACAAGTGGGTAAGTGTGATCGAAGATCGCACAAAGGGTTTCGTTTAATATTCCTTTCAAAACACTTTATCCTTTCTTTAATAAATACAAATAAATTTCATTTAGCAGAAAAAAAAAGTCATGTTTTTTATAAAGTAAAAATTTACCGGTCTATTTTTTCGTTTTTTCTTGTATCCAAACCAGCCCACTATTATACTCTGTCATAATAATATCTGTCATGTGGACTAAATGCGATATTAAAAAAATATATATATATTTCAAAATTAAACATGTTGTACACTTTCAAAATGTTAAAATATGCGAATATTTTCATAATCTGGTTTTTGTCATGATTCAATACGTTCCTCAAACTCATATTTACTATTCTCTATTACTCATATTGATACTCGCTTTGTATTATTCTCAAACATTTGAGAAATCCGTTAAACTTCCGATATGACGTCAGATTAATTTTCTTTTTAATTCTCTAATAACGTGATATTAATCTGCTTTCTGTACATACACATACTCATACTCGTTGTATTATTGAGAAATCTTTGAAAATTTCAGTTTTATTACCAATATGCGTCAATCATTTTTATTTCATATTAATCTTTTTTTTTCAATTGGTGAAACTTTTTATTTCATTTTCATTTTTCACGTGGAAATCTTTCAATAGAAAATTACTTATTGTAAAAAGAATTTTATTGTGGATTTTTAATTGTTGGCAACTGCTATAACGAAAAATATTTCAACTTAATAGGAAAGAGCTGTTAGAATTTTGGTTTTTTATCTCTATTTATTAAAATAATACGATTTTTTTCAAATTTTAATATTTCGAGCTTCATAGCAGGTATTCAGTTATATATACACAAAGTTTCAACTCTGTAAGTTATATAGGTTCTGAGAACGGCTCTGTGACGGACAGACAACGGAGCGGGAGTAATAGGGGTTCGTGAGATGAACAAAACCCTAAAAAAGAAGACATTTGGAATAGCCCCACTCACTAAAGTGTCAATTATCTGTAACTTAAAGCAATAAAACTTACAATATGTTAATGCAAAATTAAAAAATATATATCTTTGATATATGTTTATTTACATTATATTTCTTAATTATCAGTCTAGGCTGGTGGATAAATGTTTATGACGTACTTTTAAGACTGATCTATTAAGCGTAATTACGTATCGCAATATTTTTTAATGCTTTTTCTATTTTAATAATATGGCGTTGCCGTTTATTGACGTAATTGTTATTTTAATTAACGAAATAACTAATAAATCTGCAAACATAAATAAAAATACATATAGTCGAATTAAAAATCACTTGATCACATAACAAACACGAGTAATACATCTGATGTCAAGTAAATGTGACACCACGATCGTGCATTTTTAGCGCTAAATTCTATAGTTTGGCGATAGGTTTTCCTTGGAAAGTGGTCGACGGGGTAATGCAGAAGTACCGAATTTTCTATTGCATACTTTCGGCATCGGGCTCTGACACGAAATGTTTCGTGTTCTAGTGGGATCGGGCTCCGACACGAAATGTTTCGGATTCTAGCGGGTTCGGGCTCCGATAAAAGAGCCCGAATTTACCTCTAATGCACACGTGTATTATACCAATTTTTAAGGGCGAGGTTTTTGTTTTCTTTTGCACCATTTGTCAGCTATGCGGAGAATTCAAAGTTCGATTTTCCGGAAAAGACGTGGATTTAAAAAGTGTATCAAGTTGGATCTATATCTTTTGTTTAAATTTATTTATTCCCTAATAAACTACTCTTTTGTGATTTTGCAATAATCATACTTACAGGGTAATTATAATTAAAGTCCCACTTTCAAACTGTTCTAAAAAAGGAACCACTGGTCTTAATAACTTCAAATTTGAACTGAATATACTGGAAGAAGAGAGAAACTGTATGGCATAAGAAAAAAAAGTTTCAAAGTGTATCAATAGAAGGTGCTGTAAGTGGCATACTATCCAAATTAAGACACTCGTGCGCATTTAAAAACCGAATCATTATGCGGTTTTCGGCCCAAGGACAATTAAAAACAGATTCTTCCCAGCCAATGTGGTACGACCTTCTCGTGGTGGATGAGCTTTCCACTAACATTACCACAACTGTTGACTGATTTGGAAGTTTTTTTCCATCAAACAAACGAAACACTCATGCACATTGAACAATACGGTTGGTTTACTGCGCAATTCATACCAAAGCCTCCGTATTTCAATTGAAAATGTCACTTGCAGCCGAATTCACTTTCGTTATGCCGCTCACAGCGCCATCTATTGATACACTTTGGAATTTTTTCTTTCTTATACCATACCATTTCCGCCTTCTTCCAGTATATTCAGTTCAAATTTGAAGTCATTCTGACCAGTGGTTCCTTTTTTACAGCATTTTGAAACTGGGACTTTAATTATAAACACCCTGTAGATAATTTGAAATGAGAAATAAGTTTATTAAATATTTTTTATTCTTTACTTTATAGGTATTTTAACCACCTTCTTACAGTGAAAAATTGAAAATTCTCTGTCAGTAACACATAGAACAACTGGACAATAAATATTGTCAGTATTTATTTTTTGCGGATGTAAATACATTGTCACCAACATGTTTTGGTCGGAAGACGTAGGAATAATTTCTAGATCTGAGTATCCAGATAACAAGTTCTTGTGGACATTGCCAAATTGTTTTGCATCTTGGGATCCCTACGATAACAACAAGTTAATTACTAATAGTGTTGTATGCAGTCCATGGTTTTCTTCTTACAATACGAAGTGGCGTCTGGCATTGCTCCATAGACATAATGGATATGATTTCATTGGAATGTTCCTTTGGAAAACACCATCTTCTGGTTTGTCACCTAGGATAACTGCCACACTTGGACTGTTCCATACTGATAATTACGAACGAGAGTTTGAAGGTGATTTGAATTCTCACGGATGCTTTGGTAGATGGGATTTCCTGCAATTAAGTGAGTTTAACCAAAGCGCAGACGCAATTGCTGCAGATGGATTTCTTAGGTTCTTTTGTGAAATGCGATTGAAAACTGAAATCTTACAGGATGTTCCTCTGAGAAGTAAGTATATTTACAGGGCGTACATAATTAATGATCAACTATTCAGAGCTGTCTGTAGTTGAAACTATTCATCGGAAAAATATGAAATTAGGAATGTTTCTAAATGAAGGTATGCGAAAGATATTTCGCAGAGAAAACTTAATTTCAAAAATGGCCACCAGGGCGTGTTTTCTGATAAAATTTCGGTATATATGCAAATTTTTACAACCACGTGATTTACCTGCTCACGCACAATGAAAATGTTAAAGGGTATCAGGAGTCTTGCTTTTCCTCAGAAGATGCAAGTTTGCATCATGTTACATTTTATTTTATTTCTGATCTCATATAACACGCAATAAAATGAAATTTTTACCACTAATAGGTCAATATCTACTTTATTTAACATAATTATTTAATGTTGTACAATTCATATTTAATTATTTTTAAGAAGTTTAAATTTTAAAAAAAAGTAAAAAAACTTTTTCGCCTAGTATTTATTGCGCGCAAGGCTGTAGAAAAAATATTGCTTCACAAATAACAAACAAAACTGATAATGATGTAAAATAGATGTATCTTGAACGTATACTTCAATTTCAAGCAATTAAAAATTTAATTTTTTTTAAATTTAAATTGTAAAATGTTTAAAAAATTATTTTTTTTGTTAAAAAAATGCCAGTTTTTTGAAGCAATGTTTTTTCTACAATCTTGCGCGCAGTGAATACCAGACGAAAAAGTTTTTTTACTTTTTGTTTTAATTTAAACTTTTTTTAAATAATTAACTAGGAATTGTACAACATTGAAATAATTATGTTCAATCAAGCAGATATTGACCTATTAGTGGTAAAAATTTCATTTTATTATGTGTTATATGAAATCAGAAATAAAATAAAATGTGATATGATGCAAACTTGCATCTTCGGAGGAAAAGTAAGACTCCTGAGACATCTTAAATAAAAATACGAAATTAATCTCTTGTCACTCTCCTGCCTTCTCCATGGAAAATCTTGTGCAATTTACAAGATCGTGCTTTACTTGTGAAACTTTTTTATGAAAATGGTGATTCCGCGCCAGAAGCTTTGCGGAGTTTCGAGCTTTGAAAAATACTTCGCATAGGTGCAATGACTGCAAATGGAACATTGACAGAACTCAAGGATAGTATTTCCCGTCACGCCCTCAACATTTCCTAGAATTTACATCGCGTGTCACATTGAGCAGTATTTGTCTTGATAAACGAATTCTACAGTGAAATTGGTTTATCATACCAAGTCTTGCATTTTGCTAAATTATTGAATAAATCAATAATATGCACTCTGTGGACCATTTTTGAACTATTTTTTTTTCTGCTAAATGTCTTTCGAATCCCTTCACATGGACGCATTCTAAATTTCATACTTTTCTGATGAACAATTTCAAATACAGACGGCTCTGGGTCGGGAAACTTTAATTATGTACACCTTTTACTTTAATTTTTCATAGTGATTATGATCAATTTCTTTTCGTTATGTGAAAAGTACCGGATGAACATTAGTGATGTTAAAACACACATAAACAACGCCTGCATTCAGCAATTAAAGATATACAAATATTATAATACAGACAAACATACAATAAATGCAATAATCCAACATGGAGTGAAAAATTAGCCAGAGCCAGCTGTGGACACAGGTTCGATTCCTGGCTCTGGCTAATTTTTCACTCCATGTTGGATTATTGTATTTATTGTATGTTTGTCTGTATTATAATATTTGTATATCTTTAATTAGTGAGGTTTATTATTCAAAGCAATGTTGTGAAGCGTGAACACAAAACTAATGAATGATTATTCAATGCTTTTAATTATTGAGTGTTATAAATTTAAGTTCACAATCACCAGAGTTTATTTTTTTTTTTTTTTTTGTGGGTTGTCTTGAAAGATCTCGTGTACAAGGAATTCCAAAACTGTTCTTAACTTGCAAAGACATAATAAGGTAGGTGCTCCTGTTATAGCCATGCTAAGATGTAAGAATTCTTCTGGCCGCCATTTTGCAAAAAATCAAAATCGTTATTTTTTTCTTAACGTTCTCAGGATAGTGGACTTTTATATAAGAATATTTTATTCCCGATAAAAATAGTTTTACTTGTGAAAAAATCGAAATTCCAAAAATCTACCTAGTGGCCACATCAGGAACATGTGCACAGGGCATGGCCAGCATTGTTTCATGTTTCGGCAATCGTGATTTTCTTAAATTTCATATGCTCTTCTGCTAAATTACATAATTTTGATGTAAAATGAATAAACATAATACTGAATAATTCTTTTTGTTACTGAAAAGTGGATTTTAAATGGGATTTTTCATTAAAAATAAAGTTAACGAAATTGACATTACAAATTTTTTCTTTCAAAAAAATGTGAAATCATTCTAGAGAAGATTACAAGATAAAATGACATTATTAAAACAAACTACTGGTCGCAATTGGGGGAAAAAAAGAAATATCTTTGTAAGCAGCAGCGAGTCCAACACACTCTTCCTGGTAGAAATTCTCGCAAACTATGCAGATTCGCATGTCTTTGACTTCGTCCTCCTGACAAAGACTGCAGTACAAACTTTCAGCTTCGGTGGACGAGTCTTTTCTTGCTGGGTTGCTGCTGTTTGTTCTTTAAAGAACCTTCAAAGCCAATTGGTTTGTTGGTCAACGACGGTTTCTTAGTTTCGGCTTAGACTGCTTAGCTTTTTTTCGCAGGAAAATTTTTTAAAACTCGATCCACGCGAATTCATGGCCGGTCTTAATACCCTTGTTGTTTTCTCTTCATTTTTGGTGTTGGCAGAAGTTTATGAAAGCTGGAAGTGGATTTGTTGCTGAATGATTCAGTGTCTGGCGGATAATCATCCTTATCCACACACGAAGCAACAACATGAAGTGTATCATCTGGATCTGACGACGATAATTAATTAAGATCAACAATTCGAGGACTCTTCGCACATTTAGTTTTTTGTGGTGGAATGTGGGTAACTGATACTAGAAGAGTAGTGGGTTGGCCTAATGAGTTTCAAGAAGGAACCGGATCACTGCTGCTGCTCGGCTAATTCTTGTTCATGGAGCCTCAGCTTTTTCAGTTGTTCATTTCAGGAGGCGGGAGTTCAGTCCCAATACTAGGGGCAAATGTCTCTTCTGCGATCCAGTTAGGAATTGACGGATAAATAAATACCTGTGGCTCTGAAGCCACTAATCCTATCGGATTTTGTCATTGATCTTCCTCATACTGGGATAAACACATCAGGAAAGTTCATCCGAGTGATATCATTCTTGTCCTGGTGCGAGTCGAAAAATCTCAGAACTTCTTGATTCCAAAAGTTTCAAAGCTTCAGAAGCAACTTTTGTCCAACGGTTGCAATTAGTGAGCTGTGTTGGATGGTGAGCAATAGAGGGAAATGTCATGCTTGTCGGCCTTTATTGCAAATTTTGTAACCGAGGTGTCTTTGCTCCTTCAAAAATCAGAAGGCATGATCCGTTTGGTTTAAATCTGCTAAAATGCAGCAAGAAATATAAAATTTTGAATTGTCATGTTCCTCTTTGGAGTCTGTGTCGCTGATCCAGAAGTAAGTTTTTTCTCTCAGGCTTCGTTTGGTTTTCTTTTACTTGGTCAAGATTTCTTTCGCAAAGTGGTCAACTATAAACTTGTTTAATTCCTCAGCCCGTGCTGTGTTCAGTGTTTGAGCTTTCCGTCGTGCAACGTCAGTTTTTCTCTTCTAGAAACTGTCGAGCCACTTACAGCCAGCAGTCTCATTAAAACAGTTTGGGATGTTATTTTCTTGACATAAACTAAAAACGTTGAAATTAAGGATGTTAGGAGTAAAAGAATATCCAACAATACAAGCGGATAATTCTCTGGTATAACTGTTTTACTTGATCAGGTGTTAAAATGGATTTTCCACCCAACTTTCACTTCTTTAAGGGGCTCACTTTCTCCAAATAACGATTATATAGTCTGTCTAGGTGCACAAAACATATTAGTTGTCCCTTTAACGGAGAACTTCATACCACTCTCTGACTTGGACGGAACGGACATGACTTTCTCAGACAATAAATTCCACTTCTTTACATTGTCAGACATTATTTTATATCTGAAACAATGTTTTTTATTGAATACTTTTATCAGGAGAAAAAATAAAAGTGAAGTCAACTTGATATGGTCATGATGCGTGGCGCACATGATATGACCATCTGGGTGGCCTTAGCAGCAGCAGGTCAGCTTTCACGTTAATCGTTTGATTATGAACAACTCGTAAAATATACACCATAAACGACAACACTAATCGAAATACCTTTAAAAATGGAACAGTGTATGATGGTCACAATAGGATTGTGGCCATATCAGGAACATGGCCATGACAGAAGCACACACCTTACATGACAAATTGACCTACATTTCTGACAGATTGTGCAATAAATCTTCTAAAATTCAGAAGTGTTCACATGGGGGATCAAGAACAGTCCAATCTGGCCTTAAGATGAAAAAACTTTTTGTGGGGTATTAAATCTACGCATATACAAGTCGTGTGGGAGGCCCATAAAAATAATCTGTACCGGGCCCCACTATTTCTGTTATAATTTAATTGAACGATTAAACACTTGTCTTACGAAGGATGGAGAACATTTTTATTAGTAATATTAATGCATAAAACGATGCGGTATTTGCAATGCAATCGCATCACGTGCTTATTAAGGCTAAAAGACATGTTTAAGATTTTCCAACACGGTTGAAAAGTGTTTATGCATTCGATTTATCTGGCGTGCTCTAACTCGCGTAAATATACTCGGATTTTCCTATAATTCATATATGTAATTGAGGTTTACCATGTCATGTTCATTACTGAAAATAAAGTATGTAGCAGGTATAGTTCGTTTACAGGATCACTCAAAAGAATTCCGTTGCATTGCGGTCTATGGGGAAAATAGTTTGCAGTGTATTTTAACGATGTTAGACTATTTCAAACATATTAAAACTGATATATATCATTGAAGCGCATTTCAAGATGCTTACTATAGAATATGGTGTGCATAAGCATTCATCGTTCATTTACAGGAACACACAAAAGCGGTTACAGTACTGTGTTTGCAGTGCAATTTATCTAATATACATGTAAGTTAAAGATATGTAAATAGTTGCTTTACTGGAATTATATTAACAAATAAACGATGAATAACAAGATATGAACTTTAATACAGTTCTAAAAATATAATTCCACAATACTTTTTGTGCAATTTCTTTTCAGTTAATACACTTCTGGTCAAACCTATACAATATATTTATTTCACAATAGTTCAACTAGGCCTAACAGCGCCTTTAACGGCTATTATTCACTTTATATGCTTGCTTCACAACAAAAATTAGAAGACTGGCCTTTTGCCAATTTTGAAGATGTTCAAATCTTGATCTCGCGATCCAAAATATTTACAACTTGCGCATTTAAATCATGGATAATAATAGTAGGGGTCGGCAACCTTTTTCGGCTGCGGGTCACAATCAACCAAAATATGTGTATTAAGAAGACGTTTTGGGTCAGTGGTATTTTCATTTCAAAACAGTCTTTTTTTGGTGAATAATAAGATAAATGTTATTGAGGAAATAATCATCATGTGCTTTTTAAACTTTAAACACAAAAAATAAAATTATAAATATTATAAAAGGAAACATAACTGAATGAACTTTACTTTCACTTCAATGGCTCCCCTGATGCAAACATATATGCATTATAACAAATAAGTGCAATTTTCTGTTATGTTATTTAATAGTTAGGAATTTCTGAATTAAAATTAAACAATTTTAAAGTTCCAAAATAAACTCGAAATATTTTTTCAATAGAATTTTATTTTTTATACTTTTTTTCGGAACTCAAGTGGGTCACTTGAAATTATGAAATGGGTCACTTGGTGACCCGCGGGTCATAGATTGCTGACCCCTGCGACTAGAGTGTCAGTTCATTTGATGATCATTTACGTGAAGTGTCCAAACTGAAATCCTACATACATATACGTACGTATATATATTGAGTAATCTTGTAAAATATTTAGAAAATTTGAGAATCTATAGTAATTTAAAATATTATATTTTGACAATTTTAAATAGAAATTGTGATTGTTTAACGAGTGTTAATTGTATAAGTTTTTAATGCATTTCTCGATGGCTTTAGTTCTTTTAAATATCATATGACTTTTGCAAATTGTATTTTGTAAATAAAAATGCTAATTGTTAATTTAAATTTTGAGTGTCCTTTCTTTATTTTGCATCTTGTTTATTTTTATTATTAGGTTGGTTTACTGCTTAAAGTTATTTTAAAATGTTACATTTCTCCAATGAATTTTGTGGGGTATTAAGCGTATGCATATACAAGTCGTGTGAGAGGCCCATTAAGTTAATCTGTACCAAGACCCACTATTTCTGTTATAATTTAATTAAGAGATTTAACACGTGTCTTATGAACGACGGAAAACGTTTTAATAGTAATATTAATATCTAAAAGGATCCGGTATTTGCAATGCAATCGTCTCCAGTGCTTATTAAGGCTCTCAATATAAAAAAAACATCCTTTTAATATTTTTCAACATAGTTGAAAAGTGTTTATGCATTCGGTTTATCTGGCCGGGCTCTAACTCACGTCAGTAGAATCGGATTTCCATGTAATTTATACACGTTAATAAGGTTTCCCTTCTCATGTTTAGTATTGAAAATGAAGAGTGTAGGAGGTATAGTTCGTTTACAAGGGCATTAAAAAGAATTCTGTTACTTTACGGTCTATGGGGGAAAATAGTTGGCAGTGTATTTTAAGAATGTTACACTATTTCAAGCATATTGAAACTCATATATATCACTGAAGTGAAGTGCTTTTCAAGATGCTTACTATAGAATATGGTGTACATAGCTTTCATCGTTCATTTACAGGCACACAAAAAAGAATTTAGTTACAGTACACTGTTAAAAATTTGCAGCAAACTGTCCAGTCATTTGACCATTTTTGGAGAAGACTGTTACATAACCATAATTTAACTATATTCTGACCATAATATGGGGAATAATATTGTCAGAATAACGTTAAATTACGGCTATCTAACCGTTTTCTAAAAAAAACGGTCAAATGACTGGACAGTTTTCTGCAAATTTTTAACAGTGTACTGTGTGTGAACAAGAATTGCTGGAAGTGCATTTTCAGTTGAGGTATGCGTTTTTAAATTTAAGTTTTATTTGCAGTGAATTTATCTAATATACATCTATGTACGTTGAGTAATCTAGTAAAATATTTAGTAAAATTGAGAAGCTGTAGGAATTCAAAATATTATATTTTGACAGTTGTAAGTAGGAAATTGTGTTTGTTTAACGAGTGTTAATTGTATAAGTTTTTAATGCATTTAGTTCTTTCAAATATCATATGGTTTTTGTAAATAAAAATTACTAATTGTTAATTTAAATTTTGACTGTCCTTTATTTATTTTGTGTCTTGTTTATTTTTATTAATAGGCTGTTTTACTGCTTAAAGTTATTTAAAAATATTATATTTCTTCAATGAATTACTCAATTATCATAAGTGAAGGTGGTCAACATAAAAAGTACACAACGCAATTTATAATTGGTGTCAGATTTTTTCCCAGCATCTTAGCATTTAAAATATTCAACACCACATAATATAGTAAAATTTGGTTTAGTAACACAGTTTAAAATGCACTTTTAGGAAATCCCTTCGTTAAAACTAATTATAAATAATTTTGGTAGTCCTGTATCTATGGAATTTATATCACATAATGTATATTAAAAATTAACTCTGCTGTAAAATGCGCAAGACAAATAAAAAAGCAGTTCCAGCAATTACCATTTGTAGACAGTAATGTATTTACGAATGTACAATGTAACACATGAAGCACTTCACGTCCATAGACATTCATGTTTACGAATTCTTTTGTACAGTTCTGTGTATCATATGTACAATTTATACACACGACTTAAAAACGCATACCGAAGCTAAAAAGCTTTTCCAGCAATTATCGCTCATAGCTAATCATGTAATCGAATTACTTTGGATATCACTGTAAAAGAAAGATAAACTTTACGCTCTCCAAAACCTATTAGAAGTAACCTATTGCTGTATTGCATTTCTGTAATGCATATAAATTTAATTTAATTTTTTCAAAATTTTTCCTATAGATCATAATATAACTGAATTCGTTGGTATTCTTGTAAATAAGCTATAAAATCTACTTATTGCGTATTCTATAGAAAGCATGTTGTAGCCACCTCAGTGTTGCATTTCAGTTTCATTTTGTTACCTATACCTACCTATTACATTGTTACACCTATTACAAGCACGCTGTATTGCATTTCTGTAATGCATATAAATTTCCTTTTATTTTTTCAAAATTTTTCCTATAGATCATAATATAACTGAATTCGTTGGTATTCTTGTAAATAAGCTATAAAATCTACTTATTGCATATTCTATAGAAAGCATGTTGTAGCCACCTCAGTGTTGCATTTCAGTTTCATTATGTTACCTATACCTACCTATTACATTGTTACACCTATTACAAGCACGCTGTATTGCATTTCTGTAATGCATATAAATTTCCTTTTATTTTTTCAAAATTTTCCTATAGATCATAATATAACTGAATTCTTTGGTATTCTTGTAAATAAGCTATAAAATCTACTTATGTTTTAGCCACCTCAGTATTGCATTTCAGTTTCATTATGTAAATATGTGCCGCAAGCAATTTTTCCACGTATACTATACTTGTTGCTTCATGTACTACATTGTACAATGTAACATAATTCTTTTGTATGTCCCTGTAAGAAAACTATAAATACTCCATATTCTATTCAAAGCATGTTGTAATTAACTTACTGATGAATATCAGTTTTAATATGTTTGCAGTAATGTAATATCTCTAAAATGCTCCGCAAACGATGTTTCTCCATGTGTCATAATACACTGCTCAAAACAATTAAAGGATATTTGAAGTTTTATATAAAATAAAGATATAAACGAAATTTTTTTTGCCGAAAATAGAAGAAGAGAATCACAAATGCAAATTTTTCTGGTTTTCAAACTGTGGAGTATGCAAATTTTGAGTTCGACGTCAAAAACGTCGCTTCAGCGGCAGCGAATGAAATTTGACTTTCAACTGGATAAAAGAGAATGAAGACAAGGATGATCGGCATTCAGTGATTGCTTTGTTTCGATGAGTACGATGTCTCAGCGAAGTCATTTGACAGATTCAAAAGCTTGGAGAATTGTTGGTAGGTTAGAAGGGGGCCAAACTCAAGCCGAAGTAGCGCAAGCCATTGGAGTGTCACAAAGTGTCATTTCCAGGATCTGGAACCGTTTTTTGGAGAGTGGATGTGCAGGCCGAAGACCAGGGCAAGGTCGTAGACGGGCAACAATGCCCAATGAAGATCGGTATTTAGCGTTAACAGCTCGGAGACACCGAAACATGAACGCTACTCTTCTCCAACAACACCTTCGCTCGGCTACAGGCACCACGATTTCAACTCAGACTGTCCGAAACCGGCTCCATGCTGTAGGTCTGTATGCTCGCCGACCGATGGTATGTGTTAGATTAACATCAAGGCATCGTCGCGACCGCAGGGAGTGGGCAACCGAGCATGTCAACTGGAGGAGAAATGAATGGAGCAATATTCTGTTTTCTGACGAGTCCCGTTTTTCTGTGCATCCGGATACTAGGCGTATTTTCATCTGGAGGGACCGTGGCAGTAGGAATATCCTGCGTTCGTGCACGAAAGTGTCAGATTTGGCGGTGGAGGAGTGTTGGTGTATGGTGGCATCTCCATTGACGGGCGCACAGACCTCTACATCATTCGAGATGGAGCTCTGACTGGTCGCCGATATAGGGATGAGATCCTCAGACCTATTGTAGTCCCTTACGCTGCAGCAATCGGAGATAACTTCATTTTAATGGACGGTAACTGCATGCCACATCGTGCAAACCTGGTGGAGGATTTCCTTTTCGAGGAAGGAATCGTTCGAATGGAATGGCCAGCGTGTTCTCCAGACATGAATCCAATCGAGCACGTTTGGGACGCTCTAGGAAGACGAGTTTCTGGCCGCCAACAACCCCCACAAACTCTCCAAGAACTGAAAGAGCTCTTCTGGAAGAGTGGGGCAGAATACCCCAACTCGTCATTAATAGCCTCATTGAGTCCATGCCTCAAAGGTGTTCAACGTTGCTGGCCGCCCGTGGAAACCATACCCCCTACTGAAAATGATTTTCTTTGAAGAAAACACCTTTTCTTATTCTTTTTTTCTCATATGCACAAATTGTGTTTTTTTCCTTTTGTACACAAATGCGCAATAAAATGCATTTTTTTCTGCCAAACATGTGTAATTTATTCTCATATAACCTACTATGTCTGTCGACCATGTATCAATCAGCTAAAAAGTTTCCCAGATACAAAATCCACCTAAAACTGCAATATCCTTTAATTGTTTTGAGCAGTGTATAATAAATTATTTTTTGTGTCTTTGTAAACAAACTATAAAAGCTATACACTTCATCTTCAATAGTGAAAAAGCCTACAGTGAATCTCTGTAACATATCGCAGTGTCATGGAAACCGAAGTATGTTTACGAGAGTTGAGAGTTCAGATAGACGAACCAAATTAAAATAAATGATCATCGTAAAAATAGTGCAAATAACCACGCGACCCGAACTCGGTCGCGTGAGTTAGACGCAAGCATACCTACATGGCTTAAACTTTTGGATCAGTTTTTAATCTTTTAAATTTGGCATCGATGATGGAGCTTTAGGGGCTCCAAAACAGCTGTTTGCCATTATATCCTTATATATTATTTCTCCTGTCAACATCCCTTTTACTCAGAAAATATGAAACGCAGAACAACGAATGAGATACCATATGAAAGGTTTTAGAACGGGCTTCTGACATAGCCCACTTAACAATTCGTTAAAACCTGTTTTTGATTAAAATTTGCTGAAATTAAAAAATTAAATCGGCATTGTTTTCATGAAAGAAATGAAAAGTTTTCCTGAAATTATTGTTGCCAAAAAAATAAAATACCACATTATATGATGCTCATAGCAATTATTATAAAAAACACCGCACGGGTTTATTTTATACTTATGATTAAAAAGCGAAATTGAAATTGAAATGTTTAGATTTATATTTCTAAGTCCCATGGTTTTCCCGAAGTGGATGACGTCTTCCTCTAATGCAGTCAAAATACGATTGTTAATTTTTTTTTTCTCGCGCGTGCCTTTAGCAATCTTGGATCAGTTCTTAGTCTAACTTTGATGGAATAAATTAGATGATATTCTGGCTTGACTAACAACTAAATGTTGTTTGCAGATATTTTTATCCTTGCTTTTTCTTTAGAAGTTTAAACCTGCATCTAATAAATATTACATATTGATAAAAAATGATACTTCTCTATTATCCCGTCGACCACTTTTCATAACAAAAAACTGTCGCCAAATAAACGGGAGAACGTTGCCATTGGAATATAAAAAAATAAATAAAATATAAGAATTTAAGGACACAATTGTTATTTTAATTAATAAAAAAACTACTAATTCAGTAAAACATAATGAAAAATACACGCAAATGTCAAATGTAAAACCACTAGATGACGTAACAAACACGCATAATGATTCTGACATCAAGTAAATGGATGGGACTGCATTTTTGGCGTTTAATCTTACAGTTTGGCGGTAGTTTTTTGTTATGAAAAGCGGACGACGGGTTAATAGAGAAGTACCTAAAAAATATTAGATTTCAGTGCGAAATCTTCGCACGGGCCCTCCGATATATTTTTATTTGTACTATTTTTACGTTGATCATTTATTGTAATATAATGGCACAAAGTTCAATCCATCTATTTTAAAGACGAAACAAAGTCGTAAAGACTTTTCAGCTGTGTTGGAAAGTGTTAAAAATAGTTGTAATAATGTGCATCTTAATTCAGTTTGAAAATCATAATTTGCCAAAATTTTCATTCTAAACTTAATAAGATTTTTTTTCTGACAAATGTTTTATTCTATATTCTTTATTTAGACAATGATGCAGAAGAAAAAGATGTGGCTGAAGGTAACATGACAAAGGAGATACCTGAATCTAAAGGTGTGTTCTATTTATTATTTATAGCATTTCAGACAAAACATTACTTTTTGGATGAGAGGAAAAATTAAATTTTCTGATTTGCCTATGGCATGGTCAGATTTTGGGTCGATTTGTTGGTTTCTACAATTTATATCTGTAGGTCGGTAAGAGATCAAAAGTATTAAACACGCAGGCTTGAGATGAAATATGCTTTTCCTTAAAGTGAAGTGTGTTTTTAGGGTTTTGTTCATCTCACGATACCATATTCGTCTCGCTTCTCTGTCTGTCTATCATAGAGCCGGTTCTCAGAAACTGTTTAACTTACAGACTTGCAGTTTTGTCTACTTACAGCTGAATACCTACTGTCACGCTGAAAATCATAAAATTTTGAAAAAATCGTATTATTTTAATATAGAGAGATAAGAAACAAAAAATCTAACAGCCTTTTCCTATTAAATTTAAACATTTTTCGCTATAGCAGTTGCCAACAATTAAAAATCCACAATAAAATTCTTTCTAGAATAATTAATTTTCTATTGAAAGATATCCACATGAAAATGAAATAAAAAGTTTCATCAATTAAAAAAAACACTAATATGACTTCATATTGGTAATAAAACGGAAATTTTCAAACATGAGTATGTATAAGTACAGAAAGTAGGTTAATATGACGTCATTAGAGAATTAAAAGGAAAATTAATCTGACGTCATATTGGAAGTTTAACGGACTTTTCAAATGTTTGAGGATAATACAAAGAAAGTATCAATATGAGTAATAGAGAAAGCAAGTAGATATGACGTCAGCAAGTGATTATAACGCCATATGAGTTTGAGGAACGTATTGAATCATGATAAAAACCCGATTATGGAAATATTGGCGTATTTTAACATTTTAAAGGTCTCTATACAACATATTTAATTTTGAAATTGATTTTTTTTTAATATCGCATTTAGTCCACATGACAGTTATTATTATGACAGAGTATAATAACGGGCTTCGCCCGCTATCGAGCCGATTCAGATATTAAAAAAAAAAAAAAAAAAAAAAAAAAAAAAAAAAAAAAAAACCGAGAAAAATAGACTGGAAAAATTTTACGTAATAATAAAAAAAAAACATGACTTTTTTATCTTTTTTTTTCTATTTTTTCCTTTTCTTTCTTTTTTTTTTAGGGTTTCGTTCATCTCACGAAATCCTGTTACTCCCGCTCCGTTGTCTGTCTGTCACAGAGCCATTCTCAAAAACTATATAACTTACAGAGTTAAAACTTTGTGTATATAGCTGAATACCAGCTATGAAGAGCTCAAAATGTTAAAATTTGAAAAAATTCGTATTATTTTAAAAAATAGAGATAAAAAAAACCAAAATTCTAACAGCCTTTTCCTATTAAATCTAAACATTTTTCGTTATGGCAGTTGCCAACAATTAAAAATCCCCAATAAAATTCATTCTACAATAATTCATTTTCTATTGAAAGATTTTCACGTGAAAAATGAAAATGAAATACAAAATTTCACCAGTCGAAAAAATATTAATATGACGTCATAGTGGTAATAAAAGGGGAATTTTCAAACATTTTGCAATAATACAAGAAGTATGAGTATGTATGTGTAAGTACAGAAAGCAGGTTAAAATGATGTCATTACAGAATTGTACATACATTGCAGATGTCATAGCAGATGCCAAAAATTAAAAATCCACGATGAAATTCTTTCCACAATAATTAATTTTCTATCAGACGATTTCCACGTGAAAAATGAAAATGAAGAAATAAAAAGTTTCACCAATTGGGAAAAAAAAGATAAATATGAAATAAAATTCATTGACGTCATAGTGGTAATAAAACGGAAAATGTCTAAGATTTCTCAATAATACAAGGAGTATGAGTATGTGTATGTACACAAAGGAGATTAATACACGTCATTAGAGAATTAAAAAGAAAATCTGACGTCATATTGGAAGTTTAAAGAATTTTTCAGATGTTTGAGTATAATACAAAGCGAGTATCAATATGAGTAATAGAGAATAGTAAATATGAGTTTGAGAAAAACGTATTGAATCGTGATAAAAATCCGATTATGGAAATATTCGCATATTTTAACATTTTGAAAGTGTACAATTTGTTTAATTTTGAAATTATTTTTTTAAATATTGCATTTAGTCCGCATGACTAATATTATTATGACAGATCATAATAGCGAGCTGGTTTAGATATTCGAAAAAACGAAAAAATAGACCGGTAAATTTTTACTTTATAAAAAACATGACTGTTTCTTTTTTGCAAAATGAAATTTATTTGAATTTATTAAAGAAAGGATAAAGTGTTTTGAAAGGAATATTAAACGAAACCCTTTGAGCGATTTTCGATCACACTTACCCACTTGTTTATATAATTTTTCGAAGCTGATTTCGAGAATAATATTCAAATTCTGCCGCATATTTTCGTCACAAATTGAGTTCTGTTTCGTTGGTCAATTATAAATTTAGTCACAAAGACATCAGAATTTTCCATTGGTGTCTTTATGCTACATTTGTAATTTAAAGAAACCAATAAACATGTTTTTACATAGGTAGCAAGGAATGCACAATTCTTCAAGGGAAGCTATGATAAACAAAATTAATTAAATATATGATAGTTTATTTTTAATTTTTTTTAACAAAGTTTAACTGTACATCTGCATAATTTCTAAACTACTTCATGAAATGACTTCCCGTTTGGTATCCGAAGGTAAAATTTTCCAAAACATCCAAATAGGGTATCAAAATTGGGTGTTTGTGTTGAAAAAGTCAATGTTTGCAAATAATTGTAATATCAATACTGTCCACTAAGTTTTTTTTTATTTTTACATAAAGTGAAAGAAGCCATTCCCAATCGAATCGAATGGCTTTTTGATTTTTTTTTCTATGACAATTTGGGGATTAATATGCATAGAGTGTATCTTTTTATTTTTTTGTCACCGATTCTACAGTCCCAATAATTTTCTTGCACCCGAACCCTATTTATCAGAATGCTGACCTTGCCTTTATGATATAAAAACGTGCTTGGTGATTTTTCATTTCCTTTTGACATCAACCAGTTTAGTTAAGTATATTGGACTTTTTTTCATTTCCTTTTGACATCAATCAGTTTAGCTAAATATATTGGACTTAATTACAGAGGGACGTTTTATAAAGACACTTTATTCTGTGCTACCATTAAATAATAATTTAATTAAAACCGTTTGTTGTAAATATTTAAATTTATACTTAAATATAAATTCTTGTTGTCTCATTAATCTCAAATAATTTTATTATTTAAAATAGAGGTAAAGAAGTTTCATTTAACTTCCTTTTATTTGGTAATCCATAGTCCTGAAGAGTCTTCATGTATATTAATCCATAGCGGTATAATTATCCAAGAATTGGGTGTATCCAGAAAAGCGTGATTCAGTTAATCAATATAGAGAAATAAACGCTTATGTTTAATTAAGTTTAAATGCTAAGAAATTAACAGCAGTCATTTTACACTGCAAAAAACATTTAATTGACTTTAATTATTACTCAGAATATGTTTGAATTTTACTTTTAATGGGAGCGTGAACATTTTGCTCCGTCTTACAACAAGACTACATTTGCACAGAGTGAGAGAAAGTTTTTACACGCACATAACATATTAAGAGTGATTTAAGAGTTCTATTTGAGGTTTGAGGGGGGAAACCTTCCGGAGTTTCCGGCTTGTATCGTTTTAAGTGCAATCATGGGTTTTATCTTTCTGTTGCAACAACTGACATTTAGTTTCTAAGTTAATGTTATTTTCCTTTATCATCGTTATTAATGATATTATTTGTTGGTGATATATTAAAAACCTTTTTGCATTTTAGGGGTGGACAGACTGGTACAAGATTTTAAAAACTTGTTATTGAATGGACATATGAGTGACGTTACACTAAAAGTTGAGGATCGCGAATTTAAAGTGCATAGGAATGTTCTCATCGTACGTTCTCCAGTATTCGCTTCCATGTTACAGCTTGATACCAAGGAAAATGCTACCGGTATAGTCGATATCCCTGACTGTTCAGTAGAAGCGTTCGAGGTTTTTCTGTCATATATTTACAGTGGAAGTGCAGATGCCATTTCTTCTGACAACGTCTTCGATCTGTTCTATGCAGCAGACAAATACCAGATGAATGACCTAAAATATGAATGTATAGAATACATGGAGAAAAAATTATCGGTTGAAAACTTTTGTGCTGTTATGACTTTGTCCTTACAGCATAGTGAGTCCGGTTTGCAGTTAAAGGCTGCGGAATTCTTCTGTGACAACGTAAAGGTTATTATTAAAACTGTTCAGTGGCAACACTATGTGAAGGATTATCCAGTGCAAGCTAATGAGCTCTACATAAAAGCGATGAATGCTTGAAATTTGATCAAAGAACCTTACATGTGTAACTGTTTGCGTAATAAAAAAAAAATATTTTTTTATATGTTGTTTTCTGTATTTATGTCTTTGTTTTATATCTTGTATGTGTACTGTATTTTATATGTTCTTGCTGAGTATTATTTAAAATCCGGGTTTCTTAAAAAAAAAAAAAAAATCTGGTTCTGTTTAACTGCCGAAATATGCGCCATTTTTGTTGAAAAACAGCCGTACAATGCAATATATTTTCATCAGCGTCTAACATTTTAAAAATTCTACTCAAAGTTCGAAAATTTGTTTTCTATGCCTCATGCATTTTCTATGTTCTTGCTGAGTATTATTTAGAATCCGGGTTTCTTAATTTAAAAAAAAAAAAAAAAAAAAACTGGTACTGTTTAACTGCCGAAATATCCGCCATTTTTGTTGAGAAAAAGATTAATCGCCGTAAAATGCAATACATTTTCATCAGCGTCTAACATTTTTTTAAATTCTATTCAAAGTTTGAAAATTTGTTTTACATGCCTCATGCATTTTATATGCCTCATGCTAGAGTCATACAGAACATAAGTTCATTTTCACTTAGTGAATATGAGGGTCCTTAGAATGTATTTCTAAAAATTCTTTTTCAATAAAGTAACAAGAACGAAAAGTGGTGCAATCGGCATAGATAATGAAACACTTTCCAACACTAATACCATGTTTGCACCGTGTAAGATATCTTAGATCGCCATTTTTGATGTGGTACCCACCCGGAATTGAATCCCTATTCACACTGCAAAACTTATCTAACTCACTAAACCTCACTGTGTCTGAGATCTGAACAAACATAGAATGTACGCATGCGCATAAGTTAAAGCCAGCCTCAGCAGCCAATCAGTTAAAGCTAGCTTCCAGAGCCAATCAAAGTGAGTGGTCGCGGCTGTATCTACACTGTAAAAAAAAATCTGTAAGTCTACAAGACTAGTTTTTGTAAAGCTACAGAAATCTGTATGCTTACTAACATTTTATTTGTAACGCGGGAAAAATGTTATCCATCGCTTTGTGAACGTACATGGAATATTCATGTTTCTCATATCAGCCAATTAGAATGCTTTCTGTGGTGACGTAGTGACTATTGACGCAGTCGCAGAAGCGTAAAAGCCCAGGCAGCTTGGCACCAGGCTGGCGAGATCGAGGCGTGAAATTTTCTTGTTTGCTTGCGGCGTGAAGAAATCATGTTTCAGCACGTGTTTGTAATGTCCTAAGTTTTTGAAAGGTAAGTTATTTTCTCTTATTTATTGTATTATTTCTCTTTCAATTTCAATGTTTATAAATTTTTTGTACTAGTATTTGTTATATTTTTTTCAGTTCTGAAAAAATGTTTTCTAAACCAGCCAGAAAGATCTCGATGCCGCTGAAATAAGTAGAAAATTTCAACAGACTCGTCGTTTCGTCTTCATAAAGATGTCTGCAATGGAGAAAGAAAAATCCGCGTCTCTTATTTAACCATCGCAGTGTGAAAAGTAGGCTATTTATAGATTTTTTCTTTTATTAAACAATTTTACACGCTAATAATAAAAAAAAATGTATACGTGTAGAAATATCATCATCAACATGTTTAAAAAAAAATTAATATGGATTTTTTTCTGCATTAAAAGCTTTAAAATAAATAGTAATTGCTTTTGAGGTAAATATTAAGTGTTAGATCTAGCAAATTTGAGTTTTAAAACATTAAAAACTACAAAATTTCTTGTAAAACACAGGCATTGAAAGTTTTTAGCTTTTTCACTGAAATCAGAATTTTTTTAATCTTAATGTCATTTTGTCTCTTTCTGAGACATACAAAATCATGAAAAAAATCATGATCTAAAATAGGGGGGGAGGAGGGGGTAAATGGATAAAATTATAATGGTGTACAAATTCTATGCTTTTAAGTTTTCCTTGTAACATTTTCAACATTGTAAATATATGAGTAACAATATAAGCTTAATTTTTTTTTTCTAGTTTTCCCAGTTTCACAAAATATTCTTTGAAATGTAAAATGAAGCGGTGGGAGGGGGGGGGGGGGGGACTAAAGAAAAAAAAGAACTAGATTTTTAAAAAATATATTTCTTTAAAAAGCACTAAACTAAAATACGTAATAAATTACCTCTATTTTGTACTCCTAATGCCTGCACATGTAATCTTTATGACATTATCTCTGATTTTTGTTTTTTTGCTTCAGTTTGAGTATCTATGCTAATACAGTACAGAAATTTTAACACAAGGATGTGCTTGAACTCATAATATAGTATAAATAAAAGAAATTAGCGTGGACAGATATAATACTGGTTTTAACACCTAAATTAATAATACTAGAACTATGTTAGTGAAGAACTGCTAAGTAAATCGACAAAGAAATTGCATATGAAAGTATATAGATATATTTATTTATTTTTGACAGTGTAAAATTTGAAATTGAGTGGTGTTTAAAAGTTAATAAGTTTGATAAAAATGAAATTGTTCGCCCAGGTCATTGCCACTGTTGATATGATGTCAGCGTTACATGTTTTTAGTTTATAATATAGACTCTTAATTTAGAAAATTCGGCAGACTTGTTACTTTTGAATTCCAAATTAAATTTAAAATTAAAATGTTTCTTCTGTTTATTGGGATTTGTTTTCATTCACTTTCTATGTAAAATTAAATTATTTAAATATTTTAATAATTGTTTTGACCGCTTGGTCAAAACATATCTTCATATTTATCAGGATGTTTAAAACTACCTTTTTTACATAGTTGAAACCAATACAACCCTGGTCTGTAAGCTGTTTACATTCTTTTGTGAGTACTTGTTTTTTAAATTATTCAAAATATTTCCAAACGACCAAAAAACAGAAAAAGGAAATTTGTTTTTAATGTAACATTCTCATTTCATATATCATTCAAGATCTCTAAAATTACTTTTTGTTCAGTATTAATAGCTTTAGTTTAAATAATATAATACCACAATCTTAGGCACTTAATTAATAAAATGTATTATGACAGGGTGCACTTACCTGCTAATTCTGTCCATTTATAAATAGTTAAATTAATTTATATGAGTTGAAGTTTTTATAGCAATCAGGGGTCTGTCCAGACTTTTTCCCCTGGGTCCTGTTTTTGTGAAATTGGAAACAACTTTTTATATTCGTGAAAAATCTAATCCTAATTTTGTGAATTTGAAATGATCGTTATATTCAGGTTCTTGTTTATACATTTTTACGGAGATATATGGATATAAAATACATGTATTTTCTTTATATATGTAAAAGTGACATGTCGGATTTTACTTTTAAATGATTAATTTGGGAAATGTTTGGTTTAAAGATGGAAAAATTTTGTGAAAAGCCTATTTTTAAGACAAAGAATTTTGTGAAGGGTCCTGTTTTGAAATGAAAAATTTTGTGAAGGGTCCTTTAAAGGACCCAATTTTTTCCTAAACAGATCCCTGGCAATAGGTATTCAAATATCTGTTTTTATCAGTATTGAAAGGTTATATATCATTAAGTATATCACATTTCAAGAGGAGGAGGCGAGGGATGTGAAAGAGAGAGGGTGTTTACATATTTTGTGACATTGAATCAAAAATTGAATTGAAATATATCAACAGAAAGACAGATTTTCATATGTTGAACATACAAATTATATAAAGCTAAATTGGGTAAAAGATGTGTTGCATCAGAATGCTTAATTTCTAATTGTATGATTATCATTTGCGGAATTGTTAGAGAAAGAATTGGACTTAAAAACGTAAACGAATTTTCTTAAGATCTCTGAATTTGGTTTGCGGTAAATTTCAGTGCTTCAAAAGTTTTACAGATATTTTTATGAATTTTTTTTTACATATATATATATAGATATGCTGTGAACTGAAAGTTAAAATGTATGTTGTATTTTTTTTACACATTTATATATATATTTAAAAGTTACCTGCATTTTGTGCTCCTAATGCCTGCACATGTACATTTTATGACATTATCTCTGATTTTTGCTTTAATGCATTTTGTTGCTGCAATGTTTGCTTCAGTTTGAGTATCTGCTAATATAGTACAGAAAATTTAACACAAGGATGTGCTTGAACTCATAATATAGTATAAATTAAGAAAATTGGTGTGGACAGAAATAATAGGTTTTGGTTTTAACGCCTAAATTAATAATACTAGAACTAAGTTAATGAAGAACTATTCAGTAAATCATCGACAAAGAAATTGCATATGAAAGTATATATATATATATATACATACATGTTTTTTTTTTGTTTTTTTTTATGTTGTAAAATTTAAAATTGGGATGGATATTAGATAAATAAATTATACTTTAGAACTCATAGACTGTAAATTCTTTATTGAAAGAATAACTAACAGTGTTTTTGCATGATAAAAATTGGTTTTTATGCTTATTATTTTTATAAATTTTTATTTTCTATTCATGTTTGCGATTTCAACTAAGTTTTACAATTAGGTCTGAAAGGTATCTCATGAATAAAAATTACCATATTATATGTGAATAAAATACGCATGGAGCATTTTTGCTTTTTGATCAACCAAAGCACAGCGTTACTGCGAAAGTATCTCGTAAAACGGTGGATATTATTTTAGTAAAAATGTAGGTTTTTTACATATTTATTGTTAAAATTTTATTGTATGCATATATACATATATATTATAAGTAATATTAATTTATTTTATGGTATTTAATGTTCATTAATATTGAAATACTAATGTTTCTGACTTAAAAGTTGATTTTCTCAAAATGAAAATTTTCGAATAACGTCAATTTTCAAAATGTTCCATGCGCCTTCCTAATTTTCAGAGTTCTTCAAAATTTGTTATGTATTTACCTTATGGTACATAAAATGGATATTAGATAAATAAATAGTACTTTAGAACTCATAGGCTGTAAATTCTTTATTGGAAGAATAATTAACAGTATTCAGGGATCTGTTTAGAAAAAAATAGGGTCCTTTAAAGGACTCTTCACAAAATTTTTCATTTCAAAAAAGGACCCTTCACAAAATTATTTTCCCTAAAACAGGACCCTTCACAAAATTGTTTTCCCTAAAACAGGACCCTTCACAAAATTCTTTGTCTTAAGAATAGATTTTTCACAAAATTTTTCCATCTTTAAACCAAACATTTCACAAATTAATTATTTAAAAGTAAAATCTGACCTGTCACTTTTACATGTATAAAGAAAATATATGTATTTTATATCCATATATAGATTCTTAAAAATGCACAAACAAGAACCTGAATATAACGACTATTTCAAATTAACAAAATTATGATTAGATTTTTCACAAATATAAAAAGCTGTTCACAATTTCACAAAAACAAGACCCTGTGAAAAAAGTCTGGACAGACCCCTGGTATTTTTGCACGCTAAAAATTGTTTTTTACACTTATTATTATTTTATTAATTATATTTTCTATTCATTTTTACGATTCCAACTAAGTTTTAATCTTAGATATGAAAGATACTCATAAATAAAAATCAGTGTATTATATGTAAAAGAACTGCGCATAGAGCATTTTCAATTAATTATTTCAATAATTAATAATTACCAAAATAATTAATATTTTTCCTTAAAATTTTAGTTATTTTTACATAACTACATTTGCAATCACATATTTAATTTTCAAGCAAATCGGTTTAATTTTTTTTAAAGTCTACCTTCGCCTTAAACTGATTTAGTTAAATCAGAATTTTCGATGATGGCTTGAAATCTATTTATTTAAATCGGAATTTTCGATGATAGCTTGAAATCGATTTAGTTAAATCTGTTTTACGATGTTTGCTTTAAATCGATTTAAGCCAATAGATAAATACGATTTCCGGTGTTAATTTTAAATCTATTTAAAACCTATTTGTTCGACTGCAAGAACACCAATCGTTCTACATTTTCAAGAGATAAGGCATTTCTTTTATTATTGTAAATACCTTAGGAAAAGTGTGTTTGCTTCACTGTGTTTTAAAATTTTCATATGTTTAAATAAAATGCATCTTAAATTATGTCAAAGTTCATAAAAAAAGCTTGTGTATTTTCTGAAAATTAGCTGATACTGATAATTTTGCATAGTAGTAAGACTCTAAAGATTTTTTTTTTTTATCTAGTTAAAGCAAAATTTTGTCTTTCTGATTCTGCATCCTTCAACTTGATATATTAGACCTGGATACCATGGATAAATCCAATGTGAGTAAATATTTATATTATATAAATTAAATTTTGTCATGGTTTTAAAAATTTTGTGGTTTATTCAGAGTTTTCCCAAGGAAGTTTCAGAAGGGTGCTGCACACTGCCTACCCTTTTATTAAAAAAAAAAAAAAAAAAAAAAAAAAACCACCCTTCTACCCAGGGCTGGATTTTTGTCGGCAGAAAGGGGTTTCTTCTGTGCCATTGGTAGAAAGTCGTTATAACCAGTTTTAACTGGCAAACTCATTTCGTTACATATTCTGAGGCTTTTTAATAGTATTAAATTCCTTAAGTGAATTTTATTCAGGATAAATAACAAATAAAATACAGTAGACTCTCAAAATCCGCAACCCTAAAATCCACACATTGTTTCAGATGTAAACAGTGAAACTTACAGTTAAGATATAGGGGGAAATTCCAAGCTTTTTTATTTTTATCATTCTGTACTCATTTTATTATGTAATTCTGGTTAATATTGAACTCTTGCTTTTTCATAAAGGAAGTATAAATTTATCTCTGGAAATTTTCAAGATAACACTTATATTAGTGGTGATTGATCTTTTTATCAAATACATTTATGCATTAATCAAGCTTTTCTGTTTATTAAATCTGGCCAAACATCAAATAAAATTTTGTAATTTTAGGGTTTTGTAATTTTTATGGTTTATTAATTATTTATGTCACCTTTACATTATTTCACATAATTATTTTAATATTTTACTTTATTGTAAGCATTCATGATAATTTCCAGTGCATTATTACATTCAAATTACTGTTTAAAAAATGTAAACAAAACAGTGACCAGAAATCCGCACAACCTCTGGTCCCAAGCTGTGTGGATTTGAGAGTCTACTGTATTGTGGATAGTTTGTATTAAAAAAAAATGAATAATGTAACAGATAAAATTTTTGTTATATTATGGTTGTGTAATTTTATTTATAAATATTAGATTTAGATTAGATTGTATTTATAAATATAAGAGTATTTAAAAATCTCAGTTTTATATTTCCTATAAAAGGTGTATATCGTAACTTATAATTGATTCCTTAATTAAAGCAATATTTCATTTTCCTGAAAATCAGCTTAAATTAAAAATTTGACACCGTTATCTGAAAGATCCTGTGCTTTTATAGGAAAAGTTGAAACACTCTTAGATTGCTTTCTATCGGAATAACAATATATGAAAATTATGTCTACTAACGAATGAAAGTGACATCGTAAATGTGCAGAGCAGAACTTCAGCATCAGCAGAGTTCATAATTAAAAATAGAATCGCTAATGTTGTCTTCATATGAAGGGCGAGTATGACTCGAACACAATAGAAGACTAAAAATTTGCAAACCTAAGCTAATGCTGATTGACTAAAAATGAAAAAAAGTATTTATGTCGCATTAGATCTCGAAAAAAATAAATAAAATAAACGGTCCAATAAAAAAAAATTATCTACTGTCACAAACGAAAATCTATCAAATAATTTATAAAAAATATTTATTGAAAATAATTTATTAAATTTTTCTTCAGTTTTTATGTTTACATGTTTTGTGAAATTCTAGATCATATTTTAACTGCGTGTAGTAAATCAGGTGAAGTTTAATGCAAAAAAGTTATATTTTTCTTACATTAATGAGAAATAAACATGAATATTTTTAAGGGAAAATTCTGATTTTATGGAGTTTTGACTTGCAACTTCTGAAAAGCTCCTTGATTTTCAGTTTGTTACTCACAGCATGAGTGTAAAATATCATTGTTTATCCACAATTGTATTTGTCATCCAAAACAAATTTAAATATGTTTATAATAATTCAATTTTGTTTTCATATTAAAAAATGTCGAACAGTAAAAACTTAAAATATTGCTCAAAATACCTAAATTTTATATAAAGCAGTGTCTCTTGCATAAATTATATCTTATTTTAAGTGTTGCAAGCAATCTGAACATACTATGTTTCTTAAATTTTTACATTTGAAAAATAATCTTCGAAAAAGTCTTCATTTTATGCAATTTTCATTTTCAATGGTGTCGATCACTCGCATGCATATATGTACTTAGTTTGTGTTATGTAAATACAGTTTGTTTACATGTTTTGTGAAATTCTACATCATATTTTAACTGCGTGTAGTAAATCAGGTGAAGTTTAATGCAAAAAAGTTATATTTTTCTTACATTAATGAGAAATAAACATGAACTTTTTAAGGGAAAATTGAAAAACACATGATTTTTACATGTTTGATTGACGACATTTTTTTTCTGCACCCAACCGATGAAATTAAGGATTCTTATGCAACCGATAGATGAAATTAATGATTTTTACATGTATCATGAACTATTTTCTTGATTCTTATGTGCCCGTTTGACAAATTTTGTTAATTCCCCCCCCCCTTTTCCTCCCCAAGAGGCACTTTTCTAAATTTATTGACACCCTTCATGTCATATATCGTTGAGAAGGTCTGTGACAGCTTAATCATATTATGTATCTCCGGTGTCCCCCCCCCCTCTTCGCCCCACCAATAGTTACCCGGTTAGGTCGACGAGTGCGGCAGGGGTTAAGTCCACTTCCAGAAATTTAAACAAAGAGTATTTTAAACGTATGCTGAGTTTTAACTCCCGAATTCTCCAAAACTAAGACCAATTTTAAAAAATCCTTTCAAAAAAGTAGTTAGGTGTACGACACCTACAACATACTTTAAAATCATCTGTGCAAAATTGCTATGCACCATCCTTGTTAGTACTTTTATTTTTATGTTATAAAACTATATTTTTTATCTCAGAAAATTTTATGAATTTATTTTGGAACTCTGCTGTTTCATAAAGTTGGCTGGTATTGTCCTCCCCCCCCCTCCCCCCCCTCCCCCCCCAAAAAAAGAAACCTGGTGATATATATATATATATATATATATATATATATATATATATATATATATATATATTCGGATTTAAATAGTTCTTGCTCTGTTTTCATTTTATATAGGTAATGATTTAGATAACAAATTTGTTTTTTTTTTGTTTTTTTTTTTCAATTTACTTAGTAATTTTAGTTTTTATATCATAAAATAGTGTCTCATAAAATCTTCTAATTTATTTTGTAGAAGAGTCAAAATTAATTTTATCAGTTAAAAGGGGTTATTCGGTGAAAATTGCAAATAAATCAAAATATTTCTTTTTTTTTTCACTCAGTTTGTGTGTTTATTTTTTTATAATATTTAAAATATTTATGTAATATGTGTTTTATCTTTTAATAGGGAATACTTGGTTATATGTAATACAAAAGATCAAAGCCCCTCCCCACAAGAAGCAGATGTGCAAACTAAAGATTCAGAGCCTGATTGATACTAATGCAAATTTTTATTGTACATGTTTATATATCTTCAATAATTTTACTAAATATGTATATAAAAATAAATATTGTTTGTAAAAATATGTTTAATAAATGTATATTAAGATTATAATATTATTTTTCTTTTCTTTTTTTTTTTTTTAATGATATCGCAGTAATAATAACAAATGCAGGGTGTGTACAGCTCTTAAAAAAACTTATTTCTGATGAAGAATTTCTAAAAAAAAATTATTTGCTCATTGTTTCTGTACCTAGTTTATTATAGAAATAACATTCAAGAATTGTTTCCTTCAAATTCTATTATCACTGATATTTGACTGTTTATTTTATGTTTGAACAGATTTTATGAAATCACACTATCCTAGATTTTTTGCAGCATCAGAAACCTATATTTTCTGAGTTTACAAATTTAGGTGAAAACTGAATAAGGACTAGTGAACATTTTGACCAAAATGTTACATAAACATACTTTATTAATGTAAAAAAAGGGCAAGTTTTACAGAGCATCATTCATAATCAAAAGGATTGTTGTTACATTTAGTTGTGAGTATACCTATGTTTTCATATAGCTACAAAACACGTTGAAAAAAAAAAATCACCATATTTATTTGCAGAAATCTGCAACTAAATAAAGTGAAGATTATTTTTAAAATATAATGGTTACATAAAAGCATTATTAAAAAATATATATTTTATTTGAGATTGCTGGTAAATAAAATATTAAATCATTTTGTAAGGATAAGCACATTTAATATTATGATTGCCAGTTAGGCAGTTTTTTTTATTTAAAATGCTACTGCGTTTCCAAACAGCAATATTTGCCAGATAAATGATAGTAGAAATAATATATAATAATGACAGATCAAATGTGTCAAATATTGCTATTTGAAAATAGTGGTAGCAATCAGAAAAAAAAAATCTTTCCCTTCCCATATGATAACACTGCAATTATCCCCTTTTTCTTCCTCACATAATGAACCCATAAAAGTAATATTGCCTGAAGACACCAGTTTAAAATTTACGGGCAATCGTACTTTTTTAACATATTAAACAGATTTCTAATTTTACGGGGAGTTATACTTTTTAACATATTAAGCTAATTTTATAGGCCATATCCATTTTTTCACAGGACACATATCACCAGTTGTTTTATTTATAAACTCAGTAAGGATATTTTATTTATATTGCTGTATTAAAATCTTTTTTTTTTAATTTACCTAAAAATCGTAAAATCAGCTTCTGCTCATTTAGTGCTGTTGTTATAATGCTCATTTAATATCGAATTGAATTTCTACATATTTAAATATCTATAGTAAAACTTAAGTCAATTTTCTTATCCATAACATACAAAGACTTATGGCGATTGCTGTGGTAATATTGAAACACGTTAGGACTTATTGCTTATTTTGAATCTAAGTATTTTGATATATGTGAGGAAAACTCCATTCTAGATATTTAAAACTGAAAAATTCGGTTTCATATTAAAAGAATACCATTACCAAAAACTCCAATATACAAAAATATTTACGTAAATTTTTTTCTGTATAATATTGAAAAGCCATTAGTAAACTACTGCAAAAATTTTGTACAGTTACAAATACTTTTTGGTGAGTGTAAATAAAATATTTTCGATACAATACTAAAAAATTATTAGCAAATTTACAATTCTTCTAAAGTGGCAATGAACTTTCTGGCGAGAATACAAAAACTGTTTCAGATACAATAATACAAAATCACTGGTAATTTTTCTGACATTACTTTAATAAAATTACCAAAAACTGTTTTGCTAAAATACATTAATATTATGTTATGTACTGTTTTAAGGGGGGGGGGGGAGATACACTTACAAAAGATTTTTTTGTACATTTACTAAGAATTGTTTTGTAAATTTGTGAGGGACTTTATAGTACATTTACTACGATTTATTTAGTATTGTACTTAAGGGGGAAGTTCAGGTTGAGCAGCCGGAAAATGACAATAATTTGACCATTACTAAAAGTTCTGTAGTTTCAAAACCAATTAATGAAATACAACAATTTTTTTCTATACTTTCATAAAATACTAATGGTTTTTAAAAAACATTCAAATATATATATATTTAGCAACATTAATTAGTTAAATTTTAATGACAAAATTAATGTTTTAAAAATATATTTTCAGATATGCATTTTGCGCGCAAGATTTTAAAAATTCTACTGCAGATACATATTTAATATTGTATTTATATTTACTTATACTACTATATTTTACACTGAACCTCAATTTAGCCTGAGTTTTGTCATAGAAAATTTTTTATTGAATAAATAAGCACATTTTTTTTTTTTTTTTACTAAATTTAATAAATATGATTTTTAAAGCCATTAATTATGCAAATGAATTTGAATGTACTTTTAAATTTAGGTTCAGTGTAAAATGTAGTAGTATAAGTAAATATAAATGCAATATTAAATATATATCTGCAGTAGAATTTTTAAAATCTTGTGCGCAAAATGCATATTTGAAAATTCATATTTTAAAAACGTTAATTTTGTCATTAAAATTTAACTAATTAATATTGCTAAATTTATAGATATTTGAATGTTTTTGAAAACCATTAGTATTTTATGAAAGTATAAAAAAAATTCTATTTCATTAATTGGTTTTGAAACTACAGAGCTTTTAGTAATGATCAAATTAATGACATTTTCCGGCTGCTCAACCTGAACTCCACCCTTAAGTACAATACTAAATAAATCGTAGTAAATGTACTGTAAAGTTACTTACAAATTTACAAAACAATTCTTAGTAAATGTACAAAAAAATCTTTTGTAAGTGTACTAAATAATCCTTAGTAAATTTACTAAAAATTCTTTAGGAAACACTTTAAAAAACGTTAGTACGTTTACTAAATAATCCCTAGTAAATTTACTAAAAATTCTTTAAGAAACTTCCTGAAAAAACGTTAGTACGTTTACTAAATAATCCTTAGTAAATTTACTAAAAATTCTTTAGGAAACTCCTTAAAAAACGTTAGTACGTTTACTAAATAATCCTTAGTAAATTTACTAAAAACTCTTTAGGAAACTCTCTAAAAAATCGTTAGTAAGTTTACTAAATAATCCTTAGTAAATTTACTAAAAATTCTTAAGGAAACTCCCTAAAAAATCGTTAGTAAGTTTACAAAAAATTCTTTAGTAAACTTCCTAAAAAATCGTTAGTAAGTTTACTGAACATTATTTAGTAACAGTTACTAAAACAACTTTAGTAATTTTACATGATTTTTTTTTGTTACAGTTACATGAAAAGTTCTAGGCATCCCAGTTTCCTAGAAAATTCTTAGTAACCTTACAGATTGTTTTTTACAGTGTAGTCATGGAAAGTTCGAACTCACTGAGTAAGTTTGTGGAACTCCCTCATACCCGGTTCAGATCGGATATTTAAGATATCTTAGACCGCCGAACTCGCTGAGGGAGTTCCAGAAATTCACTTAGTGAGTTCGAACTTTCTATTGCTAAATACAGCCAGTACCACTCCTCAATCTGATTGGTTGTTGAGGTTGCCTTTAACATATGCGCATGCGCACATTCTATGTTTGTTCATATTTCGGACACGGTGATGTTCAGTGAGTTATCTTAGATGAGTTTTGCGGTGTGGACAGGTATTCGATTCCGGGAAAGTAACACCTCAAAAATGGCGGTCTAAGTTATCTTAAATGTCCGATGTGAACAGGGTATCAGTGAGTTTGGCGGTCTAAGATATCTTAAATATCCGATCTGAACAGGGTATTACAGAATAGTATTAAGAATTTTCATACAATGACATGAGTGAAAATTTAAATAATTTAAAAAATGCCATATTCTATAGTAAGCTACTTGTACTGCACTTCAAGTGATGTATACCAATTTCAATATTACTAAAATAGTATAACATCATTAAAAGACACAGCAAACGAATTTTCCACATAAACCATAAAATAACAGAATTCTTTTGCGCAGCCCTCTATATGATTTAATAGAATTTATGCACGAAAAGGTATATTAAAAAAAATTGTTGAATTTAAAATCGCATACTACAATTGAAACGCACTTTCAGCAATTATTGCTCATAGACAGTACTATAACCGAATTCTTTTGTGTGTTCCTGTAAATGAATGATAAATGCTATGCACATGATATTCTATATTAGCCATCTTCTAATGCACTTTAGTGTTCTATATCAATTTCAGTATGTTTGAAATAATATAACATCATTAAAATACATTAAAACAATTTTTCTCCATAGACCGGAATGTAACGAATTATTTTGAATGCCCTTATAAACTAACTATACATGCTACACACTTCTTTTTCAATACCGAACATGTCATAGTAAACCGCAATAGCGTGTATTAATTACATGACAATCAAGAGTGTATTTACGCGAGTTAGAGCACGGACAAACAAACTGAATTCACAAACACTTTTCAACTATGTTGGATAGTGTTAAAAAAATAAAAATCCATAATGTGAAAATACATTTATTTTATGTTCTGGCAAGACTCTTTGAAGATATATAAAACGAATTTCCAAAGATTTTATTAAGATAAAAAGTGTTAAACGCTGAAGAAAATGTATTCCGTTCTATGGCGATCCATCTGTTTTTGAACAAAATTGGCGAGTATTTCGTCAATGTCCAATCGCTTTCTTGTGTAGGATCTCTAGTGTATACGTTGGAAATCTGTTTATCTCACAATTTACTAATATATCTCCCATTTTCATGAAATATCTCATGTATTTTCCAAGTTTATCTCGAATTATTTTAATTATTGTTTTTCGAAGGCTGTATAATTCAAATTTCTCACAACAGTGGCATTTCATATCAGCAGCAAAAACCAAAGAACTTCCTAAAGAAGAAAGAGACTGATAAGCAACCAGAACACTAGCGACGACAATGAGGAAAACCTTTGGAAAAAAAGTTAAAAAAAAGTTTGATGGTTCATAACACTATATTTTCTTTTAGTAATACCATTTAAGTATGTATCACTGGAAAGATAATGAATTCAAGAATATCATGCAATACAGTTTCGTTCAATTTTTAATATACTATAAAAAATTATAGCCAAATAATCAGAAAAAGGCAGTAAAACTTGTTTAAGTTAAGGTGAAGTGTTTTTCTATCACTTGAATGCAGTCAATGTGCATTAATGTTCTCTCATCTGTTTCGACGTGTTTTCTAAATGTGATCGATCAAATATTTAATGAAATCAATCTTGGAAGTCCAGAGGATATATTTTGTAACTAGAGACATTGAAGAAGTCGACAAGATAACTTACAAAAAATATCCTCTGGACTTCAAGATTGATTTTCAGGAAAGAATAAAGTGTCCGCTTTCAGAAACTTATCAAAGAAAAGCTGAAGTTAAGTTTTGGGTACTTGGATTGAAAATAAATTTATGAAGTTTTCTTTAAGGCGTATAAATATTGTTTTTTATTTTTTTTTATGTGAATGGTTATTGATTGTTGAAGAGAGATATATCTTTTTCAGCCCTAAAAATTATCGTACACACAAAAGAAAATTATTAGAAACTTGATATTTTAGCAGAAATGCACATTGAATCTGATGTACAGGGTGTGTCCAGAAAGTAATGAGCTTGATTCCACAAAATTCGTTTATTTGAAGATAATTTTACGGACGCTTAATATTCTTAAAAATAGCCTCCTCCTGCCTTAGTACACCGACCGTTTCCAACGGCTCTGCCACCCATTTATGCCCGTCTGGAAGTCTTCAATTGAAATGCTGTTCAGAACTCGCGTTACGTTTACTGCAAGTTCTCCAGATTGTCAAAACGATGATCTTTTAAGCTGAATTTTAACCGAGATAATAGAAAATAGTCCGACGGTGACCGACCGGGGCTGTACGGTGGTTGGGGCAGCGTTGCGGCGCTGTGTTTTGCCAGGAACTGAATCAATTTGAAGGATGTGTTTTGCGCATTTGAAGTTTTATCTTGACGATTTGATGCACAATCGATTTTGTAAGTCTCAACGTCTCCGCAATTATTCGGACATTCATCCAACGATCAAAGTCCAAAAGCACTTTAATTTTAGCCACGTTGTCTGAAGTTCCGAGAACTTGATGGACGCCCAGCGCGTTATTCGTCATCGACGTCCTCTCTTCTATCTTTGAAGGCTTTGTGCCACCGAAACACTTGAGTTTTGGACAAAGAATCCTTCCCGTAGGCTTCTTGTAACATGGCAAGCGTCTCAGTATCCGATTTGTTTAGCTTTACACAAAACTTTATGATGTATCACTGCTCGACATTCCGCAGCACTCTGAAAACCTAACGCCACTTCCAAACATGTGTATGCTTCACGAGCGATCTGTGCGCTGCAAAGACTCAAGGCCAACTAACTTCGGTCTTCGGCCAGACTCTGTAGCTGACAGCCCCCACCGCACGTACTGACTGCCCGCAAACTGCGCCCTTTTGGCCTTCTGCTTGGCGCGAAAAGTTCGGTCTCATTACTTCTTGGGGAGACCCACATTAAACTTTTGGCAGTTCAGTCGATCAAAGTATGAGAAAATTGTTTAAAACAACCCAGATAAATGTGCAATATTAAAACAATGTTTCAATTGATATGCAATATAAAATTTTTGTATTAAAATTATTTATTAAAGTAAGCATTTGTTTTGTGTGTGTGTGGGGGGGGGGGGAGGGGGAGATGGAAGGCGGACTCTTTTTAAAAATTATATTAATCCTGCATTATACATTAATTTGTAAATTTATATTTACAAATAATTTGTAAATTAATAATAATACTTTGTAAATATTTCTTAAAGAATATTAGAGGAAACTAACTCTGTCTAAGGCAGAATTAATCGGAAAGGGGAAATTTTACCGTCGTATACAGCATACCTCCTTCAGACAGATTTTGTTTTGAAAATCGTTCTGGGGAATTTAAAATATTTCCGCATTTGACAGATTTCCGACTTACGCTGAATACGGCTTTAAACAGAGTTTTATATATTTTTAAAATTTATAACGTTCTCAAAATTATGTTATATATAGCAGAGCTGCCAAGTATCTCAATTTTTGAATATCAGTATTTTCGTATAGAAAATTTTGCTTTAACTTATCTGCGAATTCAGTAATTAAGCAAAATAAAATTTTCTATAGAAAAATACTGGTTTTGAAAAATCCGGAAACTTAGCAGCTCTGGTAGAAGCAGAAGTCGAAGCATAGGGTCGGAGAGGGTCGCAAAAAGATTGAGCTTAGGTGCCCATGATGTCATTGATCCGTCTCTAACTTGGTGCAGTATTTTATTCATACATGTTTTTATATAAATACATATAAAACATGTCAAACTTGAATAAAGTCTTATATCATGAGAGACATGATATAGCATAGCGGAATTGGGATAGTTGATCTAGATCAAATAAATGTCACTTTAAGTTTTTTAAATAGATAAATTATAAATTAATGTAAATGTATTTGCATATTAAATAATTTGTAACATAACGTAAATTAATGTACATGTGTTCTTAAAGAATATTACAGAAGCTTCTGTCTATGATGAAATTTATCGGGACGAAGAAAATTTTCCGTTGGCTTGGTATTTTATTTTTATCCTAAAAATTACGGATACTTTCAGGTATTTTCCGAACGGAAGTATTTGATCTATAGAGATTAATTAGTCAGGGCCTGTTTACCGAATAGGCCCGTGAAGCCCGAGCTTACCCGCTGAAATACAAAGGGGCTCCCCAAATTTACTTTTCAAAACTAATTTTTAGGGGAAAAAATTCAGTCAGGGTAAAAAATGTATTTTTTTTCTTAATTATAGCTACTAAATTTTCCGTCAGACTATTACAGACACATTTATACTCAATTTTATTTTCTGTTCATATAATAAATGGTATAAAACAGTGATTAAATGCAACTTATTTTCATTTCTCTTATGTTTTACATTTTAATTTCAAACGTGCTAAAAGTAACAGAAAATTTAATCTGTATAATTATATTTTGTCTATATTCATAAAGAGTGGGAAAATGATATAAAATATGGAGCACCTCTTTAGGCACCTCTCTAGTTACGGCCCTGATGACCACAGAACATTTGAAAAAGAAAGCCCAAAGTAGTAATTTATGTGTTTTTGTAGCGGATTATTGAAAATGTGAAATTTACGAAGCCCAAATGCACATCACATTTTCTACACGCCTGGCCTACCTCAGCAACACCGTCTCGACATACATTCCATCAGAGCTGTCCGCTCTGCTGCTCCGCATATGATCCCTTCCAAAGTCGAGACGGTATACTGACCTCAGCCTTGGTCACGTGTTTTCGCCATATTGTTTAACTACTTTATACTCAGAGTCTGAGGAGATGCGCCAAACTTGTTCTGCGTTATTACATGATTTGCAGTGAAAGGTAAGGAGTTTTCCGATTATTTTTCATACTGAAATTGTATTTAGAAAAAAAAAAATCTCACAATCCTTTCTAAGAGAGAAATGACTTGTTGAGTTACCGAAACGGGAACTGATTTCGATTTACGGATAAATTATCGGATATCGGTGTGCATTTTAGCGACGACTAGAATACTAAAACGGGTATGAAATTTAAATTATGACTATTTAAGCTAAAGAATTTTTAATATTTGTACTATTTACTTTTTATTAATCGAAAATATTCTTTATGTAGAATTTTATGCCTTTTACGAAAGTGCAATAATTGTGATAATATTAAACTTATTTATGAAAATTAATCAGCGGAAACGAAACTAATTAAATCGTACAGAATACGAAAGTGGCTGAAAAACGATGAAAGTTGATTTAATAAAAACAGTGATTAATAAAAAACAACAGCAAAAGGCTTTGCCGTGATTTCTTTTAACTGGCTAATTATTTTTGATTTGATTTTCTTTTTTGAAAGAAGATGGCAGCACCATACAGAAAAATTTCATGAAAAGTATTTTTTCAGTGAGACCGTATATTCTTCTGCGCGGGTTGGGTTGAACCATAGATATAATTTAAATGTAAGTCTTGCGAGTAAAGAAAAATTTACATGATTGTTGAAGAGAAAAAAAGAATCGAACTATGTGTGTTTGATGGGGTGGGGTAAGGAATGAAAAGACAGAAATTTTCGGGGGTGGGGAAAGAGATTTGGAAATCCGCTTAGAATCTCACACATAACTTTTAATATTAAAGCTTTAGCATTATAATTTTAACCGCCACCCCCCCCCCCCCTAAAAATGAAAAAGTATTCATTTATATACATAACTTTTAATTTCGATAGAAAACAAATACTGCTGATGGAATTGAAATCTCAGTTAAATACTGCTTTGATACACTTCCAAGTTGAAAAATATTTAATTACTAGCAGATCTGCCTGACTATGTTAATCATGAGGTCCTTATAGGTAAAATAAATAAAAATGTAATAACATGGCGAGCACAATAATGGAGCTCTGTACATTCCCGCAGAAAAAAAAAAGAAGTTACTTAGACATAATCATGGAAAAAAAAAAAACCTTGGTTTTATAAATGAGGATGTCCATTTTCTTTGGTGCATGTAACAGAAAAATATACGTTTTTCCCTGACACTATGAAAAAAAAAATCAACCAAATGGCGTAGCATTTAACAAAACTCTTTTTCGTTTGGCATTTATTTATATTATGAAATTAAAAAAATAAATAAAATAAACCTTTTCCTTAGAAAAATGTATTACTCAAAATATCTAATCAAAAATCAGCAATAGTTGTCTTATTCGTGTGAACTTTCCTAATCGGGTTCATAGCCGATGTTTGCGGCAAAATCACTAAAGTAGGTCTAAAATCACTGAAATATGTGTTTAACTATTTTTTTTAGCAGGTTGATTTAGCTGTATTTTATGCTCTTACCTAAAACTGTAGCTGAGATTTGGCTAAATGACCTAAAACTTTCGACCCCCACCTCCCTAGTGGTTGAATGTCTAAAATCGTTGAAACGCATGTTTAACTATATTTTCTTTCTTTGAAAAATCGGATCAAGACCCACAAGAGTCAAATCCCAACCCGAAACTGAAACAATTAAAAGTGAAACTGGCTCGCAACGAAAAAAAAAATTAGCATAAATTGATTTACCCTAAAAATAGAATTAAGTATTCACTAATTTTAGACACTGAAGAGTCGTAAAATCGGCCAATAAGGTAATATTCTTATGCATTCTTTGTAAACATTTTAAGTTCCTGCTTCTATTTTTTTTATTATAAAGTTATACATAAACATAGTTTCTAACATTCAAATTTTCTTGTTAAATAAAAATATTTGCTTTATATAATCTCAGAAACTCTGTGTATAAACAAGGCAAATTTTACTATTGAAAATTAGTGGTAACAGAAAAGTATAAACTTTGGCAGTTTTATGTGAAAACATTCACATCCTGAGAGTTATTACAATAAACATGGAGGAAACCAGGTTGTTTGTACAAGCTACTAATTAGCCTAATTAGCCTAAAACTGCTAGTACTAATTAACCTAAAACTGCATAGGCTCATTGGAATAAGGCTAAAAATTAATTAAATAATTTTAGTAAATTAATTAAATTTTACTATTGAAAATTAGTGGTAACAGAAAAGTATAAACGTTGGCAGTTTTATGTGAAAACATTCACATCCTGAGAGTTATTACAATAAACATGGAGGAAACCAGGTTGTTTGTACAAGTTACTAATTAGCCTAATTAGCCTAAAACTGCTAGTACTAATTAGCCTAAAACTGCATAGGCTCATTGGAATGAAGCTGAAAATTATCAGGCTTATTAGGAAACATTGGATCACTTTCCAGCTGGCTTAAAGCTGCATAGCCGCTTTGCAATAAAATTTATTAATTTTAACACAATTATTGTAAATAATTCATTTAATTTTTTCAACTCAGTGAAAAAGTGTCCATTCCAGGATTCGAACCAGGGATCTTTTGGCTTAAGCTGCCATGCTCTGCTAACTATCCTGGTCGAATCTGGTGAACACATTTCACTCAGCTAATCTTATTGATCATGGCATCTGTTCAATCCAAGAGGTCCCTGGTTCGAATCCTGGACTGGAGACTTTTTCACTCAGTTGAAAATATTACAACTCATATGCTTTGCAATAAGCCTGAAAAATATCAGGTTGATTGCGAAATAGATGACTCTTCAATTAGCCCGGCTCTTTGGAAACAGCCTAGACCAGTGATTCCCAACCTTTTAGTCACCATAACCCACCGAAACACTCGTAAAATCACGATTGTCTTTCTCCCACTCTATAACATATCTCTTATTATTAAAAAAGAAATTATATTCACAGGGAGGGAAGCTAAAAGAGGTTTAACAACAGCAATACATTTCACTTTTTTTTTTTTTTTTTTTTTTTTTTTTTTAACTTTCTTTTATTTTTACAAGAAGAAAGTATTGGATTCATGAAAATGTTCGACTTCCGGTTTTCGACGGATTTATACGTTTTGGAAGGTCCTGAACATGATTTGACTGTTTTTAGAAAATGTCTGTCTGTGACTGTCTTGCCTGTCTGTCTGTATGTGACAAAAATTTTGTGGGCGCTCTATCTCAAGAACTAATGCACGAAATTTAATAAAACTTTATATCCAGTTAGTCCCTGATATAAATGGGTGCTGATTAGTTTTTGGTGAAAATCGCCCAACAGATGGCGTTGCTATGCTGCATTTTTCGGAATTTCCGCAATAGCTCTATCTCAAGAACTAATGCACGAAATTTAATAAAACTTTATATTCAGTTAGTCGCTGATATAAATGGGTGCTGATTAGTTTTTGGTGAAAATCGCCCAACAGATGGCGTTGCTATGCTGCATGTTTCGGAATTTCCGCAATAGCTATATTTCAAAAACTAATGCACTCATTTTCATCAAACTTCAGATTCAGTTTGACCTTGACATAAATAGATGCTGATTACGTTTTGGTGTAGATATCCCAACAGGTGGCGCTGCTAAACCATTTTTCTCATGATTTTTACGAAAGCTATATCTCAAAAACTAACGCACGGAATTTAATAAAACTTGAGCTTCAGTTAGACATTGATATAAATTGGTGCTGATTCTTTTTAGTCTATGCGAAACCTGTGTGAGATAGAAGAAAGTTTTGGGATTGACACATCCGACTAGTTTTTTTTTTTTTTTTTTTTTTTTATTAGCGTACCGAGCTCGTCTATTTTTCGGTCACAAATGTGTTTTTAACATACTAACTCTACAAATATAATAAAGACTATACATCTTCGCCATTTTGTCATAGAAAGTTTATTGATCCTTATCCACTTTTCTTGGTATGCAACAAAAGTGTTATATGGTTTGCAATTTTATCTTCACAAAATTTCTAGAAGCTACTCTCACATTTGGCATTAAATTTAATATCATTTAGGCAATTTTATAATGGATTTTAATAAACTCATTAAGAACTAGTGGCAATATTTTCAACGTACTAAGATTTCGTTATGAGTAACACAATACACACGGTCAAAAAGCATTTCTGGATATTTATCTTTGCCAATTTTAAGTATAGCTATAGTATTTTCCCATCATAACATACGTTTATAGTCTGATTTCAAATTTAATGTATATGTCATGTTCAGGGGTCGGAAGTAGCGCGCTACAAGTAGCGAAACTACTGTAGTCGCTACTTTTTGCAGTAGTTTGTAGTGTAGCGCGCTACATTTTGAATAATGTAGTGTAGGGAGTAGCGTGATACAGAAAATCAGTAGTTTGTAGCAAGAACCGACGCTACTTTTAACGCTACTTCAGAAAAAAAAAGTGCCATTCTGCAAATCACGTGGTCGAAATTGCTTCTTTTGTGCAGAATTTGTTCTGCTCAACAGTTTCCGAATCCCAGTGCCAAATATTAGCTGCAGTGTATAGCAACGCATCGTATGAAGTCATAGATTTTTTCCATAGACACTTGCTGCTGAAATCCAGTACTAACCCACCAAAAGAATTAATTTTCTTGTTGGAAACAATTGTCTATTTATTCGTTATTAAGTCTCCCAGTTTTAACGCCGGGTTTCTTATTATTCGGAATTGCACTATTTACAGATTTATTTATTGTTTGCATTTAGGATTGTTTTTCTGCAATTTTCTAGATTATAATATCTTAATTCTGCTACGAAATTTGTTAAGTGTGTATAAACAAACCTTTTGGAGAGAAACACAAAACATTTTCGTGTATGTTATCTTTCTTAATTTTTTAATGCCCTCGGTTATGTCGCATTTACTTAATTGTATCCTGGCAGACGTAATATAACGAGTGGTCACTTTATTATTTAATCCGTGTCGTCAATTTCTAGCGTAAATTGAACACTTTGACAAAATTTGAAAGTAGCGAAGTAGTGACTACTTTTGAAAAGTTGTTTGTAGTCGCTACTTTTTAAAACAAGTAGTTGTAGCTGTAGTTAACTACATTTTGGACAAAGTACTTGTAGTTGTAGTTCGCTACTATAAAAAAGTAGTTTTTCCGACCCGTGGTCATGTTATATATTTATTCACTATTATGTATGAGACCTGCACTAGAATCATAGGAAATTTACTATTCCCAATTTCCTTTTCGAATGCACATTTGGCATTTAAAAATTTTATAAAATTCGTGATACCTCGTTCAGCTATTTCAAATACTTTCTGGATTAAATGTGTTCAAGTTCACGATTACTCAGTTTTAGATATATCTTTATATTTTTTCACGTATAAAAGTTTTTCTTTATGTGACATATAGTAGAATAAATAGAAGAAACACAAGTCTTATTCAATAAAAGTCGAAAATAAATAATTTAAAAAAATGTAAAATATGATATTAATCAGAAAATGTATAAAACTTTTAAAACTGAAATAAAGGTTAAAAAAAAAAAAAAAAAAAAAAAAAAAACATGTTTGAAAGGAGTCTAAAACTTATAAATAATTTTTCATATAATTATTCCGGGTTTAGTTCTATTTTCAACTTTTAATTGGAAATTTATTGAAAATTTAATACTTTAAAAAAAAAATATTGTACCTATTACTTTTATTTTTAATCTACAACATTACTTTTCCAAAATAAGAGAAAAACTAGTCGGATGTGCCAATCCCAAAACTTTCTTCTATCTCACACAGGTTTCGCTTACACAAAAAAGAATCAGCAACCAATTTATATCAAAGTCTAACTGAATCTAAAGTTTTATTGAATGCCGTGCATTAGTTCTTGAGATATGACTATTGCTAAAATCGTGCAAATCCTGAAAAATGCCACTTGGTGGGAGATTTAGACCAAAATCTAATCAACAACAACTTATGACAACGTCTAACTGAATCCATGCATTAAGGGTGTATTCAAATCCAAACTGCTTATTTTGAGATACATTTGTAAATTCATTTTTGCTCTAAAATGCATCCAATTGGCAGGTTCTCTTATTCAGAAACTTTATAATATCCCCACTGTCTTGATTTTTTCATAAAGGCAGAATATATTTTAAAAAATGCTGTCAAAGTGGGCATTTTGAACCGAATTTCCCAAAGAGATAGCGTTGGAAACAAAAAAAAAATTACCATACTGTGAAAATAATTGTTTGTAAATCAATTTCTGATTAACTGAACGAAAAATAAAAACATGGGGCCCTTATAAATCTCTTCATAAATCACCTTACCAAGTTATATGTATTTATTTTAAAAAATGAGTCTGTAAATGTGTTTCAAAATTTTGAGTTGTTGAGCGTGGAAAAATATTTTTTTTGAATACCGCCTTAATTCTTGAGATATAGTTATCGTGATAATAATGAAAAAAGTAACATAGCAGCGCCATCTGTTGGGCTATTTACACCAAAACGTAAGCAGCATCTATTTATGTCAAGGTCTAACTGAATCTAAAGTTTGGTGAAATTCCGTGCATTAGTTCTTGAGATATAGCTATCCTAAAAATAATGAAAAAAGTGGTATAGCAGCGCCACCTGTTTGGATATCTACAACAAAACGTAATCAGAGTTTATTTATGTCAAGGTCTAACTGAATCTAAAGTTTGATGAGTTGGGTTGGGTTGATTATTGACGGCCAATTATCTACACTTGGGATATAGGCCCGGGGGGAGTGCCCTTCGTGGGGGTCTTTCTAAGGGAACCTAACCCGTATTTACGCATGGATAAATGCACGGCTCGAAGAAAACCACGAAAACTCCGAACGATTAGGCCGACGGGCGCGATTGGGATCGAACCCAGCACCTCCCGTCTACCAGCTTCGAGAGCAGAACCTCTCAGCCACTGGTGGGGCCCTAAAGTTTGATGAAAATCAGTGCATTAGTTCTTGACATATAGCTATTGAGGAAATCGCAAAAAATGCAGCATAGCAGCGCCACTTGTTGGGTGATTTTCACCAAAAACTAATCAGCACTTGGTGCTGATTTGGGACTATATATATTATATTTGGGACTAACTGAATATAAAGTTTTATTAAATTTCGTGCATTAGTTCTTGAGACAGAGCACCCACAACATTTTTGTCACATACAGGCAGACAGACAGAGTCACAGATAGACATTTTCCAAAAACAGTCAAACCGTGTTCAGGACCTTCTAAAAACGTATAAATCCGTCGAAAACCGGAAGTCGAAAATTTTCATGAATCCAATACTTTCTTCTTGTACGGATAGAAGAAAGTAAAAATGACAGCAAACGGGTTTGTAATAAATTTGAAATTGCCAATAAGCTCCATGTTGGGAATCTCTGGCATCTCTTTGCAAAGTGTCGGATTTCTCAATTAGTCTACGACATATAATCAAACACAAAAAAGTTGATATTTTGAAGCTGTAAAACTGATAACTCCCCTTAATTCCATGTTCCCAACTGGGAACATTTTCCTGCTTACGGTTAAGATACATAGAAGTAATTTACATTTTGAAAATTATTATCATATCGCATATAGGCTTTTAAAGAGACGCAAAAATTCTCAATATGTTATTAGACGTTGTTTCCTTTTTAGATATACCTTTTTAGGAACGTTCGTAATTATACATAAATACGTAGCACCTATAGTCGTCGACTGGGGTCTTTCCACATATAACAGCGCAAAAACTACTCAACCCTATTGCTTGGTTTGAAATTTAATATATATAATCTTTGCAAAATACTGTCGAGTCATTTCAAATTTTATGAAAATCGAATCAAAACTTAAAAAGATATTAATAAAAGTTTTCTTCATTCTATTAACTCTTATCATACGTAATTCATTCAATGATATCCCGTTATAGGTAATGATTCTCGGTTGCTATGGTGATTACGTCCTATTTAAGATGGAGTCCTATTATTTCTGTATTACTGAATTAAAAAATCGATTTTGTATACTAAAATTGTTTAACTAGTAAATCTGCAGATCAGGAGCCTCAACGTCAGCTCAAGTCACTGTTTTTTAATCTCACTTTTCATATTATTTAGCATCTTACAATCCGCAATTTAATTTTTTTCTATTGCATACATATTTACAGGCATATACAATTCTTTCAGAAATTAGAAACGTTAAATTAAACACGGTTTATGCAATGATATTCTGAAATTCTTATGAACTTCTTATTCATGCAACTTTTTAGATTAAAAAAAAACTTGTATTAAAATAAATTCTTCATTTATGTCAATAGAATACAAAAATAATTTATTTTGCTATTAAATTATTGGAACAAAATAATGCGAGTTACTTTTATTATTTTTATCTTCTTTGAAATATCGTTGCTAGGCAACTGATAAATTAAAGAGCAAAGTAAAAATAAATGTATTTTAAAATTTGTAAAAAACATGAAAATAAAAGTTTTATATTTCCGGAACAGATGCAACAAAATTTCCAATCATTTAAACAATTAATATCTCAATTCTAATAAATGTATCGGCAATTTTTCAAAATTATTGGATATATTTAAAACCTCCATATCGAAAAACAACATCCATAATTTTACGTTGAAATCCGTTATTCAAATATCCGTTTTCCATTTCAGTTAAAAATGAAATTTGGAAATCGTCTGCAGTCCCATAGGAAAGCATTATGACCTAAAAAGAAATGTTCTATATTTTTCGAACGAATGAACCAAATGTAACTAAAAACTATACAACTAATTCCGGGTACCTCGCCAACATATCCACCAAAAATCAACCTAATCGGACCCTTTTTGCGGCAGTTATCGCGGAACAGACAGACAGACAGACAGACAGACAAACAAACAAACAAACAGACAGAAACCAAAAACTTTTCGGGTCTCAACAGTAAGCCTTCACTGACGTTTCGGCAATTATAGCAATCCTATAATCTACCGATAGATGTTTTCGGAGAAATAGATATTAAATGAAAAAAGTGTATAAATATGGATTTCAAGTTCAGAAATTTTCAAAGTTAGGCTTAAGTTTCCCATTGGAATTTTCAGTGAATGTCAACAAAAAATAAAATATTGCCAACTTAAAATGTACTAATTTTATTACGGAAATTAATCATATTGATCATTATCATAATAACATACGATATAGTTAATTTTTTCCAGTGAAATAATAAGGATGATTTTTTTTACATTGTCTTGTATTGGATATTTGCGCATAGTACAATTTTAATGTAACAGAATTGTAATTAATTGTTTGTAAAAGTGTATTGGAACTTAATTTCTTAAAATAAAATTAATATCTATAGTATGAAAATCTGCACATAAAATAAATTTCGTATTCATGCATTTCTGCATAAGAGTGCAACAGCTATTGCACCAAGATCTGAATATTTATAAAACTAGTTATAGTACAAACGCACCTCACGTTCGTTTGTCACGTTTGACGTACAATTTCCAACCTGTTAAGCATAAACGCATGGCACTTGCAGGCATCATCAATGAAATGATTTGTAATCGAAAAATTTTTTCATTATAAACGAATTGCATGTGGAGTTATAAGCGACTGTTGTCTCGTCAAAACTACTAATTTTTAATGTTTTGGAATTATTCTGTTACTTATTTTTCAATTATTCAGATTTCCAATTTTACGAATTACGGCTTTTTTCTGTTTCATTAAACAGCCTATTAAACACGCAGAGTGCCCCAAAGAAACACTGAAGTTTTTAAAATTAAATGTTTCATTAACTATAATTAGCTATAATAATAGTCAATATAAAGGAAATAAGTATAAAATGTTTATCAGGTAAGGCATAACTTTCTGATTCACGAAAAAGAAAAGGTCGAATTTTAGTCAATAGATGGCACTGCATTGTCTCATATTGTAAGATTATCAAACGAATTTCAAGCTTATATCAAACTAATTTTAAGTCCTTTTTTCCCGAGTTTAAAAACTAATACAAACTGAGAGTAAAAACGGAATGAAATTTGGTCTAGCTTTATATGTTAGTTTCAGCATTCTTATATTTGAGACACTGGGACACTATCTGTTACTCACGAACATTTGAACTATTTTTTTAAATTACCATATAAGAATATTATAAGCAAGCTTATAAACACGTCACTTATTTTATCTTTATATTATTATTATAGCACATCGGTCAAAAAATCCCGGAGCTAACTACTAAAAAAATATTTTTTTTTTTTTTTTGCAAAATTTGACTTTATTCATCAAAATCTAGTCTCCTTTACGAGTGATACATTCATTCCAACGCTTTTCTAACATATCGAACAGGTAGCAGTCGCTAGGCGTCAGATTTGGAGAATACGGCAGATAGCGAAATAATTCGAACTTCAGTTCATACAATTTTGCCATCGTAACCGTTTACTTGTGACACGGTGTATTGTCTTGGTAGAAGAGCACTTTTTTCTTTAGCATTTGTTCCACTGTAAAGCAAATGGGCACACATTTGGAAAACAGTTCTCTGAAGCCCAAATTTTCGCACAAAATGTTGTATACACTGCTTTTTGATATATTTATGATGTCAGCTATCTCCTGCAATTTCACTTTATGGTCGTTCAAAACAAATTTGACATTTAAAAAAAAATGTTTTCTGGTATAGTCACCTCTTTTGGACGTCCCGAACGTTCAGCCTCATCGGTGTCCGTATGGCCATGTTTAAACTCAGCAAACCACCGATATAGTGTTGTTTTTGACGGAGAAGATTCTCTCTAACACTTTTCTAGTCATTGCTGAGCTTGAACGGTATTTTTTTTTCCCAACAAAAAACAATGTTTAATCAACACACGAAATTCGTTTTTTTTTCATTGTTATAAAAATATCAAAAGTAGCGTCACTAAAACTTCACTATCTCGATAACTAATGGTCGAAATGTCATGAAATTTTTGACATCTATCTTTTAAAGGTTAATACTATCCAACACACATGTGAATTTTTTATTTGAGGCGCCATCTGTGGGTTACTTCCAGGATTTTTTGGCCGATGTTTTAGCTAATAAAATAGTAAATCTTACAGTTCGATGGACCTTTTTGGGACATCCTGTATATGTAAATTTGGCGAATTTATACAAATATTATAAAGAATAAATGTTCGTCTGTGTATATGAGGTATCTCTGGAACTACAGAACCGATTTCAAATATAATGATGGCAAAATGGTGGCTGCAGTCTCGGCTGCAACATATTCTACATTTTATGCCACCATTATCCCCCAAAGGGGGGGGGGGGGGTTGAAGGAGAAACAAAAACTGTCTAAAGTTACAGTTTCTTTGGCACTATTGGGGCTAAAAACAAGTTATATGACTCGGTGGTTACTTTTAAACTGTAAATGATAATTTGCATTCTCTAAAAAAATAAATAAATAAATAAAAACGAAATTTAAAAGGTTTAAATGAAAGGAGATCGTTCAAAAAATGCCCCCCCCCTTTTTTTTTTTTTTTTTTGGAAGTGCTAGATTTTAAAACTTGAAATTTGACATGGTAGTTTTTTTTTTTTTTTTAACTACCGTAAAGACGTAAATGCTCGCTCAGAACACCTTAAAAATTTTTCACTTAATCAACTTATTTAAAAGTATTTTACTTTTTATAGTGAATGAGATATTTCAGTTATTCAACTTAATTAAAGGTATTTTGATTTTTACAGTCAATAAGATATACTAATAATGTAAAAATATAATTTTTTTTTTTTTTTTTTAGGAAGCAAAATACTAAATTAATTTTAGAACGAGTTCTCAAATATACTATATTGTACTTGTTTGTTGCAAAGATGTGGTAGTAGATGAGTTGTAATAGAGATTTTCTCATTTATTCAAGTATTCAAGAAAATATTTTTATCGCTTACGTTCTTCTTATGCGATGCAATACTGAAGTTTCCTCAAAATATGACTTACTGTAATTTCCTGCGTATAAGCCGCGGCTCAAATAAGTCTGTTTCAAACCACAAATTTTATTTTCTAAAAAAAGTAGAATAAGATCAAGGTAGATAGAAGTTACTTTTTATAAAATAAAATTTCTGGTCTGAAAGAGATTTATTTGAGCCGCGACTTATACCCCGGAAATTACGGTAATTATTAATTTTTGGATTATTTGTAGCAGTATAATTCCTCCTCATGACAGTGTGTCCACATTGTCATTTTTGATTACCTGACCATTTATCATGTTTTAACTGACTGTGCGGGCCTGCGGCACTTGTACAGAATTTATTTTAATTCATCATCACCAATCTTGACGAACCTCATTGGGGAAACACCTCATGGGGCACTCTTTCATTTTTTAAAACATTCTGGCTTTTATTTTGATATATAGTTTTTATATACTCTTCATGTTTTATCTATAACAATGTTAGTTTATACTTGCTTAACTTGACATCTGGATGGGGTAACCCCATCCAGATAATATTTCTTAATGTAATATTTTTATACCTCACTTTTTTAAGATTTCTTTATATTTGTTTTATATATTGTATGACTATATCTGGATGGGTAACCCCATCCAGATAATTTTCTCATTAAACTTTGTGGATTTTTTAATACATTTTTTCTTTGGCGCAGCTTGTCCCCAATGGGACCTTGCGCCATAAAACCCTATACAACCAACCAACCAACCTCCTTCATGTAGTCAGACACAAAAATAACGGTTTAATATTTCTATAAACATTTATAGTGTCATATGCAGGATGTTTAAAAAAGAATCATCCTGTTTAAGAAAAAAAAACAGAACTACTCAGCTTTGAATCCATTTTGATCGAATAATGTATAGGTAGAAAGAAGGAAATCTCGAGTTTCACGCAATTACCGACAGGTAGCGCTAACGCTCTTCCTTCGCCCGCCACTTCAGTGTTTGTCTGGCCTCAGATATCGCCGGACCTCTCAGTGTGCGATTTCTTCTTGTGCGGGTTTATAAAATATTATATTTATGTGCCTCCCCTTACAGCTCCATTAACCGAACTAATGATACGCTTAACAGCAGCAGTGGAAGCACTAGATGCAGACATGCTCGCAAACGTTTGGAACGAATTTGACTACCGTATAGACCAGGGCACGAAATTTCCGCTCGCCAGCTCGGCATTGGCGAGCAAATATTTAATATTGGCGAGTAAGTTTCGTATTTTGAAATGTTGTGCTTCAAATCAAACTGTATACGCTCAGAATATCGTGCCTCGATCTAGCAACAATCGGAAGTGTTAAGTGACGGCATTTATCTTTCAAAAGAAGAAAAATGCGGCATCACCCACTTCCATTTCTCTCCTACGGAGGAACGAATTTCCCCCGTCTGCATTCATTCCCCCACTTTCGCACCGCACAAACGCTAAGGCTTCTTTTTTCGCTTCCGAGGCTGAATCTCTTCACTCCTGCGCGAAGTGAATCAAGTTTCGCCACCTAAGCTCATCTGCTTGAAACACGGTAAAAATTATTAGTTTTCTCCCGAATTTTTAACATTCTAAAAATTGTTCATATTTTTCATGAATGTAAAATATTCTGGATTTAACAGACAGCTCCTTCTAACAATTGTCAATTTAAATTCAGTTTGTCATAAATAGTTCATTTTTTGGGCAGGTGCGGTGGCCGACGTTACTGTCTGAATGAATGTAAATTAGGGCGAGCAAAAATTTTAGTCTGGTTAGTACTTTTTCAACTGAAATTTCATGCCCTGATAGACATATGCCGTGCATCCAAAGGTGGACATATTGAGCACTTTTAATTTTTTTTTTTTTTAAATTTTTATTGATTAGCCATGTAATATAAAATTAATCTTAAGTGTCTGCAATGACGGCTCATGACTGTCTTTTATTGGGGCACTAAATATATGCCTGAAACACATATTTTCATACCATTATTTTTTACATGAAATCTTCCCTTGTTTAATGGCAGAACTTTCTGTCAGTAAATAAAATAAAGTATTCCTTTTTAATAATAGTGGTAAGAAAATAATAAATTTAGCAGCCATACATTTAGTGCCCTAAATAAAGCCAGTCATGAGTCGCCACTGAGTGTCTGTGTTCAATATTTTTTTATAATATATGCATTTCAAACCCGGTGATTCTTTTTGAAAAACCCTGTATTTCACGCGCGTCATATATTTCATATGCGTCATCATATTTTACATTGGCAAAGCTCACGGGATTTGCTAGCATGAAATAAATATAAGTTTAATGATTTATAATACATACTTTTTTATTCATGTGTCTTTTACAGGTTTTTGAAGCCGTAAGCAGCGAATTTCCTCAAGACAAATCTGAAAATAGAACAGCGTTTTTTCTTTTAAGTGCAAGGATAAAGTAATGTTTGAATTTCTGCATAATATCGGTAAAATAGTATTACGAGAGGATGAATGCTTCTGGATTTTTCCCTTTGCTCATATTTTCAATGAACGCAGCTATCTTATACACAGTCCTTGTTTCTCTTACTTGAATGAAAAGTGGCAGTTGGTAATACAAGCAGAGCGAGGGTTTCCACATGTGAATTTATACTTGTGGAGAAAATCTTGTCGTAATCTACCCAACTGCAAATATGCTGTACAGCTTAAACTGGAGACACCAGACGGAAGATATATGACTGGCTATTGTGAGGGAGATTTAATTCATGACTACGCATTTGAAGCGACAAACTTTTGTGATAGAAATAGCATAAGAGCTTACGGCGGATTGATTAAAATAGTCTTCGTAATAAAGGAAAAGTATGATGTTGGCGATGTTCCATCACGTAAGTATACCACAAGGTTTTAAAATTAAACTACGCATTTCCGATAGGGGCTACAGCAAAAACTTTATCAAAAAGTCGTTAAATTTGGAGAATGTCGTAAGGAGATGGTGAAAATTTTTCTACAGCAAAAAAGTGAGATCCAAAAAACCATCAATACTATACTATATCGTATACTATTTTCATACAGAATATATAACATGGACTGTACAATTTATCCATCTAACAAGTACAAAAAAAAAAAATCTATGTACGTGGTTATCATTAAACTGACAGTACTCAGAGTATTATATAGCGCGATCTAATTGCGAGAATCGAACCAAATTTTGTGGGATGATTAAATAAGACTGGAGACGAAGGATTCCGCGAAAAAAGATTCCAGAAGTCACCGCTAAGGGATATGTTATTTGTTTCTCGGAATCTGTTGTCTCCCGTCTTGTATAATCATCCTACAAAATTTGACTCTATGCTCGCGATTAGATACCGCAACGGAACACGTTGAGTACTGTCAGCTTAATGGCCACTTTGAGGTAACCATAATTAACGGGGAACGTACGATTCCGTGAAAAAAAAACAGCGCCACATATCCCTAGCGGTGACTTTTGGAAATAGCTTTTTTCGCGGAATCCTTCGTCCTCCGTTTTGTTTAATCATCCTTTCAAAATGTATCTCCTTTCTCGGAATTAAATCGCACTACAGAACACGCTGAGCACTGAATTATAGCCACCATTATCTTCTACCGTCTGGACTCGTAACATAGCGTATGCGTGCCGCGATCCAAAAGTTCTTGGAATGCATATAAATTACTTAAAACTAAAAATTCTATATGATAAAATTAACTTATTCCTTTCTGACGCACAATAGAACTGACGAACCCAACCCTCTTACACGTACGCTAAAGAGTTTGCCGACTTAGACCGCGATCTACGTTATACACGGCCAGTGCATGACGTTTAAAACGTCACATGGAGTGGATCATTTTTACACTGCGATTGGTGCAAAACGGTGGGTGCGCTCTGAGCATAGGCGAGTCGAAAGTGAACTTTAGACTCTTATCTCTTACAACTCTTCTGTTGAGAGTAACCGTAGGGCTCATCGCATAATGGGGCTACTGTTTTTCGCTCCAGTATTTTAAAACATTTTAACCTACAAATATGTTTCTTAAAATTTAACTTTTTAAATGTAAATTCTACCAATACAAATGTTCCTGTTTATCATAGACTAGCGTGGTGTTTTATGGTGTTTTTTGTTCCTGTATAGAGCAATCAATTTAAATACCTTTTTCGCTACACATTTAGGAGATGCATTTTACATAAAACGGAAATTGAAATTCAACGTCCTATTGATACACGTGTCGATCTTGAGCTGTGTTTGAGAAAATCTAACAGATAATCACTGAGCAAGATAAGTGAAAATTTTCTTACCTATTTGTCTATGGAGTAATAAGAATTTAAGCAGAATTATGTTTATATAAAACAATGATTCTAGTACAATTTCTATAAAATAAAACAGGTTTACCTGATCAATGGATTATACTTAATGCAACTTTTAGATCATAAAACGTACAACTGTTGATTGCAGTCTATGCATTGGAATGTCACGTGCATGGTGAGTTATGCCATTTTTAAGAACAGACAGATATCTTATGGTATCACGCTAGACAAAACCTTTGATAATCCTGTTTATTGCTCTAGAAAAAAAGTCCCATCAACTACTTATGCCACAGCCATACCCAACCTGCGGCTCGCGTGCCGCATGTCGCCCAGTGACCCTTTATGTGCGACCCGAGACACATAATCATTAATCCATATTTATAAAATTAATTCAGATGTGCATAAAAAGTATTTAAAACCTTCACTGTTGCTTTATATATTTTCACTGAGAGACAAAATATGCCCTATTAATTTAAAATTATGATAAAATATCTTTTATACCGTGTTCTTAGTAAAAAGTTCTTTTTACATGTAGGCTTTTTTAGGTAGATTTCGTAAGAAATACTACCTATTACATTCTCACCTAAGTTGGAAATTTTGAAAAATTTTTGCAGATCTACGTCGATCATGACTCCCAGAACCCAAAACCACCCCCAGTTCAAAAGTTTATATATCTATCTATCTATCTATCTATCTATCTATCTATCTATGTCACTTTTTTCTGACCACGATAACTGGAAAAATTCTGCATAAATCTTTTCCAAACTGATACATAAAATCAAGGTTAATAAAATCTCGGTCAAGTTCGTTAATGGGCAAAATCGAACCAAGGGGGGGGGGGGAATGGGGGGCTTTTTGTGAAAACAGAAAAATCCACATAATTTCTTTATTATTATACGTATCGAATCCGTTTAAAGTTATTATTACTTCTAGGAAAAGGGCCGAAAATGTATGTATGACAGATTTTTGATATAATTAAAAATGGCCCCAAGGGGGGAAAAAAAGGGGGGTTTTAGAAGAAAAAAAATCATAGCTTCGTCAATTCACAAGATATCAAATCCGCGTAAATTTATTATTAATCCTCTTAGTATTATCTAAAACTTTTATATTGACATGTTTTTTATAGGACCAACCGTTATAGCAAAAAAAAAAATTAAAAACAAAACAAATCCCTGCCGGCTCCGCCTGCAAACAAGTTATTTTTCGAAGTAGGCGGTTCGAACTCCCGCATCTTTTCGAAACTGATACATAAAATCAAGGTCATAAAATCTCGGTCAAGTTCGTTAATGGGCAAAATCGAACCAAGGGGGGGGGGGAAATGGGGGGCTTTTTGTGAAAACAGAAAAATCCTCATAATTTCTTTATTATTATACGTATCGAATCCGTTTAAAGTTATTATTACTTCTAGGAAAAGGACCGAAAATGTATGTATGACAGATTTTTGATATAATTAAAAATGACCCCAAAGGGGGGGGGGGAAAGGGGGGTTTTAGGAGAAAAAAAATCATAGCTTCGTCAATTCACAAGATATCAAATCCGCGTAAATTTATTATTAATCCTCTTAGTATTATCTAAAACTTTTATATTGACAAGTTTTTTATAGGACCAACCGTTATAGCAAAAAAAAAATTAAAAACAAAACAAATCCCTGCCGGCTCCGCCTGCAAAAAAGTTATTTTTCGAAGTAGGCGGTTCCAACTCCCGCATCTTTTCGAAACTGATACATAAAATCAAGGGTCATAAAATCTCGGTCAAGTTCGTTAATGGGCAAAATAAAACCAAGGGGGGGGGGGAGGGCTTTTTGTGAAAACAGAAAAAAAAACCATAATTTCTTAATTATGATACGTATCGAATCCGTTTGAAGTTATTATTACTTCTAGGAACAGTGCCAAAAACTTATGTATGACAGATTTTTGATATAATTAAAAATTGCCTTAAGGGGGGGAGGGAAGGGGGGTTTCAGAAGAAAAAAATTCATAACTTCGTCAATTCCCAATATTTCAAATCCGCTTAAATATATTATAAATCCTCTTAATATTATCTAAAACTTTTATATTGACATGTTTTTTATAGGACCAACTCTTATAGCAAAAAAAAAAAAAAAAAAAAAAAAAAAAATCCTTGCTGGCTTCGCCTGCAAACAAGTTTCGTTTCGAAGTAGGCGGTTCCAACTGAAAGTTACTGAAAGCCCCCACCTCAGGAACCCGCTTTTGGCATATGGTTGGGACAAGCCCCAAAGCCTGAGGTAGGAAAATAGCTACTACTAGCGTCTTCAGTCACGGGAACGCCCTTCGAAAAACCCCCCAGGCAGAGCCGGCCCTGATTTATTGAAAAGAAAAATTTTTGGCTTTTTACATTGAGGGTTACAATTTCTGAAGTCCTCATTCGGACTTAGACAAGTTGTTAAAATGCCACGTGGCATATTGTTGAAGTTTCTTCTTTTCTTTTATACATACTATTGCCCAGTGGCAAGATAATCGCATTATTTAATGCCACATGGCATATTGTCTGAGTTTCTTCTTTTTATGGAAGATCTTATTTGACATACTTTTGCCAGTTGGCAAGAGGGTGGGCATTATAAGGGGTTAATATATATTAGTTGATTTGATTATTACTTGTAGTTACATTTGCATTATTCTTGAGTATAAATATAATATTTACAGTTTAAGATGAGTTGATTGCTTATTTACAGTTTATCGGTTAGTATTTACAATTTGTTATTTATTGATAGTGCAGTCTTGATCACAGGTATTTATTAAATTTGAGATGTAATTATTTATTTTAAGTTTATTTAAGTTAGATATTTGTATCTGATAAATGAGTATTTTTCGTTTAGAATGTTATAGTTTTCATATAGTTTTTTAAGTTTAGTATTGTCTTTGAGGATTTCCATTATGTTTTGTTGGAAGGTTTTACTTGTGTCTTGTGGGAATTTATGTTTCATGTAGCGACACTTACCAAAAAGATAGTGAGTCGGGTCTCCATGTTGACCACATTGACAGAGGTCATCATCTTTCTTGCCTATTCTGTGTAGAAATGATGGAAAGCTACCACAGCCTGATAGAAAGAACATGGAGACCCTGTCGCTACATATGAGTGAGAAATGAGCTTTCGGTATTAATGAGTATGTGTGTCTGCCACTTTCCGAGTGGTCCCAGTTATATTGCCATTTATCCAGGAGACTTTGTTTAATTATTTTATTGAGGTACGATTTTGGGAGTTTAAAGTCTCTGGATAATGGGTGATCACAGTAAGTGGCAGCCTCATTTGCCAGTTTGTCTGCAAGCTCATTTCCCTTGTTCCCAGCGTGGCCCTTCACCCATGTGAGGTAAAAGAGTTTGTTTTTGTTTTGTTTTATTGTTTGATGTATGTCGTATATGTTCTGGATTGTTGGGAATATGTTAGTTAAGGCTAGTATTGATGATTGGCTGTCGCTGAAAATTTGGAATATTGATTCTGTTCGGTTTATGGCCCATTTTATTGTGTTTATTATTGCTAGGAGTTCTGCCTGGAATACCGTGTTGTTGTTTTGTAACTTGTGTACTTGTTCATGGATTTTAATATCATTTTTAAAAGCTATTAATGCACATGCCGTGTTTGTTTCTATCTTTGAACCATCTGTGTAGATGTGTATTGTATTGTGTTGTTTTATTATGGATTCTGTCGTTATTAAGTTATTTATGTGGTTTTCTGGGTTTATTTGATATCTATGGATTTTTTGTTCTATTTTTTCTTTTGTTATTATTTCGTTATTGTGTATTAGGATTCCTTGTTTCGTGTTAATATTATTTTTGATGTTTTTATATTCTAAAGTTATGAGTAGCGGTGGTATTCCGAGCAGAATTTGTAGGGACGGTGTTGATACGTTTTTGTAGCATTTTGTTATGGATGTGAGACATAGTCTTTGAATTGATTGGATTTTTCTCTTGTCGATTATTCGTAGGTGGTCAAACCACACCTCTGAGCCGTAATCAATGATTTTTTCAAGCACGGTGAGGTACCATTCTCTGTGGAATGCTCGATTCACCCCCCAGTTTGCCGAAAAAACCCTTTTGATTGAAGATGTTATTGATAATAGTTTGTTGTTGATGTTTTGGAGGTGGGTTTGCCATATAAGTTTTTGTTCAAAGACTATGCCTAGGAGGTTTATGTTTTCTACTTGTTTTATTGTAGTGTTATTAAGTTTTAGTGTTGGTGGGCGGGTTTTTAGGATGTTGTTACCAAACATTATGTATACTGTTTTTTCTGTAGATAGTGTGAGGTTTAAGTTGTTGCATATGTTTAGGAATAGTTTTATTCTTTTGTTAGCTCTTAATTCTAGATCGCGACGACTGTTCGCATGGATTATCATGTTAAAGTCGTCGCAGAAACATCTAAGGTTTTTAAATTTTTTATAGAATTCTATTAGTATTTTGTTAGCTATGAGTAGCCACAGCAGGGGTCCAAGGCACGAACCTTGTGGACAGCCCTGGTGGACTTTTCGTTTTGATGTGTTGTCTGTGTAGTCTGTTATTACATGTCTATTGGTTAGAAAACTTAGTAGTTGTTTCTTGATATATGTGGGAAGTGGAGAATTTATTATTGTTTCTCCCAGTACCTGCCAGTCTATGCTGTCAAAGGCTCCCTTTATGTCGAATGATATTAGGATGCAATATTTATATGTTTTTAGGAGGTCTTTTATTTTTGTGTGTGTTAATTTTAATAGTTGTGTTGTGTTTTTGCCCTCTCTGAATCCATATTGGGATGGGTGAAGATAGTTTAGATTTTCTAGATGGTGTGTTATTCTGTGTTTTAGGAGCCTCTCCAGTATTTTACCGAGCATCGGGAGGAGACAGATGGGGCGATATGATGTAGGTAGTTTTGGGTCTTTGTTCTTCTTAGTGAAAAATACTACTTGGGCTATTTTCCAGTTTGTTGGGAAGTGATTAAGGGTAAGGCATTTATTTAGTAGGTCTCTTATTATGTGTTTAAAGTTTTTGAATAGGTTTTTTATGATGAATGCGTCTATTTTATCATAGCCGGGAGCTTTAAGATTATTTTGTTCTTTTATTGCGTTTTTGATTTCTTTAAATGTGAATAGTGGAGGGGATGTAGAGTGTGCGTCTTCTCCCGTTGTCAGGTCTGTTAGTTGTTGTTGTGTGACTACAGGCACTGGGAAGTGATGTGTTGTTAGATCTTTAAAGATATCTGATTTTGTCGCGTATGTGTGAGAGTCCTCTAGTGTTGTGTGTATAAAGTGTTTATTAGTTATGTTTTTGGATGTTGCAATTTTGAAGGTTTGACCAAATTTATCTTTTGTTTGTGTGCAGAAGGTTTGCCACGATTTTAGTTTTTCTGATTTAATATGTTTTTTATAGAGGGCTCTCTCTTTGTTAAGTTGAATTTTCCATTTAGTTTCGCCTGTTTTATTAAACCTTTTTCTGAGTGCCGAAATTTTGTTTCTGTGTGTTTTTAGTTTGTTGTTCCACCAGTTGAATTCTGGGTAGAGTTTGAGTTTTTTGGTTTTTAGTGTTTCATTTGCTGTTGCTGTTATTGTATCGTTAAAGTTTTCTAACCAGGTGTCTAGATGTTCTTGTGTAAGTGTGTCTTGTAGTTTTGTTTGTAAGTTATTTAGCTTATTTTTTATATGTTTGTTGAATTTTTTAAAAGTTGTGTGTTTAGTTTTGTATCTTTCTAATTCTATTTTTTTTGTTTGGAGTTTAATTGTAAAATAGATATACCTGTGATCTGAGTGGCTATCATTAGTGACGTCTACGTTCCAGGATTGGATTGTTTCTGCCACATCTTCGGTACATAACGTCACATCAGGCGTACTTGAGCACTTCCTGTTTGGTTGTCCAACAAAAGTCTCTGGGGCCTCCGTGTCGTTTATTAGTATTAGTCCTTTTGACATTATTAGGTATGTTAGGAGGGTACCTCTACTGTCCTCTTTGAGGTATCCCAACAAGGAGAGACGGGCGTTGAGATCTGCTCCTACTATGATGTTCTGTAGTGGTGTGTAATTGTCGATCCATTTCATGTCTTGTGTTATGTCTGATGTTGGTTTTGAATATATCGATCCGATGGTGATGTGTCCTGTTGTTGTGGTTATGTTTGTGAAGCTGGAGTTTTCATCTGTATATGAGTGTAGTGCTTCTATGTCCGGTCTTGTTATTATTATTGCTGCTGTGTTATTTTTACTTTCGAAGATTTGCCATCTTTTTGATGGTACTCCCCAGATCATGTTTTTGTGTTTGTAATAGTCCTGTATGAGCAGAATGGTTATTTTTTCTTGATTGGCTCTGCCCATCAGGTTGCTTGTAGCTGCTTTGGAACCCTGTAGATTAATTTGGATGCATTTTATTGTGTCGTTTTCTTGTATTGGATTTTTGGGGATGTCTTCTTCTGTGTGTTGGCTGTTATCTGTAGGTGTGTCTTGTTGGGAGTTGTTGCCTGTGTTACTTGTTTGCGTCATCGGATCGAATATGTTGGGATGTTATGTTTGTAGTTACGTGTATTTGTTGTGTCACTTCTTCTCTTCAGGTAATGTTGGTATACCGGGCATTTACTTGAGGAGGCTCTGTGATAGTCATCTTCGCCTGCGACTTTGCAGTGTATGCACCGGTGTGAGCGTGGGTAGTCTTTGTTTGGGCATAAGTTTGAATTGTGGAATCTGGTGCAGAATTCGCACACTGCGCGTGTTCTGCACCGATCTCCTGTGTGTCCGTATTTCTGGCAGTTGTTGCATCTGATGAGTGGACGGTATGATTCTATTTTACAAGTGTTGAAACAGATGGTGATTTTTCCTATTGATAGTAGTTTTATAGCTTGCTGTGCATTGGTTTGGATCACCATCTGTTTTGTTTTTGCACGTGGGTTATCTATTATCTTGTGTGTTTCTATGGAGGTGTTGTTGTTTATTTCTTGTAATATTCGTTTTATTTCTTCTTCTGTAGTTTGTTTTGGTATACCCAGTAGTATTAATTTTTTGTTGTTAGATGGTTTGGTGGTAACTTCTATTATTCCTTTTAATTTGCGTATTTTGTTTATGAAGTCTGTGATCTTGTTCATGTTGTTTTCGGTTTCTGTCGTGAATATTAGTGTTTCTTTGTCTCGTGATATGAAGCATTGGACTGGTGGCAGATTTATTTGTTTTCTTGCTTCCTGGTTAAGTATTTCTCGGATGCTGTGTAGTGTTAGGTTTGTGTCCCTTGTTCTTCTTACAAGTATTGCTGATGATGTTGCTGTTTTTGTTTGCATCGTATCTATTATCTTTTCTTTTTGTGTGATTCTTGCATATGTTGTGTTGTTGTTGTTTTCTACTGTGATTTCCTCTTCTTCATCTGTATTACGTTTTTCTTTCTTGTCTTTTTCTTGCTTTATGTGGTTAAACATTTCAAATACTTTTTGCAGTTCTTCTGTTCTATTGTTTACTTCTGTGTATCGATGTTTTATTTCATGTCTTAGGTTTTTGTTATTTTCGTTTAATTTCGCGTATTCTATTTTCAGATTTTCAAGGTTTATTTCTTCTAGGTTTATTTCTTCTTCTCCTCTTAGCTTTTGTTCTTCTTCTCTTAGCTTTTGTTCTTCTTCTCTTAGCTTTTGTGCTTGTTCTCTTATTTGTGTCTGTAGTTGTTTGTTCTCTTCAGTTTGATTTTCTAGGTGGTCTTTTGTGATTTCCTGTATCTTGCTAATATGTGTGATTTCTTTATTTAAGTCTGCTATCGCTTTTAGTTGGACTTCTATCTGTGTTGACATTTCTTTTATTCTTTGGTGTTCTTTTCTGTTTTTCTCTGTTTCATCAATCTGTGTTTGTGTGTGTTTGTGAATTTTGGTTGTATTGGTTATTTTTTCCCTTAGTTTTTTGTTCTCTTCTTTCAATTTTGATATCTCTTCTTTTTGTTCATCGATTTGTAGTTGCAGTTGTCTATTCACTTTTCTAATCGTTTCTATTTCTTGTTGTTGTGTTACGTTTTTCTGTTTTATTATTTCTGTGTTTATATCACTTGCTTTTATGACTTCTTTTAGCCTTTCGTTTTCAACAGTTATTTCTCGTTGCATTTGTAGTTGGTCTTGTTCGCTTTTCTTCAATTCTTTTTTCTCTTTCTCTATGTTTTTGATGTTCTCGTCGTATTTCTCCAGTCTTTCCATCAGTTCTTCTTTGTATGAAGCTGCTTCATCTGCGTCACCTCTATCCCTTCTTCTCAAGAAGTCATTGTGTTGTTGTAAGAGTTGTGTTAAATTCATTCGTGTAGCTGTTATATGGTTGTATTTTATGTATTTCTTTTCTTTTTTGGTAGATTTTGGTTTTCTTGGGTTGGTTCTTGATGCATTGGATGATATAGATGTTGTTGTTTGTTTCGATATGTTGGAAGTGTCAGAGTCCGGTGATTCGGAACAGTCCGTTTCATTATTCATTGAGTGTACGGTGCGTTTTTCACTGTCGCTCGACATTTTGCAATTTTTTTTTTTCTCTTCTTTGTGCTCTGTAATAACTCTATTTCTAGACTATGGATTTTAAAAATATTTTTTTTTTAAATCTAATTAAAGCTAGAGGTTCGTGGGAGGCTCTCTCCGGTCAAGGCATGTGGACTGTAAGTACTAATACAAAAGATGCAAGAGTTATAAATTAATTTAAGAGAACGTAAGATGTGAGGATATTAAGACAATTATTCAACTATGAGATCTAGAATGCCTTAGGGGCTTAAGATTATTATTATTAAGATTGAGGAAGATGTAGATTGTGTATAATCTCACGGGAGATGGTTATTGACAATATCTATACTATGATAATAAGGGTGCCTTATGGGCTTAAGATTGTATGAAGAATATGAGGCCAGCCGAGGTATGTGATGAATAGTTATGGGTATGAGTTATTGATTAAAGTATGTAGAGAAGACAAAAGGGCATTGACTCTGAGAGAAACTATAAAAAAATTTGGAGTTTCCCCATTGGAGTGTAGTTAAATTATAAGTTCTTAACGTTGGAATATGAAATATGTGAGATTTTAAGATGCAGAGAGGAGTTTAGAATTTTGAAGATGCCTAAATGCAATGATTATGGAAGATTATGAATTTATTAGTATGAGATAATGCCCTTTTGAGAAATATAGTTTAAGGAGTGTCCGCCATGGACGTAAAAAAAAAAAAAAAAAAAAAAAAAAAAAAAATTAAAAAAAAAAATTAAAAAAAATTTAATGTATATTTCGTGTTGTTGTCGAAATACACATTGAAGGAGTTGAGAGGGGGCACCCTACGCCCACAAATTGGGTGGGAGAGATTTGTACTTATTTTAGTGGATGTAGAATTGAAATACCTATATGCAGATATGCTACACTTGATTATTTTAATAGATTTTAAAAACTTCAAAATTTTATTAAAAGTTAAAAAAAAAGGGGGGCTAGGGGCTTAGAAATGACAAATTGGTTTTGAAACAATGTGTAATAGATGTAGAATGAAATTACCTATGAAATGATATCCAACACCGGTATGCTGGAGGATAAAACTTATGATTTTAAAATTTAAATTAAAGATTAAAAAGTGGAACCTGGGGCTAAAAAATGAAAGTAATTTAAAAAAGAGCTACGGGAATGAAAAGCCCTCTTGAGGACCTATAAATTGACATAATGCACTGGTGATTTCAAGTAGATATAAATTTGGCCCTAGAGGGGGCCCTGGGGCCCTCCCTGTAAGTCTGAGTTTGAGAAGGACCACGGAATCGGAAAGCCCACGAAAATTCCATTCCGAATAGGGAAGACAGGGCGATCCGAGCATTTAATTTAAGATTTTATTAGTTTAAAGATAGACCAGACCTGGTTACGGGAAAAGGAGGCCCCCTGCGCCCCTGAGTGAATGAATGAAATAGTTACTAAGAATAGAAGATGTAGAATGTAATTGCCTACGAAACAATATGCGACACGGGCGTGCTGAGAGCATTATTGAAGAATTTAAAATTTTAATTTAAAGTTTAAAAATAGGGCCAGGGGCGTAAAAATGAGAATTGCTGAGAATGGGCTACGGGGATGTATAGCCCTCTTGAAAAACTATTTTTTATATATTGCATTAGTGAAATGGAGTTGAAATTAATTTGGCCCTTGAGGGGGCCCCAGGGCCCTTTCTTGTGGGGTCTGAGCTTTATGAAGGCCTCAGAATCGTAAAAGCCCACGAAATTTCCATTACGAATAGGGAAGACGGGGCGCGATCTGAGCTGTTTAAAAAAAACTAGTTAAAAAAAAAAAAAAAAAAAAAAAAAAAAGGCCTGAGTTCGCAGGTTTGAGTCTGGGATATAACTATATTAACATCTACACCTATGCTTGGGTTTGATGATATTACCCAGGATGCAATGGGAGACAGATTTCTAAATTAAGACAAACAATTTTATTGAAAGCTGGGCTAGTGTGTTCAAAGCCTCTAGCACTAGATACTGGTTGCCTAGTAACCAACTCATCCGCCACTACTCTCCATAAAGGCATCCCAGTTCTTATTGAGTTTGCCTACTCGAGTTTTATGCAGCGTCATGTTACAGCCAACCAACCAATCGTTGGGAAAATTTGGCGTGAATCTGTTATAATGGCCGCCATTTATAATAAATATGAACATTTCACTTTAAAGCTACAAAACAGACACTTAAAAAAAAACTGAGAGAAAAATGAATGGCATCTATGTGTAGGAAATTTAATTGAGCATCTATAAGAAACGATGGAAATATGAAAAAGACATAATTAGTATTTTTTACGAGGGTTTGAAGAATATACACTTTGAAAAGATATTGCAGCGATAATAAAATACGTGACAAGGTATGGAAGAATGCTCAAAAAAGGTATTAAAATACATAGAAAATATGCCAAAGTGCCCCACAGAGCTTAGGAAGACCTTCTACAAAGTCAAATGAACACTTAACACTCTCGGGAACACTAAATTAATTATAAAAAAAGGGAGCTAATTTGAAACTTACTTATGTAAAACAGACAGCCACGCCCACGCCACGACTGCATGCGAAACAACGAATTTTAATCAACAAAGCTGGTACACCACCTTAAAATATTACCAGCGCTCCAATAATTTTTGAGAGGTTATCGGAGCACTAAGTACATGTGCTCGTAAATTTACAGGGTGAAATAAAATTTGGAAGTATTTTTAAAAATTTATAAAAGTAGAAGAGTTGTTAAACGGGGGCCAGAATTGAAAAACTTATGGCCCATAACCCAACTCAAAATTTAGCTAGAGATTTAAAAATTTTTGAGAGGTTATCGGAGCACTATACAGGGTGATTCATAAAAGATGGGCAGAACTTTAAGGGGTTATAGTACACTTAAAGACAAATAATATTAAATAGGAGACTAAGGGTCCCAGACGTATTCCCAAGGAGATAGGGGGCATTAAAGTTTAGGGTCCGAAATTTCAAATGATTATAAAACATGGAAAAATTGGTCGATTCGTTTGCGGTTTTTGCAAAAAATTTTCTTTATGCCAGTATTTTCTTGAAATAAAATTTTAAAGTTCAATTTCAAAAAATGCCGATAGGGGGCGCTTTAGACTTTGGAGTAACAAACAACTATTTTTTAACGTTATTTTTTGTATTTCTTTAAATGATTTCGAAAGCTTAGACTTAAACTTAAATTTTGATCTAAAAATCTGAGTCCTAACGAGTAGTTAAGTAGCGTAAACTGAAATTTGAAATTTGAAACCCTTCTCCCCCCAGAACAAAAATCAGTTATTCCCGATCTTTGTGTCGTAGATTAGGCTCTAACTACTGCCGCGTTTTGCTAAAATTATTCTTTATGTCAGTATTTTCTTGAAAATAAATTTTAAAGAAAATTTTCAAAAAATTCCGATAGAGGGCGCTTTAGACTTTGGAGTAACGAACAACTATTTTATACCGTTATTTTTTGTGTCTCATTAAATGCTTTCTAAAGCTTAGACTTAAATTTTCAGCCCAAAATCTGAATCGTTAGACGTGGTTAAGTTTCTGGGGAGAGGGGTTTGAAATTTCTACTCCTGAGCACAGTTCAGTTTACCATGTCCACACATTGTGTGCTATGATACGAGGTAAAAAGACACAAATTAGGATTATGTTACCAAAGCATATTTATTAACATGTAATCACAATAAATGTTCAAAATTGTGACCACCAGAGGTTATGCACGCAGAACAACGGCGACGAATGGAACGGCGAACATTCGCGAAAACATCAGGCTTTTCGAGCACTTCCCCTACAGCGGCGGAAAGTCTGGCGACCAGTTCCTCGGGGGATTCAATGGGTGTCTCATACATAAGAGCCTTCAATCGTCCCCAAAAAAAGAAATCGAGGGGTGAAAGATCTGGCGAGCGAGCAGGCCAAGCAACAGGACCACCTCAACCAATCCATCTGTTCGGAAATGTGATGTCCAGATAGTTGCGGACGTCTCGTACGTAATGGGCTGGCGCTCCATCGTGTTGGAACCACATGACCCGCCGGATATGCGTGGAGGAACAACGTTTAACAGGTCTGGCAGCACATGTTGCAGAAATGTGAGGTATGTTTTACCGTTGAGGCGTTCAGGAAGAAGGTACGGTCCGATTAGGTGGTCTCCGAGGATTCCTGCCCAAACATTGATGGAAAAGCGTCTCTGATGAGCATGTAGATACGTAGCATGTGGATTGACATCCGCCCATACATGTGCATTGTGTGTGTTAAATGTACCTTCACGTGTGAAGGTACATTCATCGGTGAAAAGCACAGTTCGTCCAAAATGTGGATTTAGCGCGTTCTGCTGCAGAAACCAGCGGGCGAATTCAATACGATTTGGATAATCCCCTGGAGACAGTTTCTGGACTCGTTGCACATGAAACGGGAGCAAATGTTCATCCTTCAGTACCCTCCAAGTCGTGGACTGTGAGGTATCCACCTGGCTAGCCACTGTTCGTGTACTTGTACTTGGCTGCGCCGCTACTACATCCAGAATGGCTTCTGCAACAACTACTGATTCGTCCTTTTTTGCACGACCTGCATTCGACCGGGAAGCGAGAAATGATCCCGTCTCACACAACTGTCTGTGCAAGCGCTCGAAAGTTTTGCGGTTAGGCAACCGCCTGTTAGGAAATCGCTCTCCGTACATTCGTTGTGCCTCTGCACCATTTCCATCTGCCGCTCCGTAAATTAAATGCATCTCAGCCTTTTCCTTATTCGTGAAGGGCACCATCTTCCGATTCATTACTACAGCGACTTACACTTGACTCACCGTTCAGTGGTTTTTATGCCTGAATCGTGTCGAAATTTTGCATACGTGTTCTTCTTCTCCCCCATTTGACATTTGCATACTTTCTGTTTCCTTCTTCACCCGGTGACTAGCGTCAGGAATGGAGCTTTAACGTTTGCATGAGCGACGTTTCCAACTGTGCCAGTGCCTTTATGAGTGAATTCCGACTATGCAGTCCTTGACGAAAGTTGTATTTTTGCCTCGTATCACAGCACAGAATCGTTGGGCATGGTTAAGTAGTGCAAACTGAACTATGTTCAGAAGTTGAAATTTGAACCCCCTCCCCTCGCTACTGAACCACGCTCAGCGATTCAGATTTTGAGCTGAAAATTTAAGTTTAAGTCTAAGCTTTAGAAAGCATTTAATGAGACACAAAAAATAACGGTATAAAATAGTTGTTCGTTACTCCAAAGTCTAAAGCGCCCTCTATCGGATTTTTTTGAAAATTTTCTTTAAAATTTATTTTCAAGAAAATACTGACATAAAGAAAATTTTTTGCAAAAACCGCAAACGAATCGACCAATTTTTCCATGTTTTATAATCATTTGAAATTTCGGACCCTAAACTTTAATGCCCCCTATCTCCTTGGGAATACGTCTGGGACCCTTAGTCTCCTATTTAATATTATTTGTCTTTAAGTGTACTATAACCCCTTAAAGTTCTGCCCATCTTTTATGAATCACCCTGTATACATGAACACACCAAAAATCCAAGAGATCGGATGAATAGAAGATATAGTTTAAAAAAAAAAAAAAAAAAAAAAAGGGTGGTTAAAAGGCGGGTCGGGTTTTCAGAATTTTTCTTTTTCTTTTTAAATACGCGAATTTTATTGTTTAAAATGACTAATAAATGGTACTACATGATGAGATACATATAAATGAAAATAAATACAATGATAATTTATAGAATATGTACAATTTTTGCGCGTATGAGAAGCTGATAAACATGGCGGACACTGATGCTCGAATGCCATGTATTTTGGCCATAGGGCCAAAGAAGCATCACTAAAATGGACATAATTCATTCAAAAAATGACCGATTTGGTCGTGGCTGGTCTCATTTTGAACAGAATAACTTTAGACGTCGAATAAAACCGAAGAGAGCATTCCCACTTACCTATAAACGCCTTTAACTTAGCCGGCCATTGGAGCGATTTTCGAATGTAACCACATGGTTTGAGATATAGGCGTCTTAGTCTAGGCGGTTCCAACTGCAGCATCATCGCAAAAAGGTCATTTCTTCCGCAATTCCCGACAAACAAGCACCCCACGTTCTGCGTCTTCGAAATCTACCTGTGCCTGTAGGCCGAGCCGTCAGGGATTTTTTTTTTCGCTACAGTGCTGTATACATTTCTTAATCTGCAACACTAATCAAACATTATTACAAATTAATTAAATTTGCACTATATATTTCTACAATTAAAAGAAAATAAAGTTTTTGCACTGAGCAAAATACTGATTTGTTAGAGAAAATCTCCTGAGGTTTTTCTTTAGAAATTGGAAATTCTGCATTGTTATATTATAACATTTTATACTTATTATATAGCTAAGACTTGCTTTTCAGAATTGAATGTTAGTCGCGAAAAAAAAAATTGCCACCAAAAATGTTTGCATTACTATTTCCAAACAACAAACTTCGCGACCTATTTCTAGAACATTTGCGATTATAATTTACCTCTAAGTTTATTATTTACAAATAGTGGTGTTGAAATTTTTTGGTAATACTGCGACAAACTTTCCTTTTGTGATAATATTAATTTTGTTATTGCTTTTTGTAATATTTTTATTATCTTACTATTCTAACTGCACTTTTTATAAAACTATATTTTAAGAGTTTTGCGGCCAACGTAATGTCGCAAATATATGTCTGCGGCCCGCGAGAAAAAAAGGGTGAGTACGGCTGACTTATGGTATTCTCTAGATTTAATGATTTTCTGATGAATAGTTTTTCAATAGCACTGTCAGAAATGCGTAATTTATTTTGAGGCACCTACCATTTATATATGATTTATTTTGCACTATAAATACACCTTCTATCTTAAAATGTGGTATACATTTCAATAAAGGTTTGAGCGAACTTACACAGAGTGTCCACAAAATCTCTTTACTATTTCAAGTTCTTGTTACAAGCACAAGTGAACAGATATGTGTATGGAAAGTAGTACAATATGAGGAGTATATGTTATGACCACGTACATTAATTCGGAATGACGCAAGGAATTCATAACGACCGGCTCAGTATTGGCTAAAGAAAGGAGTGGCCGAAAAAGTGTATGGAAAGTAGTACAATATGAGGAGTATATGTTGCGACCACGTACATCAATTCGTGAATGACACAAGGCATTAATGATCACCGGCTCAGTATTGGCTAAAGCAAGGAGTGGCCGAAAAAGAGTATCAAAGGAAAACGTCGCCGATTATCGCTTTGACGTGCATCGTGCAACCAATGGTGCACACATAGAGGTGTGTTAATTGATCCAAAAAATCTTTAATGTATACTCCTAATATTGGACTACGTTCCATACATATGTCTCTGTTCATTTGTATTGGTAATAAAAACTTGAAATTGTAAAGATACTTTGTGCACTCAGTAGTACACTGGCCACTAATAATTCAGGTATAAATATTTGTTTTTTATGTCACTTATAAACGAATTAATATAAATATGAACTTTGACACATACGTGCCTCATATTATGAGATATCATACAGTATAACATTACAAAATAATTAGAAAGTAAAACTTTTGTAATATATACAGTAGGTTAAAAATGGTCGAAATATGACGCACCATACCTACAGAACAATCCGGCAAAATTGGAGAGTGGTCATCTCACACAGCTATCCATACCAGAGCCATTCTCCCACTATTGTTTGTAACTTTCAAGAATAAGAAAATTGTGAAATTCAGTTGTATAAACTAGCATTTTTAATCCGGGAGAAGGCGCGCATACGCACAGTACGAATAGTTTTTAGTATTCACCTCAAGTGAACTCTGCAAGTTAGGTATGTAACAGTAAGCTGATCACCAACCATGAAAATTTCCATAAACAAGTTAGTGATTTTAAACTCTTTTCCCGTGTAAGTTTTAGAAAAAATATATATAAGTAATTATTGAGTGCTAATTTCGTAATTCAGCTTTTCAAATATGATAAGGATGTGTATAGTTTATTGATTAGTTGTCATATAAAGAGTGTTGATTACACACTTTTTGCCACGGATAACATGTTGTTTTTGTTTTTTTTAATCGTGATTACGACGTCAATTTAAGTTTTTTTGGTACTAGAAATTTTGGATTTGAGTATTGAAATACGATAATTGCAGAAACCCTGTATATTATATTTTATATCTGTAACCTTTTAATTAGAGAAACAATTTGTAATCACTTTTCATTTGTAATAGGTACTTTAAAGGCAATAAATAAAAAAGATGATATAAAAAAGACAGATGAAACTAACAGTGAAGATGAAACCAGCAGTGACGATGAAAAAAGCAATGATGAAGAAAATAATGAAAAGAAAAATGTTTCATCTAATACTAAAGGTATAGGAATTCTACTTTTACTGCTCTTAATAATTTAAAAGTAACACACTACTATTAACATTCCTTGCACAAGATACATTAATCGCAATATTTTTTACGAATGTGTTGTTTTGTGTGATTTCAGATATCATAAAAAATATAGGAATTGAAAAATATGAAGATTTCGAGAGTATATTTTATGCTCGCTTTTTTATTCCATCTTTGGTTTAAAAAACATCTATAGAATACGTAAAATTAGTTTATAACAGACAAATATTAATGCGATAAAATACAGGTATTACTAAGGTTATTCAAAAGTAATTGACACTGATTTGTTTTCCTTAGTAAACATTTACTGAATCAAATTCGATGCATGTATCTGTGTATTAGCTAAGAGATATCCATACAAGTGATAAAAAAATACAAACTTTAAAAAGTAGTAGGTCAAACTACTAGAAACAATTTTTATATAGGAAACCAAAGTCGCTATTCTTTTATTCATTCAAAAATACAAGGTGTGTACTACATGCCGAACACACAGATTTTCGTTCATAAATTTAACAGTATGCAGATATTATAACGATATTTTCACCGATATTTTTGCAAAATATGTTGATATCATGAGACGTTTTGGAATTATACCGTAATCCAATCAGTGTAAACTGTCAACTACATTCCGAAGTTTGATACATCTGAGCCCTTCTCCCATAAGTGTGATTTTTGTCTGCACAGATATCTGATTTTTTAAAGCCTCATACATGAGATATATTGTGCTCAATTTGAGTTTTTAATAACTACTAATATATTGCAGAATAATAATTGGTAGATAGACACAAACGGTTTTTATCAGACAAAACAAAAGTTATAAGGAATAGAAGTGACAGGGACAGTAATGGCATTTTTTCCGTGAATTCCGTGTTTAGCCTAGAGTTTACTGAGACTATACCCTGTATTTCTTATTCAACAATTGGATTGTGATAGTGGTTTCAAAAAGTGTTTCTTGTAGCGTCGCCTACTACCTCTTAAAGTTTACCTAATCTTTTTTTTAGTAATCCTGTATAGGTATCCCATAGATTAGAAATATATTCCGAATTAATAATTTTATGCATCTTAATAATATACTTTGTAAATTCTGCAACTTCTCACAATTTTCCTATTAGGCATCAAGAGATTAGCAGAAAATTTTAAACAAATTCTCCTTGATGGACGACTAAGTGATGCAGTTTTGAAAGTTGATGATCTTGAATTCAGTGTGCATAAGGTGGTCCTGGCAGCTCGCTCACCTGTCTTTGCTTCCATGTTCGAACATGATCTGGCAGAAAAAAAGAGTAACGTCGTTGACATACCCGACTGCACAGCCGAATCTTTTGAAGTCTTCCTCCACTACATCTACTATGGAAGTGTCCAATCACTATCTGCCAGTAATGTATACAATGCATACTATGCAGCTGACAAGTACCACGTCGACGACATGAAAGAAAAGTGTGTTAAATTTATGACTAAGAACATATCAGTGGAGTCATTTTGTGACGTGATGACCTTGTCATTACGTCACGAAGAATCCAAACTGCAGAAAACAGCTACAAACTTCTTTTGTCAAAATATAAGGAAAATCATCAAAACTGTTCAATGGCAAAAATATCTGCATGAGAATTCGACACAGGCTAACGAATTACTTATCAAAGCACTCAACGCTTAACAGCATTATAGAGACATACATGTTAAATTGCATGACCAACTTTGTTTAATATTTAAAGGGGTAACACCACTTTAAAATGAAAAGAAAATTCGCTGTTTTTATTTTGAGGAAAGTGTAATCATTAATATAATTTAATGCAAATATATTTGTTGAACGCATATAAATATATATTAAAATGATAATACAAACGGTCATTTATATTTTAGCGTTACTTAACCAAAGGTAGAAATATCTGCAGTAGTGATTTTCATCAACAAAAGTTTAAAGAATGAAAACTATCGTTGCTGGTGATTATGAAAAGAGTCCGAGCTTATTAAGCGACAAAATATTTAATGCGATTGACCATCACGATTGTGGCGGCTTGTCTTTAACCACTTGACGGACGGTGGGATATATCTTATCCCACTTAATATGAAACAAGGTTTATACGAGTATTTTAAAATAAAATTTTACTTCTATAGCTTTGGAGGATGAAAAAAAAAGCTCTAAAAATGCATTTCCTTATTTTCAAGTAAAATGTTTTGAAATTTTTGGTGTGAATTCAACATTAAAGAAACACAATTAATTGCTCCTGAAATGGTTCAAATGTTATATGCCGATATATAGCTATTATGAAAATCATGAAAAACACGGCATCGCAGCGTGACCTGTGAGGCGATATACACCAAAATCAAATCGGAACTAATATATGACAAAGTTTAACAAAATATAAAGTTTCATGGAATTCTGTGCTTTATGTCTGAAGTCAAATTAGCTTTGTGCGCATATAGACAGACATTTTCTACAAAATTGGCAAACAGTATTCAGTCAATCTCAAAATCTATAAATCCATCAGAAACTGGAGGTTCAAAATTAATACGAATCCGATACTTTTTTCTTATAAATATAGAAGAAAGAAAAAAAATTGTAATTTAACAAATTACAACAACCATTGGAAAAATGTTCCGAAAGCTTAATTTTTTTTCAAATTAATTATTCAAAAATATTCATCGGAACCATCTACAATTAAACACATATTTTAATACTACAGTTGATGAGATCCTGGCATTCTCTGTCCTCGCAAAAATATTCGTTTGGACCATCGCTGCAGTTATTGAAACTCATTTTCCATTACTATACCTTATCCTTAATATATACCTTAATATTTTGTCGGGTCCTTCCTACAATAACTTTAACTCTTGTTGTTTAGATTGATGTCGGAGCTAAAGGTATTTTCAGGAAATTAAAGTTGAAGACCACGTTTTTTTGCTTTATAAGACGATTTCTCATCCGACGTCAATTTTTGAATTCGGCTTTTTTTCATATCTGATAATTTGCATCTATCCTTTTTGTAACGATTTTATGCATTTCTATTGCCTATTCAAAGAAAAAATCTTCTAAAGTTACAGAATTTCGTTAAAAATGCTTAAAAAATAAAGTGACGATGCCAAGAGGTCCATTCTCGACCGAAAACAACAACCATTTTCCCAATGGTTAAAAAAAAAAAAAATGGAAAAAACGTGTTTTTCACGTGTGATGATATATAATTTATGCGTAATGATATTTACTGTATTAACTGTTAAAGGAAAAGTGAATATAAAGTGTAATAAAATAATTCGAATTCCTAATTTGAGTAAGCGCGTATTATTAATTAGAGTCTAAACAATAATTTTAACTATACAAAATCTTTTTTCAACCACGTAAATTTTAAAGTGGTGTCATGACCTCATGCGCAGAGTTTATTTCTATTTATTTTTCGTATTCTTTTCAATTTCAAGATTAATTGCTTTTTTGTAAGTAGAAGTATTCTTGTAATGATATTAATTGTTATCATTTCATTTTGCTGTTTTCTACCATTAATGAATTACTTCTTAGACGATGTATAAATAATAAATATGTTTTTTAAAGTTTTATTGCGATGTTTTTAGCTTTTATCTTACAGGCTCTTTTTTTTTTAATCTAAATGTGTATTCTCTATTATTATTTTATTTTATTTTATTCGATTTTTTTTTTTAAATAATAATATTATTATAGATTTATTGATAAATTTATGAGTGCTTCTAAACATGATCTCAGTTTCTCGGGTAAAAGCTGTAAATAGTTCTCAGATTCAGACTTTGTGTATCATTGAAAACGTACTTTAACGCCCGGTAAAAAGAAACAAGAACGAAAAATCATACTTCAAGCATAGATTATGTAACACTTTCCAACACGTTCAAAATAATTTTACAAATCTTTACCGTTTAATAAGATGAAAAATGATATTTAAGTAAACAATTTGGAAAAAATATCCGAGATCTTTTGTGCAGCCCTGTATAGGATATATAAATTTGTATGTATACTATATCAGTACGAAAACCCTTAACGGGTTAAAGTTTTTGACGCAGCACTTCACCTTTTGTCTGTAAGAATTTCAAATACGGGTCTTAAAATTAATGATATCAAATTTTGAGTGACAGTATGCTATAAATTAAAAAACTTTTCTTTTTTTCCCCCCTACTGCTATATTGATATTCAGTGGTGCAAATATTATTTTTTATATGAAAAAATATATATAAGTTTTTTGCTCATGCTTTTTCATTCACATCTCTGATAAATTCAAAATACGAATTTTAAAAGAAATGATATCAAAATTCAAGTGACGCCTTCATGTGACTTTGATGGGTTTGTTTTAAAATCCAATTTAATTTATTTTTGGTTTGTCTCCTAATGTATATTTACACATGCTAACAATACTTTTAATTTTCTAATACATCATTAAATATATCACTTGCAATGAGCCTGTATTATGCATTGAAATGTATTTATTTCAATAAATTGATTTATCTTTTGTGCCATGCTGTCGAAAATTGAAAGAAAAATTCATTGCGCGGTAGCGTATTACTGCTTGCACGGCAACGTATTACTGCTTATTTTACTGTTTAATACTGTTAATTTTACGGTATAATACTGGCAGCTGGGTGCCAGTTTTATACTGCAAAATCAACAATTATTTTTTGCAGTGTAACAACCCAGCTGCCAGTATTATACTGTAAAATTAACAGTAATAACCAGTAAAATAAGCAGTAATATGCTACTTCGCATGCGCATGCGCGGCAGCGTATTGCTGCTTATTTTACTGTTTATTACTGTTAATTTTAAGGTGTAATACTGGCAACTGGGGTGCCAATATTATACTGTAAAATCAACAATTTTTTTGCTGTGTATTTACCATACCATGAAATTAAGTTATCCCCAATACATACTTTTCTAACATAAGAAACTGCATTAAAGTATTTATCGACACCGGAAATATAATACTACTAGTAATTAATAGAAATTAAAAAAGAAAAAAAATCTGGCACCAAGCATTAGATTATGAAACAGTTACCTAATGCTATAACAAAACATCACTCTTTAATAAGGTGAAAGATATGTCAAAGGTAACAATTTGAAAAACGCATGACGCATTTGAAACCCAATTTCAGCAAATGCCGCCCATAGTCGGAAAGGTACTGGAATTCTTTTGTGAAGCCCTGTATATGATGTATAGATTTGTTATACGTATATTCTACATAGTATACTAAAATTTAGTGTAGTAAGAAAGTGCATAATACGTTAAAAAAAATTTCCTCACGGCTCGGCCTACAGGCACAGGTAGATATCGAAGACGCAGACCGTAGGGTGCCTGTTTGTTAGAAATTGCGGAAGGTATAACCTTTTTGCCATGGTGCCGCAGTTGCACTCTAAAATTGGGAGGAGTGAGAAGTTGATTCTTTGGAAGAGTGAGAGGCATTTTCACTCTTTTTGGAGTGAATTTTATAAGAATACACTCTTTAAAGAGTGGGATTTTCCACTCCCTAGAAAAGAGTGAAATATCTCACTCCGTTGTCGAGAGTGACTGTCTCACTCCTTTGACAAGAGTGAAATATTTCACTCCGTTGAAGAGTGAAAGCCTGGCATTATATAATTTTTTCCATATTTATTTATTGAGAGAAACGAAATGATCATTTTCCTTTTTCTTTTTAGGTAGATTTCGTAAGAAATGTTACCTATTACATTCTCCCCTATGTTGGAATTTCTGATAATTTTTGAAGATCTACGCCGATTATAACCCTTAAAACCCCAAACCACCCCCCAGTTCAAAACTTTATCTTTCTGTCTATATAGCTTTATGGACACGATAACTTCAATAATTCTGCACAAATCTCTTCCAAACTGATAACATATAATCAAAGGACATAAAATCTCGGTCAAGTTCGTTAATGGGCAAAATCGAAATAGGGGGGGGGGACAGAAAAAAAACCATAACTTCTTAATTATGATACGTATCAAATCCGTTTAAAGTTATTAATACTTCTAGGAAAAGGGCCGAAAATTTATGTATGACAGATTTTTGATATAATTAAAAATGGCCTCAAGGAAGGGAGGGGGAGGGAATAGGATTTTAAGAAGAAAAAAATTCATAACTTCGTCAATTCACAAGATATCCATCCGCTTCTTGGAAAACATGAAAAAAAATTGAATGCACTTAAAATAAAATTTAATATAACAAAGCATACCTTTTATTATACACGTGAAATACCACTGCTTCGACCGATTGATGGTGTCTTTATTTTCTTTTAAACATTTCAATATCAATTTTGCTTTTTAACCATAAATATAAAGTAAACCTATGTGGCGAATTGATATTTTATCTTTTTTGTACTAATATTTATTTTTTTTTTAATCATTGTTCAGCACTATATAATGCGGTTATTTTATTTTTGTGGCAACACTAATTTGAGGAAAAATCTCGCATTGCTTTTATAAAAACAATGCCGATTTAATTTTTAATTAATAGCAATATTTAATCAAAAACCATGTTTTAACGAAATGTGGTGGTGGTACTATGTCAGAAGCTGCTTCAAAAACCTTTCGAAGGAGGTTACCTCATTTATTGTTGTGTGTTTTGTAAATTCATGGAAAAAGGGATGTTGACAACAGAAATATGTATGATTTTAGAATAATAAACTAAAATACAGGATAAATAAAATTAAAAATTGACTTATACGGTGGATTCAGGGGGACAGAGCCCCACACACCATCTCTGACGAAAAAAATCTTAGTCCCTTATTTTCGTGGTGTTTAAATATTATAAATTCACCGGGGAATAATATGTATTATCCTTTTTAAAAACAATTTAATATTATATTTTTTAAATAATAATGTTTAGCTGACATTTTAAACAGAAACGTCTTTTTAAACTTTCCATAAACGATCGCAAAATTCCAATTACGATGTGACACTAATTGGTCTCTATAAAGTTTAACAACAGTGATTTCAAGGTTGTATATACAAATAGTGACCACTCTAGTTTTAATAACGTATGGAAATTCAGATTAAGTTATAAAGGCTTTCAAAAGTTAATGGATGAATAATGTTTTGGATTTTCATATCTAAAGCAAAAATCTGAAATATGAAAATTGCTTTTAAATTCTTTAAAATTCGATATATTATATGCAAGTGTTACGTCAAAATCTTTTTTTTAAACTATTTTCCCTCTGTCTGAAAATATAACAACTGTAGTAATTATATTTTGATAATGGATAAATTTAACGCCAGAAAATAAAAAGTTTCTGCCCGCTGCGCTGATAAAAAAAAAAGTTTAATGAGTCAATTGGGTCAGAGATCACACCATTAGCAATGCTGACGTAAATATTGTCTTTTTTTTTTTTTTTTTTTTTTTTTTTTTTTTTTTTTTAACAGACCGCTGACGAGGACCATTTTCATTCTTGGCAGACGTCTATGACGATTGGCTGACGCGTTAATACTTCGATTTAAAATGTTAGTTCAACGGTTTAGTAGTTTGAAGAGATGTTCGTAACTTTGATACTGAAAAATTATGTGCTTATAATTTTGTGTCAGTCCTTATGTGTGGATGTGGATTACAAGTAATTTACAGTAATCATGAAACGATACATAGAAATAATATACGCTGAAGAAAATGCTTGTAATTTATAAAATGTTATAATTGTTAGAACATTGGTGTGTATTTTATTAATTTTTTTTTCCGTTCATCACGAAGATTGTGCTTTTTGAATATTATTTTTATAAAATCCGACTGGTGAGGTTTTTTTTGCAGTCGGATGTGTTTTTTTTTTTCCTTTTTGAAAGGAAAATATGTGATTTATTTTCAATGAATATTTTTAACAAATCGGTTTGCAAAACAGTGCTTTTTTTTAATGTTTTGCCAAAAGTGTGCAACTGCCTTAATTGAGCGAGTACGCTCAACAACTTGTTTTCATCAATCATTTATGACTATTCCATTGACAAGTTATAAATATCATAAAATCAACATTTAATCTGAGAATTATCTATTTTCATATTGTGCTTTTTGAATATTATTTTTATAAAATCCGACTGGTGAGTTTTTTTTTTGCAGTCGGATGTGTTTTTTTTTTGTTTCCCCCCCCCCCCTTTTCGAAAGGAAAATATGTATGATTTATTTTCAATGAATATTTTTAACAAATCGGTTTGCAAAACAGTGCTTTTTTATGTTTTGCCAAAAGTGTGCAACTGCCGTAATTGAGGGAGTACGCTCTATGACTATTCCATTGAGAAGTTATAAATATTATAAAATCAACATTTAATGTGAGAATTATCTATTTTCGTATTGTGCTTTTTGAATATTATTTTTATAAAATCCGACTGGTGAGGTTTTTTTTTTTTTCTTTGCAGTCGGATGTGTTTTTTTTTTTTTTCCTTTTTGAAAGGAAAATATGTGTGATTTATTTTCAATGAATATTTTTAACAAATCGGTTTGCAAAACAGTGCTTTTTTTTATGTTTTGCCAAAAGTGTGCAACTGCCTTAATTGAGGGAGTACGCTCTATGACTATTCCATTGACAAATTATAAATATTATAAAATCAACATTTAATCTGAGAATTATCTATTTTCGTATTGTACTTTTTGAATATTATTTTTATAAAATCCGACTGGTGAGTTTTTTTTTTTGCAGTCGGATGTGTTTTTTTTTTTTCCTTTTCGAAAGGAAAATATGTGCGATTTATTTTCAATGAATATTTTTAAAAAAATCGGTTTGCAAAACAGTGCTTTTTTTTATGTTTTGCCAGAAGTGTGCAACTACCTTAATTGAGCGAGTACGCTCAACAACTTGTTATAATATTCATTCAATTCTGACTATTCCATTGACAAGTTATAAATATTATAAAATCAACATTTAATCTGATAATTATTTATTTTCGTGTTATATTTGTTTAAAATAATTTACCATTATGGTTATGACTAACTCATCAAAGGTAGGTAGGATTATAAACAACTACTAATTTTCGTTTTCAAATAAAGCTTTTGTTTGAATATAATTGCTTATATAACATTATTTAATTACTATTTAAATTAATTTGATAAGAATAATATGTATTTATTATATTTGTATTTTTTTTAAAATCCAAATAAATATATTTTAATGTTAAAATATTTGTGTATTTTTTATGATTTTCAAATAAATTCATATCAATTTCAAAATTAGCAAATTTGTTTAATATATCTTTAGATCTCCACTTTATCAATAAAAGTTTTTTATTGTAAAGAATCTGGATTATAACTCACAGCATTGATTTTATTGAAGTTCAGAAATATATATACATATATATTATGCAATTATATGTTATTACTATGACTGTAAAATATCAGTAATATATATATATTTTTTAAATGCGTACTTTAAAATATGTCTTTTTAAAAAAAGCAATAACAGAAAGTTATCAAACCTTATGCTGAAAAAAAAAATGCTGTGTTTATAATTTTTTTTAACACTTTGATATGTAAAGGAATTTTTAATGTTGCTTTGATGAATATGCGGAATACTTATAACATTTTCTTTCGCGGTCAAACTCCTGTGGTGATCTATTTTTTATATTTTATAATTAGAGATGTACAATTTTCTTCGAGAAATCTTTTTACATTTTTTCTGGGGCGGGGGGGGGGGGGGTGAATTTATTTCTGTCAAATCTGATTTGTTAAACCTAAAAAACTTATTGGCAAACTGGCAGAACATATTTTTTTTTCAATTTGAGAATGTGAATTTTAAAAAATCTTCTAAGTTACACATAATATTACTTGGTTTTAAAGCAAATTTTAATTGTAAAACAAATATATCATTACTTACTTTGATTTATTGCTCAAAACTTTAGCTTTCGGTTTTGCAAAACTTGAGATATTGAAAACAAATTTTAATATTTAAAAAAAAAATATTTTTAGTGAAAAGGTTAAAAATAGAAAATGGAAAATAAAAAAAGCTAGACATTTACATTTTTGCATAATTTTGGTCCAAATATTTTTCTAAATGGTTTTCATTGTTGTAATAAAATTCGAGATCTAAATTTACTGGTTCTATTTTTTTTTTTTTTTTTTTTTAACTCTAGATTGTTTAACTGTGTTGTATAAGATCTAAAGTACAGGGTTTTCAGTAAATTTTAATATGTTTTTACGTTAAAAAGAAAAAATATATTTCTTCACACATATTATATATATATAAAGTTTCCCATAACATAAACCTGGTTTTTATATATGTTAGTATTTTTAAAAAATATATAAAACATTCAGAGAATGAAAAAACTATAGTTGCCATTATTATTTTTTTATTATCGTTATTGAACTGTTCTATTAAGTCTTAAAACAATATTCAAAGCATACTTCATGGAAATAAACTTGTACTTTCTTCTAAGAAAACGAACTATATGGTACACTTAGAAAACGAACTATATGGTACAAAATTATTTTATATCAATTTTAATTTGATGATCCTTTAAAACAATTCAGCAGAAGTATTTTTCTAAAAGAAGTATTTTCTATCTAAAATAAATAGTCAATTTTGATGAAAAGTTGCATTGTTTTTCTAAAACAACATTACAGTTTTAATCTAATATTGCAGTGTTAAATTTTCATTCTAAAATGTTTTTTTTTTTTTTTTTTTTTTTTTTTTTTAATGGCCATTCTAATGTGCGCCGCTAATGAAGTCGTTGCCGACAACAGTATTCAATGACTTCATTCGTGTAATCGGGCGGTGCAGAAAAGTTGTAATCAATATTGTACATGCTTTTAGCATAGAATGAAGTTGAATATAAAAAATATTATATAAAAACATATTTTTTATATGCTCAGTAATCGAATGAATTTAATTTTTTGCGATAGTATGTAAAGAGGGTGGGAAGGGGGGGGGGAGTAGTCATTGTCCCTCGAATTGTTTTAGTGCACATCTTCTATACTATGACAAAAAATTAAACACTTTCATGCTTTAGAATACAGATACATATTTGGCCATAAAGCATGATTCGATTTCTTCCATAAGAGCATGGGTAAACTGGGCCGTTAGCCATTGCCACTATGATTTTAGGGTTCTCAAATTTAGTATGCAATTTTCATAAAGCTGATATTTTATATCTATTTCGACGTTGCACTGACTATAATCAATATTTTGAACATTTAGAGTAGGATAAGTTTAAAAACCAAAAATATATTTATCTAAAGTACAGTAAAACTTTTCAATAGCGGACACCCCAGGACGACGGAATTTGTCTGTTATTCGGAAGAGTCCGCTTTCTCCGAATAGCAGACAAATTCTACGATGATGCGGTGTCCACTATTGAAAGATTTTATTGTATTTAGATAAATATATTTTTAGTTTTTAAACGTATCCTACTCTAAAAGTTCAAAATATTGATTATAATCAGTACAAAGTCGAAAGAGATTTAAAATATCAGCTTTACAAAAATTTCATACCAAACTTGGGGCCCCCTCAAATCGCGGGAGGGGGGGGGGATGGCCCAGTTTGCCCCTGCTTTAATCAGGTTCTGCTTCCGGAACAAACCCCAGCCCTGCTTTATGGTAAAATATTTTCCAATTTATTCAGGATTCACTGTGGTCAAACATGGCTGTATTTAATGCTAAAAAAAAGTGTGGTCAGAAATATCTGCATATTGCTCACAAATCAGAGCACAAAAACGGCCACAATTCAGACATTTCAAGTGTCTGAAATTCAGACACATTTAAGTGTCTTAAATTTTTAAGACACTTTAAAGTGTCTCTTTTTTTTAACCATCCGTCTCAGACACTTAAGTGTCTGAATTTCAGACATTTCAGTTTACAGTGTAAGTAAAACTTAATGGGTATTTGAAAAGGAAAGAAATAATATTCACTGATTAAGATTTTGGTTAATTACTTGCCCTTGTCGGCATTTTAAAACTATCATATCTTTATAAGGCATGCAATGAAAGAAAACACAATAGTGATAAGCTTGGAATAAAATATTTTAGTTTTTTGTCAGTAATCTAATTTAATTCATTATGTAACTCTAATTGAATTTTTCCTTAAGAGTTCACTTACTGTTACAAACTGAATTAAATAAATATTGCCAATAAAGTATTTTAGTCCAATCTTTACCACGCTTGTGTCTATTTTCATTGCATGCTCTAAAATATATGATTCTTTTAAAATGCCTAAAAAAGAAACATAAATTTTTTTTTTATTCACTCCATGAAAAGTGAACATTCACTCCTATGAAAGAGTGGCTATACACTCCTGTTAGGAGTGAGAAATCCACTCCTTTTGCCAGAGTGAATAGTCACTCCTATGAAAGAGTGGATAGCCACTCCTATGAAAGAGTGACTATTCACTCCTATCACGGTGAAAAAACCCACTCTTTTTGCAAGAGTGGATAGTCACTCCTCTGAAAGAGTGAGTATCCACCCCTGTTTAGAGTGACTATTCACTTCTCGGGAGTGAGTATTCACTCTTTCAGAGAGTGAACAATTTCACTTTTGCCTAGAGTGAATAGTCACTCTAAAGAGGTTGGGCCAGTGGCGCAGCCAGAATTTGGTTCTAGGGGGGGTTTTGAGTTTCTGATAAAGGTGGTCGCCGGTTATATGAATCACTGGTTAATGGAATCAGTCTTTTAAATGAATGAAATCATAATGCTTTTCTCCGCAATTAAGTTGGTTATGATTCATTTAAACAACATTAGAGTTACAAACTATAAAATGCACCAATGAAATAACACAAAACTAGATTAGATTTATAAAGTGTTTAAAAATGATGAGGGGAAAACTTTAAGATGGAAGAGTACAGTACAGCAAATAATTTTATATACAGTACAGTCGCTGAGTTTCACACGAGCCCCACCAGTGGCTGAGAGGTTGTGCTCTCGAAGCTGGTAGACGGGAGGTGCTGGGTTCGATCCCAATCGCGCCCGTCGGCCTAATCGTTCGGAGTTTTCGTGGTTTTCTTCGAGCCGTGGATTTATCCATGCGTAAATACGGGTTAGGTTCCCTTAGAAAGACCTCCACGAAGGGCACTCCCCCCCGGGCCTATATCCCAAGCGTAGATAATTGGCCGTCAATAATCAACCAACCTGAGTTTCACACGAAAAGTTACTTGTCAATCATATTTGACGTAATAGTAGACAATTTTAAAGCATTAAAATAAAGTATTCTGAACAACGGGAAACTTTCCGATTCATTTTCAAAAATGAAAACATATGCAGGCATGATAATTCAAGTGATTTGTTATCGAACAGTTTTTCATTATAAATGAATTACATATTGAATTATAAGCTATTGTTGTCTCAAAATTACTGACTCTTAATGTCTTGGAATTATTCTACGAATTATTTTTCAATGTTTGCCTTCAATAATTGAATTCAGTTGGAAATGAAAAATGTTGACTCTCACTATGATTCGTCTTACCTAAAGCAAAGATCTTATACAAAGTTTAATCTTAGCATTGTGCCAAGCGCGCTTCAAAAGGAGGTCACAAAGTAGCAACACTGTTTTGATCCATGCCGTTGTTTTCTAGATGGGTTTTTAATTAATATATCAGATAATTACAGACACATTGAAAATTATTACCAACAATCCTTAGATGATTCTGCGTCGATAACCCTCAACTCACCGCTGAGCACCAGAAAAATAAGACACATGAGTGATCTTATAATAGTTCAGTTTTTACTTTTTAAGTATGGAACCTTAATAATGGTGTCAAAATTCTGGTAACCATCTCCTCTCTAACATTGGCTATATTTTATACAACAATTTCCAAACAATTTTTTGGTACAACAATTTCCAAAGGGGTGTAAGAACAAAAAACATTGTAAAATTGCGGTTTCTACGATATTGTTGATTCTAGCAATTTGAAATTTAATCTCGCGGTTACTTTAAAAAGATGTAAATGCTCACTAAAAATGGTTTCTAAAAAGTTCCAAATTTAAAAAGGGGAAAGGAGCAGTAAACGTTCTAAATTACCATTTATTTGTGCAGTTAGGGCTGTATGGAGAATTTCGCTGTCAAAATCGGAGATGAAAGTGATTGTAATTTTTGGGGCATTTACGTTCATCGAAATAACCCTAGGTTCCCCTCCTGATAGGAAACAGTCCACAGCAAACAAAAAAACCAGTACAATCAGAGACGCATAATCACGTGAAAACTTTTCTTTATTTTCGGACACATCGACACATCTGGAAAGGGCGAGGGTGGTCCTCCTTACGCCTCTAAAAAATCGACCTCCTTGTTCAACAGTTAGAGAAGAAGATCTGATCTAATTTTTCAGATACATTTTCACCAACACATAAATGAAAATATGCCAAACACTACATTTTCTCACCAGGCACTCGTGTTTTTTTTTTTTTTTTTTTTTTTTTGAGAAAGCCAGACATGTGTTAGCAGCGAACACAAAAATGTTGATATTGCATATCTCATGCAGGAATCAATTTATGAAAACGGCGCCTGCATTTAACACGAGATACGAAGAAAGACAAAACAGCATATGTTAAAGTCATCTGCAGTACATTAAAATAACGAATTGAAACCGCAGAGAAGCAACGTACTTTTACTGTTACAATGAAAAATCTGAGAAAATTTTTAGCTAGGAAGAAATGATTACTTTCGAGATTAAAGAATAAAAAGATTTTGAATGCAGACATTAATTCACATAGAGACACTTTAAGATAGAAAAATTAAATTTTAGAATAAAACATAAAATATATATGATTCTATATCATAGGCTGGAAACATGAAATTTGGCATAGTTGTTACTTTAGAGACTTAAATGCTAGCCCAGAACAGTTAGCAGGAGCAAAAACATGTTCTAAAATTGCGATACAGTTGGTATAGAAGCTTGGAATTTGGCATGGTGGTAACTTTTGGGATGTAAATGCTCTCTAAGAACGATTTCTAAAGAAATTCTAAATTTAAAAGGATGAAATGGGCGGAAAACGGTCTGAAAATGATCTAAAAACAATTAATTAGGAATTGTTTGTGCCAGATATGTGAAATTTGGCACGGCTGTTACTCTTGAAATATAAATGATCATCCGGAACAGTTTTCTAAAATTTAGAAATGTAAAAGGTTGCAAGGACAAAAAAGTTCTAAAATTGCGATTTGTGTGATACAGTTGGTATAAATGCTTGGTGTTTGACATAGTGGTTACTTTTAAGATATAAACACTCGTTCAAAACGGTTTTTAAAAAATTCAAAATTTTAAAAAGTGAAATGAGCAAAAAACGTTCTAAAAATGTTCTAAATCATAATATATTTAGAACTCTTAGGGCTAGACTCTTGAAATTTTATATGATGGTACTTAAGAAACGTAAATGCTCGCCCAGAATTTATTTTTTCAATTCGAAATTTAAAAGAATGCAAGAGTAAGAAGCATTCTAAAATTGTGATTTATGTGATACAATTGGTGTGGAAACTTGGAATTTTACTAATTGCTGGAAGTGCATTTTCAGCTGTGGTACGCGTATTTAAATATAACTTTTTACATATTATTTGATGTGTTACATATTATTTGGTGCTATAGATCATATACAAGGCAGCACAAAATTTATCGAATACGTTCGGTTTCTTGATGAAAATTGCTGAATAGGAATTTTTAACTGTGCTATGCGTTTTTACTAACTGAATTAAATTTTGGTATACTATATAGTATATATACAAACCTATATATCCTATACACAAATGAATTCGGATATTGTTCCGACTATTGATGTCTAGTGGCTGAAATTAGCTTTTCAAATCAGTTATTACTTTTTCAAATTGTTTGCTTAGCCATCATCTGTCACCTTATTAATCAGTAACGTTTTGTTAAAGTGTTCTGGAAGTGTTGGAAAGTGTTTCATAATCTATGTTCGACGCATAATTTTTCATTCTTGTTTAGCTTAAAAAATATTCTATATTTTTTATGAAAAATGACTTAAACAGCATATAAATGCAATAATTAAAACAAAAGATTTAACCCCTAAAGAATCAACCCTTTCATGTTGATTTTCTGCGCTTGTCTAATCTAAAGAGTACTTAAACACTGCAAATCTTTTCACACTTTTTAGAACACTTATTTTGTCACCCTTTTTAGTACACTTTGAAGCGCACTTTTTGGAACAGTTTTTAGAATACTTCTGAGAACAAACACTTATTTTGTTCAGTACACTTTCTAGCGCACTTTTTGAAAGCGATGATTTCACAAGTGTGCCCAATCTGTTCTCAAATGTGTTCCCAAGTTTAGATTGAACAAATATCCTGAGCAGAACACTTTTTTTTATAGCAGGGAGTATTCGGAACACATTTCAGTACAGATTAAGGTAACTAGAACACTTTTTTTAAATCAAAGTGTTCCAAATGTGTTCCCAATGTACGCAAGGAATTTGCCATGAATCTATATCTCAGAATGTATATATTTTTTTTAATATCCGTCATATTCCCATTGATGTATCTCAATTTCTTTGAAAGATAAAGTTATGAGACTTCGTACAATTATTTTAAACTAGCTGTGTGACAACCCGTTGTGGTGCATCTAAATTGCATAAAGTTTTTCGATTGCTTGAGGGAAAACGAAATCTACGTTTTATTATGCAGGGTGTCCCATCAAGACCGCCCAAACTCTGCAGAGCCAGATTCCTCGCTTGAAGTACAGAAAATTGCCCAAAGCACTATACTTCTACAACCCATAGTTTTCGAGAAAAATGCGAAATAAAAATATGACGTCATATCCGGTGCAAGAAAGAAACTTTATTGGAAATATGAACATCGGTATATTCACGAACGGATTACATTATCACTATACGAAAATTAACGGTGGTTACTAGATGTAGGCTTTTAAATACGATTCAAACGACGGTTTGACGTCATTTTACGGTGCACTTATGCTTGCGTCGAAATGCTCGGTGGATATTTTATCGCATCTTTGTCTGCAAACATAAATACATATAGAGCTGTAGATCTTTGGGCATTTTTTATGTATTGCAAACGATGGATCTGGTTGTACAGAGTTTGGGCGGTCTTGATGCGACACCCTGTATATTTAAAGTTTCTAACTCTAACAATTCCAAATAAATCGTAATTCAGAACGTTTAAAGAAAGTTTTTTGCTCATTTCCAATTTTTAAATTTCTTAGAAATTGTTCTTAGAGAGCACTTACATCTTAAACGTAACCACCATGGGATATTTGAAGTTTTTAGTCCCAGCAGTATCACAGAAACCGCAATTTTAGAACGTTTTTAATTCCTGCATTCTTTTATATTTCAAATTTTTTTAGAAATTTTTCTGTTACGAACATTTTTGCCTTAAAAGTAACAGTGATGATTAAAATCATAGGGCAAAATGCATATATACATCTTGCGTCATTCATAAAATACTAATATGAAACTCAATAGAGCTCAATGTTACTTAAAAGGCGACATTTAAAATATAAATATATGTTAAAAAATCTTCCAAGCACTTTCGGCTGGCACCGCAACCATCTTCAGAGAGAAAAAAAATTCCTTTCTACTACCGTCTTGCGTATCTGCATCTTCGTTTCGTCTTGAGGTGGGAAAGTCCATTATTTCTTGGGTATTGCTTGAGTTAGTTTCTATGGATATCTTGACAGAAAATGTAAACAATTTGAAAACCTATGTGAAACAGAGGCGTTTATCTTCTAAGATTCAGAAAATGGTTTATATCCTGAATATTAGAAGTTAAACGCGCAGTAACCCACTCTCCTCTGTTTCACATAGGTTTTCAAATTGTTTACATTTTCAGTCAATATATCCATAGAAATCAACTCAAGCAACACCCAAGAAATAATGTACTTTTCCATTTCAAGGCGAAACTAAGGTTCAGACACGCAAGACGGTAGTAGAAATGAAATTTTTTCTCACCGATGGTTGTAATGCCAGCCGAAAGTGTTTGGAGGATTTTTCAACATTTTTAACATCTATTTATATTTTAAATATCGCCTTTAAAGTAACAATGAGCTCTATTGAGTTTCATATTAATATTTTAGTCAAGTCATGTTTCAACTTTCTAGTCTAAACAGTTCCAAGTTAACCGTAATATAGAACGTTTTCCGCTCATTTCACCCTTTTAAATTTTGAACTTTTTTGAAACTGTTCATAGCGAGTATTTACATTTGAAAAGCAACCACAACACCAACTTTCAAGTTTCCACCCCCCAGCAATGTCACAAAAATCACAATTTTAAAACAGTTTTTGACTTTTTGGGGGATGTTATTACCGACGTAAAATATGGTCAACAATATTTTGCCACTTTTATTTTTGAAATCAGCTCTGTAGTTCCAGAGATTATCCACTGCAAAAAAAAAAAAAAAAAACACACACACGCAAACGTTCCTTCGTTATAATATATTAATATAAATTATATACAATTTATTTTCAGGGTTGAGAGAATTTTTTTAAATGTGATTGTCGGTATAAAAAGTACTCACAAGAATAAAAATAAATCTTTAAAATATACTACAATCTTTTTAATAAATATTTGGGAAAATCCTAAAATCAAATTAATATGTATTCTTAGCAGTACGCAAAATAAATAAATAAATAAATTCACACAAATAAATCGATTCAGAGTCAAATTTTACACCGATTAAATCCAAAAATATTTATGAAACTAACAAATAATCTACTAATACATCTTACTCATTTTCTGATAATCTATATACACAGCTGCCAACTATTCCAGTTTCATTTGTTACCGTTATTTCCGAATAGCAATATTCGCGTTATTTGATCAAAGATTAAATAAGGCGAAGATAACTATTTGGAATTCATATCAAGAAAAATGCGGAATATCAATATGTAATGTATAATTAGAAAGAACATTTAATATGTTCAAGATGGCAAATATTTTAAACAGCTGTTCAATTTAATCAAAATGACATTCTTAATTACATTTGGAGGAAATTTTTGCTTAAGCAGTTTATATTATCTGAAAATATTCAACTTAATTATTTTTAAATAAAGTCTTAGCCGTCAGCTAGAGGAGGTGTCACCCAACCATATATGCCATATAGACCGGGAGGCGGCAGCACAGACAATCACCTCATCGAGTTCACGGCTGAAATTCCAGAATTAGTTAAAACTTGATTCGCATATTAAAAAGCAATCGGTCTGCCAAGTCATATATTGGTGGAAAACACACGAATACCCGATTTTAGCGGTTGGCTCGTAGGTTTACCATTGTGTGTTCCTGCTCCCAGTCCTCCATGTTTTCATACCTTTGGGTACAGAAAAACACAATGGTAAACCTACGAGATCCCCGGGTCTTTGGACACTGGGGTTCCTGGTTGATATAGGTTTTCCCCTCGTGGACTATAGTTCCTATGCCGAGAGGTTGGCTGTCCACGAGTGGGAGGTTTCTGTTTCTCTTTCTGTAGCGAACTACAACTTACTATATCGAAAATGCAGTTAACTACAACTACTTGTTTAACCCTTGATGTACCAAATTATGAATTAAGGAAAAATTCACCTTCCGTAGCATTTTTTCTGACTATTTGAAAATATGTTAAGAGATTTCTGCAATCATAAAATAAAGTTTAGAATTTTTTCATTTATTAGAATTTATTTAACTAAATCAATATTTACAGAGATTTTGTAGATTATTTACAACTCAACCCAAATCAGTTTTTCAGGATATTGTTTTAAGTATTTTAGAATTAGGAAATGTACAAACGTAATGGCCTTATATATAAACATGGCAATTTTTCAGAACTGAAACTTTCTACTGAATGTCTTTCAACATCAAAAGAGCTGAGCAGTTACAATTGGAAAAAGGAAAGTGTACATTTAGAAATATTTTTGATTTGTACAGCGAATAATTCTTTTGGAAAACACTTTCTTAAAGTGTCTAGAACTCATGCTAATTTGCATTACTGCCAATAGATGTGTTAAATGAATTTTATAACAAGTTTATTTTAATGGTACTTTAAATTACCGTCGGTGCATAAAGGGTAAGGGTGCATAAAAAAGTAGCGGTCACAAACTACTTTTCAAAAGTAGTCACTATTTCGCTACTTTCAGATTTTGTTAAAAGGTTCTATTTACACTAGAAATTCAAGACACAGATTAAATGATAAAGCGACTTCTCGTAATATCGCGTTTGCCGGAATACAATTAAATATATGCGACATAGACGAGGGCCTTAAAAATTTAAGAAAAATAACATACAAGAAAATGTTTTGTGTTTGTCTCCAAAATGTTAGTTTATACACACATTACAAATTTGGTAGCAAAATTCAGAGATATACAGTGTGTTTCTAAATGAATATCGGGTTTTTAACGCTTTGTAGTATCTATAATATAAAACTTAAAATTATACTTAATACATAAAATGAAAGAGCAACTCAAACAGTTTTACCTACAAGCTTAGAAGTGTTCAATCTGAAGACTTTTCGTCACACGGCACGCATCAAGTCGATAGCTCAGTTTTTTCCAAACGCCACTCCACGCTCACCCGATCTGACGCCATGTGATTTCTACCTGTGGGGGTTCATAAAGGATCGTGTGTATGTGCCTCCACTACTAGCTGACCTACCCGACCTAAGAAACAGGATTGGGGCAGTTGTTGCAACAATTACCCCACAAACACTAATTAACCACTTGGGGACGACGAGCGACACGTATACGTGACGCATAAGATGCTCAGAATCCTCGATCCACCAGTTATTTTTTATTGTAAGATTTTCCTCATTAAATCTTAGCATTTCTGCCATTCAATTAGGCGAAAATTTCTGTTTTGAAGAACTGGTGGTAAAAGATTAAAAATACTGTAAAGGACGCTCGTCGCGAAGGGATTAACGTTTGGGAAGAACTGAGCTATCGACTTGATGTGTGCCGTGTGACGAAAGGTGTTCACACTGAACACTTGTAAGCTTGTAGGTAAAACTGTTTGTGTGCTCTTTCATTTTACGTATTAATTATAATTTTAAGTTTCATGTAATAAATAGTACTAAGCGTTAAAACCCCGATATTTATTTAGAAACACGCTGTATTATAATCTAGAAAATTACAGAAAAACAACTTTAGATGCAAACAACAAATATGTATGCAAGTAAAGCAATTGCGAATAATAAGAATCACGGGGTTAAAACACGACGACCTAATAACGGGTAAATACAAGTGTTGCCTGCAAGATAGCAAGAAAAATAACTTCTTTGGTGGGTTAGTATTTAATTTTAGCGGATAATGTCAAAGGGAAAAATCTGCGACTTCATGCGATGCGTTGTTATAAACTGAAGCTGAGATTCGCAAATTGTTGAGGAGAACAAATTTTGCACAAAAGAAAGTTTCGGTCAAAGTTCCGTTTTCACAAGGCTTTTACATAAATTTTAAATACTCAAGAAAACAGGAGAAATGTTTGAATGTAAAAGAGAAAGGGAGATACAGTTTCAAAAATTCTCCTTAAAAGACAACTGTTAATTTTGGGATTGCAAACCATATTTTACATTTTTTAACCAAGATAATGTTAAAGACCAAAAGTATATTTACCTAAATATGCATTTATACGATCCTATATATATAGTTCTAAGGCATGGAAAATGTGTAATTTTAGCGACGATATGGAAAAGGTAGCCTTGAATGAACACCAAACCCAGGAGTTAATTTAGTTTGAACGTTAATTGTTTTCAAAAGAGGTATTTCGAAAATCACTAATGACTAGTAGTTCAAAAACATTTTTTGTGACATCATAAGATGTTTTACTCTATTAAATAATTCAACAGAAAATTAGGTGCAATATTTAAAGAAATAAAACAGAAACTTGAAAATTTTCAAGCACTTTTATTTTTACCAGTGAAGAAACATCAATATTAATAAACATAAAAAGGAATCTTAAGACAAAAAAATATCAAATCATTAATAATCAATCAATATTAACGTTAACAGTCTAATGCCATAAGCACGACAAAGTATTTTTACTTCTTAGATCATAGTGCCGTTCATATTGCGACAAACATGATTTTATTATTTATATCATTATTGCTATATTTTTAGTTCCACATTGCTGTTTTATTTTGAATTTATAATTATCTTTTGTTGTATATTTATTTATGTACTGCTAATTTTTATTCTGTCTACATGCATATTTGCATAAATCAAAATTTAGTTAAAATTTGATTGCGTAAAAGTGTGCGTTTGCAGATTTATCTTACATAATTGATTTCAATCTATTGTACTCTGTTTAAAATATCATTATCTTATTAATCTAAAATATATCAATAAATTTTCACTAAAAATTCATTACTTTTTGTTTTGTATTTAAATTGGAAATCTACATTATTTATCTTCATATGAAAAATAGTTTGGACCCTTTGATAAGTGAATTTGAAATTATTTTTGACCGTTAAGGGTTAAAATGGAATAATTACTAATCCAAAAGGTCTGAGATATAATTTTATTTAGCATAAAACAGTATGTATTTATGAATTAGAGATTATGTAATCGGTGAATCGTCAAAGAAAAATAAGGCATATATCAAAAGATATTAACTAAACACACTGAAACAAAGTATTATTTAGAATTAGAATGAAATCCAAAAAGTAATATATCATATTAAATCATATATTAAAGACCAAGTAGGTACGAACAGAATTTTCAATACTATTAATTAGCAACAGCTTTGATAAGAAGTTCGTTAGCATAAGTAGGATTCTCAGCCAAATACTTTTGCCACTGTGTTGTTTTGAGGATTTTTTTAAAATTTCGACAGAAAAACTCTATAGCTGTATCCTTCAGTTTGGATTCTCCGTGATGTAATGACAAGGTAATCACATCACAGAATGTTTCTACTGATAGATTCATTTTCATGAATTTAACACACTTTTTTTTCAAATCGTCAACTTGGTACTTGTCTGCAGCATAATACACGTTGTACACATTACTTGTCGACATGGTGTCAGTACTTCCACAGTAAAGATAATGGAGAAAAACTTCAAAAGAATCGGCTACACAATCGGGTATGTCAACAGCATTATCCTTCTTCTCTGCCATGTCATGCTCGAACATGGACGCAAATACAGGAGATCGAGCCACCAGGACCAACTTGTGTACCTTGAATTCATGACCGTTGACCTTCAGAACTGTATCGCTCATTGTCCCATCAATTAAAAGTTGTCTAAAATTCTGTAACAGTCTCTTGACCCCTAATTCATGGAAGAAATAAAAAATTAAATAATTCATGATGTGAGAATAGTTAAAATTTCAACATTCGCAAGAGTATGCAAGCTTATTGCAATTAAAATCTTGTAAGTGAGTATAAAATAGCTTAAGAGAGAGCTATTTAAAGAAAATCTCAAATCTATTAGGTAAAGTTGAAATGTCTATTTGGTCAGCGGAAGAAAAAAACAGTATGTTCTTTTAAAACTAAAATCCACACGACTTTTAAGATATTTTGCACGATTTAACTTCTTTAAGTCCTTCTGCTAAAGCTTTCTTTTCTGGTGAACTTGCTAATTACACATTTTAAAACATAACAAAATACAAATAATTAATGAAAAGTATGTTTTTATCCAACGGAATTTTGTGTAAGGACCTTTTATATAAGATAATATTTGTGAAGGGTTCTGTTTTATTAAGAGGAATTTTGTGAAGGAGCCCTAAAAAGGCTCCAAATTTTGACTGGATCAACTCCTCCCTGAGTATATATATATTATGCATTTTATAAATTAAAGTTACAATTTTTCTTTATATGCACAATGCAAACATGCAGCAAGAAAAAAAAACTTTAATTTATATATAAACATCATTATTTGCACTTATTTCGTGTTTTAACAACCTAACAAAACGACAAACTTATATACAATTTAAAGTTGAATTAGTGTTAAAATTTTTAAAAAATATACTGAATTATTATTCCACTATATTTTGAATTAAATATACTTAAGACTTTTACAATATTATAAGAACACACATTTTATCAGACAATTAAATACACTAAACCAACATGAGGGAAAAATTGACCTGGGCCAGGACTCGAACCTGGAACCTTCAGCGTACCGTGCTAATGCTCTGCCAATAAGCCATCCACATTGACATCCTAGCCCGGCAATTTCTCACACTTATTCATGTTGAAAACAGTCATCGGCCAGCAGTTTTGCAGCTTCAGATGACATAATACGATTCATCGGTCCGTAATTATTATTATTATTATTTAGTACTGTTTATGTTTTAATATTCAAGACTGTGAAAAAAGAAAATAATACTGCTGAACAGTGAAAATCTTCTTGGCACATTAACAAAGTCATTTTCATATGTGCATGGAGTTAGCAGGCATTAATATCCAAGTGGTTTAGAATTGAGTAATATTTTTCATTTTACTATAAATGTGTTGCATCTATAATCAATCATTCCCTAATAGTTGTGTTTTAAAAATCTGCCTAAATCTCCAACTTTGCCACTATTTTCTAAAAGATTCTTAGCTTTTAAGGAAAACAGAAAAAATGCTAATCGACATTTTAGCAGTAAGTAAGAATATTTAAAAATTTTGTGCATAATCATAAAAATGGTTGCATGGATGTGTCAAAAAGTATCAAATTTGGATTTAAGAAAAACCATAGCAAAATTTCAAAAAAGAAAAGAAAAGGAATTATTTTTATCCTGAAACTATTCGGCAAAATATTATATTAAGAAGTATTCAGCCAACTGACATTCAGCATTCATTCAACGGGCCGAATACCGGACAGTGGGCGAATATTCGTTACAACCCTAATTATTTCATACCTTTATCTTCAGCTTTAACTCTCTTCTTTTCACTGTCTTCTTCATCACTGGTCATTTCATCTTCCGTACTTTCACTTACTGTTCATAAAAAAAATTACTACAAAAATTTTTCATAGTATAAAATTCATACAATTTATAAATACACAATACAAAAAGTTATTTTTATATGGTAAAAACTGTCGAAAAAGATAATTTACTTTCAATGTGGAATTTAGAACCTGTTGATTTTCAGATCATTTCACGAAACTGGAAGAAACAGTAGACAAAGAATATTAGTTCTTCCACAGAAAATAAAGCCCGCATGTTTTTCTAGTTTTTAAGTTAATATTTCACCGTTAACTACACCAATTTATATAAATATGAAATAACGCAAAGAGCAGGTTTTCTTTCAATGGCTTTTCTTATGTCAATTCAAGTGACTTTATTAATCTAATATGTCGATATTAATATTTTAAAATTATATATCTTCTTTCATTCAGTAAATTTCTTTTACATTATCATTAACGAAGAAATAATATTTCATCTAACCTTAACGGCGAATATCTAAAAATGTAAAATTATTAACTTTTTCTAGCACCTCAATGCATTTTTTTAAATCGTAAAAAAATTCCACTAATGCAAAATTTTCCCTGTCAAAACTATCAAATTTTGAACTGTTATGTTCTGTATTTTTTTTTCTGTCAAATTCTATGTTTTGATTAAAAATAGTTTACGTCTTTGTTTTTCTTACATTGGTGTTTTATTTTTTCATAATAGCTAGTAAAACCCACTATATCCTTTGTAAATTTTCAACATACAGGTTTGCCTTCAGGCTTGCATTCAGATTTGTCCTAAAATATATTTTCTTTTCTTAATTGACATGGCACAGTCTTTAAATTTATTCTGTTTTCTACGTTTTGATTGGCGTCGTATTTCCTCACAGGCATTCAGTTTAGAATATTTAGTAAACCGACATACCCCCCCCCCCTCCACCTGTAAATCTAAATGAATTCTAATAATCTAATCTCAGTTGATTTTCCAATTACAGTAGACTCCCGTAAAACGCGATTAATATGTTACGCGTTATAGACAATCGCGTTGTATGAATTCGCGTTCAACGAGGAAAAATCTCGTATAACGCGAATGTTAGAGTAAAATGTTACAGTGATTATTATCATATAAAATTTTATTGTCTAATAAAATAAGATAAGATAAAAATACTAATTTAAACCAAAATATCTTAAAATTCATAAAGATACAAATAAATGTACATATATTTCTTGAAGGTGCATCAAAACATACATAAAAACATTTAAAAGCACATCAAAGTTCTTTTAAAATCAAAACGTTTTCAACCGAACTTACTCGGTCATCATCATTGAAAAACTAATAGTTAAGTTGAGTTGTTAATGTGCTTTTAAATGTTTTTATGTATGTTTTTACGCACCTTCAAGCCATATATGTACTTTATTTGTATCTTTATGAATTTTAATTATTAAACAAGGTGAATTTGCAATGAAATTTTAACATTTTATCAAAATATTTTATTTCATATATTTGCAAATACATATAAAAATCCTAATTAGCGTATAAATGAAAAAAAAATAATATTTAATACATTAATTCATTATACGTATGTTATATTTTAGTTAAAGAAAGGTTTTGAAACACATTTAATTATTATGATGTTGAGAATTAGTCACTGTCCGTGTCCTATAATCCTACAATTTTTGGAAATTCTTGTTGAAATTTCAGAGATGATTCTAAGTCAGATGATCAGCGTTCTCCTTGTAATTTTATGTTATGTAACAAGAATCGTTTCATAAATCTATTAAATCACCATTGACTACACTTAATGTCATGTATTTATGTATCTCATCAGAAGGAATATGTTGCTTTAAATGGGTATAGATTTTAATTGATTTCTGTTTAATCACGATTATTTAAGGGGATACTTTTATGGTTACAATCATCCACCCATAACATTAAACAGTTTTCCATATTTGATATGAGAGGATCATTTCTCCGTGCAGTTTTCCTTAAACTTGGTAACGATCTAATACCAACCGCTCGTTCTTATTTTGGTCTCATTCTTTTTGATAGTATAAGTGTGGAATTATATTTAATTGAAGTTCTTTGGAAATATCTTTTATTTTTTCCCAGATTTAAGTCGATTCAAAATTGTAATTTTTCTTTCATAGAAATGCATTTTTTTCTTTCTTTTTTTGTTTTCGGCTTCATCCATTATGTCTGTTGAGATTTTTTTTTTTTTTTTTTTTTTTTTTTTTATTACCATGAATTACAAAATATGTAATTGTATATTTTTTACCTTTTATGTTTTAGATATATGTATTAATTTATTAAATTTTAAACACGTAAACTTTATTTTTCACTATTTAGCCAACTTTTAAAAATTTACATACAGAATATATAATTAAATAGACAAATCAATACAAAACTACTTTGTCAAATTGTTAGGAAACACGGGTATAATGTATGTACAGTGTTTAATAGGGAAATTCCCGCATTTTAAACTATAGTGCATTATACGGGAATAGCATTATACGAAAAAGTCGCCACATTTTTTTTTTTTTAACGCGTTGTATGAACTCGTGTTATACGAGAGTCTATTGTGTACGATAGTTTTAAGGCTGTTCTCAAATCCAAACAGTCTACTTTCTGACACATTTTTTAATTCATTTTTGTTCGCAAATGCGTTTAATTGGCAGGTGTTTTCATTCAGAAATTATGTAATCGAAATACGTTTTCCATTCTTTGGTAAATGCAGAAGATCTTTCATAAGACTGTCAAAGTCGGCGTTTTGAAGCGAATTCCCGACGCAGCAGCCCACAATCGCTTATAAATCGATAAATAATCTATTTATCAAAAAATGGAAAACTCGTTTCGATTCCAAATCGCTTCCATAGTCAGGCCTGCCAATTAATAGGCCACCTTAAATAATTCTCCTCTGACTTAGTTTCGGCTTGGGAGCTATAATGAGCTTGAGGCTGGCGAGTCAACGAGAATTCACTGGTAAAAGAAGTGTGAGAAATGAGAAGAGAGATTAAGAGAACGTTCCGGAACAGTTGATGCCAGTTAAGGGGCTTCCTAGTTGCAGCAACTTTACGCCCAGTCTATTGTGAGTAGAATGTCTTGTAATAGTGAGCCGTTGGGAATAGATAAGATTGCTTTAAATAGCAAATAAAAGGGAAAAAAGAGAAATTTAAAAATGGAAGAAATAAATTTGGAAAAATATAGAAAAGCAAAAGAGATTAAGGATAGAGTCAATAATAGGAAAGTAAAATGGTATAGCTGTAGAGAACGTTCTGCTGATCGATGTCTTCAACTTATAGCATTCATCTTTTAACTTTTTCCGGTATGGGATATTTCGTGAAAGCTGTACTACCGTTAGAACCAGTAAGGCTTCGTTTAAAAGTTTGCTAAGAAAATCTTCCTAAGAGCGTCGTAAATCTTTCGATTGGCCATTTTTTACCAAAGGTTCTGTGGTCTTCAACAAAAGAAAGGGGAGTCTCAATAAAAGAAATGGGCGGTGATATATCTGTCAGCGATGACCCCTGCTGACTTCTGACCTTTAGACATTCTAGAGAAGTCCTAAAACATGAAACACACCTTACTATAAGAAAGAGACCGCTAAGGAATAGTCTCCGATTCCGACGTACCGCCTTTTCCGCGAAATAGCGGTGGGCGTTTATCTTTGTATGGTACTTCGCGCGCGGAATCAGAGGAACCTTCTTTCAGTTACTGACTGAATAAGGTAACGCACCAGATCATGAAAGAACCCATCCGAAAAAAATTACATGCTAAATTTAATAAGTTTAAGTGGTCGACCAACGGATCCGGGCGGTATTTTATATTCTTGTTTGTTTCGCGGTTTAAAAAAAATAAGTATTTTTTTTCTTAAATTTTTTTTTGCATTTGTAATTCAAGCTTGATTTACAGCATTTCAATTACACGTTGCATATTTTATATTAATCTGTAAACTGCTTTGCCTTTTTCATAGTTTTGCTTCGAAAACAATTGTAATGAGCAAGGCTTGACAAATGCGGTCGCCAGGTCGCCACTGGCGACCAGGTCTTCTTATCTGGCAACCAAGTTATTTAATCTAGCGGGGGTTTTTTCTGTCATTTTTTCTTTGAACAAAAATTGATCTAAGAAATGAGCACAAACGAGATTTTTTCTCTACCCCCAATATTAAGAAATAAATTTAGAAACTATATTCAACTAAAAAAAATATTTTTAACTTTTATTTTTAATTTTGCAAAAATAAGTTCATCAAATGCAAATAATTTTAAAATAATAAAATCAGAATTTTTGGACTGACATCGACAGGAAAATATGCAAAAAAATTGTTTTCTTGCTTCACTATTCCATCAATCCCCACCCCCTCCCCCAGCCCTCCTCAGCATTTAAATCATTCGACAATCATAATTTTCCGGTTAATTCAGCCTTTACTATATAATTCCATGTTATATAGTTATAATTCATTTGCAAAATTGTTTTCTTGCTTTACTATTCCATCAATCCCCCCCCCCCACCCTCCTCAGCATTTAAATCATTCGACAATCATAATTTTCAGGTTAATTCAGCCTTTACTATATAATTCCCCCCCCCCCCCCGAGAGGTATAAAATTTTTATAAGTTTCATTAGAAAACTTAGTTTATATTATATTTCTAAATTATGAAACTAATAATTCTAAACTATGCTTTTTATGTTTTCTCAATTAATGCGTAAAAAAAAAAAAATTAAAAAAAAATTAAAAAACCTTTTGTGTTTTTTAATGACAGGGGGAGGGGGGTAAATATTCTTCACTGGCCACTAGAATTTTTTGCTGGCTACCATATTTTATGAAATTTGTAAAGCCCTGGTAATGAGAAATGAAAAAACAAAACATGAAAAAATAAATTTTACTTAGGAATTACTCAAACTTTCAAAACACGAACGGCGTAGTATTGAGTCCCCCGCTCAGTGGACAACACAATTGCGAATTCCAAAATAGTTACGTAATTAACATCTGCGTTTCAGTAACCCTCCTCTCAAAGACTCTTTAATATTCAACCAAAGTTTAAATTTGAAATTTGTATTTTTTTTTCATTATTTTTATTAGTAAGTCATCACTGGAGTAAGGGATACGCTGTCCGTGTATTTGTGTAATTTATTCCATTTCCATTCTTAATTGATTATTATTTTAATTTTAGAAATGTGATGCCTATTACTTTTATAGTCTTACCAGACATTAGCTGCTATTCTTGTTCAGCAACAAAAGTTGATATTTAGGATTTAAAAAATGTTGGCGCATGGCGCCACACGTGTCTGTATGTTATTACAAACTGTACGTGTTATATTAATTCTAATTTAACTGTCTTTTTTTTAACAATTTGATGTTTACTGCTTTTATACTACTGCTAGTTGACTCACCCGGCGTTGCCCGATAAAACCTTAAATGATCCCCAAATAAAAAATATTGATAATTAGTGATAAAAGAGCTCGTAAGAAAACATTAAAAAAAAAAAGCTTTGGTTGTCCAAACCCTTTGAAATTTTTAATGGTTATAAATATAAAGGTTTTACGGGCTGTAAAACCTTGAGCCCGTGTAAAAATTACGTCAGAAATACTGTTATCTGGCTGTAAAATAAATATTTTTTTCCAAGAAAATGACCCTTTTTCGAATTTTATAGAAGGGGAGACATTTCACTTTCCATTCCTGCCTTCAAAAAAGGTGAAAGTGCCCCCCCCCCTCCCTTCCCCTTGCTATCCCCAATTCCCTTTTGATCACCAATCTTTCAAACAAGGCAAGGGGAAGAATGCATGCTCGCTCCGGAAAGAGGAAATAAGAATAGAATTAAGAAAGAATATTTCCTAGCGGTAGGGTTGAGAGCAGTTCCCCAGCGCTCTAGATTATTCTTTATTCTATTTCCTTCTTTATTCACCGTTCAAAAAAAGTTGAGGCATGCGCGCAGTGAGGTCGAATTCGCACTGAAAAGTTAAGACTTTTGTTTCTCGCTTTAATATATAAGCTTGGACATTGCATTAAACTTGGATATCATTAAAAGTTTTTTAGGCTTTAGAGAGGCGACAAGCTGTATGTGGAAAAAACAAGTGTAGATTACCCACATAAACGTTCTGATTAAAGTTATGTGAAAAGTAAATAAAAATACATCCGCACAATATTTAAGAAATATGTCTTATTGAAAGATTTTATTTACGAGCCAGGGCTATGATTAATAAATATTATGCAATTTATATTTAAAACATTTTCCCCCTCATTTCCGCCGCTGGTACGCCAATAAAATATGTAGAATAAATTCAAATACACAATAATGTAATAGTGTATAGAAAAAATACACTGCGTAACTAATATAGAGATAATATACTTACATGATAGGTCATCCCCAGATAGGCCTTTTTCTTTCATTACGAAGAATATTTTAATTTGCCCACAATCAGTTACTTGTGGATTTAGTAAATCACTTGTTTTGAGAAAATCTTTGACTTGAAAGCCATAATCGCAGTTTGAATCGTTTTCCGAAAAGGCGATCTGTTCTCCGTGGATTGTCTTCAGTTTAAGCTGTAACGTATACTTATCACCTGGTAGATCACCACAAAATTGTCGCCGCAAGTAGAAATCTGTATTTTCACAATTACAATCTTTTCGAGACATTATAAATTGCCACTTTTCACCGAAATAAGGAAACCAAGGACTGTACAGATCGTAATATTTTGATTTTTCTACATAACGTGTTGGAAAAATCCAGAAACATTCGTCTTTTCGTACTGCAATTTGACCTATATTTCCATATAAGTCATTTCTACTCATGACTGGATTAATTATCTAATGTTTTATTTATTTATTCAATTTATATTGATAAAAGATGTTCAGTTTCCAGTTTGGCCTTGGAAAATCTTGTTTTTTTCTTTGCACACTGTCGACTCCACAAGCACCGATTACAGCTTCTTAAACCTTTAAAATATATAAAAATGAAAATACTTTTAATAATATTAAACTTACTTAAAATAATACTTAAAATACTTAATACTTTTAAAGACTTAAAATAATATTATAAACTATCGATCATTTAATTATTTTACAATGAAAGTAAGGTACATTTATTGTTATAACAGACCCTACAGGAATTACGATAACAATTCCCAGCTAAAAATTAACTGCAGTTTTTCTACAGAAGTGAAGTATTTTTAAAGTTTTTCTACAGTCAACTCTAGATTTTCTGTAGTGCAATCTCGACTGTAAAAATACTTCAGTTATTTTGCAGTTAATGTGAAGTAATTTTGCAGTAATTTATTTCAAAAATACTGTGAGCTTTTATCTGCAAAAATACTGCAGTTTACGTGAAGTTATGTTATAATCATAAATTTAAAAAATAATGAGACTTTACATCTGTAGTAAAACTGTAGTAAATTTGAAGTAATTTTACATTCATTAATTCAGTATTATATTTTCAGATGTATCTGCAGTATAAGTGCAGTTACTCTAAGGTAATTTTACAGAACTTAATTTTAGTAAGTTTGTGAGATATTTTCTGCAATTTATCTGCAGTTTTAAAAGCTAAGCAATATTAAAGTTTTTTCAGTTTTTGACAATATTGCGTATTTACTTTGTTATTAATAATTAACACTGTTTTCAAGACTTTTAGTTTAATGGGACTAAATTGAACAAAAATCAAAATCCTCTTGGGGGCGAACACTGCTTCGAACCACCCATTTTGAGATAAATTTTTAACAGATAAATATAAAAAATAATAAATAAATAACTTTCATGGGGAATTTAAGGGGGAAAGTCCGCCCTTTCCCCTCCAACGGGAAATTTGTACTTTGTCTTAGTGTTTAATTACTTTAAATTACTCGAAAAAAGAATAAATTTACTGTTTTACAAAATCGGTCAAAATAAAAAATTAAATAAAATTTCAAAATCCAGGGAGGGTTAATGACGCCCCCCCCCCCCCCCTCCAATGGAAAAATCTTAGTTCCTTTTTTAAGTTAAGCGAGGAACAACGAGTTAAGCAGCGGACACTGCTTTGAACCACCCCTTTTGAGATAAATTTTTAACACATAAAAATAAAAAATATTAAATAAATAACTTTCATGGGGAATTTAAGGGCGAAAGTCCGCCCCCCCCCCCCCAACGGGAAATTTGTACTTTCTCTTAGTGTTTAATTACTTTAATTATTAGTAAGTCACCACTGGAGTAAGGGATACGCTGTCCGTGTATTTGTGTAATTTCCATTCTTAATTGAATATTATTTTAATTTTAGAAATGTGATGCCTATTACTTTTATAGTCTTACCAGACATTAGCTGCTATTCTTGTTCAGCAACAAAAGTTGATATTTAGGATATATCAACTAATATATATATATAATATATATATATATATATATATATTTTTTTTTGAAAAATGTATTGAAAACTATGTTGTGAGAAAATTATGATGGATGTAAGAAGGTTTAAGGAATATTCAAAAATATTTTCATACAGATCGGTCAGTCTGTTAAAGAGAAAAAAAAATTTAACTGAAAAAGTGGTCCACTGTGTACCGGTCTCCCCTACATCATGCATAGCATGAGCATGACTATAACATCATCCACGTCATATAACAGGGACAGCGAACCTATGGCACGGGTGCCATAAGTGGCACGCGGCAGAATATTTTTGGCACGGCGTTGATTGAGGCTCTAAAACAAAACGGAAGGAAATTAAACGAGTTGTGCTTTTCTAATTTTTTTTAAATATTTCTGAAATCGAAGAAATTAAAATGTAACGTACTGAATTGCAATCTATTTCAATATTTGTTCAATAATTTATCAAATTAAAAGCTTTGGATAGTATCGAAAAGAAGAATTATTAGACATATAAGCAAAAATGCTAATGATGAAGTTTTAGCGACTTGGTATATAAATTGCCATTTTGATAATGTCCGCTTCTACTTATATTTCTGAGTTATTATTTTCGGAAATGAGTTATATTTAAAACAGAAATAGAAGCCACTTTTTAGATAACTCCAATTCAGTTGCATTTTTTTAAAATAGTTAGGTATGAACCTAATATAAATAATTATTTTGCATCCGACTTGTTATAACAGAAATAGCAGTCATTTTCAATTAAAATATAATTTTTACTTTTTTATTAGAGTGCAATACCTTTATATACGTTATCCCTATATTTTTAAATCCTAATAAACAAAAATTCAAGCAATTTTGATTAATTATGATCCACTCTTTTTTTTTTTTTTTTTTTTTTTGTGGAGGGAAGGAGGGGGTTGTTCGCATATAATGGTCACGAAATATATATTTTTTAAATAATTGGCACGCGGATGTGAAAATGTTCGTCTACCCTGCTCTATATCTTCTACAAGTGTTTTAATATTTTAAAACGGCTTCGAATAAAAAAAATTATAGACTGTCAGATATTCTGAAAATATAATTTTGATTCGTTTATTGTGGTTCACTATATATATATATATATATATATATATATATTGGGGGGGGGTTGGCACATCATAGTCATGAAACATATATATATTTTAAATAATTGGCACGCAGACGCGAAAAGGTTCGCCGACCCTGTCATATAACTTGGAAGGTTGACACATAATCCTTGGGGGACGCTTAACAAAGAAATGCCGAAAGTAATTACATGTTCTAATAAAGTTAACATTGCATTTGAGTCATAATAAACTGATTCAATGCAGGAAAGATGAATTCCACCATAAATCTAATTAGCTCTTTTCCCTCTTATCGCGATTTTAAACACAGTGAAATTTCGTCGAAATTCTTTACTTCGCCTATATAGCAGGAGGAAAAACGGAAATCTATATCTTATCATTTGTCCTTTGATTACCAATAAACATTATAAGTCTATGAAAAAAATAATCTCAGTCGTTTACTAGCTAAGTAGTTTGAATGCAAAATTAAAGTTATTTAGCCTCATTAATGGAAAACTCGGCGGCATGTCATCTAAATGATCATACTTTACAAACATTTGGTCATACTCGTTACATCTCTGTGTTAGGCCGAGAACTTATCAAACTACCCTCGTAACGCCTTAGACTACTCCGCCACGCTGATTCAGTTGTACCTTAAAACTAAACAAGTTTTATATTTAATCACACGTATGCGCAAAAACATCGAATTTGCGCTAAAATTTTTAGCTTGCCGCTTTAATATATAGGATAAAGAATCTTGTTAAAAATGTATAAACAAGAACCTGGATAGAACGATCCTTTCAAATCTACAAAATTATGACTCAACTTTTCACAAATATAAAAAACTGTTCACAATTACACAACAAGAGGACCCTGTGAGAAAAGTCTGGAGAGACCCTTGCTATTGGTGTATCTTATAGTACTTTGGCCGAGTACCAAGTATTCGGCCATTTACTACTCGGCCGAGTACCGATACCTAGTATATGTGTAAAAAAGAACCACTGGTGCGCACATGAAGTGAGCTTACGTCCATTTTGAGTGTATTGTGTGAGTGTGTATATTACATACATATACAAACATGTATCTTCATCATATAATCATCCTTTTTAAAATTAACTTCAATTCGAAATTTAATTTATTGTGCACCTTTTACGGAATTTTTTCGTAAATTCAAAAATTTTAAAACAGTAGCATTATTTATAAAATATGAAAAACAAAATAGTTGATAAACAAAAAGTACAATTAACCAATGTGAAATTAAAACTGGTTATTCAACCCATATCATATCTCATTCTAATACATGAAATCTGTCTATCGAAAATTGTTATTGTCTGCTGCAACGATTCATTGAATAAGGCAGAATGTTTCATATTTTCTAACTGTAATTTATTTTCTTCTGATTAGAAAATTGCATTGGCTTACACTTTCTTTTCACTTTTACTTTTTCTATCTTTGCAAAAATTAAGTAGGGGAGACTGGTATACAGTAGACCACTTTTCAGTTAAAAACATTTTTCTCTTTAACGGACAAACCGATCTGCATGAAAATATTTTTGAATATTCATTAAACCTTTATACATTCATCATAATTTTCTCAGAACATAGTTTTCAATACATTTTTCAAAAAAAAAAAAAAAAAAAATATATATATATATATATATATATATATATATATATATATATATATATATATATATATATATATATATATATATATATATATATATATATATATATATATATATATATATATATATTATATGCACCCGTAAAGTGGACCAGTGTGCCCCAGAAATGGGGCACACTGGTCCACCCACCGGGGCATAGTGAACCGCTATTAGGTATTATCTGAAATACAATATAAAATATAAATGTATTTTTCATTAATCTAATTCTTATTTATTTCCCCTTTACCTGTAAAATAACATAGTAACAGAGGTCTGCCCAGACTTTTTTCCCAGGGTCCTGTTTTTGTGAAATTCTGAACAGCTTTTTATATTTGTGAAAAATCTAGTCATAATTTTGTGAATTTTAAATGATCGTTATATTCAGGTTCTGGTTTATACATTTTTAAGAAGATATGTGGATGAAAAATACATATATTTTCTTTATATGTGTAAAAGTGACAGGTCAGATTTTACTTTTAAATAATTAATTTGTGAAATGTTCAGTTTAAAGATGGAAAAATTTTGTGAAAAACCTATTTTTAAGATAAAGAATTTTGTGAAGAGCCCCGTTTTATGGAAAATAGTATTGTGAAGGGTCCTGTTTTAGGGAAAATAGTTTTGTGAAGGGTCCTGTTTTGAAATAAAAAAATTGTGAAGGGTCCTTTAAAGGACTCATTTTTTTCCTAAACACATCCCTGATAGTAATATAAATTTACAAGTAAGATTTTGAAAATAATAACAGACTAATACAGGAACAATTGCAATTTAGTTGAAGCTATTACTTAAGTACAAAAAATCAGTGCACATTAAAATTTGCAAATGAAATTCCAAGATTGGGCCTGAAATTTTCCTGAAATACTTTTGGATCTGGCAGCAACATTATGAAATCATTGACATCAACAACATTTACTACAATTGTACATCTACAGTTTCGGGAAAAATAAACTGATTTCCATTCAATTTGCGTCTCATGAATCTTACTTGAATATAATCATCACCAATTAGACTACAGTTATATTTATCAAAGGCAGTCAATACAAAACAAAAAATTTCTTAATATGTTAAATAAATTGTTATTTTTCTTTGTTTACTTTATTTTACACTTTATTTTACACTTTATTATTTTACTACTTTTAAACAATATTTCTTGATAGAAAATAAGCAATTATTAAATATTTTGAACATTCTGCATTAGAGGAGCAGAGTGGATTGTGGACCACTGTGCCCCAGGAGTGGGTGGTCCACTGTACCCCATGTTGAAGTTCAATAAATAATCATATTAATATTGTTTATAGCTTTCTTTTAAACATATTAACTTAGTTAAATAAAAACAAGTATCTTAGCTTTGTAAAAAAGCTGTTTTATCATACTTATCTACAACCTTTAATTACTAAAAAAATAAAAAATATGATGATGAAAAATTTTACTTTTAGAAGCTAAAAAAAAAACAATCAGGATAAAATAGTTCAATCTGAGCTAAACATATTTTCTGAAGGCTATAAATAATCATTGCAGTGCTGTTGTCTATTAGGATAGAAGAGAAGCTTTAAAAAAAATTAATAAATAAAATATTAGGTGGGGTAGTCCACTGTGCCCATAGGTCCAGTGTGTACCGGTCTCCCCCTATTCGAATCATGAAAATTTTCGACGGATTTATACGTTTTAGAATGTCCTGAAAACGATTTGAGTATTTTTGAAAATGTCTGTCTGTGACCCTGTGAGTCAGTCTGTATATGACAAAAATTTTGTGAGATCTCAAGAACTAATGCACGGAATGTAATAAAACTTTAGATTTAGTTAGACTTTGATATAAATTGGTGCTGATTAGTTTTTGGTGTAAATCGCCCATCAGATGGCGCTGCTATGCTACATTTTTCACGATAGCTATATCTCAAGAACTAATGCACAGAATTCCATCAAACCATCTTATTCTGTTAGACCTTGACATAAATAGACGCTGATTACGTTTTGGTGTACATGCCCAACAGGTAGCGCTACTATGCTACTTTTTTCATGTTTTTCACGATAGCTATATCTCAAGAAGTAATGTAAAGAATTTTATCAAACTTCAGATTCTGTAAGAAATTGACATAAATAGATGCTGTTTATGTTTTGGTGTAAATAGCCAAACAGATGGCGCTGCTATGCTACTTTTTCATGATTTTCACGATAGATATATCCAGAACTAATGCACAGATTTTCATCAAAATTCAGATTCAGTTAGACCTTGATATAAAATGGTGCTGATTAGTTTTTGGGTGTATGTGAAACCTGTATGAGATATTCATTGCCTAAAAGGAACTGCTCAGACGAGGAGGCGAAGTTTATAGTGCATAGATGTCCCTCTCGGCAACTTTATTAAAGTTATAAAGAAAAAAAAATACAAATTCAGCTGAAGAAAGTTTTGGTATTGGCACATCCGACTAGTTTTATATGTAGGAGAGACTGGTACACAGTGGACCACTTTTTCAGTTAAATTTTTTTTCTCTTTAACGGACAAACCGCTCTCCATGAAAATATTTTTTAAAACTTTATACATTCATCATAATTTTCTCAGAACATAGTTTTCAATACATTTTTCAAAAAAAAAAAAAAAATTTATATGCACCCGTAAAGTGGACCAGAGTGCCCCAGAAGTGGGGCACAGTGGACCGCTATTAGATATTATCTGAAATACAATATAAATCTATTTTTCATTATACTAATTCTTTTTTATTTCCCCTTTACCCGCAAAATAACATAATAATATAAATTTACAAATAATATTTTGAAACAAAAACAAAATTAATTATATTTTGAAAATAATAACAGATTAATACAGGAGCAATTGCAATTTAGTTGAAGTTATTATTTAAGTACAAAAAAATCAGCGCACATTAAAATTTGCTAATGAAATTCCAAAATACTTATGAGTAAGATTGAGACTGGAATTTTCCTGAAATACTTCTGGGTCTGGGAGCAACATTATGAAATCATTGACATCAACAACAAGTTCATCTACAGTTTCGGGAAAAATAAACTGATTTCCATTCAATTTGTGTCTCATGAATCTTACTTGAATAGAATCATCACCAATTAGACTACAGTTATATTTATCAAAGGCAGTCAATACAAAACAAAATATTTCTTACTATGTTAAATAAATTATTTTTCTTTGTTTACTTTACTTTACAGTTAAATAACTACTTTTAAACAATATTTCTTTATAGAAAATAAGCAATTAGTAAATATTTTGAACATTTTGCATTGCAGGAGCAGAGTGGATTGTGGACCACTGTGCCCCATGTTGAAGTTCAATAAATAATCATATTAATATTGTTTATAGCTTTCTTTTAAACATATTAACTTTAAAGTTAAATAAAAACAAGTATCTTAGCTTTGCAAAAAAGCTGTTTTATCATACTTATCTACAACCTTTAATTACTAAAAAAATAAAAATATGATGATGAAAAATTTTACTTTTAGAAGCTCAAAACAACCAATCAGGATAAAATATTTCAGTCTGAACTAAACATATTTTCTGAAGGCTATAAATAATCAGTGCAGTGCTGTTGTTTATTAGAATAGAAGAGAAGCTTAAAAAAAAATTTAAATAAATAAAATATTAGGGGGTGGTTCACTGTGCCCATAGGTCCAGTGTGTACCGGTCTCCCCTACAATACAGAATGTGCTGAGAGCAAGCACATATTTTTTGCAGCACGGCAAATTTACAGTAATAAAAGAAATGTTCTGTACTCCTGAATACGTACAACGATTTGTGAGTTTGCATCATAATTTACGATCGAATGAATTTAGTTATTAAAATATTTTATAATAGCATTTATTGTTTTGTTTTACAATCTACTTCTTTATATTGGCTAAGGTTTTCCCCTTCCAAAGTGGCTTTGCTTTCGACAGAACCGTATAGGTGAAAATTAACGGTCGCCACTCGCCACATGGCGATTAAAGTTTAAAAAGTGGCGATTAAAAAATCAGCCATCGATCGCCACCCTAATCGCCATTCGCCAAATGGCGATTAAAAAATCTGTTATTGATCGCCAATGAAATACACCATTTTTCATGGAAATATGCATCTCTACATTGATTACATCTAATTAGAGAACTGGTTAATTCTTTTTCCTACCAGATGCAAACAAATTTCAACGACTTAGCTGTATTTTCAATATTTCGGCTTTTTCTCATGTTTTCTCTTTTACTCTTTAGTTGATTATTTTTTTAAGAAATACAGTTTTATTCTGCAAAATATATTCATCAGTTTTGATTCCACATGTATTTCAAGTAATTTATTCCTTTTTTCCTCACCGGACACAAGCGTGAAGTGGATTTTAAGGACATTTCAACAGTATCTTCAATATTTCAACTCCTGCCACATGCTCACCAGTTGGATTATTTTTCTTCAAGAGATACTGTTTAATTATGCGAAATACACTCATATTCATACAATAGGTATAAAACTCTTATAGAAAAATGTTTATATAAAACGATTATAATTTATCTAGATGTCAAGAAAGTTTGAAACATAATAGTGGCCACTAACTTTAAAAAGTGGCCACTAATCAAACTGAGTCTACCGGCCACTGGCTACTAACTAAATTTCCCAGTTTTAACCTAGAACCCCTATGGCGAATCGCAGACGTAGTCGATCGACTCCACTTTGTAGGTTCATGGTTCATCCACATTAACACTCCTATTAAAAGAAATTTGTCACTGTTATCTATGTTTGTTTAAAAACGTTATAAAACTTTAAACCTGTTTTTTCTCGAAGCTCTGTTTCACAAATCGGTATACCCGGTAGAACTTTGACATTGGATCGACAGATTTGGTTGAATTTTTCATGCTTTTCTAGTGTATACTATTTTGTAGTCCCCCCCACGGACGCGTTTTCCAGTATTCGATCATGCACATATATACACACTTTAATTTAACGGAAGAACGAAGAACCACTACCGGACTCTTGAGGATCGTGTAAAACTCTCTTAAATGCGCTAAAGAAGCGGACCCGGTCGAGGTTAGTACAAGGAAGTTATTGTTAGAAGAGCCCTGTTCTGCTAGCCCCCAACCTTGTCAGGTACAGAAAGCTCCGACTACGCAAAGACGCGCTGGGCTGGTTGCGGCCCAAGGTCCGACAAAGGTCTGGACGCCGTCTTCAGACGAGCCTACGGCTCGGTTCCTCGCAGTCGAACAGTTCCGAGAAAGTCATCCCGACTGGCGTCATATCAACAAGTTGCCGATGTCAATGCCACACATATATATATATCACAAAGTTTCTTTTAAAATAGTATTATCATATTATAATACTAGAAAAGAAAATCGCTATTTCTGTTCGCCCTTCATTCTGATCTGATCAAAAAATAGCATTAAAATGATTTGAAATGGAATAAGTAATTTTTGAGGAAAAAAAAAAAAACAACAATTAAGTTTTATTTATTTTATCTACTAGCTGACCCGGCCGGCGTTGCCCGGAAACGTGAAAAAACTCTGAAAATCATAAGAAAAAATCGTGAAAAATATGAAAATCGCTGCACGAATCCCGAATTAACTTTATTGAAAATAGTACAAAATTTCTTAATCTTTAATTCTTTAATTTCTCTTTCTCTAAAATTTCTTCCCTATTTGATTCTCTCTAATAACAATAAATAAATAACAATAAATATTTTACAATAAATATTTTACTTGAAGATTGAAACTGGATTATTTTTACTATTGTGTAAAAATTGCAGTGAATTACGAAAAAACGCTAAAACATCAAAATCCCAGGAGACACAAATTTCTTATAGGAATGTCAAAAAATGTTTGCAAAACACAAAAATCTCTAAAAATTGCATACAAAATTCGCGAAAATCTGATTTTACTATAGGCATTTTCTACATGACAGTTTTTTATTAGAGAAAATAACTGTGTTATATGAAATTTTACACAATTAAATGGTCAAATTGAGATAATGTATGCTATATATTTCAAACATTAAATAGATTCCCTACTACCCCCCCCCCCCCTCCCTATATGTTTTTCCAAATCGAAAGCATTTAAACATTTGAGAGGATGGCGCCATATAACTATTTTTTGACAGCCAATTTAACAATCGCGCATTAAACGACTTCTTGTCTAGGAATTGATAAGGATTAGGAAAGTATAAATTTATATATTTTTTCTTTTACCGAATGATTAATATAAAATATGCACTTTGAATGAATTTTAGAAATGCTTATGCACTTATATGCATTTGTACAAAATATAGCCAAAATATGCAAATACATATGCACAAATGCAATTGTATATAATGCGGATTCTACGTGATTAATAATTGAAAGTATGCAAATATTTTTTTTCAAATCTATATTTTATCCTTTCTAATTTTGCCCCCTTCGGATTCGTGCGCCTGGAGCAGTTTGCTCCAATTGCTTCTCAGTAGCTACGCCTCTGCATTTTAATAAACATAGCTTTAATTATATGGGATAATTTTACTAGGAAATAGACCACATAATGTTTATCTATTACTAAACCAAAAGTACGATGAGTTCATACAATATTCGGAAGCGAATATTTCTTTTTTATTCAATTCCATTCACTGCTTCAAACTTATGAAAAGCATTGCATACTGATAACTTTGTTCTTACTTTTAAACAGCTATAAGTATTCAGGCCCGAAAATAAGGGGGTGGGGGAGGCAGGCGGTCATGTGACCCAAGCGCCAGAATAGAAGGTGGAGGGAGCGACAAATGAAGATTTGGTTTGTCATTTGATACAAAAAATATATAATCAATGTGAAATTTGGGTAAAAATGTTTTGCATCTGGAAAACTCAAAACAAAAACTGAGCCAAGTGCATTAAAATTGAAAAACAGATAAAAATATTAATGAGGTCGGGTGACTGCCTGGGACACTAAAAATTAAGGGGTGGAAAATACGCAATTTTAAAAATACATTTTTTAATACACTTGCTTTTTTTACATCCAGATCTAGCTTTGGAAGTGGCGAGTTGCGGGCGACTGCTTGGGGCACTAAACAATAGAAAAATTCAAAAAATAAAATACTTAAAATAATAATAAAAAAGGTTAAGTTTTTTCTAAGTCACTATTATAAGTTTGAAAATTAGCGTTGAGTTCAGGAAAGCATCTAGGCATATCAGTCTATTAATATTAATAGATAATTCCATAAATCTGGCTGTAGATTAGCCCAGAAAGATATTTTACGATATTGGAATCCATTGCTATACCTACAGAAAATCCCGGACTTTCAGTTTTTAAGACTCACTAATTCAGTTTTATTTGGAAACGCATGAAATTGGCATGTGTTCTTATTCAGAAATTTTGAATCAAAAGACGTTTAAGATTTTTTGGTAAAAACAGAAGATCTTTCAGAAAATACTGTCAGAGCCAGTGTTTTGAACCGAATTCCCGACGCCCCAGCACAAGAAAGGGGAAAAACGTGTTACGTAACACAGATTTTCTTATAACTCGATAAGTAATTTATTTATCAAAATACGGAATACTCATTTCAATCCCAAACCGCTTCAATAGCCAGGCTTGCTAATTTTATGCCTTTGTGTTTAAAAATGAGTCAGAAAGTTTCGCGTTGTTGAGCAGGTCATTTGACAAACACCTTGAACGCCTGTTCAATAATTTAATAGTACAACTACAGTAAAATAGGTGGAAATGAAATGTATCTATAACGGAATCTTGTCATAAATAAGAAAATTACATGGTCCCAAGAGAAAGTATTATACATGCTAAGCCTAAGACCTATATAAAGCAGAATTTTTACCCTTTCCTTACGATTGCGGTTTCACAGGTTTCATTGAATAAACATTTGACAATGCTGATTACATATTAGTTCAATATTACATATTTTATTATTAGATATTTTTAATTTTAAAACAAGTCAGCTATTAGAAACTTAGTAAAATTCTTTTACAGGCAAGGGGGGAGGGGCGCCAAATCCCCCCCTCCCCCCCGTGGAAATAAAGCTAGTTTGCACTCTGTAAGTATTCTCATGAAAATTTTTCAACCTACCAAACAAATGGTTCGATTGAAGGGTAGAATAGAAATCATACCACCTCGTAAAAAAGAAATTATGAAAATGCTTTCACCAATGTCACCACCAAATGTAATCACCAATGTCATTTTAAAAAAATAATCGAAAGCACGCCTTACCTTTCAATTAAGTAACACGTGGTGGAGAAGAGAAGACTAAACGGCAATCAGCAATGCTAACCTAACCTCTTTTCAGCCAGGTTTCCCCCATCACCATCAGCCAGATTTCCCGCTCAAAAGTCCAGTGTGCTGCCCTCTTTCGGAAAATATTCTAACTATGTTTTACTTTTTATTTGAGGCAGTTATTTATTTCCATAGAATAAAATCCTACCTCCATGGTTATTTCCTATATTACCCTTACCCACCCTACTCTTTTCTCGCTTATGTGTATATACATGTATTTATGCGGCGGAATATATACTAAAAGTACAGAACTAAGAATTTTTGAAAGATTTTTCTTACGTCATTAAAAAATAAATTATGTGGCTGTACATATATAACGTTATCAACATTTTGGTAATTTTGGACCTCCTTCCTTACGATATCATACGTTATCATTCATCGAACCCCCTCCTCCCCCCCCCCTTAGTGATATGATATCGTTATCAATTTCTAAAAATTATTTTAGGTCGATTTCGTAAGAAATACTACCTATTACATTCTCCCCTAAGTTGGAATTTTTGAAAATTTTTTGCAGATCTACGCCGATCATGACTCCCAGAACCCAAAACCACCCCCAGTTCAAAACTTTATTTATATACATATCTATCTATCTATCTATGTCACTTTTTTACGGACACGATAACTTCCATAATTATGCACAAATATCTTCCAAACTGATACATAAAATCAAGGGGCATAAAATCTCGGTCAATCTCGTTCATGGGCAAAATCGAACCAATGGGGCGGAAATAGGGGGAAGGCTTTTTGTGAAAACAGAAAGAAGCCCATAATTTCTTAATTATGATACGTATCGAATCCGTTTAAAGTTATTATGACTTCTAGGAAAAGGGCCGAAAATTTATGTATGACAGATTTTTGATATTATTAAAAATGGCCCCAAGGGAGGGGGGGAGGGTGGGTTTTAGAAGAAAAAAATTCATAACTTCGTCAATTCAGAAGATATCAAATCCGCTTAAATTTATTGTAAATCCTCTTAATATTATCTAAAACTTTTATATTGACAAGTTTTTTATAGGACCAACTCTTATAGCAAAAAAAAAAAAAAAATTAAAAACGAAAACAATTCCTGCCGGCTCTGCCCGGAAACAAGAAGTGCGCGTTACGCGTTTCCGCGTACGCGTTCGAAGTGCGCGTTTCCGAAATGCCGCATCATGGCAAAAAGGTTTTTTTTCCCGCAATTCCCAACAAACAGGCGCCTCACGGTCTGCGTCTTCGAAATCTACCTGTGTCTGTAGGTCGAGCCGTCAGGGATTTTTTTTATTTTTACATTTATTTTTTATTTATTTATTATTAGTATTTTTTTTTTTTTTTTTGCGTTTGCAGTGATATGGTTATACATTGATTATTCGCATACTTTGCGGATTCAAATGAAGAGAAGATGTTAATAAAATATCACTATTATACATATGAAATAATTTTATATCAAATAACATACAAAAGAGATAGTTGGTATTTTAAATTATTTAATAATAACTTATTGTTACATAATTAATGCATTGATTCAACAGCAATGCTATCTTTCTGCATATGCCCTCTGACGAGGAAGATGAAAGCAACAAAAGCAACAAGATGAAAGCTTATCAACAAAACAAGCGGGCAACATTCTTTTTCTGTCTTTACTGAACCAGTGGCGCAGCCAAGGGGGGGGGGGGTTTGGGGGTTAACCCCCCCCCCCCCCCCAGAGCTAAAAAAATTACTATAATTGCCGCTTATATGAATCAAAACAACTAAAGTTAAAATTAAGTTTTTTGGCCTTTCCGCCTTGGCAGAATCCACCGCTTTCTTAAATCAAATTCTATACAACAATGTGATTCAATTAAACGGCGAAAATTCTACTTAAAACTGTGAAAGCGCATATTACACGCATAGATTATGTCGCATAGGTTATGATTTTTGGACTGCGTCACTTTGTCGAGACGTCTTATAGTAAAAGATGGGTCATATACTCTCACAGAGACGCTTTGAGTTATATAGTATACAGTGGTCTGTTTTTTAATTGCATTTATGTCTTTGTTCCACGTTCGAAACAATAACAGATCATCGAATTCCAGAGAAAAAAAAACATACACATTGTAAGTCTATCTCAGTTTCAAGTGGCTTTTTTTGCGTTTTTTGCTCTCAGTTATATCTAAGACCAAGCTATGTGCGTACCCAGGAAAAAAATCTTTGCAAAAGTAAGAATTTAAAAAAAGTACTTAAAGTTATAAAAAGCTATTTTTCGATTATGAGCAGATTTTTGCAATCGGTGTTTCTTTCGAATCATTTGTTTCGTAGGGGGTCCAGGGTTCGGAAAAACTACTTTTTGTTTGTAACGAACTACAACTACTTTATAAAAAATGTAGTTAACTACAACTACAACTACTTATTTTTAAAAGTAGCGACTACAAACTACTTTCCAAAAGTAGTCACTACTTCGCTACTTTAGTAATCATCGCTAATTAAATACACCGCAAACGATTTTTCCCGATAGACCATAATGTAACAGAATTGTTTTGAACGTCCCTGTAAGCGAGATATAAATGCTACACATTTCATTTTCAATACTGAACATTCTATGGTAAACTTCAATAACATAAAACTTTCATGGCAGTCGGAGTATATTTATGAGAGTTAGAGCACGGACAGACAAACAAAGCAAATTCATAGAACCTTTTTAATTATGTTGGAATTTTTCTTAAAAGAGGAAATTTGAAAACAAAAATTGTAATAATCTTACACATTTATGAGAGTGATGTAGCACAGTAGCGCTTAGAATCCTGCATCGGGTCGGGTTACCCGCTTTTACCCCGACCCGACCCGCCGTTCGGGTCGGCTATATTTTCCCGTTGCGGTTCGGGTTCGGGTCGGATTGACTTCAAATTTTTTTTTGCGGGTCGGGTTGGCTTTCATTCTTTCGGGTTCGGGTTGGCTTTTTGAATCTTGCGGGTCGGGTTCGGGTTGACCCGGTTTTTTAAAAGAATGTCCAAAATATTTTTTCACATTAAAAGTCTATATAAACCGCAGATCACAGTTTCACAAAAGCAAAATGCATGTCTGTCTGTTTTGTTAATCTTAGAATTCGTATCAGGAAGTTAATATAAACATACTTTTTCAACTACTGGTACGATAATGGTTATAACGAATGCTCCTGCACAGCTGAAACATTTCTGCTGAATAGTTACAATTCTAATTCTTGATACTTCTAATTTTGTTATGACAAAAAACTGTCTGATCGACAGGAAGACAGGAAACGATTATTTAGCGTTTTGCTTCTTATAGTATTTCGTTATAAATGGAAGTTTTGAAACCGCAACTAATTTTAAACAAGTTGGAAATTGTACGTCAAACGTGACAAACGGAGTGCGTTCGTACTGTAGCTAGTTATATAAATATTCAGACCTAGATGATTTTTAATTCTGTGAAATGAATTATATCGTCTGCAGATTAATTTCTGTAATAAAATAAGTGTCTCGGTCGCTTGACGATTTAACATCCATCGGAAGCTCCTCTAACAAGAAAGCACCGATTTAAAAAAAAAAATTCAAATTTCTTAATAAATATTTTTATTAATATCTCCTAAAGTTTTGATTCGATTTTAATAAAATTTGAAATGTCTCGACAAAATTCTGCAAAGATAATATATCTTAAATCTCAAACCATTCGGTTGGGTAGTTTTTGCGTTGTTATATGCGGACGGACGGACGGACGGACAGACAGACGGACGGACCAAGCGAGGACAATAGGTGCTACGTATTTATATAATTACGAACGCACATAAAAAACATTTAAAGATTAGATTTTTAGTTGTATACCGTTTAGAGTCCTGCATCGGGTCGGTTTACCCGCACCCGACCCGACCCGGCTCTAGATTTTTTTTGTTGTGGGTCGGATTCCGATCGGGTTGACTTCCACTTTTTTACTGTGGATCCGGTTGAATTTCATTATTTCGAGTTCGGATCGGTTTCAGGTTGGGTTTTGACTCTAGCGGGTAGGGGTCGGGTTGACCCGAATTTCAAAAGAATGTCCAAAATATTTTTTCAGGTTAAAAATCTATGTACAATAAGACCTCCATTCTGGTTTTTCTTCCAAAAGGCGGCCACCTCTATTTAGCGCCACTTTTTAATTCCTAAAATTTATATATTTGAAAACGCTTTTATCTCTGAATAGCGGCCACCTCTAAATCTAGACACACGTAACATATGCAGAAGATTTTTTTTATATAGAAATAAAAACAACTTAAAATTTTTCTATTTATTTGTATGCTTGTGGGGGGGGGGGGGGGGGAGAAGAGTAAATTATGGGAAGTTAGGGGACAATTTAGATAGTTACTTATATATTATTATTAGGTAGAAACAAATGTGGACATTTTTTTAAAATAAAGAGTTTTAAATATTTGAAACTGTATGCTGGAGGAGGGGCAAAAAGGGAAGCGTAAATTTTGGGGACAAGGCAATAATTTTTATTTGTTGTCATTAGACAAATGAGTGAAAGATTTTATTTTTGTATAAAAATAAAGATTTAAAAATATTTTAAACTCCTTTGTATGCTACTATGGGGAAGCGTGAATTTGAGAGATTAGGGATAATTTAGAGGATTTATGTTTAGATAAATCCATTCTTTTTCTTTTTTTAATAAGGATTTTACATTTCTTTGCTTGCTGGGGGTGGGAGGCAAAAGGTAGAAGAAATTAGTCAAATAAAGATTTAACATAGCCAGACGACTATATTTTGGAAAAAAAAAATCGTAGTCGTATAAAAACACATTATATTGAGAAGATTTCTATGGATTTAAATAACAGTACACGAAGTTTCTGACACCCAAACTGTGAAAATGACAGCTAATTTGTGACTGTGCCCGTCGTCTATGGAGAAATATATGACACTGCAAATGAGATTTGTCGCTGACGTTCGCAAATTGTTGCAGAGAACATATTTCGCACGAAAGAAACGAGTTATAATCATGTGATTTGAAGATTGGGACCTTTTTTCCTCCCTCCGAAAGTAGCGTCGATGCGCGCTACAAACTACTGATATTTTGTATCGCGCTACTCGCTACACTACACTTTTTTAATGTAGCGCGCTACACTACAAACTACTGGAAAAAGTAGCGGCTACTGTAGTTTCGCTACTTGTAGCGCGCTACTTCCGAGCCCTGAGGGGGTCTGTACACAAATTTAAAGACTATATTTCATTTGTTGGTAATGTTGCAACGAACTCTTGCTTATGATGGAGATTCGTATATTTATCGTTAAAATTTTATAAATTAGTTGTGGTTCCTCTTTTAGCTATTTTTAATTCTATCGCGCTTCTAATATTGTAAACGCTGTTTAAATGAATCATAACCAACGTAATTGCGGAGAAAAGCATTATTATTTCATTCATTTAAAAGACTGATTCCATTAACCGATGATTCATATAACCGGCGACCATCTTTATTATAAACTCAAAACCCCCCCTAGAACCGAATTCTGGCTGCGCCACTGTACTGAACTAGTAAACACAACAACAATCATTTCAAACATATTTCGCACCTGGTTTCTGCAACAGCGAATTATATGCGCATATGGCAGAAGAACAAGGAATGCCGAATGTTGGGGTATATAGTGTGGGGTATACAGTTCCATACAGTGTTGAATTCAGGGGGTGGCTCGGGGGGGGCATTCCCCCCTGGAGAACTGAAATGTCCCCCCGGAAGATTTGAAATTCAATGGTCAAAAAGTGCAATTTCACCCCCGGAACTGTATTCTGTCCCCCCCCCCCCCAGGGGAAAAGTGTCTGAATTCAACACTGATTCCATATTTTGGAATGAAATGATTTTATGGCTTTAACCGATTCACGACGAGAATCTTTTACACTATTTTAATTCTTTAACACCAGTTGACATCAGTTTTTCCATGCTGTATAATTTTGACTTACTTAAATTGTCAAAAATTCAGATTAGATAAGGGGAAAAATTCCGTGCTAAAATGCTGGTTTCCAAATTTAAATGTTTCGTGTGCCTTAAGAGGCAAGTTTTCTTGCCAACCGGCGTTAATGAGTTAATAATAACTTTATAGTTTCATAAAAATAGTTAAGACTAAAAAAAGGATAACAGATTATTTTGGATGCAAAAGAAAATGTACATTTTTTCTTCTTTTTTTTTGGTTGGATAAAAAATGATAACGATATCAAAAGACAGCCTCCCCCCTATACCTAGAGATATCTTACGATATCAAGTGCTGAACACCCCCTCCCCCCTAAAGTAATAATGTTATAGATGCATAGCCCCTATGCACGCGACGATTAGCATTCTGAAAAATCAAAAATACAAGTAACTTTGTTTATTTAAACTTAAGCATATTCTTTTGACGATCTGTAATATATTAAAATGTTGGATTTTTAAATATTTTAAATTATATATCTGCCAGAAATTCTGAAAATTAAAAAATAAAGTTTCTCTATTATTTATTGTGTACATTTATACAGAAGAAAGGAACTAATATATCAATATTACAATGAACAGCTTTATTAATGGATTTAGTTAACGCTTTTTTTTCAGTTTGTTAGAGGAGAGGGGGGGGGGGGGTGTCACATCTCTTAACGTAATATTTTTAAAATGTTATATAATTTGTATTTCCACTTAACAAAAGATATTTCCATACTCAAGAAATCGTTCTTGAACAGCCCTATTTTACAATGTATATAATATTTTGCAAATGCTAAAAGGTTAAGGTTAAATACAACTAATGATGTATTATGGAATTAAAATTGACATTTCGCGACAGAATATGTAAATATATGTGTTTAGAAATACGAATGAGAAATTCATAAAAGTGAATAAAATATAACATTGAGAAGCAATAAATAATTACATATTTGCGGCAACCAATGGAATAAACATAGCAAAATGTGTAGTTTGAAGATTTTTTAAGGCGGATAAGACTTTCGAGTCGGTGAATAGTAACGCATTGCCCCTTTCAATTACACAATTTTAAAGTATACTCTTACTTTAAAGTATACTCTTATATGGCTTAAGTCATAAAGTTTTATCAAAGAAAATAAATTATTGTTATCGCTACTTCAGATTAGGATTACATTATATATTCAGATTAGGATTGATATTTCAGAAATGCTATTCAAAAATTGTCTTTTTATAAGTACAGTGTTGTTAAGCTGAAATCTACAAAACCTTTTTTTCGATAAATTTTAACCTTATTAAAGTAGTAAAATATTATTCGAGGTTTCGTTTTCCTAGCCTTTGGATAGATTTTTTTTTTTTCGTTATTCTTATAATCTATTAATCCATCCTCATACCCAGGGCTCTCTAGCCCTGCTCATACCTAACTCATCCGATATATGTTTTATTCGTTATAACTGAACAGGAAATGTAACAGTATTTTTTTTCTGGTCATCATTTTATGTACGACATTTTGGTTTTCTTAGGAAAGTGGATGCAGAATATACAAAGGAAATACTCCGTTTCAGCATCAAAAACCAGATTTGGAAAATAGCAATCTATCGCAGACATCCCAGGGAGCTGGAACAGCAGTCATTCATACAATTGTAGGGATAGTGTTCATCTATTGGTTCATCACGTTCACGTGCCTGATGACGTCATCCTGTTTTGTTTATCAATGAAAACTAACTTGACGCCTATCTGGTATCTCGTGGATCGTGGTAAAGTCTCTGTTTATCGTGAAAGTGTGTGTGTGGTATAACACCATTTCGTTCTTAAGCTAATTAATTATGATATGAAAAAAAAAAAAAGTAAGAAGCTTTACTGGTTCTTTTTACATTCTGAAATTGTTAATTTATTAAATGGAAAATTCCGTTTTTAATTTCGGGTTACAATGGCTAAATATTTATTCACCGAAATTCACATTTTTTTACACAATAATTTCTCTATATTTAATTTATTGTACAGAATTATTAACTATTTACATTGTTAAAAAAATATTAATAATAATTCATTACGGCGTAAATGATTGTTGAACTTTTTATTTATGGAAGTATTTTTAAAGTTTTTGAAAAGAGGTAAAATAAAGAGTTGGATTATGTAATTCATTAATTGTTATGTCTCTATTTTCAATATTATTCCTGTGTATATGTTAATTAATCAGAGACAGTGAAAAAACTCATTTATTTTCCTTCTCAAAACTTGTTTATATATATAATTTCTGATATCTGACTCTCGTGCATTGCGATTACCATTCACTTATCCATTGTTTCCCGCCTTTTCCTTACCACCATACTAACTGATTGTTTGAATGCGCAAGTTGTATATTTTTAAAAATTACAGACGATAGAATGCACTTTTTTATAATTAGTTTTAATCAGATAATATGAATGATTAATAAATTATGTTATGTCAAACTTAAATTTTCGCTTACGTTTCTTGTAAGCGGATAAATTGAGTCGCAGCTAATCTGGATGCGTTTCATTAACAGTTATTAAATAATTTTTAACAGCCATTATAATGACTTTGGGAATTCAGACATCCTTCCGAAAATGTAAAATTTGGAGAATTTATTTAACAAAATAATTTAAGAACAATGAAAAACTGCTAAAAAACAGACATTTAGAAGACGATTAGTGTATTATGAGCAGAATTAATCACTTCTTTCGTTTTCTTTCTACCTAACAGATGGCAGCACTGTAAAGACATTTGATTATGTTTGTTTACATTGTACTTTGAGGGGATTTCCCGAACTTGTTTTGCGTGTGTTATTACCTGATTTCGAGTGAAAGTTAGGGGAAATTTCCAATTATTTTAAATAGTACTGAAATTACATTGACAGCAGGGCTTAATTTCTAAGAATAAAGTACCGGAGCCTTAATATACGTAGCGTACCCCCAACCGTCTCTCCAATCTGCATATTTATATTTCATACATTATTTCCAAATTTTAAAGTATTGTTTTTTTAAGTTAGCAAAATAAAAATTTTAAATACATCTATCTGCGTATACTTAGCTATCAACTATTCAACCTTTTAGTTATTATTACTTATTTATTACTTACCCATCATACGTAGTATAGGGTAAATCTTATAATCATTTTGAAAATCGAAAACATTTTTGACGGATTTACACGTTTCAGACACTGAAGATTCCGAAAAACATATTTTTAGAAGAAAAAAAAAAAATTGCTGTCCGTCTGTGTGTGTGTCTGTAAACGTTCTATCTCCCGAATAAATTGATATAGAGACTTGAAATTTGGTATGTACTTAGTATGTAATAATGGGAAGAAACTTATGGAATTTCAGTAACCTCGATTATCCAGAACTATTTTTTTTTTGGACTCGAAATATTCGTTCTGATAAAAGGTATATAAAAATTTTCGAAATTGTTTATTTTAAGGAGTGAATATAAAAGACAATGTAAAAACATAAATTTTGCATAAAGAAGGAAGTCGATCGGATAATGAGTTGCCGAGATATTTGTAATTCTATTTTCAACACTCTTCGATTTTTCATGACCCTGTATTTCATATAAATTTCAATTCAAAGATATATTTTAATTGGAAATGATACGCTTAATCCGATGAAATAAACCGTTAGTTTATATGATTAGCTTTTTTGGAATTATAAGGATGTTTCTTTTACGCAATTCAGTAATAGAGCTTTTAAAGTTTAGGACGTCATCAAGCCACGATTTTATTCGAATTGCAATGCATTTTATAAGTAGTTTACACATGTTTTATTTTCATATTTTACATTATGCATATCCATGATGGGTAAGTATTACGGTGGCTCCCAACGACTAGTTTATATTGCATACATTATTTTCAAAATTTAAAGCATTGTTTTTTTATTTAGCAAAATAAAAATTTTAAATGCATCTGCGTATACTTGGCTATCAACGATTCCACTTTTTAGTTATTACTACTTCCAAATAGAAACCTTTTCCTAATCTTAATGTTAATTAATCGCAGAATTCTACGATTAAATAAGCTCAGGATTATGATTCGGAAATAGTACTAACACAAAAAATGAATAGTTCGCAGCTATGCAGAATAGAAAAAGACTTGATTCTGTTTACTCTTTATTCAGATAAAAATAGCGTTAAAATAATATGAAATGGAATTAAATAAAATTTTGAATTTAAGAAAGATTGAGCTGGAACGTGCTCAAACCCAAAGACTAATATAAAAATCGAGCCTGTTCCATCTCCATCTCTTACGTGTGCGACACATTACGTCACATATAAGTGTTTTGATACAAAAGATTATAGATGGGAGGGAAATTAAAGGTGATTTAGGATTTGTTTTTCGGAAGCGTTATTGCAGTGGGCTCGGCAGCGCAGTGTTTATGAGCTCCGGTGAATTTTGGCTAATATTTAAATATTTACTAAAAACCGAGAAGTACCGGAGCTGTGCTCCGGAGGGCTCCGGCGCAAATTAAGCCGTGATTGAGAGGAAAATTCCCATAATCAGCACATAAAGGTATTACATACCCCCCCCCCCCCGCCCCCCCCCCGCCCCCCTACCCAAAGTGAGCGATTTACAAATTTGGGGGACCTGGGCACAGATGCTTACAGCGGCTTTGAGTTACAAAAATTCTTGAAAGCGGTACTTATTAAAATAACCATTACTGACTTTAATACATTCTGTAAAATATCAATTAAAGAATTAAATTTGATAATCATTAATTTACTTTTAAATAATTATTGAATAGATGTTTTGTAATAAATTGTGTAGTGCTGATTACCTTTTTCTATGCAAGTTCATATATCTGGAATAATAAATCACCTAAGAATACATTTTCCGCAGGCTATAATTATTTAAAATGTTAGCATATCCTATTAATCAAATAACTTTTTCTTTCAAATGCAAGCTTTCACTGAAAAAATAAAAACTAAATTTATACAAGTACTAGCAGAACTACTTTGCTTTGCCCATGTTAACCAGAGGCCTTACAGGCAGGTAAAACTAGTCGTTGGGGGCCACCGTAATACTTACCCCTCATGGATATGCATAATGTAAAATATGAAAATAAAGCATGTGTAAACTATTTATAAAATGCATTGCAGTTCGAATAAAATCGAGGCTTGATGACCATATAAACTTTAAATGTGCTATTACTGAATAGTCTAAAAGAAACATCCTTATAACTCCAAAAATGATAATCATATTAACTAACAGTTTACTGCGTCGGATTAAGCGTTTCATTTCCAATTGAAATACATCTTTGAATTGAAATTCGAATGAAATAAACATTTGCTGAATAAAATCAAATTCCATATCAACTGTAACAACGAATCAGTTTTGATACTAGAGGCACACCTTAAATTATCAAATACAGAAAAAATAAAAGGAAATTCAATTCTTTTTAATGAAACCTAATTTTCCAGGACATATCCATAATAACATGGTTGGGAAATATTTAGTACTAATAATTAAAAATAAAATGGTTACAAATAATTGAATTTGTCTTTGGAGCATAAAAATGTGAAAAAGAACAGGGTTAAATAAGAATTAAAACCACAATATATTTTTTAAATGATAAAAATAAAAGAAAATACTTCACTATAAATAAAGTAATTAAAAATACATGTTTAAGACAAAATATACGATTGTATCAAAATTATAAATGTTGTTCTCAATTTTTTAGCAGTAAAAGTTTTTATAACATCCTTATAATCAATCTTTGATGCTCTAACTCGTCGACGATTTTTCCACCTTTAGAAATCGGTTCCAAAAGTGAAAGTGTCCCAATTAAAAAAAAACAAAACAAAAAAAACCCTGTAAACGAAATTGAAAAAGTAAATAATGTTCTTTGTAGAGATAGACTTCAACTATCCAATAAAAAATATTCAAATGCAAACGATGTATTTCAAAAAATATATTCTCACATAGGATTAACATTTAGCGAGCGGGTATTTTTGCGTGAGTGCAGTTGGTTAAAAAGTTATTTTTAGGTAAAAAAAAAAATGATAGACAGGTTTTTTCCTGTTTTCACCAGATTTTGGCCAATAATTGAAAAATCTATCCAATGATTGGAGTATCATAGTTGAGATTTTTTCCAACAGGGCGAAAATATGCCGGGACCAGGACTCGCCCTGGGTACTTCGGTTTGTCGTACCAACGCTCTCCCTACTGAGCTATCCCGACGATATCCTGGACTGGCATATCTCACTCTTCAGTAGCATTTGGGGGGCCCTGGGACTGTTCCCCGATTGCCCTGCCGTAAATCAGGCACTGCCCCCGCCCATCCCCATTCTCGAAACAAAAGCCTCATCATTCTACTGACATAACTTAAGACTGTACTGAAATCCATCGCATCTAGTTTCTGACATATTCAATAAGTCATTTTTAATCCTAGACGAATTCGGTTTGTCTGCCTTTCTGTCTGTCTGGCTGTGCGAAATATACTCGGATTGTCATGTAATTAATATACGTTGTTCAATTTTGCATGGCATGTTCGGTATTGAAAATGAAATGTGTAGCATTTATAGTTCGTTTACAGGGGCACTCAAAACGATTCCGTTACATTACAATATATAGAGAAAAATCATTATAATGATGTTATACTATTTCAAACATACTTAATTTATATACAACACTGAATTGCATTACAAGATACCTATTATAGAATACAATGTGTATAGTATTTATTGTTCATTTACAAAGACACACAAAAGAATTCTGTTTTTATAAACAATAGTTCCTGAAAGTGTTTTCATGCGTTTTTTAAATTTAACAAAATTTTTGAATATTACTTTTTGTGTATAAATTCTATAGATCATATACAAGGCGGAACAAAATAATTCCGTTATACGTTATGGTTCATGGGGAAAAATTCATTTGCAATATATTTTAATGATGTTATACTCTTTCAACCATATTGAAATTGATATACATCACTGAAGTGTACTACAAGATGTTTTGCTCACTATAGAATATATAATGGTGTGCACAGCATTTATCATTCATTTGCATTTACAGGGACACGGAAATGGGTTCGGTTACAGTACTAATTGTTGGAAATGCGATTTCAATTGCAATATGCGTTTTTAACACTTTCCAAACATAGTTGAAAATTGTTTATGAATTCGGTTTGTCTGTCTCTTTGTCCCGTACTATAACTCGCGTAAAATATACTTGGATTGCCATGTAATTGATATACAGTAATACCTCGGTTTCCCTTGACTTCGGTTATTATCGGTTTCGGTTTTCGTCGATTTTTTCCGCGAAAAATTTGTGTCTGTTTTCGTCGATTGCCCCGGATTTTGTATTTCCAGTGTATTTTTGTGCTTTTTTTTTACTGATTGTGAGTGCTCCATCATGAGATAGAAGAAATTTTCTTGTAAGTAACTTGTTTAATGATAATGTCTTGCCCCATTTGGGGCAAATCTTAAAGAGACGGCGAAAAGAGACCACTTTAGACAGCTTTTTTGAGCGACATAGGTAAGGGTGTAAAAACTGGGCGCCAGTGGGCCGATTGTCACCACTAAATTTTATTAGAATTCTTCGCCTAAATTTAATTAGTATAGTTAGTTCACCTAAATTGTATTAGTATTCTTATTAGGCGAAGAATACTAAAAATTTAATGGTGGCAATCGGCACAGTGGCGCCCAGTTTTTACACCCCTTATATCCTCTGATTCTGAAGCTAGTCCTACTGCTAAAATAAGACCAAAAATGGAAGTGGGCCCAGATATAGTGCCTTGATTCCATACGCCAAGAACATTTCTTATGATTTTTAGTATTAAACGCTGTACTTATTCTCTATAAAATGTATTATGGAGTGTTTAGAACAAATTAATTGGATTTACATAGATTCATTATATAATTGACTCTGTTTTCGTCGGTTTCGGATTTCGACGATTGTTTTCGAACGGATTATCAATGAAATCCGAGGTATCACTGTACGTTATTGTGGTTTACCGTGCATGTTCGGTATTGAAAATGAAGTGTGTAGCATTTATAGTTCGTTGTCAGGAGCACTCAAAACAAATTTCGATATAGTACGGTCTATGGGGAAAATGGTTTGCGATGCATTTTAACCCCTTGGGGACGAGCGACACGTATACGTGACGCATAAGATGCTCAGAATCCTTCATTATCCCCACCAGTTAATTTTTATTGTAAGCTTTGCCTTATTTAATGACAGCATTTCTGAGATTGAATCAGGCACAAATTTTCGTTTTGAAAAGCCGGTGGTAAAAGATTAAAAATTCTGTAAAAGACGCTCGTCGCGAAGGGGTTAATGATGTTATGATATTTCCAACATAATTAAAGTGTTATGCAACACTGAAGTGCATTACAAGATGTCTACTATAGAATAGAATATTGTATGCATAGTACTTATCGTTCATTTACAGTGGCACACAAAAGAATTCGGTTAGGGTACTGTCTATGAGCAATATTTGCTGAAAGTGTGTTTTCAATTGTTGTATGTTTTACAGTATTCGGAATGCATTGTAAAGTGTTTCATAACCTATCCTTAACGCATAACTTCTCTTTCTTGTTTTCTTTTTCTTTCTATTTCAATTAGTATTCTTGGAGGTATTTCTGCAACTTCGAGGGTACATTATGAGGCTTTTCAGGGAGGAATTGCAGTGGAATTAGCATTTCTAGATCATTACCGTGAAAATGGGAAGTACTGCGCTGGTACAAATTGCCGGAACCCGTCTGTCTTAAAGTGCCCGTCACTAGTCTTGTTTTTAAATGGCAAAAAAGTGGATTCAAAATTCGAATACCTTTTGTACGTAAAATGAAGTTATAACTTAAAATAAATAACAAGTTGAAAATTAACCAGTCGGATGTGTCAATCCAAAACTTTCTTCTATCTCACACAGGTTTCGCATACACTAAAAAGAATCACCACCAATTTATATCAAGGTCTAACTGAAACTCAAGTTTTATTAAATTCTAAGCATTATTTCTTGAGATAGAGCTATTGCGGAAATCGCGAAAAATGCTGCATAGCAGCGACACCTGCCGGGCGATTTTTACCAAAAACTAATCAGCACCAATTTATATCAGGGACTAACTGAATCTAAAGTTTTATTAAATTCCGAGCATTAGTTCTTGAGATAGAGCGTCCACAAAATTTTTGTCACCTACAGACAGACAGACATTTTCTAAAAACAGTCAAACCGTGTTCAGGACCTTCTAAAACGTATAAATCCGTCGAAAACCAGAAGTCGAAAATTTTCATGAATCCAATACTTTCTTCTTGTAATGGTAGAAGAAAGTAAAAATTCAGAACTTGAATCGTATAAATTTTGCACTCTAATGGTTATTGCACAGCACTAAGGAAAAGCAATGAAAATAAAAATTTGTATCTACTGATAAATTGTAAATAATGGTACAACTACAGAGGATTCAAGATGGCGAAAGGGCAGAGTCCCAAAATTCAGAAAGCTCTACTGATGCTGAAAATTTGAGAAAAACAAAGACTGAGAAAAAAAGTGTTTAAATACCGGAGTAGTGTTCATTAAAATGTACAGATTGTTGATTATCTTATACTCTTATAATCACGTATAAATGAAATAGCATCAAAACATTCTTCTCAAACATTCAGGAACGAAAATCTTCCAGGGTTTTCTACCTTTTATTAGTCTTATAAAATCCTGTTTTTTCCCCGTTTTGATATTTTTTTAATGTTTTTTTTTTCTCCAGAAATTTTTCAACAAGTTTCACTATTGAAATAGAATGACAGAAATAGATGCCCGGTCTAACCGATTTTTACAGGAGACTGCCAAATGTCAGCCTATTTTCTGCCATACTTGCTTTATATTCCCTGCATAAAGGCATAGGGGTGTTATACCAGCTTTAGTCCAAAAATAAATAAAGCAATGGCAATATTTCGGATATATCTGGGTTGGGTTGGGTTGATTATTGACGGCCAATTATCTACACTTGGGATATAGGCCCGGGGGGAGTGCCCTTCGTGGGGGTCTTTCTAAGGGAACCTAACCCGTATTTACGCATGGATAAATCCACGGCTCGAAGAAAACCGCGAAAACTCCGAACGATTAGGCCGACGGGCGCGATTGGGATCGAACCCAGCACCTCCCGTCTACCAGCTTCGAGAGCAGAACCTCTCAGCCACTGGTGGGGCTCGGATATATCTGTTTTATTTCATAAATTTTAGAGTATTTTAAAAATATTTTATTGCAAAGTGAAATGAATGATAATAAATCCTTTATTTTGCTTTTTTATTAGTTACTAGACGAACGAAAACGTTCTGTTTCAAAAACAGAAGATCTCTGAAAGTGCGAAGAACAGTTTTGCGTTACCAGGTGTATATTATGTCATTTTATTAAAATAATTATAAACAAAAATACATATATACAGTCGTTGGGGGAAAAACTGAACACCCCCCCCCCCCTTACTCTGCAAAAGATTATATTATCGTAGAAGAAAGTTACTGATACCAAACAATTGGAAATAAAGTCTACTTCTAAATGATGCACATAAAATTTGCTTAGGGGGCTATCTACACATTAAAACAAACCCAAACTTTGTTTTTTTTTTCAATGGCAAGAACCAATTTTGACAAGATATTTTAAATCTTCAGTTCAAACTATACCTAGCTACCAAATGTCATGAAATTCCTACGATTAGTTTCAGATAAATTATTTTAAAATGAGCATATTTTAGGGTCTATATCCAAATTGAAGTTTGGCACTTGATTGTTGAAATGGTACAGAATGACCAAGTCACTTCTATTAATGTATTATTTCTTGTCAATATGACCATTTTTCTCACTTGATATGTTTCTGGTATTGTTATGTACGGTAAAATCCTTTTCAATATTCATTTTGCAATGTTTACAAAAGTTGGATTATCCGATTAAAAATATACAAGTTTATCTGTGACTTAAAATAGTTTTCGAATATGTGAATGTGATTAGAATTTTATAGGTGTTTTTATAATGCTTTTTCTCGGATTTTGAATTTATTTTACTCGCTCTTTTCTAAAATTATATGTGAAAAATATCGGCGAATAGAAAATTTAGAATAAAACATAGTATGAAACAGTATAAGGAAATGATGTAGCAAAAACCCAGACAAATTGCTTTTCAGTCTGAGTATAAATCTGAACTTGATTGCTAATGGCTTATTTTTAAAACTTTTTCAGCAAATACACAACACGTATGCATTTATAAGAAACTTTTACTTCCAACATAAACCGCAGAAAAAATAGGTTTATTAAACTGGAGAAGAAGCTAAACATTCCATTAAAGGTAACAAAAACAATGTGTAAGATTTTTTTTTTCTAAGGTAGGACTGTTCATTTTTTAAAAATGAGCTTTTTTAATTTAAAAATAAGCAAAACTAATTTACATAACTGACATAAAATTATATCTCATGCAAATACGATTTACGTTATTTTAATAAAAATAATTAAAAACAGACACAGAAAAAATAAAAACAAAAAAAATCTTATTCTAATCAACAATAAAATGAGTAAAATATTTTTAGCTCACAGGCTATCAAAGCCTGAGAGCTAATGTACCCGCCCGTTCTGTATGTATGTACGTATGTACGTAACGGGATAACTCTTGATAGAAATATCCGTTTTGCTTCCAATTTTGTTTGTAGGTTCATTGTGATAAGGCGCTTCCCTGATTAGTTTTGGGGTTTTTAGCTCACAGGCTATCAAAGCCTGAGAGCTAATGTACCCGCCCGTTCTGTATGTATGTACGTATGTACGTAACGGGATAACTCTTGATAGAAATATCCGTTTTGCTTCCAATTTTGTTTGTAGGTTCATTGTGATAAGGCGCTTCCCTGATTAGTTTTGGGGTTTCATTGCTTAAGTATAAAGGGGAAACAGGTGTCTAATTCCCCCCCCCCCCTTAATTTAGGTAAATGGGTTTTTCATGCAAAATTATCCTATTTGCTTCAAATTTTGTATATAAGTTCATTATGATAAGGCGCTTCCCTGATTAGTTTGGGTGTTCATTGGATAACTATAAAGGGGGAACGGGGGGATGATCCCCCCCCTTAAGTTAAATAAATGGGTTTTTCATGCAGATTTATCTGATTTGCTTCAAATTTTGTATATAGGTAGGTCCATTGTGATAAGGCTCTTCCCTGGTCTTGTAAGCCCCTCTTTTCCGACACAATTCATGACAATTGTATCTATATTTTTTGTAAAACAATTATGGTTTTAAAAGACCAGTATAGAGTATAACCTAAACAAAAAAATGTTACCATAGTTAAGAAAAAACGTAACTATCTGTTGGATTGTTCGAAAAGTTCTTTCCGTTTGGGGAAAATTAGTTCCTACCGGAAAATTCTATCATTTAATTATTAGACATTAATTCCGATATCTAATGTCTAATAATTGAGGGGCAGAATTTTCCGGTACAAATGGGTTTTCCCAAACAGTAGGAACTTTCCGAACAACCCGTTAGTTCATTTGAGCTAATTCAGTGCACTGGTGTAAAAAAGGAATTATACGGTATGAACAAGTTCCGCTAAAGTAACTACATTGTCCATCACTACACAAAATATATTTCAAAATGAATGAAGATGGTTTTCCTTATTATTATTTTTTTTTTAATTCCATGCAGCTCAAGCAATATTTTTCAATACCAAGTAGAAGATTGTCATTTTAAAAACTCTATATGCTACTTCGTGTCTAGTTGAGCGTTGAAAATTTTTCTTTTCTAAAATATTAATTTTATTAAGTAAGTTTCATTTTATTTTAAAAATATTATGGCTGATAATATAAACTGAATTGGCAATGCTGGCGAAGTTTATCTTTCTTATTATGCTGTGCAGATTTTTATATGCATTGTTTGTTTCAAATAGTACAAAATGTGTTTCCGAATTAATGAAGGATTTTTTTTCTTTTTTAAGGTTCATGAAGCTCAAGCAGTACTTTTCAAAGTGGAGTAGAAAACTGTTGTTTTAAAACTGAATACGTTTCGCTGATCCAAACTCTGAAGTATTAAGGATCTTTTCCTTTGTATTTATTATTCACATTAAATATTTTTCGTTTTGATACAATTGTAAAATGGCTGAAACTACAAACTGGATCGAAGATGTTGGCGAAGTTTTTCTTTCTAAGGACACGGATTGTTTTTGGCTGATTCCGACTGCTATTTTCTGCAATGGAAGACTGAACGTGGGCAGTCCTTGGTTTTCTCACGAAGGTGAAACATGGCGTCTCGTGAAAACACAAAAAAAAAGTAATGGTTATATCTCTCTATACTTGTGGACGAAAAGTCAATGCAATCCAAGTTGCAAATACACGGTCAATATTTTTTTTATCTCTGAATTTGGGGCTGAAGAGGGAGACTGCTCTGAAAGCACGAGTTCTGATTTTGGTTTTGAATATTTGAATTTTTACTATCCACCAGATTTAGAACAGGACGGTATTTCTCGCTGTGGACTCATAAAATTATTCTTTGTTATACTGAAAAAAGAAGCTGTTCCTGATTCCCTTCCGAGTAAGTGTATTTATTAGTTTTTTTTAAGAAATGTTCTTATGAAACCTTTGCAGAGCTTGACCGGCAAAGTGGTTCGGCTAATGTTTAGGTAATTGTGCAGTCTCACTGTTGGTCAGTAGTCTAAAGTGTTCGTTTGCCGACCGTTATCCAATGAACCATTTGACAACAAAAGCCCAACATTTTTTTCGAAATGAAAAATTTCTAGCCACCACCATTTCTGGTATTGCACATGTTTTACTAGCCATTTTGAATAATGAAAAGTTCAACTCAAAATAAAAAAAAAAGATAAAATTTTCCCATTAGAATTGAAAAGCACCACAAAAATTTTAGGACTCTTTACTATACAGGTACCGTATTCAAAAGTACCTTATATGAATTATATCAATACAAAAAATATCACGCATGTTGATGAAAAATAGATACATAATGAGAGGTAGTAGCTCACCACATTTAATACAAAAATCAGTACGCTTCTATATGCAATCAAATGTTGGCACGGATAATTTCCAGGCAATAATCAAGTTGATGCCAAATGTTCTGTAAAATCGCAGGTTTTACTGATGAAATTACAGTTGTAATTCAGGCTTTCAAATGCCTCACAGAATTAACTTTTGTGGCACAATTTTATCTTTTACAAAAACCCCATAAAAGAGTCAAGGGGAATATTTATTATGCCTGGTGAACGAAGGGGGCATGATATCGAATCATCGCGCCCATATTTCAACATGCCAGGTAAAATCATATTTAATGTTTGCCTTTTCATATAAACAAAATTCTTTTAATAAAAAATTCTCCTCACAAAATTCCTTTTAATAAAATAGGGCTCTTCACAAAATTCCATTACATAAACACTCTTCATTAATTATTTTAAGTTTTTTAAGTTTTAAAATGTGTAATTTCCAAACAAAACAAGTTCACCAGAAAGTAAATCTTTAGTAGAAGGACTTAAAGAAGGTATTAATAAAAGTTTCGTTCGAATTTGAGTAATTGAATTTCATTTTTCGTTACAATGTTTTATATATATATATATACATATACACAAAAATTAAACATTTTTTTTTTTTTTTTTTTTTTTTTTTTTTTTTTACAAAACTATAATAAATTTTACAAAAATAACTTTTCACAAAATGGGCCTCCAGAAGGAACCCCTGCATTAACCTCTGGATACTTCCAACATAAATATATTGATATGCATCGCTCATTTAAACTACCTCATGCTATCTGCGGAGTGCAGCATTAAGTAGCATTTATAGTTCGTTTACAAGGTTGTCAAAAGAATTCCATTACATTGTGGCCTCTATGGAATAATCTAGATACTATTAATTAAAAATAAATTCTTTCTATGTGAAGTTAGGAATTGTAAAACAGAAAAGCTATTTATTTCCACTATGTTTTGATACAACTAGAAAGGAATTTCGATAGTTGATCGTTATTCCAATTTTAACATCACTCATCATTATTGAGAGTGATTGTCAAATTTCACCAGACAGTACATCATCTGTACTCGCCATGTGACAAGGACATTGAACATTGAGACCAAGCTTTTTATTTATAAAGAGCCAAGCACACTTACCTAACGGTAATTCCTATTACCTTAGAAATTCGAATCATACACCGTAAAATTCCGATTGTAAGCCCCCCTTTTTCAAAATCAAACAAGAACGAAAAATCATGGCGTCAAGCATAGATTATGTAACACTTTCCAACGCTTCCAAAATTTTTTTATAAATCATTACCGTTTAATAAGCTGAAAGACAACATCTAAGTAAACAATTTGGAAAATGCATAACATATTTAAAAACTTAATTTCAGGAATTTCCAACATATATTTCCAACATATACAATATTCGGAAAAATACTGACTACTTTTATTCAGCCCTGTATATGGTCTATAGATTTGTATATATACTACATAGGATACTAAATTTTAGTTTAGTTAGGAAGCGCGTAGCACAATTTAAAATTCTCCTTCTGGAGTTTCTGTCAATAAACGGAAATGTGTTCGCGAACTTTTGTGCTGCCCTGTATATGAAATACAGAATTTATACACACTAAGTAATAGACAATAAGTGAGTTAAATTTAAAATCGCTTTCAGTAACTTAAAACGCACTTCGAGGAATTATTGTTAACATACAGAAAAGAATTCTTTTGTGTGTCCCTGTAAATGAACGATGACTGCTATACACACAATATTCTGTAGTAAGCCCCTTTGTAATGCACCTTAGTGATATATTAAATTTAAATCTGTTAAAAATAGTGAAACATTATTTAATTAAACCGCAGATGATTTTTCTCCATAGACGTAATGTTAACGGAATTATTTTGACTGTCCTGTCAAGTAACCATAAGTGCTATGCGCATCCTATTCTATATTAAGCTTCTTGTAAGGCACCTTAGTGATATATATCAATTACAATGTATTTGAAATTGTGTAACATCATTAAAATGAACGCAAATGATTTTCCCCATAGACCGTAATGTAACGGAAATTCTTTTGAGTATCCCTGTAAAAAAAAAACTATAAGTGCTACACCATGGAACTAGAAATGAATGTTGTTCATTCTTCCATGTGCTACACACTTCAGTTGAAATAGGAACATGCTATAGATAACGACAAGCTCAGTGACAATAACATATAAAAATTGCAGCGCAATCCGAGCATATTTACGGGAGTTGAGATGCACCGACGGACAGACGGCCAGACAAACCGAAGTCATAAACACTTTCAATTAGGTTGAAAGTGTTAAAAAGGTAAATTTGGGAGGGGGGCTTATAATCGGGTATTTTTTCTAAAAATCATTTAAAAACCTGTTTTTATCATTAATTTAGAAGTAAAAAAGGGGCGAGAATCTTCCATATTTCGGAATAAAAATAAAAATAAATTCCCAATTCCTAAAATCCTGCCCCCCCCCCCCCCCCCAAAAATAAATAAATAAATAAATAAATAAATAAAATAAATAAAAATCATTTTTTAAATATTTTTCTTTAATTCTTATTTTTATTGTAATAATAAATAATATTTATCTAAAATTAATCTAAAATCTGCTCTCAAAATTACTGGTTTCCCCTCTTTTACTGTTACCTCTGGTACCAAAATACATAGTTTAACCTTTATATTCTTAATTTTAAACCTTTTTTCAGACTTATTCAATACTCTTTATTAAAATAAATAAATTTAACCTACCACCTAAATTAATCCCATCTCCTAAAATCTCTGCTTCTCTCACCCCTGCCCCCCCAACCTTATCTCATGAGATCCTCCCCCTCCAAATGCATCGCGTAAAATTTAAAATCTGTAAAATTGTAAAATTTAAAAAAAAAAAAAGAGCAAGAGTCTTCCGTATTTCGGCAGATTAAAATAATAATAATAATAATAATAAAATAAAAATAAAATTCAACCCTAAAATCCTGCCCCCCCCCCCTCAAAATAAAAATAAAAATTTAAAAAAATCATTTTTTTAAATATTTTTCTTTATTTCTTATTTTATTGTAACAACAAATAATCAATCATATAATCTGCTCTCAAAATACTGTTTCCACCTTTGCCCCCCCCCCCCTCCTCTGGTACCAAAAATGCATAGTTTAACCTTTATAACATTTTAATTTTAAACTTCTTTTCAGACTTATTAGATACTCTATATTAAAAATAAATAACTCCAACCTACCACCTAAATTAACCCATCACCTAAAATCCCTGCTTCTCCCCTCCTGCCCCCCCCCCCCCCACACACACTTATCTCATGAAGATCCTCCCATTACATATGCATCTTGTAAAATTTAAAAAAAAGAAAAAGTGAGAATTTTCCGTATTTCGGTAGATTAAAAAATAAAAAAATAAATTCCCAACCCTCAAATTCTGTACCCCCCCCCCCCAAAAAAAAAAAAATAAAAATAAAATAAATAAATAAATAAATAAATAAAATAAAATTAAATTAAAATCATTTTTAAATACATTTTTTTAATTCTTACTTTATTGTATAACAATAAATAATCAATAATCTAAATCTTCTCTCAAAATTACTGTTTCCCCCTTTGCCCCTCTCTGGTACCAAAAATGCATAGTTTTCTTCTTAATTTTTCTGCTCTATTTGTGATTTTTTCCCAGCAATATTTAAATAAAGATCTACAACTACATCAGTGGTCACCAAATGGCGGACCGCCGTCAAGTTTTGTACGGACCGCGGCGAAATTGCGCATAATAGAAAATATTAATGTTTCTGCGTACAACGCGTAATATACAGGCGGTAATCACGGACGCGGCCCGAAACGGGTAAATTCTAGAGATGAGGCGGGCTCAGTCCAAGCCCGAGTCTAACACTGGAAACACATGAAGTCATATAATAATGCATATATTGTAAAAGAGTGCGTGCTGGATGCTGGAAATGCGTTATTTCAGAACAGAAAGGATATCTTTGACACTTTGACATATTCCATAAACTGCTTGGAGGAAAACTAAACAACTTTGAAACCAACCTTAGTTACCTCAGATTGCTATTCATTGGCTTTGGACGAATCTTGCGATATTATACAGATACAACACAGCTAATTATTTTTCTGTGCTATCTGGACAGAACCCGTGAACATTTTTTGAAGAACTGCTGACTAGTTTGCCTATGTCGTTAACTAATACAGGAGAGGATTGTACAAGGCTGTTACAGAGAATTTCAACCAAGCTGGATTAGACATGAAAAACGTTATGTCGGTAACAACAGACGGAGCACCACCAATGCTTGTGAGTAGGAAAGGCTTGGTTCAGTGATTCAGAAGTGATAAAAAATGCAATGAAAATTTTATGTGCTACCATTGCATCATTCATCAAATTGTGTTGTGTTGAAGTCTGAGTCTTCAGAATAAAATGCAAACGGTGATACGAATAAAAAAAAGGCCAAAATCATCCCTTAAGCACCATCAATTTAAAATACTTCTTGAAGAGACTGATGCTCAGTTTGACGACTTGCATAAGAGAATCACGACGCAGTTTGACGACTTACATGAACAAAGTGAGATGACTAAGTAAGGGCTTGGTGCTTGAAAGATTCTTTGCCGTACTGGAGAGCATGAAAGAGTTTCTTTCAACTAATGATAAAAAAGTAGCAAGTGAACATTTAGGTTTCCTGAATGACTTTGATGAAAATGTGGCAACAATCGCATTTTTTGACTGATCTATCTCGGCACCTGTATCTCTTAAACCCCAAACAAAGGTAAACTTGCGTGTCAACGTCTTTCAGAAATAAAAAGCTTTTCAAAAATGATTGACGTCTTCTCCGATGATATTAGAGGAGAACGTTTATACTTTTCACACTTTAAGTCAGTTTGTAACAGTAATGAGGGTACTGACATCAACAAATTCGAAAAAGTTTGGAAAAAAGGTAAATCTGAATTTTAAGAAAGATTTTCTGACTTTGAAAAAATTGAGAACGTTGTGCAGATGGTTTTCACTTATGCCTAATGGCGTATGCAGGTCCCGATTAACCTCTGAATCTGGGGGAAGCACAGTGTCATCTTGGGGCCCCCTTTCATTTGAAAAAAGTTTTCTTCATTCATGAAAACGCACCAGTGATACTATTATTATTCCCAGGAGTAGCTTAGTGGAGGTTACATGTATTTCATTAAACAGCTTTTTTATGTTCCCTGTATATACTTCAGATATATTTAGTACATATAGCTACATGCTCAATTTCCCGGGTTATTTTTAACAGCCGCATAAGAATGCTATATGATTAATTAACATCGTATTGAAGACATTCATTTTACCCTTTTAAATAAGTTTCGTGAATTAGTGTGTGGATTTCCTCTTGGATTAAACCAACTTTCTTTTCCAAAATGATTAAAACTACTATGTAAAAAGGGAAAATGGGAATTAGAGGGCCCTCTTCACAGTCACTTTGTGGCCCCCTTTAAATTTTAGAGGGGAAGCATTTGCTTCACGTGACTTTTGGATAATCAGGCCCTTGGCGCATGGACGAGTGAAGCGGCAGATGTTTTCATGAGCATCAAAGCTGCCCTACAGTTGGAAATAATTGAGTTCCAAAAAGATATTTTAAAGAACACTTTTGATGAAGTCCCAAACACTCTTGGGAATAACGAATTTTGAATTAAAAATGTGTGTAAAAAAAGTATCTAGAAGTATGGCACAATTTTATGGCTTTAGCTATAAAATTGTGTACCATGTTTGGCTCAACTTATGTGTGTGAAGCAACATTCTCAAAAATTAACTTTATTAAGAATCAGTACAGATCTCGACTCACAGATGACCAGCTTAACAGTTTGATGAGAATCAGTTGGAACAACTTGACCCCAAATTTCAGGCAAGTTGTGCAAAATAAAACGTGCCATTTTCGCCCATTGAACATCAATCACAATGAACTTACTGAACAATCTTTTTGAATTAATATGTACTTTGTATTGATCGTCTTGAGTTCTGAAAATCATTATAACAAATTATTGATTTGGTATTAATGCATTTCATTTCACTGGTATGTATTATGTTAAACACCTAAGATAACAAATAATTGCAAAAAAAAGTTTTGCTAATCAAAGTGGGTGGCCTAGATAAGTAAAAGGTTGGTAGCGTGATGAATGGAGGGGGGGGGGGGGGGGGTAGACTTAAGTCTTCCGGATCGCGAAAGCTTGACTATGTTTTCAAATGGACCCACGAGAAAAATAATTGGTGACCACTGATCTACATTATACCCTTCCAAAAAGTCCTCTTTATTTCCTTTGTCCCCCCCGAGTACATACTTTAAAGTCTTTAAAAGTTTTTTTTTTTATCTATTTAGAACTTTCTTGCAACTATAATTAAATAATTGTCTAAATTGCTTCCCCCCCCTCCCAACACCTCTAAAAATTTGCTTCTACCTTCCCCCCCCCCCCCCCCCCTCAGCACACAAACTTAAAAATCTTTAAAACTATTTTTTAAAGATTTTATGCGGTATTGTCACTTTGTAGCAACAATAAATAAATGATCATCTAACTCTCCCTTTAAAGTTACATTCTCCATCCCCAGATAAACGGATGAATTTCTAGACATGGAGTGGGGGAAGGGCAAAGAGAAGATTTTAGTTTATTTGTAGTTTGGCTGTTCTCACAGCTGATATTTTGTTAATGGACGGGGAGTTATTTTAGAGAACATATTTATTTCAAAACATGAAACATACACGTGATTCAGGGAAGAACAGCCAAACTGCAAAAAAGATGAACATTTTGTCTTCCCTCTCACATATTTAGAAATCCACTCCTCTTTTAATAAATACAACAGTTTTTTTTTTTTTTTAGAGTTTTAAAGATTTTAAAATTTGTGTGTGGGGGGGGGGGGGTGTCAGACACTTTTGGAGTAGACAGAAAACGTAGGTGACAAATTAGAAGGCAACAAGTAGGACATAAAATTTCTTCACATAAGAGTTTTATAAATTTTAAACTTTGTACTCTTTGGATGAGAGGGAAATACGAATTTCGATGGAAGGAGTTTGTAATTTAGATGATTCGTTATTTATTTATTGTTAATAAAGAGCAACAAAAGGGACAGAAGATGTTTTTTACAAATAGTTTAATTTTTTTTTTTTTTTTTTTTTTTTTTTTTGATAGGGGTTAACTAAGTGAAAGAAGCAGACATTTTGGTGGTAAAACGATAATTGAAACGGTTGATTAGTTATTTATTGTTACTAAGACAGCAAATTTTTTAATAAAGATTTTAAACTTTGTATCCTGAGAGGAGGGGGAAGGAGGGAAGGAAGGAGACGCGTAAATTTCAGAAAAGGGGGAGAGAAGTGGAGTGGAGGGTAATGTATATGATTGATTATTTTCTTATTTTTACTAGAGAAAAACATGTAAGACAGAATATATTTTTTAAATAGAGTTTTAAAGATTTTTTTGTTGGGGGAGGCAAAAGAGCGGAAGCAGACATCTTGGTGGTAGAGAGAAAATTTAAATGGCTGATTATTTATTTATTGTTAGTAGCGAGCAACAAATAGAGCATAATTTTTTTTTATAAAGAGTTTTAAAGATTTTAAACTTTATATGCTGAGGGAGAAGAGGCATAAAGTTTGGATGGAAAGGGATATTGTAGTGTAGAGAATTGATTTTTTTTACTAATTGTTACATTACTAGTGAGCAGAAAGAAGTACAGAAGGATTTAAGATTCTCAAGTTTTCAAACTTTTTATGTTAGAGAGGGCATAGAAGGAAAACAGACATTTCATGTGAGAGAAAGGATTTCATAACCATCATATAAAAACATAAGTGGAAATCTGCCAAAAATATCAAAAGAATGAAAATTGCCTCCATTGGATTTTTAAAATCAATTTTTTGTGCATAACATTTTTTTTGTATGTGAGAGGGGGAGAGGGGGCTTATATTCGGGAATGGAAAAGAAAACCAAAATTGCTTAAAAGTGGGAGGGGGGCTTACTTTCGGGATTTTACGGTATATGGTTGAATTAGGAAAATATACAGAACATCTGCTCGCTATCATTTGAATGAGTGAATATCTGGATTGATCTATATTCAAACTTTTACACATTTTAACCCCTTGACTACCAATTTTTTTTGTGGGATATTTTAAATCAAATTTAGCACAGTGTTTTAATAAGGTCTAAAAGCCAGAGAACTGGTGAGAGACCAGTGGGACAAGCAGACATGGTTTCCCCAAGCGTTTCAAGGACTGCTGTGGCCAGTGGTAATTTTTGAAGTTGCACTGGGACATAGTGTCCCACTGGGAGTCTACGGGTTAACAGTACAATTTCCAAAGAGGTTTTTCCAAACTATGGGACACAATACACATACAATTTCTATTTCGTGAACATTTCTATTCTGTTACTCGAAGGAAATAATATCAATTATTCTAAAATTTGAAAAGCCTATTTTCAATTTCACTAGACATACTATTTGGTTTAGACATTAACCCGTTGGGCACGAGCGACACGTATACGTGACGCATAAGATGCTCAGAATCATTCATTCTTCCCACCAGTTAATTTTTATTGTAAGCCTTGCCTTATTTAATCCTAGCATTTCTGCGATTCAATTAGCCGAAAATTTCTGTCTTGAAAAACCGGTGGTAAAAGATTAAAAATTCTGTAAAGGACGCTCGTCTCGAAGGGGTTCAGATTAGTTTATTTGAGAAATATGACTTTGTTCACCAATATATTTGTTATATGTGTTTTAGGTAGATTTCGTAAGAAATACTACCTATTACATTCTCACCTAAGTTGGAAATTTTGAAAAATTTTTGCAGATCTACGCCGATCATGACTCCCAGAACCCAAAACCACCCCAGTTCAAAACTCTATCTATGTCACTTTTTTATGGACACGATAACTGGAAAAATTCTGCATAAATCTCTTCAAACTGATACATAAAATCAAGGGGTATAAAATCTCGTCGAGTTCGTTAATGGGCAAAATCGAACCAAGGGGTGGGCGAATAGGGGCCTTTTTGTGAAAACAGAAAAAAACCCATAATTTCTTAATTATTATACGTATCGAATCCGTTTAAAGTTATTATTACTTCTAGTAAAAGGGCCGAAAATTTATGTATGACAGATTTTTGATATAATTAAAAATGGCCCCAAGGGGGGGGGGAGGAAAGGGGGGTTTTAGAAGAAAAAAAATCATAGCTTCGTCAATTCACAAGATATCAAATCCGCGTAAATTTATTATTAATCCCTCTTAACATTATCTAAAACTTTTATATTGACAAGTTTTTTATAGGACCAACCGTTATAACAAAAAAAAATTAAAAACAAAAAAAATCCCTGCCGGCTCCGCCTGCAAACAAGTTATTTTTCGAAGTAGGCGGTTCCAGCTACCGCATCTTTTCGAAACTGATACATAAAATCAAGGGGCATAAAATCTCGGTCAAGTTCGTTAATGGGCAAAATCGAACCAGGGAGGGGGGGGGGGCTTTTTGTGAAAACAGAAACCCCCCCATAATTTCTCAATTATGATACGTATCGAATCCGTTTGAAATTATTATTACTTCTAGGAAAAGGGCCGAAAATTTATGTATGACAGATTTTTGATATAATTAAAAGTTGCCTTGGGGGAAGGGGGTTTTAGAAGAAAAAATTCATAACTTCGTCAATTCCCAAGATTTCAAATCCGCTTAAATTTATTATAAATCCTCCTAATATTATCTAAAACTTTTAGTTTGACAAGTTTTTTATAGGACCAACCGTTATCGCAAAAAAAATAATAAATAAATAAATAAAAATAAAAAAATCCTTGCCGGCTCGCCTGCAAACAAGTTATTTTTTTAAGTAGGCGGTTTCAACTCCCGCATCTTTTCGAAACTGATACATAAAATCAAGGGGCATAAAATCTTGGTCAAGTTCGTTAATGGGCAAAATCGAACCAGAGGGGATGGGGGGGGGGTGCTTTTTGTGAAAACAGAAAAAACCCCATAATTTCTTAATTATGATACGTATCGAATCCGTTTGAAGTTATTATTTCTAGGCGAAGGATCGAAAATTTATGTATGGCAGATTTTTGATATAATTAAAAATTGCCTGAAAGGGGGGGGGGGGGGGGGTTAGAAGAAAAAAATTCATAACTTCGTCAATTCCCAAGATTTCAAATCAGCTTGAATTTATTATAAATCCTCTTAAGCGGTTATCTAAAACTTTTATATTGACAAGTTTTTTATAGGACCAACTCTTATAGGCAAAAAAAAAAAAATCCCTGCTGGATCCGCCTGCAAACAAGTTAGGTTTCGAAGTAGCTGGTTCCAACTGCCGCATCATCGCAAAAAAGGTCATTTCTTCCGCAATTCCCGACAAACAGGCACCCCACGGTCTGCGTCTTCGAAATCTACCTGTGTCTGTAGGCCGAGCCGTCAGGGATTTTTTTTATTCTGAATTGGTTGAATAAGAGCTTTTAGCTGTTTCATACCCCACTTGTCTCGTGAATGGCAAAACGAAAACAATGAGGAATATACTTTTTTTTTGCAAGGAGGAATATAACTAACAGCTTTTCCATTTTTGGATTTTTACGAGTGAAAATTCTCGTGTTAGTGATATAAATGGGCATTCTGGGAGTCTAAAGATTAAGAAATGTTTTTCCTGAAAAATCCACAACATAATTTGAATCACCTTGTTCTTTTCTGAACCTTGCGCCAACAATCCTTATTACACTACCATCACCACCTGAAAAACCTAACATCAGAATTTTATATCAGAAATGCCTCTTCGCTGAACATACTCTGCCACCTCAATGACGAGCTAGGAAATAAATGTCATTTTTCACCTCTTCTCAGGGGGAATTTGAATGTGAACAAAAGAAGATAACCTAAATGCTATTATTTTAATGATGTATTCATGCATTTTTAAAAATTAGGTGTTAGTTTTACTACCTATTGGTACGGAGAAAGTAAAAAATTTCAATTCAGTGGTCCACAACTATAAAAGTTTAAGAACTATTATTCTAAACTTATTAAAAATTGAAATATGAACAATTTTCAAAGTGTCAAATGGCATCCAATGTGAAGCTTGCACACATAGAAGATTAATCCGATGGCATTGGTGAAAGTAAACTGCTGAATTGTGAGATGCCATTACACAGAAGAAAATAAAACCCAATTTGGGTTGAAATATTCTTAGTTATATGTCCAGATTGGGCCATGGCTGTTTTGGTTACTACTTTTCTGCACTGCTAAAATACCCATTTAAAAAAATGAAAATGGGTATTTAACAGTGCCCAAAATGGATACACAGTGGTAACCAAAACAGGCATGACCCAATTTTGGCACATAACTAAGAATATTTCAACCCAAATTGGGTTTTATTTTTTTTTCTGTGTAGCGTTGTCAAGTGCACTGTCGCAAAAAGCAGGGCAGAGAGACTTAAAACGGGACAAGCACATTAAAAAGAGGGACAAAGAGACGAAGAAAGCTGGATAGATAGACAAAAAAGCGGGACAGCGTTTTCTAAATCGGGATAAAAATACAGCAATTACTATAAAAACGTACCTGTCTATAACAGAATCCTTGTCATAAACGCAAAGTATTCATGGTTCCTACGAAAAGAATACCATAAAAAAAACCTACTAAAACAGAAACCTGTCTGAAACTGAATGTTTTTTTTTTAATTCTGATCACTTGAAATTCCGTCTTAGAATGTTTTACTGTATTAAATGACATAATATTTTGTTTTACAGTAAAATCTGTGAAAGTGCAATTGCTAAAGTCCGAAAAAAAATTCCGTTTTGGGAGGTATTCGATTAAGCAGTTATAATTGTATGGTATTGCTTCTGCAGAGACTATGGAATTTTTACGTTTCGGAGAGAATTCCGTTAAATGCAAGTTTTGCTAAACAAAGTACAGAAAAGCTGTAAAAACAAAATAGTTAATGGAGCGGAAAAGCATTTCATATTAGGTGGTAGAAATGTATGGTATTATTTTCGGCGGACAGAATTATAGAGATGTACCAGTATAGACAGGTTTTACTACATTAAGTTCCGTTCGATAACCAATAGCGTAATATTAAAAGAATTTAAACGTTATGAAAAATCGGGATTTTTGTCGTAAATCAGAACACTTGACAACATCAGATGGCACACATTAAACATGCAACAGCCATTTCTATGACATTTTGTAAAGAGCGACGAACGTAAGGCTCCCAACTAGTCTATAGAGTGTATACATTTAAAGATTAGGTCTATAAAAGTCTACATTTTGAAAAATCAATCTAAGAAGTCTATTTAAATGCTGTATAAGGTTGAGTGTTCACAGAATGCGCAGTTGGAATGAATTGACGAGGATTACTGAAGTTATTAGAATAGCTCTTTCCCATCGTTTTTTTTAACTTTCGCGATGTATGCAAGTGTCAGTGACATAAAACAATGTAATAGAAATATGCAAATTTATTTTCTGATTATAAAATACTTAAGGGTATATGATAGAGGTTTCATAGATGATTATGAACTTATTTGCACTCAAAGATGCTTAGAGTGAGTTTGATGCGCCGCGTTTACTCATACGAGGATCGATCCAGAAATAAGGTTCCCATCCAATTTACACATAGACAACATTATTTATTCTGATAGAAATTTACATCGTTGGAAAGAAGAAAGTTTTCTCTATTTTTCTACATAATCGCCATCTTTTTCTACGCATTTTTGTAGACGGTGCTCCAATGGGGAAATTGCACGTTTTTCAATTTAACTTGCATCTGATAGAGTATAAAAATACGAACATTTTTATACCGTTTTTACATATATTTGAAACTTGTATAATTCATTAAATTAACTTTTAAAACGCAGTTTTTGTCGTCGCGGAAAAAAGCCGCGTCACGTGATAAAAGCTGTTCTGACGTCACTAGCCATGCAAACAAACCCTCGCTGTATTTCTCCCTGTTATTTTTTATGGGGGATGGCTTGCTTTACGCTTTTTTCTTTTCTTAAAAATGAATAGTATAACAAATTAAAAGTATTGTAAATTGCTGTAATGAATAAATAATACTGTGAATTCCATGTGAGATTTTTATTCCATCGTGTTTCTAAGAATTTTCATTTCCAGATCTCGATGTAGAAATAAAGTATCGGTACAAGTTAATACTACAATATTGTATTTTATAGAATAAGGTATACTTTTTTTTTCACAATATTTCAGTGCAAAGGTGCTACGTATTTATCAGATCTTAAAAAAATAGATTTGTCTTTTTTTAAGTTCATTGTAATCTGAAAGCTTACATGTATTTTTTTTATTTGTTTTGTATTGTTTTCTTGAATAATATATTGTTGCATTCATTGTTTCCGGAAAAAAATAACTTAACTTTTTCTGAAATGATTAATCTTCCTGAATAAAGTATCCAACTTTTAGCATATATGAAATTGTAAGCGTCTGCGAATTTATTTTATTATGATGTTAACATGATAGAAATGTTTTTGTAAACTTATAATCTGCTATTCTTCATTTGCATGTTTATTTCTTGATTGAATCTAAATAAAATTTTAATAAATGTATTTTTTTTTTTTTTTTGGAATATATGAATGAGAATAATCACATATGAAACAGAAAGAAATATTTATGTATCATACATATAGTCATTCATTTTATTTATGCATATTAAGAAATGTCTACAGGTAATCGATAGTTCATATTTGAAATGTATATATTCATTATTCAGTAATCATAATGCAATTTTTTGGAAACCTCTAATTTTGATATCCATCCTTAATGTATAATTTTATTAATGAAAAAAAAAAATGCAATCACTTATGAAAACAAATTTTAACTGAAATCATACATCTAAACGAAGCATGTTCAGAATTTTTAATAAGTATTTTTTACAATAGTAGCATAGCCAGAAAAAAATGGGGGGGGCATGGGGGTAGGAAAATGTTTTCTCTATATTCTCTATATTAATATACAGAAATTTAAATATGTTGGAGAATTCATAGTTTAGAGGGTTAGAACCTCCCTTAAAATTCTCCTAAACACCCTTGGCTATAGAACTGTTTTGTAAAAGAATATTGTTCAATGTTATTTTTATGTTGTGTGATATTATTAAATACTAGCCGCCACTGGCGACCAGTTTGGTCGCCCTTAAATGTATGTTAAGCATTGTAACAAATTATTTTTATTCATATTTTATTTTTTTCCTTAATCCCTCGCATAACTGGAAAAATCTAATTGACAAATCAAGAACTTTTGCGATCGCGGTAGCATTTCCCATATTTTTTGTTGTTATGTATTTCATCTTTCTTGACAAAAACCGCTTAACCCACTTAAGAATTTATGCTTCATGTCCGTTTGCTTATCACTTGCAATATGTTCGCTAATGCGGAGATTCTTAAACATATTTGGCGCAAAACAAAAATCGCGCCAACCCCGGTGCGTCCGTGACAGCTGTTTCAATTTAAAATACATGACGTTCACATTTTTCATTTAAAATAGAAAAATAATAATTATCATAAATCAAAACATTTGACTTCAAATTAAAGTATCGTTTCTAATTTGCACGCGCAAAAAATAAAAGCTGACAATTCTTTTCGAAATTTGATCCATTAAATATTATTACATGAGTTCAACTTACGTCAAAAAAAGATCCGGAAGTTGAGTTGTATGGAACAGAATTAAGGTAAACTTTGACTGTCTCACTGGTGCGGATTATTTTTTTTACGCCAGGCAGCGATCCAAAAATTCATGGTTTAATATTTTAAACATTCACAACGAATGAATCTTTTTTCTTTGTTTACTTTCATAGATAGAGAATTTTAACTGCGAACCTAATTTAAGCTGAAGTTATTGCAGAATGTATACATAATTGAACGTAAGTCATCTCTCAAATATTAATTTATTTTGAACGATCTTTCTAAAAATGTAACTTTTATGCAGTTTTATTTGCAAAAATAATTTTGAATAAAAATGGCCGCCTGGCATATGAAAAAGTGAAACGGACATCCCGGAACTGTTGATGACAGTCACATGACTTACGGTTTTATTATATAGACTAGCCGCCACTGGCGACCAGTTTGGTCTCCCTTAAATGTATGTTAAGCATTGTAACACGTTACTTTTATTCATAATTTAATTTTTTTTCCTAATCCTTTGCCAAACCGGAAGATTCTAATAGACAAATCAAGGACTTTTTGAACATGGTATCATTTTGCAAATTTTTTGTTATGTATTTCATCTTCCTTGATAAAAACCGCTTAACCCACTTAAGCATTTGTCCTTCATGTCCGTTTGCTTATCAGTTGCAATATGTTCGCTAATGCGGAGATTCTCAAACATATTAAGTAATTTTCCGTAATTTGGTCCATTGCCAATTGGCGTATTTTAGTTAATACGATTTGATGCAATGAAGTCTATTTTGTGAAAGTCTTTAATGATATCCACATTTACACTGAACTATACTGTTGCTAATATTTGTTTTTGTTTTTCGTTAACTTGGGCTGTAGACTCGATTACGAAAGATTATAAAATATATCATTATTCTCATCTAAAACGTCTTGAATAATGGGCCATAATCGGGCTACATATTATTACACGTAATTTTCGAGTATGGTTTGGTGGAAAATTGAACTTTTGAAGGCCAGTTTTGATAGTCGCATTCCCTTTAAACCATATTTTCTGTCAGGACTTTTGACCCGTGACGTACAATCTGATTAAAATAACTTCCTTCTAGATGCCTTGTACGACTTTGTTTTTCTTTGCTCCCCTTTCTTGATATAGTTCAGGAGTTTTTATAATAGCGTAATTCTCTTATTTCGGCATGTCTGCTTAATGTCTACTGACTATTAAGATTCGTAACAGGTAAAATACGCCGCGCCAACATTGGCACCTACAATTTTAATTACAGCAACCCATTTTTTCTCTCTATATTGTAACTCTATAGTTAATATTACGTAGAAGAAATATAAAAGACTATTGAAAACGGTTCTATTGATATAGTTGATATAGATATGTATAATATATTCATGGGTATATAATATGTGATTAGAATATATATCATATTCATTCCAGTGGATATAACATACCCCAAATAAAACTTGCATCGTAAATATCTAATCTAAAAACCGTCAATATGATTTTATGTGTTTAGTAAGTGTATACAAAAAGAATTTTCTGTATTATTTTACTTTAATCCTATATTATTTACCATTTTTAATGATGGGTCCTTTTGGGTACAGTTGTCGCAGACGCACCAAGGTATCATTTTGGCGCCAAAATGGCGATTTTATGCCTGGCCAACCCGGCGTTTTTGGTTAGATTTTGCTTCGTATGGCAACCTGGTAGAGCAGATTCCGCATGTTTTATAATAAATTAAATATTGTGTGTTTTATAACAAATTAATGCATGTGTGTGTTTTTTAATAAAATTGTGTGTTTTTTTAAATATAAAATGAATTATTTCATAATAAAATAAAAGTAACATGCTGTTTTAGCAATCTCTAACAGTGAAAATGGGATTTTCTTGTCAAGATGGCGCAAAACAAAAACCGCGCCAACCCCGGAGCGTTTGCGACAGCTTTTCCAATTTAAAATGCATGCCGTTCACACTTTTCATTTAAAATAGAAAATAGAAAAATAAAAAATAGGTACTTTTCCGTTATGCGGGCACCATGCCAAAATGTATGCTAATGCATAATGTATGTAAATGTATGTAAATGCATGTAAATGTATGTATTAAATGTATGCAAATGTATGCTTGGCGACAATGGTGTCCGTATAACGGAAAAGTACCAAAAAATAGTATCATAAATCAAAACATTTGATTTCAGAATCAAAGTATCGTTTCTAATTTGAACATGTGAAGAATAAAAACTGGTATTGGCGATTTTAAAAATGCTATTGGCGAGATTTGCACCCAAATAACATAAAAGTACTTAATGATGTTATGTATTTTATAAATGTATATTAAATTACTATTTGGAACGCGATTGGTCATTAACAATGGTAAATATGATTGGCAATTAACAATCATTTTAGGTGATCTCTCTTCCTGCCACGTATAATACATAAAAATCAAATTAACTGACAATTCGTTTCGAAATTTGATTCATTAAATATTATTACATGACCTGTATTTGTTTACATTCAACTTCGTCAAGAAAAGATTCTTTAGGAAGTTGAGTTGTAAAGCACTTCATCAAGCAGAATTATGGTAAACTTTGATGGTCTTACAGGTCCTGGTGCGAATTACTTTTTTGACACCAGGCAGCGCTCGAAAAAATCATTCACGGAAAACTTACTTTACGAACGATTATATCCATGGTTTAATGGTTTAATATTTTAAACCTTCACGACGAATGAATCTTATTATTTTTTTTTTGTTTACTTTCATGGATAGAGAATTTGAATTGCGAAGCTAATTTCAACTGAAGTTATTGCAGAATATATACCTAATTGAACGTAAGTCACCTCTCAAATATTAATTTATTTTGAACGATCTTTCTAAAAATGTAACTTTTATGCAGTTTTATTAGAAAAATAATTTTGAATAAAAATGGCCGCATGGCATATGAAAAAGCGATACGGGCATACCGGAACTGTTGAGGACAGTCACATGACTTACAGTTTTATTATAGAGACTAGCCGCCACTGGCGACCAGTTTGGTCGCCCTTAAATGTATGTTAAGCATTGTAACAAATTATTTTTATTCATAATTTATTTTTTTCCTTAATCCTTCGCCAAACCGGAAAAATCTAATAGACAAATCAAGAACTTTTGCGATCGTGGTAGCATTTCGCATATTTTTTGTTGTTATGTATTTCATCTTTCTTGACAAAAACCGCTTAACCCACTTTATAATAAATTAATCATTGTGTGTGTGTTTTTAATATAAAATAAACTATTTCATAATAAAATAAAAGTATATGCTGTTTTAGTAATCTCTAATAGGTACCTGAAAATGGGATTTTCTCGCCAAAATGGCGCAAAACAAAAATTCCGCCAACGCTGGTGCGTCCGTGACAGCTGTTCCAATTGAAAATACATGACGTTCACATTTTTCTTTAAAATAGAAAATAGATAAATAAGAAATATTATCATAAATCAAAACATTTGATTTCAAAATTAAAATATCGTTTCTAATTAATACACACGAAAAATAAAAGCTGACAATTTGTTTCGAAATTTGATCCATTAAATATTATTACATGAGTTCAACCACGGAGTTCAACTTACATCAAGAAAAGATCCGAAGGAAGTTGAGTTGTATGGAACAGAATTATGGTAAACTTTGACTGTCTCACTGGTGCTGATTATTTTTTTTTACACCAGGCAGCGGTCCAAAAATTCATGGTTTAATATTTTAAACGTTCACAACGAATGAATCTTTTTTTTTTGTTGTTGTTTACTTTCATGGATAGAGAATTTGAACAGCGAACCTAATTGAAACTGAAGTTATTGCAGAATGTATACATAATTGAACGTAAGTCATCTCTCAAATATTAATTTATTTTGAACGATCTTTCTAAAAATGTAACTTTTATGCAGTTTTATTAGAAAAAATAATTTTGAATAAAAATGGCTGCCTGGCATATGAAAAAGTGAAGCGGCATCCCGGAACTGTTGAGGACAGTCACATGACATACGGTTTTATTATAGAGATTAAGAAATAATCTAGTGAAGGTTTGATAATCTTTAAATAACCAATAAATTTCTAAAATTTTCAGGACTTAATAAACATAAATTGTTAAACAAACGGGCAAACAAATTCTTAAGCAAAGAATGAATCTTCAAAATATGTACCAATAAAAAATATATGTAATTAAAAATGAGGACTTTCTAATAACTTGCCTCTGTTACATCAAACAGCACAAGAAATTTAAGCGGAAAATGCCAAAAATGGCAAGAATAAGGTCTCAGAATCTTTAACAGAAGATTTTGAAATGAATTTGCTGACCATAAATGATAAAGCACTAACTACTGCACATATAACAGATGCTAAAATATTCCCTAGTGTTTCAGCTACTGACTATAAAACAAAACTAGTCGGATGTGCCAATCCCAAAACTTTCTTCTATCTCACACTGGTTTCGTATACACTAAAAAGAATCAGCACCAATTTATATCAAGGTTTAACTGAATCTAAAGTTTTATTACGTTCCATGCATTAGTTCTTGAGATATGACTTCCTAAAATCATGTAAATCCTAGAAAATGCAGAATAGCAGCGCCACCTGTTGGGAGATTTACACCAAAACCTAATCAACAACAACTTATGTCAACGTCAAACTGAATCTGAAGTTTGATGAAAATCCATGCATTAGTTATTGAGATATAGTTATCGTGATAATAATTAAACAAGTACCATAGCAGCGCCACCTATTGGGCTATTTACACAAAAACGTAAGCAGCATCTATTTATGTCAAGATCTAACAGAATCTGAAGTTTGATGAAATTCCGTGCATTAGTTCTTGAGATATAGCTATCGTAAAAGTAATGAAAAAAGTAGTATAGCAGCGCCACCTATCCGAATATCTACACCATAACGTAATCAGCATCCATTTATGTCAAGGTCTAACTAAATCTGAAGTTTGATGAAAATAAGTGCATTAGTTCTTGAGATAGAGCTATTGCGGAAATCTCAACAAATGCAGCATAGCAGCGCCACCTGTTGGGCGATTTTCACGAAATACTAATCAGCACCATATTATATCAGGTACTAACTGAATATAAAGTTTTATTAAATTTCGTGCATTAGTTCTTGAGATAGAGCGCCCAGAAAATTTTTGTCACATACAGACAGAAAGAGTCGCAGACTCACAGACAGATATTTTTTTTAAAAACAGTCAAATTGTGTTCAAGACTTTCTAAAACGTATAAATTCGTCGAAAACCGGAAATTTTCATGAATCCAATACTTTCTTCTTGTAAGATAGAAGAAAGTAAAAATAGTTTTATATATATATATTTCAAATTATCAAGTAATATTATATATTTTAATTTATTAAATTAAAATTAAAATAAAATAATTAATGGTTTTTATTTATATGTATCTGTGTATCTGTGCTTATTTATATGTATGTGCGAACATAATTTTTTTTTCTACATTTTTTAAAATGTTGTAATCTATTTAGTTAAATAAAAATAACTGTAACTGTAGGTTACAATTTATGATCTGAAGGATTCTCTATTTAACTGTGAATTTAACCTCTTCTTTTGGATACAACTTTGTACATGTGCTCACAATATACTAAATATCTTGGGATATTATTAATATAAGTAATATATATATTTTTTAATTTTTTTTAATTCTTTTTCACACTCCTTTTCAAATTGTATGTATAATTTATAATATTCCATTGTAAAGGTCTTGTTATTCAATATTGTTTCAGCGATTGTTCGGGCAAGATATGGCACTATATTTAGCAAAAGCTGGTGTCATATACAGAAAACAATCGTTCTTTGCTTATAAATGTGATTTTCTTGCCCTTGAAAAAGTAAATTACTTTATAAGCTTTTATTTGTGTATATACTCGTGTGGTTTATATTTCATTCCTTATTTTCTATTTATTTAATTTTTTTTTCTTCTTCTTAATTTGAATTAATAATGTTACTTTTATTAGGACTACAATTTTAATTTGTAAATTGACAGGGCTCTTTGGTATCAGGATTTCAGTGTATGTGGTCAGTTTCTTATGTTTCAATGGTTAAATTTTACTTAAAGTTATATATATATATATATATATATATATATATATATATAACAAAATTTAAAATTTATCGCGATAAACCAAAGTATTTTTATTCCATCCTAGTCTAACTTACTCTATAATATTTATTTCCTCCGTTTATTAAAATATTTTAACTCTATGTATTCCGAAAAAACCTCATATCTAAATTCAATATTTCAATGGCTGCTAATTAGTTCAATAAATCGCGTCTTTATCTTTAAATTATAAAACTCCCTAATATTCATACTTTAAAAAACCCGCATAATTCCCTTTTAATTTTCTAAATTCCTAAAAAGACTGTATTTATTTTAATCAGTTCCGATATTAAAAATAATTCGCCAGATCATAAAATCTTTTTTTTTATATTAAAATGTCAAAGCATTTATTCTAATTCCATTCTGGCTATGTTCCAAATTCGATAAACCATTTCTCTTTTTCTTTTTTTTTTTTTCTTCTTTCCCTAAAAGTCAAAATCATTCCATATTCTCGAACCAATTATCTAACGATAATCAATTAATCTTAATCACTCTGGGTCATAGCTAAATCATCGAACATCATGGAACTTTCGAGAATTTTCTTTCGCGCCAAAAATTAGCGGAAACCATTTTATTACCATATTCTGGAGCCAGCGCAAAGAATCCCAGCTCACGATTGGCGCACGTGACCATGTATTCCTACTCTTACTGAAAGAATATATCGTCGCCTTTTCCGTTTCGGAGAGGATTCTATTCTATTCGGAGATCCGAAGATGTGATGCACTGATGAAAGCTCGAATAGAGAGACGCTAGATCGAAGTTTGATTTGTTAGGTTAATGATGGAATCTCTGCCTGGTATTGGCGTGGAGTCCAGTATGTTTTTTCTTATATGCCTGCAGAATGTTTATTTTAAATAAATGGCCATCGTGCTCTGCAGTAGTGGGAGCCGTGATTGAAACGAAAAGAGGACTCGAGTGAAAGCAGATTCTTCCCTGATGTCAATTTAAGTTTGAGAATAAAAATTTCTGTGTTCTTGAATGAGATGCTTAATTATGATTACGTACACACGCCATCTAATATGGAGTGCTGGAAATTCCTCTTCGGTTGATTATGTGAAAAGAGCCCATCTTATTTTCATAAAAACATTTATTAAAAAATGTTACTACTCAAGCAACTCGGCCTTAAAAATCACCACAGAATTATTTTAGTCGACAGGATTTTTTTTTATCTGTGTTTCGAATGGATTTATATGTGCGACATAGGATGCGCCTAGTAATTTTTGAAGGAATTATCGAGTGATGGAACATGTTCATGGTACTTTTGTTCGGATCGGAGACTGATGTTCTTACAGCAAGCCAATGTACGAAAGTTTCGGTGATAAAAAGATTTCGTAATGTAATTCAAAGGGATTAAGAAAGAGTACGGCTTTATTATTGTCAGGAAATTAAAGATTTTTTAGATTTACGAAATCTTCTTCTTGTGAAAAATGTCCAGAATAACTGTGAGTTAATATTTTTATTTTTATTTATTGATATTTATTATTTCATTTATTACTTCATGTTATATTTAAAATGTTTTAGTTTCTTGTTCTTCATTGTTTATTTAATAGCAAACTAAGTTTTAATCTACTCTGAAAATTACAGGGTTTAAATGCTATTATGTGTTACTGTTTTAAAAATTATTTCTGTTGCAAATATAGTTGTATACAAATATTTAAGTGTTGTTAAGGTTAATTAATTAATTTATTATTTAGTAAGATACGTCATATTTTCATGTTTTAAGAACAGATATTCTTAAAAGAAAAATTCTATTATTTTTAATATGTTACTGAGATCTGATCTGTATTTTATAAAGAGACAACTTTTATCCTAAGGAAACATTCCTGGCACCATGCCAAACCTAAGTTACAAAACAGCTATTATGAGGAAAAAAAAAAAATCTGTATGTTGAATAATAAGTGACTGGTGGTTTAATGTAGGATTTATGATGCATTACCAACTTGCTAAAATATTTAATATAGAGACTTTGAAAAAATTTTTAAGAATTATAAGAATTTGTGAATCCAAATTAAGCATTAACCAGAACATTTATTCAATAAAATACATAAAAATCTCCTAAATTTTATTTATTATTTTTGCTAAATTTAAATTTAATATGTTGCATTAACTACCTTAGAATTTTTTTTTTTTTTTTTTTTTTTTTTATCATAGTAATAATAATAATAATAACAATTGTATCATCAGCAAGAAGAGCAACATCATCAACAAAATTTTATTTACATACCTCATGAATTTTTTGAATGCAACTTACCTAAATTTTCCAATTTCTCTTCTAAATATTTTTATTATTTGTCATCAAGGAAAACACGACTTTATCTTCATATCTATCGTCATCACGTATGAATTCTATCAGCACATCATAATTATTCTGAGTATTCAATTCTAGTAAATTTATTACTGCTAAGGAATTTGGTAAATAATGAACTTATTTTGACCTAAGCTATGGACAAATGAGGTGTAAAAAAATTCCCCATTTTCAATTAAATTTATTTCCCCAATTAAATCTGAATCATAATCATTAATATCGCGAAAATTTTGAGGTGAAAAATATAAATAAGTAAACATATAAATGCTTTAGGATAAAAAAGAGGAAGACCATGACAAAGAAACTTTAATTTCATGGAAACTTTTGAAAGATAGAGCAAAAAGGAATGTCAAAGATTGAATGCAATATTTTAAAGTTTACAGAGAAAATGTTTACTCAGAAAATATATATTAAGTACTAACTAAATAAAAGGTCTTTCTTATTTCTCAATATTTTATTTTATAACAAATATACTTTATCAGTATTGTAAAATAATTAAAATTTCATTTAAACTAAAATATGATGAAATAAGAAAATAATTCATTTCAAGAACAACAATCAAGAATCGCGTTCTATTATTTTAGCTTTTAATCATTATTATTATTTAATAAATCAAAGTAAATGTAGAACAGAAATATATACCTTTTAGATTTAACTCCTCGTATTTCTGCACCCATGAAATCAGAATTCTTTCCTAAAAAAGCAAACATGGAAAGAGCATCTATTTTTGGGAGTTTGTCCGATTGCCCTTTCACATACCCGGCCGAAATCGACATTTTCTTATCAAAATTTTAATGAAAATAAAAAATAAACGATATATTTCACATTAAGATAAGTTAGATCTTACTTTTTCACAAATTTGAAGTTGATAACGTTAAATAAATTTTAAGAAACAGATGAAACAAGATTGCAAATAGGAAAAGCAATGGGAAAAAGTATACGCGCAAACCGTGAACATTTCAGTTTAGCGGCAAATGACGTCACAACCAATCACGTCGCGTTTTTGTACCACGTGGTTTTGTTTATGCTTTTGCATTATTAAAAACAGTAATTCAAAGTTATTTTCTATTATTTTAACGATTCTGAGTGAATTTTTGAGGATTTCAAGATAAACTTTATCAGTTACACACAAAAGAAAACGTATTCCTCACGTGTGAAATTTCCCCATTTCTGTATCCAATGTCGTAGAACTCTGCCGCCAACCCGCTGAGGAAGCGTTTCACCTCTTCTTTGACGTCATTGTTGCTCCGGAAACGTTGAACACCCAAATGTTCCTTTATCTTGGGGAACATGTGATTATCACTCCCAAGATAAAGGAACATTTGGGTGTCCAACGCTTCCGGAACGATGATGACGTCAAAGAAGAGGTGAAACGCTTCTTCAGAGGCTTGGCGGCGGAGTTCTACGACATTGGATACAGAAATTGGAGCACCGTCTACATAAATACGTAGAAAAAGATGGCGATTATGTACAGAAATAGAGAAAACCTTCTTCTTTCCAACGATGTAAATTTCTATCAGAATAAATAATGTTGTCTATTTGTAAATTTGATGGGAACCTTATTTCTGGATCGACCCTCGTATATAATCAAACTTGAACAGGCGAGTATTGCCAAGTTGTGAAATATGGGTTGCCATTTATTGGACAAAAACTTCAATATGAGCATACGCTCTGTGCGTATGCTGCCATTTTATTGTATATAAAGCATTGTTGCCAACCTTCCGTTTTTTTTTAAAGATATACGGGTTTTAAACGCGCTTTGAAAAAAAAAAATATATTACCTTCCGTTACATCTTTTCATATATCACATAACATTTCTGGTTGAATATTTGGCTTGTAAAAGTAAAAAAAAAAAAAAAAAAAAAAACGAAAAGTTGGCATCTATATGTATACAGGCACTCTAGGTATGGCCACACTATTCAGTGTACTATTTATGTTCAGATTGGTAAAGTGTTTAAAAAAAAAAAAAAAAAAGATTATTACTCCTGTTATTTTCCTTATGTGCTCAATTTCGACGGTTTCCTAGTATCTAATTATTATGCTATTAAAAAAAATCCTATAACAATTTGACCTTACCTGTTTTACTGTTATGCCATTCTTGCATCATAGGTATTCCAAAAATCGAGGAAAATGCTGATTCTAAGAATGATGATGAACCTGAACTTGAAGAAAATGATGAATCGAAACTTAAAGGTGAAAATGTGATGCATATTTTTTTATTTGTTCTCTCTTGATATCATTAGTTCTTTTTGCTTCTTGTGAAATACAGTGAAACTTTGTCACAGTAGCCGGCTTTATAAACTGGCCACTTGATTAAGACATCTTTTTTTTTCCCTTAAGGGCCTACGCTAGTCACGCGAAGAAACGCTCCAGCTAATGTTAAGTCCATGGGAAGGTTCTTGCGCGATTTCTCGCTCGCATTTTAATATTTTTAAATGATTTTTTTTTTTTTTTTTTTTTGCATAGGATAGCTGAGGTCGATCTCTAACGTTGTTAGTTTTTACTTTTTTGATTTTGGTTCCAGTTTTTTTATAAGCGGACATTTTCAACTTTGGAACCGGTTGGAACCGATTCTGAAAGTGAAATTGCCCTTATATAAAAAAACTGGAACCAAAATTGAAAAAGTAAAAACTAACAACGTTAGAGATCGACCTCAGCTATCCTATGCAAAAAAATCATTTAAAAATATTAAAATGCGAGCGAGAAATCGCGCAATAACCTTCCCATAGACTTAACATTAGCTGGAGCGCTTTTTCGCGTAGCTGATGTAGGCTCTTAACCCTTTAACCCTCTAAGCGTGTGGAACGTAATATTCTGTTCACTAAGCTCTAGGTTTCACTGCAATATATGCAATGTTTAATATAATATAATTCTATAGATTTAATGAATTTTCAAAACATTGAAGAATGATTAATACTCTCAAGGGTTACATTCATATTTGTAATTAAGTTTTGTTTATAATGCTGAAAGAATCATATTTTTTTAGCATTTAAAACAAAATTGAGGGAAAACAACATTACAATTTTACCCTTTTTCAAAACGCTCAGAGGGTTATCGGATAAAGCACTTCAATTGCTAAAATGTTGAAATAAATGATTGACACCGGAAATTATGAACAAATTTTTTTGTATATAAGAAAAAAGCGATATTTTACATACATATATGTATTATTATAATAAATGGAAAACATTTCTATTAAAATTCTGCTGTCAGTGTTGAATTTCGTAATTAAAATTTTGTGGTTTCGTAGGGAAATCAATGTCCGTTAAAGAGTTAAGAGCCTACACTAGTCACGCGAAGAAATTCGAACACTAATTTGAAACCTCTAGGAACGTTCTTTACAGATTTCTCTCTTGTATTTTTATATTTTAAAATGATTTTTTTGCATAGGATACTTGAGGTCGATAGCTAATGTTGTGCGTTTGTACTTTTTCGAGTTTGGTTACAGTTTTTTTATATGAGGATAGTTTCACTTTCAGAACCGGTTCCGCACCCAAAGTCCATTTTATTGGACACGCTAAAAAACAACCTATACACACCGGGTTGTTATAATATAAATACACTGTAAAAAATCTTCAGCTTTTGCTGCATAGTCACTCCACCGGTTTTACAAAATTTCTATTTTGACCAATGGAAATTCTCCATAATATAGTAAAGTAACCGTTTTCTCTAAATGCGGTGGAGTGTGTCAGCAGCAAACCCGAAGATTTTTAACAGTATATCTTTATTTGGAGCTGTCTGTAGCTTGAAGGAATAATCCAAATGAAACCAAAATCGGTACACTTACTATTCGAGAAGGGGAAGAAGAATAGAACAGTAAAAAAATAGTTGCAATATATGAGGCCTATCGGTGCAAACTTTGCTGTGTACCGTGGAGATGTCGCAGCACTCAATGACTTAAAAGATCGTATATCACAACATGTGCGAAACATCGCTCCTGATGCATTACATTCCGCAGTTGAGCACATCGTGCATCGCCTGGATTGTGTCCTAGAGCACAACGACCATGTGGAACCTGAACTTGATCGGCACCGTCATGTGAAAGTATAACCACATTCACTGTGACATTTTCCAATAAATTAGGTATGTCATCCGGTTTTACGCCTTAATTCTTTGTTCGTATATTACACATTACATTTCATACTCAAAAGCGCCATCTATTGGCAATTATTTTTTTTGTTCCATTCTTTTCCACCTTCTCGAATAGTAAGTGTACCGATTTTGGTTTCATTTGGGTTATTCCTTCAAGGTACAGACAGCGCCAAATAGAGATACTTATGTTATAACCACCCTGTATATTTTAAATAAATGAACATATGTATTGCTTTCTAGTCTCAAAAGGAGCAGTAATCTGAATTATGATAAGTTTGTGCGGAAAATACCAGCTTGTGTCTGAAGAGGATAAAAGTAAGGTAGCAAAGCTGGAGTTATTGCCAAAATTAGATACAGTTAAGAACTACAACAACAACCATCAAGGCCTTCATAGACACACGCTAGTTAAAGAAATACACTGCCGAAATTATGATAGCATTAAATGATGCCATCGAAATAATAAAATATATTAAATCACGACTTTTTAAAAGCAAACTCTTCAGTAAATCGTGTGGCGAGTATATGGGAAGTCATCAATTTCGCCTGCTGCATACTGCCGTAAGGTGGTCGTCTAGTACTAGATCTAGTCGAGGAACAACGTTTACATGTTTGATGGAACTGCGTGCAGTAATTTTAATGGATCATAACTCTCAACTGGTGATTGTTTTTATGATGAAGATTGGGTGTGCAAATTGGCTTATTTTGCCGACATTTTTTAGCAAAATCAATTAAATTAATCTATTATTGCAACACAGTCACAGTCTTTGATGCAAACGCCAAAGAATCTTCAGAGGAAGTTTATGTATTGGTTGGAGTGTGATAAAAAGCATAATATCGATTGCTCTTCACAGTTCTTGAATGAAAACAACATCCACCTTCAAGAAAAAATACACAAAATTTCAGATATCTCGAATCTTTGAAAGACTTGTTTGGACACTATTTTCCAACACCTCAAAAGAATGCGCTGGTCGACATTAGCACTTTCAGGGGCAAGCAATTGTGTTCCTGTAACGTTGAATTCTCACCGGTATTAACCCCTTGGGGACGAGCGACACGTATACGTGACGCTTAAGATGCTCAGAATCCTGATTATTCCTATTAGTTATTTTTTATTGTAAGCTTTGCCTTATTTAATCCTAGCATTTTTGCGATTCAATTAGGCGAAAATTTCTGTTTTGAAAAACCGGTGGTAAAAGATTAAAAATTCTGTAAAGGACGCTCGTCGCGAAGGGGTTAACGCAAGAATTTAGTTCAAAATAAGGAAAAGCAATTTTTCAACTTATCCCCCATCAAAGTTAAAGTAAAATTTAATTAAGTTTCTGGTTTGAATCGGATTAAAATTAGATGGGATATAATATATCCCATCGCCCCTCAAAGGGCTAAATGTGAGCTACATGTGTTCAGCAACAGGAAACCTACCAATTTAAACTCATTGGAATATGAGGTCGTCATTGGTTTGACGTCCCACACCGAACTAAAAATTGCGCTTCAAACTCAATGTCTACCGAAGTTTTGGTGTCATTTTACAGATGAATTCAAATTCTTCCCTGAAGAAAAAAGCTATTTTTACTGACTTTCACAAGGACATACGTCTCTGATGCGGGATTCTCTGTTTACACATACAGCCACCAAATCAAAATACATAAGCCGCCTAAATGCATAACCAGACATTTGTCCACAGTTTTCACTAATTGAGCTACATATCGCTAAACTGTGCAAAACAATGCAACTACAGGTTTCATATTAATCTGCTGCTCGTCATACTAACAATGTAAAATCAATTGTAAGACGAATATTTTGATTTATTGAAATTTGCAAAATATTTCTGTACGACTAATTTTGATAATATGCTTATTAATAGTAATTGAGAACAAACTGAACATTATGGCCAAATTTTACAAAATGTAATTTTATTGCTGTGAAAATGCAGAGTGGTTTAAACTATGTAGTGGTTTATTTACCACTTTTAGCCTCTGATCCGCATAAATGCAACTAAACACCATTAACTTGTAAAACGTGGGATATGCAGACTTAAGGGGCTTCGTCACACAAATTCAGTCTGAAATGGGAGTCATAAAGTTTGGGAAACACTGCTCTAATCTATTAATAAAAATTAAAACATTTGAGGTCCTTCAGGCTATTTTTTTAAGTTGTTTAAAAATAGCTTAGATTAGATACTGTGTTTCATGGTAATTAAAAAATAAATAAAAATTACATATAACTTTAATTATAAGCTTAACTATACATTTTTGGGAGGTCACTAATGCATTTTCACTGGGAGGGGAACACAGAATCGGTGTTTATTTTCTTATTCGGCAGTTATTCATTGTAAAAGTATTTGGGATAAAACTGTAAGTTATTTAAAAGTTATATAGAAGCTATACCTCTTAATTTATCTTTCTTTTTAATAGGTGTGGACAGATTATTGCAAAATTTAAAAAACTTGCTGCTTGATGAACAGAGCTCAGATGTGTTATTCAAAGTTGAAGACCGTGAGTTCAAAGCTCACATAGGTATTCTGAAAGTACGATCTCCAGTATTTGCCTCTATGTTCCAGCCGCACACAAAGGAAAGTACCACCGGCGTCGTAGATATTCCTGATTGTTCAGCATCAGCTTTCGAGGTCTTTCTCTTGTATATTTACACTGCGAATGCAAATGTCATTTCCCCAAATAACGTCTTTGATCTGTATTATGTGGCAGATAAGTACCAAATCCCCGATCTGAAATCAGAGTGCGTTCAATTTATGCGAAACAATCTATCAGTAGATAGCTTTTGCGAAGTCATGACATTATCTTTGCAGCATAGTGAATCAAGTTTGCAGAAAGTAGCTACCAGATTCTTCTGCGACAATGTAAAGACAATTATCAAGACAGTGCAGTGGCAGAAGTATATGAAGAATTATACTACAGAAGCTAATGAACTTTACATAAAAGCGATTAACGCTTAAAAATTTATGGAAAAGACTTTTCTATTTGTATAATTTTATGAACTAAGTTTCATTTTACCTTTTCCTAATTTTTAAAATTATAGATTTTGAAGTAATTTTTCAGCAAAAGTTTGGTGGTTCATGTAATTGATCAACAAACTGAGCGGTTCTTTTTCATATATATGACTTTAAGTAATATTTTAAAAAAAACGGATCGTATGAGTTTTAAAATTGATAAATGCAAAATTTCATAGTTTTTAATAATTTATATCTTGGAGAGAGAGAAAAAAAAAACATATAATGAAACTGTACTTTTGTGTAATAAAATAAAGTATGCTTTATAAATAGATACTTTTATTCAGTTTAGAATATAGAAAATATCTAATTTAAAAAGTATAAGAATGCATGCGCGCATCATTAATCAAAATATTTTAAAGAAAACTTCTTTTTCAACATTGCGTCAGACGTTCTAGCGTCACGATTTCCAACATGGGGCATACGACCCACAAAAGGACGGTTTGATTTTTAAAGGGGGAGGGGGGGCACTAAAGGAGAATAGTTATCCACTTTTTCACGCATCAGTCATTTTGTGTATTTTATGTACACAATGCACTAAGGTGATGCACTTTAACTTTTGGATTAAGGCACAGATAAATTGGACGCAAGTAATATGGATAATTTAAAAACCAGAAATTTTATTAACCTAAAACACCCGGACGGTTGTATTAACGTAAAGACATCATCGTATTTTAAAGCCTAAATAACAACTTTTAAAGATATATTTGTTTAGTGCAATGTCCATTAGTAGTATAAAAGTTATAAACATCAAATCGTTAAAAACGATTAATTTAATTAGAATTAATTACGAAATTATTTTGGAATTCAACTGTACTTTCACTGAGTTTGAGTTCTCAGCACACCATCCGTGTCTGTAAAAGTTAAAGGACTACAATTTGTGCAGTACTTGCATTTGTTTAAAACAATTTTCAAAGCAAGTTTATTATATTCGTTTCTATGCATTCTGAGCACAAAAATTCACCACAAATCTAACCCAGCAGTTCCCAACCTGTCTTTTTTTGCTCATATACCTCTTGCTTATACATTCAGTTTATGGGTACCTTTCATCTCATAAACTATTCACCCACCAATAGCTCTATCCAAAAGTATATGTTTGTGTTAGTCAGTAATAAATATCCTCCAGTTAGTTAAATAATCACATTAATTAAATTGCAGACTTTTATTTTTAATCTTACATTTTATAGCATACTAGCAAGCTACGCCCGCTACGCTGGTCAATTTCTTATAACGAACTTTTAATCAAACAAAATATTGACATTTCATAATTCACTTTTATATTTTAACAGAATAATAAGGCTACTATAATTTGTGACTCGTGCTATAGCAATATACACGCCAGGACACGTCGCCCTTATCATTATTTTTTACGCATGAAGGTCTTGCTATGGTACTCCATTGTGAAATTTGGTAATTTTTCAAATTCAATATTTGAAAAACGGAATAATCATTAGATTTGAAATTTATATCAAGAAAAATACAATTTTTTAACTTTCAAACGCAGTTTGTCTAACAATTTTCTGAAAAATACTTTTCGAGCTATTATTTTTTTCCGTAAATTCAAATGTTTCATTTTCCGAGATTAATCTGTGGTAAAGATTAGCGAAAAACCCAGTCGTCAGCAAAGAATAGCTTTATATTAAAGAGGATGTTGGAGCAGGGATTGTCACCATCGCTTTTGAAATCGGTTCTGTAGTTTCAGAGATTCCATAGAAATTGTAATTTAGAATGATTTTAGAACGCTTTTCGCTTATTTCACCCTTTTAAATTTCGAATTTTTTTTTAATTTGTTCTTAAAGAGCATTTACATCTTATAAGTAACTACAATGCCAAATTTCAAATTTCTAGGTCCTTCAGTATAAACAAAATCGCAATTTTAGAACGTTTTTCGCTCCTGCACCCCCTTGGGGTTAGTGGCACCGACAAAAAATACAGCCTATGTTGGAGCAGGGCTGTCACCATCAATTTGCCACCATCACTTTTGAAATCGGTTCGGTAGTTCTAGAGATTCCATAGAAATTGTAATTTAGAATGTTTTTAGAACGCTTTTCGCTCATTTCACCCTTTTAAATTTCGAATTTTTTTTATTTTGTTCTTAGAGAGCATTTACATCTTATAAGTAACTACAATGCCAAATTTCAAATTTCTAGCTCCTTCAGTAAAAAAAAAATCGCATTTTTTGGACCGTTTTCCGCTTCTGCACCCCCCTGGGGTTAGTGACACCGACATAAACTATAATCCTATGTTGGAGCAGGGTTTGTCACCATCAATTTGCCATCATCACTTTTGAAATCGGTTCGGAAGTTCCAGAGATTCCATAGAAATTGTAATTTATAATATTTTTAGAACGCTATTTGCTCATTTCACCCTTTTTAATTTCGAATTTTTTTTTATTTTGTTCTTAGAGAGCATTTACATCTTATAAGTAACTACAACGCCAAATTTCAAATTTCTAGCTCCTTCAGTATAGAAAAGATCGCAATTTTAGAACGTTTTTCGCTCCTGCACCCCCCTGGGGTTAGTGAAACCGACGTAAAATATAGCCTATGTTGGAGCAGGGGTTCTCACCATCAATTTGCCCTCATTACTTTTGAAATCGGTTCGATAGTTCTAGAGATTCCATAGAAATTGTAATTTAGAATGTTTTTAGAACGCTTTTCGCTCATTTCCCCCTTTTAAATTTCGATTTTTTTTTTAATTTTGTTCTTAGAGAGCATTTACATCTTATAACTACAATGCCAAATTTCAAATTTCTAGCTGCTTCAGTATAAAAAAAATCGCAATTTTAGAACGTTTTTCGCTCCTGCACCCCCTTGGGGTTGGTCGCACCGACATAAAATATAGACTATGTTGGAGCAGGGGTTGTCACCACCAATTTGCCACCATCACTTTTGAAATCTGTTCGGTAGTTTCCAGAAATTACCCCCTACAAACAAACAAACAAAAAAAACAATCTTTACTCCTTTATAATATTAGTATAGATTTGAAATTTTTATATTTGCTGTAGAACAATAAAACAAATAAAACCAGCTTTAAAATATTTTCTAACCACATTAACTTATGGTGAAAGTTCATAAATTATTTATATATACCAACTTTTTTGCGTTTGAATAATTTCGAACCCTTTATTTTATAAAATAAAGGGTTCGAAATGATACATAATAAATGAAATCAAATAAAAACAAGACACATTTTAATAGATATTTTTTCTCGTTTAAAGTATGTTCATTTGACTTGGAAAAACCGAAAGGATCGTACTACGATTATGATTGTTCATATGCAGTTCATCAAACGAAGCTCATATCAGTTCATTGATATCTATTGATATTATTTCAGGGAACTATCTTCTTTTAATCACGTTTAAATTAAGAAAGTTATAATCTCAAATCAAGATATGTTCGAAGCTTATTGCGACATTTTTCCTTAAGGTGGTTCTCAACTCACCTGCTCAGGAACTCCAAACTTTCTGAAACATTTTTAAATGCAAAGACATAAAATTTGCAAGTCTGACTATTAAAGCAATTTGGAATCGAAATGGGTTTTCTATTATTTGATAAAAAAAAAATTACTTATCGAGTTATAAGCGATTCGTGTCACATGACGACACGTTTTCCCTCTTTGTTGTGCTCGGCGTTGGAAATTTTGTTTAAAACGACGACTTTAACGGTATTTTCTGAAAGATCTTCTGCCCAATAAAAGTTAAAATTTCAGTGCAAATTCACCTTGGATTATTCACGTATCCAGCGTTTACTGGAGTTCCATTACCTGCGATCCTTTCTGTTGAGCTGATTAAAATATCAGACCAGATGCTTTGATCAATAAGGTTAACTGGATGAATTATGCCCTCCAGATTCGACCGGGATAGCTCAGTGGTAGAGCGTGGCGGCTTCAGCCAAGCGATCCCAGGTTCGAATCCTGGTCCGGACATTTTTCGTCCAGTTGGAAATTTAAAACTTGTACAAATTCACCTTGTTTAATAACTAACATTCATTAAGATACAACTAAATGTAAATATATTGCTTGAAGGTGCGTAAAAACATACATAAAAAACATTTAAAAGCACATTAAAGTCCTTTTAAAAATTCCAAAACGTTTTCAACCGAAACCCGGTCATCATCAGTGGAAAAAACTTCCAGTTTTCTTTCAGTCAGTCTTCAGTTTTTTCCACTGATGATGACCGGGTTTCGGTTGAAAACGTTTGGGAATTTTTAAAAGGACTTTAATGTGCTTTTAAATGTTTTTTATGTTTTATATGTTTTTACGCACCTTATATAAAAAAGCTGGCACCAAAATCGAAAAAGTAAAAACTAACAACGTTAGAGATCGACCTCAGCTATTCTATGCAAGAAAAATCATTTAAAAATATTAAAATGCGAGCGAGAAATTGCGTAAGAACCTTCCCATACACTTAACATTAGCTTGCGCGTTTTTTCGCATGACTGATGTTAAGCTCTTAAAGTGTTTACATGTATTACGTAACTCTCCACTCATGCGAGGACCCAGCCGTGTACATCTTAAAATAAGCCCGTTGATCTGTAAACCCTTAACTTCTGTGAGCGGTCTCACATAACACTGATTTGTACTTACCCATCATACGTAGTATAGGGTAAGTCTTGTAATCGTTTTGAAAATCGAAAACATTTTTTTGACGGATTTACACGTTTCAGACACTGGAGATTCCGAAAAACATAATTTTAGAAAAAAAAAAATTGCCGTCCGTCTGTGTGTCTGTAAACGCTCTATCTCCCGAAAAAATTGAGATAGAGACTTGCAATTTGGTATGCACTTAGTATGTAATAATGGAAAGAAGCCTATTTCATTTCAATAACCTCTATTAACCGGAACTATTTTTTTCGGACTCTCGAAATATTCGTTCTGATAAAAGGTATATAAAAATTTTCGAAATTGGTTATTTTAAGAAATGAACATAAAAGACAATAAAAAAACAAATTTTGCATCAAGTATGAAGTCGATCGGATAATGAGTTGCCGAGATATTTGGAATCCTATTTTTCCACACTCTTCGATTTTTCATGACCCTGTATTTCATCCAAATTTCACTTTAAAGATATATTTTAATTGGAAATTTGACGCTTAATCAGATGCAATAAACCGCTTGTTAATAGGATTATTATTTTTGGAGTTATAAGGAAAAACCTCTTTCAAGCAATTCAGTAATCGAGCCTTTAAAGTTTGTGACGTCATCAAGCCACGATTTTATTTGAATTCCAATGCATTTTATAAGTAGTTTACACATTTTTATTTTAATATTTTACATTATGCATATCCATGATGGGTAAGTATTACGGTGGCCCCCAACGACTAGTTTCAATGTTTACAGTTTAACTTGTAACTTTCGGTTTAACCATAAGATACTAGTGCAATTTTGTTTCTTTTGGAACTCTAGTACTATGGCTAGATATTTCTGAAAGGTGAATTTTAATTATAGTAATACATACATACAATTTAGTACAGAAACAGTATCCTATGAGTTAATCTAGACTTTATTCATCTTTCTATCAAGCTATCTCAGAGACCGCTCACAATAACTATGCGAATATTTTGTGAAACTCGAACGCTAATGTTAAGTCTATGGAAAGGTTCTTGACAGATTTCTCGCTCGCATTTTAATATTTTTACATGTTTTTGCATAGGATAGCTCAGGCCGATCCCTAACGTTGTTAGTTTTTACTTTTTCGATTTTGTTTCCAAGTTTTTTTATATAAGGGTACTTTCACTTTCAGAACCGGTTCCAACCGGTTCCAAAATTGAAAACGTCCGCTTATAAAACACACTGTAACTAAAATCAAGAAAGTAAAAACTAACAGTGTTAGGGATCGGCCTCAGCTATCCTATGCAAAAAAAAAATATATATATAAAAATATTAAAATGTGAACGAGAAATCTGTCAAGAACCTTCCCATAGACTTAACATTAGCGTTCGAGTCTCTTCGGATGACTAGTGTTGGCTCTTAAGGGTTAAAAAAGTAAGAAATATTTAGTGTGCTTGCACATTTATTATTGAAGGTGCTTTATATATAAGTGTAAAGTATGCTAATAAAGATGAATATGTTGAAAAAATGTGGTATTCTGCAAATTTTTTGACAAAAAAATTGCCGTCAATAATATATTTAACGGGCTAAAAAAAAAAAATGCTTATACCTCAATATCTATCAATGAAGAACGTATAGCATCGGATGTTCTTGTTATAATGAGCAAGAAATAAAGAATGTAGTATGCTTAAAATAGATGATTGATGATATTTCCAGAAATGTTGCTTGTGAATTGTTTGATACAAATGCAAAGAGATTTATTTATCTTTCGTTGCGTTTGTAGAGTTATGTCAAAAGCATAATTCTGACAAATTTTGGTTTGTGTCATTGGCTGAAAATGTAAGAGGCTTGATATTGCTATACTTGTTATGAAATATTCTCTTTATTTTGTATTTAATAAAACTAGATGCCTGGGCCCGTAATAATAAATTTAAAAAAACATCAAGTTTTCATTATTTTATATCTTTAACCGGATTTTGTATGAAATTCTATTTTAAAATGGAAAATTCGCGAAAAAATATTGATGTTTGGTGATAAAAGAGCTCATTTTCTTGTTTTTTCACGTAGGGTCGTGTCATAGCTTTAAAATAAAAAGTTATTTTTGTTCGATCTCTTTGAAATCCTTATTGGTTATAAATAAAATTGTTTTGCAGGTAGAGGGAAAAGGAGAGTTCAACCTCAAGAGGAGCAATGAGGTGGTGGTGGTGGTGTTAAATCATACTGTAGTACGATGTGAAAATAACACTTTAAAACGCAGGGTTCGTAAGGGTGTACTATAGGAGGAGAGTATAAATGTGAGGGGGCTAATATTTTTAAAGGGGGCTTATTTTTAAGGGGGGCTTATTTTTGAAGGAGACTTAATTTTTTTTTTTAATTTTAGAATTGACTTTCTGTTTGAATGCGAAACGGAGATCATTTTTTTGGTGGCGCCCTCTATCGGAAGGGAATGCAATAACGGTTATTTAAAATAGGTTTTCTTAAAAAGATTTCACTGGGGTTTGAACCTGCAAAATAGCTTCTTGACTTGATAATTTGTGGTAGGTTTAACTGATCAAGCCAAGAAGCTATGTATGAATGTCGAGATTTTAAGTGTTTAAAGAGAGCTATCGCGAGAGTGACGTATCATTTGTTAAAATGACTTCGAGAGAGGAAGTGATTAGCGTCTTGTGTCTGTATTTAACGGTCTGCATTGTGTTTTCGCTCATTTATGTATTTACCGGAAGTGAAAAGTTTAAGGTTGATTTTATACTGAATTTAAATGAAACCGGAAATTTATCGTTTTCAATATGATTCGATTGAATATTAACATATTTATTTTAAAATGTATAGTGGAAGCAATGGTAAAAAGAAGACATGTTTAGGAGTAAGTACTGTTTTTATTGTGTTTGGTGTAGAAAACATAGGAAAGAGGTGTAGTTTAAAAAACAAATTCAATTTTATTAATAATTTTCCCAATGCAATACATGTGGACCCACTTGTCGTTTTTTAGCGGGTTTTGACAAATCTAATGCAGAATCTTGTTTAATGTTTGTTGACAAATATTTATTTTTAATAAAATTTCGCGGGACATTCATTTCGTTTAATGTTTCTAATAATTCGTTCTGTGCCTTGATCGGTTTTCTTTTATTTACAGAAAACAAAAGATTAAATAAATCTGCCAAGTTCGATCCGGGGATATGTTTTCCTTCGAAACTTACAGTCAAATTTTTATCCTATTGAAATTTTCTTGGACGTGCCATGACAAACTGAACTAATGCTTTGATAATTTAGGATAGCTTTATCTGGATATCATGACTGTTAGATTACGGATATTTGTGTTTGGAATACACACGTGGTACACGCGATTTTTAATTTTGCCTGTTCAGTTTCAATTATATTGTGAAATGAGGGTTTATTTTTGGAAGATAATGTTAACTTTTTGTATCAGACTGCTTTCATTAAAGTGTATTTTAGAATTGTTAACTACAATTTTGAAATTTTCGCCTGTTTGGAAAAAAAGCACAGGAAAAAAATAATAAAAGTATTAAAAATAATAAGAACAACTGTTCAAAAATATAATAACAACTAAACAAATGATCAAAAATAATAAAAACTGTTCAAATAATAATAACAACTGTTCAAAAATAATAAAAACTGTTTAAAAAATAATAACAAATGTTAAAAAATGATAAACGACTGACTTTATACAACCAACATTTAAAAAAAAAGATAATCGAATCTAGTTTTTTCTAACATGACTTATTTGAAATATTCACTTTTTCTAGTTAGATTTATAACACATAAGTGATTCGATCAGTAAAATATTATTTATAAAAGCACTAAATACGAGATTAATAAGAATTTTTAACTTACAATTGTATAAACTTCTGATACACAAGTGATTCGACCAGTAAAATATTATTTATAAAAAACATTAAATACGAGAATTTTTTACTTACAATTATACGAACTTCTGATATGTAACTCTTTCTGAATCAATGTTGTAAGAACTAACTGACTATTGAACTTATAACAGAGTATGATAAAATAATCACGTGACTTTTTAAACCAATAAAATGTTATTATTTTTAAACAAGCGCCCTCTATCATTTTATGAACTTCCAAGAAACGAGTTAATATGATTATATTGTTTCCTGTTACCACTGTGAAAGGTTGTGTTTTCCGTTTTAAGTTAGTTTACATTTAAGTGATTACGGAACGAGTCATGGATTCTGCTTTGTTAAGTGCTAATGATATGTCTAACGTGAAAAGTGAACCCTCATCGCCAGGATTAAATGACCATGACATGGAATTTTTAATACAGCCTAAAGAAGAACCCGTTTCGAATTGTGAAGTGAAACCCACCTCATCAGGATTAAAGAAACAGAAGTTACCCTTTGTGTGTTCTACTTGCGACAAAGCTTTTCCCCGAAAGGTTAACTTAACGTTTCACATGAAATGTCATCTGGAGAAAATACCTCTTGTGTGTATAATTTGTGAAAAAACATTTGTTAGAAAGTATCATTTATTAAATCATATGAAGGTCCATTCAAAGACCCCTGTGATTCATAATTGTAATGTATGTGGCGAAGTATTTTCACAAAAGAGTGATTTATTAAAGCATGGGAAAATTCATAATACTTCCAAGCCAAATCAAAGGAAAAGTAGACAGTCACCCAGTCACTGTAAATGCGACGACTGTTTTGAAACATTTAATAATAGATCTGACTTAGTGAAACATAGAAAAATTCATCTCTCACCTAAAGAACTTAACCCGTCTGATCAACTTTCCTTGGGAAACAGTTCGAAATATGAAATTTCAGACATCACTCAGTTTAGTAAAATATTTAAGTTTTTCGATGTTTTTATTCCTGCTCATTGGAATTTAGGTGAGGAAATGATTGTTGAAGTACAAATGAATAAGAACTATGAGCTTTATGTTCACATACAGAAATATGAAGAATTTGAAAAGAACGGTCGTGAACTTACCCCCACAAATGAAGGCATTACATTATCATGTGCAACATTCGACAAATTTGAATCGAGATTGGATAAATTTAATTTTGTTTCTGAAAAAGATACATTCGTATGTAATAATGACTTACTAATCGCTTATGTAAATAAGGAATCATGCATACTGCAAAAATTATTCAAATCGAAAAAGTTTGGGTTTTGTTTGAAGTCTGATTTTTTACTGCTTACAAAAGATCAATATTTGAAACTAGTGAAAAATCGCTTTAAAATTACCGAATGTCTCATTGAGACGCTTTTAACTAAACTGATTCCTGTTTTGGTTTTAGAAAACTTTAAAAAATGTAAATGTACCCACCTCACAATCGAAGAGACTTTGAACTATTTCTTAACATGTTTCGATGACGAGTTAAAGTCATCCGTTTCTCGCGTGTTTGATTGCTATCAATGTTCAATCGGAGAACCAATTAATATGAAACACGAGTGTGATAGTTATAGTTTGCATAGAAAATATAATTGGTGTAATGAGAGTGCACTGCTAAATTTCAACGTGACTGAATTTGTAAAAAACCTATTCAAGCAATGTTCATGTAATTATACTCATTTATTTTTTGAAACTATGAATATGGACTTTTATAATAACCATTTAAACAATGTATTTATAAATTAACATAGAAATGTATTTATTTAATAAATATTTGTTTATATATTACATATCTGTTTTTATTTCACATGTCTATTTATTTTTTTATTTTTATTTATTTATGAAATCAATCTTTGAAGTTTTATTTTCAAGGAAAAAAAAAGTGAACATATATTTATGAGTAGGCAAAAATTTTTTAATTGTAGTCTTTAAAGTTAACACTTTTTGGTTAAATGAAATCTCTTTTTAAGAAAAATTTATTATTTTTATTTGAATAGGTATTAAACTTATTTATTGATAAGAAAGTTTAATTTTTCTCTCCTTTTAAACAATGACATTGCATGTTTTGATAATTTCCATCCCACAGTTAACATTACAGTATTTAACATAGTTAAGAAAATGTTTAACTTAAACCGTCACTGTATTTATTATAGATAAGTAAACATTTTATCTTTAACCTAAATGTAATTTAAATTATTAACTATAACTGTGACTGCTTTTAATCAAGATAAGTAAATGTTTTCAGGAAACACAATCAGTTTACTGTAGACTTTTATCGAGATAACACCGGTTAGTGGAATGCTGATTAAAAATATTTTATGACATTAATATGCAGAAAAGATCTCACGAAGAAGTACTTTCACCTTCAAAACGTCTACGTTTAGAAAAACCCATGGAAAATTTAAATACCTATGAGAAGGAGTTAAAAGACCCAAGATTAAAACTTTCTAAAATGGGTAATAACTGCGTAACTACTGAGGACTTACAAGATGTGAAACCCGAGATCGCTATGAATTTTTCAAACTTTGCCTATGGGAATGATACAACATCTTTCGAGAATCCCGGTCGAATGCCAAATTCTGCCACGGACTATTTGAATACATTTTTCGAAGACATGAATTTTGAAAATTTAGATTGTTCTACTACCTTAGCGTTTCAAGAACCTACAAATAATATTTTACAGACTACTGTTAAACGCGAGGTCAACGAGCTACAAGCAAGCAACCTTTCGCAAACAAGTGGTGAATTACAAACCACCATCTCACCTGCAAATGACATTAAAAGTGATAAATTATGCAATTCCTATGTGTTTCACAAAGAACTAAGTGACTGTTTCTATTTAACTTTGAAGTTAAGAACTAAACAATATTATATACTTATACGAGAATTTAAACGCAATGTATCTACTAATGAAGAAATCCCGACAAACCGCGTGGTTAATATGGATATTCCTAGCTGGTTTGAGTTTCAATATAAACTTATTGCATTTAATTTAAGATACAAAAGCACGTCCTTTGTTTCTAATAACATGATTTTAGTGTTAAATCAAAATTCTACAATGCGAATTAAAAATTTAAAGAATCATTCTTATATTGACTTAAACGAACATCAACTAGAAAAATTAAAAGAAAGTACCTCTCATTTAAATAATGTACTTTTACAACATATGTATACAAAACTTTTACCATCTCTTATTAAAAAGGTGTATGGTGAGTAATATATCTACAGAAAATGATGAGGTGTTAAAGTATAAACTTAACACATGTATCGAGAATAATATGTTATCAATACTTAATCAATTGTATGAATGCCATGCTTGTGCACTACGACATTCGAGCAAAAGCCTTCACTCCTGTTTCACATTTAATAATAGGGAAAAATTTAATCAATTAGGGGAAGCTTTGTTAATGCTCGTAGATTTCGATTATGTAACTTCAACGTTTCTAAACGGAGTTTATAATGTTAGTGAGCACTTTTTATGTAAGATTAATGACAAACTATTTGTAATGAATTATTTAAGACCTGAAAATAAAATGTTTTTGATTAAGTTCTGTGTGTTTATTTTTTGCAAAGTGTCTATGAGGGAATTTAATAGTTTATAATTTAGTAGAACTTTTAAGTGAAGTCTTGTAATCCAATTAAAAAAAAATTAATTGAAATGAAAATATTTACGTTCGAAAAAAAAATTAGAAGTTAATGAAATTGAAACTTATCAAAATTAAATGTTAACAAAAAATAAATAAATAAAGGTTAACAAAAATATAGTTTGAAAATAAAAGTAAACAAAAAAAGTAAAAGTAAACAAAATATATATAGATATAATAAAATAAAATAAAATAAAATAAAATTTAACAAAATAAAGTTAATAAAGCAAAAGAAGGTATATGTTATAAAGAGAGGGGTTGAAGTAACTTACAAAATGTATGTGTGTGTGTATTTATTAGTTTAGCATTAAGTAGAACTTTTAAGTGAACAGTTAGAATTTATGTTTTCTGTATAACTTAGCACAAAATAAAAATTTTCACTGTTGCAAAAATATTCAACTATTGAATGGAAATATACATATTAGTAAAATATATATATATATATATCACAAGTTAATAAAATTATTTTAAATTTCATACAATTTAACAAATATATACGAAACACATTACGGATTTAAATATTATAAGATATGTTTGATTGAAATTTTCAAGACAGATTTTATTCTTGGTCCTTCCATATATAGTTTGAATTTATTTTAGAAGATAGTTTTTAACAGTCTAGAGGTTCGAACTTGACAAAATGAAATCAAGATACAATGATTTGTATGTTATTTTAATCATTATGTCATAACTTCATACCTCTGAAAGTGCATTTAAAGGTTTGTCTAGGTTTATTCAGTGTTACTAAGCGTTTGTGAAACCGAAAATTAATGAAAAAACAGATCGCCTTCTACCAATTACGCTATGAAGGCTTCATTCAATTATTAAAAATAATAAAACCTTTTAGAAAATTGCTTATTTTAAATTTAAAATAATAAAAAGTTAATGTTAAAGTTAACAAAATAAATAAATAATTCCTCTATTCATTATAAATAAAAGTTTACAAAAATAAAGTTTCAAAGTTATAAGTTTATAAAAATTATAAGTTAACAAAAGAATTGAATAAAATAAAATTTTAAAATAAAAATTAACAAAAGTAAAGTTTATAAAATTTTTAAGTTATGTTTAAAAATCTTCAAATTAATCAAAATTGACTTTTAGTTTTATGTAAATGTAAGTTTCAATATTTTAAATATCGAGCTAACTGTTTATCCCCATAATCATTTGCTTACCCATCTTCCAACCATATACTTTGCATCTGCACATGCGCAGAAAAAAAAACACTGACTTATGCACATATGGAAAAGCTTTGCAAAGCTTATTATGGAAAAGCTTTGTCGCAAGTAGAACACACAAAGGGTAACTTCTGTTTCTTTAATCCTGATGAGGTGGGTTTCACTTCACAATTCGAAACGGGTTCTTCTTTAGGCTGTATTAAAAATTCCATGTCATGGTCATTTAATCCTGGCGATGAGGGTTCACTCTTCACGTTAGACATATCATTAGCACTTAACAAAGCAGAATCCATGACTCGTTCCGTAATCACTTAAATGTAAACTAACTTAAAACGGAAAACACAACCTTTCACAGTGGTAACAGGAAACAATATAATCATATTAACTCGTTTCTTGGAAGTTCATAAAATGATAGAGGGCGCTTGTTTAAAAATAATAACATTTTATTGGTTTAAAAAGTCACGTGATTATTTTATCATACTCTGTTATAAGTTCAATAGTCAGTTAGTTCTTACAACATTGATTCAGAAAGAGTTACATATCAGAAGTTCGTATAATTGTAAGTAAAAAATTCTCGTATTTAATGTTTTTTATAAATAATATTTTACTGGTCGAATCACTTGTGTATCAGAAGTTTATACAATTGTAAGTTAAAAATTCTTATTAATCTCGTATTTAGTGCTTTTATAAATAATATTTTACTGATCGAATCACTTATGTGTTATAAATCTAACTAGAAAAAGTGAATATTTCAAATAAGTCATGTTAGAAAAAACTAGATTCGATTATCTTTTTTTTTTAAATGTTGGTTGTATAAAGTCAGTCGTTTATCATTTTTTAACATTTGTTATTATTTTTTAAACAGTTTTTATTATTTTTGAACAGTTGTTATTATTATTTGAACAGTTTTTATTATTTTTGATCATTTGTTTAGTTGTTATTATATTTTTGAACAGTTGTTCTTATTATTTTTAATACTTTTATTATTTTTTTCCTGTGCTTTTTTTCCAAACAGGCGAAAATTTCAAAATTGTAGTTAACAATTCTAAAATACACTTTAATGAAAGCAGTCTGATACAAAAAGTTAACATTATCTTCCAAAAATAAACCCTCATTTCACAATATAATTGAAACTGAACAGGCAAAATTAAAAATCGCGTGTACCACGTGTGTATTCCAAACACAAATATCCGTAATCTAACAGTCATGATATCCAGATAAAGCTATCCTAAATTATCAAAGCATTAGTTCAGTTTGTCATGGCACGTCCAAGAAAATTTCAATAGGATAAAAATTTGACTGTAAGTTTCGAAGGAAAACATATCCCCGGATCGAACTTGGCAGATTTATTTAATCTTTTGTTTTCTGTAAATAAAAGAAAACCGATCAAGGCACAGAACGAATTATTAGAAACATTAAACGAAATGAATGTCCCGCGAAATTTTATTAAAAATAAATATTTGTCAACAAACATTAAACAAGATTCTGCATTAGATTTGTCAAAACCCGCTAAAAAACGACAAGTGGGTCCACATGTATTGCATTGGGAAAATTATTAATAAAATTGAATTTGTTTTTTAAACTACACCTCTTTCCTATGTTTTCTACACCAAACACAATAAAAACAGTTCTCACTCCTAAACATGTCTTCTTTTTACCATTGCTTCCACTATACATTTTAAAATAAATATGTTAATATTCAATCGAATCATATTGAGAACGATAAATTTCCGGTTTCATTTAAATTCAGTATAAAATCAACCTTAAACTTTTCACTTCCGGTAAATACATAAATGAGCGAAAACACAATGCAGACCGTTAAATACAGACACAAGACGCTAATCACTTCCTCTCTCGAAGTCATTTTAACAAATGATACGTCACTCTCGCGATAGCTCTCTTTAAACACTTAAAATCTCGACATTCATATGTTACGGTTGGTTTCAACAAATTTTTTTTTTTAATCTACATTAATTATTTAAATAACTTTCTCAACATTTATTTAAAAGCACTCTTTTTTTTCTGTTTCTAATAAAAATTTAAATAAATAAAAGTAATTGTAATAATTATAATAAAATCAGTTTTTATTTTTTCTTCTTTCTTTTTCTTTTTGCAAAGTAATTTCAACGTTTATAGTCTAACGTAGCTTCTTGTTTTTCAAATACGAAAAGCAGACAGCAAGGGAGGGATGTTTTGTCAGTAGACTGCACAGGTGGAAAATTTGGAGTCATCTAGTCTGACTTTGATATAAGAATGACCGACCGCCCTGTATAAGAATTACGTTATCTTATGAGTGTACTATACACGCAATTAGGCTTTGTAAGTTTACGTCAGGCTTCAATTGGCTCTGCTATCAGGCGGATAGCTGGCGCCCATGTAAACAGAGGCTAACAGGACCCCCCTTCAGCACACGCCATGGGGGTGATGCATGGTTTCCTTCCCCCATGAAGCGGCCGGCAGAGTGGAGCGGCAAGCTGTAGTCTTCACGATGAGTCCATTTTTCCTTTTGTTTCCATTCCCGTACCCCTGGCAGAGTGGATCGGTCCCGTTTTTCAAGCAGCGCGGGAGAATGAATGTTTACGACACTTGTTGCTTGGCCAAGAGACCTGTCGTTTGACTCGTAAAAAAAAATTCGACTTATTACGGGGCTCGAAGATTGGCCTGTGGGCTGGATCGCGAAGTTGTTGAAGGCGGACAGGTTTCTGGAAGATTTTTTTTTTGAGAGTGGGGCATTGATGGCCCTACATTAACCATCCTAAATCATGATGTTATGATGAAAAGAGGCTATAAGGGCATTTTCGAATTGCGGATCTATAACTGTTAACGAGAAATTAAGAAGAAGATATGTGTAGCCTATTTTTTTTTGGCGTAGTGGCGCTCCAAGATTATGATTTCTTAACCATCAGAAGTGATCATAGATATTGAACTAAACCGGTCGTTAGAAGTCGTAGTGTTCTGAGTTACGGTGATGGCTATCTTCGAATAAAACACATGCTTCAGGAAGGTGAAATTACTGACTCCGACGGTGAAGTTCTGGACCGTAGAACGATTTTCCCCTCCGGACTAGATGATGGACCTAGTAGTTGATGGCAAGTGATGCAGTGAGATGAGAGGATTGATGAATGTTAGCTTGAAACCACGTCTGAATTTTTCCCCAGCCTGAATACTCCAGCTTAAGTGCTTCATCAGATTTTGAAAAAGGAGGAAATGCTCCTAAGTGCCCATTGACTAAAATTGTAGAACTCCCTACCTGTTGTAAGTACTATTTGCATAGTTTTTCTTTTTATTTATTTGTACCTCTTTTAAAAAAAAAAAAAAAAATATGTTTGCTATACCAGAGATTAAAAGTGAAATGAATATCTTTGGATAATTTCAATAAGAATAAACATTATGAACAGAAATAGTCTGTAGGTTAATATATAATGTTTGTATGTTTGAACTACCATTAAATGGTAATATGATGGTAATTTTAAAAATATGATGTGTAATTTAAAAGTAACCAGTGAGTGGTTTCAACTTAAAAGATCAGCTGTTATATTGTTTTATTAAGATTATTTTTGATAACTTAGTTGCTTCATTATTTTAAATGTTCAAATAAATTGTGTTTTTTTTTGTTTATTATCAAAGTTGGTATGTTTTTCTTTGTATAAATCTCTAAATAATTAATTTTTTATATTCACAGTAGACCTATAAGAATGGCCTAACCTTTCTGTGATTAATTAAAAAAAAAAAAAAAAGGGGAGAGAAAATTCAACTTTATTAAATTAGGACTTTAAAATTTCTTAAGTTTAAATTCATAACTGACTGTTTTAATGAACATAAATTGAAGTTCACTCAATGTTATACAATCGTATTTTTGATCTTGATTTAAGGATGGATAGATTAATAAGTGAAACAGTAATATTAAATTTAATTTCATAAAATGTTAAATTAAGCTTTAACTCTCCTCTTTCAGAAACATTGTTTTTCTAAAATATACACCAAAATTGTTTTATTTTAAAAAGTAAAAAAAAAAAAAAAAAATATCCAGTCATTATACACCACTATACGATTCTTGGTTAACCGATCGGATCTTGTTCAGAATCTCTATGGTTGTTCTAAAATTTTAGTACATCATCATATCCCTATTCTATCAACGGATTTAACTCTTTCCCCTTTTGGTCCTCATATTGGAGGAATTTCAGGTTGCCTGCATTTTTCCAAATTATATGATGATTACACTTTTGTTAATTTAATGTGTATGGAGATTTGAGCTTGATCGGGTTGGAGTGGAGTTGGGTGTTCTTTATGCAATCCAGTATGCTACTTGATTTAGAAATCTGTTGCCCCTTACTACATTTAATATTGTCTTAAAATGATGAGTTCAAAATTATCATTGTTGTATTAACCTATTCGGATTCTTAAGTTTTGATATTTTGATTAGTTTAATATAATTTGCTACCTTTTCCATGGCAACAGATTTCAGTGGAGCTAATCAGGGTATACTTATTTTTTTCTAAATATTTAATTGTCAAGTGAAGATTGAGTAATAAATGAGCTTTTTAAGTTTAAGTAAGTTGTGTTTTAGAAAGAACCCCAAAACACCACAACAAATGGAGCCGTAACAATTCGGTCTCTGGGTTATTGATTTTTTTTTACTTGTATGTATTTATGTATCAAAGAGCAACTGGGTGTTTTTGCAATTAAAATTTTATTTATATGTTCAAGTGTAAAAAGAGGTCTAGGCTCTCTCTCTGTGCTAGTAAGCTACAATTCCCAGTCAAAATTATGTCTTGTGAGCATAACCTTTTCTTATTTACAAAAAGCATAGTCCTGTACTTAAGTTTTATGTATTTATAAGGTTTTCCTTTCCCCTCTCTTTTTCTCATTTTAAGTTGTCCCCCCCCCCTTTTTTCATTTTCTTTTTGGTTTGTTTGTCATTTTCTAACTCTAACTATGGCTGATAAGCACTCGGAAGCAATTGCCACTATTCAGCGAAAAAATGCTTTAGTGGATAATTTGTCAAACATTCCCCCATTCAATGGAGAGGCCAGCTCAGTCTGCTTCTCAGATTTTTCTGAGAAATTTGAGAGTTTTGCCAAATTATTCGACTGGAATGAGGAGGAGAAAAAATTCGTTTTGTTAGCTAGATTATCAGGAGCTGCTTCTAGGCGAATAAAAATTCACAAAGCAAAAACATCTGATGAGCTATTAAAAATCTTAAAAGAGAGTTATACTTCACAGGCCACACCAGATGTTGCCCTCAGTCATTTTTTAAATTTTAAACAGCCACCCAATATGAGTGTTCAGGAGTTTTATGACAAGGCATATGATATGTCATTAAGAGCCCTTGTAATTGAAGGTATCCAGGGTGAAGTAGTCGATAAAAGCCGAACGGCTCTACTACACTCCATGCTGTTGAGCAATCTTACACCAGAAGTGCGAAAGGGGGTAATTGCGAGAAATCCACAATCCCCAGAAGAGGTCCTCAAAATTGCGCTTCTTGAGGAAAAGGCTTATAGGAGCATTAACCCTTTCTACAACCACCGCGAGGAAATTCTCAACCCTAATTTTACCCAAAACCTACCCTGTGCTGCAGTTTTTCAGCAAGATAGCTCACAAAAGAAGGAGATAGACCAACTAAAATCTCAAATTGATGTTTTAGCAGCTAAGATAGACAGTTTAGTTGATCTTAGGGCTAGGGATGTACAGGAGAAAAACCAAGAGGTAAGACCCGTAACCTGCTATAGGTGCTCCGTACAAGGCCACTATGCCAGAGATTGTCCACTAAATTTTGTCGACTATAATTTTAGAAGGGGAGGTGGTCAAAATTTCAGGAGCCGTGGGCAAAATTATAGAAACAGAGGTGAAAATCCTAGAGGGAACCACAATCAGCGAGGCGGATATAGGGGAAGAAGAGGTGGTTATTACCAAAACAATAGGAGCACAGCTGCGAACAGAAATGAAGAGCAGGCGGTAAATAACACCCCAGTAGCTAACAATGAAAGTGAGGCTTTAAACTATTAGTGGCCGGATCAGATGTGGTCAAGTCGATCCCCAACAGGCCCCTGGACCCCCCAACTGTGTATAGTATGTTTCAGCCCCAATCATATACATTACCAACTGCAAGAATTTACATAAATAAAGTTTGCCTAAATGCATTATGTGACACGGGTTCTGCAATTAATCTCCTGAGTGGTACTGATTGTAACTGTTTAGAGAATTTTGAAATGGAGAATTGCAATATCCCCATTATGACTGTCACCGGTGAGAAAGTTCACCTAAATAAGAAAGTATTTTTAAAATTTGTTTTTGATAATGTTCAATGTCAAGCTGAATTCTATGTAGTGGAAGGTAAATTAGCAGAGGAATTTAATATGATTTTGGGAATGCCATTTTTGAAAGAGTACCGGGCAAGTATAAATTGTGATACAAATGCTGTCGCTCTTAAAGTGCCAGTTTCAGGCCAATGTAAACAAAGCGTAGAAACCCCAAGTAATACTTCAGGGTGTAATACTTGTCTTGCTACTAATTCTGTAAATATTTCTAACTCTGTATATAGTGTAAATTCTAATAATAATTGTATAAATAATGATTGTGTTAAAAATAATTCTGTAAATATAAAATGTGTCAACAAAGTAGGGGAGAATTCAAAAAGTAGTAATGCCAATAGCCCTCCTGAAAATTGTGCATGTGAGAAAGTTCATGACTCAGTTAATATTGAAAATGGGAATCATAGTAGTGAAAATATGGTAGTTCAGGACCCGCAGTTGAGTAATATGGGAAAAGATGTTGAGATAGTCATTCAAACTGAGTCGGATAAGGAAGTTGAAAGTGTTGCGCAGAACTTTTGCATGCAAACAACATCAGGCGGTAGCTCTGAGGGTAATAACACTGAAAAATTTTCAAGTATTCAAAGTGTCGACAACATTCTTTCAGCAGCGAGTCAGGTAACTCAGGGTAATTTAGCTGAAGAGACTACTGAAATTTGTAATATTGATGAAAGTGAAGATTTGGTAAGTATAGAGGATAAGGTACCTGAAGTCGAGGAGGAGAGCAATGAAGATAGCAGTAGTGATAAAACCAATAAAAATAAAAATATAAGTTTCGCTGTGTTATGTAGCAAAATTTCAATTCCCCCGCAGTCAAAAATGTTAGCCCAGGTTAAAAGTTATAAGGAAAATTTTATTAAGGAAAATGATATTGTTATGTTAGAACCTTTGGCGAAAAATTTAAATCAAGGTCTCCTTACCTCCAGAGCCATTTGCACTAAAGAACATGGCCTATATATCTCATTTGCAAATTTTTCAGACAATAGTATTCATTTAAATAAAGGAACCTTTGTTGCCAAAATTCAAAAATGTGTAGACCAGTCAAATATACCCGTAACTGATAATAAATTAACCTATAATATAAATTTGGCCCCTCCAATTGGTGACTTTGATCACGCTGATCTCACTTGGAGCTCTGAAATTAATTTAGATCATTTAGAACCCCCATTGAAACTTAAAATGCAAAATTTTCTAGACAAAAACAAAGATGTATTTGCAGCATCGGTCTTAGATTTACCCGGCTGTGATACAATCCCGCATGAAATTAACTTAACTTCAAATAAACCAGTTAAAGGCAAAGCTTATAGAGTCCCCTACAAATTACGTCAAGAAATGGAAGACCAACTTAATACTTTGTTACAGGCGGACATAATTTCCCCTTCCATGTCTGAATTTGCTTCTCCGGTTATTCTGGTTCGGAAATCAGACGGTTCCTATCGACTTGCTGTTGACTACAGAAGATTAAATAAAAATCTTGTTAAAGATGCTTACCCAATACCTAACATTACCGACTCTGTTGATGCTTTAAGTGGGGCTAAATTTTTTTCAACGCTAGATTTAACTAGTGGGTTTTTTCAACAGGTTATTCGCCCAGAGGATAGACATAAAACTGCTATAATCACCCACAAAGGACTTTTTGAGTGGACCCGTAACTGTTTTGGGCTCTCAAATTCAGGTAACAGTTTCCAAAGACTTATGAATGCTATTTTCGGTGATTTAGGCAATCTTGGAATTCTTGTTTATATCGACGACATTGTAATTGCCTCCAGTGATGTTAATTCTCATTTTGAGAAGCTTAGCATGGTCTTTGAAAGGTTAAGACTGCATAAACTTAAACTTAAGCCCAGTAAATGCACTTTCCTTTCGAATAAAATACAATATCTAGGTTTTGAGATTTGTAGTGGCCAAGTATCACCTATCAATAAAAATATTGCCGTAATAGAAAATTTTAAACCTCCAACTACCCGAAAGGCTGTTAGGTCATTTATTGGAACTCTATCTTTCTATAGGAGATTTATACCAGATTTTACTAAGAGAGCTAAAAATCTAATCAACTTAACGAAAGAGACAGGAAAATTTTCGTGGAATGAAGATGCACAGAAAGAATTTGAAGACCTTAAAATGGCTCTTATTTCAAAACCATGTCTTGCACTCCCTGATTTTGAGAAAGAATTCCATTTATATACTGATGCCAGTGGCGAAGCATTAGGGGCAGTGTTATCACAATTAGATGAAAATAACATGCTCCATCCTGTTGCCTTTGCCAGCAGAAAATTGAAAGATGCTGAGACCCGCTACTCCACCACTGAAAGGGAATTACTAGCTTTAGTTTGGGCTACTGCCCACTTCAAATGTTACATTGCTAATACCCATTTTTTCATCTATACAGACCATGCGCCTCTAACATTTATGTTAAAAATTCACGACCCTACATCTCGCATGGCTAAATGGATCTGCACTCTCTCAGACTTTAATTTTACAATCAAGTTTGTTATAGGTAAGTGTAACAGTGTCGCAGATTTCCTTTCGAGGTATGTCAACAATGATAACTCCAATGATACTGTTAATTGTAATTTTTGTATACAAGTCGAAAAGGAAGTTACTTTTATGCCTCATTCTAATCTACTTGAAAAAATTGGTGAATTACAAAAATCAGACAAGAAATGCTGCGAGATTGCAAGAAAACTAGACCAAGGTGTAGAAATTGCTCCTAAATACATGAAATTTTTTTTTAGAGATGACATTTTAGTTTGTGAGGATACAAGGGAGTCAGCTATTTTGAATAAATCTGTAAAGTTAGTCGTGCCAAAAGAATTGGTTACTCAAGTTTTTGCACTAACACATGAGTCCCTAGCGGCTTGTCATCAAGCCTTTCAAAAGACCATTGATCGCATTCGTGAGCACTTCTATTGGCCAGGAATGTCGTCAGATGTCAAGCATCTAGTGGAGTCATGTATTAGTTGCCAGCAGAAGAGAGCTTATAGAGCGAACCATCTCGCCCCTCTGCAACGTATGCCGACCCCCCAGTTTCCCATGAACAAGGTTCATTTGGATCTCATTGGACCCTTACCGCAAACTTTTTCGGGAAATAAGTATATTGTCGCATATATAGATTCATTTACTAAGTGGCCAGAAGCATATGCGGTTAGTTCAACCACTTCAGATGTCATTGCGGACACTTTAGCTGATTTCATATCACGCTACGGTGCGCGCTGTTTTATTACGACGGACAACGCGAAGAATCTAATTTTAGATGCGATAGAGCACGTATATAAAATGTTTGGTATTAATCATATTAAGACCTCATCTTATCACCCGGCTGGCAACTCGCAAGTGGAGAGACAGAATCGTACTCTTAAAAATGCACTTTGTCACATAGTCAACCAAAATCAATCTGACTGGGACACTAAACTCAAATTTGCACTACTAGCTATGCGTTCAGCTGTCCACTCTTCAACTAAACTTAGCCCAGCTGCAGTTATGTATGGCAGAAATATGAATCTACCATATAATCTCTTTTCTCAACCACCTTCTTTTAATTATAATGATGCACCCTCTTTTTGCGAACTCTTAATCCCAGCTCTTCAAAAAGTATACACTGAAGTACATAGTAATTTAATTAAAGTTTCTGAGCAGCAGGAAAAATACCGTGAAAAGACAGCTGTTGATAAAAATTTTAAAATAGGAGATCTTGTGTGGTTATTTACACCCACAGTCGCCCCTGGTAATACAAAAAAATTAAGCAAGCAAAATAATGGTCCTTTTACTATAATTGAGAAGCTAAATGAGGTTAATTTTAAAATAGCGCTAGTTGCTAATCCCAAAAATTGTCAGGTTGTCCATGTTGACAGGTTGTCTTCTTTCAAAGACAGACTCCCCATCTGGTCCAGTAAACCAAAACAAACAATTGGCCTGGGATCGACTGAAAACGTGACCATCGATTCACCACACCAACCGCGCGATTCTCCTCCTGTACGCAGGTGTAAGCGTAACCGATTCATTCCCTGGGCACCATATGATAGTAACCGCGCACCAGCAGTAGTGAACGTCAACAATAACGAAACTCCGGTAGCGCCGGAAGTGGAGGAAACAGACAGCGACGCGACTGAAATCATAAATCCCTCTCCCCCACCTCCCATTTCTCCGGAGATTGCAGCGGCAGAGAATAACGAGATGTGCGTAAATAAAAATTTAGCAACGGCAGAAGGCAGTGAAATGCGCGTAGGTAAAAATTCAGCCACGGCAGAAAGCAGTTCAACTGCTGAGCACAGCGATTCGCGCAGGTCTCGTTCATCGATTCGTCCAGCTGCTAAATCGAATAGAAGTAGTCGTTCAATATCGATTTCTAGAACCGACTATTCGCTACGGGATAGAAGAGACCGTCCGAGTTATAAATACTAACTACCTTTTTTCGTTATTCAAGCATTTTTATTCAATTTTACCTTGTTTATTTGTATTTATTTATAGTTTAGTTAATGTGTATGTATATTTAATTATTTTTTTTTGACATTTTTAAAACGGAACTTAGTTTTTCTAGCGTATTAAAGGTTTGTTTTGGTTGTGTGTTGATACTCTCATGTAGGCATTTTTAACCCTTTTTATGCCTATACTTAAGGTTTTTGTCTGTTTTATGGTAGATTATGTGGTATATACCCGTCCGCACCCCGTTTTCGTAGATTTTGGGTATATTTTTGCAAAAAAAAAAAAAAAAAAAGAAACGAATGTAATTTTTGTTACTTTAAAATTTTTTTAGGATGTTGTGTTTTGTATGCCCTTTTGCCGAGGTAGATCTGTTTAGTTCAGTTTTTTTTAATGCATCAGTGTTTTGTATATAACTTTTTAAGTATGTGTTTACTTTAATTTCTACATTTTAACTAGATAGATTTATTATTTACTATACAGTTTGTGGTTTTATTTGAGCTTAAACTTTAAGGAGTGTGGGCCCTTTTTCTTTTTCTAGTACATACTGTCTCATGTACATGCCTGTATGTTGTTGTGTGTGGCTAAAAGTGCTAAAATTAACTATTTTATTTATTCTACTTCCTATTTTTGTGGAATGTGTGTTTTCCTTCCTGGTGATATATGTCACCACCCCTGTTTTTTATTTTATTTTGTGGAATGTTTTCCCTGTAGTGCCCAAAAGGCCCGAAACTGCTTTTTGCTATAAGTAGCACAGAGGCAGAGATACTCTTTCCCATGCACATTACTTGTACGTGCATTTGTAAAATCTACATAATATCCCGAATCATTAGACTGTGTTCGAAAACAAACATGTGTTCTCATATAAAATTGTTACAATTGTGTGCGTAATTCTCTAACATGGTCTGTGATACCATAATTTGTGTCTTACAGATGTATATGTATATATTTTTTTTTGTGTGTCACCAGTTGCTCTTGTGTATTTTTGTATAATAGAATTAATATGTGTTTTACAAATTTCATTGACATTTACAGTGTTGTAACTATGATATTACTAGTACTTATTTACATTAATAGATAGTGTTGTAATATACTGTGATGCCAATTATTGAAGTTATGTATATAAGCAGTATAGTGACAATTAATCAGTGGGCACTTCTCTTCTTTTTCGGCTAATTTTTTTTTTTCAAAATTCAATTTATGTATTATTTACAGTTCTGTTGCCAGAAGTCTCAGGAAGGATGCAGTTATGCGTAGGAATGACAGTAGTAGGGAAGTGAGGTTTCACAATCAGGTGGAACATGTGTTCTTTTACAGGTGCAGAAAATATCTTGGTCATTTTAGTGGTAAAATCAACCTTGTGGTCCCTCCTCTGGTAGTACTCTTTTATGGTCATGTTTCAGGTAATATTTTAGGTAATGGTTTCTACGGATGTGCGAGCTCTGGTTGTATATATCCGGAATATATTGTCAGGGTGGTATTTCAGCGGTGAACTCTCTGGATCCCGTCCCGGATCGATGTATGATCTGTGTTTGTGGGTCAGTTTTTTCAGTGTTGAGGTCCCAGCATGCCATGTGGTACCAAGTTACCTTTCAAAAAAATAATTTGTTTTCTCAAAAAAATTTTTTTTTTAATTAGCCGGGGGGAGCAATCTTGTTACGGTTGGTTTCAACAAATTTTTTTTTTAATCTACATTAATTATTTAAATCACTTTCTCAACATTTATTTAAAAGCACTCTTTTTTTCTGTTTCTAATAAAAATTTAAATAAATAAAAGTAATTGTAATAATTATAATAAAATCAGTTTTTATTTTTTCTTCTTTCTTTTTCTTTTTGCAAAGTAATTTCAACGTTTATAGTCTAACGTAGCTTCCTGTTTTTCAAATACGAAAAGCAGACAGCAAGGGAGGGATGTTTTGTCAGTAGACTGCACAGGTGGAAAATTTGGAGTCATCTAGTCTGACTTTGATATAAGAATGACCGACCGCCCTGTATAAGAATTACGTTATCTTATGAGTGTACTATACACGCAATTAGGCTTTGTAAGTTTACGTCAGGCTTCAATTGGCTCTGCTATCAGGCGGATAGCTGGCGCCCATGTAAACAGAGGCTAACAGGACCCCCCTTCAGCACACGCCATGGGGGTGATGCATGGTTTCCTTCCCCCATGAAGCGGCCGGCAGAGTGGAGCGGCAAGCTGTAGTCTTCACGATGAGTCCATTTTTCCTTTTGTTTCCATTCCCGTACCCCTGGCAGAGTGGATAGGTCCCGTTTTTCAAGCAGCGCGGGATAATGAATGTTTACGACACTTGTTGCTTGGCCAAGAGACCTGTCGTTTGACTCGTAAAAAAAAATTCGACTTATTACGGGGCTCGAAGATTGGCCTGTGGGCTGGATCGCGAAGTTGTTGAAGGCGGACAGGTTTCTGGAAGATTTTTTTTTTGAGAGTGGGGCATTGATGGCCCTACATTAACCATCCTAAATCATGATGTTATGATGAAAAGAGGCTATAAGGGCATTTTCGAATTGCGGATCTATAACTGTTAACGAGAAATTAAGAAGAAGATATGTGTAGCCTATTTTTTTTTGGCGTAGTGGCGCTCCAAGATTATGACTTCTTAACCATCAGAAGTGATCATAGATATTGAACTAAACCGGTCGTTAGAAGTCGTAGTGTTCTGAGTTACGGTGATGGCTATCTTCGAATAAAACACATGCTTCAGGAAGGTGAAATTACTGACTCCGACGGTGAAGTTCTGGACCGTAGAACGATTTTCCCCTCCGGACTAGATGATGGACCTAGTAGTTGATGGCAAGTGATGCAGTGAGATGAGAGGATTGATGAATGTTAGCTTGAAACCACGTCTGAATTTTTCCCCAGCCTGAATACTCCAGCTTAAGTGCTTCATCAGATTTTGAAAAAGGAGGAAATGCTCCTAAGTGCCCATTGACTAAAATTGTAGAACTCCCTACCTGTTGTAAGTACTATTTGCATAGTTTTTCTTTTTATTTATTTGTACCTCTTTTTTTTTAAAAAAAAAAAAAAATATGTTTGCTATACCAGAGTTTAAAAGTGAAATGAATATCTTTGGATAATTTCAATAAGAATAAACATTATGAACAGAAATAGTCTGTAGGTTAATATATAATGTTTGTATGTTTGAACTACCATTAAATGGTAATATGATGGTAATTTTAAAAATATGATGTGTAATTTAAAAGTAACCAGTGAGTGGTTTCAACTTAAAAGATCAGCTGTTATATTGTTTTATTAATATTATTTTTGATAACTTAGTTGCTTCATTATTTTAAATGTTCAAATAAATTGTGTTTTTTTTTGTTTATTATCAAAGTTGGTATGTTTTTCTTTGTATAAATCTCTAAATAATTAATTTTTTATATTCACAGTAGACCTATAAGAATGGCCTAACCTTTCTGTGATTAATTAAAAAAAAAAAAAAAGGGGAGAGAAAATTCAACTTTATTAAATTAGGACTTTAAAATTTCTTAAGTTTAAATTCATAACTGACTGTTTTAATGAACATAAATTGAAGTTCACTCAATGTTATACAATCGTATTTTTGATCTTGATTTAAGGATGGATAGATTAATAAGTGAAACAGTAATATTAAATTTAATTTCATAAAATGTTAAATTAAGCTTTAACTCTCCTCTTTCAGAAACATTGTTTTTCTAAAATATACACCAAAATTGTTTTATTTTAAAAAGTAAAAAAAAAAAAAAAAAAAATATCCAGTCATTATACACCACTATACGATTCTTGGTTAACCGATCGGATCTTGTTCAGAATCTCTATGGTTGTTCTAAAATTTTAGTACATCATCATATCCCTATTCTATCAACGGATTTAACTCTTTCCCCTTTTGGTCCTCATATTGGAGGAATTTCAGGTTGCCTGCATTTTTCCAAATTATATGATGATTACACTTTTGTTAATTTAATGTGTATGGAGATTTGAGCTTGATCGGGTTGGAGTGGAGTTGGGTGTTCTTTATGCAATCCAGTATGCTACTTGATTTAGAAATCTGTTGCCCCTTACTACATTTAATATTGTCTTAAAATGATGAGTTCAAAATTATCATTGTTGTATTAACCTATTCGGATTCTTAAGTTTTGATATTTTGATTAGTTTAATATAATTTGCTACCTTTTCCATGGCAACAGATTTCAGTGGAGCTAATCAGGGTATACTTATTTTTTTCTAAATATTTAATTGTCAAGTGAAGATTGAGTAATAAATGAGCTTTTTAAGTTTAAGTAAGTTGTGTTTTAGAAAGAACCCCAAAACACCACAACACATACATAGCTTCTTGGCTTGATCAGTTAAACCTGCCACAAATTATCAAGTCAAGAAGCTATTTTGCAGGTTCAAACCCCAGTGAAATCTTTTTAAGAAAACCTATTTTAAATAACCGTTATTGCATTCCCTTCCGATAGAGGGCGCCACAAAAAAATGATCTCCGTTTCGCATTCAAACTGAAAGTCAATTCTAAAATTAAAAAAAAAATTAAGTCCCCTTCAAAAATAAGCCCCCCTTAAAAATAAGCCCCCCTTAAAAATATTAGCCCCCTCACATTTATACTCTCCTCCTATAGTACACCCTTACGAACCCTGCGTTTTAAAGTGGTATTTTCACATCGTACTACAGTATGATTTAACACCACCACCACCACCTCATTGCTCCTCTTGAGGTTGAACCCTCCTTTTCCCTCTACTTTTGCTGCCCGTGTAAAAATTTCGTGAAAAAAATATTGTTATCTAGTTGTAAAATAAATGTTTTCTCCTCGCTTTTTTGTTTGTTTTCGCGTCGGCTCCTTTAACATAGAAATAAAAAAATAGTTCTCATCTTCCGAACTCTCTGAAATTTCAATCGGCTATAAAGATAATTGTATCCAAGCTCCCTTTAAAATTTTGCGAAAAAATATGCATATTTAGTAGTGAAAACATGAGTTCTTAAAAAAACAAAAATGGCCATATTATGCCACCCGTTTTCAATCAACCCTTTTCCATCCCCCTAGGCTAAACAGGTGAGGGCTAAACACGTTTCCCGTTTCTGAGGGGAGAGGCCTTCAAAAAAAAAACAACGTTGAATCATGCGCAGTGAGGCGATTTTCGTGTGGAAAAGAGAAAATGTCAAATTTGACAGAATGCGCGCTTTTCGCTTTAAATATATACATATTTATACTTTTAATTAAACTACTCGTATATGTCATTAAGATTACCATTCTTATCTGCTAACCAAGTTAGCTTTCGCGTACACGTCTTACAATTATTTGCGAGTGACACATTTGTTAGCCTTCCCGCAAACATTTGCACTTGGCGCGAAGTGGTGTTCGTCTAACGGAAAAATACCCTTTAACCCTTTCAGGGGCAAGCACTTGTGTTCTTGTAACTTGAATTCCCACCGGAATTTAAAGAATTTAGTTCAAAATAAGAATAAGCAATTTTTTAACTTTTTCTCGTTAAAGTTAAAAAAGTAAAATTTAATTAAAAATTTCTGGTTTGAATCGGATTAAAATTAGGTGGTATATAATATATATACCACCGCCGCTCAAAGGGTTAATCTACTTATATTTAAAGTACTTTTCGCGGATCTTTTTTATGGTATGATGACTCCTTTCTGCATTTTCACCTATTTCGAGTAATAATTTTAATTTTCCTATGAAATTTAGCATCATTTTTTGCGTTTCTATGCATATTTATGGCAAAATCTCTTAAACTTCACTCAAAAAAAAAAAAAAAATAAATAAAATAAAATAAAAATAACACAAAAACATTATACAAATAAGATTATTAGATTTAAATTAACAGACTTTTAGGTGCATTCGTAATTATATAAATACGTAGCACCTATAGTCGCCGTCTGGTCCGCATATAACAAGCGCAAAAACTCCCCTAACCAAATGGTTTGAAATTTAATATACATAATCGTTGCAGAATTTTGTCGAGGCATTTCAAATTTTATGAAAATGGAATCAAACCTTAAAAACGTATTAATAAAAGTTTTCTTCATTCTATTAAATCCTATTATATGTAATTACTGAATTTAAAAACCGAATTGTGTACTAAAATTGTTTAATTATTCCTATAATCTACCGACAGTTTTTTAGATAGATGTTTTCGGAGAAATAGACATTAAATGGAAAAAGAATCTACAGAATCTACTACTAAACAAAAATTGGACCATAAGTCCCGCATCATAGGAGTTTAATTATTTTTTCTTTCTTTGTAGGTGAAAGTTTCCTATGATGCGGGACTTTTTTAAATTATAGAGAGATGATTTAAATATTACAGGACATTCATAGTAATTCATAGGAAACTTTCACCTACAAATTAAAAAAAAAAAAAAACTCCTATGGCCTTTTAACCCATCCTGTATATATGGATTTCAAGTTCTGAAATTTTCAAAGCTAGGCCATAAGTTTCCCATTGGAATTTTCAGTAAATGTCAACAAAAAACTAGTCGTTGGGGGCCACCGTAATACTTACCCATCATGGATATGCATAATGTAAAATATTAAAATAAAAATGTGTAAACTACTTATAAAATGCATTGCAATTCAAATAAAATCGTGGCTTGATGACGTCATAAACTTTAAAGGCTCGGTTACTGAATTGCTTGAAAGAGGTTTTTCCTTATAACTCCAAAAATAATAATCCTATTAACTAGCGGTTTATTGCATCTGATTAAGCGTCAAATTTCCAATTAAAATATATCTTTAAAGTGAAATTTGGATGAAATACAGGGTCATGAAAAATCGAAGAGTGTGGTAAATAGGATTCCAAATATCTCGGCAACTCAGTATCCGATCGACTTCATGCTTTATGTAAAATTTATGTTTTTTTATTGTCCTTTATATTCATTTCTTAAACTAAACAATTTCGAAAATTTTTATATACCTTTTATCAGAACGAATATTTCGAGAGTCCGAAAAAAATAGTTCCGGTTAATCGAGGTTATTGAAATGAAATAGGCTTCTTCCCATTATTACATACTAAGTACATACCAAATTGCAAGTCTCTATCTCAATTTTTTTGGGAGATAGAGCGTTTACAGACACACAGACGGACGGCAAATTTTTTTTTCTAAAAATATGTTTTTTGGAATCTCCAGTGTCTGAAACGTGTAAATCCGTCAAAAAAATTTTTTCGATTTTCAAAACGATTACAAGACTTACCCTATACTACGTATGATGGGTAAGTAATAAACTGTTGCCAACTTAAAATGTACTTATTTCATTACTTGTTGAATTGATGTAAATTGAAAAATAAAATTAAGGAAAGAGTTGATGGTATTTAGTTTATTTTGACGCGGAAAAAAAAGGTGTATTTTTGGTATAGGGGAAATTATTGTTGTATTTTGTTGATGTTTATCAGGAATCGGATGCTTATTGAATAACTAATTAGTTCTACATAATTATTTAATATTGTTAGTCAATAATATATTTACAATGAAACATTTAATATACGAAGAATGAATCTTCACTTTTTTTTTTTACACCCGCTGTACAGGTTGGTGGATTTTATGACGGCCGATTATCTACAAGAGGGATATAGGCCCTAGGATGGAGTGTCCTCTGTGGGGGGTCTTTCTAAGGGATCCTAACCCGTATTTACGGCAATGTTCGAAGAAAACTACGGAAAACTCCGAACATTTAGGTTGTTGGGGTTTTGTTTACTTGATTAGGTACTATTACCTTTTGCTAAAATTTGAATAAGTGCAAATTACCTATGACTAAAAATTGAAATGAATCCTGTCAATATGCACATTTCCAAAGTTATTCTCAAACTAAAATAAATTTAGAAAAAAAGTAAATGGATTAAATTAAACAGAAACAATTAAAATTTAAAGAATTTAAAATTACTTGAATTCTAAGTTTTGAATTCAAAATAGTATAAGAATTAATCATTTAAAAGCACTGACAAGATTCTCAATTTGCACTACATCCAATTCCCCAACAATCAGCATTGTGAATTCAAGAATTAATATGAAGGGTAACAACAAGGAATTTTCATAGACATAATAATTTATACTAAGTGAAAATTTTGGAATAAAGGGGACAAAATCTTTCTTTTAAAGAAAGTACAAAAAGGGCAGGTATAAAATTGATGATATAGGTTAAACAAAATAATATTTAACAAATATTAAAAATGCAAAATTAATTCCAAGAATTCACAACACTGAAGCTGTGATCGTATAAATTAATCGTTGTTTAAGAGACTATGAGTAAATAATTAAATTTTGAATAAGTAATTCATTGTAATAAAATGCTTCTCATAAGACTCTAAATCAAAATACTAAAATTGTTTTATATATTAATTCAGACATGTATGTCCTGTAATTAATTAAAGAATAGTAAAAGGTCTCAGTTAATTAAATAAAATAAGTTTGAATATTATTAATTTCAACATCCAGTAAATTAGTAGTTTACTTTTTTATTAGATTTAATGCTTAAAATAATATTCAGAATCCTAAAATTTATGAGTTAAAAATAGAAAGATAATTCCGATTAGATTTTTTTTTAAATTAATAAAAGAGTAAATTACTCTCTTTTGCAAAAACCAACAAATTTTTTATCACAAGATTAAATTCATGATCAAGGAATATAATAATTTACTTTAACTAAATTTTAATTTTTTTATCAGAATAAAATTTAACTTAATTAAAAGAAGTAAAGTCAAAAAAATTAATAAAAATCTTTGGATTGATAAAACAGACTGGTTCTCACAATATTAAATAAGAAGTAAAATGCTGAAGAGAAGACATTTTTTTTTTAAGTATTGAAGAAAATAGTAAAATAGAAAGAAAACAGAGAAGATTTATTAAGAGAAAACAGGTATTTATTAACAAATGTCATCTTAGGTAGTTTGGATATCATTCACTAAAAATATATATAGATATTATATGATCAAACAAACAATATTATTAACACAAATAATAATAATGAAAATAAGGCTTTCTCTACTCACATCCCTGCAGTGTAGTGGACACTAGATACAGACTGAGGGTACATACATGATGATTCATAGGTTATCGACTTTTGGATTCAGATTTTCTTTTGATCCACAAAATTTGTCATTTTCAGTTGGATAGTCATTCACCGTATTAAAATGACTCTAACCGAAATAGAGCCCATCCCATATCACTACACACGGCATCCCAGGTAGTTTCACGGAATATACACTGCAAACAAGTGCAAAGGTCAGCACTCGTACACTTCACGCTCTCAGCCTCCTCACACGGTCAAGCAATCGCTGATCACATTCAATTTGAATCACCTGCTGCACGCCGCACGATGTTAATAAAACTGATCTGTTCACGAGACTGGTCTTGTTGCACGCCGCATGATGATAATAATAGACAGTTATATTTCAAACATACCTCATACTTATTTCTAGAACCTCATGTTCCGATTACAACGATATATTCTTGTACACTACCTCGGGGAAGTATTTTTCACCAGCTATGCAAACTATTATTTCACAAAACTCGTGGTGCTCGAAAACATCATGCTGAATGAGACTCGACGGAGCAACATTCCTGCATTTTTAAATTGTTCCTTCACTGTCGCTACCACTGGAAAAAGTGCGTCTCTCCTTGAAAATTTCGCTACTGCCTAACAGGCGGGGTGGGGGAAGGAACCCTTCACCCTCACACACCCAAACTATCCGCGCTTCAAAACATGACTGCTTCTACTAACTAGCTCTCCGTTCCCTTGGTAACGCTGGACCAGGGGGTAAAAAAAGTCAACGTTGATTGGTTGAGTGGGGGGAGAAAATAACACGCCTATTGGATGAGTTGTTACTAGGTGAAAAAATCCTAGCTACAATTCCTGGAAATTAGCCGTCTGTTGGGTCCCACGAAAAAAAAAGAAACCACGTGCATACTTGCACCTGCTATTTCGTAAACAACGATCGAAAAGCAATATGTTGATGTTATCTTCGTAACAAGCCTTCGAAATAGTTTTACGACTATCTTTTCTGAGGGTAATAAAAGTTGTGTACAATACAACTGACAAAAAAGCTTCAGCTATTTCCACGACTTCTTATAAAGGCCTTTTGTACGTGATCCAATCTACCTGTGTGTGTTTCGAATTTACTATCCCTAAAATTACGTGAGAATTTCAAGTAAAAGTTGTTTGCGTGGAAAACTATCTCACAGTGAAAAAGGAAGATCTTGGGTGGTCTTGACTTACAGAAAAATACAGATGTTTGGATTTTGAAAATAAGAGTTTTAATTAATAATGTTTAAGAAAAATAAGAAAAAAGAGGAGGGGGGTTTGATTAAATATCAAAATAGAATGAGTTTATAAAAAAGAAATGTTTTAAGATATTAATGAAAATATAAATATAAAAATTTAGATTAAATTACCTCTAACAAGAATCCCCCGTCTCTATTTAAAAAACACAATTTTTTGAAAAATAAAAAAAAAAATTTGTTTTTTTAAGTAAAAAGTGTGAGTAAAAATTCAATGGATGCGGGAGAGATCACTAAATGGGGCCTAACATTTCAAACAAACCAGACTTCGGTCCGAAGAATTATCAAGAAACACTTAGCAAGCCTACCCCTCAAGGCATACAGTCCGGAATGCATAACCTGAGTTTGCATACACAAAACTCTCCTCACTTGTCAACAAAATCCTAGACACACCTGTAGAATAACAAAAAAAATTAAAAGATGAACACAAGGCTGGCATTGCTTTTGTCACCACTAACCTTATCAATCTGGAAGGTTCCATTCAAAGTATTTACCTGAACACTGTTTGCTAAACCACAAAAAAAAATTTTGAAAATTGCCAAAATAATTTTTTTTTAAAGCCAAATAAAAATTTGGGAGAGAACATTGGCAATCGAAAGAATCTCCAAATCCATTACAATAATAATGCATATCAATATAGGTATAAATTGTTAGCTCGATGTACACAGGTATATAAAAACATACTAACTAGTAATGTATATGCATATAAAAACACAAACAAAAAGAATAAAAATGGGTAAAAGGCAATTTGCACAATATACAGTTAATTCACAATAAAATACATTTCACTAATTAAAATTCAGTTAACACAAATTGTATCAATGTGTAAAAATTGAAAAACACTTTCTCCAGTCGATTGATATGCAAGTTGAAACTATGAAGTAAGTTATTTACATATGCACTTACAGCGACACTGTGCATATTGGAAGAGCAACCCATTTATCTGTGCTATATACAATTGCCAAAATAAAAGCATAATGGGGCGAAGAAGACCCAAAAGCTATGGTGAAGATTATCACCATCAGAAACTTAATTTATACAGTAAAAAATAAAAATTTTGACAAAAGAAATCCTTTAAAAAAAAGGAAAAAAAAGCACAGAACCAGATAAAATTTTATAAATTTTTCAATAAAACCACACCACTATACTTTAATGAAGTAATGTACTCAAGAACAAAATTAATAACCTCAAAAATTTTCAGGTAAAAAGAATATATACACAAAACAGTACACTAATACTACCTTACACTACGAAATACTTACATATTATATCTAGTAATGAGTAAAATTAATAGTTCCCTCAAATATAGTATTACCCTGTAAATCCACTTATACTCATATACTGAGAACTTAACTAGAACATCAATTAAAATATAAATAATATGCAAATCGATGGATACTATCGTATTACACAAACAGGGAGTACTACATGAAAAAAAAGGGGGAAAAAAATTTGGATTCCCATTTTCAAAATGCACAAAAAATTTGCAAAGTCTCGAAATTACCCAAAAATCGAGAAAAACATAACATAATTCCAAAAATATACCTGCGGAGAGGTTATTTGCACTATAACTATCTAAATATACCTTATTTACACTAAAATTAGCTATATAGAACATTAAATGTGATGAAAACACAACCGCTCAGATCGCTACCGCTAACCAAAACAAACGGTACAAGTACTCTAAAAAGCTTATTTTTCAAGTTAAAATACAATAAAAACTAACTCTAGACTATCTACATACATTATACAAACAAAATATAAGATTATTAAATAAAAATACTATAATTAATACAACTTAAAGTTTATAATTGGGACGCTTGTCCCTGTTCCTGAATCCATAAGTATTCCTGGATGAAGAAATCGAATTATTCGTTTTCCGCTGAGATTCGATTAAAGTCGGAATACGACTGGTTGAAGGAATATCAGAGGGTTGAGCTTCAACAACTTCGTTAGCTACCGCGATATCTGGCGTGTCCGTAACTGGATTTTCAGCCTTGGAGGGGGAAGGGGTGGTTTCAGCTCGTGAGTTCTGGAACTCGGCTGAAGGAAGAGAGGGGGAAAGGGGTTCGTTGCTGGTGGCTAGTGAAGGCAAGGTGTTGGCTGTTGATTGCATGGGCAATGCTTCATCTCTGTTTGCTGCTGATGCTGTTGGTATGATAAACGCGCGCCTGCGTTTTTTCGTCCGCCGTTCTGGGTTATCGTTGATCGATTGGTGAATGGGATTAGTCTGATTCTGAATACTCGATTGATCATCGAATTGACGCTGCGGCAGTTGGGCGTTTGTTTGGAAATTAACATGCCTGTTTTTAAATTCAGTCAGCCTATCGACGTGTACCACTTGCGTTAATTTTAAATTTGATTGGAGGGCGATTTTAAAATTTACCTCATTTATTTTTTCAGTTATTGTATAGGGACCATTATTAAATTTAGAAAGTTTTTTACATTGTCCTGGTTTAACAGCTGGTGTAAAGAGCCAAACTGAATCACCTATTTTAAGATTCTTAGAAACAGCAGTTTTTTCTCTGTATTTTTCTTGCTTCTCTGAAACTTCCACCAAACTACTGTGCACTTCAGCATACACTTTCTTCAAAGCAGGGAATAAAAGTTCACAATAGGTGGGGGCGTCATTATAATTTAAAGTTTGGGGGGTGGAAAAAAGTTTATAGGGGAGATTTAAATTTCTGCCAAACATTACTGCAGCTGGAGTTAATTTTGTAGAAGAATGCACGGCTGTCCTGAGAGCTAAAAGAGCAAATTTTAATTTTGTATCCCAGTCCGACTGATTTTTATTGACAACATGGCATGGGGCATTAATTAGAGTTCTGTTTTGACGTTCAATCTGAGAATTTCCTGCTGGGTGGTAAGCTGACGTGTGAATATGTTTCATTCCAAAGTTTTTATAGACTCTCTCAATGGCTTCTGATATAAGATTTCTACTCTTGTCGGAAACAATATAGCTAGGAGCACCGTACCTTGAAACGAAATCTGCTAGAGTATCCGCTACAACGTCTGAGGTGATAGAGGATACAGCATATGCTTCAGACCACTTAGAAAAAACATCGATATATGTCACGATGAACTTGTTACCCGAAAAGGTTGTCGGTAAAGGACCAATTATGTCGAAATTCACTTTCGCCAATGGAAATTCTGGTGTTGGCATTCTCTGCAAAGGGGCTAGATGTTTAGGTCGATAAGCTCTTCTTTGTTGGCAACTAATGCAAGATTCTACTAGATGCTTGACATCTGCAGACATACCTGGCCAGTAAAAATTTTCGCGAATGCGATCAATAGTTTTCTGGAAGGCTTGATGACAAGCTGCTAGAGAATCATGTGTTAGTGCGAACACTTGGGGGATTAGTTCTTTTGGCACCACCAGTTTGGGCAATTTATTTAAAATGGGAGAGTCTCGAGTGTCCTCGCACATCAAGAGATCATCTCGGAAGAAAAATTTCATGTACTTTGGTGCTATATCCACTCCTTGATCTAGCTTCTGAGCAATTTGGCAACACTTTTTGTCAGTCTTTTGAAGTTTTTAGATTTTTTCAAGAAGATCAGTTTGGGGCATAAAAACATTCTCCTTTGCTATTTGTACACAAAAATTACAACTTACTGTATTTACAGAGATTTCATTAGAAGTAGTGTATCTAGAAAGAAAATCCGCAACACTGTTGCATTTGCCCTTGATAAATTTAATATAAAAAGTAAAATCAGATAAGGTGCAAATCCACTTTGCCATACGAGAAGTTGGGTCCTGAATTTTAAGCATATAAGTTAGGGGGGCATGATCAGTGAAAATAAAAAAGTGGTTGTTAGCTAGGTAACACTTAAAATGGGCGGTTGCCCAGACAACAGCTAAAAGTTCCCTTTCTGTGGCTGAGTACCTTGTTTCAGGGTCCTTCAACTTTCTGCTGGCAAAAGCCACAGGGTGTAAAAAGTTGTTATCATCCAGTTGAGATAAAACTGCGCCTAAAGCTTCACCACTCGCATCAGTATAAAGATAAAATTCCTTCGAAAAATCAGGGAGGGCAATACATGGCTTAGAAATTAAAGCAGCTTTTAAATCTTCGAATTCTGCTTGCGCTGCAGGGTTCCATGAAAAAAAAAACACGTGCATACTTGCACCTGCTATTTCGTAAACAACGATCGAAAAGCAATATGTTGATGTTATCTTCGTAACAAGCCTTCGAAATAGTTTTACGACTATCTTTTCTGAGGGTAATAAAAGTTGTGTACAATACAACTGACAAAAAAGCTTCAGCTATTCTCACGACTTCTTATAAAGGCCTTTTGTACGTGATCCAATCTACCTGTGTGTGTTTCGAATTTACTATCCCTAAAATTACGTGAGAATTTCAAGTAAAAGTTGTTTGCGTGGAAAACTATCTCACAGTGAAAAAGGAAGATCTTGGGTGGTCTTGACTTACAGAAAAATACAGATGTTTGGATTTTGAAAATAAGAGTTTTAATTAATAATGTTTAAGAAAAATAAGAAAAAAGAGGAGGGGGGTTTGATTAAATATCAAAATAGAATGAGTTTATAAAAAAGAAATGTTTTAAGATATTAATGAAAATATAAATATAAAAATTTAGATTAAATTACCTCTAACAAGGTCGATGAGCGCGACAGGGGTTTGAACGCAGCACTTCCCGTCTACCAGCTTTGAGAGCAGAACCTCTCAGCCGCTGGTGGGGCTAACCCGCTGCACAGAAAAGCGGTTAGGTCTTAATTAAAATTAAAGATTTTGTGAAATTTAAAGAAATAAATTTCTTTAATCCGTTATGTTCTGAAAAATTAATAAAAGTTTCACATTCCAAAACATTTTTTAATGAAATTTTGAAAATACGTCAGAAAATTTGTGCAATCCTTAAGTAACGTTTAACAAGATCTCGCCTATAAAATTGATAAACTAAATCGCTATCTATAGGGCAGGGTTGGTGAACTACAAACCTGTAATACGCAATTGCCTGTGATCCGCACTCTATAAATGAATGTAAACAAAGAATTTCTTAAAAAATAATTTCTCAATGGCAACAATTTTTTAGTTTTCCCCAAGCTTTAATTTTCTATTTTGGCATATAATTCTTAAAATCTTCGAAATTAAATTTTAAAATAGAAAATTGTATGGCTCGAAAGGGGCTCCCCCCCCCCCCCCCACTTTTTGCTCACCACTAACCAAGGCTTATCAACAGAGTGTGCTTCATGCAACATCCTCCGCAGCTTGCTGCGAGAACTAAATAGAAGCTCAACAACATCAAGATAAACTCTGTTTAGATATTTTCAACCTCGATCTGCGAAAAACATGGGCATTACGCCCCATGTAGGCACAAGTGAAACAATTCTTTGTTCTTGGTTAATAAGATTCTTTCACTTTTGGAACCGGTTTCGAAAGTGAATGTATCTATCTATACTAATAAAAGAAAGTTTCGCCCTGTGTGTGTGTGTGTGTGTCTGTTGGCGATGGCTAGCAAAATCTAGCCCACCTAGAAGTCTGGAAATTTAGATGTGGATAGTCCAAGGTCTGGCCATGTGCACCTGAGCCTCAGAATTTTAATATTTTGATAATTAGCCTAGATATTAATTAGCTTTTCATTAGCCATCGCTTCTAAAATGTCATCTTTTAAAACAAAATGGCGAATGAAACGGGCTGGCGCGTTGGATTTGCGAGCGGAAATGAACGAATTCGAAATTATTTTACTAATTAGTGAAGTTTAAGAAAATTAATTGAGATATCAATTTGAAAATTTCTGAGCATATGTAAAAAAATATTCTGTATCTGACTAATTTGATTTTTGAAAAATTCGGTTGGTAATTTTTTTTTAATTTACGCAAAAAACTGCCAAAAATCTGCCGGCGCCAGTGAAAACGATCCGAGAAATTTTCAGACAGGGATCGGCTTTCATTAAAAACTGAACTACAAAGAGATCTGTTTCTCTGGCCGATCCCTCTCATTTAGTTTGCGAAAATGAAAGGAAATAATTGCCAAATTTTACTAAGGAACAAATATTTAGGTAACTAATTAAGATATAGATTTGAAATTGAGGTCGGGAAGGAGGTGTCATCTGCCGGCTATTTTAGCGTAGCGTCTTCGTTATGTTCTAATTATCAGAAAAATGAAATTCTTTTTTTAATGATCGCGTTAATGTACGTGACGGTGGTTCTCTTGAACAAATTATTCATTATATTTGCGGGTATGGGGAGGGAGGGGGTTAACGCCTTTCCCTGAGATTTAATTATCTCGGGCCCGGGCAACGCCGGGCGGGTTAGCTAGTACTAATATAAAATAAAGTTTAGCTCTGTGTGTATGTGTGTCTGTTGGCGATGGCTAGGAAAATCTAACTCACCTAGAAGTCTGAAAATTTAGGTGTGGATAGTCCAAGGTCTGGCCATGTGCATCTGAGTCTCAGAATTTTAATATTTTGATAATTACTCAAGATATTAATTAGAATATCATTAAACATCGCATCGAAAATGCCATCTTTTAAATCAAAATGGCTAAAGAAAAGAACTGCTGTTGTGGATTATGCAAGCGGAAATGAGCGAATTCGAAATTATTTTATTAATTAGCGAATTTTAAGAAAACTAATTTAAATATCAATTTGAAAATTTCTGAGCATATGTTAAAAAAAATAATTCTGCAACCGACTATGTGATTTTTGAAAAATTCGGCGGGTAATTTTTCTTAATTTGTGCAAAAATCTGCAGGCGCCAGTGAAAGAAATCCCAGAAAGTTTCAGACAGTGATCTGCTTTCATTAAAAACTGAACTACAAAGAGATTTGATTCTACGGCCGATCCCTCCATTTAGTTTGCGAAAATGAAGGAGAATAATTGCCAATTTTTACTAATGAACAAAATTTAGATAACCAATTAAGATATAAATCTGAAATTTAGGATGGGAAGTGTTGTTATCTGCCGGCTATTTTAGCTTCATTATGTTCTAATTATCAGAAAAAATAATTTTTTTTAATGATCGCGTTAATGTAGGTGAAGGTGGTTTTCTTGAACAAATTATTCGTTATATTTGCGGGTATGGGGAGGGAGGGAGTTAACACCTTGTCTGAGATTGTTATTATCTGGGGCCCGGGCAACGCCGGGCGTGTAGCTAGTTCTCAATAATAATAAAAAAAAGCTGCAACAAAAATCGAAAAAGTACCAAGGAGCATGCATAGAGATTGACCTCAGCTATATCTAATGCAAAAAAAAAAAAAAAAAAAAATCATTTAAAAATATTGAAATGCGAACGAGATATCGTAAGTTATTTCCCCCATAGGATTAACATTAGCGTAGCGAGCGGGTGTTTTTGTCTGAGTGAAGTAGCCTCTTAACACGGATTAAATAAATTGACTTAGACAATTATATTTTAATGAAAATTCAGTAAGAAAATCAAGGTAGGTTAGAATGAAAGAAAGAGATGGTAAGAAAAAAAAAATCATAATTTTAAAGTTTGGCAAAAAAAAAAAAAAAAAAAAAAAAAAAAAAAAAAAACGCAACGGGCCGAAAAACAACAAGTTGGAAATTGTACGTCAAACGTGACAAATGAGGTGCGTTCGTACTATAGCTAGTTATATAACTATTCAGATCTTGCTGATTTTTAATTCTATGAAATGAATTATATCGTCTGCAGATTAATTTCTGTCATAAAATAAGTATCTCGGTCGCTTGATCATTAAACCTCGGAAGCTCCTCTAACAAGAAAGCACCGATTTAAAAAAAAAAAAAAAAAAAAATCAAATTTCTTAATAAATGTGTTTTTATTAATATTTTCTCAAGTTTTGATTAGATTTTCATAAAATTTGAAATGTCTGCAAAGATAATATATCTTAAATTTCAAACCATTCGGTTTGGTAGTTCTTGCGTTGTTATATGAGGACGGACGGACCAGACAGCGACAATAGGTGCTACGTATTTATATAATTACGAACGCACCTAAAAATCCATCTCTGAGCTCAAGGTGTTTTACTGAGGTGTGTAGCACGCTAAGAATATCTTAACAGTACCCGCCATGACAATTTTAAAACATTTCATCACAAAAAATAATAAAGAAATTTAACAGCTAGAAAAAAGAAAAAAAAAAAGAAGAAGAAGAGGAGAGAATTGATTCAACAATTTATTTTTTGAATCGCCCTCCACCTTCCCTAAATCGAAAAAATTTTAGCCCCTTTTTCTCATGTGTTTAATTATTTTAAAGTCGCTTGTGAATAATAAATTTTACTATTTTTGCAAACACATCAGAGAAAAAGAAAATTTAAGTTAATTAAAGTTCACAATCAAGTGAAAAAGAAAAAAAAAAAAAATATATATATAGATACCGAAACTTCAAAAGATACGGAAACATTATACACGGATCCATTCGCGACACTTTATCATTAGCGGTTTCGGACAGATTACTCATCAGACGAATATCCCAGCTGCTAAGCTGTTCACCAATCACCATATTTACACGCTCGGCCGAGTCACGTGTTTTCGCCATATTGTTTACTTTGCACTCTGTATTTTGAAGGGGTTTTACCGAACTTGCTCTGTTTTACTTACTACGTGATGAGTAGTGAAAGGTAGGGAGTTTTTCTGCTTATCTTTCATACTGAAATTGCATTTAGAAGAAAATGCCAATAATCTTACCTAAAAAAGAAATGATTTATTGAGTTACTGAATTGATTTCGATTTACGGATAAATCATCGGATATAGATGCGCATTTTAGTAGCGACTAGCATACTAAAATGGATAGAAATTTCAATTATTAATGCTTATGCTAAAGAATTTTTAATATTTGAACTATTTACCTTTTATTAGTGAAACTATTCTTTATGAAGCACTGTTATGCATTTTACAAATAAGTACAATAATTGCGATAATATTAAATTTACTAACGAAACTAAATGAGAGAAAACAGAATTTTAAAGATCATATTGAATGTGAAAGTGACTGAAAATCGGTATGGAAGGCAAAAGTTGGTTTAAAATTAAGAATGATGTAAAAAAGCAACAACAACTTTGGCATGATTTTTTAAAATCGGTAATTATTCTTGTTTTGAATTTCATTTTTTCAAGAAGATGGCAGCACCATGCAGGAGATTTCCCTGATAATGTTCTTTCTAGCTGAGACCGTAAATTCCTCTTCTCAATGCTAATCCTATGAGCTTGAATAACACTTTAAAAAAAAAATGTAACCCTTAATTGCATAGTGATGTAAATTTCCATCACTTTTTATATAACTTTTAATAAATAAATCAACTTCTTCGCCACCACTATATTTATATAGAAATATTAATCCAATAAATTTCCCATGAACTATGTTGCTGAACAAAGTTAAAAATCTACCTTAAAATTTCTAGTGTCTGATATTTAATATATGTATAAAAAAACATAATTGTAAAAGAAAAACTCATGAAAAGAAGGGTTAATTTGCATCCGAAAATTAAATTTTCCAATTTTTTTTTTCTGTATAATCTTCTTAGAGATATAGTCTTATAATTTTCTCTCTGTAAAATAATTCTAAAATATAAGATTAAAATGTTAAAATCAAGCGCGGATTCAAGGGGGAGGTGATGGGGGTCATGACCCCCATCTAAACGATTTTTTTTTTTTTTTTATAGACCAATACATTTTTTTTAAAGGTGTTTTATTTTCTTTTTTTTTTTTTTCTGCTTAAAAATTCTAATCTTTCCGATACATTTACGGAGTTATTTTTATATAGAAATGCATGAAAATTGCAGGCAGTGGCGCCAATTTTAGAAAAATATTGGCTGGGCTCAAAAACGTTTTGGCAAAATGACACGGGTAGTTTTTTTCTTTGAGGGGGGGGGGGGGGGTAGAGATAATAACTCTAAGTCAAATATGAAGCTATATTTTTTTTAATGTATAAAATAGTAATTTTATCAAATTACACTGTCACTGTCATAAGCTCTTCCTTATAAAGACAATAGTATTTATTACAATTATCATACAATGGATATGATTAAAAATTAAAAGCGTAAAAAGCTGAACATCCAGAAAATAAATGCAGTTATCTGAGTGTTTTATGGTTGTGAGCCAGGGCATTAATACAAGTAACCATTGACTTATGCTCATAGGTAAAATATGCAGAAAGAATAATTTTAAATGAAATCAAACTATACATCTGTTGAATTACTTTTAGTCCTCCTGTCTGTCTTACTGTTTTTCAAACAAATCAATTTTGAGAACGTCAACAGAATGATATTTCGTTTTAGAGGTAAATAAATAACAGAACAATGGAAATTGGGTAAGCTGGGATAGCAAATTATTGGGTGGGCTCGGGCCCCACCAGCCCATATAAGTTGCAGGCACTCTAACATCGTTTTTAATTTCCATATAAATGTGGTACATTTTGAATTGTATTTGATTACTACCTTTCCATGATTGCCGAGCCTAAAAAACTTAAAATGCGAACTTTGAGAAAAAATTTTGTATGATTGTAATAATATGTACTTTATCACATACAGTGGTGGCCATAGGCGTAGCCTCGGGGGGGGGGGGGGGGGGGGGGCACGAGGGGGCATGTGCCCCCCCCCCCCCCAACTTTCTGAACATCAATTTCTAAAATATGATACATTCAATTAAGACTTGTCTTGTATTGACCCAAAATGGAAATGAAATAACTACTTTAATTTTCATTTTATATTTCTTCATTTTTTAGGTAGATTTCGTAAGAAATACTACCTATTACATTCTCACCTAAGTTGGAAATTTTAAAAAATTTTTGCAGATCTACGCCGATCATGACTCCCAGAATCCAAAACCACCCCCAGTTCAAAACTTTATCTATCTATCTATCTATCTATCTATCTATGTCACTTTTTTCTGACCACGATAACTGGAAAAATTCTGCATTAATCTTTTACAAACTGATACATAAAATCAAGGGGCATAAAATCTCGGTCAAGTTCGTTAATGGGCAAAATCGAACCAAGGGAGGGAGGGTGGGGGGGGCTTTTTGTGAAAACAGAAAAAACCCCATAATTTCTTAATTATGATACGTATCGAATCCGTTTAAAGTTATTATTACTTCTAGGAGAAGGGTCGAAAATGTATGTATGACAGATTTTTGATATAATTAAAAATGGCCCCAAGGGGGGGGGAAAAGGGGGGGTTTTAAGAGAAAAAAAATCATAGCTTCGTCAATTCCCAAGATATCAAATTCGCGTAAATTTATTATTAATCCTCTTAATATTATCTAAAACTTTTATATTGACAAGTTTTTTATAGGACCAACCGTTATAGCAAAAAAAAAAAAATTAAAAACAAAAAAAATCCCTGCCGGCTCCGCCTGCAAACAAGTTATTTTTCGAAGTAGGCAGTTCCAGCTCCCGCATCTTTTCGAAACTGATACATAAAATCAAGGGGCATAAAATCTCGGTCAAGTTCGTTAATGGACAAAATCGAACCAAGGGGGGGGGGGGGGCTTTTTGTGAAAACAGAAAAAACCCCATAATTTCTTACTTACGATACGTATCGAATCCGTTTGAAGTTATTATTACTTCTAGGAGAAGGGCCGAAAATTTATGTATGACAGATTTTTGATATAATTAAAAATTGCCTTAAGGGGGGGGAGGGGGGTTTAGAAGAAAAAAAATTCATAACTTCGCCAATTCTCAAGATTTCAAATCCGCTTAAATTTATTATTAATCCTCTTATTATTATTTAAATCTTTTATATTTACAAGTTTTTTATAGGACCAACCGTTATAGCAAAAAAAAAAAAATTAAAAACAAAAAAATCCCTGCCGATTCCGCCTGCAAACAAGTTAGGTTTCGAAGTAGGCGGTTCCAACTGCCGCATCATCGTAAAAAGGTCATTTCTTCCGCAATTCCCGACAAACAGGCGCCCCACGGTCTGCGTCTTCGAAATCTACCTGTGCCTGTAGGCCGAGCCGTCAGGGATTTTTTTTTACTTAAGCAGATGTCAGATCAGTATAGATAGCTCATAGCAAAAATTGTGTTGTGCAGTACAAACCCTAATACGAACATTCATTAAACGAAAGTTTGAACTAACACTCTCTTACAGCTGCGGACAATTTCAATGTGTCAGCTGTTTTTTCCGCTGTCTGCGGTTAGTATCTACATGTACTTTTTTTTCTTCTTCTGATTCCGTCGGTGGACTTTAGAAAATGTAGTTGTGTTTATCAGAGCGGGAGTTCTGTTTCCCCGCAATTTATATTTCATTTAATTTGTTGTAACTTTAATTATAATTTAATCAAGTCATACATATCCTTCTTTTCCAAGCTGTGTCGCTGGAGTTATTTACCAATGGAATGCAACAACGCATCAGTAAGATTATAAAAAATAATTAATATTTTCTTCATTTAGTTATTAAATATGTTCCCTTCTCTTATTATTTTTTTGTATTGACAGCACTTAATCTTCTACTATACCTTCGCATTTTTCAGATGCAATGGTTATGAATTTTTTTCAAAATGTAAGGCTTCTTGAATGAGCTGTTTTAAAGTTAATATACATCTGTACCTTGGTAAACGATGGTAATCCGTTTCAGAAATACCGTTGTTAAGCAAAACCGTTGCTATCGAAGGTGCAATTTTCCATACAATTTTGCAGGCGCACATACCTTAAATGATTAGTTACTTCTTAAAAATGCCGTTTAAACTTATTTCAAATGGCTTAACAGTTTGATAAATGTCTTTTATTTATTATCAGGGCCGTACCAAGAGTGGTGCGGACGGTGTCCCCCGCCCACCAGACGCCAGATACAGTTGTTGTGGTGCTGTTTATTATATTTCTTACAAAAATATATATTTCAATAAAATGATTTAGCGGAGCTTTTCTCATTTACTTGGTCGTTTTTTTTTTCCAAGTGCACCTCGAATTAAATGAACCTGGTAGTGGGGTCCAACTGCTGTCAACAGCGTACACCCGTGCAGGCTACGCCTGATCTGGTCTCGAATCAAACTAACCTTGAATTTTTTTATTTTTTTATTTCGACCCAAATTGGTTTAATATTTTGACCATCGTAGTTCACGTTACGACGATTTTGTGTATTCTTCCAACTTTAATTTAATCGCAGGAAAGCAAAATTTAACAGAGAGTTTTGTCGGTTTCGAAAAAAAAAGGTAAAAAATTTGCCGAAAAAGCGAAAAAAACACTAAAAAATTTGCGAGCAATTCAAAACTTGCAGAGGAAAAAATATACTATATTGGTCTAAAAGCTTGTAAAAGAATTAATTTTACAAGTGTTAAAAAATTGCCGCTACCCGCGAAAAACCGCAGATAATCGCGTACAATTTTTTATGCGATTTAAATCGCAAAAAAATTAAAAATCTCAGAGGACAAAATTTATTCTATTTGGGCTGAAATATTGAAACCGGATTCCTTTTACGATCCCTCCCGGATTCCTTCCGCCACAGAATGCGAAAAAACGCAAAAAATCTCTCTTTTTTTTCTTTTTCTTTTTTTTTTTCTTAATTATTATTATTATTATTACAGAGGACAAAATTTACTATATTGTTCTAAAAGATTAAAACCCGATTCCTGTAACAAATGTTAAAAAATTGCTGCGAAACACACACACACACACAAAAGTTTAAATCGCATGAAAAATCTAAATTATTGTACGGATTATGAATAAACTTTATTGAAAAGAGAAAAAAAATTACTGTATTGGGCTAAAAGATTGAAAATGGATTCTTTTTATGAATGTGAAAATATCTTTACAAAACGTTAAAAAAAAAACCATTAAAAAAAAAAATTCGACGAAAAATTAAATCCCAGAAGACAAAATTTGCTATATTGTGTTCAAAGATTGAAACCAAATTTTCTTTACGAATGTACAAAAATCGCCGCAAAACGCATAAAAACGTAAAAAATTGCATAAAATAATCGCGAAAAACTTAAAAATTTCAGAGAACAAAATTTATTTATTACATTGGGTTAAAAAATTTAGCTGGATTCCTTTTACGAATGTCAAAAAATCGCCGCGGAATGTGATTAGACATTAAAATCACATGAAAAATTAAAATCATTGTACGGATTCCGAATAAACGTTATTGAAAAGAGAAAAAAAAATACTCTATTGGACTAAAAATTTAAAACCGGATTCTTTTACGAATGTGAAAATATCCCCACAAAACGTAAAATAATAATAAAAAAAAAAATCTCATAAAAAAATTTACGAAAAATTAAAAAATCGCAGAGGACAAAATTAATGATTTGTGTTTAAAGACTGAAACAGGATTTATTTTACGAATGTTAGAAAAATCGTTTCAAAACGCGTACAAACTAAAAAAAAAAAAAAAAAAAAAAAAAAAATCGCAGCAAAAAAATAAAAATTTGCAGAGAATCAAATTTATTATATTGGGTTAAAAGATTGTAGCTGGATTCATTTTACGAATTCGCGAACGAATTCAAATTCGCTATAACGAGTTCCGAATAAACATTATTGAAAAGAAGCCAACATCTATATATATATTTCTCTTACGTTGAGTGGAAATAAGGCTGAATTTCTAGCTTACAGTTTGGCAACAACCGTAGTTTCTAGAGCTCAGACTAGATTGCGTAAGATCAGTTCTGTCTCCAATATGGCGACCAGTGTGAGAGCTGTCAAACTCAAACTAGCAACTACTATTAAAATAAAATAACATGTACGTAATTGAGATGATTCCTCATTTTAATTATGAGTAATATCGTTAATTTCAAATGAATTCTCAACTCTTATTTAGAATTTATTTACGAATTTCCCTCACACGAAAATCGGAGAGAATAAAAATATTAACTGTCTTGATTGCACCTGCTGCCATCTGTTGCTATCTTGATAAAACTATTTTTTTTTTTTTTTTTTTTTTTTGCAAAAATCTATAATTATTTAAAACAGTAGCATGTCGAACAAAATTTAAACAATGATTGATGATATATATAAACTATCTTCTTATCACGTAGTGTTTTTTAAAATGAATTTAAGCCGTGCTGTACAATATTATAGATGCAATGAGTTTTAAACTAATTGTATTTCCAAGATCATTTTTTCATAGTATTTAAATTATTTATGCCCACTGGTAGCACCAACTAAATGCATTTTAAATTGTGTTTTCAAAGAAGTTTACAATTAGTTTTTTTACTTTAACAAAAATTGTCAATTTCATATGTTAAAATGATTTATGGTAGTACTTATTGCGGCAAGAGTTGCTGCAAAAACGAAAAGAGGCGAGCGAGCGAAGCGAACTGGGACCGCGTAGCGGTCTTAATGTGAATTTCTTAGCAATTCACGGAGGTTGACGAGCGTTATCGAGTAGGGGACTGACCCTCCTAGTTTACTATATTGGGCTAAAAGGTTGTAACTGGATTACTGTTACAGATGTTAAGAACTTCCACGAAACACGAAAAGAACCCCGCAAAAAGTCGCATGAAAAATTCGCGATTAAAATCAGTGAGTACAAAATGTAATCTCAGTGTTCAAAATTTAGTATAATGGGCTGAAAGATTAAAACTGGATTCCTTTTACGAATGTTTATAAAAATCGCAGCAAAATGCGAAAAAACGGCAAAATATCTCATAAAAAATTCCTGAAAAAATTAAAAATCTCAGAGGAAAAATTTTACAATAATGGGTTAAAAGGTTAAAACCAGATTCGTATCACAAATGTTAAAAAATTGCCGCAAAACGCGGAAAAACACTAAAAATCACAAAATTTACTACATCAGGCTGAAAAATTGAAACCAGATGTATGTTACGAATGTTTAAGAAAATCCCCGCAGAATGCTTAAAATCGCATAAAAAAAATTGGTGAAAAATCTAAAAATCGCAGATCACAAAATTTGCTAGATTGGGCTAAAAGATTGAAGTTGGAAAAAAAATCGCCGCAAAACGCAAAAAATCACATAATAAATTTGCAAAAAATTTAAAAATCGCAGAGTAGAAAATGTACTATATCTGCTGAAAAAATAAAACCAGATTTCTCGTACGAATGTTTAAAAAATTTCCCCGGAAAGATAAAAAACGCTAAAAATCACATAAAAATTTTGCGAAAATTTTTAAAAAGGCAGAGAACAAATTTTACTATATTGTGTTAAAAGATTGAAACTTAATTCCTAACACAAATGTTAAGAAATTGTCGCAAAACGCGAAAAAACGCTAAAAATCACATAAACATTTCGCAAAAAAATTCAAAAATTGCTATACGACGAATGTTTAAGAAAAATAGACTTTTTTGAAAAGAAGACAAAATGTTTTATATTGGGCTAGAAGATCGAAACTGAATTCCTTTTACCCAATATGATAAGATTGCTGCGAGGTCGTTTTTAACCAAGATACCACTGTATATACATGGGTATGTGTGCGTGCCCGCGTGTGTGTTTAATAAAATTTTGTGCCCCCCCAAAATTTTCGGTCACGCTACGCCTATGGTGGTGGCCAAAAGTTTGGACTTTTTTGAAAGTTTCATGATTTTCAGCTTCGTGTGCTTGTAGAATATATTAATTTTCACTTAAATACAAACGTTTATATATCAAATTGAAGGTAATTTAATTTAATAATAAAAACAGTATTACAATATCTGTATTACAAAAAAAGTTATGCTCATTTTAGTAGAACAAACAAACACAAATCGTTTTGAATAAGGACGTGTTTTGTAATAAAAGCGTACTAGCCAATCACAAACACTGTTCTGAGGACCAATCAAATGTCTGTAACTATAGTTTAGGTTATTTGGATGGTAAAAGAGTTATTGTTGTGGAAAAATTTTGCGGAATGATGCATATTAGTACAATTAAATAGAGTATTGCTGTTTTTGAATATTTAAAATCCTTTTTTTAATTAAACTAATTTTAAACAATGTCATCAACAAGAACTTATTGGACATCTACAAAAAGAAGCCAAATTGTCATATTGAGAGAAAATGGCCTCTCTTATGCTGAAATTGCAAGACAAGTTGGTGGTTCAGTGACTTGTTCTGGTGTACGAAAGTTCTGTTTACGTTATGAAAAAACGAAATCAGTGGAAAATATGGCCAAATCAGGCCGAAAAAAATGCACAAGTGCTACTGCCGATAGAAAAATTAAACGGCTATGCCTTCAAGATAGAAAAATTTCATCAGATGCCATTAGATGTGAAATGAATGCAGCGGGTATTGTAAGTTCAAGAACAATAAGAAGAAGGTTATCAGGATTTGGACTACAAGCTAGAATTCCAAGGAAAAAAACCACATTTAAATCAAAAGCAACGCAAAAAACGAGTTAAGTGGGCAAAAGAACACATTAAATGGTCAGAAAATCAATGGACGCAAGTAATCTGGAGCGATGAGAGTAAAATATCGCTCTTTGGTAGTGATGGTAGAAAATATGTGAGACGTAGAGTAGGAGAAGCACTTCATCCTGATTGCATTGAAGCAACTACAAAAAACCCAATATATGGTCATGATTTGGGTATGTATGTCTGCAGATGGTGTTGGCCGAATTCAAGTGATTGATGGTATAATGATATTCGGGGATCGTGATGAATATAAAAAGAAAACTTAATAAAAAGAGTGAATCACCAGCGACTGGCACCAGAGTGATTCCAAAAACCTAAAAATTTAGACTAAACATATATTCAACACTTTCCCCAAATACCGTCATAGGCGTGAACGAAAGTGGTAGTACAAAGAGATGTCATAAAAATATTACGTTGAATCTTAAGTTAAAATACATGTTATTATTTAGTAAAATTGAATAAGTGAAGTTATATTAGTATCACTGCTTGATCCTGGTGAAATGAAATATACAAAGAAAAAAAAGGAAAGACTCACCAGATTGAAGATACAGAGATGTTTATTTGGATTATCAATGTACCGAATTATCATAATAAATCAAATAAGCTTTCATATATTATCACCACAATTTTCATAATCATATCTATGATCCATTTAACATCACATTTATTTATATATTAAAATATGAAAGTTCTCAGTTCATTTTTAAATATTGATTTTAATTTTTACTTGATCTTTATCTTAATTAATATGGATAATCCTATACGTTTTAATATGGAAGTTCTTTGTCGAAGTTAAGTCTTGAAGAGGTTAATAATGTCTAAAAAAAATGGTAGCTGCAACTGGCGAACTAGAAGGAATGTTCTACAGATGAAAAGTTCGTTCGTTTAAATGATATAGAAAATCGGCACAAGGTGGATCTTTATATACCGGAACCTAATTGAAGAAACATGAATCTCATTAAATGCCTCACGACGAATATAAACGATATCTCATAGAACCGATGACTGACGAAGATGTTGCAAATCTATAGAAGGTGAACAGGATTTCGAACTATATGAACGAACTTGTGTTAAATCTGGAGAACTTTAAATGATGGCGTGACTTCACACAAAATTGGCTGTTGCTATCAGAAAATGGAATTGACGGTGAAATAGTATGACGGAGAGATTGCAATAACTGTATACTAAGTCCAGAGATAATACATCTTCGTTGTCGAAGAAGAATAAAAAAGCAGTTGACGCTCTGACGATTGTCCAGAGATAGTACATCTTCGTTGTCGAAGAAGAATAAAAAGGCAGTTGACGCTCTGACGATTGCACGCTCAACATATAGCTATCCGCTACCAGGCTAGAAGCCCAGCAGCCTGACAAAAAAAAATGGTCTTCTACATGCCGGTGTTTGGTAGAGAAGTGAGCTCACACGGCGCTTCCGAAAAATTGGAAAACTTACGATTTTAAAAATCCCTCCAATCAGATAGCAGCATTTCCCAACGATTACAAACTTAACTGTCGCGGTCGTGACACCACCTGATGGATTTTTTGAAGAAGCTCACCCACGCGGTCAAAGTTAAATATTAACTGTCTACGACACGTCATTGCAAATGTTCCATGAGCTTCCATCTGTCACCTTTAATCGGACTGATAATGACCTTGTCTCTCGTGAGTCACTGACCCAGATACAAATGCGCGGGAACTAGGAAATAACGCCTGCTTGTTTACCTGAAACATCTAAAAACTTGTCAATGGCGTCTCATCGCAAATCTTGACGATCATCAAAATAAAATAAACGAAAGTAATTAAAAATCTATAACTGCCAAACTTATGGATGAAAATAAATGAAATTTTAGCAATCTAAATAAAATTAAAAGTTCTTTCCACCAGAATATTTAATTTAAGAAATTTTGAAAAAGTAAATATTGTACTTAGAAATTTTTTTTTGAAACGATATATGGAAAAGTTCGTTATTCTGAAAGATTTTGCATGAATTAAAATAAATGAATTTGAACTTTCTGAAAAGAATAAAATTAGCAATTAACCATTTTTTAATCAATATTATTAAAAAGGAAATACACTATATTTTAGAATAATTTATTTTAGACTGTATATTATTTAAAAGTTAGAAAAAGTAAGTTAGAAATATTTTCTTTTTAGATAATTTGAAATGAAGTTTAATTAATATTGCAAAGTGAATAAAATGTAAATTAAATTTGGAATGAATATCCTAAAACATATGTAATGGAAAGATTCTGAAATTAATTTATACTCTCACCAAAAGTAAACAATTTAAAAAGAATGTTTGATTTAAAATGCAAAAATGAAATTTAGCTTAATTAATTTAAATAAATTTAATGAGTTTAATTAAATTGATGAATAAATTAAAGTTAAATATTAAAATCCTGAATAAATTAAGAGTCAAATTTTTAAATCATAACAGATGGCATCCTGAATGCCAAAAAATACATCGAAACTGTCCTGGAACCAAAATTGTTACCTTCCATCAGGGATCTCTTCCCCAACAACGCACCATTTATTTTTCAGCAGGATTCAGCTCCATGCCACACAGCAAAAGTATGCAAAGCATGGTTTCAAAATAAAGGCATAGATGTATTACCATGGCCAGGAAACAGCCCTGATCTCAATCCAATTGAAAAATTGGACTGATGATTGGTAAAATTTGTGGCGACGTTTGAAAATTCTTGTAAGAAAAAAACGTCCATCCAGTAAAAGACAACTTATTGAAGCTGTAATTGATTCTTGGCACAATGTGATTACGAAAGATGAACTCCAAACACTCGTTCACTCGATGAAAAGACGCTGTGAAGCTGTCTCAAAAAATAAGGATTATCCTACTAAGTATAGATTGTGTAAGTATCACTTTAAAAAAAATGCAAATCTAAGATAGATCTTACTATTCGTTGCATAACTTCTTTTGTAATACATATATTGTAATACTGTTTTTATTATTAAATTCTACATTGAATTAACTTCAATTTGATATATAAACGTTTGTATTTAAGAAAAAATTAATATATTCTACAAGCACACAAAGTTGAAAAACATGAAACTTTCAAAAAATGTCCACACTTTTGGCCACCACTGTACTTTATTATAACTTGCATAAGAAAGTGGGAAATTGATATTTTGGTGTACCTGAATAAAACATGCAAAATCTATAATACATTTACGAATATATCTGCAAATTTCAGGCATTTACGAAAGAAAATGAATTCGGGTATATATCAGAAAATAGTCCGTTTGGATCTAAGATATAAAAATTGTTAATGAAACCACATGAACAACCCTCAAAACAACATGACCAAGGACTAATAGTCACTGAAGATGACCCCCCCCCCCCTCTAAATGGAGGGCTGGATCCGCCTCTGGTTAAAATCTTATTGAAACTGTTGCGCTGTGAATGACATTTTATCACTTAAAATGTGACTGGTGGGAAAATAAAATAAAATATAAAATTTAGAAATATTTTATAAGTAATATATATATATATATATATATATATATATATATATATATATATATATATATATATATATATATATATATATATATATTTTTTTTTAAAGAAAACTACATAAAAAAATTAAATTGAAAATTTTAACTTACTGATGAAAAATCATGCCAATGCATTCATTCCATATAGCTGCCAACTTTCCGGGATTTTTAAAAGTCAAATAAACATATTTGAATCGCATATTTTATTTAATAGATGAAAACAAATAGTAATCAAACTACTACCACGTTGAAACAAGACACATTGAATTAAACAAGTTTTCAGGTACACACAGTACGTTTATTTGATTAAAAAAAAATCCAGAAGGTTGGCCCAGAAGTTAATTTTATATCCATAGAAATAACATTAAAGAGGAGAATTTTAGATCTGAATAACGAGTGATATGCGGGCCCTAACTGTGAGGCAGGTTACATTTTTTAGGTAGATTTCGTAAGAAATACTACCTATTACATTCTCCCCTAAGTTGGAATTGCTGAAATATTTTTGCGGATCTACACCGATCATGACTCATGGAACCCAAAATCAACCCCCAGTTCAAAACTTTATCTATCTATTTATCTATATCACTTTTTTATGGACACGATAGCTTCCATAATTCTGCACAAATTTCTTCCAAACTCATACATAAAATCAAGCGACATAAAATGTCGGTCAGGTTCGTTAATGGGTAAAATCGAATCAGGAGGAGGGGGGGGGGGCAAGTGGGGAGGCTTTTTGTGAAAACATAAAAAAAACCCCATAACTTCTTAATTTTGATACATATCGAATCCGTTTAAGGTTATTATTACTTCTAGGAAAAGGGTAAAATATTTATCTATGACAGAATTTTGGATTTCATTAAAAATGACCCAAGGGGGGGGGGGAAATAGGGGTATCAGAAGAAAAAAATTCATAACTTCGTCAATTCACAAGATATCAAATCCGCTTAAATTTATTATAAATCTTCTTAATATTATCTACAACTTTTATATTGACAAGTCTTTTATATGACCAACGCTTACGGCAAAAGAAAAAATAAATAAATAAAATGAAATAAATTAAAAACAAAAAAATTCCTGCTTTCTCCGCCTGCAGGCAGAGGTATATTTCGAAGTGGACGCTATCAACTGCCGCATCATGGCAAATATAGGTCTTTCTTCTGCAATTCCCAATAAACAGGCGCCCCACGGTCTGCGTTTTCGAAATCTACCTGTGCCTGTAGGCCGAGCCGTCAGGGATTTTTTTCTTTCGTTTTAATGTATAATGTGTAAATTCAGAATTTTTAGTTTTTTAACTTTAAAACTATACATATATATAATAACAACAACAACGAAATGGCTTCCTGTTTAGTTTGTATTAGAGCTCCTATAGTACCTATAGGTTGGTTGGTTTATAACGGCCAATTATCTACTCAAGTTATATAGGCCCTAGGGGAGGGTGCCCTCCGTGGAGGTCTTTCTAAGTAATTCTAACCCGTATTTACGGCAAGGTTCGAAGAAAACCACTAGTACTTATAGCTGCCCTAACTAATAGCAGCCAGTGTCGACCAAATTGCTAAAAAGGGAGGCCTTCAGGCAGGGCTCGACTTACACTACCTAGAGTTCTGGGGCAAGCATTAATAGAGGGGCACCGTTTATCTATTCATTGAAAATTTTCATGAATTTTGCTGAAGTGACTAATACTAAACTTCTTATACCTATTGTATGTATACATAAATTTCGTACTAAGTACACCGCAAAAAAAGTGTTGATTTTACAGTATAATACTGACATCCCAGCTGCTTAGTATTATACCGTAAAATTAACAGTAATAAACAGTAAAATAAGCATCAGTAATACGCTGCCGCGCAAATTTTACGCTATAATACTGGCAGCTGGGGTGCTAGTATTGTACTGTAAAATCAACATTCTTTTTCTGCAGTGTACTATTCGCATCTATATACAGGGTACCTTAAGAAACACGGTTATAACCTTAAGAGACGATAGAATAATATCATTTTTTTCGAGGGGGGAGGGGGTTGTAGGAGTACAAGAGCAAATGTGAGCTGTTAAAATTATGTTAAATACAAGTCTTTCAGGCATTCTTGGCTATTTATCGTAAAATCATAACATTTTCTACCACAGTATAAAATTTAATCTTTGTATTGCATCAACTTGTGTTTGGGTGATTCCATCATATGGTGCAAGAATGAATTTATACTTATAGCAACAAATTTCAACACGTGTTATGTTATTACTGCATTTCTCATGCACTAAAGGGAAGACTTTTGAAGGGAAAGTGGCTGGGATTATCGTGCTCGTACAAAAAAAAAAAAAAAAAAAAAAAAAATCCTAATAACATTGCATAATTTAACCTGCGCCGCTATGCGAATTCAGCACAAGCTCCTCATTTTGTGGCCAGAATGCAACTGGGCTTAGCGGCAGTGTTGAATTCAGGGGGTGGGCCGAAGGGGGGGGGGGCGGGACATTCCTCTCCGGAGCATTGAAATGTGCCCCCCGCCCCCCCTGGAAGATTTGAGATTTTATGATTTTAATGGTTAAAAATTGCAATTTCCTCCCCGGAACTCTGTAATCTCCCCCCCCCCCCCCCCTGAGCCACAAAAATCCCTCCCGAAGAAAAGTGTCTGGATTCAACACTGCTTAGCTTCCCCATCAGCCTTGGAAAATTTCCACTTCCCTTTTTGCCGCCCCAGCAAGCCAAGTTTACAAATTTTCAAACTCTATCTTTTAAATCTATCCGGTTTCTTACTTTATGGAAGCAATGAATAAATCAATTATCTAAATCCTCCTCCAAAATGCCTCCTCTCCCCTTTGCTTCCTCCAAGATAACAAATTTTAAACCTTTAATTTTGTGAAAAAAAAACTCTGAAACTCTAAATTTGTGAAAAAGTTTGCTCCGAAATAGACTTCTACAACACTTTTAAGACACTAGAGTAATATTTTAAGTAAATAAATATTGAATTGATATAGTGGTAACAATAATTAAATGACAAATATCATAGTATAACGAGTTTACTACTTTCTTCTATCTGTACTACTAATACAAGAAAGTATTGTAATCGAAAAATTTTTCGACCCTTTTTTTTTTTTTTTTTGACGAATTTGCAAGCTTGTAGGGTCATAGATCCCAAAAAACTTGTTTTTATAAAATGTCTGTCTGTCCGTACGTGTCCTCTTTGTATCATCGAAAACTGTATGAAATTATGCATAGAATTGAACTAATTTTTCATTTGTATGTTTTTGGCTATGGCCAGCAGGTCCTAGTTGAATTCCGCCGGAAGGGGGCGCTTTGGTAGCGATTTTTGTTGTTCGATTTTCGGGACGATTTTCGGGGCGCGATAGCTGTTAAAACACACGCACACACACACGCATACATATATCTATTATATACTGAATCATCCAATTGTCCAATCTAGGTTTAATTTGTATATTTGTAATAAGCAAATATTTTCTTGCTTTTTGATATATTACCCGTTGATTAAGATTCCCCCCCCCTCCCCCCCACACACATACTGTATGGTTTTGAAACATTTATTGGCAAGTAATTTGAAGTTCAGTAAAAAAATAATTACGTTTTTTAAAGTATTAACGTGTATGAGATAGAAGAAAGTTTTGGGATTTGTCACTTCCGACTAATTTTAAATCAATATAGATGTCGTAGGCTAATTGGGAAATCCGGCTCTTTGCAAACAGCCTAGGCTCTTTGCAAAGAGCCGGTCTAATTAGAGAATCATTTCCCTTTTCCCAATCAGCCTGATGTTTTTCAGGCTTATTGCAAAGAGCCTAATAGCGTTAGGCTAATTGAAATATGGCCATACTTATTTAGAAAATGAACAGTTCTTTGTCAAAATATGGTAGTGTACCCAACTCGAACCTGAAAATTCCATTCGAAGTCGATCCGAACCCAACAGAAAAATTTCATCGGATCGTAACCCGATCCTAAAAGGACAAAATAAATTTCTTCTAGTCGCAACCCGACCCGAACCAGAAAACTCAAGTTAACCCGAAATCCGACACGAACCCGACAAAAAAAATCATCGAACGTAACCCGATCCGAATCCGACAAAATAAATTCCTTCATGTCGCAACACGACCCGAACCTAAAAATTCGATGTTAACCAGTAACCCAACCAGAACAAGATATAAAAATTCCATCTAACCGTAACCAGATCCGAACCCGATAAAATAAATTCCTTCGTGTCGTAAACCGACCCGAACCAGGAAAAAAAATTCCATCGAACCGTAACCCGATCCGAACCAGAAAAATAAACTTCGTCGTCATACAACCCGAACCGAAACTGAAAATTTAAGTTAACCCAAAACCAACCCGAACCTGAAAATTTAATTTAACCCGAAACCTAACCCAAACTGAAAATTGAAGTTAACCCGAAACCCGAACCCGTCAAAAAATCCATCGAACTGTAACCCGATCCGAACCCAACAAAATAAATTATTTCGTGTCACAACCTGATCCAAACCAGAAAATTCAAGTTAACCCGAAACCCGACCCGAACCCGATAAAAAAAATCTATCGAACCGTAACCCGATCCGAACACGACAAATTAAATTTCGTCGTCACGCAACCCAATCCGAAACTGAAATTTTAAGTTAAACCAAAAACCGATTTGAAACTGAAAATTTAATTTAACCCGAAACCTAACCCAAACCTGAAAATTAAAGTTAACTCGAAACACAAAGTCGAAACGCAACCCGACCCAAAACTGAAAATTGAAGTTAACCCGAAACCCGAACTCGTCAAAAATTTCATCGAACCGTAAACCGATCTGAACCCCGTTAAATAAATTCCTTCGTGTCACAACCCGATCCAAGCCAGAAAATCCCAGTTGATCCGAAACCCGACTGGAACCCGATAAAAATATCCATCGAACCGTAACCGATCCGAACCCGATAAAATAAATTCCTTCGTGTCGCAAACCGACCCGAACCCGAAAATAATAGTTAACCCGAAACCCAACCCGAATCAAGAAAAAAATTACATCGAACCGTAACCCGATCCGAACCCGAAAAATAAATTTCGTCGTCACGCAACCCGAACCGAAACTGAAAATTTAAGTTAACCCAAATCCGACCCGAACCTGAAAATTTAATTTAACCCGAAATCTAACCCAAACTGAAAATTGAAGTTAACCCGAAACCCGAACCCGTCAAAAAATCCATTGAACCATAACCCGATCCGAACCGGACAAAATAAATTCCTTCGTGTCACAACCCGATCAAAACCAGAAACGAAGAAATTTATTTTGTCGGGTTTGGATCGGGTTACGGTTCGATGGATTTTTTATCGGGTTCGGGTCGGGTTTCGGGTTAACTTGAATTTTCTGGCTTGGATCGGGTTGTGACACGAAGGAATTTATTTTGCCGGGTTCGAATCGGGTTACGGTTCGATGAAATTTTTGAGGGGTTCGGGTTTTGGGTTAACTTTAATTTTCAGTTTCGGGTCGGGCTGCGTTTCGACTTTGTGTTTCGAGTTAACTTTAATTTTCAGGTTTGGGTTATATTTCGGGTTAAATTAAATTTTCCGATTCAAACCGGTTTTTGGGTTAACTTAAAATTTCAGTTTCGGATCGGGTTGCGTAACTACGAAGCTTAATTTGTCGGGTTCGAATCGGGTTACGGTTCGATAGATTTTTTTATTGGGTTCGGGTCAGGTTTCGGGCTAACTTGAATTTTCTTGTTTGGATCGGGTTGTGAGACGAAAGAATTTATTTTGTCGGATTCGGATCGGGTTACGGTTCGATGGATTTTTTTGTGTGTGTTCGGGTCGGGTTTTGGGTTAACTTCAATTTTCTGGTTCAGAGAGGGTTGTTTGACGACGAAAATTATTTTGTCGAGTTCGGATCGGTTTACGTATCAATGGATTTTTATTTATCTGGTTCGGGTCGGCTTTCGGGTTAACTTCAATTTTCAGGTTCGGGTCGGGTTGCGAGACGAAGAAATTTATTTTGTCGGGTTTGGTTCGAGTTACGATTTGATGGAATTTTTTTCCTGGTTCGGTTTGGGTTTCGGGTTAAGTATTATTTTCAGGTTCGGATCTGGTTATGGTTCGATGGAATTTTTATGTCTTGTTCGTGTTCGGTTACTGGTTAACATCGAATTTTTAGGTTCGGGTCGCGTTGCGACGTGAAGGAATTTATTTTGTCGGGTTCGGATCGGGTTACGGTTCAATTTTTTTTTTGTCGGGTTTCTTTTTTGATTTCGTGTTAACTTGATTTTTCTGGTTCGGGTCGGGTTGAGACTCGAACGAATTTATTTTGTCCTTTTAGGATCGGGTAACGGTCCGATGGAATTTTTCTGTCGGGTTCGGGTCGACTTCGAATGGAATTATCAGGTTCGAGTTGGGTACCACACCATACTTTGACAAAGAACTGGTCATTTTCTAAATAGGCATGGTTCAATTAGCCTAACGCTATCTAGGCTCTTTGCAATGAGTCTAAAAAATGTCAGGCTGATTGAAAAATAAATGACCGTATTCCAGTTAGCCTAACGCTGTCTAGGCTCTTTGCAATAAGTACATACTGATTGGGAAAAGGGAAATGATTCTCCAATTAGACCGGCTCTTTGCAAAGAGCCTAGGCTGTTTGCAAAAAACCGGATTTTCCAATTAGCCTACGACATAAACATATTACCCTTTGATTGTTTGCAAAAAGATTGGCAAAAGCAAAGAAGGAAAGCTTTTATGTATGTAAATTAAAGCAAACTAACTACTAGCCAATATATAAATAAATGAGGAAGTAAAACTTAGAATTTATAACAAGGATTCCATATGCATTGTCAATATAGCCTTAATTAAAATTATGCACAGAGTAATTAAGCCTTGCGCGGTAGCGCAAGGCTTATTTATTTCTATATATAGTAGTTAGTAGTAGAGTATAGTTAGCACATCAAAATAAACTGGCAACAATAAATGATATAAGCACTTATATAAATTGTCGCATGAAGTAAAATTTTAAGTGTTAAAAGATATTTGATTATTACTTTGTTAAAATATAGCCAGAATCAATGACGGGAGGATGAGAGTGGGGGGGGGGGGGGGGGGGGGGGAGTTGTATACTACATCTATATCTTATACCTAAGTGTTTTAATACTTTATATGCAGTAGTAACATTTTCTACGATTTATATTGAATAGAAAATTAAACATAACAACCGTTATTTTTCTTTCCAAACAACATCGTCACGACTGGAAGCGTCTAGAAAATGACGTCATTTTCATACAAGAGAGAGCGGGGAATGGCGGTCACTTTAAAAATCTACTTGTTTCTGTGAATATCAGATCTACAGAGCGCTATTATTTTAGCATCCCCTGAGACAAATGCTGGAAACACCGATCCAGTGGCATTAGTTGCTTTTGAAAATTAACATTTTTGCCGCCAACGTTCCACAGGTGGAACATAAACTATGTGATACTGTATCGTTTTAAGTATTTGTTTGAAATTTTAAATAGATCTTTTTAAATATATGTTATAACGTATTATAAAGTATTGTTGAATAATTTTTGTGGTACCCACCCTAGAGCTTGTTGAAATGCAACAACAAACAACGGTAAATGTAGTAGGTTGTGCTTTTTACGCTATCTTATACCTTTAGAATTCAAATGTGAGTGCTCTGATCATGGTTATTGTATTGTTTACTATTTTTTTAAATGAATTTTTAGGTTTAAAATAATGATTTATTTTATTTTGTTTTTGTTTTATGCTCATTTGAATGCCAATGCCTCACATGTGGAACGTTCAATATGTGGCGGTTCAGAGTACAAAATTATTTTATTCTTCTTATTATTATTAGAATTTTGATCATTTTTATGCAGTTTGGTGTAATGCTAGATATAGTAAAATTATTCTAAATAGTTTAAATAAATAGGGTGCAGCTAGTCCAGATAGGCCCAAATTAGAATAAATTGGCCATAATTAGGTTAAATAGGGTTTTACTGTGGTAACTGTAGCCAAATAGGATAAAATTAGTCTAAATAGGCTAAAAAAGTGTAGCTGGTCTAGATAGACCCAAATTAGAACAATTGGGCCATAATTGGGGTAAACAGAAATTTATGGAATGTTGGCGGAACGAATAACAATCGTAAATTTAAGGCGAATTTTAATTTCCAAACAACTATGGTAAATACTACTTTTACTATGGTAACTAGCTAAATAGGCTGGTACTACACTTGATATTGTAAAATTAGTCTAAATAGGCTAAATAGGGTGCAGCTAGTCTACATAGATCCAAATTAGAACAATTGGGCCATAATTAATAGCCCAGTCAAATAAGGATACAACCTCAGAATGAAAGATAACAAGCTGAAAATTTGCAAAACTCTTTGTTTTGACATTCTAAAGGTAAGCTAAAAAGTCTCATATAATCTCGTGTCCGCGTCTCGAGATATTCAAGGTCAAAGGTCAAGAAAATCGGTTTTTTACTTATATCTCGAAAACTGTGCATTTTATTAAAAGAAATCGAATTACAAAATTAAAGTAGATAAAATTTTCTATAACATACATATATTATCTTTAATTTTCTGACAAAGGGTTTAGGCACTAGAGCGCGCTGAAGAAAGACAACTTTTTGACCTTCAGACCAAAACGAGAGAAACTTCATCTTTCACGTTCGATTTCTCAAACACTATGCATTTTATCGAGAAAACATGTTACAAAATAGAAGGAGGCAACATTTTCTACGAAATTAATAAATGAACTTTAATTTTCTGACAAAATTTTTAGGCGCTAAATAGCGCTGAAAAAAAAGCGACTTTTTGACCTTTGAGTCAAAAAACTAGAGAAACCCACCTTTCCTACCCTCAATTACCAAAAACTAGGCATTTTATTGAATAACACCAGCTACAAAATTAATGTAGATAATATTTTCTGCAAAATGCCTATATTAACTTTAATTAGTTTTTGGCCCTCTGGCCTAAAAGGGAGAAAAACCCACTAAAGATTTTTTCTTATATTTCAAATGATATTTGAAGCTATTACAAAACTTGTAGAGAATAAAATTATCTGCAAATTTAGTCTTAATTAGTTACATTATTTACTTATTAATAAATATTAATTATAAATAAGAATTAATTATCAATAAATTTGAGAATATTTTGTTAAATTATGTATAAATAATAACATATTGAAATGACTTTTTATGCATTGTAATTACATTTTTATTTATCATAAGATTATCAAATCTATTATATTTTGTTTAAGTTAAATTATAAGGCGATTATTACCTCTGATTATAAATAGCAGGCATACAGCTTACATTTCCTCTTGTTCGTCGTCGTCTCCTTCTTCTGGTTGCCCATATAAAATTTCCAAATCGTTATCATCATCCTCGCTGTCTGTAATACTTGGCTCTAAAACCTCAAGAATCCCAGGTACTTATTCACTTTCTTCATCAAGATCATTTGGATATGACGAAGCGTTGAGACATGCTTGTCCGTTACACTGGCCACAAACTGAGGAGCATTGCAACCCTACATAGCCTTTCTTGCAATTGCAGAAGATCGTACTGAGTAGTTCTTCTGGGGCTGAAGGTAATAATGTTGTTGTGGGTTCCAGGATCTCGTTTTGTATTACCCATCCCCATTCTCTGGGTTCTAAATCTTTCCCTAACCAAGTTTGGATCTGATAGTAGACACGATAAATATGCTGTCGAGCTGCTGCACTTGTTGGTGGAAGAGATGATAATTGCACCGGTTTATTGAGTTTTGTTGATTTAATGAATTGTGTGTACCTAAATTTGTCAATACTATGTTCTGATTTTGGAGCATTATATATTGCTAAAAGAACACGTATTCCATTTTCAAATAATGTGTTTGGAGGGCAGTTGTCTTCCTGAAACAATTGAGCTGATTCGTACAAATTGGAATGTTTCTCGAACATTTTTATAATTGTCAGTTTTCCTTTTTTAAACAGCGCAGATGTTGTGTCACATCCAACTGATAGCGTGCAAAAATAAAATATGTTCTTTAGAACGAGGATATTTGTCGAAGATTTTAGATGAATACATTCGTGTCTCCTCATCGCCTTTACTCATTTAAAAAAAAAGGATTTCTCGATGATGTGACTGTGTTCGTCCTATTAAAATAACTAACAGATCAACATCTTCTCCAACTATGACGGCGATCTTTTGATGTTTCGATTCTTCAATGGCTGTTTCGATGATGAGGGTATCAACATCATCTCTGGCTTGTTTTGTAGGGATGTTAACAGTTTTTAACTGCTCAATAAGCGTTTCAATAAAGTTTTTTTTATTGCACCGGTTCGAAAATAACTTTTCTTGGCTGATTGGCACAATCATTGTCAGAACGAACTTCGTAAAATGCTGAAAAAGCAACAGTTCTTCTGAGTTGTTCCATTGCTTTTATATTTTTACTGTTATCTGAATAACCGTCGAATACAACTACAATATTTGAACCAAAATGTATTTGCAAATATTTGATGTATTTCTGAAGAATAATTGAGAAAGTATCGTCTTTGCTCCATATGACGCGATGTAGAAGAAATCCACCATCGATAATGTAAGTCACATTATCTTCATCCAACTCAATATTAAGAGGTTCCATATTGTTATACAATTTTGCTTTTGTAGTTTTTCGCATGCCCGCATTATCAAAAAAGCGATGTTGGGTATGGACTTAATTCATACTGCAGGTATTCTTTGAGATTATGTTCAAACTTTTTGTTTACTGTTATTCTTTGGAAGAGTAGCAATGGATCGACAGCAACTTTGCAGTTATTTACCTTGATGGATTTGTTAACTGCAGAAATTGGAAGAACATTGTCTGCTTTCTTTAATTTAATTTAATTAAATTTCAAACCAGTTATTTTGACCATTGCTTTAAGACCAATATTTCAAACACCATTTGAAGCGTAAGAAACAATCTTGAAGGATGTTTCTCTTGTTTTGGCAGAAGACTTTAAACTAGCCCTTTTTCAGCGCGCTTTAGCGCCTGAACTCTTTGTCAGAAAATTAAAGTTACTTTTGCAATATTTAGATAATGTTGTAGACTTTAATTTTGTAATTAATGTTCTTTGATAAAACGAACAGTTTTCGAGTAATCGAAGGTAGGAAAGGGCCGTTAATCTTGTATTGGCTGGAAGGTCAAAAAGTCGTTTTGTTTTCAGCGCTATTTAGGGCCTAAACATTCCGTCAGAAATTAAAGTTAATTTATGAATTTTGTAGAAAATGTTGCCTACTTCAATTTTGTAACATGTTTTCTCGACAAAATGCATAGTGTTTGAGAAATCGAGGGTGAAAGATGAAGTTTCTCTCGTTTTGGTCTGAAGGTCAAAAAATTGTCTTTCTTCAGCGCGCTCTAGCGCCTAAACCCTTTGTCAGAAAATTAAAAATAATATATGTATTTATAGGACATTTTATGTACTTTAATTTTGTAATTGGATTTTTTTTAATATCATGCACAGTTTTTGAGATATAAGTAAAAAAACGATTTTCTTGACCTTTGACCTTGAATATCTCAAGACGCGGACACGAGATTATATGAGACTTTTTAGCTTACTTTTAGAATGTCAAAACAAAGATTTTTTCAAATTTTCAGCTTGTTATCTTTCATTCCGAGGTTTACCCCTTTTTTCACCTTATTTGACTGGACTATAAGGTAATTGGGAGTAAATACGGTTTTACTATGGTAGATAAATAGTCGGATACTATGCTTGACAGGGTAAAACTAGTATAAATAGGGTGCAACTAGTCTAAATAGGCCCACTTTACCTTGTTTTAATATGCATCCCAGGTAAAAAAGTCAGCGAAAAACCTTTAAAAAAACCTTAAGGAAAACTGAAGGTATTTCGGACAAAAATACCTTCAGTTTTCCTTAAGGCAAAAGACCTGTACTTTCCCTTCACTTTTTTGTCCGAAATACCTTCAGTTTTCCTTAAGGCAAAGACCTGTACTTTCCCTTCACTTTTTTGTCCGAAATACCTTCAGTTTTCCTTAAGGCAAAAGACCTGTACTTTCCCTTCACTTTTTTGTCCGAAATACCTTTAGTTTTCCTTAAGGCAAAAAACCTGTACTTTTCCTTTATTTTTTTTGTCCGAAATACCTTCAGTTTTCCTTAAGGCAAAAAACCTGTACTATTCCTTCACTTTTTTGTCCGAAATACCTTCAGTTTTCCTTAAGGCAAAAAACCTGTACTTTTCCTTCACTTTTTTGTCCGTAATGCCTTTACTTTTCCTTTAGACAAAAAACCTGTACTTTTTATATGCAGAAAATATATATATTTTTAATAAGACTCTCTTACAATCTTTTGCACGGTCAGTGTTAAAATAAATAGTGCATTAGCATACAGTATTATGTTGTTGGTATAGTTGAAAAGAACCAATTTGTGAACATTTCCAAGTATTTTAAACATTTTAGAAATCTCCTTAAAAAAAAAAAAAAACTTCAAAGGGAGAAGTAGTAATTTTCAAACGTTTCTTTTTTAAAGTTTTAAAATTAAAATTTAACATTTAACCTTAATTTTTAGGGTTTTTTTTTTTTCCATTTTGCTAAAGTATTAAAAAAATTATGAAAATGTGTCAGCAAAATTTTTGCTAAAAAGCAAAAATAGAAAAACAAATTATAAAAGTTAAAACGTTCTAATTCTTATGCAAATGTTTGCAGAGGAATAATTATGTAGTGTTGAATTCAGCGGGTGACCTGGGGGGGGGGAAATCTCCCCTGGAGCATTGAAATGTCCCTGCCGAAAGATTTGAGATGTTATACTTTCAATGATCAAAAAGTGCAATTCCCCCCCCCCCCCCTGGAGCGCAGAAATCCTTCCTGGGGAAAGATGTCTGAATTCAACACTGATTATGTAACATCTATTGTAATTTAGATTTCAGCTTTTCTCAAAGTACTCACCCCCCCCCCCCCCCCACACACACTCTAAAAAATCTTTTTAGCAGAGCAGCGGAGTTGGTGGAAAAAATGATTGACTCTGGGATGGCGAAAGTACTAGTATTGCCTGTTGGTTCCTATTATTATTCAGATTGCTTCATTGCTGTCATTTGTTTTGAAATAGTAATAGTAGCTTTATTAAATTTGTTATTAAATAAAGGAAATATTACTATTTTAAAAAAGTGGCAGCAATCAATTAATTGGAATTAAAAAACCCGTAACTAGCAACACTGGAACTACTGGCACATTCCTGTTTGATCTTGAAGCATATGATATACATATCAACCGATTTTTTTTTTCTTTCTTTTTTCCCTCGTTTCATTTCTTTGAATATGGGTGTAAGCTATAATAGGTAGTCAAGACCAGGACCCAGTTACTGCAGTGGCAAACTTCCAGAAATATTTTTGTATAGGTGTCACCTTTTTAAACGCAGGATTTTTTAAATTTTAAATAAGGCAAAAATACTCTTATAAAATGCCTGCAGAACTTTGTCCCTGCATTAATCGGCACTGATCAAGACTGAAAATATTTTGAACATCCTCCCCCTCTTATCAGATACTCTATGCACACTCGCACAAAAACACAACTTGCATTAAATTTTTAAAATTTAATTATGTCAAAACTGTGCAACAACTGTACGTAAAATATTTTTGTATGTGTAAATTACAATTGAAAAGTTAAATTTGAAGGTATTAGATAGAAACAACAGTTGAAATCTAATAAATCTCCAAAATTTACTTTGAACAACACACACAAAAATCTATTAGTTGAATCCAAACATATTATGTTGATATGTCGACCAAAATATTTTATGCCAAATATAGTAATAGTATAAAATGCCTGCGGAACTAAATATTGCATAAGTGTCTTACAAGTAACCATATTTTGCATTACCTCAGGTTCTGCAAACTCCAAAATATGGGCGAAAGGATGTTTAATTTTGGCTGTATATCTATTCCTGCAGACCCCAAAAATAGAAGGCAGAAATTTTACAGTTTAAGTGTCATTTGGGGTCTCCAGAACTGAAAAATTATGAGGGAACACAAGAAAAATAAAAGTGAAAATTCTACTATTTTGGCATTAATTCTGTTTTCTTCATAAAAAAGGGCAAAAATTTTATATTTTCAACATCATTAATTGTACAATTTTGGGTTCTACAGACCCGAAAAATTCAAATATTGATATCTAAAGAAGTAAATAAAATGGAAATTTATTATTTCAGATCCCGCTGACTTGGAAAGAAAATGCAAAAAGTTGTAATTTTGCACTTATTCTGTGTCCTACAGACCTGAAAAATTCTGATGTAAGGGAAGAAAATTAAAGATGAAAATTTTACTATTTCAGAAATAATTTGGTGCTGTGAATTTCCCTATTTCATCATTATTTTGGGTACCGCAGACACAGGAAAAAAAATAGGGAGAAAATTTAAAATTTTGGCATTACTCCTGGTCTCAAAGACACCTGAATAATCTGAGGGAAAACAAGACAAAAAAACAGGGAAAAAGATTTCCATTTCAATGATATTTCGGGTTCTGTGGACTCCAAAAATTGCAGAAATTTCCAATTTTTACATTACCTCAGGTTCTGCAAACTCCAAAACATGCGAGACAAGACTACATACTAAATATAAAGTATCAACTAGAGTTTTCCAATAAAAACAATTTTCATATATTATATGCTGTACATTGAACAGTATATTGGGTCTGTTTAACATTTTTCTTCACAACCGATTGTTGACTTTCGCAGTGCCTTACTGCGACAAATTGCCCGATTTCCCAGCTCCTCCTCATGCGATGGAAACGCTCATTTTTTCCTGCAACTGACTGATAAAATGAGATTTTTGTTGAAAACTGATCAACAAATTTCACAGTTTCATTCTGTGACAAATTGACAAAATATCAGATTCGCCTTTTGCGGCTGAAAAAAATTGGGTTTTACTACGACCAATTGATAAATTTTGACATTTTCCTTCGCAACCGATTGACAGCTTTCGCAGTTTCATTCTTCAACAAATTGATGAAATGCCTGATCCCCCCCCCCCTCCTCATGCAATGGAAAAACTGATTTTTTCCTGAAACAGACTGGTAAAATTCGAGATTTTTGTTCACCACCAATCAACGAATTTCAGTTTCATTCTGTGACAAATTGACAAAATATCAGATTCCCTTGTGTGGCTGAAAAAATTGTTTTTTCCTGCAACTAGTTGAAAAATTTTGACATTTTTCTTCGCAACTGATCAGACTTTTACAGTTTTATTCTAGAACAAATTGATGAAATGACCCCGACTCTCCCCCTCTTTGTGAAACTAAAAAAATTGTCTTTTTCTGCGACTGATGGATAAAATTTAAGATTTTTCTTCACTACTGATCGACAAATTTTGCAATTTCATTCTGTGGCAAAATGACAAAATACCCGATTGTTCTTGTACAACTGAATATATTCATTGTTTTTTTTTTGCAACAGACTGATTCACTTTGAGATTTTTCTTTGCAAACGATCGACATACTTTGCAGTTTCACCCAGTGGAAATTAATGCAATTCCTGATTTTCCCTCCCCCTTCCCCCACACGACTGAAAAATTTGTTTTGTTTTTTTCTGGTGGCCAACTGATAAATTTTGAGATTTTTTTCCGCAACCAATCAAAAAATTTTGTAATCTTTTTCCTAGTACTGATCAGCAAATTTCATGATTTTTCACTTTCAACTGATTAACATATTTTGCGATGAAAAAAAAATGAGAGGTCGTGTCAAAATGAGCAATAAGAGCCATCAGCAGGGTTGTTATGATTTACCCCAACCCAAAAAACCTGGGTGGGTTTTTTCTGAAGAAACCCAGGAAAAAACCCAACTGGGTTTTTTCAAAATTTCAACTTTAAATTACATAGGTAATATATTTCTTAATGTCAGTACACCAGTCGTAAAGTTTATCACCCCCCACCAAAAGGGAAAAAAGTCTTAATTCTTCCAATGACAATTTTTAAAACAAATAATTGTAACTTAATTATCTATAAGTTTGTGTAACTGTCACAAACACAAAAACTAATTTTTTTTCCCATTAAAAAAAATACTTTGATATATAATCCTGAAGTTGAAACTCGTAACAAAATACCACATATGCTGAGAATCCTAATTTAATGATGTAGACATGTAGAATTATTTGGTTTATTCTATTAATTAGTTATAATAAAAAATACTTTACAGCAAAATTTTTTTTTTCCAGTTCTGCGAATTTTGTTATATTCAGTTTCAATTGTAAAAAATTTTGCTGAATTAAATATAAACGACCACCCAACTTAATCCAATAACAACATAAACTAAGGCTAAGGGAAAACCGAAATTTCCTATTTACCTCGGGCTGAGAAAATGTTACTTACTGTGCCTAAGAAAGAATATAGCAACACATTTTGAAATGCAAACAACTCAAAAAAAAAAAAAAAAAAAAAAAAAATCTTGCAATCCATCATTAATCAATATGTTTCAGAATGAAATTTTTCTAGAGAAAATATTTGTTATATATAGGCAATCACTTCAATTAAAATGAATAAAGATACTTTATCCTTAACAAAATATTACAGCATATGATAATTTCATTGTTAAAACTATTACTAATAATCAAATAATAATCTCAAAACATAATTTTGGTTATTGTCATTGATTTATATATTTTTGTAATCAATTAGTTACTTTAAATTGTATTTAGTAGTAAGTACATTTTTTTTTTCAAACATTCTGAACCACCTGTAACTTAAAAAACCCTGATAAAACCAAGTGGGTTGGGTTTTTTCTGAAAAAACCTGGGCATTTAACAACCCTGGCCATCAGGCACATAAAATATTTAAAAAGGTCTGCCGGGTGCAAAAAGTTAAAAAAGGATGTTGGCACTGCACCCTACCCATATGCTAGAGTCAATATTATTCTAGAGAAAGTGATACTTTTTGACTGGCGAGAATGTAAATACAGAAATTGACACGAAAATAAAATTTATGACACTTCTACACAAAACAAATGAATCTGCTTAAAGCGTAGAAGATTCTCACCCATATACAGAGCAATTCTTTTTAACAATTGTTTTGTATACATCAATTACATTTCAAAAAATAAAATAAATTACTTACCGATGAACAGGCGTGCAGAAAATGTTTTTACTCCGAACATTTCCCCCAATCCATATGAAAATTTCCCCAAATTAAATTCTGTATTACGGTAGGTAGTAGGTATAGAAAATTTGCAATATACAAGTCACCTCGTTAAAAACCTATAGACTGAACTTGTAATATGTCTAGTTATTGGAAAGGTATGTTAATGCATGTAAGCTTTAATCTAATTCTTATGCCTAATATTTATTAATAAATGTACAATTTTAACCAACAAATACAATGTTTTTGATTACCTTTTCTGATAAATTGTCAATTATTGAGAAACTGCAATCTTACACTGTCTTTGTGGTCACTTTTCATGTTTTGTAGATCTTGAGTCCGTCTCTTAGAGAAAATCTAGTGAAATGAGAATTTCCACCATGAAAATGATGTCTGTTTAAGGATGCTTTTAATAATTCTGTAGCTTTATGCACTGGAGGTCCATTCCATGATATAAACACTTCATGAAAGAGATTATCAGATTTTAGGGTTCGGTTATAAATATGATTTCCAATAATAGAGCCAACAGATTCACACATTCCCTGCAAATTTTCAAGGAGGTAGAGTATTTCTGGTACATCAGCGTACACATCAGGACTCGTAAAAGCTTCTTTTATAATACCGCCGTCTTGATCCAGAAGTGATGGTTTCTTTTCAGAATTCAGGATTTTTCTTTTTATTAAATTCAACTTTTAGAATGTTTTTTCTTCAAAGTTATCCACTGATTAAGAAGACTTTTCTCATTATTAAATTTAAATTCTTTTATATTTTTGCTCACCCATTCAGTAAAGAGCTTGTAGTGAGCTTTCCACCAATGGTGGTGTGAGATCTTCTTGATTAATTCTCTTTCTAAAGATGGGATAGAGCTCAAAATGAGTTTACTACTGAAGCATTGTCTCATATGTTTTACAATTTTTAGTTCACATATTCTTTGTTTAAGCTGAGTAGAGGTTTTTAATATTTTCCACCAATGGTGGTGGGGAATCTTCTTGATTTGATTCTTTTTCTAAAGATGGGGTATTACTAAAGTATTGTCTCACATGTTTTACAATTTTTGGTTCACATATTCTTTGTTTAAGCTGTTTAAGCTGAGCAGAGGTTTTGAATATTTTTTCTTGGGAGTTTGAAACACTCACTTTTTGTGATGTTTTCTTGTGCAATGTTAAAATTCCTGGTCACCACCGGCCACAGGGTGACTAAATGTAAAAAATTGACGACTTTATGCTATGCATCTGATTGCCAAGGGGGCGATGTCTATTTTTCATGTAGCAGTACATCTGATTTCTTAGTGCACGATTTTCGTAAGATGATCACGAAATCCAACTTAGATTGTCGTTAGACGATCGCGAAATAAAACCACGATTTTCTTCAAACGATCGCGAAATAAAACCACAAAACCCGATCGCCGAAATTCATGATTTTTTCGCTCTCGTTCTTCGAAATTAATTATTTTTCCATGTCCGATCAAAGAAAGTTATGGTTTCTCTGCGTCCGATCAACGAAATTCAGGATTTTTTCGCATCCGATCGACGAAATTCATTATTTTTCCACATCCGATCGTCGAAATTCGTGATTTTGTTGCAGCTGATTGCCGAAATTCCTGATTTTTATGCTCCCGACTGACGGAAATTCATCATTTTTACGCTTCTGAACGAAGGAAATTCAGGATTTTTACGCTCCCGATTGAGTGAAGTTTGCAATTTTTTCCGGACTAATTGACGAAATACACAATTTCTGAAGATGTTGGCCACTTTTGGTTCGCGGGCCACAGGTTGTGCATGTATAATGCATATCATGTTGTGGGTTATTATTTACTGTATAAACTAGATGTGCACAACTTTTATGATGGGAGGGCAACTCACAAAAATGACTGGCTTGTCAAGGTCTACAATCCGACTCGTTCAACAAAATTCTCGATTTATACATACCTTATCGGTTAAATTCGCGATTTTTATACGCCTTAGCTAAATTCGCAATTTTTATGTGCCCGATCGGCGAAATTCAAAATTTTTGCATGCTGATCGGCGAAATTCACAATTTTTGCATGCCCGATCGGCGAAATTCACAATTTTTGCATGCCCGATCGGGGAAATTAAAGATTTTTGCACGCCTGCTCGACAAAATTCACGATTTTTACACTCCTGATAGGCTAAATTCATGATTTTTACTCGTTCTATTGGCTAAATTTACAATTTTCACCCGCTGATCGGCTAAATTTACGATTTTTACACGTCTTATCGGTTAAATTCGCGATTTTTATGCGCCTTATCAGCTAAATTCGCGTCTATTATTTTCCGTAATTCGTTAGCTTTGACAATATAATAATTAACACCTTAATTTATTTTTTAAATGTTTATACATAACCAAAAGATGGCTAAAAATATGTACCGACAGATACTTCTTCAAAACTGGTCTCTCTTTTAAAAAATAAGATAGATTCAACATATTTATAAAAAATACCGAGGCCTTAGTAGAAAAAATATTTCAGAGGATATATGTATTGTCAAAGTTTCGTTCATATTACCTTATTTTAGACTTTTTTTTTTAATACTTTAATAGTGATGGAGTTAATTTAAAGTTTGTTATTGTGAATTCAAATAACTCATATTTATTATTTGCATTTTCAATTACTTTTAATCAAAGTTTATAAATAATATACCAGGAAGAAAATAATTTTATAAAAATTATGATTTAAAGTAATACTATTTTAAATATTGTCCACTTGAATGATGGTATGTTACATGAAATGTTATTAAAAGCTTTTTCTTCCTTCAGTAGCACATTATTGGTGAGTAGTGCCCTTTTTTTTTTTTTTTTTTTTTTTTTCTAGATTGAACACTGGGTCAGGTAGGGTGAAATAGGCAGGTTTCAAAACTAAATTTATAAAAAACACAAACTGTAATTATTTGCAAAAAGTGCAAGAAAAAAAAACTGTGGGGTAAAATAGTTAAAAACTTTTCATTGTTTAAAACCTGCATTAATATTTAAAAAGTGATATATATATATATATATATACATTTTTTTTAAAAATTACACAAAAAGTACTAAATTTAATCAATAAAAAGTTTAAATTGATTCTTCAACCCTTTAACATACATTTGACATAAATAACATTTCATGTAACATACCATCATTCAAGTGAGCAATATTTAAAATAGTATTACTTTAAATCATATTTTTCATAAAATTATTTTTATCTGGGTATATTATTCATAAACTTCGATTAAAAGCAATTGAAAATGAATGTAAAAACCTTGAGAAATCATTAATTGGGTTGACAATTAATATTAACACACATGCGAAGTAGAATCAAGATCAACCAAAACGATACTTTAAATTCCATTGTAACGATACAAGGCTCAAATATTAAATTTAATTTTGTAATAAATATGAGTTATATGAATGTATAAAGTTATGTACTTTAAATTAACTCCATCGCTATTAAAGTATAAAAAAAAGTCCATCGCTATTAAAGTATAAAAAAAAAGTCTAAAATAAGATAATATGAACGATACTTTGAACTTACACATCTCCTCCGAAATAATTTTATTTCAGTAAGGCCTCGTGGTATTTTTTTATAAATACGTTGAATGTATCTATTTTTTTAAAAGAGAGTCTAGTTTTATAGAAGTACCTGTCGGTAGATATTTTTAGCCATCTTATGGCTATGTATAAACATTTAAAAAAATAATTAAGGTGTTAATTATTATATTGACAAAGCTAGCGAATTACAGAAAATAACAGACGAACGTTACCGCTTACCGCTTAAGCCACGACGTAAGTCAAAATATAAACACGCGACGCGAGTTGAGTTGAGAAGTAGTGTTTCTTCTACCATTGGAAAATCACTGTGGAGTCGGAAATGCCGTGTCAGTTGCGAAAAAAAAAAATCAAATGTTCTAAAGGAAATTTTAAATAAATTAATAAGAATAATACATTTTTCATTTGTTTTTTGAAGTAATTTTCATAAAAACTGGAAGTAATGTCTGTAGTTAATAACCCCAAACTTAAAATAAAAGAAGAACTAAGAATTTTTCGTATGGGGGGGGGGGTCAATTACTACTTCCTGAATTCGGGAAGGGGGGGACTTTCCCCCTAAATCCCCCATAAAAGTTATTTATTTATTATTTTTTATATTTATGTGTTAAAAATTTATCTCAAAGGGGTGGTTCAAAGCAGTGTTGAATTAGGGTAGGGCTGGCCCGCGGAATTCTAGCCCTCCCCTCGGAGGATTTTGAAATTTAATAAACAAAATTTTCTTTTTCTTTGAAAGACATTTTAAATTTTTTTTGAGTAACTTAAAATAATTAAACACTAAGAGAAAGAAGAACTAAAAATTTTTTGATAAGGGAGGGCTCGACCCCCCCCCCCCCGTGTAAATCCCCCATGGAAGTAAATTTTTAGCTCTATTTTCGTTTATATGTTTGTCTTTAAAAGTTACCTTAAGCAGAGGTTCAGGGGAGTGTTGAATTCAGTGCCAGATGGGAAGAGGAGCACAAGCCCCCCCCCCCGGATTTTAAAATTTAATTAATGTAATTTTCTTTTTCGCTGATTTTGAAAGAGTGAAATTTATTCTTTTCTAGTATGTGTTTAAAAAGTACCTTAAACGGAGACTCAGGGAAGTGATGAAGTCAAAAAGAGCGGGAGCTCCCCCCCACCCCCGCAGATTTTGTAATTTTATTGACATAATTTTCTTTTTCTCCAATTTTTAAAGACAGTAAAATTAGTTTTTTTTGAGTAACTTAAAATAAATAATTAAGTATTAGGAGAAAGATAAATTATGAATATTCATTTCGTAGTGGGCGTGGGGGGGGGGGGTACTCCCCTTAATCAGTCATGGCAGTTAATTTTTGTCCTGTTTTTCTTTTTACTTTTATGTGCTAAAAAATTACCTTAAAATTGGGTATTTCAGGGCAGTGTTGATTTCAGCCCCCCCCCCCCCCACCTTCAAATATGAACAATTAATTAAAATTTTAACTAATTTTCTTTTTTAAATTTATTCTTTTCGAATAACATAAAATAATTAAACACTGAAAGAAAGAGGATAAGAACCAAATTTTTTTTTAATCTTCTGCCCCCCCCCCACCCCCACCCCTCTATGTGGCCCTGACCTTTTCCAGTGAAAAGCTATATTTGAATATGAGTTAGATACTTAACCATTTAAGCTCTAATAAAACATTTAGAAAAATTTTCTACATGAAAAGCAGTTTTTCTTTTCCTTCAAAATACCTGTAGTGATTTTAGGGCAGATTTTCTAAGTCACTGAAGGTAATTTGTAGGCCATAAGCTTGCTGAAATAAACCTGTATAAAACCTTTAAAAAAACCTTCATATTTCCTGCATGAAAAGCTGTTCCCGTTTTTCTTCAAAATACCTGTAATGATTTTAAGAAGATCTGCCAAGTCAGTGAAGGTAATTTGAAGGTTATAAGCGTGCTGAAATAACCCTGAATAAAACCTTTAAAAAACCTGTAATATTTCCTGAAGGAAACCTGCAGTTTTCATTTACCTTCAAAATACCTGTAGAAACCTTCAAAATACCTTCAAAATCATTAAATTTTTAAAGGTTTCATGCTGATTTTTTTACCTGGGATGTAGTGCTGTTATTGTTTGGAAATTAAAATTCGCCTTAAATTTATGAATGTTATTCGTTCCACCAACATTCCACAAGTGGAACATACCTCCAACCCCACTTCTATTTTACATAACCTCCAAAAATTTTGCACACAACCTTAGAATTAATCTAAATTATCAAAAATAAAATTTCAAATGAATCTGACAAGTAATTCATAGTTCGGCGGGTAAAATATTTTAAGGTGAAGTATTGTTTGTGTTTCACTTCAGACTACTTATTTTTTTCTGCTCATAAAATAGGCTTTTGTCTTTCAACATCTGGATTTTCCATTGCAGTTTTCACAAATGAAGTGTGGGATATTATAGCTTCTTTAAATTCATTTTTGTTGTTATTAAAGATTTCAAATTTTTGGGAATTTCTATTTTCTTAGACAATTCTAGTCGGGGTAATGTCGATCAGTGACTGGAGAGTCAGTGAATGCAGAGGGTATTGGGATATCTTGTTGAGGATACAGGTGTCATTGGTGCAAGTGCCATTGTTGAAAAGCTGATTCGATATGAAAAACTAAGATATGGAAAAATTAGATTTAAATAAACTTATTGATTTTCACATTTTCTCCTAATGCGGGTATAAAATCTGATTTAAACAGGATTAAGGATATTGAATGAGCATTAAATGTAGAGATTTTTTTTTAAATGTAACATATACAATAAATCAAGCTTTGTTGATAGTTATCGTTTTTTGTGACATTTATCCCTATGACCGCCATTATCCGACTTATGGGGAATGTCGGTCAAAGATACATATTCATTAATTTGTAAATTCCATAGCTTCTTTTTTATTAACAGCCTTAAGACTTATGAAAAATTAAAGGCAAATCTCTTGCTGTTAAATAGAGGGCAAAATAATGGTAAAACACAGATATTGGACAACGTTATAACATAACCTATTTTTCTTATGTGACCGCACTTTCCCGTCCTCCCCTAATCATTGTTGATTTAGTTTTTATGAATGAAAATGTATGTTCCCATTTAAAAATAATGCCGTACGAAACAGAATTTCACTAAATGTTACGCCAATTTATTGCATTTTTTTCCAGTATTGTCAGAGAAATCGTATATTTTTCTGTTACAAACGCCAAAGAAAACCTGCATTCTCATTGATAAAGATGAGAGATTTTACTTGATTGCGTCAAAGTAACGTCATTATTTATTTTACCCAGAATACTCCATCATGGGGTGATTGTGTTCCGGTTATATACCAGAATTCTGGTATTTTTTTCGCTTTGAATACCGGAGTTCCGATTTTTCTAATAGATACTCTTGATTTACTTGAATCGGCCGGGGGGATCGCGAAATTCATCAGTTGCTCGTGGGTAAAAAATCGTCAATTTCGTCATATGATTGGGGTGGGTGGGAGAATATCGTGATATCCATCAATCGGCCGCGGAAAAATATCGCGAAATTTGTCAATCGGTCTCGTGAAAAAAATCGCTAAATTTGTATGTCGGTTGCATAAAAAATCGAAAATTTCTTCAATTGGTCGCGTGAAAAAAAAAGCTACGAATTTCGACTGTAAGCTGCATGAAAAAATTCGCAAATTTGCTAGTCGGTTGCAGGAAATAATACGAAATTCGTCAATCGATTGTAAGGGAAAAAAGTCACGAAATTCTTCCGTCGTTCATGAAAAAACAAATCATGAAATTCGTCAGTCGATCATGGGGAAAAAAACCCGAGCAATTCGTCGATCGATCATGAAGCAAAACCAAGAAATTCGCCAGTCGGTCACGGAAAATTATCGCGAAATTCGCTAGTTGATCAAGGAAAACTACCGCAAAATTAGTCAATCGGTCATGGAAAAAATCGCGCTATTCGTCAGTCAATCGAGGAAAAATCACGAAATTTGTCAATCGATCGCGGGAAGAAAAACGCGAAATTCACTAGTTGATCATGAGAAAAAATCGCGAAATTATTCGTCTATCAATCGTGAAAAAAAATCGCGAAATTCGTCTTGTTAGTCGCGAGCAAAAACGCGAAATTCGTCAGTTTCTGTTTTCTCCCCTGTTATAAATTGATTGATTGGAAATTTTATGATTTCGAAAATACCCCGCAAAATATAATTATTTCTTCCTGTAAAACTGCTACTATATTTCCAAAATTGAGTTTTAATCCTGATTTATTCATATAGTATTTAGCACAAAATAGTCTAAAACCAATTAGCCTAGCTCCCATGCTTTCTCATGTGGATTTTTTTCATAAGACGAAGGAAGACCCAAAAATAAGCATTGTGGGTGAGAGTCCACCAGTTTCACAAATTTTAAAAATGGGAGGTTTGACTAAACACTACCATTTAAAAATGTGATCAAACCAGTATGCTAAGGATAAAAACCTCTAATAAAAACCAGTTCAAAATGTTTTTTTGGACAGGACACAAGAGTCCCTTTTTTGAAACAGTGATCTTTTTATTTAATCCCCCCTCCCCTCCGTCCGCAGTCCTTTTGTTCTAGAGTCAGCACTATTTTCGCTAAAATTTCAGGTATTTTTTCATGGACTCTGGGACTGTGAAGAAAAGAACACTGATTAGAACTCAAAAACCGCAGACTGTGCCTCTACATTTGATTAAGACTTTCATTTAACGTCCACGAAGACTGACTTTTAAATTTGTACTTTGAACTCTGTATAATAATTTCTTTTTTTTTCTTTTGCAGAGAGATATGTTGAGGAGTTGGGTCTTTGAGACCACAGAACAAAGATGTAACTGAATTTTGTTGTGAATCATTAAGAAAAGGATTTATAATTTTAATTGTTATGTTCTGTTAACGTTAGTAAATGTTGTGTTTTTTCATTTAAAGACTTTGTATTTTGTGTGTGTGAGCCTTACTGACGGATATGATCAAGATACCCGTATTAAGCATCCCATCACGAACCCGCAGGTAAGAGCTTTTATTTATTAGAAAATCTTTAAATCTTACCTAAAGAAAATTAATGTTGACTGATTACTGAGAAATTTTGACATGGCATCCCTGCAAGGGATGTATAGTGCGGGTAAATATTTATGAATTATGAAATAGTTTAGAATATAGTTTGAAATCTTTTTTTGAAATAAGAAATAACTTAGAAAATTTTGAAATCTTATTGTTTGGGAAAGATTTAAAATCGAATTAAAAAGATTTGAACTATATATCATTTCGACTCACACACACACACAAAAATATGTCTCAAACAGAAACATTAGACGTTCTTAAAAAAAGACGTAATATTTTACGATCAGCAGTCACTAAAGCATTAAGCAAAATCGGAAACTCAATCGACTTAGAAGATGTGTCTGCTGAAGAATTAGAAGAATATGTCGAATCGGTTACAGACAAATTTAAGTCTTTAAAAATTACTGACAATAACTTAGAATTATTGATTAATCCAGATGATTTAGAAAAAGAATTGGAAGCAGCTGAAAAGTATGCTGAAAACGTAATCTCTTGGAAATCGCGCGCAAATAGAAAAAAAGTCCTTCCGGCCTGTACCGGGAGGAAAAGGTAGCTTTCCTACATGTTCGTTTTAAAATTTTAGCTAATGTTACACGAAAACAGCAAGTTAAAATGCAAAGAAACGATTACAAAAGATTCGTTAATACTGAATTTGAATAAGAAATTCGCCAAATTATTGAGCAATAGCCAAATTGGCTTCATTTATGAAGACTTATTTTGGTCGCCAAATTTGGCGATATTTCGCCAAATGCCGCCAATTTTGGCGCTAACGGATATGAATATATAGTTTTATGCGTATGATTGGGAAAATTATTACAACAATGAAAGAAAGTAATTTGCGAGTAATCGCGTTAATGTGCTGTTTTGTTTCAAAATGTCAGCCACCCTAGAATTTCAAACTGCTCTATCTCAGCCATTTTTTAAGATAGAGGTAAACCAAAAAATGCTCTGGAATTCTTGTATCAAGGCCTAACACGTAATTAAAAAATAAATTTTAATTTTTAATTTTTTTGTATATTTATTTTAGTTTTAAATTTTTAAATGGCCGCCATCTTGAAACAAAATGGCGGACCAAGCTGGCCAACGAACTCGGTCGAGACATTGGTGTCCTTAATACACACAATTAGTTTCATCAAAATCGATTTATAAATACGAGCGTTATCGTATGACATAGGTCAGATATATATATATATATATATATATATATATATATATATATATATATATATATATAAATCAACATTTGAACGGAGGGTGGTTTTGGGGTCTGGGGGTCATGATCGGTGAAAATATATCGAAATTTTCCGGAACTGCTTTCCTCCGAACGGCTGCAATAGGTAGCTTTATACTTTTTTGTATTGAAAGGTACCTAAATAAGAGAAATAAAAGCAGGACTTTTAAATAATTTTAAGTCAAAACAGGAAGTAAATTACGAAAATGCTTCGGACGTTGCATTTAATAATAGGGGAGAGAATTCCGTACGTGTAAAACTTCCTAAATTAAGTATTCCAATATTTGATGGGAATATGAATGACTGGCTTACTTTTAGGTAGCTTTCAATACAAAAAAGTATAAAGCTACCTATTGCAGCCGTTCGGAGGAAAGCAGTTCCGGAAAATTTCGATATATTTTCACCGATCATGACCCCCAGACCCCAAAACCACCCTCCGTCCAAATGTTGATTTATATATATAGATATATCCATATATATATATATATATATATATATATATATATATATATATATATATATATATATATATATATATATATATATATATATATATATATATATATATATCTGACCTATGTCATACGATAACGCCCGTAATTATGAATCGATTTTGATGAAACTAATTGTGTGTATTAAGGTCACTAATGTCTCGACCGAGTTCGTTGGCCAGCTTGGTCCGCCATCTTGTTTCAAGATGGCGGCCATTTAAAGATGTAAAATAACTTAAAATCTAAAATAAATATACAAAAAATTTAAAAATTCAAATTTATTTTTTAATTACGTGTTAGGCCTTGATACAAGGATTCCAGAGCTTTTTTTGGTTTACCTCTATCTTAAAAAATGTCTGAGATAGAGCAGTTTGAAATTCTAGGGTGGCTGCCATTTTGAAACAAAACAGCACATTAACGCGATTACTCGCAAATTATTTTCTTTCATTGTTGTAATAATTTTCCCAATCATACGCATAAAACTATATATTCATATCCGTTAACGCCAAAATTGTCGGCATTGGCGACAAAATTGTCGACATTTGGTGAAATATCGCCAAATTTGGCGATCAAAATAAGTCTTCATAAATGAAGCCAATTCGGCTATTGCTCAATAATTTGGCGAATTTCTTATTCAAATTCAGTATTAACGAATCTTTTGTAAACGTTTCTTTGCATTTTAGCTTGCTGTTTTCGTGTAACATTAGCTAAAATTTTAAAACGAAGATATAGGAAAGCTACTAATGTAAGGAAAGTACATTATCGGGACTTTCCCATAAGTCGCCTCAGTTGAAAGATTTAGGATGGCAAATTTATGACCAGAGACTCGCTGGCGACAATTTTAAGCCATAAAAGTCAAATAAGAAGAACTTTGATTTAAGTTGGTCTGGGAGATAATATCAAAGAACACACACGTAGTTCCGAGAAAGAAAACAACACGCTACAGAAACAACTGATGCATAGCCATTAGTTGGGGTTGGTAAGGAGGAGGTGAAACTGACCCTCTGTTATGCAAATTTCAGTTAAAACGGGAGATCAACTACCCAATGAAAAAAAAGAAGGATGGGCTTAAAGCACTGTCATGCAAATTTTGGGCAGAACAAAGTACGGCCCACCGTGGTCATGAAAAAGCAGTTGTGAAAAAGAATGAAAACAGAACACACATCGATATCAGAAGCGAAAGTGAGAGGTGAAATAAAATGACGCGATGAATTTTGTGCGGTCCGAAAGAGGAAAATAGAGTGAGTGGCAATTCTGATGGTAAGAAAGCAGCGAACCCGAACAACATATATGGAGAGTGGTGAAGTTGCGCTAAGTTTTGTGAAATGAACATTTTCAATAAGTGCAGCGCTATTTAGTTAGCGGAAAGTGTGCTCTGTTACAAAGAGAAACCTTCTTCAATCAATGTGTATAGGTAAATATGACTCTGACCTAAGTAATTCCCCAGTTTATTTGATTTTATCAAAATATTATAAGAGAAGCTGGTAGTGTGACCTTAGTCACAAATGGAAGTCAGTATTTTAATTGTAAACAAATAATGTTGTCAAAGATCAATTTAAATATAAATACAAACAAATATAAGTATCCTTTGCAAGGATCAAAGTGTTAATGCCAATATTATAGGAGAAATTTTGTTAGGAAATTAAATCAGATGTGTTCTGATAAATCTTTTTTTTTTCTTGAAATAACTGTAAATATTGTAAATAAATAATAGTGTTAATTATTTGGAGTCTTCTCATTTAAATTATCTAGTATGTGTTTGTTTATTTAGATTTCCATTTTAAAAGTCAGCTAAGGGCAAGAATGATCATTCTCAAAAAGGGTAATGGGCTACTTCGAAATTACACAATGCAATGGGGGGAACATATCCAAAATTTAATCTCTATGGATTCCTTTTATTATTATTTTCTGAATAAATTAATTTATTCTATTAGCCAACCCCAGAGAAACCTTTATGTATTTAATTCTAAGCTTTAATTCTGATCAACTTGTCCCAGCAAAAGGGTTATGTTGGAATGGGCAGCAATTAGAAGGGAAATTAAAGGATAAAATCTTAAATAAATATTATAACTGAGCCATGCATATTTCTCTTCAACAGCTACCTTTTCCTCCCGGTACAGGCCGGAAGGACATTTTGGAATTGTTTTGAATCTTCCGTTCATAATAACAGTTCATTGAATAAAATTGATAAATTCAACTATTTGCGAGCTCAATTAAAAACTACGGCCTTAAGCACGATTAAAGGCTTTCCTATTTCTGAAAGCAATTACAATGCTGCAGTGGAACTATTGAAAAATAGATACGGAAATAAACAAATGCTGATTCATACTCATATGAGTAACATTTTGGCAAGCAAGCCGTTACGAAATTCTGCAGATATATATCTTTTTCGAAAATATTTCGACAAATTATCTGTTGAACTTAGAAGTTTAGAAAGTCTCGGTACAAATATTCAAGAAATATCAAGTGTATTGTGTACCACTATACTGAAAACAATTCCTCAAGACCTTCTCATTGAATTAAATAAATCGGAAAATGGGAAAGGTTATTACGAAATTAAAGAGCTGATAAAATTTTTATCATCTTGTTTACACGCTAGAGAGAAAGCTATGTTAGTGTCAAATGCAATTAAGGACGATAGCCCGAAAACTCACGCTTTTCCCGATAAGAAGATTCACGATTTGCGAGCTAAACATAAAATATATCCGACTGTGAATGATTTAATAGCGACTAATACAGAGGAAGATTTAAGTTTGTCGAAATGTGTTTTTTGCAACAATTCAAATCATTGCTCAACCAAATGTCAGTTCGCAGCTGGTTTAAGTATTGAAGAAAGAAAAAGTATTTTAATGAAAAAGGGAGCGTGTTTTAAATGTCTGCAAATGAAGAAACATTTATCGCGTTATTGTAAACAAAAAATTATCTGCTGTCACTGTAAGGGAAACCATAATGTACTATTTTGCTATAAAGCAAAAACAAATGAAACAAGAACTAAAAATCATGCGTCAAGCATAGATTATGTAACACTTTCCAACGCTTCCAAAATAATTTTACAAATCATACCGTTTAATAAGCTAAAAGATAACATCTAAGTAATCCGAATACTTTTCATCAGCCCTGTATATGATCTATAGATTTGTATATATACTACATAGGATGCTAAATTTTAGTTCAGTTAGGTAACGCGTAGCACAGTTTAAAATTCTCCGTCTGGAGTTAAATAATACGGAAATGTGTTCGCGAACTTTTGTGCTTCCCTGTATAGGATCTACAGAATTTATACACACCCCGTAATAGACAAAAAGCGAGTTAAAATTAAAATCGCGTTCAGTAACTTAAAACTCACTTCCAGGAATTATTGTTAAGAGACAGTAGAGAATTCTTTTGTGTGTCCCTGTAAATGAACGATGACTGCTATACACACAGTATTCTGTAATAAGCCTCTTGTAATGCACCTTATATAAATTTCAATGCGTTTAAAATAGGGAAACATTATTTAAATAAACCGCAGACGATTTTTCTCCATAGACGTAATGTAACGGAATTCTTTTGACTGTCCATGTAAAGTAACTATAAGTGCTATGCACACCATATTACGTGCAATTCCATATTAAGCTTCTTCTAATGCACCTTAGTGATATATATAAATTTCAATGCGTTTAAAATAGTGAAACATTATTTAAATAAACCTCAAGTGATTTTTCCCCATAGACCGCAATGTAATGGAATTCTTTTGAGTGTCCCTGTAAAAAAAGTATAAGTGCTACACACTTCCGTTGAAATAGGGAACATGCTATAGATAACGACTATAACATATAAAAATTGCAGAGCAATCCGAGCATATTTGCGGGAGTTAGAGCACGGCCAGACGGCCAGACGGCCATACGGCCAGACAAATCGAAGTCATAAACACTTTTCAACTAGGTTGGAAAGTGTTAAAAACGAAAGAAAAAACCGAACTGTCGGATACTACTCTTTTTTCGAACGAAAATTTGTCGAGTACTATTTACTTACAAACTTTGTGTATTTATATAAGGAACTAGCAAGCTTCGCCCGCTACGCTGGTCGGTTTCTCCAAACGAATCTGAATCAAACTAAATATACCGGTGAGTTGCATTCATCCAACAATGTACGCTTTTGGTCAGACAGCTACAGGAAAATATGAAAAGAGATCGCATATCAAATTATTGCCTTGGAATACTAAGTATTCGTCTGGCTTTAATTATGATCCTCATATTGATTATTTCAGGAATAAAGCTGTTGATCTCGGATCTCAGTTACCCTGCACCTCGTGCCGTGCCTTGAAGTGACAGGATGAGACTCCCTGGATATGTTGCAGTGGCGGTAGTAAAGAAAATATAGTAATGGATGCATTTTTAAAAATTATAACTTGTAATGTTAGAAATATTGATGAGTTGGCGCTAAAGGCATCACCAAATTATAGAAAATGTACAATATCAAAACCGTACAGACCCTCGAAACTTTACTTCAGCAAGCATATTTTATTTAAAAATCACAATTACATAAATATCCGTAAGAATAATAGGTACTTTTATATTGCTGGGCGCCAGTAAAAACTCACCAAATCTTGTTTCAATTGGCATCATTTTGCGTGACATTTTATTTGTATTGATATGTTTGTGTTTATGTATTTTATTATGATTAAATTTTAGTTATTTTAATTAAGTTTTTTAAGATATTATATCGCAATGTTAAAATAATGGCTAGTTGTTATTAGCTAGCGTTAAAAGATTAGCAAAAAAAAAAAAAAAAAAAAGGATTGGCGAGATTAAAAAAATTTTGGCGATCACTGGCACCCAGCTAACATAAAAATACCGAATAATATTCAATTCCAAATGCCCGAAGCAAACAAAAAAGTTAAAACAAAGAGCCCGAAAACTGGCCTTATTGAGATTTCATCTAATCAAAATATCAGGGGATTTTTTCTTATCCAGTATCTTATAAATCGCCAAGTATTGTTTGATCGTTAATAATGACGAATGTATTTTAGAAAATATCACTTGGCGATCAATGCAATAAATTTTAAGGTTTTGTCGAAAAAAGCAACGCCAAATTCGAAAATGTGCAATATCTCACGAATTGTTGGAGTTAGAATATTTTTATTTGGTACCATTCGATTCAGCATGCAAAAATACATTGAAATATGTTATCATTTGACAAATAAATATAAAACCCGATTTAAAAAAAAAATTGTTATTGTTTGTTCCCATTTTAACCCCTTTAGGGATGGAATTTTAGGAAAACTTTCTTATTGCGCCTCTACATCCTAAGAAGTATTTTCCCCACAATTTTCGTGTTTGTAGCTTCAGTAGTTTGGACTGTGCGTTGATGATGTCCCAAGTCAGGACTTTCTTTTACATAATATAGAATTTTATATACAGATAAAATTAACCATTATTATTACCTAGCAGGCTTTGCTCGCTACGCTGGTCGATTTCTCCAAAAAAAAAACTTGAATCAAACGAAATATATCGGGAATTTGATTGTGTGTTTTAAAGAAACTTTTACCTTCATGCCCTTCCGCATTGGTGTAAAACGATACGAAAGCCATTACGCTGTTATATTTTCTAATGTGTTACACGAAATTTAGGCTGTTAAAAGACCAACTCGTTTATTTAATCATTTACAGTATGATTTTCTAAAGAACGATATAACGATATGCAATATACTAAAACTATCCCTGGAAAATTAACAATGCAAGTTCCATAGAAATCCATTCAGCAGAATCTTTAAAAAGTCTAATGTTTATAATTGGGTTCAACTGATTATAGAAATGCCCCCCACCCCCCTAATTCGTTAACTAAGCAACATAGAACGATATGTTACGCACTAAAACTTCCCCTCAAAATTTAGCTAACTAACTGTGCAAGTTCCAGCAAAATCCATTCAGCAGAATTCAAGGTATAAGTGGCAGGATCGAAATTCCCTTTGCATTATACATATACAGTAGACAGATAAATGTATATTTCATAATCATCTTCACCTGTTGATAGAACTCTCAGGGATTTTGTAGAATGTATATGCTGGTATACGCCGTCAGCCTTCTGGAATTTTTAAGACGAAATTCTGCACACCGTCCATAGCTATAATATGTACTCTCTAATATATATCCTCTGTCTATAGAGTATATGCACTGTTTTTTTTACAACTACACCACTGACAACGTTCTCCCATAGCTCCATAACTAAACAATGTAGAACATCAATTCCTGAAATATTATCACACTGCGAAACTCCCATCAAAATCCGTTCAGTAGAACTTTAAAAAAGGTAATCTTTCATAATCGGGTTCACCTAATTTTATCTATAACTTCCTTCCATGGCTCTATAAATAAGCAATGTAGAACAATGTACTTTATTTTAAAACCTTTCTAAAACAAATTACCTAACTAACAGTGAAATCATATAAAAATATGTTCGGTAGAACCTGAGTTTTAACCGATCGGAATGGAATAAGAATTTGCGTTTTATAAATATTATAGATGATTATGATATGATTTTTGTAATCGGATTCGTTGTCAAGCTTTCGCTTCAGAAAACACAACGCAGACGAAAACTTTGTTCCAGAGAAGTACCAACCATCCCCACAAAATTGCCTAACTAACAGTGTAAATCCCACCAAAGTCCGTACAGCAGAACTCAAATTATAAACGGTCGGAATGAAATACGAATTTGCATTTTAAATACATAGTAGATATATCTTTCATAATTGCATTCACCTTTCCCAATCACTTTCCCATTAGTTCTATCACTAAGAAACATAGAATGATAAATACCCGAAATCGTATGAATAACTACCCAAAGAAAAAGAGAAACATGGCTGAAGACTGAAAACAAATAAAGAAGTAATACATAATACCAATCAGAACTTCGACACTTTATTTGGTACTTCTCCGCTATCCGTCGACCACTTTTCATAAAAAAAACTATCGCCAAACTATAAGATTTAACGCCAAAAATGCAGTCCTATTCACTTGACGTCAGAAATATTAAACGTGTTTGTTATGTCATGAAGCAGTTTTTAATTCGGCATTTACCTGTATTTTTCATTTTGTTTTCCTGATAATTTAGTTATTTCGTTAATTAAAATAAAAATTGCGTCCTTAAACGGCTGTGCCATGACATTAAAAGAGAAAATGCATTGTAAAAATGTTGCATTTCATAGTTAAGTGCAATAGATCAATTTCGAGGCTAACGATAAAGACAGGCTACCGCGGTGCATTCCACTTATCTTTTTTCACAGACCGCTAGAGTGACGTGATGCTCTTTTCGTACACCTGCATTGGTGGATTCGATCATCACGTGACTCCGGCAGTCTGTAAAAAAAGATACGCGTAAAGCACCTTCGTAGCTTTCCTTTTTCGTTAGCCTCGGATCAATTTCAACTGACGTCAGAAACATTTATTCACCAGCCGAGAAGGATAATTAAGAAAAATAATGTAAATAAATAAATATCCAAGATTTTCTTCTCTATTTTCATTAATATATTGTGATTTTTTTGTGTTAAAACTTACTGGACACTTTGGTGAGTGGGGCTTTTCCGAATTTATTTTATTTATTTATTTTTATGTTCCAATGGCAACATTCTTCCATTTATTTGTTTATTTGGAGTTCATGTTTGGCGATGATTTTTTTTTTTTTTTTTGAAAAGTGGTCGACGGTATAATTGAGATGTACCCTTTATTTTAGCAATCACATTTTATTTTAAATCCTGAATATAATAATAATACACAATTACATAAATATCCGTAAGAATAATATTCAATTCCCAATTGAGCAGTTAATGTTTCTATCTGCAAAAAATAACAAAAAGATTTAATTTGAATTTCTTCCATTGCTATAGTAACGGACGTATTTTTAGAAATTATCACTTGTATTGTTAGAATTGTTAGATTTTGACGTCAAAGACTTCGCCAAATTAGAGAAATGTGCAATATCTCACGAACTATTTGACTTATGAGTATTTAATTGATACCATTTGATTCAGCATACAAAAATACATTAAAATATGTTATCATTTGTCACGTAACTATAATACCCGATTTTTAAGGAATTTTTTAAAAGTTTGTTCCCCTTTTTACCCCCCTTAGGGGTGGAGTTTTTGAAAATCCCGTCTTAGTGCGCCTCTACATAATGAGAAGTATTTTTCCTGAAAGTTTCGTCTTTGTAGGTTCAGTAGTTTTGGCTGTGCGTTGATCATCTAGCCAGAAAGGACTTTCTTTTATATATATAGATAACGGTTTTGAATATATAGTGCGTGCTATTTTAGACACAGCGTCTTCAAAATCTTATATCTCAAAATTCGTGGCCAATAAAATGGAATTAGAAGGTATAAGAAAAGTAAAAATCACGCATGGGCTTTTTGGAGGTACCAAAACAACGGTTGATCATAATTGCTATTCTGTAGATTTAAGGGGTTTGAGGGGAGGAAAAAATATCAAAATTGAGGTCATGGAACAAGACAAAATTTGCGCTACTGTTCCTAAGATTAGAAATCTTAATTGTATTTCGGAATTAAAAGAAAAAAATATTTTTCTGAGCGATATCTGCCCGGAAAGTAAAAATTGTTTATACGAACGAGATATTAACGAAATACATGTTTTGTTAGGAGCAGATGTTGTGGGAAATTTGTTTACGGGAAAAATTGACGGGAAAATCTTTCTTGCGGTTTAGTTGCGATGCAAACGTCACTTGGATGGACTACTATGGGGAAAATTAATGATAAAGAAAAGGATAGTTCTCTTTTGGTCCTTTCGTTATTAGTAAATGATGCAAAAATTACGGATTTGTGGAATCTAGATTCCTTAGGCATAGTAGATCCGGCTGAAAAACAATCTAAGGAAGAAGTTCAAAAATTGGTTGTGCAGCATTTTAAAGAAACCGAAAGCCGAGAAAATGACGGTAGATACAAAGTTAGTCTACCCTGGATAAATGAACACCCCCCTATTTCTAGTAATAAAGATTTATCGGAAAAACGCCTTCAAAATAATATAAAAAATCTTAATTCTTGCGGTTTACTGTAAGATTACGAAAAAGTTTTGGATGAATGGGAAGAGGAGGGGATCATTGAAAAAGTGAATTGTGATGAAGAATTTAACCCTTTTAAGATCCACTATCACCCTCATAGAGCGGTAATCAAGCCTACGTCTACAACCAAAATTAGACCGGTATTCGATGGTTCAGCACATGTTAGGGGTTCCGTTTCCATAAATGACTGTATAGAAAAGGGTCCTAATTTAATAGAATTAATTCCTTCCGTCCTAAGTCGATTTAGAATAGGAAAGATAGGGGTTGTAGCAGACATTCGAAAAGCATTTTTGCAGATATCTCTAAATGAAAAAGACAGGGATTATTTACGTTTTCTTTGGTGGAGAGATGGGAATTCCGAAAACCTTGAGATTTATAGACATTGTAGGGTGGTTTTTGGGATTAGTTGTAGCCCGTTCCTTTTGGCTGCTACTCTTACACATCACTTAGATCAGGCTCCTGAAAATCTTAAAGATGTTGCTCTAAAACTTAAAGAATCCTTTTATGTAGACAATTGTGTAGCTAGTGTAGAGTCGAGGGAAGAGTTAGAGTATTTTCGAAATGAAACACGAAAACTTCTGGCATCAGCACAATTTGATCTTCGGGGTTGGTGTTATAATCAATGCGAGGAATTTGGATTAGGCAATAATGACAAGGGTTATTTGAATGATGAGAATGATATAAAAATTCTGTTACTTTGTTTAATATGGGATACCGAAAAGGACACGCTGTCGTGTGATTTCCGGAATTTTAAAGTTGAGAATGAGCTCATCACAAAAAGAACGATTTTGTCCTTAACGCATAAAATATTCGATCTCATCGGTTTCACTTGTCCCGTGACCTTAATTCCAAAATTGCTTTTACAGAAATGTTGGAAAATGAAAGCTTCATGGGACTCCAAATTGCCCGATGACATAGTTAAGGAATTTAAAAAATGGAGTAACCAAATTAAGGATTTAGAAAATCTTGAAATACCTCGAAAATTATCTGACTTTTCAGTAAAAATGGGAAAATTATCTCTACACGTCTTTTGCGACGCGAGTAAATCTTCTTATGCTACATGCGTTTTTCTCAGAAATGAGCAATCGAATTTTGTCACCTGTCAACTTGTTCAGGCACGTTCTAGAGTAGCTCCGCTGAAAGACATTTCGATTCCGCGTCTAGAATTACTAGCTTGTTGCATTGGAGCTAGATTGACCAATAGCATTAAAGCAGATTTGAAACTAGAAAATATTGATACGTTCTATTGGTCAGATTCTATGGACGCGTTATATTGGATAAAACGGGAAGGACCTTGGGCTACATTCGTAGAAAACAGAGTTAGGGAAATTCGAAAACTTACATCCACCGCTTCGTGGAATTTCGTACCTGGACATATGAATCCGGCAGATTTGCCGTCACGCGGTTGTTGTGCGAAATCCCTTATTAGGTCTCAGTGGTGGTTAGGACCGACATGGCTTTTGGATTCCGAAGAAAAAATGGCCTAAGTCTAACATTTTGCCTAACATGGAAATAGTAAGTACAGAAAAACGAAAAACAATTGTAACTGCCTCTAATTTAGAAAGTAATGACCCCCAATTTTATAATCGCTATTCTTCGTACAGTAAAATCTTGCGAATCACTGGTTGGATTCTGCGATTTATTCAAAATTCGAAAAGGGGTAGTAACGACAGAATATTCGGTCAATTGACTAACAGTGAAATTCAGAAGGCAGAAACAGTTATTTTAAAGTTAGTACAAAAGGAATCATTTGAAAATATGAACGATAAAAGATATAAATGCTTACGCACTTTTACAGATTCGGATGATATCATCCGTGTGAAAACTAAAATTTTTCATCGAGAAGATGAATTTAACTTTAGGTTACCTGTCGTCTTACCTTCAAAGCACCACGTTGTACAACAGCTTATATTTTCGAAGCACATAGAATTTGGTCATTGTGGTGTATCGTTTTTGATGACTGTGCTCAGAGAAAAATATTGGATTCTCAAAAGTCGTAAGACTATTAAAAGCGTGATTAGTAAATGTTTCGTATGCAAGAAACACGCCTCGAAACCCCCGGAAGTTGAAGAAAGTGTTTTACCGATAAACAGAGTTCGAGAAGCGGCTATTTTTGAAATAATAGGGGTGGATCTATGCGGTCCTCTTTATTTGAAAGATGAATCCAAAGTGTGGATTTTATTAATAACGTGTGCAATTTTTAGAGCAGTACATTTTGAACTGTTGTATAATATCTCAACAGACAGTTTTATCCTTGTACTCACAAGATTTATTGCGAGACGAGGCCGTCCTTAAGTAATATACGCCGATAACGGCACCAATTTTACTGGATGTCGTAATTTATTTAGCAAGATTGATTTTGAGAAACTAAAAAGTGTCAGTGTTTTTTCACATATAGACTGGTAGTTCATACCACCTTCTGCGCCCTGGTGGGGTGGTTTTTGGGAGAGACTCGTCGGAATCCTGAAGCGAATGCTAAGAAGAGTGGTAGGGAAAACATCTCTTAATTACGATGAACTATCGACCGTACTTTGTGATTGTGAGGGGATAATAAATTCACGCCCTCTAACTTATGTTTCTGATGATAATGAAGACCTTAGGCCGATAACGCCATCTATGTTTTTGCAAGAAATAACAGAGATAGGTATTCCTGAATTAGAATGCATCGATCCAAAGAAACTGAATAAACGATACATCTACCGATGTAAAATTAAGAATGATTTAAGATCTAGATTCCGAAATGAATATCTCGGTTCGCTCAAGTGTTCCGTATTTAGTAGTAAAAAGACTAAATCCCTATGTGTCGACGATGTTGTGCTCATATGGACTGACAACAATAACAGAATAAATTGGCCACTTGGCAGAATTCTAGAACTTTACCCTAGCAAAGACGGTGTCGTCCGAGTGGCCAAGGTAAAAACAGCTTCTGGAGTGCTTATTCGACCGGTGAAAAAACTCTGTCCTCTAGAAATGCGTGGGGAAGGAGAAAGTCGGGATGCTCCCGCTTTGAAAACCTGTCTGTCTCTACTCGTCGAGGGCGGACAGTACGTCCTCCCGATAGACTGCAAGTGGGGGTTGACTCAAGTTGAGTTCTGTCCCCTAGTGAACTCAAAGGGGGGAATGTGAAGAAAAGAACACTGATTAGAACTCAAAAACCGCAGACTGTGCCTCTACATTTGATTAAGACTTTCATTTAACGTCCACGAAGACTGACTTTTAAATTTGTACTTTGAACTCTGTATAATAATTTCTTTTTTTTCTTTTGCAGAGAGATATGTTGAGGAGTTGGGTCTTTGAGACCACAGAACAAAGATGTAACTGAATTTTTTGTGAATCATTAAGAAAAGGATTTATAATTTTAATTGTTATGTTCTGTTAACGTTAGTAAATGTTGTGTTTTTTCATTTAAAGACTTTGTATTTTGTGTGTGTGAGCCTTACTGACGGATATGATCAAGATACCCGTATTAAGCATCCCATCACGAACCCGCATGTAAGAGCTTTTATTTATTAGAAAATCTTTAAATCTTACCTAAAGAAAATTAATGTTGACTGATTACTGAGAAATGTTGACAGGGACCCCATGGTAAACACGGGCAAAGCTTGGGTTGTTGTGCTAGTACCCTAAATAAATACTATTGTTATTAGTGTGATATTTTTCAGGCAGAACTATAGTTCATGTCACTATAACTCAAGACAAACAATATAAGCTGCTGAGCTCATACGGTACTAATAGTGCTAATTATAATCCATGTTATTCACTTATAACTCATTTGTTATTTTAAAGTTTCAGTATGAACTGTCAAAAAGCCGGCGCCGTTGAAGAATCGGGATAAATGTTAACTGTTATTTCAATGATTATTTATAATGCAATAGCACATTTCTGTAAAATTTGTTTTATCATACTGTTGCATATTTTATCGTTTAATCAAGTTTTTCTTTTTATTATACGAATATTCTTGTTTCTGTCCACGCACATACGTATGCCATGCAAAGAATTTTTCTTTTTTTGAAATATGATTGCGTTATGGCAGAGCTGCCAAGTCTCCGGCTTTTTGGATTCCAGTTTTTTAGTACAGAAATTGTTGTTTTATGTAATCGAGACATTCTTCGATTTAAAAGAACAATATTTTCTCTAAAATAATACTGGTGTGCAAAAATCCGGAGACTTGGCAAGTCTGCGTTATGGGAAGTATAAAGCGGGGTTGAAATAACTAGTTTGGAATGAAAAGGTTTTGTAAAAGTCCATGTACGGGGCCTCGCTTTTGCTAAGGACGGTTCTGCAGGACTAATTAGAAGATCATTTTTGGTTCCCTGGCTTGTCTAGTCGTCTTATGTCGTCTCGTGACTTAATGTCTGTGAGACTGTTTAAACAGCCGCGTTTATGAAAGCAATATTCGTACATATAGTTGTCTTTAGCGTCCTGTAACGGCATTTTACTTTTTAATACCAGTATTTCTGAACGGTAGTCTTCATTAAAAGATATTCTATGATTAGACAAGACAATATTACAATAAAAAAAAGTGGCACTCAAAAACTGTACGCACCCTATAACGAACATTTACGTGACAACATCCCGAAATCGTTAACCCCTTGGGGACGACCGACACGTATACGTGACGCATACGATGCTCAGAATCCTCGATTTTTCCCACCAGTTATTTTTTATTGTAAGATTTGCCTTATTGAATCTTGGCATTTCCGCGATTCAATTAGGCGAAAATTTCTGTTTTGAAAAACCGGTGGTAAAAGATTAAAAATTCTGTAAAAGACGCTCGTCGCGAAGGGGTTAAAGAGAAAATTTCACGACATGCTTCACATTTCCATGAAAATAAAATGCGCTGTGCTGTCGAATCTATCATGCAGCGAATGCATTTTGTTTTTAGAGTTTCATATCAATTAAAGTTAATGCTCTGTTTAATATCTCTCTTTTTGTTGTAATTTTAATCAATTAATTTCCACTAGTTACTTCAATGCAGTGTTCTTCTTATTAACCGACTTAAAAAAAAGAAGGAGGTTATCAATTCGACCCCTATATGTGTATTGTTTGGTCCTGTTCACGCATAATTTTCGTAAATGTGCACAGATTTTGATAATTTTTTCTTGTTTGAAAGTGTAAGATCACCCTGGTGGTCCCATTTGAATTTCGTCAAAAATCTGATGATTGGAACAAATTTGTTTTTATAAAAACTTCAAAATTCAAAGATTTAACTCAAAGTGAGATTGACGGAACTCCCGGAAAAATACACCGATTGTTATATATCTATTAAATGTTGGATTTTTCATACATTATTACTTGAGGAATTTTGCAACCATATGTAGGGATGATGACTCACGAGAGGTGTTTAAAGGAAAAGGTACGAAACGTCATAACAACCAAACCGTTTGAAATTTGAATATGCCGCTTTGGGATAAACTGAATGAAGTGTCCTGCGTGATTGTGCGCATGCACGGGTGTCCGCGCATGAAGCAAGAGAGAAGCAGGCAGTTGTGTGTCCCGTTCAATTGACACGGCAATGTGTGTATCACTTCTCATTCGATCGTCCACCTTGTCGATGACATCGGCTGTGATTACCGTGTTTACCTGGCCTGGTCTCGGGTCATCACTCAAACACTCCCGGCCTTCACGAAAACGGGCACTCCACTTTCTCACTGACTTTTCGGACAAACAGTCTCCCCCGTATACGGCCACCATTCGGCGATGAATATCGACTGAAAGAAATCTGATAACACCTCACTGCTCCTCAATCTTCGAATTTTACAATGGGAACGCCATGATGTCTTCACACGCGCTGCCACGTCAATTGGACAGGAACACACAACTGCCTGGCTTCTCTCCTGCTTCATGCGCGGACGAACGCACATGCCCACAACCACGCCGGACACTCCATTCGCGTCCCTATAGATGTCTCACTACGTTATCCCAAAGCGGTATATTCTAAATTTCAATCGGTTTGGTTGTTACGACGTTTCGTACCTTTTCATTTTAACACCTCTCGTAGAAACGAAGTCGGTTTGGCCTTTTTTTTTTAAAAAAATTCATATTTTTTTTGTAATAGTTCTTAGAAATTTTCGTGAGTAAGCAAACTACTTACCGCAGTGACATTCCCCCCCCCCCCCCTTATCTGGAGATATGTGTTTTTTCCTTTTCCTTTTCGCTAAATGAAAACCCCATATTTTGGAAAACATATGTACAAGATTTGTTGCAATTTGCCCAATAATTTTGAAATGAAAGAGATCTAAACATTTCCTATTAATTTTCGAACATCCTGTATATAACACATGGGCTGATAAGTTCCCGGTCTAATTAAAAAAAAACACAACTTTTTAACATAACTTTATAACTTAATAACTTAATAACTTTAATAAATAACAATACTTTAATAATAAATAATAATTTAATAATAATAATTTAATAATAATTTAATAAATAAATAATAATAATAATTTAATAAATAAATAATAATAATATTTTTATAATAAATAACATAATTTTATAACGAAAAAGCTCCGAACAGTGCTCAGAATCATCGATTCATTGTTGTTTTTGGTCAAAAGTCAACACGCGCGGCAGCCACTTTGACAACAGCTTTTTCATAGACAAATGTTCATTCAAAATAAAACCTACACGTTCCTTGGATATCTTCAGAGTCTGCGCTATCTCCTGGAACTTCACTTTACGGTTCCCCAAAACGATTTTGTGGATTTTTATTATGTTTTCCGGAGTAACCACCTCTTTTGCGTGGTGCATCACTGGTGTCCGTAGGACCACGTTTAAATTCAGCAAACCAGTCAATAATGGTTGATTTACCTGGTGCAGTGTCCGGATAAGGCTTATCAAGCCAAGTTTTTGTTTGAATGGTGTTTTTTCCCATCAAATAACAATTCTTGAAATTCTTGTTTATCCATTTTTTTTGTTTATCAACAAAGTCGTTAAACTAAAACTACTGTAATGTTTTATCCACACGGCGAATCGTCATGACATTTTTTCTGCTACCTTTTAATGGTTAGTATTTATGAAATAAAGCATCGGTTCGGCGATTTCAACGCCATCTATGTGTCAGACCGGGAACTTATCAGCCGATGTGTTAAGGTTTTTGGTTAAAGTATTTATAAATTGATTATATGTTTTTGTTATTTTCAGGTGATGTATTTAATCTTTTAGAGATTCCAAGATACGTCGTTTCCTCGTTGTCTGTCATTTATGAAAACTGATTGCTGAAGAGAGACAGTTAAGATTTATTAATTTCTCTTTTTGTATGTAGAAAAATCTTGGGTTTGAAACAAAAGATGTTTTGGTCAGAAAATGCAGGTGAAGTTTCTAAAGATCCAGAACACAGAAATCGCATCTTTTGGGAAGTTCCAAACTATTTTGCTTATCAAGCTAGTGTATCTCAGTTTGAGACTGTCGACCCTCGTATTGTTAGCAGTCCTTGGTTCTCTGCGTTTAATAGAAAGTGGCGTTTGGCGCTAATTCTAAACTCTAGAAGAGGCCAACATGCAACTGTAGGTTTTTTTCTATGGATAATGGCATCTTCGAATGAAATACCTAAAATTGAAGTGGAACTCATCGCTCTGGATCGGAATGGTGATGAGTATAAAAGTTGTGATGGTGACATAGATTTAAATGGCCGTTTTGGAGTCTGGGATTTTCTATCTTTAGATTCACTTGCTGACGATAAGCATATAATATCTCCAGCTGGAATTCTAACACTGTTTTGTATAATGGAAGAGAAAGTCCCGGTCATCTTTGATTTTTCAGGCGATTTCGAATGTTCAGGTAAATATTTTGCAAGCATTTATTTTTATCATTTGGTACATGTTTTGAATTGATGTTCAATACGTTATAGGATGTTCAATACATTGTGTTCAATGATGTTATTTTGATACCATGCATACTTCCCAAATTAACATTTTGAATTTTCCCAGAAAAAAAAGGGATAAATGAAATTTTTGTAAAAAAAAAATAAATAATAATAGTAAAGTAAATAAATAAATGTTTTTATAAGGAATAGGACCTGATTAAGTATCCTCGGTGCCTTAGGCCCCAAGGAAGGGTGCGTTCTTTGCACCCACACAACCACTATTATTAAGAAAGCTCAAAGCTCAAGAACGTTATTTTGACATCCTGCATGCTGCCAAAATTAAAATTTGAACTTCCCCCATAATTATATTAGAGAAAAAAATTAAATAAATGATTTTTTTTATAAAGAATAGGGTCTAATTAAGTATCCTCGGGGCCTTAGGCACAGCATTTTTTGCACCCACACAACCACTATTATTAAGAAAGCTCAAAGCGTCAAAGCTCAACAACGTTATTTTGACATCCTGCATGCTTCCCAAATTAACATTTGATTTTTTCCCCATAATTTTATCAGAGAAAAAGGATAAAGGAAATTTTTGTAAAAAACAAAACAAAACTAATAATTAAATAAATGATTTTTTTTATAAAGAATAGGGTCCAATTAAGTATCCTCGGGGCCTTAGGCACATCATTCTTTGCATCCACACAACCACTATTATTAAGAAAGCTCAAAGCGTCAAAGCTCAACAACGTTATTTTGACATCCTGCATACTTCCCAAATTAACATTTGATTTTTTCCCCCCTAATTATATCAGAGAAAAAGGATAAAGGGAATTTTTGTAAAAACAAAAATAATAATTAAATAAATGATTTTTTTAAGATAAAGAATAGTGTCCCTGTCCAATTAAGTATCCTCGGGGCCTTAGGCACAGCATTCTTTGCACCCCCCCCCCCCCCCCCCAACACTTCATCTTCTAAAATTTAAAGGTATATTTGATTGAAGACTTGTCCAAGCTTTTAGTTATTTATTTATTATTTTTTTAAAACTAAAATCCAAATCCCACAGTAGAAATAAAACTTCCGTTCTGAATGAAATATAAAGGAACACATTAAATTTATGTGTAAAGAAAATTATACATTGCTTGAAGTATTTCTCCCAGATTCAGTAAAAATACCTTTAATAATTAATTATATATATAACCATTAATGAAACATTACCGTAACACCAACAAAAACTATGAAATTATGAATTAGTATGTAATAATTAATTGACAACGATAGTGTTCCCTAACACTCTGAATATAGATACCATATACTTATTTAAAAGAAGAAGAAATTAAATTAAAAATTGAATGCATGAAATTTGTGGAATTTAGACAGAATTTTCAAGTCTCAAATGCCTAAATACCACAAATAAAATGTGTGGTTTCATCATCATAATATTAGCCATAACACTGCTAAAGAATATCATTTTGGGACTACCACATCATAATTAAGAAAAAAAACCTGTGAAAAAATCATAAAGTAAAAACAATATTAAAAAGGAAAGAAACCTTACTCATAATAAAGAGAATATATATATATAATATAAAGTCACATATTTCCAAAAATAGTAATGGCTATTTCAAGACGACCTTTTCATCATCAGGCATTTCTTTTCATACAAAATCTCACACGATATTGTTTGCTTGAGACGAGTAAATCTCCAATAAAATGTTGTGCGCAACGCGATGCCTATGAAAATGAGTTTTGTTGTTGGTTCCGAATTTCAGTTGGAACCAAACTGAGTGCACGGTAGCAGTGATACGGTTCCGCAGATCGTTCAGAGTTGTTGGTAGCGTCGGGACGTACACAGGACATACATTCGTGCACTCAGTAGCAGCAGATACGCTTTCTCGTGTGTGGGACGAGTTTTGCTACCGCGTAGATGTTTGCCGTGCAGCAAACAGTGGACACATTGAACATTTATAATGTCTTAAAAAAAAATACTTTGAAACTTCCTCTTTTCATTGGTATAAAGATTGTTCATTTTGGATTTGTACTTTAATAAATACAATTTTTTTGAAAATGGGTCCATCATTTAGAATAACCCTGTATAATTAATACATTCATTTCGTTCTTAATTACATTTTGGAGTATAAATTGCCATCTTCTGTAGATTACATAACATGCCATCTTCATTTAATCCAGAGTCCGACCGTGAAACATGATCTATTTTCTTTCTTTCTTACTGTATTCACTATTTTATTTAATATGACTTTAGTAAGACTAGGGGTTCTGCCCCCTTCGATTTACTTTTGCCGACCCCCGTCTAGACATCGTAGGCTCTAAAAACAAGCTAATTTACTCTGTTTTAAAAAGATTGAATGATATTATCACGAGAAGTGGCGATCTTCTGTAATCGAGTTGCTATTCATCCCCCTTTGGCTGGACACTTTTCAATTCTTAAGGGGCCGCTTCACTGAAACTCCCCGATCGCGAAACCCCATGTTAACCTATGGGAAAACTACGAAGCGCGATAACTCATTACCTAATATAATTATTAAAATACGGTTTTCACCTTTAGAAAGTAGACGCCAGATGCCGACGTTGTGCGTTTTTAAAAATTGTATCTTTAAATTTTAACTATTTAAAAATTCCCTATAAACTTTGAAATTTCCATTTGGTGAAATTTTATCATCTTCTTAGAGATACTTAAAATTAACCGAGACAATTTTTAAAAACGCACAACGTTGGCATCTGACGTCTACTTTCTGATGGTGAAAACCGTATTTTAATAATTATATTAGGTAATGAGTCATCGCGCTTCGGAGTTTTACCATAGGTTAACATGGGATTTCGAGATCGGGAAGTTTCAGTGAAGCGGCTCCTTAAGGGCGAATCAACCGCTCTCGTGACAGCTGACAGCTATTTTCTCGATTGAAGTATGATCAATTACACTTGCGAAAATCACCTTGTATTAAAATGGTAAAGTAAAAAATGCCTCTCTGCCTCTCGGACTTTTATAACGACACTATCAGAAAATCGTTTTACATATGAGGTAATTTTCATTATTAAATGCTTATCGCACATAATAATTTAATTATTCTAAAGTTTTCGTTCTTTTTTAATAATTACGTGTAATTGTATTTTTCATTTGAAAAGTGTTTGTAAATTTTATTATTTGGCTGTTTTTAAATCTGTCAACAGTAGACAAAAATTGTTTTTTTCAAACTATGATATAAAATTCTATTCAGATAATGAAATTCTTAATAAAAAATCAAAAAAAAAATTGATAATTTAAAAAAATGATCTATCACTGTGCACCACAAGCTAGTAAAGTATATTCACCTGCAAAAAATAGTTAAATAGCTATACATAGTTGAGCAGTTGATTTAGAAAGTTAGGGCATATTTCTTTTATTGCTAGATATTGAATGGTTTGTATTTGAATGGATTTAAAAATATTCGTAAATATATTTTTACGTATATTTGTAAATACATCAAACTTATTTTATATTTTTTGTTGTATTATTTCATATAAGGGCGATTCCCACCGTTACGTGTGTGACTTTTAAAGAGTGCTTTTTTTGGAAATTGAGACAAATTTGGAAGTGAAATTATTTAGATAACGTTTTACTTTTTTATTGCTATTACAGGACACATACAGAAGCATTTTTGTAGTGACACCTTTAGTCTAAAGTAATAACATTTTTTTTAATAGTAAAGTCGTTGTTACGTGTGTGACTCAGAAAAATCACACACGTAACAACGACTTTTCTATTTTTTCCCCATCCTCTTTAATAAAAAGCTATGCGTTGCTGACGACTGGGATTTTCGATAATCGTTGTCACAGATTAAACTCGGAAAATGAAACATTTGAAGTTACTGAAAAAATTAATAGCTCGAAAAGTATTTGTCAGAAAATTGTTAGACAAACTTCGTTAGAAAGGTAAAAAATTGTATTTTTCCTTATATAAATTTCAAATCTAATGATTATGCCGTTTTTCAAATATTGAATTTCAAAAATTACCAAATTTCACAATGGAATAGCGAAATCTTTACGCGTAAAAGGATAATGATAACGGCCATGTGCCCTGACGTATACTGGCTATAGCACGAGCAACAAATTATAGCAGCCTTACTATTCTGTTAAAATATAAAAGTGAATTATGATGCTATGAGTGCATTATTTTTATTTAATTTTAATATAATCATCTTAGAAACAAGGTTTTGGAATTTTTTTTTCTAATGGGACTAATAAATTGGTCAATACTGTATATTATTTTGAGTTTAAATGAGGTGGGGGAGCGCTTTATATTATTCAGGTTTCCTCAAGAACTTTTGGTCAGAATTGAAAGTTTAATATATCAAAACGTCAGAAATTAAATCGACAATAACTATAACCACTGTCCTTCAGTTCATTTGGATATATTTTCATTTAAAAATATAAAATCATTCAACATTGATTTTAGGTATTTTTAAGGTTATTATCACGGGTCCGGGCAACGCCGGGCATGTCAGCTAGTAAATGTAATATGCATTAATGGTTATCCGTGTTCACTGAAAGAAAAAACGTGGTTTTGGCATGCGCCAATGGATTTGTCTCACTTTCAAAAGCAATGATTTGTTGAAAAGTTGATTTTCTTTGATTGGGATATAATTATAACTAGTGGAGGTTGGTTTATTCTAAACGGTCTTCGAATTAAACGAACTTATAATTGCGCTCCCGACTGTTTTCAAATCCGGTCATCTCGGATTTAAATTAAAAAAAAAAAAGCATTTAGATTCCTGAAGAAACTGCACCAACGTATTTTTAAAAACTGTGATTGTTGATTTATTTTTTTTGTAAGAAGGGTGAAGCGTTTCTCTTCAATGAAAATTGACGCAGGCTTCAGGCAACAAAATGGCTGCTTGTAAAATTCATCTGTTGGAAAAGCTGCCATTTCAAAGAAAGAGAAAGTTTTTCCTCCTATTGGGAATGGGGAGAATTATGAATTGATTTCTCAGTGTAAGGGGTTTGAACCGCTCCATGTTTCCTTTTGTTCAGACCCAACCCTCTGTCAAAATATAAAAGTGGAGAATCCCCCTGGTATTTCCCCTTCCTGCTTTCAAAAAAAGTTGAAGCATGCGCACTGAGATCAATTTTATGTGAAATCTTAAGAAATGCGCTTTTAGCTTTAAAGATATAGATACAAAAAAATAGTAATAATATTTTATTTTATTTACTTATTTATTTTATTTCAATATTTCATTCTTCTTTAGAAAAATAAATTTAGTTTTATAGAAAAAAGTGGAAAAGAAAAATAAGAAACAATGTTTTATCAATGTTGCCAATTCACCACAGTTACAGTAGAACAGCTACACTGTAAAAAAAAAAAAAAAAAAAAAAAAAAAAAAAATGTTGATTTTACAGTATAACACTAGCATCCGACCTGCCAGTATTATACCGTAAAATTAACAGTAATAAACAGTAAAATAAGCAGTGCCAATATTATACTGTAAAATCAATAATTTTTTTAAAGTGTAAATTTGGATTGTGCTTGTTAATAATATGCTACATAAACAATAACTCTATTTAAAGTGGACTTACTTCAATTTAAAAATCCACGCATTTGAAATATCGTTGACCAAGTAAATTACTAGTAACAAATTTAAACGGATATATATATAAAAAAAAAATTATTGTTATTATTTATTGTTAATTGGTTGAAAATGTAAATTTTATGTTAATTTGTAATAAAGTTTAGCTTTTACTTTTTTTTTTTTTTTTTTTTTTTTTGTCAAAAATAGACTTGCCCTACTTTTAAAAATCAACAGCTCAGTTTTTGATTAAAAAAAAACTTTTTAACTGAACTGTCTTGTCTGATTTCAACATTAAATAGCGCTTAAAATAATTCCCCCGATTTAAAAATTTTCTGCTTTAAAGTATTTATCGTACATTTCTCTATAAAATTATAACAGTTTACATGTTTTTTTTTTTTTTTTTTTTTTTTTTTTACATTCAATATATTTTTTTAATATAAGCCGAGAAAGAACGCCGGTAAGAAATTCAATTACTGCAACAACATTAGTTATTCTTAGTTATTTATTTTAATAAAAAGATTGTTACAGAATGCATCTTCTTGAATGCTATTATGATGTAAAAGGATTTATTTAATATCATTTTTGTGAAATATCATGCTGATTATTTTTTCTTGTACCTGTAAAAATCTGTATAATGTGAAATTTAAAAGAAATATTCTAAATTATTTTAAAATTTTATTTAAGTATTTTAATTCTAAAAGACATTTTTGATAATAAATTTCAAACTGAATTTTTCAATTTTCATAAATTTAAATCTTTTAAAATTTGCGGTTGTTTCTGAAAATTGCGTTAGCGAAAACCGCATAGAACGAGAAAAACCTGTATATAACGATATATAATGTTATAGGAGTATAAAATTATGTAATGATTATGTAATAAATAATTGTTATTTCAGAAAACTACAGAACTATGTTGTTGATTTGATTCTAACTTCTTTCTGATTATTCAACCAAATACTATGTATTGTAGGTGACGCAACAGCTGTGGGGAATGATGACGCTGAGAATTTTGATGAACCAGAAAATATTGAAGAGAGCGAAATTAAAGGTATTCGAAGGTTATTTTTATTTTTTTCATTCATTTAATAATTCGGTACTTTCATGTCAGACGGGCACAAATTTCGCCAATAATTTTTTTTTTCTCGCCAGTAGCAGCTTTATTTGTCGTATGTGTAAAATAGAAACGAATTATCGATGTTTAAATAAAATGTCTTGGCTTACGGTAATATTTAACATTATTGTCTTCCTATTTTTACTTTCTTCTATCTTTACAAGAAGAAAATATTGGATTCATGAAAATTTTCGACTTCCGGTTTTCGACGGATTTATACTTTTCAGAAGGTCCTGAACACGATTTGACTATTTTTAGAAAATGTGTTTCTGTGACTCTGTCTGTCTGTATGTATGTGACAAAAATTTTGTGGGCGCTCTATCTAAAGAACTAATGCACGAAATTCAATAAAACTTTATATTCAGTTAGTCCCTGATATAAATTTTTGCTGATTAGTTTTTGGTGAAAATCGCCCAATAGGTGGCACTGCTATGCGGCATTTTTAACAATTTCCGCAATAGCTGTATCTCAAGAACTCTTGCACTGACTTTCATCAAACTTCAGATTCAGTTAGACCTTGACATAAATAGACGTTGATTACGTTTTGGTGTAGACATCCCAACAGGTGGCGCTGCTATACCACTTTTTTCTGCTTTTTGCGATAGCTATATCTCTAGAATTAATGCTCGGAATTTCATCAAACTTCAGATTCTGTTAGACCTTGACATAAACAGATGTTGCTTAGGTTTTGGTGTAAATAGCTCAAGAGATGGCGCTGCTATGCTACTTTTTTCATTATTATCACGATAACTATATCTCAAAAATTAATGTACGGATTTTCATCCCACTTCAGATTCAGTTAGACGTTGACATAAGTTGTTGTTGATTAGGTTTTGGTCTAAATCTCCCTACAGGTGGCGCTGCTATGCTACATTTTGCAGGATTTACACGATTTTAGCAATATTCATATCTCAAGAACTAATGCACGGAATTTAATAAAACTTTAGATTCAGTTAGACCTTGATATAAATTAGTGCTAGTGTATGCGAAATCTGTGTGAGATAGAAGAAAGTTTTGGGATTGGCACTTCCGACTAGTTTTTTACTTATTTCACATGAAATGAGTGTAAGGCTTGTATTTTAAATGTACGTAACGTATGTATTTTAAATATTTTAAAGGAAATGAGTGAAAGGTTTGTTTTAAATCAAATTATTACAATACGAATGATGGCGATAGGAACAATACTTGGCGGTTTATCACTTGCGTCTGGCTAACATAGGTATAATAAATTATTTTACTTATGAAATTTATAAGGTTTTCCAAAAGTCCTTAAAAAATTTTAAGATTCGATGAAATATGAAGCGAATAGCTGCCACTTGTTGTGTTGCATTTAAATTGCATAAGGGTTTTTGATTGTTTGGAGGTGGGAGGGAAACCCCTTTTATTATATATTTCAAATTTATTATACATTTCACATTTCATTTTCAATTTTCGAGCCATAGTAATTCCAAATAAATCATAATTCGGAATATTTTAAGAACGTTTTCCGCCCATTTCACCTTTTAAAAACTAAATTTGCTTAGAAACCGTCTCTAGAGATCTTTTACATTTTAAAAGTAACCAACATGCGAAATTTAGAGTTTTTAGCCTCGAACAGTGACATAGAAATTGTATTTTTTTTTTTTTTTTTTTTTTTTTGTTCCTGCACCCTCTTACATTTCGAATTTTGTATAAATTGCTCTGTTCGGAGTCTTTAAGTCTTTAAAATAACTAGGGAATCGAACCCGGGCTTTCCGGGTTACAGAACGCAGGCGAAAACCATTTTCCCCCTAAATCTAATATATTTTTCATATTTTTATTTGTCAAAGTTGCTGCATTTAGGGATTTTTTTTACTGGTTTCTTTGCTTTTCTTATACGTGAAGCTCTCATACATGCGGTGTCTATCCAGTTTTTTGTACTAAGCGTTTATACATGCGATATAGTGATCGCGACATTAACGAATTTCAAGAATTTTGTTTATTTTTTATTTTTTTGGTATTATTAATACTGGGAGTTCGCTGCATCCAGTGATGCTTCTTTGTTAATTTATTATTCATCATCTTATGCATGCGATATAGTGATCGCGATATTAACAAATTTCATGTATATTCGTTTTTTCCAACTTCGCAATGACCGTTAACATTATTTGTAATACTGATGAAATATGAATTAAAACGTTGTTTCTTAATGCTCATATTAACTTTTTATATGCATTTTTATTAAATTTGTGAAATTTTTTTTAAATATTTTATTCATAAAAATGCAATATCTAAAACAATATCTTCTGTTTATATTATCTGTTAAAATATCCGATGTTTGTTTATGGTGTAAACAAATAATTTTCTTTTAATTTTTTTTAAATTATTACAAAGCTTCCTTTTCTCCAAAATCGTCTGAACTAATCAAATTTTGTATCCGGTATAACGCTACTTTAATATAAAGGCACCCTATTATTTCAAAATTCATTAATTTTACTACCTGTAACTATTTAAAAATTTATAATGGCAGCATTCTTCCATTTGTTTATTGGGCGTTTCAAAATTCATGCTTAAAAATTATTTTATAAGCCATAATATATCAGGCAATTAAGATATAGTTTTCAAACAAATTGCATTTGAAAGTAAATTTTTTTTCCTCTATAACGATGTAAAAATTGAAAATGTGCTATGTTTAGAAATTAAAAAAATTGCAATAGCAAAAATCACAAAACCGAAATTTCATCGTCAGCTGTTGCCATTCGCAAAATGACGTATGCGTTACGCACGGACAAGTTTGGCCTTTATAATATAGATAGTCATGTCAAGTCATGTCATAGATAGTCATGTCTCTAGTTTTAACAGATCAAAATTAATCGCAAGATAGATCTTTTTCTACACATTTCACCTTTTAAAATTTTTAATTTTTTAGAAACCTTTCTTAGAGAGCATTTACATCTTATGAGTAACTACCATGGAAAATTTAAAGTTTTTAGCCCCAACAGTGTCACTGAATTCGAAATTCTAGAACGTTTCTAAAACATTCCTGAACCCTTTTACGTTTCGAAATTTTTAGAAACTGTTCTGTGCAAGCATTTACATCTTAAAATCAACAGCACTTTGTCGCACTGAAGAAGAATCTCGCTTGTGGATTAGAAACAGCTGTTTGCTGATTTTTTTTCTTGTTGTTGTTGTTGTTTACTATTTCCATTTTTATTATGTGCATTTATTATGTGCATTATTGTTAAGTGCATTTTTAACGTTGGTTTTCTGCCTTTTAATATTTTTGCACAAAGGTTCCATTTGCTATTTTTATGTGTTTTAAGTATTTTATAATCTATATTTGAGGCATGATTTGTTGGTCTTGTCTTATTTCCATTAGGAGTCGACAGGCTGGTGCAAAATTTGAAGAGTTTAATGGTAGACGAACAGAGCTCTGATGTGGTGTTGAAAGTTGAAGGCAGAGAGTTCAAAGCTCACAAAAATATCCTTAAAGTGCGCTCTCCAGTATTTGCCTCGATGTTCCAGCCTCATACTAAAGAAAGTGCCACTGGCGTTGTTGATATTCCCGATTGTTCTGAATCAGCTTTCGAGGCCTTTCTTTTGTATGTTTACACTGGAAATTCAGGAGTCATTTCTTCAGATAAAGTCTGTGATCTGTACTATGCTGCGGACAAGTACGAAGTGAATGATTTGAAATCAGAATGCGTTGAGTTAATGGAAAATAATCTATCAGTGGAGAACTTTTGCGAAATCATGACCCTATGCTTTCTGCACAGTGAGTCACGTCTGCACAAAACAGCAACTCTATTCTTCTGTGAGAACGTAAAAACAGTTATCAAGACAGTTCAGTGGCAAAACTTTATGAAGGATTACCCAATACAAGCGAATGAGCTTTTTATAAAATCAATTAATGCTTAAAATCTGATTGACTTGGTTTTCATACAAAAAAAAAAAAGAAAGAAAAAAAAATATTTTTCTTTATTGTTTTTAATATTTTTTGTAACAGCAGCTAGAATCTTTTGAAATAAAATACAAAGACCATTATCAAAAAAATTCTGTGTAAATTTTTTTTTAAAGATTTCACCATACAATCCAGTGAACGGTTAACCCTTTCCGGCACAGTTGTCCCACTCCAGGCACACCTAATTTTAATTCCAAACTTGCATTCGGCACCAAGAATATTTTACTAAAATTTTGCTTCTACAATGAAAGCTTAACATAAGGAGTTCTTATTTTCTAAAAAAAGTCGTTTGTAAAATCCGGTGTCAGTCAGTAATTTCTCATTTTACGAACAGAATTTGTCTGTGCCGGAAAGGGTTAATACTTAATTCATAATTAAATGTTTTCTTTTGTTTGTTTGTTTTGCACAATTTTGTGTAATAAATATCTTTAAATATTGTTTTAATGTTTGAAACAGAAACTCTATTTCTTTCTGATAACGTAAAGATATTTATTAAAACAGTTGAATAAAAAAAAACACTATCATCAATGGCTCATGTTACTTTTTGGAGACATCCAGCCCATTGATGATGATTAGAAATTGGTGTAAATAACTACAAGCACAAGATGGACAAAAAACTGCTGTCTTATTTAATAATAAATTTTAATTAAAAAAAATTATATTAAAACATAAAAAAATCAACACATTTTAGAGTGATTGATTTTAAAATGAAATAAAATAAGATTCTGAAATTCCTTAACACTAGAACCGTGGGAAATTTTAATCAAGTTTTATAGAAAATATTTTACAGCAGAATTAAAATTTAAAACTATTTAACTTATTTATTCAACTTATTTTCGTGCGGTGTATATTTAACTTAATTTATTACGAAATTTCTAGTGCGAATCGACAATGGTACGGGCCTAAATGACCGGTTTTCGCGGTTCTAGTGTTAAATCAATCTGCTATAAGCAGGGGCTCCATTTCCTAACATTTTCGTGTGGGGGGGGGGCACATTTTCTTTTGATCTTGCTGAGCACATGTGAGAAGCTTTGGTACAGTTTTATTCTCATAGATTTTTTAAAATTATCCAAAATGTTCATTAATAATAAGTGTCTCTCTTTGAGAATGTTTCAATAGCAAGGCTTTTTCAAAGATTGTTGATAATTATTAATTTCTGTGCTTAAAGTACTTATTTAATGATAATGTTTCTATTTTAGTCAAATCTGATAAGTTTTTTCAGCTTTTGTGCAATTTCTGAAAGTTTTTTTTTTTTTTTTTTTTTTTTTTTTTTTAATTTGGCATATGATGACTGATACATCCTGAAGTATCAAATTCTTTGAGGAGGTGACAATTCCCTCCCCCCCCCCCCCAACTGACCTGGCAACTTGTCGTGCAATTCAAATTCCTTGTGGGGCTGGCAATTGCCCTAAAACTCAAATGACAGCAAACCTGTTTCCTTCTGCATTATTTGTCAACCCGATTAAAACTTTTTCCTGTAACAAGTAAACCTCATGACAATTTACCTATGTTTATCTTACATAAGGTATTGGGGTTTCACCGAAATAATAATTGAATCGATCATTTCAAAAACTACATAGGTCACAGAATCAAAACTTTTCAGAAATTTAAAAAAACTGTGTTATTCACAAGTAAACGAATTTTTATGGGGTTTTCTGGGCTGATTATAGATTTTAGACTTCAAAGTTTGTAAATAACGAATAATTTTTATAATTTATGAATCATAAAAAGAAGATTAACAGAAAAAATTTCCTCACTTATGTTGTTTTAGCAAGAAACAAGGTGAGGTGGTATTTAATTTGAACAAAACAGTCATATTTAACATATTTTTAATCAAAATTAATGAAGATGCACTTATATAGTATCCGTATTTCATGCAAATGGTAATATGGTAATGTAATATGGTATCCGCATGTAATCTGGTATTGCATGCAAAAACCACTTTAAGTCGCTGACTTTATGTCGTTTAAGTAATGAACGAAAATTGGAAGGTATTGTTTGAAGAGGAATTAATACATAGACTTATGTGGTTATTACCTAGATCCGGGCTCTACCTTTAAGGAAGCATTTGCGACAATAAAAGTATATTTGGAAAAAACTTGACTTATGTGGTTTTTGAAATGACAGATTAAATTGTTAGTTTGTCATAGCAAAATTCCTAATCTTCACGTCTATGGCAGCAATATTTATCTCTTTGATGTAATGCTTATCAGTAACAAGAAAGTAAAGAATAATCTGGCCGGTCTTTTTAGGTAGATTTCGTAAGAAATACTACCTATTACATTCTCCCCTAAGTTGGAATGTTTGAAAAGATTTTGCAGATCTACGCCAATCACGACTCCCAGAACCCAAAACCACTCCCAGTTCAAAACTTGAACGAATATCTTTTGGATAACTCTGTAAAAACTAATGTAGCAAAGGGTTCAAACTCGAGATTATTAATAAGTGGCTTATTGTAATATACTGTGTTCATTTTTATGAGGATAGCATTTATTCTCGTAGAGAAATTAAGGTATTTATAAAAACAGTCCCAAATTTCGGCTAGCTTTTCGCTTATAATTTGCAGAATTCTTAATATAAAAAAAAAGTTATTTTCAGAAAATATGACAAATAACATTGTATATAATACTCTGCAATCAGAATTAAAAAATAAAAAAAATTGGATGAAAAATGAGCAGGTTTACTAAAAAATGTTTCACTGCGCATGCGCGAATGTAATCAAAATATAATATGCATAATGTATTAGCTAAGTATATAGAGTAACTTTTGTGAAAGCCTCAAAATCATAGCTTGAAAATTCTGAAAATTATCGCGATAGAATAAGTTCGAAATCCGTTGTTCCCAAAAGGAAGCAAAAATATGAGGGATTGTATCCATATATAGTAGTACGTGGAATATTGTGTACGCTATCTTTGCACTAATCAACAGATATTTGATACAACCCTCATATTTTTGCTTTCTTTTGGGAACAACGGATTTCGAGCTTATTCTATCGACAATAATTTTCAGAATTTTCAAGCTATGATTTTGAGACTTTCACAAAAGTTGCTGTACATACTTAGCTAATACATTATGCATAGTATATTTTGAATGCATTCGCACATGCGCAGTGAAACATTTTTTAGTAAACCTGCTCATTTTTCATCCAATTTTTATTATTTTTTTAATTCCGATTGCAGAGTATTATGTACAATGTCGTTTGTCATATTTACTGAAAATAACTTTTTTTTATATTAAGAACTCTGCAAATTATAAGCAAAAAACTAGGCGAAATTTGGGACTGTTTCTATAAAAACCTTAATTTCTCAACAAGTATACATGCTATCCTCATAAAAATTAACACAGTATATTACAATAAGCCAATTATTAATAATCTCGAGTTTGAACGCCTTTGCTACATTAGTTTTTATAGGGTTATCCAAAATACAGAGGTGTGAAAATTATTAGAATAATCTTGAAATTTACAATAAAATCTTGTTATATTAAAGAAATAATATATTATTTAGAAAATATTGATACATTTAATATTTAGTGTGCATCCCCTTGTTTTTTATTAAAGATTTGATGCGTCTTGGCATACTTTGTATGAGTTTTTGGCAATTAATTTGTATTTCATTGTCATGGTGCCTAATTTGGCACCTCTCTGAGTCTCTCTATCAGACTATTCTTATTTGTGATGTTGCATTTCTGTGATTTTTTCTTTACAATGCCCCAAAGATTCTCTATGGGGTTCATATCTGGACTGAATTCTTCCAGGCCATGGAAGTGTTTTTATATTTTTTTCATCCAAAAATTTGGTCACAAATCAAGCTTTATTGCACGGTGCTCCATCATGCCTGAATATGAAGTCTCCATTTGGAAACCAGTCTTTTAATAAAAGAATTAGTCTTTGTTCAAGCACTTTTTATACTGATACTGGTCCACCATGTCTTCTATATTGTATAAATGTCCAGTACCCTGAGATGACATCACGCTCCAAATCATTACTTTAGTAGAATGTTTAACCATTTGTGCTATGTAATTTAGGGAAAATTCTTCACTGATATTTCTCCTGACATATTGACTGCTTTCTTCTGATATCGTAAACATTGATTCATCAGAAAAACATACCTAAAAGATAAAAAATACTTTAAGGTATATAATTTGTAGAGAAATAATCTTATAAAGAATCTTTTAATCAAATTTATAAACAGTTCTGTATCTTTAGTCACTATGCAAAAAGCATGATTTCAGAAAAATAAATGAACAACTTGAATTTAACTGAAAATTAAAGGAAAATTATTATTTCTCATCTTGCTCCAGTCATTTCCGTATTGCTCTTGCACAACATTTGCCCAAGCAAGTCTCTTCTTTGCCAAATCAGATATGATTTTAGCCTTTTTTTGAGGATGACGAGCACCGAGTACAGCTGTGATGAGCTTTCTATGGATAGAAGAATCACATACATTTACTCCATACGCTTGCAAAGAGATTTTTAGTTCATGACTAGTTGCTCTTCTGTTAGCTTTAGCAATTTGAATTCATTTCCTTTCTGTTCTTGCAGTAAATTTACTTTTCCTTCCGCATTTCCCTACTCTGGAATTTTCATATTCACATTTGGAATCCAAAGATCTTTTTATTTTACAGACAGATGCTTGCGAAATTATTACTTTTTTAGCAATTTCGTGCTGTGTATAGAGATTTTCTTGGATGAGACACTTTACCACAGTTTTCTAAGAGAAATATCACTTGCTTTACCCATAATCACGCAATAATCCTTTGACAAACGAAAAAAGTCTACCAATTAGTATAAACTAATCAAAACAGCGAAAAGATTTGTTTTAAGAATAAAATAATACTGATGCCAGCTCATGAAAAAAAAAATAATAGAAAATACTAGCACAGCAAGCAGACGATTTTAAAATTTTATTTTAAATTCGTTTGTTAATCGAATAAAGTTTTTATGAATCAAATATTTTTCTTTTTAAAAAATGGCAACATTTAACCAAATTATATCCCCAAAACTATTTTTAAGGAGTGAAAAATTGACTGGATCAACAAAACAAATTACTTTTCATGAAACATTGCAAGTATATACAATATTAATCAAGAAAAACTGAAAAAAGCACAATTATTCTAATAATTTTTACACGTCTGTATATTCGTTCTTTTTCAATTTGTTGACAGTCCGCTATGGGGTTTGATGGAGAAATCTTCGCGGAAATATATAACCTATACTATACTGTTTACACACCCGCAATTTCAGGTTAATTCCTCATATATTTTTCCAGATATTTAACAAAACGTCTAAAATTGCAAGTGACCGGTCACCTTTGGCAATATAGTGTATATGTCACTTTTTTCGATCGTGGTAAACATCGCGAATTTTACGAATTGGAATTAGAAAACATAGTTAATTTGGCAAAATTGGCCGCGGAAAAAATTAATTTTTTTCAAATCACCGTGGAAAAATATTGCGAATTTCGCCAAAGATCACCGAAACAAATAGAGGTTTTCGTCAATCGGTCGCGGAAGAAAATCGCGAATTTAGTATAACTATTGCGGAAAAATATCGCGAAATTCCTCAAAAGATTGAACAAAAAAGAAATCACGAATTTAGTCAAACAATCGCGCAGAAAAGGGGAATTTCGCTAAAGATCGAGCAAAAAAATATCTACTTTTGTCAGTAGGTTGCGGAAAAAAGACTCCCGAATTTCAACAAACGATCGTGGAAAAGAGTCGCGAATTTCGTCAAAAGATGGCGAAAACAAATAGCGAATTTCGTTGATCGGTTGAAAAAAAATGTCGCGAATTTAGACAAATGGTCGAAAAAATCAATTCCGTCAATGATTTACAGAAAATAGCGAATTTTGAAAAATTATCACAAACAAAAAAGAAAGAAACAATCACGAAAAAATGTCATGAAATTCAATCGGTCACGAGATAATCAGCACACGAACACCATCAAGAAATTTCGAAATTTGCAAATGTTGTAATCCATAGGTATAAGAAAATTCCCATTAATGATTTTCTGTCAGTAAAAATTTTCCGCAATCATTTTCTGCCTTCCTCTTTAGACTATAATCTAAATTCCATACAATTCAGAGATCTGTAAAACCCTTGGTCTCAGGTCCTTCCTCCTGCATTTGGTGGGGCAACTCGAACCAATCTGCAGTACGGATCGAGCAGGGTTACCCTCACCAAAGGGCAAAATGATCCTTCATTTAAAAATAATTGTAAATTGCTTTTTATTGGCAAAATAAAGGATATAAACTTAATTATAATAATACATAAGTGTAATTCACATCTAAAAACATACTCCAACCAAGTCATTTTTCATTTAAAAACTATAGTATATTTGAATATTAATGGGTGTATATCATACATTCTAATACGAGCAAATCTTGTGTGTGTGTGGTTTGTTTATTGTTTATTGTTTATTGAGAACACACATCAGACTTGTGTGCTTGACATCAAGTGCCCGCTTATAAGTCATCGTCAATATACAGGGACGAGATAGCCACAAGGAAATTTACAACACCAGAGAGTTACATCCGGGAACTCCACAAAGTGTGTGCAATGGAGCTGGCGGGTGTGTGTGGTTATATATATATATATATGGGAATTGAACTGTTTTTCTGCTTGAACTAAAACAACAGATGCAAAGCCAATCAGCGATTTCATCTTTGTATTGCGTCATATATTCTATGTTCGAGGCTAACGAAAGAGACAGGCTACCGCGGTGCATTCCACTTATCTTTTTTTACAGACCGCTAGAGTGACGTGATGCTCTTTCCGTCCACCTGTATTGGTGGATTCGAGCATCACATGACTTTCACGGTCTGTAAAAAATGATACGCGTAAAGCACCGCGGTAGCCTTTATTTTTCGTTAGCCTCGTTCTATGTTGAAGCATGCAAGCTCCAAACAACACTTCAAAAGGTAAAGTCAAAAGAGGTGTTTTGGATCGAACGGAAGCTTTTGGAGAGTCGATGAAGTTGGTGAGTTAAGACGGTCGTATTTGAACTATTCTGAGGACGTCGACACTGAGATGTTTTAGATTAAATAAGATGTAATGCAGATAATTAAGATGGCTCATTAGTTATTCATATTGTTTACATGTATTTTTAACTTTCTTTGTAGTTACTTTCGTTAATATAGAGTTTGATTTTAACGTGATGTTTTCTAGTTTATTTGAAGTAACTTGAGTGAATTATTTATTAAGTTGGTGTCAGAGAAAATTAAACCCCACAAGTGGTGTCGAAGCGGGATCGAATGAATGTTAATGCTCACTATTGAATAGATAGAGTTCTGAATTTTATGAGTGGAATTTACATTTAAATTGAGATTTTCGAACTTATTTTTATCATGTCAAGGTTAGTAGATATTCGAGAATTAGATATTTCTTTAAAAACTGAAAAGACATCCAGCATTAAGAATTTGAATCGTTTAATTTTTGGCCATGAAGGTGATAGAAAAATTCGTTCCAGAATTAGAGACTTTACGGGTTTTCCGTTTGAAGTAAATAGTGATGAATATAAGAGGAAAGTTAAAAAAAAATTAAAGATGAATTTTCGTTAAGCGAACTAATTACGATTTGTAACGTATTATGTATTGATAATTCTGGTACTTTCGATGATATAGTTGTCAGGGTTATTTCTTGCCTGTGTAATCTAAATGTATTGAAGTCAAAGATAATTTCCGAAGATAATGAAATTAGTGATGATGAAACTGAGCTAATAAATGAGACCAAAAATAATGCTAGCATTGGTGATGACAATAACTCTTGCAATAAAATTGATGACATTGCTTCTGGTTCTGAAATAAATTATTCTGCTAGCAATAAAAATGAAATGACGCAACGCTTAACCCCTGACTTTATTTTAAAACCATCTATCGGCATTAGTGATATTGAAAATATGATGGCGACATATAGTGGTGGTCAGTATGAAAGTATCGAAAAGTGGATAGCTGATTTTGAGGACGTAATCTCTTTATTTAATTTAAGTGACTTGCATAAATTAATTTTAGCGAAACGCCGTATGACTGGTAAAGCTAAACTATTGATTGGAAGTGAAAGCAAATTGAATTCGTGGCACAGAGTGAAATCGTTACTCGTTTCTGAATTTGGTACAGTTTGTAACTCTGCAGAAATGCAACAGTTGTTATGTAAAAGGAAAATAAGGGATGGCGAAACTCTTGATGAATATTTTTTAAATATGAAACGACTATGCTCTCGCGGAAATGTAGAGGATTCTACTTTAATTCAGTATGTTATTGGTGGTATTAAAGACCCTGATTTCAAGAAATCATTTTTATATGGTTGTAACGATATTAGCTAATTTAAGCAAAAGCTTAAAGTATATGGAAAAATAAGATCCGATAGCGAAAGTGTTAAACCAGAGATTGGTGTTAAGCTAAAATCAAAACCCGAAATGGAATCTGGTAACAGGTCAAAGGTAGTAAAGGCTATTCGTTGCTACAACTGCGGAAGGGGGAGGGGAAATCACAAAAGCATTCACTGTAGAAACAAGGATAAAGGCCCTCTTTGCTTTTCGTGCAATTCGTATGGTCATAAATCGTTTGAATGCAGTAGGAGAAAGGATGTAAAGACTTCGAATGAGCGTTCTCAAATATTGTAACGAGTTTCAAAGATTTAATTCTTAAAGAAGTTAAATTAGACTCATTGAAGTTAACTTCATTAATTGATACAGGCAGCCAGAAAACGCTTTTAAAAAAGAGTGTTTATGATAATTTGAAGAATGTGTTCAAATTGAAAGCTACAGATACGTGTTTGACTGGTTTAGGGAAAACATTGATTAGGCCAGCAGGTTATTTCAGGGCAGAAATTGAGGTGGATGATTTGAAGTTGACATTTTTGTCGTTAACGACAGTTCGATTAATTTCGATTTAATCATTGGCATTGATGTTATTCATCAAGGTACTTTAACAATTTCTGGAGATGAGGTAAAAATGTGCAAAACCGAGGATAAATCAAATAATTTTTTGGTGAATATAGTAAATATTTTAGATGAGCCTAAACTTGATTTTAGTTATGTTATTGATAAGGGTTTGCGTTCAGAATTGTCTTCCTTAATTCAAAATTACGTGCCTACAAAATTAAAAACGGTTGATGTTAAAATGAAAATTAACCTTACTGATGAAATCCCAATTTATTCATCCCCTCGAAGATTACCTCTGTGTGAGAAAAAAATTGTTGAAACCCAGATTGAGGAGTGGCTAGCACAAGGAATTATTCGTAGGAGTTCCTCTGATTTTTCATCGCCGGTGGTTTTAGTTAAGAAAAAAGATGGTACAACGAGACTTTGTATTGACTACAGACGTCTTAAAAAAAGACTATACGCGAACACTTTCCATTGCCTGTCATAGATGATGTTATAGATCAATTGCATTTGCTGAGATGTTCACAACAATCGATTTGAAAAATGTTTTTTTTTCATGTGGAAGTTGAGGAAGGTTCTCGAATGTACACTTCTTTTGTAACTCATAACGGCCAATTTGAATTTTTGAAGTGCCCTTTCGGATTAACCAATTTTCCAAGTGTATTTCAGAAATATATTTATAACGTGTTTCAAAATTTGTTAAAGGACAATGTCGTGGTTATATACATGGATGATCTGATAATACCTTCTAAAAATGAAACTGAAGGCTTAGAAAAGCTTAAACTTGTTCTTCAGACCGCATCTGACTATGGATTAGAGTTAAATATTAAAAAGTGCATGTTTCTGAGGCGTGAAATTGATTTTTTGGGGTATAGAATTTTGAATGGAAAATTATATCCTTCTCCACTTAAAACAAAGGCAGTGATGAATTTTCCTGAACCAAAAAGTATCAAGGATATTCAAAGTTATTTGGGATTAACTGGATATTTTCGGAAGATTATAAAGGATTACTCGGTTATAGCTAAACCTCTGAGCGACATGTTGAGGAAAGATTCTAAATTTCGATTTGATGTGGAAGAAAGCCTTTAGTGAGCTTAAAAGTATTTTGTCTTCCGAGCCAGTTCTGTCAATATACAATCCCAAAAGTGTAACTGAAATTCATTGTGATGCTAGTATTGATGGCTACGGAGCAGTATTAATGAATAGTCCCCAGTAGATAATAAATTTCATCCTGTGTATTTTTCCAGTAAAAAAACAACTGAATCTGAGCGAAAGTGCACTAGTTACGAATTGGAAGTTTTGTCGGTGATAGAGGCCTTAAAGAAATTTAGAGTGTATGTATTGGGCATTCCATTTAAAATAGTTACCGATTGTAATGCATTTAAAATGACTATGGATAAAAAGGAGATGAGTACAAAAATTGTGAGATGGGCAATAATGTTATCTGATTTCGATTATGAACTAGAACATAGGCCAGGTATTAAAATGAAACATGTTGATGCATTGAGTAGGAATCCTGTTTGTATGGCAGTTCAGGATAGTTTAACTTTAAAAATTACTCAAGCTCAAGAGAATGATGATTATATTAAAACTATAAAAGAAGTTTTAAAAGTAAGACCTTATGATGATTATTTAGTAAAAAATAACGTTCTTTATAAATGTGTTAACGGAAGTGATTTGTTGGTTGTCCCAGAGGGAATGCAAATGAATATAATCAAAGTTGTTCATGAAAAGGGTCATTATGCAGTTGTTCGAAGGGAAAAGATCTTAGAAACTTATTTTTACATTCCTAAGGTTAAATAAAAGATTGAAAGGTGTGTTGAAATTACTAATCTTTTGAATGCTGAAACACAGTCCGATTTTATAAATAATCGTGAAGAATTGAGAAAAGAAGCGAAAAACAAATTTTAAAGGTTCAAAATGAGAATCGCAAAACCTACAACCTGAGAAGAAGAAAACCTAATAAATTTAAACTTAATGATATTGTTGCTATGAAGCGTACACAACAAGGTCCGGGTTTAAAGTTAAGACCAAAGTATTTGGGTCCTTACAAGGTTGTGAAATTAAAGAGTGGTGATACCTATGATGTGAAGAGAATTGGAATTACAGAGGGTCCAATGATTAATAGTACTTGCGCTGAATACATGAAGCCATGGACTGATACTGGTGAAGTTTAGTTAAAGAAATCCTGATTGTGACATTATCCTAATTGTGACAGTACACTGACACGGACTTGATGATATATTTAAGAGTAGTGTGAATTGTGTTTTTTCGTGAAAGTTTTGTTATGCTGCGTTTACACTATATGGTCTTTCAGGTCTATTGGGTCTTTCTGCTTCAAGGGTAGAAAAAATTGCGTTTACACTATGGCATAAGAATTTGGCGTAAGGAGAAGAAACTTATTTTTGCGCATGCGTAGGTTTTGTAGCTTGGATGGAGGGGTAGGGGTAGTGTTTGTTTGTTTACATTCGCAATGAAATGAACATACAAATATTTTGAGGGTTAATGCCTGTGCTAATTTCTTTTTTACTTAAAAAACGGAAGGCAGATAATATAAAAGTGATTTTTTTTTTAACGTGCTTCGTTCGTTATTATTATTAAAGGTGTGGGAAATACACAGGGGATATAGATACAAGAGATATTGTTGTATTGGGCTGAGAAAGGCTCAGTGAGCAGCCAATTTCGTATTAAATATAGCCATATACAGTGCATGCCGAAGCCCTATTCCGTATCTGTACCGAGTCTCACAATTTCTGTGCGCATTTTATTTTCCCTGGTAAAAATAAAAATATATGAAGATCATACAATTCAGTTTGTTGCAAAATAATACTGACAAAAGTAATTAAATAAGGTTTAATTTATTATACAAAATAAGAAAATTCCCATCAAGATATAAATAAAAAATATGAACAAAAAGAAAAAATCATTCTAATCAGTATTAGCACTAACTTTAGCATAGACATACATTTATAGAAATGTATGTCTACATGTAAATAAAATGTCTATTACATTACATGTAAATTTATAGAAATAAAGCATTTTACATGCACATGTGCCCACAATGGGAGCAAGGCAATTGCTGTTATCTGAATTTTCAAATTTTATAAACTAAAGTTTATTTTTCTTGATTATTTTCAAAAAAAGAAATAATAATAATGTCAAATAATTAATCACTAAGACAAAAAGAAACTTTTTTTTTTTTTTTGGGGGGGGGGGGGGGGCTGAAGGGTTCTGATCACCCTTTTCCTCAAAACAAAATTTAGTTCTGTTTCTCTTTCTAAATTTTCAAAAAGGATCTTAAATGGTGGGTTCATCTCCCCCCCCCCTCCCCCGATAAAAAATTAATTGAACAAAAAGACAGTTCTTCCTTTATAAAATATCAATTGCAGCTTATTTTTGGTTTCTTAATTATTATATGTTTGAACTGCTTTTTAGTTTTATAAGTGAGAATGCAGATTTTCTTTGATGCTAACAGAAAAATAAGCCATTTCCCTAACAATATTGAAAAAAGAAAATGAAACCAAATGACATGACATTTAGTGGAACTCCATTTCTCATGGCTTGAAAATAAAGTTTCTACTTTATAGATAATGCACGTTAATTTCAGAAAGGGAAGTGGCCTCTTCTGATGATAAAACATTATTTTAAATGGAAACTTGCATTTTCATTCAGGAAAATTAAATCCTCAATGATTACATAAAAATGCCATTTTCTAGATACTTTTAGTCGTGACATCAATCCAGTGCCTGATTTACAGTAAGGCATTCAGGGCACAGGTCCAGGGCCCCTTAAATGCTACTGAAGATTTTTCAATTATTGGTCAAAATCTGGAAGTTTTCACGATTAGAACACAAAATTAATATGGAAAAACCTGTTTATTTTTTTCATTTAAAAATAACTAGTTCACTTGTGCAAAAACATTCACTCGCTAATATTAATTCTATGGGAAATTTTTTTTATATATATCTTTATCTTGCTTGCATTTCATTATTTTTAAAATATTTTTTTTTTCCATTGGATAGTTAAAGTCAATCAATGCAAAGGCTGTTTTTTACTTTTTTGGTTTTGTTTACAAGTTTTTTTATTAAGATACTTTCACTTTCGGAACTGACTTCAAAAAATTGTTAGCGAGATAGAACACACTAAAGATTGATTATGAAGCTGTTATAAAAACTTTTATTGCTAAAAAATGAAGAAGAAAAATGTATAAAAAAAGGTACTTCTCTATTATTCCGTCGACCACGTTTCATAACAAAAAACTATCACCAACTCTAAGATTAAACGCCAAAAATGCAGTCCCATTTACTTGATGTCAGAAGCATTATACGTGTTTGTTATGTCATCAAGTGGTTTTTAATTCGACATTTGCGTGTATTATTCATTATGTTTTACTGACTTATTAGTTATTTCATTAATTAAAATAACAATTGTGTCCGTAAATTCTTATATTTAATTTATTTATTTATTTTGATATTCCAATGACAACGTTCTTCCGTTTCTTTGGCGTTACAGTTTGGCGATAGTTTTTTGTTATAAAAAGTGGTTGACGGTATAATAGAGAAGTACCAAAAAAAATTATTAAATATCACTAAATCATTAAAGTCAGTAGTGGTTATCTTAATAATTACCGCTATTAGTGATATATATTTTTTTACTTAAAACCACTGGAAGCACCGGTGCAAGTCCCCCGCCCCCCCCCCCCAAGCATCTGTGCCCAGGGCTCTCAAACTTGTAAATCGGTCCCTGCATCAGTCAGAAAGTTTTGTTTGAAAAGAGCAAGAACAGACTCTCTATTTATTAATACAAAATATTACCACTGCAGTATTAAAACACCTAGCTATAAGATATCGATGTAGTATACAAACGAAATAAATATAGAAACACTTTTTAGTTGGAGTCATTTTGACGTCACACTAAAAGCGTCTTATTGAAAGAGATGTCATGTGCAGTAATTTTTTTTCCTTTAAATTGATATGTTTATTTTCATAGATGTTTTAATTCTAAATATGTTTAAATGAAGATACTACATCATTTTAACACACTTATAGTAAAGGTTTTAAATTTTATATATGAAAATGTGCATCATCTGCTCTGAATGACGCCAATTTCGTATGTGAAAATAGAGCAAGTTTGATACTTTATTGGCTAATAAAAATATTGTCCATACATAAGACTCTTTTTATGCAACAGGAAAGAAAATATTGCATTAGAAAATTTAATTTTTTTGCAGTTGACAATTTTGTTTTGGTTCTAAAACATGTGTATATCATGTTTCGTGAAAGTCTGTCAAAAATTGTAGATTTATGTAAGAATTGGTGCAGCGAAGGGAGGGGGAAGGGGGATTTCAGTATTAAAATCAACTTCCAGAGTATTTGAAAAACTGACAAAATGCATAGAAAACCCCTTGTGTTAAAAAAAATAATGTGATGTGTAAAAATCAAAGTAAAGGAAAGCATAAGCAGCATAAAATGTTTACCATTCACCTGTTTCAAGACTTTATAATAGGATTCTACACAAAATTAATGAAAGAAAAAGTAAAGAGCAATAGCAGCAAAGTAGTACATATTTCATTGCTATTGCTTTTTTTTTCCCCTCTGAAAATGCTGTGTTTTCAAACACATACATGCTAAATATAACATGGTTGATTGTGATTTTTGTTACGGCAGTTTTTACGTGTCATGTATTGTTATCAACAAAAGTGTTTATTTTATCAGTAACAATGGTTCAGAACCCATCCCAGATGAGAATCCTGGTTGCGCCATTGGTATAAGGATCATACAAATAAATACTTTCCAACACTAACAGAATATTATTAATAAATTTCATTTTTATGAAATACGATATCTAAATGAACAATTTGAAAGCACATAACTCAGTAAAAATCTATTTTCAACAATTGTTGTCAGTTGATATCCTGTAATGTGTGCAAATTCTTTCATGCAGCACTGTATATTAGAATTTATACAGACCCAGGGCCAGTGCAACACTGTGAAGGGCCCTGGCAAAGCAGTTAATTGTGCCCAACATATATTGCAATACTGTATTAATGAAATTTATTTTTAAATTGTATATTTCATAGTATAATATAGAAAATGTATGAAAAATAGTATAATTATTTATTAAATGTTAATTTGATTTAAGAATGAAATTAATTTAAAAAATACTAATCAAAATTAGTTAATTAAAATCATTGAACCCATAAATTAAATAACAATTAATTTAAAAACAATATATTTAATAATTATGTTCTAAAAATTTCCCCCTTCATCTAAATACATATGTAGGGGCACTAGGAAACTATATTCCTGGGCCCCAAGTTTATTCTCTGCACCTTAGCATATTTGTTTCAAAATATTGCACCCCCCCGCCCCCCCCTCCGTCCCTTTTTTTCCTTCTGAGAACGTCCATGTTTACAAGCTCAAAATATTCATTTAATGAATTAATTGTCATTACATTTTGTTATTGCAGTTAAATGAAATTATTTTTTACATAAATATTATTTTTTGATAAAATGAAACAATGTAAATCTAACATCACTAATTTATTAGTTTAATTCCTGAGGCAAGCAGTTTAATTATTTAAGTAATTCTGCTTCCAGTGAAAAATACCGCTGACAAACTTCCTTATTTCTTTTTCTTTAACTCATGGAACAAAAATATTAAATCTGGCTATTAATCTCATGGAAGTGTTTGTTTAAGCAAATAGTAATCCGCTGAATTTTAAATTAATTTAGTGATTATTCTAGATATAGTTAACATATCACTTCGCCATACATTTTCTAGGTGCGCCGTGCTGTTACAATCTTCTTTTTCATAGAGTTTTCTTGATAAAAAAAAAAAAATATGTATCAACGTAACATATCTGACAATTTTAAGCCTATTGGTGTTAGTTTTAGTGCTAATAATGGCAGAAAAGTTTGAGGAAAACATGGCAATTCTTTGTCGATTTAACAAACTAGCAATTGTACCCAAATATGATTTAGAATATTGTGGTGAAACTCCAATTGTATGTTGAAAATAATATCACTTTCACTACAAATAATAAAATACAGTGCTTGCATTAAAATAGGTATTTGTTGAATATGTCTAATAAATAGACCGAAAAGGCCAATTTAGAATTATTCAAACATAATCTAAAAAAAAATTCAAATTAAACAAATTTTAACATTGGTTGAATAAGAATTTCAATGAAAATATATTTTTATGAAGAAAACTTGCATATCGCATTTCAACATTATGCATTCTTTTGTTTCCTGAACGCTCCCAACCCTAATTAAGACATGAATTTGCAGTCATTCTGCCCATGATCAACTATTTATTTCTAATTTGTTGCTCATTGTCAACTATTTGTTTTCAAGCTATCTTTCATTTTAAGTATTTGATTTATATATATATATATATATATATATATATATATATATATATATATATATATATATATATAAATGGGATAATAAACTAACTCTGGAATGAAGAAAACCCTTCATGTTTGAAGAATGAATAAAATACTTTATTATTATTTTTAGACTAATTTAAAAATAATGGCTTTATAAAACGATTTCTACTGATAATTCAACTTTATTTTTGACTTGAATGGATTCATAATGATATTTAATAAGTAACATATCATAAAACATTCAAAAGTGAAAATTTTTGATTTTTTAAAATTATGATATATAGACTTTCTTTTAAAGAAATACTTTTACAAATTACATTTATTTTAATTCCAAATGTTTATTTAATTTTTTAAGAGAATTTTTAAAATATTGTTTTAATATTTTCCTTGTTTATTAAAAAGGCATTGTTATGAAGCATTATATACATATTAAAATAAAATAAAGACTTCAATAGTAAAATTTAAATAAATTCTCTTTGTAACTCTTTTTTTAAATTAAAAAATCTTTTGAGGATTTTCTTATTTAATATACATTCTGTTACTTAAACAACACAAGTAGATACATGAAAAGATCATTTATAATAAAATTATAGTCATATGATAACAGAAAATTTTTAATAAACTTCCTTTATTTGAAAATACAAGTTACAGAAATAAAACAACAAAATATTGCTCTATATAATAAATATTATCACATAACAAATTTATTACTGAATATAATGATATACTACATATCAGAAGTAAAATACATAGATAACAGTCTGGACGCTAATGATGATGTCACGATACTTTACAGAAACAGGTATGCATTTTAATCTAATGGGAGAAACAAGTTATTAATAATTTTCAGTTATTATAATTAAAAAATGATAAATAATAACATCAAAGCCAAGCACTGGCATGCTTTTTTTTTTAAGAAAGAAAAAAAATGGAAATTTCAGTTCATTATTAAAATAAATACATAAATTAATCAGCGAGATGAAAAGAAATGTTTCATTCAAACTTGGATTTGAAGATATCAGAAATACAAGTGGTTTTAACTCCAGTTCCAATAAAAAGAATTTTTTTTATTTTATTTATAGTGCAGTATAGCCCTGTATGTTATATGAAGACTTTTGTACACAGCACATATTAAGCTAAAAGACAACTTAAAACTCACTCGCAGCAATTACCAACCGTAAACGACAATGAATATTTTTCTTTGCGTAGCCCTGTATATGAACTTATTTATATTCCACAAACTTCTATTAGTCTACTAAATATAGTTCAACAGGAAAATGCATAACACAATTAAAAACTACCCTTAAGCAATTCACTCCCATAATCTGTAATACTGACGGATACCCTTGTGTAGCTCTGTATATGAACAACCGAGTTTATAAACACACAAGTACTATGAAAAAAATTAGTTAAACTTAAAAACGCAAACCAAAGTTGAAAATGTACCTATCACACAGACTGTAAATATCACATATGTACTGTAACCGATATCTTTTGTGTGTCCCTATAAGTAAACGCAATGCACACCACAATTTCAAGAGAGCAATTTATAGTACACATCAGTAATGAATATAATTTTTATTATTTCTGAAATAGTAACTTAAAAAAAAAAAAAAAAAAAAAAAAAAAAAAAAAAAAAAACATTTCTTGTTATCAAATAAAGTTAAGAAGTGGTGTTGCACAATCTTTATTTTTTCCTCAGGTTGGGGGCATAAAAAATAGGGCTATATCTGAATAAGCAATTTAATAGGAAGCTACTACAGTATTATTTTTATTTTTTACAGAAAAAATGTGAAAATGCTACTTTCAAGGTTCCATATATCTAAAATGACATGTTTAAAGGAAATCCAATGTTAAATATCTTCTTTAAAAAAGAAAACTATTATTATTATTCTAGTATACATGAGAGATAACAAAACATTTAAAGCAATCTTTTGAGGAATAGTATGGCTAATATGACACACAATGCAATAAATAAATAAAAAATCAGAAAATTTATCCTCAGTGTTGAATTTAGACATTTTTCTCCGGGAGGGATATCTGTGGCTCCGAGGGGACATTAAAGAGTTCTGGAGGGGAAATTGTACTTTTTGACCATTAAAAGCATAAAATCTCAAATCTTTCAGGGGTGCGGGGAGAAAGATTTGAAGGGCCATCCCTAGAATTCAACACTGTTTGCTCTCCCCTTCCCTGAATATTTAAAAAAAAAAAAAAAAAAAAAAAAAACTTATATCGGAAAACATACAAAAACATATTTGCATTTATTATCTCAAAACATTCAATCACTGCTGTAGTTTTGGGATGGTCAATAGCAACGCACACCTAACAATGTTTAAATTTCAGTTTTCAAAAATTGCATTTTTGTTAATCACTTGGAACTTGGAGTAAATAAAGTAATTTGAGTAAAATAAATTATGAAGAATAATAATTAAATTTCATTTTTAAGAATTAATTTTCAGCTGCCTGTATTAAAGCAAAACAAATTAAATGTTTAATTGCTTTACATAATTTGTAAACTTATTTTTTCATGGATTTAGGGAGAAAGTAAATTAACAATTTAATTAATAAAAAGAAATATGAAAACAAACTAGTACATAACAATATAGTTGGTTGTTCTTTGAATTCTAGAATAAGAAAAAAAAATTATTAATGCAAAGTGCATAAAATTTTCAATTATTAAATTCTTCATCTACAAAACTCATGTACTTCGCTAGATTTTCTATCATTGGTAACAAAATTTGATTTAAAAACTAGATACTAATGAATAATTCATAATATTTATTTTTTTAAATATAACCTAATGATGTTCCATCAAATCTCTCAAAATATATTATCTTCAATATTTAGTTAAACTAACATAAATAATTCCTCTCACTTCAAAGAACTGTAAGTAAACAAACCAAATTATAACCTTGATAATATTGTTAAAATACATTTTAGATCATTTCAACATTAATAAACATTAAATAAATTATTATATATGCAGCTTAATAATTATTAAGCACAGCAAATTATAACATTGATAGCATCATAGATAATACATTTTAGATTATTTCAATATTAATAATATTAATTCAAATAAATTATATATTCAATTTATCTGATAAGTTACTTTAGTTTTTGTTGAATTTGATTTTTTTTTTTTTTTTTAATCTGAATGATACTTTCTGAAATATCAGATTCCTTGAAAAGAGGGGCGAGGGGTAACTGCTATCCTCTAGCTTAACACTTATACATTTAGTGTTTACATAAAACACAAGTGCTTATGCAAGTTTATATAAAACATAACTTACACACTTGCATAAAACTATACAAATTAATTAACTACAAGTTGTGTTTTTAGATTGATCATTTAACAGCATTTTATAAATTAAAAAGCTAATAGCAAATAAACCTTCAGTTATAAAAATTAAAGGAATTAAATGATGAAAATCATAATTTTTGTATTGAGAATGGACATAGCTTTAACTGATTCTCTCTGATACAGATTGATTTTGTTGGAAAAATAACTTTATATGAAACAACATTAATAAATACACAACAATGTAATTTTGAGAAAATGTCTTACTTACAAGCATCATACTTACAAATATTACTGAAGATTAATGCCTTCAAAAATAATCATGCAAAATGCCTGTTGAAAAGATCACCATTTATAAATGGTAAATGAGATCAACATGTAGTAATTGACAGGTATTTGCATAGCTATTGAGAAAAGTCGTGTTCGATTAAAAGCAATCTGTAATTTAAAGAAAAGATTATAATAATCATAATAAACTGATAAAAACAACAAGTATTTTTATTTTTATGTTAGCCAGATACTAGTGATATATATATATATATATATAGTACATGTTAAAAGGGCACCAGTGATATATATACATGTATATCTATCACTGGTGCCTAGCTAACATAAAAGTACCAAACAACATAAACAATGTAAAATATATTTAAAAATCCTTCTTTATTATGTAACAAAATCAATATACATTGAAAAACTACATACAAGTCAATTACAGTCAATCATACAAGTTAATGTACTTTATTGATGGACATTATATTTACCGCAGTTCCTGCTTGACAAATTTGGAAGCAAAAATAGCACAAGTCCAAGGCCCGAATTCAAATTTCTTGCAGAAGATAGCACAAGTCCAAGGCCCGAATTCAAATTTCTTGCAGAAGATCACAAATGATAGCGACTTACTAAACTGTAAAACTACGCATAAGTGATCTCCTGAGAGCAATAAAATATACATTTCCTGGCACCAGTAGATTCACTAGACAATCTCCCTTGCACCGTTCATGGATTTTGGAAGTTTTAAAACTTTTTCTGAAAAAAAAAAAAAAATGAAGTTTTCCAACTGAAACCATTCTTTGTTGTGAAAGGAGGGGGAGGGGGGGTTACAAAAATTCATGTAAAGTACTACAGATTAATTATTAAAGAAAATTTCAAAAAATAAACATGTAATAAAACTTTTAAAATAATAAGGAATGGTTTAATAATTAGCAATAATAAGTAAATGTAAAAACTGTTTACTTAAAAACATGTTTGTTAATTTTAACAAAAGTTAAATTTTATATTTGTGTAGTTACCATATTAGATGGTGTTTTTTTTTTGTGGAGGAGAGGGCTAAGAAACTAAATACAATCTAAAATCTCTGCAATATTTTAGATATATATTAGGATGGATTCATTGAAAAAATTAACACATTTAAAACTGATGAATAACAATGCAAATCAATGACCAGTCAATTATATGACAGTAACAGAGAAAACTGAGAAGTTAATTAAAAATGAATTATATGGCTAAAAATTTATTGGTACCAGTTTTAAGATAAAGTTAAAAATTGCCAGTAACAATATTAAATAAATACCTGAAATAAATCAAAGTATTTCCTCACAAAAAAAGACATTACTGTACATTATGAATTACGATCGTACTATTCTAATTTTTATTCATATACTGTCAAATTTGTTTTTTTAATTCATGCCTATGAAACAAGGTGAGTTTTAAAATAAGTAACGTAACTAACAATTAACAAATGAACTGGTAGCATAGTATATAAATACCGGAAAATAGTACTTAAAGAATTTATGAATACATAGCTTTATAAAGAGTTTGGTAATATAAAAAGTAACATAGCGAACAAATGAATTTTAGTAGCGTAGTACGTAAATACATGAAGATAGTAATTTACGAATACATAAAAGAAACTTCTATAATTATGAAGCAATGTAGAGAAACATTAAAAATATCTGAAAAATATTACATACCTTTGGTTTGTAAATCCCTTTTTAGGTGCGTTCGTAATTATATAAATACGTAGCACCTATAGTCGTCGTTTGGTCCGTCCGTCTGTCCGTCCGTCTGTCTGTCTGTCCGCATATAACAACGCAAAAACTACCCAACCAAATGGTTTGCAATTTAAAATATATTATCTTTGCAGAATTTTGTCGAGACATTTCAAATTTTATTAAAATCGAATCAAAACTTTAGGAGATATTAATAAAAATATTTATTAAGAAATTTGATTTTTTTTTTTTTAAATCTGTGCTTTTTTGTTAGAGGAGCTTCCGATGGATGTTAAATCGTCAAGCGACCGAGATACTTATTTTATAACAGAAATTAATCTGCAGACGATATAATTCATTTCACAGAATTAAAAATCATCAAGATCTGAATATTTATATAACTAGCTGATACATATATATCTGAATATTTATATAACTAGTTAAGATATTTGTATGAACAGTGTCATAAAATATATACTTAACTAGCTGTTTAACCCGTTCTACGCACGGGATATCATGAATTTAATTCTAAAACGTGCGTACGAACGCACCTCGTTTGTAACGTTTGACGTACAATTTCCAACTTGTTTATTTTAAATCTTCATCAAAATATTCATCTGTCGTCTGCTTCATCAAACTTCGTCCATTTTTTTAAATGGCGGAATAAACAATTATAAAGCACGCTGATTGGTTGGGTCTTATATTTTCACGCCTGAAACGCCAACGCTTAGACCACGCCATGCAGACCACAGAGACCTTCTTAAACCCTCTTATACCTGGACCTGACAGACCACGCAGACCTGATAGGTCTGATAAGCCATAGTGTAAACGCAGCATTAGAGAACTTTAGTTGCTGTTTTTTATTTTTCTGGTGTAAACGTATTACAGATTAGTCACCTGAGGGCAGATGACAGTCAGTATGGCCGAATGTGGGAATTGAACTGTTTTCCTGCTTGAACTAAAACGACAAATGCAAAGCCAATCAGCGACTTCATCTTTGTATTGCGTCATATATTCTATGTTGAAGCATGCAAGCTCCAAACAACACTTCAAAAGGTAAAGTCAAAAGAGGTGCTTTGGATCGAACGGAAGCTTTTGGAGAGTCGATGAAGTTGGTGAGTTAAGACGGTCGTATTTGAACTATTCTGAAGACGTCGACACTGAGATGTTTTAGATTAAATAAGATGTAATGCAGATAATTAAGATGGCTCATTAGTTATTCATATTGTTTACATGTATTTTTAACTTTCTTTGTAGTTACTTTCGTTAATATAGAGTTTGATTTTAACGTGATGTTTTCTAGTTTATTTGAAGTAACTTGAGTGAATTATTTATTAAGTTGGTGTCAGAGAAAATTAAACCCCATATATATATATATATATATGCAAATTTTATCATAAAAACGGGTCTAACGATTTTGACGAAATTTTGTATCCTACCGTTTTGGGGCACCAGAATACCATTGGGCTGGGTCACGTGTTCGAGAAAATTCGATTAGTGGGGCATTTTGGGTCATCATGGGTCAGGGTCAAGCTAATTGTATCTAAAAATCGGTTCAAACGATTTTGACTAAATTTTGTATCTTACCATTTTCGGGCACGTGAAGACTATTGGGCTGGGTCACATATTCGAGAAGTGCGAATATGCGATTAGTGGATCATTTTTGGGTCAACGCGGGTCCAGTTAATTTTATCTAAAAAACAGCTCTAACAATTTTGATTAAATTTTGTATCCTACGAGTTTCAGGCACGAGAAAATCATTGGGCTAGGTCACATGTCCGAGAAAATTGGATTTGTGGGTCATTTTTGGGTCACTGTGGGTCTAACTAATTTTATATAAAAAACGTCTCAGACTATTTAGACTAAATTTTGCATCCTATGGTTTTCGGGCACGAGAAGTCTGTTGGGCTGGGTCACATGTTCGAGAAAATTCGATTAGTGGGTCATTATGGGTCAAGCTATTTTTATCCTAAAAACGGATCAGAGGATTTGAACTAAATTTAGTATCCTACAGTTTTAGGGAACGAGAAGACTGTTGGGCTAGGTCACATGCTCGAGAAAATTTGATTAGTGCGTCATGATATTTGAACTCAAAACTAATTTTGACTCAGCATAGCTCGGTCTTACCTACTCGTATGTGTTATTTTTTGTACATAAGCGGTAAACTTGTAGATTACTTTTCCCTAAAGGTATTAAAATATACATTCATTTTCTTTAACTTCGGGTTCAGGTATGAATATTTCGGAATCGGCTTGAAGTCTGTCGGGTTAAAGTTAGGATTCGGGTCGGTTACAACCAAATCAGGAGAGGAATCTAGTATCAGGTTGTGGAGATATTTAAGAGCATATTGTATATATAATATCATTTAATAAAGAAAATGATTTAATAGCATTATAACGATTGGAGTAAATATAATGTGACACTAATAAAACAAAATTAACAAATCATATAATTAAGAAATTATCCTCCCCCCCCCCCAAAAAAAAAAAAATCCCCTTAAATTTTTGGTTAAAGAGAGAATTTATCACTAAAATTCTAGCCTTGGGGGTGATGAATTTTCTTTTAATCATGCTGTACACAGCTCAGAAGCAATTCATAGTTTTTTCTCACATATATTTCTAAAACTAGCCAAAATACTCATTAATAATAAATGTCGCACTTATAGAATGTTGCAATAGCTGGAGAGGAACTTTTCTGGTTGCTTTAGAAAACATTTCAATGTCTAAAGTGTTTATTAAATGTTTATTACTTTCTTCTAATTTTACAGGAAAAAGATATTGGATTTATAAAAATTTACCACTTCCGGTTTTCGACGGATTTATACATTTTAAAAGGTCCTTAACACAGTTGGACTATTTTTAGAAAATATCTGTCTGCGAGTCTGTCTGTGTGTCTCAGTGTCTGTAAGGGACAAAAATTTTGTGGGCGCTGTATCTGAAGAACTAATGCACGGAATTTGATAAAACTTTATATTCAGTTAGACGTTGATATAAATAGGTGGTGATTAGTTTTTGGTGTAAATCGCCCAACAGATGGCGCTGCTATGCTACATTTTTCATGATTTTTGCGATAGCTATATCTCAAGAACTAATACACAGAATTTCACCAAACTTTAGATTCGGTTAGACCTGGACAGAGATAGACGTTGATTACGATTTGGTATAAATAGCCCAACAGGTGGCGCTGCTATGCTACATTTTGCACGATTTTCACGATGGCTATATCTCCAAAACTAACGCACATAATTTAATGAAACTTTAGATTCAGTTAGACCTTAATATAAATTGGTCCTGATTTGTTTTTGGTGTATGTGAAACCTGTATGAGATAGAAGAAAGTTTTGGGATTGGCACATGAGACTAGTTTTTTTTTTATTATTATTGTAATCAAATCTGTGAAATCTGACGTTATTTTAGCTTTTGATCATATTTTGATTGTTTTTTGTCTAACCTGTGATAACTGCTAAATTTTCTGAAATTTTAAATTCCTTAGAGCCCCCCCCCCCTCCCCGAAATGGCGCCCCTGGCTCATTGTTTTTTTCGTCGAACATCTAACTGAGGTGCGCAGCACGCTAAGAATATTTTAACAGTACCCGCCATGACAATTTAAAAAAATGTTATCACAAAAAGCAATAACGAAATTCAGCGATTCAGCCGTTAAAAAATATTAAACATTAAAAAAGAAACAGGATTTTATAAAAAAAGAAGAAGAAGAAAGAATGATGCAGTGATTTCTTTTTTGATCCCCCCCACCCCCTCCCTAAATATCGAAATTTTTTCAGCCCCATTTTCTCATGTGTTTAATTATTTTAAAGTTGCTTGTGAATAATAAATTTTACTATTTTTCAAAACACATCAGAGAAAAAAAAAATTTAGTTAACCTTTGAGGGGCGGTGGTATATATTATATACCACCTAATTTTAATTAAATTTTACTTTTTAAACTTTGACGTGAAAGGTTGAAAAATTGCTTTTCCTTATTTTTAACAAAATTCCTTCGTAAATACCGGTGTGAATTCGACGTTACAGGGACAAAATTGCTTGCCCCTGAAAGGGTTAATTAAATTTCATAATCAAGTGAAAAAAAAAATTATACATACCGAAACTACAAAAGATACGGTAACGTATACGGAACCATTCCCGAAGCTTTGTTCACCAATCACAGACTCCTAATTACTATCTTTCCGCTTGACGGAGTCACGTACTTTCGCCATATTGTTTACTTTGCGTGTCGCCATTTGAGGGGATTTCCCGAACTTGCTCTGCGTTACTATCGGATTTGTAGTTAAAGGTAATGAATTTTTCGGATTATTTTTTATACTAAAATTGTATTTACAAGAAAATTCCAATAATCTTTTCTAAAAAAAGAAATGATTTATTGAGTTACTCAATGATTTCTATTTACGGATAAATAATCGGATATGGAAGTGCATTTTAGTGGGGACTAGGATAGAAAAATTGATAGAAATTTCAATTATTAATGCTTAAGCAAAAGAATTTTTAATATTTGTACTATTTACCATTTATTAGTGAAACTATTCTTGATGTAGGGCTGTTGTTCATTTTACAAATAAGTGCAGTAATTGTGATAATATTAAACTTATTAACGAAACTAAATGAGCGAAAACTAAATTTTAAAGATTATATGGAATCCGAAAGTGACTGAAAATCGGAATGGCAGGCAAAAGTTGATTTAAAATGAACTATAATGTTAAAAGAATATATAATAATAATTTTAAAAAAAACTTGATTGATGGGCATGATTTTTTTTTAAAGTAGTAGTTATTCTTCATTTGATTTGCATTTTTGCAAGAAGATGGCAGCACCAATCAGGGGATTTCCCTGAAAATGTTCGTTCTCGGCGAGACCTTACATTCCTCTTCCCAATCCGAAGAGTTTGAATTACATTTTTTTATTTTTTATTATTTAGCTTCAGAAACTTTGTTTTTTCTGTATAACCTTGTTAGAGGTTGCATCTATGCTTATCGCTCGGTAAAATATTTCTTAAATATGCACTTAAAATGATGACATCTTAATGAAACTGTTGGGCTGTGAGTGGCATTTTAGCTCTTAAAATGTGGCCGGTGAAAAAAAAAAAATAAATAAATATATAATTTAGAAATATTCTGCAGGTGAAAATAAAAAGAATCAAGTGGGTAAGTGTGATCGCAGAAAGCGCTTCGTTTAATATTCCTTTCAAAACACTTTATATTTTCTTTAATAAATCTAAATAAATTTCATTTAGCAACAAAACAGAAAAGTCATGTTTTTTATAAAGTAAAAATTTACCGGTCTATTTTTCTTGTTTTTTCGAATATCTGAACCGGGCCGATAGCGGATGAAGCTCGCTATTATACTCTGTCATAATAATATCTGTCATGTGGACTAAATGCGATATTTAAAAAAAAAAAAAAAATAGTTTATATAAAATAGATATTTAAACCTATTGCGTAATCCTCTGTAATCCAGGTCCTACTGCCAAATTGCGTATTTTAGAAAGTGAGACTTTTTGTGACAGTTCTTTAAAAGTACCTACATTGATTTTAAGCTATATGGTTGCTAGCAAACGCCCATGTTTGGAGCTAACCTTGCCCACAGATTACGGAGGATTAGTTATTTTATATTTTACTAGCTGGTACTCGTGACGTCGTTCACGTAACATTAAAAGAAAAATAAATGCATTAAGGAAAACGTTTCACCCCCCGATAATTAAATACTTATGTACTTTTTATAACAAACTTCGTTTTTTCGAATATCTGAACAGGCCCGATAGCGGGCGAAGCGCGCTATTATACTCTGTCATAATAATATCTGTCATGTGGACCAAATGCGATATTTAAAAAAAAAAAAAAAAAAAAAAAAAAAAATTCAAAATTAAACATGTTGTTGTACACCTTCACAATGTTAAAATATGCGAATACTTCCAAAATCGCGTTTTTATCATGATTCAATACGTTCCACAAACTCATGTTTACTATTCTCTATTACTCATATAGATACTCGCTTAGTATTATTCTCAAACATTTGAAAAATCCGTTAAACTTCCAATATGACTTCAGATTAATTTTCTTTTTAATTCTCTAATGACGTGATATTAATCTGCTTTCTGTACATACACATACTCATACTCCTTGTATTATTGAGAAATCTTTGAAAATTTCCGTTTTATTACCATTATGACACGTCATACGATTTTTTTTTCAATTGGTGGAACTTTTTATTTCATTTTTTCACGTGGAAATCTTTCAATAGAAAATTAATTATTGTAGAAAGAATTTATATGGGGATTTTTAATTGTTGGCAACTGCTATAACGAAAAATGATTAAATTTAATAGGAAAAGGCTGTTAGAATTTTGGTTTTATATCTCTCTATATTAAAGTAATACAATTTTTTCAAATTTTAATATTTTGAGCTTCATAGTACTATTTAGCTATAACTACACAAATTTTCATGCCTGAAAGTTATATAGTTTCTGAGAATGGCTCTGTGACAGACAGACAACGGAGCGGTTGTAATAGGGTTTCGTGAGATGAACGAAACCCTAAACAAGTGGGTAAGTGTGATCGAAGATAGCACAAAGGGTTTCGTTTATTATTCCTTTCATCCTTTCAAAACACTTTATCCTTTCTTTAATAAATCCAATTAAATTTCCTTTTCCAAAAAAATCCTGTTTTTTATAAAGTAAAAATTTACCGGTCTATTTTTCTCGTTTTTTCGAATATCTAAACCGGCCCGATAGCTGACGAAGCCCGCTATTATACTCTGTCAGAATAATATCCGTCATGTGGATTAAATGCGATATTTAAAAAAAAATAATTTCAAAATTAAACGTTGTATAGAGACCTTCAAAATGTTAAAATATGCCAATATTTCCATAATCGGGTTTTTATCATGATTCAATACGTTCCATAAACTTATATATTTACTATTCTCTATTACTCATACTGATACTCTCTTTGTATTATTCTGAAACATTTGAAAAATCCGTTATGAAGTCAGATTAATTTTCTTTATAATTCTCGAATGACGTCATATTAAGCTGTTTTTATACATACTCATACTCCTTTGTATTATTGAGAAATGTTTGAAAATTTCTGTTTTATTACCAATATGACGTCATATTAATCTTTTTTTTCCCCAATTGGTGAAACTTTATTTCATTTCCATTTTTCACGTGGAAATCTTTCAAAGAAAATTAATTATTGTAGAAAGAAGTTTATTGTGGATTTTTAATGGTTGGCAACTGCTATAACGAAAAATGTTTTAATTTAATAGGAAAAGGCTGTTAGATTTTTTTTTTTTATCTCTTTATATTAAAGTAATACGATTTTTTCAAATTTTATGATTTTGAGCTTCATAGTCTGTATTTAGTTATAAGTACACAATTTTTCATGCCTGTAAGTATCATAGTTTCTGAGAACGGCTCTGTGACGGACAGACAACGGAGCGGGGGTTGAGTAAAGAAAAAAAAATATGATTGTATGAACATGACGTAATTTTAACTGATTTTTCAATTCCTAATTATAAAGATTAGTATTGTAGCCTTTATTTATTGCTTCATCTTTGATTGCATATCTTAATTACATGTCACCAATTATTTTTTTTTTAATTATAGGTTAGAGGATTTCATTTTTTTAGTAAAAATTTCACAAAAGTAAAGGCTTTCAGAAAATTTAATATTATTAAAAATAGTGTTACAGTTAAAAAAGAAAAAAAAACTTGAAATAATGATTGTTTTTGAGTTAGAATGAACAATATAAGGCTAAATTTTATAGGAATTATTTTTGTAGATGTATTATAAATTCATTTAACAGTTCCCCAATTAGCAACAAAGTCCTATTTCTTTCACTGTGAATATCTCTGTCGACGTCAAAAAAGGTAGTCTACTTTTGCACGCCAGCCAAAATCTAGTGGCAATTTTTAGAAATGTATAACGATTGTGACAACAAACAGCGCTTTTTTCGTACTTACATACATCACTTCTAAATACCGTACAATTTCAATTCTTGCATCATCAATTAGATTTAACGTTCGAATGACATTTCGTTGAAAATTGACGCTTAATTTAACGGTTTTTTAAATAATTTTCAAGCACAAATTAGTTTTCAAATCTATCTCAACAATGACCATCGGTTTACTTCAATAATGTTAAATAGCCCCCGGACAAGTTGCCACACTTGACAATAGATTTCCTTAACCATCATAAAAAGTGAATAAAAATAATTATAAAAAAACCCTGATTAAATCATAAGATCATATTATCCACAAGGTAACTAAACCAAAATCTGCGCTAAACTAAAATCTGTCAAAAAAAAAAAAAAAAAAAAAAATTTTCAGTTTATGTTTAGCATACAACTGATATCATGTTGAATTCGCTGATGTATGTGTTGCATCAGAACATGCTAGAAATTGTATTTTCTATATTTTTTAAGATGCATTAGGCATTTCACTGTATAAGTGGGAAAAGATCCCCGATTGTGGAAAAGGGATAATCCTCCTAAATATGTAAAGGGATAAAAGAAACCATACATATAAATTACACTTGAAAACATTAAAAATCTGCCTCATCTACAGATTGTATTTTATTATTCTAAAAAAATTATCTCCATCTTTACATAAAAATTGATTAGCTTAAAACATTGGAGGAGTTTTAGAAGATATCGGTCTGAAACGAACAATGATTAAAGAAGAATTTTAAAACATTTTATTTAAACATTTTAAAACCTTTTTTTTTAACGTTGAATTTTGACGGTGCCTTTGGGCATATGCAGTGCACACGTGCATAGTAACGCACTCGGTTGCATTATCACAGGAAGAGAGATGTGTAATTTATTTACTATGTTCTTTTATTTACTGAATATGATATGGACGTAGGAATATACTATTTGTAATGAAACTTCATAAGTCCATGAAATTTTCTTTCTTGCAGTGGTGAAATATAGCGGTAATGTCGAACTGATTTGCATTACATAGTTATTTACGGTTTCTTTGTTTGGAGTTTGCATCGAAAATACTAGTGTATCATTTCACACAGGGGGGGGGGGGGGAGGTAGAAATTTTTTTAAATAAAATTGTTGAAACACTGTTTCATACTCCCCCCCTCTTAAATAATAAAGAAGCTTATTTTACTGATATTGTTATAGTAATTTTTTCCGTCATGTTTTGACGGGTTCCATCTAGTGTATAATGAAATTAGATTTATTTTCCTTCAAAATAATCGAAAGGCTTCATGCAATTTAAATGCAACACAACGGGTTGCTACGCAGCTAGTATTGTGTATGGAAACATTTATTTGCAGAATATGCATAATACTTGAATATCATATTTCGTGTGAAAAAGTGAAAAATAGCTGCTTAGGATATTATATAAAATAAAGAAAATGCCTTGAAACCAGGAACATGTTATGTAATTTTCAAACAGTTACTTTTAATACTAGCTGATAAATTGATGTTTAATATTGATAGATAGGTTTTGGGCTACCCCCGCCCAAACACAGCGGTTACCAACCTGGGGTACTTGAAAATAATATCGGTAATCGCGGAAATCATAAAAGTGGTTTTAACTTAAAACACATAAAGAAAGTTGACAGTTTTGGATTATAAAGTTAGTCTCATAATTCCTTGATAATTCAGTGTAACTAGCTTCGCCCTCTCCTAATCATATTGCATGAGTACTTATATATTTTCCCCAATCTTCTCGAAAACTGCTATTGATCATTATACAATGTCATTTCCCCACACCTTTTTACCTATTGTTCCGTTTTTAATAATTACAAAACGCCAAAATTACAGCAGATCTTCAAGTTTTAATGTTTTATTTTAAAACGTGTTGAAAAGCAGGCACTTATTTTCGTTTGTCGAATAGGCGTAATTATACCACTAACGTATATTAACTGGAATGCTTCCTTCCTTTTAATGAGTATTTAATTTGGAATGTTTACTTATTATTTGAATGATTTGCTTTTAAGTTTAAAATGGATAACTGGTTGAAATCTAGAACTCTTAAGAGTACTTGAACTACGATTGAAATTCAACCTGAGGATTCGGGAACTGCCAGTTCTTCGAAACAAATCTAACTACAGTAAACCCTTGATTTAACGGACTAATTGGGACTAAGATGTGTCCGTTAAATCGCAAATTACTATTTATAATATTATTTTGTTATAATTATAGTACATATATATATTATTATGTACTTGTAATTACATATATTATTACAGTACAAACTACATATATAATATATATATATATATATATATATATATATATATATATATGTAAGATACCGCCTCTGTATAACGGAGCGCATCTCGGTATAACGAACGCACATCGATCTGTCTGTAACGAGCGGTCGATCACCGCTATCACACATCCCTTTACTAGATATCACGATGTTCGAAGGACCATACTTAGCGCCGTTAAGGTAGTTTCACGGCACTCTTTCGTCGAATCACCGTGTAATTCATAGGCTAGAAGATAAAAGTATGTAGTCGTACGAGTGTAGGCGAAATCAGCAGACATTTTCCTGGGAACTAGCTTTTATTCCAACTAATTACAGGTCTCTCTTTAAGCTAGGCCCAGGGGACAGTTTGAAGAGTCTTTTACCGGGGAAACATCGTCTTATCGTTCATATTTCGGCGAATTGCCGGACTTACACCGGCAAGGATGTCGTCGCACTTCGAAGAATACTGGCCGTAGTTTTTGTGGAGAGTGATTAGAGTCAAAAGCCATGCAAAATACGTGCTCCTGACATTATATACGGCCGGACCACCGCTAGAGACCGCTTTGCAACTTATGAAATAATGTCATTTAATTGGCTAATTACTTTTGACTCATATCTGGGTAAGCAGCCCAGATAATTAACATGCAACATATAACCACCGGTAGAAGAGAGATGCGTTAACGTCAGCACTTTTAAATCTTAACTTAACTAGGATTCAAAATTGATATCTGTTCGTAATAAATGTATCGTAAGGAAAGTTAAGTTACAGGGGCAACTAGAAATGAAGGCAGGGCTTTAAAATTTTGACACACGATTTAGGGATTTTAAACTTTGAATTTTTATATTTTAGTTTCTGATTTGGAATGGGTTTAACTAACTATCCTTTCATATCAATCCACATTCGTTCACATTCAGTATTCTTTCATACTTTTTCACATTCATTTCACATCCCCCCCCCTTTAAAAATGAGCGCCACAGTACTTGCCAGCAAGGGCTGTGGGGCTCAACCCCATAAGTTAAACACATTTTAAACTAGGCTATCGATTTTTTTTTCCTATGGAATTCTAATTACACTCTCAAACTGCTTGGGCTTACTTTTATATAAAATGCTGGTACTATTTGATGATATACACTGAAGATAAAACATATGACATATACTGTAAACAAAACACACAGCTGCAGCAAAAAAAATATTGAACATTTCTCGAGAACATTGTGTGCTATTTTTTGAAAGTCTTTTTGCACATTGCGAAAGTTTTTGTTAACCAACATGTCCTGTGTGAATTGTTCTTGGGGGTTGGTTCATCAGGAAAGGTAAACATTGCACCTTTCTTTAAACATACAATACAATAAAAACTAAATAATATGATACTTGAAAACAGAAATATAATTTGGCAATTACTTATATGATTCACAAAACACAAACAATTAAAAAATGCACTTAAACTTATAAAAATATTTCAACATGATATAAACACTTATTCAAAACATTAAATTAAAAAAAATATAGCATAAAATGTACTTTAAATATACTGTAAATATAGGACAAAACAATTACTACAAATGCAATAAAAACAACACAAACATGAAAATGTCATATGAGCAGTTACAAGCTCTGTTACTACTCCAATTTATCTATTTATAAGCATCTTTGGGCTTATAGGACACTAGTGGGAATTATTCTCAGGAGGAGAAAAAATAAATAAACTTGAAAACTTTGTAAAAATAGGAACTTCTAATCAAAAAAAAAAAAAAAAACTTAGGTGAGGATAGGCCCTCTTGTAGGGAAATAATAGTCTAATTTATGTAGTTGGTTAAAAAAGGTAACCAATTGTTCTTGCTTTAGCCAATTATCTAGTTTCGAACAATAGTTATTAGTTGGCAACAAGACAGTTGGAAAAAAAGGTTAAAGGTACCAACTTGGTAAATTGGAATACGGACTTGATTGATTGGTGAACTGGGTACAACATATGAAAATAGAGGATTTTTTGGAAAAACATCAAGTAAGTCATTATTTGCAGACTGAAGAATTTCTATATTTCACAGTGGCGTTGATAACATACATTGATTTTTTCAGCTACCTCAGTATGGTGGTATATTTGGTAAAAAATGGAATACTGTTTGGGATAAAAATGGAATATAAGGTTGACATAAAAAGTTTTCTCATAGAAAAGGGGTTTGATCACCTGAGACATTAATCAAAGCAGCAACTTTGTCTTCGGTCATTTTCAATAACCTGCTGACATTTATTTGCACGCATTTTGGATGTTTTATTTTCGAGGTACCCGGGTACTTAAAAAAAAATACCGGAGGTTATGTTTACATCACGATGTACAAGAATTGCCACTGGATTGACCAGGAATTTCGAGATCATCCTTATTTTTGGTTTCTTTGTTGGGGTTTTAGCACATACTAGAATCATCGCTAGGGTTGTGTCTACCAACGGGTTCATTTTGTCATTAAATGAGGATAGGGGTGGAACCTATACCTTTCTTTTCACTAATATAACTTTGGGGATAATCATGACACTAATTAAATTCTTGGTGCATTTACTAAAAAGGCAACTGTTTCAAAAATATATTTGGTCAGGGAAATACTAAAAATATAATTCTTCAGAATAAAAAGGTAAATATAATAAAAATAGCAATAATAACAATAACGCAAAATAAAAAAGCATATATTTTTCTTGAAAAATTGTTTAGTCTTACTATGACAAAAACAGATATCTCAAGAGTTAAACTAAAGCAGTAAAATATGTGCATTGGCACTAGCACTTTTGTGCACAGTGCGCCAGGAATCTTTGAAAATTCGTGACATCAGTTTGAATGACATCAGTTTTTGGTGCACCTCATCACTGTACAGAGGTTAATTCTTACCTGGAGCACACACATTTATTATTACCACTTGATTACCGACATATATAAACTTTTTACAACACATATTTACAGAAATATCTAAAAACATTTAATAGGTCATTTTTATATGAGAAACTCGTTTTTTTTTTCCTCAAAAAATTTGCCCCCCCCTTTTTTTTTTTCTTAATTTTTCATTAAATCCTGCTTAATTTTCCAAAATAATAAACAAAAATAACCTGCTTCATTAAATCACTTAAGTTGTAAAAGGATGAGATAATAGTAAATAATAATAATAATAATAATAATAATAATAATAATAATAATAATAATAATATATTTTATAAAATTAACACTTAAAAAATAAAATTTCTAATTGTTTCTGTTTAATGGTTTTTCTCTTAAAAACCTTTAAGTGTTCACTTTGTCAAAAAATAAAATAAAAAGTCCTTGACAGCTTTTAATCTCTTCTTAAAAAATAACAGAGGCGAAACATACCTGGTTTATTGCTTTTCATTAATCCATTTGATCTGGCGGGTCCCTCTCCGTGGTCCCGACCCGACTCCTTTGGTGGAGGAGGTGACCGGGAGCGGAGCATTGCGCGGACACACCGTTTAATACGGAGTGTTCGTCGACACGACGGGGACAGGAGGTGACTGGTCTGGGTTCCTCATCGTGGTCCGCCAGTGGGAAAGGAGTCTCCGCAGGGCCGGAGATGCCACGCTATGGCCCATTGTGGTTCGCCCATTTGGGTTGTGGGCTCGTGGATCTCCTCCTCGCAAGCGCAGGTTCTCTGCGACGCGAGCACAGCCAATGATCGGAAATTTTCCGTAGGTGGCAGGCAGACGACTCCGTAGGCCAATCCCAAGGTTCACGTGGATCTTGGGCAAAGGCTAGCAAATGCCAGCCGGATCCCTCCAAAACTTGACTAAGGAATTGACGGAAGCACGATCGATCTCTGTAGAGCACGAAATCGTGATGACTCTGTTGTACACCGATCGTCGGGAGATACGGCATGCAGCAACTATCTGCGACGAGACGGAGGCAGAGGTGAAATAGTCCCAACACGAACCCCCATACTCGTGGAAGAGGACCTCACGAAATCCACTGCAGCTGGAGAGTTGTGAGTCGCCCTCAATGGTCACCGCAGGGAGTGCCTGAATCGAGGAGACGGTCACTATCCGAAGGCGACCGGCCAGAGGCGCCAGGGACGCGAACGTTCTCTTCGAGGAAAGGACCACCCTCTTCCTGCTATGTGATTACGAGGAACCGGACCGGAGGCTGCCGACTAACGCGGCGTCGATCAGCTGAAACTCGAGACCTAGGTCCGAAACCCAGTCCGAGCACGTCTCTCGTGCAGCTAGGAATTTCCACACCTGGCGGGCGGACTAGTGGCACGTCTACTAACTTTCTCGCTACTAATCTCGATCGGGCCCGTCTCTTTGGCGCGCTTAGAGGAAGTTTCCGCAACCTCTAGAGTCCGATAGCGGTGTCTTAGGATTCTTCCGTTTTTGAGTGATATTATATGTGGATGATCTCGTAGTTCTGGAGTTGTCGCTGGGTTACCGGCTAGTTCTGCCTAGTCGGGTTCAACCTCGCGCCAGACTGCGTAGGGACAACCTATCCGAATCCCGTCTATGGGAAAGAACCGAATTTCCTCGTGGTTCTGGGTCGGAGAGAGGCCTCTTCTGCTCCTTTTTAAAGTGCATGACATGTGAACCTCACGGCCAACGAGCCCAGTAGCTTGCCCATCCATGCATGTCTATGATCGGAAGCCGTGGGAAAGCAAGAGTCGTCGGAGGAACTCGACATATGACCGAGGGACCGTTTCCCCCTGTGGGGTTTCGCGAACGAGGCCGTCGGGGGTTCTTCGGCGTCTCATCAGGTGTACGTTCCACGCGGAAGTTTCCCCAGAGCAGGGTTACTGCCGCAACGACCTATGGGGTCGATACCTGGTAAAATGGTCTAGGGTTCGCAGAGGGGCGGCCCAAGACCGGTCGCAGCGCCGGACGAGACAAAGTCCTGGTGCATTAAAAGTCCTTCAGTGACTTGGGCGCGATGGTCGAAAGCGTGCCGCGGGCTACCCCCGAGGGCGCCTGGCGGCGCAGGATAGTTTTAATCCATTTGATTGCACAGAATACTCACGTGAAAAAAAGAAAAAGAAATCACCATTAAAACGAAACCAAAACAGGAAACATCAACAAAACAACGGACTCAAAAAAAAAAGAACATCCATCGGGAGATTGCTATTACTGCATTGAACTTCGACCTTGATCTCTGAGAGCCATGTGTTTCTCTCCAGACACTTTCAGTTGATAAGTAGGTCAATTGAAAAGAGGTCTTTTGGAGTGAAGCGCTGAAGAAAATTGTTTATTTTAAGTAGGCAACGAAATAAAACGTTTATCCCAGATGAAAAGGGAAAAAAAATTGCTTGATAGATGATCGGAAGCACAGCCTAATATTTGATAGCTTAATGCAGTTTTAGTGATTGCATAAATAAGAAAAAAAAAGTTTTTTAATTTATTTCATCTTCATAACTGCTTTTGTACCGAAAATAAATCTATTTCCGATTTCGCTTTCCACAGTTCAGAAAATCGTTTATCAGAAAGTCGTTTTCTTACGGTAGAAACGCTGAACTCATGAATTGGAGAGTTGAAAACACTTGTTACCCGCACAGGAGCCTCATCCTGCCGACTCTCTGTAAGATACCGCCTCTGTATAACGGAGCGCATCTCGGCATAACGAACGCACATCGATCTGTCTGTAACGAGCGGTCGATCACCGCTATCACACATCCCATTACTAGATATCACGATGTTCGAAGGACCATACTTAGCGCCGTTAAGGTAGTTTCACGGCACTCTTTCGTCGAATCACCGTGTAATTCATATAGGCTAGAAGATAAAAGTATGTAGTCGTACGAGTGTAGGCGAAATCAGCAGACATTTTCCTTGGAACTTGCTTTTATTCCAACTAATTACAGGTCTCTCTTTAAGCTAGGCCCAGGGGACAGTTTGAAGAGTCTTTTACCGGGGAAACATCGTCTTATCGTTCATATTTCGGCGAATTGCCGGACTTACACCGGCAAGGATGCCGTCGCACTTCGAAGAATACTGGCCGTAATTTTTGTGGAGAGTGATTAGAGTCAAAAGCCATGCAAAATACGTGCTCCTGACATTATATACGGCCGGACCACCGCTAGAGACCGCTTTGCAACTTATGAAATAATGTCATTTAATTGGCTAATTACTTTTGACTCATATCTGGGTAAGCAGCCCAGATAATTAACATGCAACATCTAACCACCGGTAGAAGAGAGATGCGTTAACGTCAGCACTTTTAAATCTTAACTAGGATTCAAAATTGATATCTGTTCGTAATAAATGTATCGTAAGGAAAGTTAAGTTACAGGGGCAACTAGAAATGAAGGCAGGGCTTTAAAATTTTGACACACGATTTAGGGATTTTAAACTTTGAATTTTTATATTTTAGTTTCTGATTTGGAATGGGTTTAACTAACTATCCTTTCATATCAATCCACATTCGTTCACATTCAATATTCTTTCATACTTTTTCACATTCATTTCATATATACAATATATACAGTGTATATACATGTATTTATATATATACAATATATGTATATACATAAATATATATTGTATATACATATATACTACTGTATATATATATATATACATATATATAAACACAACACATTACTTTTAATAAGACAATATTAGTAATGAAATACAAACGAATTAACACATATGCAATTTTTATGGGAATGAAACACTTTTTGCACAGAAATAATAATTAATGAACAGGCAATAAACAAATGAAAAAAAATTACAATGACCCCAAAAGAACAGGCATCGTTTTATGTTATTAACATCACATTAAGGTTGCTCCATACTGCTGGATTGAAAAAAGGCGTCTAGTTTTAGTTGTTTCCCGCTTGAATGCTGTTTTTTTATTATAAGAGCTCGAAATTGTCTGAAGTGTTCGTAATACGCAAACACTTCGGGATCTGAAGATGCCCCTACGTAAGCAATGACATCATCCATTCGTTTTCTTTCGTTACGTTTCGTTTTCTTTCCTTTTTTTTTTTACTTTAATTTTTTAATTTAATTTTTAATTTTTTTAATTTTTTAAGAATTAGTACGTTGAATCCGAAGTACGTTGAACCAAGGTCCGTTAAATCGAGGGTTTACTGTATTTAGAATTGCAAGATAATCTGAGCATAGCTGTTAATAGGCCTGTTTTGATAATTGATAAACCTAATACTTTAAATAAAACTGAAAACATCGGTGCTGCCTTAATGAATAAAAAGTATAATAATTATTCTTGCAATATATATTTTTATTCACGGGAGATAAAGATTTTAAAAATATGTGGGGAAGGAGAGGGGGTACTGGGTGTCTATGATAAATGGGGCTAAATAATAAATGAAAAATAATAATGATAAATGAAAAATAGCTCCGAAATGAAAAGTCTAAGCGAGGGGTACGTGAAAGAAAAAAGGCTGGGTAGCGCTGCGTTTAACACATTCTATTATCAATGAAATAACTTTTCTGTCACACTCGCTGTAGATAAGTAAAATGTTTTTGTAGAAGTATTCTAATAATAAGTCTCGATAACTGTTCTTGCATTTTAATGAAAATGGGACATTTACCGTTAAATCTGGTTGCAACCGCAAACCTTGAAAAACTGCAGGTGGCAACAGACACGGAATTGTATCTACTGGTAATGACAAAAGCGGTTGCACATGACAGTAGAAAAGAATGTGTGATATCACTGGATTTAGACGTCAAATTCGACATTGTGGCATACTTGCCAACCTCCAACTATATTTTCATAAAATGTGGATTATTTAAGAAGGTTAAACAAATTTCGAACCAGAAAATTTATTTAATGTATCATTATGTATTTAATTTTATGTTTCTACGTGTAGCATTTCATTTTCTAAAAAAAGTATTTCTGGTTCTGAAAACCTGGATCAACTTGAGTAAAATTTTACGGAAGAGTAGTGATAGGTTGGCAGGTAAGTTACGAGGAGTTCTGTAAATCTCTTGAGGTTTTACGCTTATAAGATATATACCATATTCACAAAGAGCATTTTTTAAATAAATATGTGCAGAAAACATTTGTTTTAATGTTCACAATTTTGACGAAGATGGCCTCTGCGGACTATGTTTAGCGATAACTCATTTCTGTTCAGAATTGCTTTGTAAGCCCGCTTAACTGCCGAGTTTGGTCTGAAACAAATGTTCAATTTCTTAAGAGTTCCGTTGCACCGTTCAAAGGTAATAATGTGGTGTGCGGTGTAGTTTTACGTCACTGGTTCTTACTTCACTGAAGATAACATGTCCCCTTCCTCACTCACGGTTACATGATTTGTTAAGGTTATTAAGTATATTGATATGACGCATTTAAAAGCAGAGTTGTGCAAGTCACATAGTCTTAAATTTTCAACAACAAGGATTGTTTGGTTGGGCTACAATGATTTCCTATAGGGTAAAATATATTTTCGGGTGATATTTATAAGCTAGTTTCGTGGAGTTATCACTTATATCGACATTCCTAGGCCTATATTGGTATTTTTGGATATCCTCCATGCACTTAACTCAATTTTAAAAAATTAGTGACTTACACCACTTTGCCTGTAAACGTCTGATATACTAAGGAACTTTGTGATTCCATCACTTCTATAGAGGAATTTTCTCTTGATATCACAATCGTTATGCAAGACAGGCACTTCCCCAGATTGCTTTATCTCTTTGAAATGTACTTTGGCAAATCTTTTCGAAAGGCAGAGCGATTAGCAAACTATTTCCGATGTCATGGCCAGTGCAGTTACCTATCTAACTCATTGTTACTTTTGACTGTAGAGCTATTTAAACAGAACATTAAACTTTTTATCAAAGCAATGTTTAATCACTGCTAGTTTGCGCTGATTCTTAAAAATTTTTAAAAACAGAATAAACAAAATTAACTGTTTTTTAGGGTTTCGTTCATCTCACGAAACCCTATTATTCCCGCTCCGTTGTCTGTCTGTCACAGAGCCATTCTCAAAAACTATATAACTTACAGAGCTGAAACTTTGCGTATGTAGCAGAATATTAGCTATGAAGAGCTCAAAATATTAAAATTTGAAAAATTCGTATTATTTTAATAAATAGAGATAAAAAACCAAAATTCTAACAGCCTTTTCCTATTAAATTTAAACATTTTTCGTTATAGCAGATGCCAAAAATTAAAAATTCACGATGAAATTCTTTCCATAATAATTAATTTTCTATCAGACGATTTCCACGTGAAACTAGTCGTTGGGGGCCACCGTAATACTTACCCATCATGGATATGCATAATGTAAAATATTAAAATAAAAAATGTGTAAACTACTTATAAAATGCATTGCAATTCAAATAAAATCGAGGCTTGATGACGTCACAAACTTTAAAGGCTCCATTACTGAATTGCTTGAAAGAAACATCCTTATAACTCCAAAAATAATAATCCTATTACCTAGCGGTTTATTGCATCTGATTAAGCGTCAAATTTCCAATTAAAATATATATTTGAAGTGAAATTTGGATGAAATACAGGGTCATGAAAAATCGAAGAGCGTGGAAATTGGATTCCAAATATATCTCGGTAACTAATTATCCGATCGACTTCATGCTTTATGCAAAATTTATGTTTTTTTATTGTCTTTTATATTCATTTATTAAAATAACCAATTTCGAAAATTTTTATGTACCTTTTATCAGAACGAATATTTCGAGAGTCCGAAAAAAATTGTTCCGGTTAATCGAGGTTATTGAAATAAAATAGGCATCTTCTCCTCATTATTACATACTAAGTACATACCAAATTGCAAGTCTCTATCTCAATTTTTTTGGGAGATAGAGCGTTTACAGACACACACACACAGAGACACACAGACGGACGGCAATTTTTTTTTTCCTAAAAATATGTTTTTCGGAATCTCCAGTGTCTGAAACGTGTAAATCCGTCAAAATTTTTTTTTCGATTTTCAAAACGATTACAAGACTTACCCTATACTACGTATGATGGGTAAGTAAAATGAAAATGAAATAAAAAGTTTCACCAATTGAAAAAAAAGATAAATATGAAATAAAATTGATTGACGTCATAGTGGTAATAAAACGGAAAATGTCTAAGATTGCTCAATAATACAAGGAGTATGAATATGTGTATGTACACAATGCAGATTAATATCACGTCATTAGAGAATTAAAAAGAAAATCTGACGTCATATTATAAGTTTAACGAATTTTACAGATGTTTAAGAATAATGCAAAGCGGGTATCAATATGAGTAATGAATATTAAATATATGAGTTTGAGAAACATATTGACTCTTGATAAAAATCCGATTATGGAAATATTCGCATATTTTAACATTTTGAAAGTGTACAATTTGTTTAATTTTGAAATTTTTTTTTAATATCGCATTTAGTCCGCATGACGGATATTATTATGACAGAATATAATAGCGGGCTTTGTCCTTGTCTAGTTTAGATATTCGAAAAAACGAAAAAGTAGACCGGTAAATTTTTACTTTATAAAAAACATGACTTTTTTTTTGTTGCTAAATGAAATTTATTTGAATTTATTAAAGAAAGGATAAAGTGTTTTGAAAGGAATATTAAACGAAACCCATTGAGCTATCTTCGATCACACTTACCCACTTGTTTTTTTTATGCTGTCTATAGTTGATAGCTATTTTTGTCATTATGCAAATTACTTTCTTCTCTTATCAGCTGATATGTGAACATTTTTGCCTCGAAAATCTGAATAGCATATTTAGAAAGTGTTAGAAATTTGTTTGCGGATTGACCAGTAGTTTTTAAAACTACGTTAAACAAGTCTAAATACTCTCTAATTAATTTCAACCTGTATAAAAATTCATGATAGCATTTCAAATTTTTTATTCTTTTAGGTGTCTTCAATTTTTCAGAGAATTCAAGATACGTTGTTTTCTTCCTGTCTTGCACATTATGAAAACTGATTATTTCATTCAAGTGAACAGAGCAGGTCAAGTTTTGTGAATTGTTGCTGTATTTTGAAGGACATTGAATTGGAAGTAAAACATGCTTTGGTCAGAAAATGCAGGCATAATAATTCCCAAATGCTCAGATCAGGAAACTTGCTTCTATTGGGAAATTCCGAACTATTTTACCTATCAAACTAAAGAATATACAGCTGAGCAAGTAGTTCCTCGTATTGTTAGCAGCCCTTGGTTCATTGCTTTTAATAACAAGTGGCGTCTGGCGTTGAAGCTGAATAGAAAAAGGGGTCACACTGAGTATGTCGGTTTTTTCCTGTGGATGATGCCATCTTCCAATGAAGCGCCTAAGATCAATGCGAAACTTATTCTTAATAATTGTGATGGTAATGAATATAAAAGTTGTGATGGTGACGTAGACTTAAATGGACGCTTTGGTTACTGGTATTTTATAGATACAGATTTACTTTTTGATGCAAAAGAACAAATATCTTCTGCTGGAATTCTGAAATTTGTCTGTGTAATGGAAAAGAAAGTGCCAATAGTCTTAGATAGTCAGAGATATTACGAATATTCCGGTAAGTAATTTCCAAAACATTTATTTTTATCTATACTAATATTATAAAGACGTAACGTTTGTTTGTTTGTAGTGGTTAATCTTTTTAGCATACCGAACTCATTTCATAAACAAGTTGGACATTGTACGTCAAACGTTACAAACGAGGTGCGTTCCTACGCACGTTTTAGAATTAAATTCATGATATCCCGTGCGTAGAACGGGTTAAACAGCTAGTTAAGTATATATTTTATGACACTGTTCATACAAATATCTTAACTAGTTATATAAATATTCAGATATATAAGTATCAGCTAGTTATATAAATATTCAGATCTTGATGATTTTTAATTCTGTGAAATGAATTATATCGTCTGCAGATTAATTTCTGTCATAAAATAAGCATCTCGGTCGCTTGACGATTTAACATCCATCGGAAGCTCCTATAACAAAAAAAAAACCGATTTAAAAAAAAAAATTCAAATTTCTTAATAAATATTTTTATTAATATCTCCTAAAGTTTTGATTCGATTTTAATAAAATTTGAAATGTCTCGACAAAATTCTGCAAAGATAATATATTTTAAATTGCAAACCATTTGGTTGGGTAGTTTTTGCGTTGTTATATGCGGACAGACAGACAAACAGACGGACAGACAGACGGACAGACAGACAGACAGACAGACAGACAGACAGACAGACGGACGGACAGACGGACGGACCAAGCGACGACTATAGGTGCTACGTATTTATATAATTACGAACGCACCTAATAATGGTCGCAAATTCATGATGACAGTCCATGTTTCAACATAGGCTATATTTTGTGCCAGTGCCACTACTTCCTGGGCGGTTTAAGAACGAAAAACGTTCTAAAATTGCGATTTTTGTGATACTAAAGGGGCTAGAAACTTGAAATTTGGCAAGGTAGTTACATATAAGATGTAAATGCTCTCTAAGAACAGTTTCTAAAAAATTCGAAATTTAAAAGAGTGAAATAAGGGAAAAGCGCTCTAACGTTCTAACTTACGATTTCCATGCAATTATAAAGGACAGAAACTTGAAATTTGACACGACTTTTACTTTTAAGACATAGGTGCATACACAGAACAATTTTTTAAAAATTTAAAAGAGTGCAGTCGACAGAAACATTCTAAATTACAATTTTTGTGATACTGAAAGTACTAGAATTTGGCATGGAGGTTACTTTTAAGATATAAATGCTCGCTAACAATGGTTTATAAAAGAAATCGAAATTTAAACGGGTGAAATAAGCGGAAAGCGTTCTAAAATACCTTTTCTATGGCATTGTTTAGGATATAAACTTGAAATTTGAGATGTGTGCTACTTTTAAGACCTAAATAGTCGTACAGAATAGTTAAAAAAATCGAAATTTAAAAGAGTGAAATGCGCGAAAACGTTTTAAATTTCAATTTCTATGAAATTGTTAAAGTACAAACTGGAAATTTGACATAACTGCTACTTTTAAAACGTAAATGCTTGCCCAGAACAGTTTTCTAAAAATTCTTAATTTATATGGCGTAGGAGTAGTACATTCTAAAATTGCGATTTATGTGATACACTTGGTACAGAAACCTGGAATTTCTCATGGCGGTTACTTTTAAGATGTAAATAAATGCTACGAATTGTTTAAAAATTCGAAATTTAAAAAGGTGAAATGGGCGGAAAACGTTCTAAAAAGGTTCTATTAACGATTTATTTGGAAATGTTAAGGTTAGAAATTTGAAATTTGGCATGGCTGTTACTCTATAGAGTCTAGAGACATAAATATTCATCCAGAACAGTTTCCTGAATATTCGAAATTTAAAACCTGAAATAAATTTAAATACCTGAATAAATTCAAAAACCCGAAACTTCGTTTAGCCAGGGTTTGCTATTGGGACCAAATATTCTAATTTCACGTATCTATCTTTTCTACACTGATGTCCAGAAATTAAGGGGCAGTGACCGATTTCAGACGTTGTGTCGAATATCCACTGAAATTCGTGAGAAAATGCCCGAAATGCCCTTGAACTTTGAGGATGTAAGGAACATGTTCGACTTCATGTTTTTCAGTGAAGATTTAGTCTCGAGGATAATTAGGGGGGGGGGGTAATAATAAATTTAATAATAAAATAATATTAGCGTTTCCCCAAGAAACAGAAAATAATCAAAATGATCCGTCACTGTAGCAAATGACTATGAAGGTCTTGTTCAACGTTTTTGTGCATTTGTGTAAGAATAGCACGCATATGCTGGAAATTATAACGTTTCTGTAAAAAATTCTTTTTTTTTTTTTTTTTTTTTTTTTTTTTTTTAAACATGCAGTGTTTTTAACAGAATTTAACATCGCTTTCCAAAAACTTATAGAAATAGTACACTGTAATTAAAATATTAATATATCGAATATTTGATGAGATATGAGTATTTATATGAAATAAATTTTAACTGCGTATGCGCAAACTACAGCAGAGATTTTTTTGTCATAATTTGATAGTCAATCACATATCGTGAAAACTTACAAGTAATAAAGTGCGCTAATTGATAAATTGAGGAGGAAATCCCATATAATACTATGGGATTCCCTCACTCACTCACCGATTATCAAAAAAATAAGGTACACCCCTAGAAACTTGAAATTATGAATAAAGGTAGTAAGATAAAAAATCCGAAAATTCGAAAATAAATCGAAATATTAAAAGTAATTTGATCTGGTAGTTTTACAAACTTAAAATTTAGTGAAATGGGTAGTGTTTATGATTAAAAAGAAAAGAAAATTAAAACAAGTGGATAAGTGTGATCCAAGATCACTCGAAGGGTTTCGTTTAATATTCCTTTCAAAACACTTTATCCTTTCTTTAATAAATCCAAATAAATTTCATTTAGCAAAAAAAAAAAAGTCATGTTTTTTATAAAGTAAAAAATTATCGGTCTATTTTTTCTGTTTTTCGAATATTTAAACCAGCCCGCTATTATATCCTGTCATAATAATATCTAAATGCGATATTAAAAAAAATAATTTCAAAATTAAACATGTTGTACACCTTAAAAATGTTAAAATAGGCGAATATTTCCATAATCGGATTTTTATCATCATTCAATATGTTTCTCATACTCATGTATTTACTATTCTCTATTACTCATATAGATACTCGGTTTGTATTATTCTCAAACATCTGAAAAATTCGTTAAACTTCCAATTTGACGTCTGATTTTCTTTTTAATTCTCCAATGACGTGATATTAATCTGCTTTGTGTACATACACATACTCTTACTCCTTGTATTATTGAGAAATCATTGAAAATTTCCGTTTTATTACCCCTTTGACGTCAATCATTTTTATTTCATATTAATCTTTTTTTCAATTGGTAAAAATTTTTATTTCATTTTCATTTTTCACGTGGAAATCGTTTGATAGAAAATTCATTATTGTAGAAAGTATTTCATCGTGGATTTTTAATTTTTGGCATCTGCTATAACTGCTATAACGAAAAAATGTTTAAATTTAATAGGAAAAGGCTGTTATAATTTTGGTTTTTTATCTCTATTTATTAAAATAATACGAATTTTTCAAATTTTAATATTTTGAGCTCTTTATAGCTGGTATTCGGCTATATACACAAAGTTTCAACTCTGTCAGTTACATAGTTTTTGAGAATGGCTCTGGGACAGACAGACAACGGAGCGGGAGTAATAGGGTTTCGTGCGGTGAGCGAAACCCTAAAAATCTGAAAACAGGAAAATAAAATCGAAAAATTTGAAAAAAATCGATAGTTTGAAAATAATTTGATTTTGTAGTCGTAGAAACTTGAAATTTGGTATAAGGATTGGTTTAGGATATAAAGAAAGAAAAAAATTAAATATCCGAAAATTTCGAAAAAAATAATTAAAAAATCAAAAATAGTTCAATTTGTTGGAATTTTCAGAATTTTGTTTTTTGTCTTTTTTTTTGTATCTTTAATAGTACTTTTATGTCAAATTTTTTGTGTACTTTTATGTCTGCAAATAGTACCACAGATCGGTAGCACCTTTCGTGGAACCAATTGAGAGTACTTTTGAGAATCCCCCCCCCCCCCCTTCAACGTAACTTAGTGCTTGCCTAGGAACCTGAAACTTAGTTTTTTCAAGATCACTTTGAAACGGAACTAAAGCTCCAAATTGTTGGTATCTTTAAATAATAGGGAAATGGTGTAGTAGGCTTGGCGAAAACCAGTGGATGATGTCCAAAAGGAGAACTTCTTTAAAAAAAGTGTTATCCCAGTAAAAAATGTAGCCAAGTTTCGTGACTCTTTTACTGTAAAAAAATATGCATCTAGAGCCAAGTTTAGCTCTTATTAACTCTGAAATTTTCATTCACAAATCATTCCTAGTCTTTAAATCTAGTAGTTAGAATTAGTTAAAGTATATTTTGTGACTTGACAATTACGCAGCACAGGGAAATTATTACACCTTACTATGTTATGGGGTGGGAATATTTGATTAAGGCTAATTATATACAGCCGTCATATTATCGTGCTGCGTAATTGCCAATCCACAAAATAATCATTAACTAAAGATGAAGAGACTAGGAGTGATTTGTAAATGAAAATTTCAGAGTTAATAAGAGAGCTAAATTTGGGCTCTACATGATCTCAGAACTTTTCATGGTAAAATAGTAACGAGACTTGGTTACATTTTTTACATGTGATGCTTTTGATGAGATTTTATATACATACCACAAAGGTTGAGGTAAATAAATACTTTTTTAATTTTTGAATTACCTTTAGTTTAAATATTCTTCAAAATGCTTCATTTGTGGGCAGAGCTGGGCAAATTTGTAATTGCAATTATCTGCAATGTAATTACCTTGTATGTAATTGGTTTTGTTACACACATTCAAGCACAGAAATTTCGTCAAATAATGGGATTTGGAGCGGTTCCGGCTACACTGCTACAAGAATTTTTTTACGGCATGTAAATGTAACTAACATTAATTACATAGAATTAAATTTTAATTACATTGCAGCTAATTGCAATTATAAATTTGCCCGTGGGCAGGGGCCGGACAAGTAGCGAAACTACAGTAGTCACTACTTTTTACAGTAGTTTGTAGTGTAGCGAGTAGCGCGATACAAAAAAATCAGTAGTTTGTAGCGAGAACCGACGTTACTTTTAACGCTATTTCAGGAGAGGAAATGTGCCAATCTACAATCACGTGGTTAAAACTTTGCTCCTTTTGTGCAAATTTTGTTCTGCTCTATAATTTGCGAATCTCAGCTGCAGTTTATAGAAACGCATCGCATGAAGTCATAGATTTTTTCCATTAACACTCGCTGCTAAAATCAAATACTAACCCACCAAAGAAAATAATTTTCTTGCTGGCAACACTTGCCTATTGACTCGTTATTAAGTCTTCATGTTTTAAAAGGCTATTTTCACTCGGAATTGCTTTATTTACAGATTTATTTATTGTTTTCATTTAGAATTGTTTTTCTGTAATTTTCCAGATTATAATATCTCTCTTAATTTTTCTACGGAATGTGTAACGTGTGTATAAACATTTTCTGGTATGTTATCTTTCTTAATTTTTTTTAATGTCCTCGGTTGTGTCGCATTAATTTAATTGTATCCCAGCAGACGCAATATAACGAGGGATCGTTGTATTATTTAATTCAGGTCTTCAGTTTCGAATATAAATTGAATCCCTTGACAAAATTTGAAAGTAGCGAAGTAGTGACTACTTTTGAAAAGTAGTTTGTAGTCGCTACTTTTTAAAATAAGTAGTTGTAGTTGTAGTTAACTACATTTTCGATAAAGTAGTTGTAGTTCGCTATAATGAAAAAGTAGTTTCTCCCGTGGGTATACTTGCACTTCATTTTTGGTCACATAATCTTCCGAATTTCGGGATTTCAGGATCAGTAGTTGAGGCTGTGTCTTAATATGTCTGTTATTAAAATGTCAGTTGTATGATTTTTCTGTGACTTAACTCACAAATATGGCTGTAAATCTGTACTCAAACATCATATTGAGATGCTTAACTTTCTAAAACCTTTGGCGAAAAAATACTAAACAGTGCAAATACCATTGAAATTCGTTCAGTAGAAGTTAAACTATAAGTTTTGGACATTTTTACTTTCTTCTATCTATAATATAAGAAAGTATTGTAATCGAAATTTTTTTCGACTTCCGGTTTTCAAAGGATTTACACGTTTTAGGGGGTCAGAGATTCCGAAAAACATGTTTTTACAAAATATGTGTTTGTCCCTGTGTCCGTGTGTGTGTTCTTTTTGTATCATCAAAAAGTGTATGAAGTTATACTTAGAATTGAACAAAATTTCATTTACATAGGTTTTTGGCTATGACCAGCAGGTCCCACTTCAATTTGGGAATATGCCGACGAAAAGGGGCGCTATGATAGCATTCCATATGATTCCATTTTCATTATTGTATCATCGAAAAGTTTATGAATTTATGCAGATAATTGAACCAAATTTTTTTTTATAGGTTTTTGACTGTGGTCTGCAGTTCCCAGTTGAATTTTGGGATATTCCGCCGGAAGGAGGGCCTGGGATAGCAATTTAGAGATTTCAAATTCAAAAAAATGTACAAAAAAAAAAATCAGAAATTCTAAAAGTTATTTTTTTTGTGAAATGTTGGCCTTAATCCAAGGATTCCAGGCCAATTTTTGTTTTGCCTTTATCATAAAAAATGGCTTAGATGTAGCAGTTTGAAATTTTAGGGTGGCTGATATTTTGAACCAAGACAGCAGGATTTTTCCATAACAGGGTTTAATTTATGAGTTTTAGTGAACATGGTTTCTCGCAAATTGTATTTCATTGTTAAAACAATCGTTCCAACTCATATGTTTAACACTATATATTCATATTCTCCAGCGTCAAATTATCGCCAAGCTTAGCGATACTTCGCTAAATGTCACCAAATTTTGCGCTATTTTGCGAAGTATTGCCAAATTTGGCGACAAAAATAGGTTGCCACAAATGAAGGCAATTTGGCTATAACTGACTAATTTGGCAACATTCTTATTCAAATTCAATATTGACGAGAACTGGGAATAAATCTTCTGTAATCGGGTTCCACTCATTTTACCTTCGTGTTTTCCAGTAAAATTAGAGAAAATTAAAGCAAGTGGGTAAGTGTGATTGAAGTTCGCACAAAGGGTTTCGTTTAATATTCCTATCAAAACACTTTATACACTATCAAAACACTTTATACACTATCAAAACACTTTATACACTATCAAAACACTTATGCTTTAATACTTTATCTTTAGGCTGTGGGAACAAAAGTGCAGATTGTTCTTCTGTGGTTTTCCAATGACTGGAAATTAAACGAATTTATTCATCGAATTTTAATTGATATTTACACTTCTAGTGGGAGTAATAACATTTTTTTAAATAATTGTAACTTTTTTTTTTTTGCGCACAAAATTTCTCGTTTCTAGGTGGAATAGTTTATGAGATAGGGCTGTCTTGAAAACGTCCAATCTGTTATCTCCATTGCATTGCTATAATTATGGCAACCCTCAGAATCAACTTCCTTTGCGGTTGATTAAATTCTACGCATTAGCTGAATATTTTTATCCATTAATGAGTGGGTTTTTGAGATTTTAATTTATATATTGCGCTAATGAAGACATTTTCAAAATTTTATGATTTTCAGCTTGACAGTAGGTATTCAGCGGAAAGTACACAAAATTTCAAGTCTCTAACTTACACAGTTTCTGATAAACGACTCTGTGACGGACAGACAGAGAAGCGAGACGAATAGGGTTTCGTGAGATAAACAAAACCCTAAAAAACTGACGAATACGGAGGCTATCTATTCCTGCCAGTACAGGCCAGAAAGACTTTTCGTAATTGTGTTGTACATCGTATGCTTGAGCAACGAAGGAAGCTCTCTTCCAAGTAACCCGACGATTTGCAAGCAGCTGACGTACAACAGAATGACCAAAAATATTGATTTTTTACTTACCCATCATACGTAGTATAAGGTAAATCTTGTAATCGTTTTGTAAATCGAAAAAAATATTGACGGATTTACACGTTTCAGACACTGGACATTCTGAAAAACATTTTTAGAATTTTTTTTTTTGCCGTCCGTCTGTCTGTGTGTGTGTCTGTAAACGCTCTATCTCTCGAACAAATTGAGATAGAGACTTGAAATTTGGTGTGTATTTAGTATGTAATAATGGAAAGAAGCTTATTGAATTTAAGTAACCTCGATTATACGGAACTATTTTTTTCGGACTCTCGAAATATTCGTTCTAACAAAAGGTATATAAAAAATTTCGAAATTGTTTATTTTAAGGAATGAATATAAAAGACAATAAAAAGACATACATTTTGCATGAAGAATGAAGTCGATCGGATAATGAGTTGTCGAGGTTTTTGTGTTTCTATTTACCACACTCTTCGATTTTTCATGACCCTGTATTGCATTTAAATTTCAATTCAAATATATATTTTAATTGGAAATGAGACGCTTAATCCGACAAAGTAAACTGTTAGTTAATAAGATTATCAATTTTGGAGTTAGTATAAGGATGTTTCTTTTACACAATTCAGTAATAGAGCATTTAAAGTTTATGACGTCATCAATCCACGATTTTATTCGAATGGCAATGCATTTTATTAATGATTTACGCCTGTTTTATTTTCATATTTTATATTATGCATATCCATGATGTAAGTATTACAGTGGCCCCCAACGACTAGTTTGGTGGTATGATAGCGAATTTTGAAGTATTAACATGTATCAGGTAGAAGAACGTTTTGGGATTGGCACATCCGACTACTTTAAGATAGGGGTTAAATACAAGTATTAAATATTTAACAGCCTTTTCTTTCTTTCAACAAACGAAAATAATAAAGACTAAAGAGAAGTCATCGATAATTCTAATCCACAATACAAACATCGGCATAATAATGGTTTCTTTCATTGATCTGTTGTATTTATCCTAAATGATATGACTTTTTTTAGCGATTGAAAGCAATAAGCCATTCCGTGACTTAATAACAAATAAAATAAAAAATATATATCTAGCAACAGAACGCCCACAGATATGTAATTAAAATTATCAAATACTTTTAGAATTATTTATTTATTTATTTTTATTTTACTTTCAGAGAAGGAAAACGAAAAAGCTGATGAAACTGCTACTTCTGAAAATGGAGCGGAAAATGAAATTCCCGAAGCTAAAGGTATTTTTAAAAATAATTGAAGCAAATTATAGATAAAACTTCATCTTTCAAAGTTAAAGAATGTATACATGTTTCAGAGTTAAAATCTTTTCAATACAGATTTATTTTTTTATACATTCCCATTACTATTTTTTTTAATTCTGAATTAATCTCATGCACAATTCCCGAGGTAAAAATAGTTTTCGATCCCACTCATTAAAATTGCGGTCTGAAATTAAATAAAAAATGTCTTAATCATCAAAGAAACATATTTACAGGCAAAAACACCACAAATAAAGAATGAACAATTTTTAAAGTGACGTTATATAGTTAAAGTTTAAAATACTGAATTTTAGAATTAAATAACTACATTTTTTTTTTAAATAATTTTTCAGAAATGTAATAGTTCTGATTTCAACTAATTTAGCATTTTGAATTCTATGTTGAATAAATTTGAATTCTATAAAAAATATTTTATTTGGACGTTTATTTCTAATATTCACGAACATACAAGTTGTAATTTTCCAACTGGACGAAAAATGACAACTTGTATGATATCTTTACCAATTTGAAATAATTGTGTTAAAATTAATCTAGTGTATTCACGAACATGTTTGTCGAGTGAAAATTTTTAAATGGCTAATTTAATTTATGTGTGAGTAAACATTACAATATATTTATTGTAGAAAATATTATAAAACTCCGATTTTAACGTAAGAAAATTGGTCAATATATTTTATATTAAATACGATATTTTACATAATTCACGGATACACGTTCGCATGGGTGCAAGACCTTCGGTCTCAGGACTGATTTCAATCTTGGAGAGATTTTTGACTGAGAAAAAAGATTGACTGTGATTTGAAAGTAAATTCTACTTTATGTATTACTTAAATAATAGCAATTTTACCATCAAGAACTTTTTATTACTTTCTGTTATTCTAAGAGATCAATTTTTAGCCATAATGCAAGGCATAGAAATCTGTTAACCCATTTTCATTTCGTTATTCTGAATACTCAAAAAAGTGTTTAGTCTTGGCTTGGATGGATTTCTTGCACCCATGTCGTTGAGAAAAAAAAAATATTACAAATTTTACTTTACGCATAATTTCTACTTTTTTTACTTTCTGGGTGGCATTCCTCAATCTAGCAGAGATGAAAACTTTATTTACAAAGCACTGATATTTAAGCTGTATCCTACTTTTACATTTGATGAATTTCTTATGTTTGACATATCTCACAAAGTCAGTCTGTGTAAATGTTTCTCTTATCCCTGGAATATCCGTCTTATGGTCGCTTTCTTATACAGCAACCAAGAGCAGCAGTAGTCTTTTGCATTGTTAATTCCTGCCTGACATAATTATATTTTATTTTATATACTGTATAATTTTTAATTTAATAATTAGACATCTTAGTGTAATTATCACTAAAAATATTTAAATTATCAACTAGGCAGGAATCATGGATTTGTGTCGAAACTGTACGCGATAGAGTTTTTTTTAATATTTTTTTCCGAAATCAGGAAAACATTTACAGGGTATCCCAAAAGCCCTTGACACATTTTAGACACCGTACGAGAGTGCGGTTTCGACGAAATGTGCTTCTTATGATTTGAAATTTTGTTTAAGCAAATAAAAATAATTGTTCCACAAATTTCTCATAGATGGCGCTGGTTCTGGAAAGTTATTTAATAGGTAGAATGCCTTTATATATAACAATGGCGAAAGACGCAGAATGCGTATGCACAGTTTTCGTCCGAACTATGGCAACTCACATTCCAGAAGTTAAGAATACTCGTCTATCCATCTTCATTCGTCTAATACAGCAGTTCTCAACTTGGGGTACGTGGTGGTCTACACGGGAAAATTGCATTGGTAATGGCGGAAAAACAAAACAAAAAAGTTAATTGAAAACAGCTAAACAAAAGTTATAGTTTTCTGTTACAATGAGATACTTGTATAAAAGTAAAATAGGCTATTCACATAAAATGAGGAAAATGCCAAAACTCAGTAGTAATTGGTAGATTTTTCATTGCCATTATATCCGCCACCTCCTAATAATATCGTGTACGTAACTCCCCCGCCCCCTTTCCTTTTAATATTCTTTTCGTTCTAGTAATTCTAAAAATATGTAGATATAAAACATGAATCGTAAAAAGACTTCATTCAACCCATTTGAAAGCAGGTCATTATTTATATTTGTAACAGGGCAGCATTAGTATTAACTTACTCATTAACGTATATCAATTGGAGCGGCTTCATTTCTTCTTTGTGAGTGCTTAATTTGAAATCTTTAACTAATATTTATTATTTTGAGGGATTTTATGGTCATACCATATTGTGGTTCAAAATGGATAAGTGATTGAAATTCTAAAGAGAACTGCATTTAACATCAGTATGAACATTATATACATAAGAACATTACTCACAAAGGAAAACAAAAATATTTGGGACCGACTTATGTGAGAAGGGGTACACATAAATGAAAAGTCTAATCAAAGGGTACGTGAGAGAAAAAAGGTTGGAAACCGCCGGTCTAATTGAACGCAGGAGGGCGAGTATTGTTAAGTTCTGGAATGTGGGTTGCAATAGTTAGGACGTCGCCCACCTTGAGGACCCGCTTGTGGCATATGGGCGGGGCAAGCCCCTAGCTCAAGGCCGTAGTTAGGACAAAAACTGTGCATGCGCATTGTTCTTCTTTCGCCATTGTTATATATAAAGGCATTCTACCCATTCGATAACTTTTCAAAAGCAACGCCATCTATGAGAAATTTTTTGAGATATTTTTTTATTTACTTAAAGAAAATTTCAGATCACAAGAAGCATTTTGGTCCAAACCGCACTCTCGTACGCCACTTGCTTGATCTTTTATTAAATTTTAAAATATGTGGGCTATGTATGACTTTTGGGATACCTTGTATATAATACACGAGCCAGGGGTCGGAAATACTTTTTTATTGTAGCGAACTGCAACTACTTTGTCGAAAATGTAGTTAACTACAACTACTTGTTTAAAAAAGTAGCGACTGCAAACTACTTTTCAAAAGTAGCCACTACTTCGCTACTTTCAAATTTTGTCAGTGTTCAATTTACTCTAGAAATGGAAGACACGGATTAAATAATAATGTGATCCCTCGTTATATCGCGTCTGCCGGGATACAATTAAATAAATGCAACATAACTGAGGGCATTAAAAAATTAAGAAAATGTTTGTGTTCGTCTCGAAAACGTTAATTTATACACACTTAACAAATTTCGTAGCAAAATTAAGAGATATATTATAAACTAGAAAATTACAGAAAAACAACCCTAAATGCAAACAATAAATAAATCTGTAAATAAAGCAATTCCGAATAATAAGAAACCCAGCGTTAAAACATGAAGACCTAATAACGAGAAAATAGACAAGTGTTGCCAACATAAAAATTATTTCCTTTGGTGGGTTAGTACTTGATTTCAGCAACAAGTGTCAATGAAAAAAAATTATGACTTCATGTGATGCGTTGCTATACACTGCAACTGAGATTTGCCACTACGATTCGGAAATTGTTGAGCAGAACAAATTCTGCACAAAAGAAGCAAGTTTCGACCATGTGATTTGCAGAATGGCACTTTTTTTTTCTCCTGAAGTAGCGTTAAAAGTAGCTTCGGTCCTCGTTACAAACTACTAATTTTTTGTATCGCACTACTCGCTACACTACATTGTTCAAAATGTAGCGCGCAACACTACAAACTACTGTAAAAAGTAGCGACTACTGTATTTTCGCTGCTTGTAGCGCGCTACTTCCGACCCCTGACACGAGCCAACTTTCACTTTGAAAAAAAAATCCTCGCAAAAATGTGTAATTATTTTCTTAAATTTTTAACTGTGTACCTAACCAAGTGTACCGCCAAGAGTCAGCCACGCAAAATCGCGCCAAGTGAGCTGGCATTACGCCAAAACAGTGTAATAGCGTTTTTACATACTTTCTGAAATTATAAATTGTACACACAACTTTCAATATTACTCATAAACTTTCTTTTTTTTCCCTTAGGAGTAGACAGACTTCTTGAAAACTTGAAAAATATATTCCTTGGAGAAGAGGGATCTGATGCAATTTTGAAAGTTGAAGGCCGTGATTTCAAAGTACACAAAACAATCCTAATAGCACGATCTCCAGTTTTCACTTCCATGTTCAAGTATGATACTAAGGAAAACACTACTGGGACGGTTGATATCCCTGATTGCTCCGCAGCTGCGTTCGAGGCCTTTCTTTTGTACTTGTATACTGCAAGTACTGATGCCATGTCACAAGAAAACGTCTTCGATCTATACTACGCTGCAGATAAGTATCAAGTGAACGATTTGAAATCGGAATGCGTCGAATATATGGAAAACAATCTGTCAACTGAAAATTTCTGTGATGTCATGACCTTGTCTTTGAAGCACAGTGAATCAGGTTTGCAAAAAAAAGCTATGGATTTCTTTTGTGATAACTTCAAGAGGATCATCAAAACAGTTCAATGGCAAAAATATTTAAGAGAATATCCAACTGAGGCGAATGAACTTTACATAAAAGCAGTTAATGCCTAAAATTGAACCGAACATTTTATAATTAATTGAAAAAACTAATGTTATATAATGCTATGTACCATACATGATTTTATTTCATTTTCTGTTTTTTATTTTCAGTTTTTTGTGGAATAAAAAAATTAAACATTTTTCAAAATTTTTTAACATAATTATTATACATTAAATTAATCTTACATTTTCTAGTTTAGGATAACTGAAAGCTTGGAATAAGATCGAGTGAAAAACACTATTGGTCCACTTTTAGAATTATTAAAGTGGAAAAATACATACCAATATCATAAAAGATAAAACTAAATATGAACATCGGTTATGCTCTTCTATGTTTAAGAATATAGATTGGGAATATTAAAGATTCTTTTTCTTACGAATTTTGTGCGAGTATGTATTCTACTTTGTCTTCTCATATAGTCTCGCTAAAGCACAAAACGCGCAATAGTATGTTAACGTAACAGCCATTTTGATCTTCCCATATTTTTAAAATGCCACTATGTGGCCTCTACCTTTATTTCTTTAGTTTATTTACTGTGATCATTGAATTAAAATTGGTACAACACATGTTAACGTACATGGTACACATGCACAAGATAAGTTCAATATTTATTCTTTTGTAAATGTATACTTGAAATACGAATACTAGTCACCAGATAACACTTTCTATCTGTATTGCTTTTCAGATAAATATAAGTCGATGAGTTGAAGGCAGAATGCATTAAATACATGAAAATAATTTGTCGAATTGAAAACTTCTCTGCTGTTATGAATTTGTCTTTGAAACTCAGTGAATAAAGTTTCAATCACGCGTACTATCGTACAGTTTGAAGTATATACTGTTGCTTGTCGCTTTTTTTGAGCGAAATTTTTTCGCTGCAAGTAGGGTTATTTTCAAGACAGAACGGAATACACAAATGTTAGAAACTCACAGAACATTTGATGAGTAATCGCTGCTATTATAAAAATGAGTGTAAACCTTGAAAAGTTAAGAATAACTACACTGGTGTCCAGAAATTAAAGGGCAGTGACCAATTTCAGACGTTTCGTCGAATGCACGAACTACAGCAAGGATTTTTGTCATGATATGATAGTCAATACTATAGGGCAACTCATATAAAAAGGCCAGTGAAATATCGTGAAAGCTTAAAAAGTTACAACAATAATTGAGAAATAAGTCCCATATGCGCATGCGATGTTAAACTTTAATTCATAAAAATACCTATATCTCATCAAATATTCAATATATTAATAGTTTAATCACAGTATACTATTTATACGATTTTTTGTCAAGTTTTTGGAAAGCGGTGTTAAATTCGGCTGAAAACTGCATGCTATAAAAAGAAACTTTTGAAGTTTTCACAGAAACGTTAACATCTTCACGAATATACGTGCTATGCTTACACAAATGCAAACAAATGTTGAACAGGACCTACATAGTCATTTGCTACAGTGACAGAACATTTTCTGTTACTTGGCTGATCGAAAATAATATTTTATTATTAAAATTATTATTTCCCCTCTAATTGTCTTCGCGACAAAATCTTCACTGAAAAACTTAGAAGTCAAACATGTTCTTCACATCCTCAAAGTTCAAGGGCATTCCGGGCATTTCCTCACGAGTTTCAGTAAGATATTCGACGAAACGACTGAAATTGGTCACTGTCTCTTAATTTCTGGACACCAGTATATTTGTGAAGCCATCCGATTGGCGGAATTCGAGCTGATCTCTATCCAAAGAAATACAAACATAAGTTCACAATTCTCCATTAAAAGCAAAGAATCTTTTAGGAAATTCTTCGAAATTGGTGTTTCAAGCCAATTTTTGAGCTTATACAATCCGGGACAGGTCATCAACACTAATCAACCGATTGTATCTTAAAACATCTGGTGATTAAAAAGCAAGAAAGAAAAATCGTGCGTCAGGTATAGATTATGAAACCCTTTCTAACACTTCCAGAATACTGTAACAAAACTTCACCGTTTAAGGGGTCTTGTACCTTTTAAACTCGGCGAAAATCAACAAAAACTTTCAAACTTTGAATTAGTGTAGCTGCAAAATTTTTTTGTGTATAAGTATGCAATTTTGGCTATTGATTAAGCAGATTGTGCTTTTTAATATAATACTATTAGAAACTGACTAATATTTTACTGATTTTGTGCATTGTTGAAATTAAAATAGCTCTTTTTTTTATTCTGTAAGTCATTGCGTGCATGATACCTTGAGAACTTATCACTGGATTGTTTGTTATGAAATTTTATGTAAACAATAAGCGCATATGTGTGTTTAAAATGATCTACTTTTAGGACAAAATTATTTCATTAACCATGTAAAAAAAAAAAATATTTTTGTAAAACATTTCAAAATTTTACATTTTTTAATGAATAAAAATAGTTTTAATTAAAAATCTTATTGTAAACATTTAAAAGTAGATCATTTTAAACACACATATGCGCTTCTTGTCTTCACAAAATTTCATAACAATCCAGTCACAAGATATCCATGCGCGCAATGACTTACGGAATAAAAGAAAGAGCTATTTTAATTTCAACAATGCACAAATTTAGTAAAATATTAGTCAGTTTCTAATAGTATTATATTAAAAAGCGCAATCTATTTAATTAATAATCAAAACTTTATGTTTATACATATAAAGGTTTTGAAAATACACTAATTCAAACTTTGATTGTTTTTCTCGATTTTCGCCGCGCTTAAAAGGTACAAAACCCCTTAATATGATAAAAGAAGATATCATAATTAAGCGACTTAGAAAACGCATAACAACTAATAACGTACTTTTAAGAAGTAACCATCCATAGACGTCAATGTATCCAGTTCTTTGCGTTGACATGTACCTGATTTTAGTTATATTTTACAAACATCTTTTAGTAAAACTAAATATAGTTCAGCGGGAAAATGAATAACTCTATTAAAGAAACACTTTTAAGCAATTCACCCTCATACACAGTAATACTTGCAAATTCTTTTCTATGCAAATCGACCCTGTATATAATCTATAGAATTTACACACACCACATCGTATGCAAAAATATATTTAAACTAAAAAACGCATACCAAAACTGAAAACGCACTTCCAGCATTTATTGACAATTCTGTAACCGAATCTTTTTGTGTGACTCCTGTAAACGAATGATAAATGCTTTGCACTCCATATTCTACAGAAAGCATGTTTTACTGCACCTCAGAAATACATGCTAATTTTATTTTGCTTAAAATTGTATAACGATATTAAAATACACCCCCAAACGAATCTGATGAATACTCGCCTGTTTACGGTACTTTTCCTTGTAAGATCTTAACTTTTCCCTAATTTTATGGATAAACCCTTAGCGCACTTTCTTTTAAAAATCTATGAAGATTTAAGAAAAAGTATATAAACTGCATCTTGTTTATGGCGGATTTGATTCGAGGAACTCAAATATGGTGTCAAGTGAGTGTAAGCATTTGATAAATTAAAGTTACTTTAATTTTTAAAATGTAGACGACTCCTATTTTAAAAACTGCATTGATATTCGGAAAGAAGACACAATTCCCAGTTGAATGATACCTCTCGCAACTCTCTGCGATTTTATGGGGATAAAATTGTGCGAGGGTTCCTATTTTTTTCGTTCTCTGGCCGACTGTACTAAAATAGTAATGTCTGTGAATTTCATGTTTATATATTAAAGAACATGTGTTCCTGAACGCATCAAAAATTGTCGTGTTGCTGAAAGAAGATAGAAAATTTGAGAACAAACACCCTTAAGGTATGTTTTCGTACTTTTGGGTTATAGCGGCCCCCACAGTTACGATTATGCTAAGATTGCAGTTACGATTTCGCCAAGATCATCACAAAGCTTATATATGCATCATAATATAAATCGAACCTCGTTAACACGAAATCGCTTAACGCGAAATTTCGCTTAAGACGAAATAATTTTCAGGTCCAGTCTGATGAGTCTGAAAATCAATATTAATTAATTCGTTTAACACGAAATTGAATTTTGGAAAATCCCGCTTAAGGCGAATTTTTTTTTTCGCTTCAAAGTCAAAACATGATTCCTTATGCAATGTTTTCGATATTTCAAACTTAAATATCACATACTCTTATTAAAAGTGGAATTTTCTCATGGTTTGAAAACGATTTAAAGTGAAAAAGGGTTTCAGAAAATTCTGAAATACTGAATTCCTGAATAATCCCTGCTTTTCTTTGATCTCTGATATGCGAAAGTGTTCCCACATTAACCATATGAGCAATAGATTAGTCACAATGAAAGTTCGGGGAAGGAATTTCTTTATTTGAAAGTGATTGTTCCATTACTCGGTTGACTGTATTGACAGTAACATAAACTATAAACCGGGGGTCTGAATTCTCCTATCTGTGAGTGAAAGAAGTGACTATCTCTGCTTCACTACCTAACTAACATAATGGAAAAGCTGTTCACAGTTGCGATAAAGTTAGCGATAAAGTGCTGAAAAAATCACAAAATGCGGCGAAGTATGGGAAACCTACAATTCTTCTACAATTTTAAAGAATCGTGAAAAGATTGAAGCGGTTTATGCTGTGAGTTAATTCAAACCAATAAGAAAACGAATGTGTAGAAGAAAGAATGAATAAATTGAAATTGCTCTCTTGCGGTGCATAAAAGAGGCAATAAGCCAGAACATTGTTTTAACTTTTGCAGTTTTGCAAGATGAAGCAGAGGCTTTTGCTGATGCTCTCGGTGAGAGCGATTTCATATTTTCTAACTGATGACTGACAAGATTTAAATAGCGTCATAGACTTGTCTGCAGAAAGATATGCAGCCAAAATCGGTAAATTCTTTCTTAGACATTGTTTTTTCAAAGTACATTTGCGTAGATGAAGATGTGATGACTTCGGATGTGACGACCGACGAAGAAATAATTGCTGAAAAGTAAAGATGACAACATTGAAGTGTCAGACGAGGAAGAAGAAATTGACGCAGAACGGAAAAGTTTAGTGTCAATAAATGAATCTACCGCAGCATTGAAAACTGTACAACGTTTCCTTATGGATCAAGAGGATACTTCCCGAGCTTTGCACTAATTAGACTAGGTCCATACGTTCCTAAAAAAGTACTCTACAAAAATTGAAGCCAAAGTCAATAACGGACTATTTAAAAATAGGATTAGCATGTACAGTCCCTGGCCAAATTATTAGACGCAGTTGTTTTTATTATAATTTGTTAAATATCTGGAAAGATACATGAGGAATTATCTTGAAACTTTAGGAGTGGAAACAACATGATAAACGTCATATATTTCCAAGAAGATTTTTTCTTGAAACCCCATAAGGGGCCATCAACAAATTGAAGAAAAACGAATATCTTTTGGATAACCCTGTAAAAACTAATATCACAAAAGCGTTGAAACGGCATCACACGCTTAGGAGGCTTATTGTAATAATTTGGGTTCATTTTTATGAAGATAGTATGTATACTCGAAGAGAAATTAGGTTTTTATAAAAACGGGCCCAAATCGTACGAAGTTTTTTGCTTATAATTTGCAGAGTTTTTAATATAAAAACAAGTTATTTTCAGAAAATATGACAAACAAAATTATACACAATACCCTGTAATCAGAATTAAAAAAATAATAATAATTGCATGAAAAATGAGCAGGTTTACTAAATATTTTTTCACTGCGCACGCGCGAATTCAATCAAAATATACTGTGCATAATATATTAGCTAAATATACAGACTAACTTTTATGAAAGTCTCAAAAACATAGCTTGAAAATTCTGATAGTGATCGTCGATAGAATAAGCTCGAAATTCGCTGTTTCCATAAGGAAACAAAGGGATGAGGGGCTGTATCAAATAAAGAATGAGAGATGCTTAATTCTTATTATGTCAACTTTCAAAAGCTAGTATATTTGGATACAACCCCTCATCTTTTTGCTTCCTTTTGGAAACAGCGAATTTCGAGCTTATTCTATCGACGATCACTATCAAAATTTTCAAGCTATGTTTTTGAGACTTTCATAAAAGTTGGTCTATATATTTAGCTAATATATTATGCACAGTATATTTTGATTGAATTCGCGCATGCGCAGTGAAAAAATATTTAGTAAACCTGCTCATTTTTCATGCAATTTTTATTATTTTTTCATTCTGATTGCAGGGTATTGTGTATACTTTTGTTTGTCATATTATCTGAAAATAACTTGTTTTTATATTAAAAACTCTGCAAATTATAAGCAAAAAACTTCGTAAAATTTGGGACTGTTTTTATAAAAACCTGAATTTCTCTTCGAGTATACATGCTATCTTCATAAAAATGAACCCAAATTATTACAATAAGCCTCCTAAGCGTGTGATACCGTTTCAACGCTTTTGTGATATTGATTTTTACAGGGTTATCAAAAACGTATTCGTTTTTCTTCAATTTGTTGACTGTCCCTTATGGGGTTTCAAGAAAAAATCTTCTCGGAAATATATGACGTTGATCATGTTGTTTACACTCCTAAAGTTTCAAGATAATTCGTCATGTATCTTTCCAGATATTTAACAAATTATAATAAAAACAACTGCGTCTAATAATTTGGCCAGGGACTGTAAATGCATTATTATTACCTAAAAAACGATAATTAATTTATTAATGAAATTTACTATTTCTTATTAATTTATGATTTTTTGAGGAGAGTAGTTTATATTACATATATGTGTGTATTTGTAGGGTAATTTATTTAGTTTTTATATCTAACATAGATGGCGCCACTATTATGACGGTTAACTCGAAATTTCGGATAACACGAAAAAAATTCCCAGTCCCTTCAATTTCGTGTTAACGAGGTTCGACTGTACTCATATACCCGTATGTACTCCAAACGGTCATATATGTGCCATATAGTTCATTATATACATATTACTTACGTGTTATATACAGTGGCGGCTCGTCAGGGGGTTCACAGCCACTTTACTACCAGTATTATAATAAAGTAAATTTCTCCTTGTTTATACTAGAACATTAAACCATTAGATAAGGTCAAATTCAATGTACTACCGTCTGACGTACCGCCACTGGTTATATACCATATATACATTATATACATCTTATGCACGTGTCATATATATACATCATATATGGCTATAACTCAGCCATATGAGTCACGAATTGTTATATACATCCTGTATTATTATAATCACATATGCTTTATGGCTGTATCTCGTTAATCCGCGACCTACGTAATAAATACTATGTATTACGTTGGTCGCGGCTAGAGCTCCTATAATACAGGCTGACGCATCCTCGCAGATATGTGTCTCAAAGTCGAAAAACCAAGCTAATTTTTCGCCATTTAACATCCAGCCTCTTTCAGAAGGTGAAGGAACGAGGCCTTAGGCAACCCCAGCTCCGGCAGCGGTAGATTGAGATGCTGAACTGAGACCCGAATAATGCGAAACAAAATGGATATGCGTCAGCTCCTATTATAGGAGCCTTAGTCGCGGCCAGCCACCATTTATGACGTCATGATAATGAATGAGCAAACTCGGTATCTAGGGTTGCCCTGATTACTTGCAACTGAATTCTCGCAATGTACTTAGAGAAAAGACATCGAATTATAATATCCGGAAAAACTAGCTTGCCGCCATATGAGAGTGGCGACATACGGGGTGATGTTTGGTTGAGACGATTCCGGACAAAAGCAAGTCACCAAGCATCTTGGTGAGCATTCCATTATCGCCAAGCTAATGCTTGTTTAATCGTCTCACTCGTATAATCAAACTCGTCCAGTCGAGTATCGCCAAGTTCTGGAATGTCGGTTTGTTATGTTTTGGACAAACGCATCTGTCCAAACATCGTATGTCGCCACTCTCACATAGAAACATGCTAATCTCCCCAGGTCTACGAGGTCTTTGAGGCACAGGTTTTCCAACCAGTCAGCGTTCTTCATTGACTGTTTCCACTCTCACACCCGTAATATGTATTGTTGAGCTAGAATATATGTATTGTTCAGCTAGAATAAGACCCCTGCCGGCACTGTAACTTTTGCTACCATCATCAGAACCTGTGAAAATAGAATATTCTAACTATCCATCTAAACAGTCAGCCCATCATGAGACAGGTCAAACTTCTGTTTCATCTTCAAACAAATTGAAAAAACCTGTTTCTCCTACACGAAAACCAAAACCAAAATCATGTGCAACGAAAGAGCGAAAGACAACCTCAACCAAAGCCTCTTCACAGTGGAAAACTTTGAAGGGAAAAAACAAGAAACCCTGTCTTTGTATATCACTCCTTGCTACAAAGGATTCAAAACAACTGCTGGACTGTGCAGAGGAAGCTATGGAATCAGCGTCTTACAGTTCTGACTCCAATGATGATGATAATACTGTCTTTGAGGTATTCGAGCTTACGTGATTTTAAATATATTTCTGCTCGAAACTTTGAATATTTTACCAACTGTTAGTTTAAAGATTGTTTATATTTTAATTGTGAAAACTTGTGTTTATTTCTTTTAGACGTTGTGTTATATTTTCATTGAATGATTTTAATTATACATTTATCATCATATCACTCTTTTCATTTAAATGTGTAATTTTCATTCATCTTGTTTTTATGACAAAGTTTTAAATCAATTTTATATTTCAATTGGAAGTTCTTATTTTAACCCTCTAAGCGTGTAGAACGTAATATTCCGTTCACTAAGCTCCAGGTTTCACTGCAATATATGCAATGTTTTACATAATGTAATTCTATAGATTTAACGAATTTTCAAAACATTGAGGGATGATTAATACTCTCAAGGGTTATATTTATATTTGTAATTATGTTTTATTTATTTTGCTGAAAGAATCATATTTTTTTAGCATTTAAAACAAAATGCAGAGAAAACAACATTACAATTTTACCCTTTTTCAAAATGCTCAGAGGGTTAATCTTTTTTTTAGCGCAGCATGTCCCTAAAGGGACTTTGTGCCATAAAACCACAATGAACCAACCAACGTTTCTACTCTCACATACAGACACCCTAAACTACCGAAGTGACTAGTCTCACCAGTCATTTGACCTTACTATATAACCGGTCGGGAGACGGCTGCCTAAATATAAGATATTAAATTTCTCATATTTAGGCTCTTTCTTTGCGGGGCGACATACGGGATACACTGAGTTCCGTTTATAACAGGAGTTCTGTCTTCCTATTCCCCAATATAATTTCCAGCGGTCAGTGCGGAAAGATACATTGACAATAATTTTAGTTTGTATTCATAGCAAGACATGCTGTTTATCGCATTCCCTTACATGATTAGGGAATCATTTAATAAGTAGATAAGCATAAATAAAAATAATAGTAAATGAGAACACTAATATCTAACATTGACAATGCGCACTGCATGCTTCATTTGCCTTGCAAGCTTCTGCCAATTCAGAACTTCTGTTATACATAGAGCCAGGGCTACACTAGATACCGGGCTTGCTCATTCATTATCATGACGTCACAAATTGTGTCTGGCCGCTACCAGCGATTGGTACAAAGCGAAACGACAAAATGAAAGACATACAGCGATTGGCACAAAACGACGGGCTCGTCGCTTTGCACCAATCGCTGGTCGCGGCCAGCCACCTTTTGTAACGTCATGATAATGAATGAGCAAGCCCGGTATCTAGTGTAGCCTTGATAGAGCTCGGTGATAGGGTATAACATTATATTGATTGAGATGATTTTGACAAAACCAAATCATCAAGGCATCTTGAAAAGCCTGCCATTGTCGCCAAGCTAATATTTGTTGACTTATCTGACTAGCGATTATAAGAAGCATGCCAAAAGCACGAATTGGATGCTGTTCTGCCGCTCTTTTAGCGATTATTCACTGTATTAGTGATTACTTATAGACTTTATTCATTTAAAGGGTTAAAATAAAATTTATTGTATATATTGAATCTTCAATATTATTTATATTGATATTAAGGTATCAATATTCATTTCAAAATTAAAATATCATAAAACTAGAACACAAGAATAGGTTAGGCTTACCTAAACGGTCCTCTTTCGGGAGATAAGATATCTTAAATTACTCTAACTTTTCGAGAATAAATGTTCATGTTGTTCAAAAAATAATTGAATCTACACAAAGTAGACACACAAACAAATATATTGACGATCACGAACACAATATACATAACATTTTTCGCGCACATCATAAATATTACATCTTATATTCCGTATTACATTTTCTAGTTCATTCATAAAAGTTCTAAGACAGATCCATTTTTTATCAACAGAAAAACATAGTCTGCGCGAGGCGCAAAATAGAAACGATTAAATTAAAACCATGGAAGTAGCGATAAACGCAACACACTCCCACCTTTGAGTTTCGAATTCAATGAAACTCAAACTTTACTTTGGGTTTATATAACCGACCATATCGGGATCGTTTTTCCGGTACAGTCACCACAGGAGAGTCACTAGAACCTTTATGGAAAATAGGTTCAGTAGATTCAGTATCTAAAAAGCAGTCTTTAACAGAATGTTGGATCATCGGCTTACTCGTAGCAGGGTCTAAATAACAGTTTTTACCAGTCAATTTTATCGTTGGTTTGGTAGGAGCAGGATCTAAAGGACATTCTTTATCATTCGACTGAACTGTAGAATGGAGTTCAGTACCTCTTTCATGGGTTACTTCTAGAGGAATCAATCTGAGAACAGGACGTAGAAATTCGCCACCTTTCATCTTTACCTTTACCAATCGTACACAGTTTCTAATTACCTTTCTAACAGTCTTCCTGCATTTCAAAATCCAAAAGTCCTCTCTTAAATTACTCATCAATATCTGGGTACCAGCATGATTTAAACTAAGATGTCTTGTCCGAATAAGTATTTCCACAACTGGATGGCTACAGGGTAACAGTATCGGAAATCGGAAATTTCTTTTATCTTCTCTCATCAGAATACGTGTCTTTACTTTAAGTAGTCCATTCGATTCTACATAACACTGAAGTGATTTTAAGCGTTTATCTCCAGTTCCTAAAAAGGATTCCTTTTGTACTATTTTTAACAAAGATATTTCAGCTCTATTTATTTCTTCTAGAGTTAAGAGTCCAGAAATCCGGTTGGCACGTTCCACTTTACAGTTAGTAAAAAATCTATAAATCCAAGCAATAGTTCTGATCAGTTTGTCGTACGACGAAATTCTGTTATAAATTTTTTCAGTTGATTCTTCATGATTTGTAGTGCTAACAACAGTTTTTCTCTTTTCGGAATATACTATGTTGAAATCAGGAACAACGTTGGATTTTGGCCATTCTTTTTCCGGTCTTCGCAACCATTCCGGGCCCTCCCACCATTTCGATTTCGCTAAAGTTTCTGCATTACAACCACGAGAAGGGAGGTCTGCTGCATTTAATGATCCAGGGATGTGATACCAATTATCAGGTTCTGTCAAAGATCGGATTTCTTTAACTCTATTGAAAACAAAAGGAGCCCAATTTTCAGTTCCCTTGATCCAATATATAGCATTTGCTGAATCAGACCAGAAAAATTTCGGGATATCTTTCAACTGAAGATCGTGTATAACACTTTGTGCCAGTCTAGCTCCTATATTACAGGAAAGTAGTTCCAATCGAGGAACAAAAATGGTTTTCATTGGAGCAACTCTGCACCTAGCCTGTACAAGCTGACAAGATATTGTATTTTCAGTCGCACTTCTTAAAAATATACATGTAGAATATGCATTCTTGCTTGCATCGCAGAATATGTGCAAAGAAAGATTTTCTGGCGCTTCATAATTGGAAATAATACATCGAGGGATTTCTATTTCCTTTAATTTAGAGACATCCTTCCGCCATTTTTCAAATTTCTTGGTAATAGATTCAGGCAATTCAGCATCCCACGAAACTTTCAATTTCCAACAGTATATAACGCCATTCTTCCCGTTAAGAAATAACTTATTGATTTTCTTTTATTTGTGTTTGCGTAAACGATGTAACAAAGTGATGATACCAAAAACATTGCTTTTCGACCCAATAGGCTCAAATTCTATTTACTTCCTTATAAGATGTTTTGATTAATTTGGTATAATATAATTTAGGATCTATATTTACTGGCTGTCTGATTAATTTTTCTTTGCAGATTGTAAAATGTGTTATACAAGGTGTGAAATAGAGGTTTTAGCTATTTCAATTATATCCACGTAAATTCATCTTTAGTAGCAAATTGTAATTTAAAATGGGCACAGATATTTCGAATTATTATAAACTGATTTAATTAAATTCGAAAGCCTAAAAAATGAAGTTTCTTCATTCACAATACAAATATTGAAAATCACCCATTAAGCATACAAGAAGTTGCAAGCATTTTACAGAAAACACTTTATATTATTTTATTTTATTTATTTTTTAATGTTAAACACGAAGATTTAATTTTTAACACTATTAGCTAAATTATTTCGTGTCGGTATTTACACCATATGTTCAGCACGAGGAAAACGCAAATCAACAGCAACTAACTCTAATATTCGTCATTAAATGCGTACATATTTTTTTCAAGCGTATTTTTGTAGCGAATATCGCGAATTTTTGTCTGCCCTACAAATTAATGAGTTGCCATAGTTTGGACAGTCATCACTCGTCAGTGAATATTTTTAAGTTCTGGAAAAGATTGCCAAGTTCTAGACTGCCATAGTTTGGACAAACGCGTCTGTCCGCGACCTACGTTATACACGGCCGGTGCATGACGTTTAAAACGTTACATGGTGTGGATCATTTTTAAACGTTAATTGGTGCAAAGGGCGCACCCCCTGTTTTGCACCAATCGCCGTGTAAAAATGATCCACTTCATGTGAAGTTTTAAACGTCATGCACCGGCCGTGTATAACGTAGGTCACGGTCTGTCTAAGCGCGACCAACGAAATACACGGCATGAATTTTAAAACGTCACACGAAGGGGATCGTCGGGTAACACCAAGGCTACACTAGATACCGGGCATGCTCATTCATTATCATGACATCACAAAAGGTGGCAGGGCCGCGACCAGCGATTGGTGCAAAGCGACGAGCCCGTCGTTTTGTGCCAATCGCTGTATGTCTTTCAATTTGTCGTTTTGCTTTGTACCAGTCGCTGGTAGCGGCCAGCCACCATTTGTGACGTCATGATAATGAATGAGCAAACCCGGTATCTAGTGTAGCCCTGATGGTAACACCGCTTTCTATTGATTGTCGTGTAAAGATGATCCACCACCGTGTGACGTTTTAAACGTCATGAATCGCCGTGTATATTTTGTTGGTCGCGGTCTGAGCGCGACCTACATTATACACGGCCGGTGCATGACGTTTAAAACGTCACATGGAGTGGATCATTTTTACACGGTGATTGGTTCAAAGCGGCGCTCCCACCGTTTTGCACTAATCGCTGTGTAAAAAGGATCCACTCCATGTGGCGTTTTAAACGTCATGCACCGGCCGTGTATAACGTAGGTTGCGGTCTGAGCAAGTTTAAAGCATCGTATGTCACCACTCTCATACCAATGTTATCTAAAAGATCCATTGTACCAGGGCTACACTACATACCGGGCTTGCTCATTCATTATGATGACGTCACAAAAGGTGGCTGACTAGGAGGAAAGACATACAGCGATTGGCACAAAACGATGGGCGCGTTGCTTTGGACCAATCGCTGATCGCGGTCAGCCACCATTTGTGACGTTTTGAGAGTGAATGAGCAAGCCCGGTATCTAGTGTTGCCTTGATTGTACGATATTTACCAGCTGTGACGCAGTTTCATCTATATTAAAGTTTTTTGTTTATTTGTTTATTGAACCTATACATCAGACTTGTGTGCTTGATACCACAGATTAATGTACAAATTAGGACACTATCATAGAGCGTAATGGTAACGAGATGACGATCGCAGCACCTGTAGTGACAAGGAGGAAGAAACGTCTCATAGACGGAATATTTCTCCTTTTGAACGTCTATGTTATTATGATCTTTCTTTTTTTAATTGCTACATGTTTAAATTTTCATCTTTGTAGGAGGAGCCTCCGTGTCCGAGTGGTTAAGACACCATTCCGCTAATCGCTTGAGAGCGTAGGAGTCAGGTCGGCTGGTTGGACTCCCGCCAGCTCAAATTGCACACACTTTGTGGAGCTCCCGCATGTAACTCTTGGTATTGTAAATTTCCTTGTGGCTATCTCGTCTCTGTATATTGACGATGACTTATAAGTGGGCCCTTGATGTCAAGCACACAAGTCAGATGTATGTTCTCAATAAACAAATCTTTGTAGGAAAAGCGGAAAACGAATGTTTTAAAATTATGATTTGTATGCAGACATAAGTCTACATGACATATATTTTAACGTCTTTAGCCATACTAAAAACGTTCTGAAAATAACTATTGTTTCAATAATAATAAAATAAAAAATAAAATGAAGTCCTTTAAAAAGAAACTTAACACACCAGCGGCCAATATGAACCGAAGCGTCTACCTCGAAGCAAAAAAAATATAATTTAAAAACATAGCGCATAAACAGATTTCCTATATGGGTAAATTGCGATGCTTCTTAGTCCCCGCCCTTTGTCACTAGTGACGCTATTATTGCTGCCGTTACAGATTTTGCTGTAGCTGTCCTATCTTGAATGTTAATCTATGTATGATACAAATATCACAAATATCCGCTTATAAATCTTCGTCAAGATGAGGACTGGATCGCCACAAGGAAATTAAACACTGAAGAATTATATCCAGTAAATCCACGAAGAGTGTTGAATCGCGACCTAAAGTTATACACGGCCGATGCGTGATGTTGAAAACGTCACATGGAATGGATCATTTTTACACGGCAATTGGTGCAAAACGGTAGGCGCGCATCTTTGCACCAATTGCCGTGTAAAAATGATCCACTCCATTTGACGTTTTAAACGTCATACACCGGCCGTGTCCAACGTAGGTCGCGGTTCAATGGAGTTGACAGCAGTCGAACCCGCCGCCCTTTGTATTAACGTCGTCGTAGTAATATTATAATGGTGTTTTGTTATTGTAAATTTCATCGCATGAGTAATTAACCAATCACTTGACCCAATTAACCAAGAAACAATTTCGCTAAGTTCGGCGGCTTACCGGGACTTCCACTATACGCACTGGTATAGTGGTTGTTATAGTTTAATCGATCTTATTGGTTACTTCGGTAAGGTTGAGACGCATCCAATGGAACTAAAAAAAGTAATCGATCTCAGTTACTTGATGTCACGGTAATCTAATTGGTCCAAAGATTGACTTTGGCCAGGGCTTCACTAGATACTGGGCATGCTCATTCATTATCATGACGTCATAAATGGTGCCTGGCCGTGACGAAAGACATACAGCTATTGGCACAAAACGATGGGCGCGTCGCTTTGTATCAATCGCTAGTCGCGGCCAGCCACTATTTATGACTTCATCAGAATGAATGAGCAAGCCCGATATCTAGTGTTGCCCTATTTTGGCCTAAACCAGGGTTACACTAGATACCGCGCTTGCTCATTCATTATCATGACGTCACAAATGGTGGCTGGCCGCTACCAGCGATTGGTACAAAGCGAAACGACAAAATGAAAAACATACAGCGATTGGCACAAAACGACGGGCTCGTCGCTTTGCACCAATCGCTGGTCGCGGCCAGCCACCTTTTGTGAAATCATGATAATGAATGAGCAAGCCCGGTATCTAGTGTAGCCCTGTTTTGGCCTAAACCAGGGCTACACTAGATACCGGCAAGGCTACACTAGATACCGGCAGGGCTACACTAGATACCGGGCTTACTCATTCATTATCATGACGTCACAAATGGTGGCTGGCCGTTACCAGCGATTGGTACAAAGCGAAACGACACAATGAAAGACATACAGCGATTGGCACAAAACGATGGGCTCGTCGCTTTGCACCAATCGCTGGTCGCGGCCAGCCACCTTTTGTGAAGTCATGATAATGAATGAGCAAGCCCGGTATCTAGTGTAGCCTTGCCTAAACACTATCGTACCTTCCCAGAATCGAACTGCAAGTAATCGGGGAGATTGGTCACTTTGGTTAGCTCCACTGTAAGCACCCCTTCTTCAAGAGTAAACAGGCAACGGCATGCGCTGCGAAACCAGATAAAATTGTTGAATGTGAATTCCCTAGTCAATGAATAACGATGAATATACTTTATCCAGAGTGCGTCCAGTAATGTCACCGGTACGTAACCGGCAAAGTCGGTTAGTTACCAAGGCGTTCAGTGCTGCTAACCGATACGCAACCAACGTCGTTCAACGGAAGTAGCCGAAGTGACCGTTAAAGGACCGAACTAACCGAAGAAACGAGGCTAACGAAAAAGAAAGGCTATCGCGGTTCTTCACGCATATTTTTTTTTACAGACCGCGGGAATCACGTGATGCCCGAATCCACTAATGCAAGTGTACGAAAAGATCATCACGTCACTCTAGCGGTCTGTAAAAAAAGATAAGTCGAATGCACCGCGGTAGCCTGTCTTTTCCGTTAGCCTCGCCGAAGAAAAATCTTGGTTAGGTGGGTCACGTGATCGGTTACATGAAGATTTACGATGATGTAATACAAATCTAATTACGATGATGTAATACAGATGGCGCTACAAGTAAATAATACCATTTTCGTCCAGTAGGTCTGTCGACCGGTTAGAAACCGGTTACTTTGGTTAGGTCTGCTGAATGCGCTCTCAGAGACACCTGTCTGTTCTATATTTTGATTTTCTTATTTGTAATGTTGTCAACAATGTCGTGATAGACTTTTGCTTGGTAATACGAAGCGATTCCTGGAAATTATTTTCTAAATTAGCTGATTTATAGTGAAAGGTAAAACTTCTTGTAGTTTTTTTAATATCTTAAATTTTATTTTAGCGGATAGAGGTAGAAAAATAATTTTCACAATACTTTACAAAATAGAAGAGATTTTTTTATTTACTAAAGCTGTTTCGGTTTACTAATAAAATATCTGACATCGATCAATACTTATTATAGTGTCGACTGACATAAAACTGAAGTAGAAGAAAATTTGAAAATGGATGTTTGAATTAAAAGTATTATATTTAACATTGTTTTAAATAATTTAGGGGTTTCTGTAACATTGAATTAACAGCAGTACGTTTTAAAAAAATTATTAAAAATAAAGAAAATGAAATTATACTTTTTTTTAGCAAAGTTATAAAAGTAAAATTTTGTTCAAAAATTCTGGTAGATATCTGATGTTTTCATTCGTGGTAAGGGTACAATACTATGCAGGTTCTTTTGCTAAAGAATCATTCCATCCTTAATGAACAAATATAAGTAATGAGTTCTGGCCTCATAGAAACCGATTTTTATTCTATTGGATATTCAGATTTAGTTCATGCCGATATAGAGTTATATCAAATATTTTCTTCTAAAGTTAAATATTTTGCCAGTCATGTGGATTTAATAAAAAAATTTGAAGTAGAACAACGCTTGAGTAATTGCTCAAAATTGCATGTTTGGAAGTCTGTTGCTCACATAAGGGGAGGTTCTACTTCTTTTTAATCTGAAATTCACGTGATTTTTAACAGTTTCTTCTCGGAATACGAAGAAAGGAGGCACCACCTTTGGACTTTTTACATTATTTGTTGGCATTTCACTTATATATTTAAATTTTTTTGTACAAAAAATTTAATAATACCCCTTGTAAGACAGGAAGCGCCTACAGGTGCGCGCCACAAACTTCCAATCGGGCGACTGTCTTTTTCCATTCTCAAGCATCTGAAATTGCTTAAATTTGGCTTATCTAAAATTAACCCTTACCCGCCGTGACAGAAATTATTGCTTAATTATTGAGACAGGTCTGTGCGATCACTTGATCGACAAATTTATAACATGCTTGATTAACATATGGGCGATTCCATCGTTATGTTTGTGACTTTTAGAGTGTTTTTTTGCAAATTGAGACAAATTTGGAAGTTGAATTATTTAGATAACGTTTTACTTTTTTCTATTGCTATTATAGGACACATACTCTCTTAAAACGAAAGAGTGGATTTTGCTTCTCAGAAAAGAGCTCTAATTTATTGGATCGTGAATGAGTTGATTTTTAAATGTTTCACTCATCATGACTTGAATTTTTATTTTCCGAATGCACTCCAGAAGGGCGAATACTAAACAACTCATCTCGATAAAAAAGCACTCATTGGCGAGCGGAAATCCAGTAAGCTGACGCAGTTGACGTGACCTCACTGTCCCCATATCCGCTGAGCAGACGACAGACGTGTGGTGTGTAGTACGCGGCTAACACCACGTTGTTAAAATTTTAAAGAAAGAATACTTGAAAAGGTAAGAATTTCTGCTGATTTAAATACTTTAATTATGTTTTTTATAATGATTCTGTTTTATATTAATTGTTATTTTATATATGGCGTGATATTTTTCAGTTTATATCAATATTTTTATTAAATATGTCTTAACCCTAACATTTAGGACTATTTATACGAGCGAACATTTAGAGATCTTTTAAGTTGGAAGGATAAATATTAAAAAATACTCTAAAATATAATGAAATAAATCCTTTGCCTCTCCTTTATGTGTTTTTTAATGTTGTTTCAATAAATATGATTTATATAAATAGCATTTAGTAGCATTTAAACTTTTAAAGAAAATATCTTGGCGGTACGTTTGTTTATATAGTCAGGGGTCGATGCAAGTTTTTTATCTTGGGGCCCATTTTGTGAAAAGTAAAGGTTATTTTTGTGAAATTTATTATATTTTTGTGAAAAATAACATTTTGTAACGAAAGTTGAAATCCAGCTAATCAAATTCGAACCAAGCATTTATAAACAAAAAGTTTTTAAAATCCTTTTGCTGAAGTTTTTCTCTTTTTTGGACTTGTTTGTTTACAAATTACACATTTTAAAACATCATAAAATAATAAATAATAAGTTTTTATGGAATAGAATTTTGTGAAAGGATCAATTTTAGTAAAAGGAATTTTGTGAAGGATTCCATTTTATCAAATTGATTTTTGTGAAGGGGTCCATTTTATTAAATTGATTTTTGTGAAGGGGCCCTAAATAGGCCCAAAATTTTGTCTGGATCGAGCCCTGATAGTATATGTTTTTAGCGATGTTTCAGAACTCTAACTTTTATAATACTATAAATTGAAAATTGACTTGTCTGACTTTAAAAATATTGTTTTAAAGTAAACAAATTATATTTCTTATTTTATTCTCAGTCTGAATTCTAATATTTTAAAATATACTTGATTTATGAAACTGTATAAATCCCATATTTTTTATCGTATGTTGTTAAAAATAAGGTAAATATCTACATTCCCGGATATTCACGGTGTGAATATTCCTAAATAGTATTAGGATTAAAACATATTTAATGATAATATTGATATAAACTGAAAAATATCATGCAATGTATCGAATAATATTGCATAGAAAACATAATCATTATAACAAAAAAAAAAAAGATTAAAATATTTAAATCAGCAGAAATTCTTATCTTTTCAAATATTCCTTTTAAAATTCTCTTTTTGGGTCGGGAGGGGGGGGGGGGTATATATTTCAAGCAGCTCAGAAACAACAAAAAAAAAAGATACTTTTCACTTAATTGTTGAATATATACATATATGTAAACATAAATATGTATACATTCAATATGCAAATTACTTTTTTTTTTCTAAAATAATAATCTACCTGTTCATGAAAAATATTATTTTACAATGAATTATTACATTTTACCATGAATTTTAATTCTCCTTCCCCTCCTCAAGTATGAGTTAGTTATAAATCACTCAAGTGCTACTGGATTTAACCTTCATTGATTTGATTTCACTCAAGTATGAGTAAAATAGAGATAACTCAATCATGAGTTGCTTAAAAACAACTCGTTCACTCGAGTTGTTTCATCTCTTCATGAGAAGCTGACTTTCAAATCATGAGATGAGTGGATTTCGGCTCAACTTGAGTTATTTTGGCTCTTTCGTTTTAAGAGAGTACAGAATCATTTTTGTAGTGACACCTTTAGTCTAATGTAATAACATAAAAAAAAAGGTAAAGTCGTTGTTACGTGTGTGACTTTTCCGAGTCACACGCGTAACGACTTTACTATATATATATTTTTTAAATGTTATTATTTTAGACTAAAGGCATCACTACAATAATGATTCTGTATGTATCCTGTAATAGCAATAAAAAAGTAAAACGTTATCTGAATAATTTCTCTTCCAAATTTGTCTCAATTTACAAAAAAACTCTCTGTAAAAGTCACACACGAACGGTGGATTTGTCCATATACAGTTTCTTCTCATACAATACTGTTTCTGAACTCAAATTTGTGCACAGAACTACAAAAATTAATCTATTCAAAAGTCTCTGGTGATAATAATAGGATTCCAAACGAAACAAAATTTCACTAGCACCTACAGTTAAACTGTGAAAATTGAAAAAAGCAGCGGTAATTAGGGTTTTTTAATTAAATAAGGCTATTCTAGTGATGGGGTCAAATAATTTATGAAAGACTGACTTTGAGGTAGATTTCGTAAGAAATGCTACCTATTACATTCTCCCCTAAGTCGGAATTTTTGAAAAAGTTTTGCAGATCTACGCTGATCATGACTCCCAGAACCAAAAACCAGTCCCAGTTCAAAACTTTATCTATCTATCTATCTATGTCACTTTTTTTATGGACACGATAACTTCAATAATTCTGCACAAATCTCTTCAAAACTGATACATAAAATCAAGGGGCATAAAATCTCGGTCAAATTCGTTAATGGGCTAAATCGAACCAAGGGAGGGGGGAAATGGGGGGGCTTTTTGTGAAAACAGAAAAAACCCCATAATTTCTTAATTATGTTACGTATCGAATCCGTTTAACGTTATTATTACTTCTAGGAAAAGGGCCGAAAATTTATGTAAGACAGATTTTTAATATCAATAAAAATGGCTCCAAGAGGGGGGGGGGGGGGTTAGAAGAAAAAAATTCATAACTTCGTCTATTCACAAGATATCAAATCCGCTTAGATTTATTATAAATCCTCTTAATATTACATAAAACTTTTATATTGACAAGTTTTTTATACGACCAACACTTATAGACCAAAAAAAATCCCTGCCGGCTCCGTCTGCAAACAAGTTAGGTTTCGAAGTGGGCGGTTCCAACTGCTGCATCATGACAAAAAGGTCATTTCTTCTACAATTCCCAAGAAACAGGCGCCCCAGGGTCAGCGTTTTAAAAATCTACCTCTGTCTGTAGGCCGAGCCGTCAGGGATTTTTTTTTGTTTTTATTTTATTTTATTTTATTGTTGTTATAAGGGTTGGTCCAGCTGTCTGAAGAAAAACTTATATTTGAATCTTAAAACAACTTTGAGAAGAAAATTGTTTTTTGTTAAAACTCTGGGTAATTATACAAAAAGAAAGCTGACAGAATTATAGGTGAATGGATTCAGTAGATTTGAATATTCATGGTCACCGATTTGAAAAATGCGCTTTTGAGAAAACTAATTTAAAGTTTTTTTTTTTAATAATTACAATACGTCACTTGTTGTTTTTATTATTTACATAGAATCATTTGTTCCAGCCTATGACCGTTACTTTATCACCATAAAGTAGTCCCTGCTCAGTTTGATGAAGCGTCTAAAACAAAAAGTCTATTTTTTTAAAATTTCTGACAAGTTGTAACATCTTAAGTTTTTTGTTACACAGCCTCGTAATCTTTAAAAAGTTTACTTTTTTATGCCTAAGGATGTTAATGTTTAATGATAATACTGAACTTGGACTTTAAAAATGAAATCTTTTCAATTTATTTAAAAAGTTTTCAGGCCTAAAAGAATTTAAAGTACAGAGATGAATTCATATTTGAAATTCATGTCAGAAGCTAAGAAATAAGCACTGCCTTAAAAGCTCAGAAGATTTTTAAAAATTGACAAAATGACATTTTTGCTATGAAAACACAAAAAAATCAAATGAAGGAAATCGCATATACAATTCATATTTCTCATGAAGAAAGTTTTAATATGTACAATATATCACCGAAAAAACTCATGTTTGTCTTCAGCATCCTTGCAAAAAGGGGTTCAATGCTTTAAAGAGTCAATTTTTTTATTTATATTCAAATTATACTATTTCAGAAGAAATGTAAGTGCTGCTATATACCTTTTATATATGCGAAATTTCAACAGTTTCAAATTATTAAAAAAAAAAAAACTATTTGAATTTACTCTACACAAAAGCATTCTTGAAACAAAATTAACCCATTAACGACGACTTATTTTACACTCCTTTTAATACTTCGATACCAGTTGACACCAGTTTTCCTATACTGTTATTTTAACTGATTGAATATCTGATAGTTTCACATTATATAATATGATCTTATTTTTACTAAGATACTGGTGTTCATATTTAAAAGTTTCGTATCTCTTAAATGGTGACTTTTCGTACCAACCGGCATTAATGGGTTAAACTGAAGGCAAGAAGGAAATTTTGAATACGTAACAGACACTTGTTCTATTTATAACATAAAATTATAATTAAATTTTAGATGGTTTCTTGCACAGTGCTTTTGTAAACATAGACATATTTTCTTTTCCACAAGACTTTTTTTATTTTATATTTTATTTTTAATTACTTAAATCGGTTTCTTATTAACTAATTCCCCCCCCCCAAAAAAAATGATAATAAATACTTGATGTTGACTTTCCTATGTTCTCTACTAAACCGCGAAATGTTTAGAAAATTGGTTCTATATTTCAATTTTTACTTACCCATCATACGTAGTATTGGGTAAGTCTTGTAATCATTTTGAAAATCGAAAAAAAAAAAAAAAAAAAAAAAAAAAAAAAGACTGATTCACACATTTCAGACACTGGAAATTCCGAAAAACATATTTTTAGAAAAAAAAAATTGCCGTCTGTCTGTGTGTCTGTAAACGCTCTATCTCCCGAACAAATCGAGATAGACTTGAAATTTGGTGTGTACTTATACTTAGTATGTAATAAAGGGAAGAAGCTTATTGAATTTCAGTAACCTCGATTATCCGGAACTATTTTTCTCGGACTCTCGAAATATTTGTTCTGATAAAAGGTATATAAAAATGTTCAAAATTGTTTATTTTAAGGAGTGAATATAAAAGACAATAAAAAAAACATAAATTTGCATAAAAAGTCGATCGGAAGAGTTGACAAGATATTTGTAATCCTATTTTCCACATTCTGCGATTTTTTCCTGACCCTGTATTTCATTCAAATTTCAATTCAAGATATATTTTAATTGGAAATGAGACGCTTAACCTGACGCAGTAAACCGTTAGTTAATATGATTATCAATTTTGGAGTAATAGAGCATTTAAAGTTTATGACGTCATCGAACCACGATTTTATTCGAATTGCAATGCACTTTATAAATGGTTTACATATGTTTTATTTTCATATTTTATATTATGCATGTCCATGATGGGTAAGTATTACGGTGGCCCCCAACGATTAGTTTCAGTCGTAAAGATTTAGAACTTTAGTTCACATTTTTCCGGAAAGACATTTTTGGAAAGTATATAAAAATATTAAATTCTTTAATATCTGCTAGTCACTCGCTGAAGTCCCTCACTGCTAGTCACTGAGAGTTTGAATTGTTTACCAGAATATGACCAGGCCTAAGAAAAAGAGGCGCGCCGTCACTTTTAATCACCATTTTTTATCACTAAACTGTCGCGAGAAATAACATTGGACTGGAAATCGTCTACTTTCTAAATTTAAATGCAATTTTTGAGATAGGGGCACTTAAAACATTTTTCCTAAACATAATTTTTTTTTCCTAAACTTAAAACATTTTTCCTAAACATATTTTTTTTCCTAAACTTAAAACTTTTTTCCTAAACATAAAATTTTTTTCCTAAACTTAAAACTTTTTTTCTAAACAGAAAACTTTTTCCTAAACTTAAAACTTTTTTTTCCATCTAAACGCAAAACTTTTTCCTAAACACAAAACTTTTCCCTAAACTTAAAACTTTTTCCTAAACACAAAACTTTTTTTCCCTAAACTTAAAACTTTTTCCTAAACACAAAACTTTCTTCCTAAACTTAAAATTTTTTTCTTAATCAGAAAACTTTTTTCCTAAACAGAAAACTTTTTTCTTAAACTTAAAACTTTTTTCCTAATCACGCAACCTTTTTTTTACTGATTATGTATTTTTCCTAATCACAAAACTTTTTTTCCTGAACTTAAAACATTTTTCCTAAACATAATTTTTTTTTCCCTAAACTTAAAACTTTTTTTCCTAAACTTAAAACATTTTTCCTAAACATATTTTTTTTTTCCTGAACTGAAAACTTTTTTCCTAGACTTAAAACTTTTTTCCTAAACTTAAAACATTTTTCCTAAACATAATTTTTTTTCCTAGACTTGAAACTTTTTTCCTAGACTTGAAACTTTTTTTCCTAAACTTAAAACATTTTTCCTAAACATAATTTTTTTTTCCTAAACTTAAAACATTTACGTTACGAAAAATGTCAACGTTAAGAAAATCAACGTTAAGAAAAATGTTTTAAAAAAATATTAAAAAAAAAAATATATTAAAAAAAAATATTTTACCAAAAAAAAATATTTTACAAAAAAATTTTAAATGTTTTTTTTTTGTAAAATATTTTTTTTTTGTAAAATATTTTTTTTGAAAAATATTCTTTTTCGTAAAATTATTATTTTTTAAAAATATTTTTTTTGTGAAAGATTTTTTTTTGCAATATATTTTTTTGTAATTTTTTTTTTAAAAAGATTTTTATAAAATTATTTTTTTGTAAAATATTTTTTTTTGTAATTTTTGTAAAAGATTTTTTTTGTAATTTTTGTAAAAGATTTTTTTTTTTGCAAAAACCTTTTTTTTGTAAGTTTTTTTAGTACGTATTATATAAGTTTTTGTATACATTTCCTTGCAAATTTTTATAAGTTATTTTCATTGTTTTTTGTTTCATTTTTTTTCGAATTTTTATTTTATGGTTATTTTGAAACCTTTTATTTTTTTCTACATCAGATGGTAGTTTATTCATAATTTAATGTTGAAAACTGTTGTTACGAACTTGTGAATTCTTCCTTGGTATTTAACTTTTCTATTTGATTTTTAATTGATTCAATTGATGTTTAGTGTTTTCATGCTGAGTAAGATTCAGACATATGATTTAATTTTAAAGCTTTGGATAGCAATACAGGAATTATGTACTTTGGGTATATTTTAAAAGATAGTGTTGATTTCATGTGTTATGCAGGTAACAGCTCCGATATAAGTACTTGTATGTTAAAGTACTATAACTTTGAAAATAATGGGTTAATAGGTTTAATTATTTTCCGTTAAATAGCTTAGATAACTTAGTCTGTTTTTTGAAAATCGTGTTTAAAGTATAAAGCAAAATAATGTAAATTGTGCGTGCATGTGTGTGGGTGGATGTATGGATGTGCTACATGTATCAAGATATTGTTAATTTTAAGTTAAAAATTACGCAAAAACAGATATTTTCCTATGAAAGAGTTCATTACATTTCAATTAAAAGCAGCTTAATGAATAAAATTAATCTTAAAGTAGTGTATAAATACCTATTATGTAATAAAAATAATGGTTAAAATATACGAAATATTGACACGTGATTTAGCGTAATGTTGAAAGGCAGAAGTATGAACTATTTAATGTTGAAATGTTACTTAAAAGTATCTAATGTTACCAAGCGTTCTAAAATCCATGATATAAGACAAATATATAAAGTAGACATTTTTGATAAAAAATATTACTTAAAATTAAAGATTATATTCAAGAATACTGTGCAAACTTTAAAAAAATAAATATTATAGTTGAAATTATGTAAGTTATATACGCAATAGTTTGAGAGAAATGCAAAATCAATCACATCGTGTAAAATTATAAAAGAAATAGATACAATTTACCAAAAGTAAAAATAGTATGTATAAGATAATATTATGTAAGCTGCATAATCTTTAAACCTATGGGAAAATGTACTAAAACTTTAAAAAAAGCGTTAGCGTCTTTAAATGTGAAATATTTCCATATAAATAGAAATAATATATTCACACACAAACTATATGTAAACTATGAAACTTTAAGATTATGCTTTGAATAATTAAAAAAACTGAAAACTTAATATTAGCGTATATAAAAAGTTATATTTTTCTAAAATTAGAGGTAAGATTGCATAAATTTTAACTAAAAATCTTAAGAGTAATAACAAAATACGTTAAGATCAAATAGAGCAAGATGGCTAGTCAATAAAACCAGTATGTACTAAAGCATAAAAAATACTAAAAATAATTATCCATTAAATGTTAAGCAGGAAAAAATTGTGGAAAACTATACAAAAATCCATAAATAAGGTTAGTAAAATGTATGAAAATCAACAGGTGTATGGTAAAATATGTCACCATGAGTACTCTAATAATGGACCGTTTGTCTGGTTATTTCCTGAATCTATACTTAAAATTATGAAAATCTAATTATATTTCAATCGAAAAGCAGATTAAAAACGATATAAACTACTACGTCCTTAAGTTTCATATTTCCATCAATCTTCTGAAATTTTGATAATCTTTTACAATAGTTAGAAGTTTATTTCAACCATAAAGTTTCCGAATTCTGATTTTTTTCATTATTTTTAATTTTTATATTGAATCTAAACTATTTTCGTTAATTGTGATATTTTTCTTAAAAAATTTTTGTGATTAGGAAAAAAACATGTTCAGTAAAAAAGGTTGTGTATTTCGGTAAAGATTTTAAGATTGTGGGGAAAAAAAGATAATGTTTAGGAAAAATTATGTTTGTGGAAAAAGTTTTGTGTTTGGGGAAAAAAAGTTTTAACTTCAGTAGAAAATTTTTTGATTAGGAAAAAATAAGTTCAGTAAAGAAAAAAATTGTGATTAAGGAAAAAGTTTTAAGTTCAGGAAAAAAAAGTTTTGTGATTAGGAAAAATACATAATCAGTAAAAAAAAGGTTGCGTGATTAGGAAAAAAGTTTTAAGTTTAAGAAAAAAGTTTTCTGTTTAGGAAAAAAGTTTTCTGATTAAGAAAAAATTTTAAGTTTAGGAAGAAAGTTTTACGTTTAGGAAAAAGTTTTAAGTTTAGGAAAAAAAAAGTTTTGTGTTTAGGAAAAAGTTTTAAGTTTAGGAAAAAAGTTTTGTGTTTAGGAAAAAGTTTTAAGTTTAGGAAAAAGTTTTGCGTTTAGATGAAAAAAAAGTTTTAAGTTTAGGAAAAAGTTTTCTGTTTAGAAAAAAAGTTTTAAGTTTAGGAAAAAAGTTTTATGTTTAGGAAAAAAGTTTTCAGTTTAGGAAAAAAAATATGTTTAGGAAAAATGTTTTAAGTTTAGGAAAAAATGTTTTAAGTCTAGGAAAAAAGTTTTCAGTTTAGGAAAAAAAAATATGTTTAGGAAAAATGTTTTAAGTTTAGGAAAAAAAGTTTTAAGTTTAGGAAAAAAAAATATGTTTAGGAAAAATGTTTTAAGTTTAGGAAAAGAAGTTTTAAGTTTAGGGAAAAAAATTATGTTTAGGAAAAGAAGTTTTAAGTTTAGGGAAAAAAAATTATGTTTAGGAAAAATGTTTTAAGTTCAGGAAAAAAAAGTTTTGTGATTAGGAAAAATACATAATCAGTAAAAAAAAAGGTTGCGTGATTAGGAAAAAAGTTTTAAGTTTAAGAAAAAAGTTTTCTGTTTAGGAAAAAGTTTTCTGATTAAGAAAAAAATTTTAAGTTTAGGAAGAAAGTTTTACGTTTAGGAAAAAGTTTTAAGTTTAGGAAAAAAGTTTTGTGTTTAGGAAAAAGTTTTGCGTTTAGATGAAAAAAAAAGTTTTAAGTTTAGGAAAAAGTTTTCTGTTTAGAAAAAAAGTTTTAAGTTTAGGAAAAAAATTTTATGTTTAGGAAAAATGTTTTAAGTTTAGGAAAAAAAGTTTTAAGTTCAGTAAAAGAAGTTGTGTTTGAAAAAAGAAGTTTTATGTTGAATTATTTTTTGAGTTTAGGAAAAAAACTAAAAAGGATCAAAGAAAAACAAGACATAAAAAATAGACAAGTATTACAAAAAAAACCACAAAGTTTATTCACGGGCAGAGTATAAGATTTTACAAATTATGTACACAAAAAAAATCATGATAAACAGTCTTCTGAAATTTGTTCGTTATCGATATACATGTTTTTAATATCTTTGAGTACAGAAGAAACATCTAAAGAAGAGAATAAATTATCTGTAGGCACTATCAAAAAGTCATTAGCATTTTTGTGATAAAAGTCTTTAGCTAATTGACGAAAGTCCAATTTATAAAATGCCCTTTCGAAATATTCTTCAAATTTTTCTGTAGGAGAGTGCGTGATACATGCATGTAGATTTGATATTGGATATTTAGCATTGCATGCAAAACACTGAAAAATTTCACCAATTTTAATGCTCACAGCTTTTGTCAAACACTTTTTTAATGAATGAGTCAAATTGGCATAGTCATGGAAATCACAAAATATGGCAGGATTGCTGCTATCCATGACTTTCATTTGAACATAAACCGTCTTGTCTATATCACATGTTACAGAAATATACTTAAAAAAAAAAAGGTCATTAAACTTTACTTTCAGTTAAATTAAAAAAAAAACAACAACTTTAAAATCAGTTTAAAAATAATTATATTTTTAGTTAATTCATTCAATTAAATAAATTCCAACCACCGATTATGGCTTCGTGATTTTATCTTTTGAGAAAATAACAAAGTCCTCCAATTAAAAGTTAGTTGATTGAATCGTAATTCCTCATTCATTCAGTTTAAAAATAATATTCTGATTTAAATAATTACACACGTGAGGTGTACCCAAAATTTTACAAGTCCAGCTTTTGCCACCTTTAAAAAAGTAACTCTGTGAGTCAGCAAAACAGGAACGAACCTATTCTAACATGAAAGTATGACGTCATGTGGACCACGTGATCCGTAAAATGAATCTATTTTTAATGCATATAAATTGCAACCGTTGCCATTCGTCAAAACCGTAACTCAGTGTTGCCACCCCCGTCAGCTTTCACGAGAAAAGATTGCCACTTTTCCCCAACAGATGGCGCTGTTACGTAACTATGGTAACGAACCAAAACAAAAAAAATCTGAAAAAATTTTCAAAGTCCCATACCGAAACTAATTGCCCGTTGCCATTCGCCAAATAATAACTCGGTGTTGCCACCCCTCTCACAGCACGGGGGAAAAAATTCATCCCCCTCGGGAAAAAAAATTTCACCCCCCTCAAACACTACGATCAAAAAAAAAATTCTGGGGAAAATTTTTTTACCCCCCTCAAACACTACGATAAAAAAGGCGTGGCCTAAAAGGGCGTCGTCAAGGGGGCGTGGCTACGCCCCATTAGGCCACGCCCCCTTTAGGCCACGCCTTGTAGCTGATAGTGGCCCGACTACTACTCGCGGTTCTTCACACGCATATCTTTTTTTACAGACCGCCGGAGTCACGTGATGCCCGAATCCACCAATGCAAGTGTACGAAAAGAGCACACGTCACTCTAGCGGTCTGTAAAAAAAGATAAGTCGAATGCACCGCGGTAGCCTGTCTTTTCCGTTAGCCTCGCCGAAGAAAAATCTTGGTTAGGTGGGTCACGTGATCGGTTACATGAAGATTTACGATGATGTAATACAAATGTAATTACGATGATGTAATACAGATGGCGCTACAAGTAAATAATACCATTTTCGTCCAGTAGGTCTGTCGACCGGTTAGAAACCGGTTACTTTGGTTAGGTCTGCTGAATGCGCTCTCAGAGACACCTGTCTGTTCTATATTTTGATTTTCTTATTTGTAATGTTGTCAACAATGTCGTGATAGACTTTTGCTTGGTAATACGAAGCGATTCCTGGAAATTATTTTCTAAATTAGCTGATTTATAGTAAAAGGTAAAACTTCTTGTAGTTTTTTTAATATCTTAAATTTTATTTTAGCAGGTAGAGGTAGAAAAATAATTTTCACAATACTTTACAAAATAGAGATTTTTTTATTTACTAAAGCTGTTTCGGTTTACTAATAAAATATCTGACATCGATCAATACTTATTATAGTGTCGACTGACATAAAACTGAAGTAGAAGAAAATTTGAAAATGGATGTTTGAATTAAAAGTATTATATTTAACATTGTTTTAAACAATTTAGGGGTTTCTGTAACATTGAATTAACACCAGTACGTTTTAAAAAATTATTAAAAATAAAGAAAATGAAATTAAACTTTTTTTTAGCAAAGTTATAAAAGTAAAATTTTGTTCAAAAAATCTGGTAGATATCTGATGTTTTCATTCGTGGTAAGGGTACAATACTATGCAGGTTCTTTTGCTAAAGAATCATTCCATCCTTAATGAACAAATATAAGTAATGAGTTCTGGCCTCATAGAAACCGATTTTTATTCTATTGGATATTCAGATTTAGTTCATGCCGATATAGAGTTATATCAAATATTTTCTTCTAAAGTTAAATATTTTGCCAGTCATGTGGATTTAATAAAAAAATTTGAAGTAGAACAACGCTTGAGTAATTGCTCAAAATTGCATGTTTGGAAGTCTGTTGCTCACATAAGGGGAGGTTCTACTTCTTTTTAATCTGAAATTCACGTGATTTATAACGGTTTCTTCTCGGAATACGAAGAAAGGAGGCACCACCTTTGGACTTTTTGCATTATTTGTTGGCATTTCACTTATATATTTAAATTTTTTTTGTACAAAAAATTTAATAATACCCCTTGTAAGACAGGAAGCGCCTACAGGTGCGCGCCACAAACTTCCAATCGGGCGACTGTCTTTTCCATTCTCATGCATCTGAAATTGCTTAAATTTGGCTTATCTAAAATTAACCCTTACCCGCCGTGACAGAAATTATTGCTTAATTATTGAGACAGGTCTGTGCGATCACTTGATCGACAAATTAATAACAGGCTTGATTAACATATGGGCGATTCCATCGTTATGTTTGTGACTTTTAGAGTGTTTTTTTGCAAATTGAGACAAATTTGGAAGTTAAATTATTTAGATAACGTTTTACTTTTTTTTATTGCTATTATAGGACACATACAGAATCATTTTTGTAGTGACACCTTTAGTCTAAAGTAATAACATAAAAAAAAAGGTAAAGTCGTTGTTACGTGTGTGACTTTTCAGAGTCACGACTTTACTATATATATTTTTTTTAAATGTTATTATTTTAGACTAAAGGCATCACTACAAAAATGATTCTGTATGTGTCCTGTAATAGCAATAAAAAAGTAAAACGTTATCTGAATAATTTCTCAAAAAAAAGGGTAAAGTCGTTGTTACGTGTGTGACTTTTCAGAGTCACGACTTTACTATATATATATTTTTTTAAATGTTATTATTTTAGACTAAAGGCATCACTACAAAAATGATTCTGTATGTGTCCTGTAATAGTAATAAAAAAGTAAAACGTTATCTGAATAATTTCTCTTCCAAATTTGTCTCAATTTACAAAAAAAAAAAAAAAAAACTCTCTGTAAAAGTCACACACGAACGCTGGATTTGTCCATATACAGTTTCTTCTCATACAATACTGTTTCTGAACTCAAATTTGTGCACAGAACTACAAAAATTAATCTATTCAAAAGTCTCTGGTGATAATAATAGGATTCCAAACGAAACAAAATTTCACTAGCACCTACAGTTAAACTGTGAAAATTGAAAAAAGCAGCGGTAATTAGGGTTTGTTAATTAAATAAGGCTATTCTAGTGATGGGGTCAAATAATTTATGAAAGACTGACTTTGAGGTAGATTTCGTAAGAAATGCTACCTATTACATTCTCCCCTAAGTTGGAATTTTTGAAAAAGTTTTGCAGATCTACGCTGATTATGACTCCCAGAACCAAAAACCAGTCCCAGTTCAAAACTTTATCTATCTATCTATCTATGTCACTTTTTTTATGGACACGATAACTTCAATAATTCTGCACAAATCTCTTCAAAACTGATACATAAAATCAAGGGGCATAAAATCTCGGTCAAATTCGTTAATGGGCTAAATCGAACCAAGGGAGGGGGGAAATGGGGGGGCTTTTTGGGAAAACAGAAAAAAACCCCATAATTTCTTAATTATGTTACGTATCGAATCCGTTTAAAGTTATTATTACTTCTAGGAAAAGGGCCGAAAATTTATGTAAGACAGATTTTTAATATCAATAAAAATGGCCCCAAGGGGGGGGGGGGGGGGGGTTAGAAGAAAAAAATTCATAACATCGTCCATTCACAAGATATCAAATCCGCTTAAATTTATTATAAATCCTCTTAATATTACATAAAACTTTTATATTGACAAGTTTTTTATACGACCAACACTTATAGCCAAAAAAAAAAATCCCTGCCGGCTCCGTCTGCAAACAAGTTAGGTTACGAAGTGGGTGGTTCCAACTGCTGCATCATGACAAAAAGGTCATTTCTTCTACAATTCCCAAGAAACAGGCGCCCCAGGGTCAGCGTTTTAAAAATCTACCTGTGTCTGTAGGCCGAGCCGTCAGGGATTTTTTTTGTTTTTATTTCATTTTATTTTATTTTATTGTTGTTATAAGGGTTGGTCCAGCTGTCTGAAGAAAAACTTATATTTGAATCTTAAAAAAAGTTTATGAAGAAAATTGTTTTTTGTTAAAACTCTGGGTAATTATACAAAAAGAAAGCTGACAGAATTATAGGTGAATGGATTCAGTAGATTTGAATATTCATGGTCACCGATTTGAAAAAACTAATTTAAAGTTTTTATTTTTATTTTTTATAATTACAATACGTCACTTGTTGTTTTTATTATTTACATAGAATCATTTGTTCCAGCCTATGACCGTTACTTTATCACCATAAAGTAGTCCCTGCTCAGTTTGATGAAGCGTCTGAAACAAAAAGTCGATTTTTTTAAATTTCTGACAAGTTGTAACATCTTAAGTTTTTTTGTTATACAGCATCGTAATCTTTAAGAAGTTTACTTTTTTATGCCTAAGGATATTAATGTTTAATGATAATACTGAACTTTGATTTTAAAAATGAAATCTTTTCAATTTATTTAAAAAGTTTTCAGGCCTAAAAGAATTTAAAGTACAGAGATGAATTCATATTTGAAATTCATGTCAGAATCTAAGAAATAAGCACTGCCTTAAAAGCTCAGAAGATTTTTAAAAATTGACAAAATGACATTTTTGCTATGAAAACACAAAAAAATCAATTGAAGGAAATCTCTTATACAATTCATATTTCTCATGAAGAAAGTTTTAATATGTACAATATATCACCGAAAAAACTCATGTTTGTCTTCAGCATCCTTGCAAAAAGGGGTTCAATGCTTTAAAGAGTCGATTTTTTTATTTATATTCAAATTATATTATTTCAGAAGAAATGTAAGTGCTGCTATATACCTTTTTATATATGCGAAATTTCAACAGTTTCAAATTATTAAAAAAAAAAACTATTTGAATTTACTCTACACAAAAGCATTCTTGAAACAAAATTAAACTGAAGGCAAGAAGGAAATTTTGAATACGTAACAGACACTTGTTCTATTTATAACATAAAATTATAATTAAATTTTAGATGGTTTCTTGCACAGTGCTTTTGTAAACATAGACATATTTTCTTTTCCACAAGACTTTTTTTATTTTATATTTTATTTTTAATTACTTCGAAATTAAATCGGTTTCTTATTAACTAATTCTCCCCCCCCCCCCAAAAAAAAGATAATAAATACTTGATGTTGACTTTCCTTTCCTATGTTCTCTACTAAACCGCGAAATGTTCAGAAAATTGGTTCTATATTTCAATTTTTACTTACCCATCATACGTAGTATTGGGTAAGTCTTGTAATCATTTTGAAAATCGAAAAAAAAAAAAAGACGGATTCACACATTTCAGACACTGGAAATTCCGAAAAACATATTTTTAGAAAAAAAAATTGCCGTCTGTCTGTGTGTCTGTAAACGCTCTATCTCCCGAACAAATCGAGATAGACTTGAAATTTGGTGTGTACTTATACTTAGTATGTAATAAAGGGAAGAAGCTTATTGAATTTCAGTAACCTCGATTATCCGGAACTATTTTTCTCGGACTCTCGAAATATTTGTTCTGATAAAAGGTATATAAAAATGTTCAAAATTGTTTATTTTAAGGAGTGAATATAAAAGACAATAAAAAAACATAAATTTGCATAAAAAGTCGATCGGAAGAGTTGATAAGATATTTGTAATCCTATTTTCCACATTCTTCGATTTTTTCCTGACCCTGTATTTCATTCAAATTTCAATTCAAGATATATTTTAATTGGAAATGAGACGCTTAACCTGACGCAGTAAACCGTTAGTTAATATGATTATCAATTTTGGAGTAATAGAGCATTTAAAGTTTATGACGTCATCGAACCACGATTTTATTCGAATTGCAATGCACTTTATAAATGGTTTACATATGTTTTATTTTCATATTTTATATTATGCATGTCCATGATGGGTAAGTATTACGGTGGCCCCCAACGATTAGTTTCAGTCGTAAAGATTTAGAACTTTAGTTCACATTTTTCCGGAAAGGCATTTTTGGAAAGTATATAAAAATATTAAATTCTTTAATATCTGCTAGTCACTCGCTGAAGTCCCTCACTGCTAGTCACTGAGAGTTTGAATTGTTTACCAGAATATGACAAGGCCTAAGAAAAAGAATCGCGCCGTCACTTTTAATCACCATTTTTTATCACTAAACTGTCGCGAGAAATAACATTGGACTGGAAATCGTCTACTTTCTAAATTTAAATGCAATTTTTGAGATAGGGGCACTTAAAACATTTTTCCTAAACATAATTTTTTTTTCCTAAACTTAAAACATTTTTCCTAAACATATTTTTTTTTCCTAAACTTAAAACTTTTTTCCTAAACATAAAATTTTTTTCCTAAACTTAAAACTTTTTTTCTAAACAGAAAACTTTTTCCTAAACTTAAAACTTTTTTTTCCATCTAAACGCAAAACTTTTTCCTAAACACAAAACTTTTTCCCTAAACTTAAAACTTTTTCCTAAACACAAAACTTTTTTTCCTAAACTTAAAACTTTTTCCTAAACGTAAAACTTTCTTCCTAAACTTAAAATTTTTTTCTTAATCAGAAAACTTTTTTCCTAAACAGAAAACTTTTTTCTTAAACTTAAAACTTTTTTCCTAATCACGCAACCTTTTTTTTTACTGATTATGTATTTTTCCTAATCACAAAACTTTTTTTCCTGAACTTAAAACATTTTTCCTAAACATAATTTTTTTTTCCCTAAACTTAAAACTTTTTTTCCTAAACTTAAAACATTTTTCCTAAACATATTTTTTTTTCCTGAACTGAAAATTTTTTTCCTAGACTTAAAACTTTTTTCCTAAACTTAAAACATTTTTCCTAAACATAAATTTTTTTCCTAGACTTGAAACTTTTTTCCTAGACTTGAAACTTTTTTTCCTAAACTTAAAACATTTTTCCTAAACATAATTTTTTTTCCTAAACTTAAAACATTTACGTTACGAAAAATGTCAACGTTAAGAAAATCAACGTTAAGAAAAATGTTTAAAAAAAATATTAAAAAATATATATATATTAAAAAAAAAATATTTTACCAAAAAAAAATATTTTACAAAAAAATTTTAAATGTTTTTTTTTGTAAAATATTTTTTTTTTGTAAAATATTTTTTTTGAAAAATATTCTTTTTCGTAAAATTATTATTATTTTTTAAAAATATTTTTTTTGTAAAAGATTTTTTTTTTGCAATATATTTTTTTGTAATTTTTTTTTTTAAAGATTTTTATAAAATTATTTTTTGTAAAATATTTTTTTTTTGTAATTTTTGTAAAAGATTTTTTTTTGTAATTTTTGTAAAATATTTTTTTTTTTGCAAAAACCTTTTTTTTGTAAGTTCTTTTTAGTACGTATTATATAAGTTTTTGTATACATTTCCTTGCAAATTTTTCTAAGTTATTTTCATTGTTTTTTGTTTCATTTTTTTTTCGAATTTTTATTTTATGGTTATTTTGAAACCTTTTATTTTTTTCTACATCAGATGGTAGTTTATTCATAATTTAATTTTGAAAACTGTTGTTACGAACTTGTGAATTCTTCCTTGGTATTTAACTTTTCTATTTGATTTTTAATTGATTCAATTGATGTTTAGTGTTTTCATGCTGAGTAAGATTCAGACATATGATTTAATTTTAAAGCTTTGGATAGCAATACTGGAATTATGTACTTTGGGTATATTTTAAAAGATAGTGTTGATTTCATGTGTTATGCAGGTAACAGCTCCGATATAAGTACTTGTATGTTAAAGTACTATAACTTTGAAAATAATGGGTTAATAGGTTTAATTATTTTCCGTTAAATAGCTTAGATAACTTAGTCTGTTTTTTGAAAATCGTGTTTAAAGTATAAAGCAAAATAATGTAAATTGTGCGTGCATGTGTGTGGATGTATGGATGTGCTACATGTATCAAGATATTGTTAATTTTAAGTTAAAAATTACGCAAAAACAGATATTTTCCTATGAAAGAGTTCATTACATTTCAATTAAAAGCAGCTTAATGAATAAAATTAATCTTAAAGTAGTGTATAAATACCTATTATGTAATAAAAATAATGGTTAAAATATACGAAATATTGACACGTGATTTAGCGTAATGTTGAAAGGCAGAAGTATGAACTATTTAATGTTGAAATGTTACTTAAAAGTATCTAATGTTACCAAGCGTTCTAAAATCCATGATATAAGACAAATATATAAAGTAGACATTTTTGATAAAAAATATTACTTAAAATTAAAGATTATATTCAAGAATACTGTGCAAACTGTAAAAAAATAAATATTATAGTTGAAATTATGTAAATTATATACGCAATAGTTTGAGAGAAATGCAAAATCAATCACATCGTGTAAAATTATAAAAGAAATAGATACAATTTACCAAAAGTAAAAATAGTATGTATAAGATAATATTATGTAAGCTGCGTAATCTTTAAACCTATGGGAAAATGTACTAAAACTTTTAAAAAAGCGTTAGCGTCTTTAAATGTGAAATATTTCCATATAAATAGAAATAATATATTCACACACAAACTATATGTAAACTATGAAACTTTAAGATTATGCTTTGAATAATTAAAAAAACTGAAAACTTAATATTAGCGTATATAAAAAGTTATATTTTTCTAAAATTAGAGGTAAGATTGCATAAATTTTAACTAAAAATCTTAAGAGTAATAACAAAATACGTTAAGATCAAATATATGTACAAAACATAAGTTTTAGGTAGAAGTATGTAGTTAATTTATCTGTATGTTTGTAATAGTATAAAAATTGAAGCAAGATGGCTAGTCAATGAAACCAGTATGTACTAAAGCATAAAAATTACTAAAAATAATTATCCATTAAATGTTAAGCAGGAAAAAATTGTGGAAAACTATACAAAAATCCATAAATAAGGTTAGTAAAATGTATGAAAATCAACAGGTGTATGGTAAAATATGTCACCATGAGTACTCTAATAATGGACCGTTTGTCTGGTTATTTCCTGAATCTATACTTAAAATTATGAAAATCTAATTATATTTCAATCGAAAAGCAGATTAAAAACGATATAAACTACTACGTCCTTAAGTTTCATATTTCCATCAATCTTCTGAAATTTTGATAATCTTTTACAATAGTTAGAAGTTTATTTCAACCATAAAGTTTCCGAATTCTGATTTTTTTCATTATTTTAAATTTTTATATTAAATCTAAACTATTTTCGTTAATTGTGATATTTTTCTTAAAAAATTTTTGTGATTAGGAAAAAAACATGTTCAGTAAAAAAGGTTGTGTATTTCGGTAAAGATTTTAAGATTGTGGGGAAAAAAAGATAATGTTTAGGAAAAATTATGTTTGTGGAAAAAGTTTTGTGTTTGGGGAAAAAAAGTTTTAACTTCAGTAGAAAATTTTTTGATTAGGAAAAAATAAGTTCAGTAAAGAAAAAAATTGTGATTAAGGAAAAAGTTTTAAGTTCAGGAAAAAAAAGTTTTGTGATTAGGAAAAATACATAATCAGTAAAAAAAGGTTGCGTGATTAGGAAAAAAGTTTTAAGTTTAAGAAAAAAGTTTTCTGTTTAGGAAAAAAGTTTTCTGATTAAGAAAAAAATTTTAAGTTTAGGAAGAAAGTTTTACGTTTAGGAAAAAGTTTTAAGTTTAGGAAAAAAAAGTTTTGTGTTTAGGAAAAAGTTTTAAGTTTAGGAAAAAAGTTTTGTGTTTAGGAAAAAGTTTTAAGTTTAGGAAAAAGTTTTGCGTTTAGATGAAAAAAAAAGTTTTAAGTTTAGGAAAAAGTTTTCTGTTTAGAAAAAAAGTTTTAAGTTTAGGAAAAAAATTTTATGTTTAGGAAAAATGTTTTAAGTTTAGGAAAAAAAGTTTTAAGTTCATTAAAAGAAGTTGTGTTTGAAAAAAGAAGTTTTATGTTGAATTATTTTTTGAGTTTAGGAAAAAAACTAAAAAGGATCAAAGAAAAACAAGACATAAAAAATAGACAAGTATTACAAAAAAACCACAAAGTTTATTCACGGGCAGAGTATAAGATTTTACAAATTATGTACACAAAAAAAATCATGATAAACAGTCTTCTGAAATTTGTTCGTTATCGATATACATGTTTTTAATATCTTTGAGTACAGAAGAAACATCTAAAGAAGAGAATAAATTATCTGTAGGCACTATCAAAAAGTCATTAGCATTTTTGTGATAAAAGTCTTTAGCTAATTGACGAAAGTCCAATTTATAAAATGCCCTTTCGAAATATTCTTCAAATTTTTCTGTAGGAGAGTGCGTGATACATGCATGTAGATTTGATATTGGATATTTAGCATTGCATGCAAAACACTGAAAAATTTCACCAATTTTAATGCTCACAGCTTTTGTCAAACACTTTTTTAATGAATGAGTCAAATTGGCATAGTCATGGAAATCACAAAATATGGCAGGATTGCTGCTATCCATGACTTTCATTTGAACATAAACCGTCTTGTCTATATCACATGTTACAGAAATATACTTAAAAAAAAAGAGGTCATTAAACTTTACTTTCAGTTAAATTAAAAAAAAAAAAACAACTTTAAAATCAGTTTAAAAATAATTATATTTTTAGTTAATTCATTCAATTAAATAAATTCCAACCACCGATTATGGCTTCGTGATTTTATCTTTTGAGAAAATAACAAAGTCCTCCAATTAAAAGTTAGTTGATTGAATCGTAATTCCTCATTCATTCAGTTTAAAAATAATATTCTGATTTAAATAATTACACACGTGAGGTGTACCCAAAATTTTACAAGTCCAGCTTTTGCCACCTTTAAAAAAGTAACTCTGTGAGTCAGCAAAACAGGAACGAACCTATTCTAACATGAAAGTATGACGTCATGTGGACCACGTGATCCGTAAAATGAATCTATTTTTAATGCATATAAATTGCAACCGTTGCCATTCGTCAAAACCGTAACTCAGTGTTGCCACCCCCGTCAGCTTTCACGAGAAAAGATTGCCACTTTTCCCCAACAGATGGCGCTGTTACGTAACTATGGTAACGAACCAAAACAAAAAAAATCTGAAAAAATTTTCAAAGTCCCATACCGAAACTAATTGCCCGTTGCCATTCGCCAAATAATAACTCGGTGTTGCCACCCCTCTCACAGCACGGGGGAAAAAATTCATCCCCCTCGGGAAAAAAAATTTCACCCCCCTCAAACACTACGATCAAAAAAAAAATTCTGGGGGAAAATTTTTTTACCCCCCTCAAACACTACGATAAAAAAGGCGTGGCCTAAAAGGGCGTCGTCAAGGGGGCGTGGCTATGCCCCATTAGGCCACGCCCCCTTTAGGCCACGCCTTGTTGCTGATAGTGGCCCGACTGCTACTCGCGGTTCTTCACGCATATCTTTTTTTACAGACCGCCGGAGTCACGTGATGCCCGAATCCACCAATGCAAGTGTACGAAAAGAGCACACGTCACTCTAGCGGTCTGTAAAAAAAGATAAGTCGAATGCACCGCGGTAGCCTGTCTTTTCCGTTAGCCTCGCCGAAGAAAAATCTTGGTTAGGTGGGTCACGTGATCGGTTACATGAAGATTTACGATGATGTAATACAAATGTAATTACGATGATGTAATACAGATGGCGCTACAAGTAAATAATACCATTTTCGTCCAGTAGGTCTGTCGACCGGTTAGAAACCGGTTACTTTGGTTAGGTCTGCTGAATGCGCTCTCAGAGACACCTGTCTGTTCTATATTTTGATTTTCTTATTTGTAATGTTGTCAACAATGTCGTGATAGACTTTTGCTTGGTAATACGAAGCGATTCCTGGAAATTATTTTCTAAATTAGCTGATTTATAGTAAAAGGTAAAACTTCTTGTAGTTTTTTTAATATCTTAAATTTTATTTTAGCAGGTAGAGGTAGAAAAATAATTTTCACAATACTTTACAAAATAGAGATTTTTTTATTTACTAAAGCTGTTTCGGTTTACTAATAAAATATCTGACATCGATCAATACTTATTATAGTGTCGACTGACATAAAACTGAAGTAGAAGAAAATTTGAAAATGGATGTTTGAATTAAAAGTATTATATTTAACATTGTTTTAAACAATTTAGGGGTTTCTGTAACATTGAATTAACACCAGTACGTTTTAAAAAATTATTAAAAATAAAGAAAATGAAATTACACTTTTTTTTAGCAAAGTTATAAAAGTAAAATTTTGTTCAAAAAATCTGGTAGATATCTGATGTTTTCATTCGTGGTAAGGGTACAATACTATGCAGGTTCTTTTGCTAAAGAATCATTCCATCCTTAATGAACAAATATAAGTAATGAGTTCTGGCCTCATAGAAACCGATTTTTATTCTATTGGATATTCAGATTTAGTTCATGCCGATATAGAGTTATATCAAATATTTTCTTCTAAAGTTAAATATTTTGCCAGTCATGTGGATTTAATAAAAAAATTTGAAGTAGAACAACGCTTGAGTAATTGCTCAAAATTGCATGTTTGGAAGTCTGTTGCTCACATAAGGGGAGGTTCTACTTCTTTTTAATCTGAAATTCACGTGATTTATAACGGTTTCTTCGCGGAATACGAAGAAAGGAGGCACCACCTTTGGACTTTTTGCATTATTTGTTGGCATTTCACTTATATATTTAAATTTTTTTGTACAAAAAATTTAATAATACCCCTTGTAAGACAGGAAGCGCCTACAGGTGCGCGCCACAAACTTCCAATCGGGCGACTGTCTTTTCCATTCTCATGCATCTGAAATTGCTTAAATTTGGCTTATCTAAAATTAACCCTTACCCGCCGTGACAGAAATTATTGCTTAATTATTGAGACAGGTCTGTGCGATCACTTGATCGACAAATTAATAACAGGCTTGATTAACATATGGGCGATTCCATCGTTATGTTTGTGACTTTTAGAGTGTTTTTTTGCAAATTGAGACAAATTTGGAAGTTAAATTATTTAGATAACGTTTTACTTTTTTTTATTGCTATTATAGGACACATACAGAATCATTTTTGTAGTGACACCTTTAGTCTAAAGTAATAACATAAAAAAAAAGGTAAAGTCGTTGTTACGTGTGTGACTTTTCAGAGTCACGACTTTACTATATATATTTTTTTTAAATGTTATTATTTTAGACTAAAGGCATCACTACAAAAATGATTCTGTATGTGTCCTGTAATAGCAATAAAAAAGTAAAACGTTATCTGAATAATTTCTCAAAAAAAAAGGTAAAGTCGTTGTTACGTGTGTGACTTTTCAGAGTCACGACTTTACTATATATATATTTTTTTAAATGTTATTATTTTAGACTAAAGGCATCACTACAAAAATGATTCTGTATGTGTCCTGTAATAGTAATAAAAAAGTAAAACGTTATCTGAATAATTTCTCTTCCAAATTTGTCTCAATTTACAAAAAAAAAAAAAAAAAACTCTCTGTAAAAGTCACACACGAACACTGGATTTGTCCATATACAGTTTCTTCTCATACAATACTGTTTCTGAACTCAAATTTGTGCACAGAACTACAAAAATTAATCTATTCAAAAGTCTCTGGTGATAATAATAGGGTTCCAAACGAAACAAAATTTCACTAGCACCTACAGTTAAACTGTGAAAATTGAAAAAAGCAGCGGTAATTAGGGTTTGTTAATTAAATAAGGCTATTCTAGTGATGGGGTCAAATAATTTATGAAAGACTGACTTTGAGGTAGATTTCGTAAGAAATGCTACCTATTACATTCTCCCCTAAGTTGGAATTTTTGAAAAAGTTTTGCAGATCTACGCTGATTATGACTCCCAGAACCAAAAACCAGTCCCAGTTCAAAACTTTATCTATCTATCTATCTATGTCACTTTTTTTTATGGACACGATAACTTCAATAATTCTGCACAAATCTCTTCAAAACTGATACATAAAATCAAGGGGCATAAAATCTCGGTCAAATTCGTTAATGGGCTAAATCGAACCAAGGGAGGGGGGAAATGGGGGGGCTTTTTGGGAAAACAGAAAAAAACCCCATAATTTCTTAATTATGTTACGTATCGAATCCGTTTAAAGTTATTATTACTTCTAGGAAAAGGGCCGAAAATTTATGTAAGACAGATTTTTAATATCAATAAAAATGGCCCCAAGGGGGGGGGGAAGGTTAGAAGAAAAAAATTCATAACATCGTCCATTCACAAGATATCAAATCCGCTTAAATTTATTATAAATCCTCTTAATATTACATAAAACTTTTATATTGACAAGTTTTTTATACGACCAACACTTATAGCCAAAAAAAAAAAATCCCTGCCGGCTCCGTCTGCAAACAAGTTAGGTTACGAAGTGGGTGGTTCCAACTGCTGCATCATGACAAAAAGGTCATTTCTTCTACAATTCCCAAGAAACAGGCGCCCCAGGGTCAGCGTTTTAAAAATCTACCTGTGTCTGTAGGCCGAGCCGTCAGGGATTTTTTTTTGTTTTTATTTTATTTTATTTTATTGTTGTTATAAGGGTTGGTCCAGCTGTCTGAAGAAAAACTTATATTTGAATCTTAAAAAAACTTTATGAAGAAAATTGTTTTTTGTTAAAACTCTGGGTAATTATACAAAAAGAAAGCTGACAGAATTATAGGTGAATGGATTCAGTAGATTTGAATATTCATGGTCACCGATTTGAAAAATGCGTTTTTGAAAAAACTAATTTAAAGTTTTTTTTTTTATAATTACAATACGTCACTTGTTGTTTTTATTATTTACATAGAATCATTTGTTCCAGCCTATGACCGTTACTTTATCACCATAAAGTAGTCCCTGCTCAGTTTGATGAAGCGTCTAAAACAAAAAGTCGATTTTTTTAAATTTATGACAAGTTGTAACATCTTAAGTTTTTTGTTATACAGCATCGTAATCTTTAAAAAGTTTACTTTTTTATGCCTAAGGATGTTAATGTTGAATGATAATACTGAACTTGGATTTTAAAAATGAAATCTTTTCAATTTATTTAAAAAGTTTTCAGGCCTAAAAGAATTTAAAGTACAGAGATGAATTCATATTTGAAATTCATGTCAGAATCTAAGAAATAAGCACTGCCTTAAAAGCTCAGAAGATTTTTAAAAATTGACAAAATGACATTTTTGCTATGAAAACACAAAAAAATCAAATAAAGGAAATCTCATATACAATTCATATTTCTCATGAAGAAAGTTTTAATATGTACAATATATCACCGAAAAAACTCATGTTTGTCTTCCGCATCCTTGCAAAAAGGGGTTCAATGCTTTAAAGAGTCGATTTTTTTATTTATATTCAAATTATATTATTTCAGAAGAAATGTAAGTGCTGCTATATACCTTTTTATATATGCGAAATTTCAACAGTTTCAAATTATTTAAAAAAAAAAAAAACTCTTTGAATTTACTCTACACAAAAGCATTCTTGAAACAAAATTAAACTGAAGGCAAGAAGGAAATTTTGAATACGTAACAGACACTTGTTCTATTTATAACATAAAATTATAATTAAATTTTAGATGGTTTCTTGCACAGTGCTTTTGTAAACATAGACATATTTTCTTTTCCACAAGACTTTTTTTATTTTATATTTTAGTTTTAATTACTTCGAAATTAAATCGGTTTCTTATTAACTAATTCTCCCCCCCCCCCCCCCCAAAAAAAAATGATAATAAATACTTGATGTTGACTTTCCTTTCCTATGTTCTCTACTAAACCGCGAAATGTTTAGAAAATTGGTTCTATATTTCAATTTTTACTTACCCATCATACGTAGTATTGGGTAAGTCTTGTAATCATTTTGAAAATCGAAAAAAAAAAAAATGACGGATTTACATTTCAGACACTGGAAATTCCGAAAAGCATATTTTTAGAAAAAAAAAATTGCCGTCTGTCTGTAAACGCTCTATCTCCCGAACAAATCGAGATAGACTTGAAATTTGGTGTGTACTTATACTTAGTATGTAATAAAGGGAAGAAGCTTATTGAATTTCAGTAACCTCGATTATCCGGAACTATTTTTCTCGGACTCTCGAAATATTTGTTCTGATAAAAGGTATATAAAAATGTTCGAAATTGTTTATTTTAAGGAGTGAATATAAAAGACAATAAAAAAACATAAATTTGCATAAAAAGTCGATCGGAAGAGTTGACAAGATATTTGTAATCCTATTTTCCACATTCTTCGATTTTTTCCTGACCCTGTATTTCATTCAAATTTCAATTCAAGATATATTTTAATTGGAAATGAGACGCTTAACCTGACGCAGTAAACCGTTAGTTAATATGATTATCAATTTTGGAGTAATAGAGCATTTAAAGTTTATGACGTCATCGAGCCACGATTTTATTCGAATTGCAATGCACTTTATAAATGGTTTACATATGTTTTATTTTCATATTTTATATTATGCATATCCATGATGGGTAAGTATTACGGTGGCCCCCAACGACTAGTTTCAGTCGTAAAGATTTAGAACTTTAGTTCACATTTTTCCGGAAAGACATTTTTGGAAAGTATATAAAAATACTAGCTGTTACCCGTGACTTCGTTCACGCAACATTAAAAGAAGAATAAATACATTAATTAAGCAAAATATTTTACTCCCAATAATTAAAAACGTTAATAATTAACTAACTATTTATCACATTTCATAGGAGACAATGCGGTATTTATTATTATAGGGACCTTGACATAACTCAGTCTTAAAAAAGTGAAATTTTGTGCCAAATAATCGCGAAAATGAAATTGCAACCAATGCAAAAAGGAGGGCCAAATAAAATCGTGGAAATAGACGAATTGGGTAAAAACAAATGTCAATTTTACCTGATAAACAATTTTACTTTTAACGCTATTGTGAAACGTTTTAACAGCCATCCTTCAAAAAAAAAAAAAAAAAAAAACCCTTAATTAGAAATAGTATAAGCTTTTTCTTTAAATACAATTCTGCCTCCTTGGTTTAATATATAGTTGAAACAAATCTTGTTTTCTAAATGACAGTTTATTGGCAGGCAATTTTTGTTCTCCAGAAAAAGTTGATTCATGAAGTTCGGATATGTGAAAATATGTTTGTAATTTTCGGATAATTTACTGAAATCCAGATTTTGTTTTCACCATCTATTCAAAGTGAAAATAAATTCTGTTTTTAAGTTTTAATGAGAAAATGGTGTAAAAATATACTGATCTGTTTTATTTCTCCTTTTTTTATACACAAACATGGAGTAAGTTACTTTCCGTTTTTAGAGAAACTTCGTTAAAAAAAAGGCATTTAATTTAATTTTTTTAATTCTGAGAGTTTGTGTGACATCCTCGGATCAATTATAACCGGTATTCGCTAAACCGGTAGTAAATCGCGTTGCGTTCCATAGTCTAGAAGTAGTTGTGAAATACAAACACACGGTCAAATTTTAATATAATAGATTAGTGTTCATTTTCCTTTTCTTAAAATTATTATATGATTTTTAGCAGAAAACTCGTATACTCATGCTTAATAATCAGTATAGATAACAAAACATTAAAATTTTTCGTTATAAATATGGCGTGAAACTCATCTATTTTCTATAAGGTAAAGCCAGGAGAGATGACGCGGTCGGAGAGATTGCGTACATAGAGGTTCGGGGGGAAGGAGTAGAGTGAGAGTGCAGCGACTCCAGGTAGTTGTACAACAGCAGTAGTGGAGTGTCTACTTGAAAGTGCACGTTGATTGCTTTGAGCGTCTAAGATAAAGCATTGCTATTTTGTTTTGTTTTCCCAAAGTAAGTGCTTGAATTTTCATAGCTATTCATCAGAATTTCTATACAATGTCAATAGTACAAAATATTTTAAACTTAAACGATTTCTCATAAGCTACTAATCTAGACTAACAATGTGAACATCAACGGTTCGTTTTAGAAGAGATCATGTTTAAATAAAAGGCCGCTCAATCTCTCCTACCGAAATTGGAGAGATGGCGCATCTGCTACTTAGGAGAGATGGCGCAGTGTTCCCATTAGTTTTTATGCTAGGAGAGATTGCGCAGCTTATTGATAAATTTGCATATAAAAATGAAAAATGAAAATGGACTAATTTTAAGTTAAACGTGTTTTTAAGTAACATAATTTTATTTTGTAATCTTATCTGGACTTGCTTTTTCTGATTCTTTAATTTTTTTCCATTAACTAAAATTTTTTAATCTTTTTAAAATTATTTCCTTTTTCTGATTCTTTAATCATTAGGTTGAAATATTCACTCCTAATACAATAATATTTGTTCACAAAAACCTTACAGCGATGTCATTTAAGTGTAATTATTTCTTTTAACAATTTAACTGTAGTTATTATTAGTAACAATCTCTCCTACCCGTATGCGCAATCACACCAACCCTGTAAGGACATATTGCGCAAAATAACTTTCTTGGTTTTATTACAACTGTTCTATTAAATTGCAACATAACAACAAAATAGCAATGGAAATGCATAAAAAACAAATGAAGTAAAAATTATTCATGAATAGTTTAGCAAAAAATTAATATTTAGATTTTTTATTGCTATTCTTTTGAATTGTGCGCAGACTATCCTAGCTTTACCTTACTTATTGATCCTTGTATTATTAATGTAAGGAATTGATTCGCACTCATTTTAAAACATATTGGAAAATTCCCGTTTTATTTCAAATATGACGTCTCCTTTTTCCCCAGAGAAATCCATTTTTAATGACATAATTCTTGTTAATTTTCTTTTCCAGGCAATTAATTTCAATACTAGCATAGGGAAAATTATGTTACTTTAACGAAATAATATTAAATCTTTAGGTTTTATCAATAAAAATGGAACTATTAACATTCGTCATTTTTTTTTTAGGTAATCGAGTTATTTCTTTTAGTTTTAAGAATGAAAAATCACTATTTCTCGCTATCCATGACATCATTTACGACATGGATAATTTTGCGGAGCATATTATTGACATTTGCTAACCATTTTCTTTTGAAACTTCTTTTTACTTTTTTAAAATTTAAATAAAAAATACGATATAGTTATATTAGCCGTGCGCAGACGGTAAAACGGCAAGTATTGTTACCATACAAAAGCAAAAAAAAAAGAAAAAAAGTGAAGAAAAAACCCAAAATCATTTTATTTCACCAATCAAAGCATATCCGCTTTATTTCCGATAAATGACGTCATATTCGCCTGTTTTCTATGGTTACGCATATCGAAACCTTGTATTATTATCAAAAACTAAAAAAAAGTACGTTTTATTTCTAATAATATTATTTAATCTTCTTTTTAATTCTTTAATTTAATTTTCATTTTTCCCGTGAAAATTTTTCAATTGAAACTAAATTGTTGAGTAAAAATTATTTTTTCGGATTTCGAATTAGTTTTGGCAACGATAAAGTATTAACAACGGTAAAGTAAATTTAACCATTTTAAAATGCTATACGAAAGAATGTCCATTTATTCTCAATGAAAATAACGAAATTTTGAATTATTAAGAAAAATATTTGAATAAAATAAACAAAAACCAGCCTATGTTCATATGAGGGTTATAATCAGCCTATATGCAAAGATACAGGATCATTAAATACTCCATTTTGACGCTGGCTTCAACCTAACATTTGCACACAATCAGATTTATAATATTACTAGCTGTTACCCGTGACTTCGTTCACGCAACATTAAAAGAAGAATAAATACATTAATTAAGCAAAATATTTTACTCCCAACAATTAAAAACGTTAATAATTAACTAACTATTTATCACATTTCATAGGAGACACTACGGTATTTATTATTATAGGGACCTTGACATAACTCAGTCTTAAAAAAGTGAAATTTTGTGCCAAATAATCGCGGAAATGAAATTGAAACCAATGCAGAAAGGAGGGCCTAATAAAATCGTGGAAATAGACGAATTGCACAAAAACATATGTCAATTTTACCTGATAAACAATTTTACTTTTAACGCCTTTGTGAAATGTTTAAACAGCCATCCTCAAACATTAATTAGAAATAGTATATGCTTTTTCTTTAAATTCAATTCTGCCTTCTTGGTTTAATATATAGTTGAAACAAATCTTGTTTTCTAAATGACAGTATGTTGACAGGCAGTTTTTTGTTCTCCAGAATAAATTGATTCATGAAGTTTGAATATGTGAAAATATGTTTATATTTTTCGGATAATTTACTGTAATCAAGATTTTGTTTTCACCATCTATCTATTCAAAGTGAAAATAAATTCTGTTTTTCAGTTTTAATGAGAAAATGGTGTAAAAAATATACTGATCTGTTTTATTTTTCCTTTTTTATACACAAATATGGAGTAAGTTACTTTCCGTTTTTAGAGAAACTTCGTTAAAAAAAATGGCATTTAATTTAATTTTTTTAATTCTGAGAGTTTGTCTGACATCCTCGGATCAATTATAACCGGTATTCGCTAAACCGGTAGTAAACTAACCGGTAGTAAATCGCATTGCGTTCGATAATCTAGGAGTAGTTGCGAAATACAAACACACGGTCAGATTTTAATATAATAGATTCGTGTTCATTTTTCTTTTCTTAAAATTATGATGTGATTTTTAGCAGAAAACTCGGATACTCATGCGGAACAAAATAACGAAATAACGGATAGTCATGCTTAATAATCGGTATAGATAACAAAACATTTAAACTTTTCGTTATAAATATGTCGTGAAACTCATCTACTTTCTATACTTATTGATCCTTGTATTATTAATGTAAGTAATTCATTCACACTCAATTTAAAACATACTGGAAAATTCCCGTTTTATTTCAAATATGACGTTTCCTTTTTCCCCACAGAAATCCCTTTTTAATGATATAATTCTTGTTAATTTTCTTTTCCAGGCAATAATTTTAATACTGGCATAGGGAAAATCATGTTACTTTAACGAAATAATATTAAATCTTTAGGTTTTATCAACAAAAATGGAACTATTAACATTCGTCATTTCTTTTTAGGTAATCGAGTTATTTCTTTTAGATTTTAGAATGAAAAATCACTATTTCTCGCTATCCATGACATCATTTACGACATGGATAATTTTGCGGAGCATATTATTGACATTTGCTAACCATTTACTTTTGAAACTTCTTTTTACTTTGTTAAAATTTAAATAAAAAATACGGTATAGTTATATTAGCCGTGCGCAGACGGTAAAACGGCAAGCAAGTATTGTTACCATACAAAAGAAAAAAAAAAAGAAAAAAGTGAAGAAAAAAAACCCAAGATCATTTTATTTCACCAATCAAAGCATATCCGCTTTATTTTTGATAAATGACGTCATATTCGCCTGTTTCCTATGGTTACGTATATTGAAACCTTGTATTATTATCAAAAACTAAAAAAGTACGTTTTATTTCTAATAATTTTATTTAATCTTCTTAATTCTTTATTTTTTTTAATTTCATTTTCATTTTTCCCGTGAAAATTTTTCAATTGAAACAAAATTGTTGAGTAAAAATCATTTTTTCGGGTTTTGAATTAGTTTTGGCAACGATAAAGTATTAGCAACGATAAAGTAAATCTCATCAAAAAGTCACCTGTAAAAAATGCAGCCAAGTCTCGTAACTCATTTACCGTAAAAAGTACTGAGATCGTATAAAGCCAAGTTTAGCTATCTTATTAACTCTGAAATTTTCATTCACAAATCACTCCTAGTCTCTACATCTTTAGTTAAATATTATTTTGTGACTTGGCAATTACGTAGCACGAGAATGTGATGTATATAATTCGTCTTAATCAAATAACACCATGCCATCCCATAACATATTAAGGTGTAATAACTTCCCTGTGCGTATATAATTAGCCTTAATCATATTATCTCATCCCGCCCCATAACATAGTAAGGTGTAATAACTTCCCTGTGCTGCGTAATTGCCAAGTCACAAAATAATAATTAACTAAAGATGTAGAGACTAGGAGTGATTTGTGAATGAAAATTTCAGAGTTAATAAGATAGTTAAACTTGGCTTTATACGATCTCAGTACTTTTTACGGTAAATGAGTTACGAGACTTGGCTGCATTTTTTACAGGTGACTTTTTGATGAGATTTCACTTCTTTTTGTAAGTAATCCTCCTTTTCTTGATTTTAGGTTCTTTTTGGAGATCATAAACTGATTTTCGTAAGCCCACACTCTGTCCCTATTATTTACAGGTATCAAAATTTGAAGCTTTAGTTTCGTTTGCAAAGTACAGTAGATAAAAGATTTCAGGTTCCTAGGCAAGCACTAAGTTATGGGAGGGGGAGTGTCAAAAGTACTCTCAATTGTTTCCAGGATAGGTGCTATTCATCTGAGATATTACTCGCAGCACTAGATACTTGATATTTAACATAAAAGAACTTTTTAGTATAAAAAGAAAGCCAAAATTAAAATTTCCGGAAATTTCCAATAAATCAAACTATATTCCTTTTTTCGATGGGTTTTTTTTTCGTTTTTTTAGTCTTTTTTTTTTATTATTTACGGATTTTTTAATTTTCCCTTACTTTGTGTACTAAACCCTGCCTTTCTGCCAAATGTCAAGCTTCTAGGACTACAAAATCGAATTATTTTCAAATTTTCGACTTTTTATAAATTTATTGATTTTTCAATTTTAATTCTAAGTTACCTGATGTAAGTAAACCTGACCTAAGTAAACTAATGTTTCTAGCAGTACAAAATCACATTGTTTTCGAATTTTTCACCTTTTGTCATGCCAATATAGTAATTATTTGATCCGTCTTCTTAGGATCATTTAGGTTCAATTTAGAGATAAATCAAGTCACATCTTAGAGTCACCATGATTTTATTTAGAAAGAACTATCAAACCATAACCAGCCAGTAATGTCGGGAGGGTAGGGGGAGCTGTGAAAATTTTTGTGAGGCTAACATCATTTAACAATCCATATTTCATATGCGAAGTAAATAGAGAACCTGTGAAAGAAAACAAACCTGTCTATAAAGAAATCGCCTATAACGTAGCCTGTCTATAGTGGAACTTTCCTATAACGAAATTCGTAAACGAAAGAAAAGAAAACCATAATCCGGGGGAAATAACATAAAACAATTAGGGGCGTTGTACTAGCTAATAAGACAATTATCTAAAACTAATGTTTGTAGCAGTACAAAATCAAATTGTTTTCGAATTTTCGATTTTTTAAAGATATTTCGATTTTATTTTCGAATTTAACGAATTTTTTAATTGTGCCTTTTATTGAATAGTAAATACTACCTTTACACCAAGTTTTAAGCTTCTAAGACTACAAGATAAAATTATTTTCAATTTTTGATTTTTTCGAATTTTTTTTTATAATTTTCTGGATTTATTATTTTTTTCTTATTTTGTATCCTTTATTACAAATTTCAAGTTTCTAGCGCTACAAAATCGAATTATTTTGAAATTTCCGATCTTTTTCGAGTTTTTATTCTAGTTTCGAATTTATTGTGTTTTATTTTTTCATTTTTCTGTATCCTAAACAATAAGTTTACGCCGAATTTTAAGTTTTAAAGCTACAAAATCGAATTTTTTTCAATTTTTCGAATTTTCGAATTTTTTTTTCGAATTTTACAGATTTTTTATTTATTTATTTATTTATTTATTTTGTATGCTAAATACTACCTTTATTCCAAATTTTATGTTTCTAGCTTTACAAAATCAAATTATTTTCAAATTTTTGTTTTTTTTTTCAATTTTTTTATTTTATTTTCAATTTTTGTTGTGTTTTTATTTTTTTATTTTTCTGAATTCTAAACACTACCTTTACACCAAATTTTCAGTTTCTAAGACTACGAGATCATATTATGTTCAATTTCTCTCTTTTTCTTTCTTTCTTTCTATTTTTTTTTTTTATTGTCGATTTTTTTTAAATTATCCATATCTTTTAATGTTTCCTTATTTAGTATCTTAAATATTACCTTTATTCTAAATTTGAAGTTTCTAGCGCTATGAAATCGAATTATTTTCAAAATTTCCTTATTTTTCGATTTCTTTCGGTTTTTTCACTTTATTTTCGAATTTTATTGCGTTTTTAGTTTAACTTATTCTGAATCCTGAACACTATCTTTACCGCGAATTTTAAGTTTCTAAGGCCAAAAGATCAAATTATTTTAATTCTTTTCGATTTTTTCGAATTTTTGATTTTTTTTTTTAATTTTCTGGATTTTAAATATTTTTCCTTATTTTGCTTCCTAAATACTACCTTTATTCCGAATTCCAAGTTTCTAGCGTAACAAAATTGGATTATTTGAAATTTTTCGATTTTTCGATTTTATTTTCAATTTTTTTTTTTGTGTTTTTGATGTTTTCTTTTTCTGAATTCTAAACACTACTTTCACACCAAATTTTAAGTTTTTAAGACTACAAGATAGTGTTATTTTCAATTTTCAATTTTGTTCGATTTTTTTTTTTAATTTTCGAATGTTTTTTTTTTTTTTAATTTTCCGGATTTTATAATTTTCCCTTTCTTTGTATACGAAACACTAGCTTTATTCCAAATTTTAAGTTTCTGTGGCTGCGGGATCTACCCAATCTTTTTGATGACGCGAGAGTGAGTGAGTGTGTGAGTGACAGAAAATCGAAACTTTGATTTCATATATCGTCTGCACTAATTTATGGGTATTTTTTGAATTATCCATATTTTTAAAATTTTCCTTATTTAGTATCTTAAATATTATCTTTATTCCAAATTTCAAGTTTCTAGCGCGATGAAATCGAATTATTTTCAAATTTTCCTTATTTTTCGATTTTTTCGATTTTCTGATTTTATTTTCGAATTTTATTGCGTTTTTTATTTTAACGTATTCTGAATCCTAAACACTATCTTTACTGCGAATTTTAAGTTTCTAAGACTAAAAAATCAAATTATTTTAATTTTTTCAATTTTTTTCGAATTTTTGAATTTTTTTTTCGAATTTTCCGGAATTTTTAATTTTTCCTTATTTTGCATCCTAAATATTACCTTTATTCCGAATTCCAAGTTTCTAGCGCAACAAAATCGAATTATTTAAAATTTTTCGTTTTCTTCGATTTTTCGATTTTTTCAATTTTGCTTTCGATTTTTTTTTGTATTTTTGATGTTTTCTTTTTCTGGATACTAAACACTACCTTCACACCGAATCTTAAGTTTCTAAGACTACAAGATCGTATTATTTTCAATTTTCAATTTTGATGGAATTTGTTGAATTTTCGAATGTTTTTTTTTCGAATTTTCCGGATTTTATAATTTTTCCATTCTTTGTATCCTAAACACTACCTTTTTTCCAAATGTCAAGTTTCTAGGGCTACGGGATCTACCTAATCTTTTTGATGACGCGTGAACGAGTGAGTGAGTGAGTGACAAAAAATCGAATGTTTGAGTTCATATATCGTCTGAACTAGAAAAGACAGAAAGTTGTAATTTTAAATTTTGGTCCTGTGTGCCAAATACTCTATAAAAACGAAGTTTCAAATTTTTGGGATACTCCAGCGCGGAGACATGGGGGGGTCAAAAGTGCCCTGAGTTGCTTCCAGAAAAGTATGCTTACGGCTGTCCTCTCTTGACTTGGCGGAGGCACTGCCGTGCCTCCAGATCTTTCCAAGGCTGTGGTTTTCCTATTAGACTTAATGTTAGCTATATGCTCCATTTTTCTGCAACTAAATTTCCTCATGCCAATATAGTAATTCATTGATCCGTTTTCTTAGGATCGTTTATGTTCAATTTAGAGATAAATCAAGAGAATCTTAGAATCACCATGATTTTATTTAGAAAGGACTATCAAGCCATAACCAACCAGTAATGTCGGGAGGGAGAGATATGAAAATTTTTGTGCGACCAACATCTTTTAACAACAAATATTTCATATATAAATTAAATAGAGTAAAGCCTGTGAAAGAAAATGAACCTGTCTATAAAAAAAAGGTCTATAACGTAGCCAGTCTATAGCGGAACTTTTCTATTACAAAATTCGTAAACAAAAGAAAAGAAAAGCATAATCCGGGGAAAATAACACAAAACAATAACGGAAGGTGTACTTAGCTAATAGGACAATTATCTTAAAATCTATCTAAAACAAACTATCCCCATCCTGTGGGATTTGTTTTTCAATGTTTTACTTTATTTAATGCAAAACATAGATTGCATCCGACACAGGCCCGTAGCTAGGTGGGGGCCAGGTCGGGCAAAGCCCGACCTGCAAAAGATTTTGCCCGACCTAGCGTGAAACTTTACATCCCGATTAAAACAACATTAAATTTCTATTATTTTTTTTAATACATTTTAGTCTAATCTAGTGTGAGACTGTACATTCCCATCACTTTATTAGCCAATAATTCACTTTAAATTCCCAATTTTTTCCATCTTCTTGCCAGATCTAAGCAAAGAGACACCCCCCCTCCTTCCAATTTCGTTTTTAAAATGGAAACAAAACCAGAAAAATTTTCATCTATGAACCTTCTTTTTTCTCTCTTTCTTTAACAGACAACAGACCTGTCGGGAATTGTCACGTAGAACATTCCCCGCTTTGTTGCTTTGTAGAAATTACACCGTACCGCAGGATATTCCTGTCCGTACTGGCCCAGCAACAATTCTGTATTGACTGATATCCATAAAGCTTACTTTCTTTGTAGAATTGTCACCATGTGAAATTTATCTTAAGAAAACGGGGTTGAAACCAAAGGCTTCTGAATCTGAAAATAAAGCGAAACAGCCTAAAATAATGTTTTTGAATTTGTCGTACATGACAGTTTTCTGCTTATTTCATGGAACTGGTACCAATTCCATGAAACGGATTGTTATGTTTACTTGTTTACTTTGGGAAGAGGGGACTAATGTCTTTCATTCTTCTGATCTTTCGTTACATATTATTGAAGGATAAAAATTTGTGAAACCTATGTCACAATAAGAAAATCATAGGAGGAGTTTTCCAGCGTAAAGAAGAAATGGAATTGCAATGAAAATATCATCTTTAACCAATAGAAAATAAAATTTGTTTTAATTAAATGATATAAATTTAATTTATAAATAAGAAATTTACAGAATTATCTGTGAATTGTTTTTAATATACATGTGTCTTAAGTTATATATATATATTTTTTTTCCCCACGGGTTTTACAAGTAGTGGTTAGTAGAGGAAATTATTACCGCGTTACACGTTTGTATGTATTTTACTTTAAATAACTTTCGTGTAACATAACATAAATAACTTTTTATCTTAAAGTACAAAATCTTCAAGGAACGAAATTATATCAATCAATAATAAATCAAAGAACAAAAAGAAAAATGTAACGATATGATATTGTTAAATTGTTAAGTATACTTAGATTTTATAAAATGTTTTATTTCGCGTAAAATATATTCTTTAAAGGAATTTATTTGCAGATATCGAAATAATATGATAAAAGTAGCTTAAAAAAGTTCATACCTTTTGCTTACGGTTTGAAAATATTTATAATAATGAACAAGATAACAAATTAAATCCATCATAGGCGTCGACTACAAGGCCATAGAAATTCTCTGGAAATTTTCACAGGGCCATCGCTTCCCTCCCGCCACTGGAAATAAAAATTAATAGAAGATCTGTCAATTATCTGTTCAATCTACTCTTCCACGACCACGACCCCCCCCCCTGAAATTTTTAAAAGCCTCTGAAATAAACCAATCATTATTTCAAATTTAAAGAATAAAATATGCCGGGCTACTTACGATTTTACAAATCCAAATTAGTTATCTTCTGACACATTCACAAAGTCATTCACTGTTCTTAAATTCAAAAATTTTTCAGGTCCTGTTATTGAAAACAAAGAAAGTAAATAGTGTTTTCCATTTTTTTTGTAAAAGCAAATCAGTTTTCAGAAAATGGAATCTAGGAAAAAAAGTAATCGGAAAAAAAGTAAACGGAAAAAAAGTAACTGAGTCAACAAGAGCGGAAAAAAAGTAAACGGAAAAAAAGTAATCGGAAAAAAAGTAAACGGAAAAAAAGTAAACGGAAAAAAAGTAACAAGGTATGGATAAATATTGAACTTATTGATAAATAAGTGTTAAAAGATAACGAAGTAACATATGTCTGATTTATATAATTCCCGTAGGCGGATATTTGCGAATGCTATTAGGAATTGAGTAAAATCACCCCCTGAAAAATGCCCCATCGGTAAAAAGCTCCCTGATAATAAAAAAAAAGGGGGTAGGGGGGATAGGCTTCACGTTAAGATGGGAAAATACCACACATTTATGAATAACACGTGTTTGAATAAGCAATTATAATTTCGGGTAAAGCACGTGCTACCACGTGTATTTACTAACCACGTGTACTAGGAACAATCAGAGCATTATATACACCATTTATTCTAATACGAGAGCAAATCTTGTGTGTGTGTGTGTGAGGGGGGTGGGGGGGGGGTTATATATATATATATATATGCAAATTTCATGTTAAAAACGGCTCTAATGATTTTGACGAAATTTTGTATCCTACAGTTTTGAGGCACCAGAAAACCGTTGGGCTGAGTCACATGTTTGAGGAAATTCGATTAGTGGGTCATTTGGGTCACAATCTGTCAGGATCAAGCTAATTGTATCTAAAATACGGTTCAAACGATTTTGACTAAACTTTTATTACCATTTTCGGGCACGAGAAGACTATTGGACTGGGTCACATATTTGAGAACTTTCTATTAGCGGGTTATTTTGGGTCTACGCGGGTCAAGTTAATTTTATCATGAATCATTATTCTCAAATCTTACATATATTTCAAAACACTGGGATAATTTTAAGTATTAATAAAAATAATTTTTAACCAGGTATAAAGTTGTTAAAACTGCACTGTAAACTGAAATGTCTTAAATTCAGACACTTAAGTGTCTGAAACGGATGGTTAAAAAAAGAGACACTTTAAAGTGTCTTAATTTTTGAAGACACTTATTTGTGTCTGAATTTAAGACATTTGAAACTCCTGAATTGCGGCCATTTTCGTGCTCTGATCTTTCGGCAATAATTAGTCATTTCTGACCACAATTTTTTTAAGCATTAAATGCAGCCATATTTGACCACATTGCATCCTCAATAAATGGGACTATATATGATCACAAAGCAGGGCTGGTAATTTTTTAAGAAGAAGAAGAACCTGATAAAAGCATGGACCCATGGCCTCCCCCCCCCCCCCCCGATTTTATGGTGCCCAAAATTTAGAATGCAATTTTCGTAAAGCTGATATTTTAAATCTCTTTCGGCATTGTACTGATTATATTCAATGTTTTGAGCTTTTACAGTAAGATAAGATTGAAAACAAAAATTATATTTATCTAAAAACAGTAAAATCTCTCAATAGCGGATACTTCGGGAGCACAGAATTTTCCCGCTATTCGGAAGTGTCCGGTTTTAGAGGTAAAAGCGGATACCTCTATTTAGCGAAAATCCACCTTTTCAATACACAACACATACATGTTTGAATATTTTTACATCAGAAATGTGGACACCTCCGAATAGTAAACAAATTTTGTAGTCTCGAAATGTCCGCTATTGAAAGGTTTCACTGTTTTTAGATAAATATATATATTTTGTTTTTAATCTTATCCTACTCTTTTAGTTTAAAATATTAAAAGAAATGTCAAATTTGGGAGGCATCTAAATTCAGAGGGGAGGGGGTCAAAGCCGTGGAAGAGTTTGCCAGTGCAATAATCAGGTCTTGCTTCTGGAAGCAACCCAAACCTGATTTATAGTTCGCTAAATGGAGGTATATAGAGAACAAACCCAGCAGTCCCAAGGTATCCGCTATTGAAAATTTTAACTGCATAAATTCATTTTGCAGTTCATTTTCTTAGTAGAAAGTACAAGTTTCTATCATTTAAGTATGCTTTAACTTATTTTAACATTTGAATAGAATAGTTTAATAATAATAATAATGAAAAATCAAGTTTTCATTCTTTTTCTGAATGTTTTATATTTTTATTCAAATAGTAACATCCATAAAAACCATGCTGGTGTTATGAGACCTTCTTATTAAAATAAATAAATAAATAAAAAAGATTTTTTTTTTGTAAAAATGTTAAGAGTATATTAAAATTTGCTAAAGAACTTTTATTTTTATCTTGTACAGAGCATACTTAAGCAGTTCTACAAAAAGAACCAATTTAATCCTAAATTTTATTACAAAAATTAAAACAAAATATTTGTCTCTGCCATGGGCCAAACATGGTTCTTATCTATCCAATTCCCCCCCCCCCCCCCCCATACACACACACACAACACCACCACCACTCTTTTTTTTTCTTTTTTCAATTATCTTTATTTAGTTCCACATTATTTTGATTCTTTATTTAGAATCTTATTCAATAAGACTTTTTTAATTTTCCCAGTTCATATATGATTAAGTAAACCAATTTGGATTCTTTGTTTGTGTTGCATTTTGAAAATGGCTGTGTGTCCTGAAATTTAAATATGTTATTTAGATGGAACACAGTAAATACATATAAATACAGTTTTTGTATTTTGAACAAGTTTTCATGAGGAAATACTTAGAAAAAATCCATTCCCATAGGAAATATTGAAAATCATTTATAAAATATTCAGAATTTCGCAACAATTTGATTCGGATGATTTTGTGATTCGTTTTCTTTTTCTATATTTCTCTTTAAGCAACAATGTTTTTAACAGTTTCCGAACATAAATTTAATTTTGTTTAACATGAAAACATTGACTTATAAAATATAATCTGTAAGAGAATTAACCGATCTGTCACTAAAACTAAAAATCCATATACAAAAATATATCAATAATTCAAAGTGACTGTGTGGAAAGAACTTAATAACTCAATATAATTTAAAAATTATATATATTATATATATATATATATAACCATAAATGAAACATTACCATAACACTAACTTAAACTATGAAATAATGATTAAGTATGTAATTAGTTGAATGAAAGTATTCCCCAACTCACTGAATATAAATACCAAAAACTTATTTAAAAGATGAAGAAATTAAATTAAAAATTGAATAAATGAAATTGAATGAATGAAATTAAATCCGTGGAATTTAGACAGAATTATCAAGTCCCAAATGCCTAAATACCACAAATAAAATGAGTGGTTTCATCAGCATATTAGCCATAACATTGCTAAAGAATATGATTTTGGGACTACCACTCATAAACAATGAATCAAATCTGTGAAAAAATAAAAAAATAAATACAATATTAAAAAGGAAAGAAACCATACCTATAATATACAGATAAAACTTGAAATAGAGTCATAAAGTACATAATCCATTTGGATTAAAAAAGATACCTGTGCACCACATGAACCACACATGAAACACAACCAAAACTAGGGAATGAATTGCAAAAAATCATTACATGTTGCCAAATTTAGAATTAGAAAATGATTTACTATGTTGCCAGAAAAAATGTTAGAATAATATGAATATTGTAAAGCAAACAGGAACATTAGTGCTGCCATCTATGTTGGTAAAAGTGAATATAATCTGAATAAAAAGTATTGGATGAAAATTAATGTTTAATAATTAAATCAAATTACTATCGGAAATGATAGTAATTAGTTAAATAATAAATAAATGAAATTAATTAATAAATAGGATATCTAATTACATTAAAGTAATGGATGTATTAACGAATAATTCTATGTTAAAAATAAGTTGTAAGATGGAAAAATTAATAATTAAAGCAACATAAAAATATATGTACCCTTAAATGACAAAAACTATTAATTAACTGTGCCAAAAATGCAACATCACATAAATTAAATTAAAATAAAATACTAAATATTGGAATTAAGATACAAAGAATTTAAAATTAATATTAATTAAATATTGAAATGAATTAGTAACATATAATATTTCTTCATACAAAGTTAAAAAATTATAAACACTTAATATAAGTGGTAAGGGTAGAACGTTTAATAAAAATTAAAACATATTATATTAACACTTTAGAAAAGTATACATTATATTAGAAGTTAATGTGATATTGTCCACCGTAGGTATTAATCCAAATCATTAAATCAAAAACATTCTTAATATTAATGAATATAAATTCATTTAAATTAATTAAATAATGAATATGTAAATATAACTAAATTAATATACATATAAAAATACCACATCACAGTCCATTATAAAATGTGTAATATCAAACAATTGTGTAAATCAAAAAGCCCCCCCCCCCCTTTTTTTTTAAATAATATAAATTAACCATGCGTTTTTTCCGTACAACTCCGGCACACACCATCTCAATCTAACATCTACCCACCCAACCGTCCTGTTATATATATATATATATTTTTTTTTTTTTTTACTATTTTTTAAGATTATATGATTTTTTTATACATTTTTTAACGCATGTGTTAATTTGGTTGCAATTAAGATGATCATATGGACATTTTTTTTATATAAATAAGATGATAATTGTAAGAGCTAGTTAATAGAAAGTGTTAGCTCTCCTTAAAAATATATATCTATTCTTTTTTAATAACACTAGGAAAAGTTCATTCAAGTTTCAAAACTAATTAGGTGTTAAATATACATCTTAACTGTATGTAAGTAAATATATTAAATTGTATCTTTTTTCTGATTCCCATTTTTTATTTCAAATAACTTTTTTATTTAAAAAAAAAGAATAAAAAATAAAAATAAAAATTAATTTACATTTTCTCCAGGTTTTATAGCGTAAAGCTTTCAAAATGAATTTTTGTCTTGAAATCTAAATATGTTATACAGATGGAACATAGGATCTAATTGTAGTTTTATTTTTTGAGCAAGTTTTCAGATTAAAAAAAAACTTCTGCAACTAAATATAATAGTAATTTATTTTTTTAATTAAAATTTATTTATAAAATATTCAGAATTTTATGATAACTTCATTCGGATGCTTTTATGATTATTTTTCAAGTTTTATGTCCTCCGTCTGAGAGGTGTTTTTAAAATAAAATTTGTATATATATATATAACCCCCCCCCCCCCCACACACACACAAGATTTGCTCTAGTATTAGAATATATGATGTATATAATGCTCTGATTGTTCCTAGTACACGTGGTTAGTAAATACACGTGGTAGCACGTGCTTTACCCGAAATTATAATTGGCTTATTTAAACACGTGTTATTCATAAATGTGTGGTATTTTCCCATCTTAACGTGAAGCCTATCCCCCCACCCCCCCCCACCCCTTTTTTTATTATCAGGGAGCTTTTTACCGATGGGGCATTTTTCAGGGGGTGATTTTACTCAATTCCTAATAGCATTCGCAAATATCCGCCTACGGGAATTATATAAATCAGACATATGTTACTTCGTTATCTTTTAACACTTATTTATCAATAAGTTCAATATTTATCCATACCTTGTTACTTTTTTTCCGTTTACTTTTTTTCCGTTTACTTTTTTTCCGATTACTTTTTTTCCGCTTTTGTTGACTCAGTTACTTTTTTTCCGTTTACTTTTTTTCCGATTACTTTTTTTCCTGTTACCCAGAAAATGACCGTCAAAGTTAAAGATATAAACCAATTTTCTGGACATGACAGTCTGATAAAGTTCATAAGAGAGAAATTGATTACAACTCAAAATTTAATGTATCTATAGAAAAGTGAAAAACGTCATTCGATTCTAAATCACTTTAGTAGTTAAAACTTGTAAATTTCCTTCTTTTATGTATAAAAATGACAGTGCGAATATAGCAAAAATGTTCCGTGTTGTTCAGCCGGAAATAATGGTATATATATAAATTTAATTTGTAATTTGACACTGCTATATGGTATTGTGATTTCATTGTGTATGGTCAGTTTCTTATGTTTCAATGGTTAAATTTTACATTAAGTTTACACACACACACATACACACACACACATACACATATATATATACATAATTACTATACATATACATATATATATTTCCATATTAAGTGTGTTGGGGAATTTTCATTGTCAACTAATTATTTCATACTTAATTATTATTTCATTGCTTAAGTAGGTGTTATGATAATGTTTCATTTATGGTTATATATTAGCATTCTAATTATTATGCTGCACATGCGCATATAATTCTGAATGTAAGTCATTTATGATGTCTTATATTATGATATCTTTTCATTTTGAATTTTAACAATTCATATTGATCTTTTTTCTTATATATATATATATTTTTTTTTAACTTCATCTGAAATGGTATTTAATTACGGGTGAATATGACCTTAATGTCATAACAGTCTTAAGCATAAACAATATGTATAGCTCTTTTCAAAAAATATACGGCGATTGAAGAAATAGCGATGCTTTATAGGAAATGGACAGTGAAATAAATAAATTAAAAAATATTTTATATTTGCACAGACTCTTCGACACTAAACATTCTGCATAAATAGTGTTTATTATTTTTTTCAATGGAGCACAGAACAAACAAACAAGTTGGAACTGTACGTTAAACGTGACAAATGAGGTGTGACCGTACTATAACTAGTTTTACAATGTAAAAAAATCATCTTTATTATTTCTCTGAAGTGATTTATATCGTCTGTTACGAGCGAAATGAGCATGCCTTTTTTTCTTATTAGTGATGCCACATTTACAGATGCGAATTTTTTTCGACACCAGACAGCGCTGCAATATTCAACATGAGATATTGCTTTACGAATGATTACCTCCATGGCTTAATATTTCTATGACTCATGATGAACGAATCTCTTGTGTTTATTTACTTTAATGGATTGAGATATTCGGCTAATTAACTTAATTTCTACTGAAGTTATCTCAGAATCTATACATTTTTTAATGTAACTTATCTCTCAAGCAAACAGTTTTTTTTAATGATCTTTCTAAAAATGTAACTTTTATGCAATTTTATTCGAAGAAATAATGGTGAATAAAAATTGCCTCTTGGCATATGAAAAAAGAAGTGTTTAGCAGGTTAGCCCGTTTTTGTTTTCCTCAGTCACATGACTTGCGCTTTTATTATATAGATTACGTATGATAGGATTTAATAGAATAAATAAAACTTTTTTTAATATCTTTTTAAGTTGTGATTCGATTTTCACAAAATTTGAAATGACTCGACAAAATTTTTTTAACGATTCTATATATTAAATTTCAAACCATTCGGTTGGATAGTTTTTGTTTTTTGCGGACGGACCAGACGACGACTATAGGTGCTACGCATTTATATAATTACGAACGCACCTAAACTGGGATTATTTTGTCTGAAACTGAGGTTGTGCTAATTATATCTTGAATAATCTATGTTTAATACTTTAAACATAAATGATTCCGTGTTATTGTTGCAAGTGTTGATGCAGTGTAATTTACCATACAGTGTTAGCAATATTTACATTAATTCTGTATTAATCTTAATATTCTCTCATAAAAATCCATTTAAAAAAATTATGAAAATATATTGTTTTTATGCTATTTTTTCCCATAATTTACGGCTTTTTCAGAACTAAACACAGAATAACAAATAACAACAGAAGCGTGAGAATTAACGCTTCATAAAGCCTTCATCTGTTTGAAAAACCAGAGCATCCGTTTGCAATTTTGAATTTTCTGCCTCTTACAAGTTCCTTTTATTATTATTATTTCTTCATTTTGTTTCATTTGTAATGCTTATAGTTAGGATTGCACGAAAAGTTTTTAACTTGGCTTCAATACTGCTATTAAATCGCCTGTCACAAACAAGCGCCATCAAAGCAGCCGAATTGCTCAGCACCCTTTAGTACTTAAGTGTGCTATTCAGAGACATTCTGACACATCACTAGACCACCTGTGGTGTGAAATTGTGTTACCCGTCCTCTGAAATATGAATAGAAAAGTACATAAACTATTTTCTGAAAGAAAGATTTTGACAATTTTACAATGGGACGATATAGGTGCAATTTGTCGCTCCTGTGACTGTGCCGGCTCTTTGTGAAAACAGAAAAAGACTCATAATTTCTTAAATCGAATCCGTTTAAAATTATTATTACTTCTAGGAAAAGGGCCGAAAATGTATGTAGGACAGATTTTTGATATAATTAAAAATGGCCCCAAGGGGGGGGGGAGGAGGGGGTTAGAAGAAAAAATTCATAACTTCGTCCATTCAGAAGATATCAAATCCGCTTAAATTTATTATAATTCCTCTTAATATTACCTAAAACTTTTATATTGTCAAGTTTTTTATAAGACAACCCTTATAGCCAAAAAAAAAAAAAAAAAAAAAAAAAAAAAAAAAAAAAATCCTTGCCGGCTCCGCCTGCAAACAAGTTAGGTTTCGAAGTGGGCGTTTCCAAATACCGTATTATGACAAAAAGGTCATTTCTTCCGTAATTCCCAACAAACAGGCGCCCCATAGTCTGCGTCTTCGGAATCTACCTGTGCCTGTAGGCCAAACCGTCAGGGATTTTTTTGTTTGTTTGTTTCCCAAAACCGTTTGAAAATTTGCAAACTGTATATCGCTAAAAATGCAATTACATCTATTTCCCTTTTGTTTGTAGGAATAAACATACCTTCAAATGAAGAGTTGACTGTTGTAAAAAAAAAAAAATTGTCAATCATGAAGATGCAGAAGACATGCCATCTGAGTCAAATGCCTCTGTACTTAAAAATCAATTGAAATGGCAAAACAGAAAAAGCAAGCTACAAATATTATTCAAATACAAAGAAGCATTTAAGGACACTTATGAACTTTTGGCTGCTGTTGCTACATTTGGTTGCAGCACTGCCACTTGTGAATCTTCTTTTTCAACATTGACGGCCATTAAGCAGCCTCAAAGACTGTCCTGTCACATCAAAGAATGGCAGATCTAGCCTTCTTGGCCTTCGAGAAAAAACGGACGGAAAACATAAATTTAGAAGAAGTACTAAAAAAATTAAATACAAGTAGAGACAGGAGGCTGCAATTATATTAGAGGGTTTTTATACATAATTCCCGTTAGTCTTCAAAATTCTTTCAAATAAATTATTTTTACAACAAATAGAGGTTGTCAAATTTGTAAAAGACTATAAAATTAAAATTAAAAAACTAAAATAAAATAAAAGGCCTTATAATTAATTTGGTACTCAGTTTTTTTTTTCTTGTTTTTTTTAATCATGAAAATTAAAAAAAATATTTTTTCATTATCGGTAAAGACATCCTCGTTACTTGTTCTATTAATTTTATTCATTCTGTTTTTTTTCTTTCTCATATCTTTATTCCGTGATGTAAATATAACGAAATATCATTTAATAAATTGTACTTGAATGCATTTATTAAAACTAGTCGTTGGGGGCCACCGTAATACTTACCCATCATGGATATGCATAATGTAAAATATTAAAATAAAAATGTGTAAACTACTTATAAAATGCATTGCAATTCAAATAAAATCGTGGCTTGATGACGTCACAAACTTTAAAGGCTCGATTACTGAATTGCTTGAAAGAGGTTTTTCCTTATAACTCCAAAAATAATAATCCTATTAACTAGCGGTTTATTGCATCTGATTAGGCGTCAAATTTCTAATTAAAATATATATTTGAAGTGAAATTTGGATGAAATACAGGGTCATGAAAAATCGAAGAAAGTGGAAAACAGGATTCCAAATATCTCGGCAACTAATTATCCGATCGACTTCATGCTTTATTCAAAATTTATGTTTTTTTATTGTCTTTTATATTCATTTCTTAAAATATACAATTTCGAAAATTTTTATATACCTTTCATCAGAACGAATATTTCGAGAGTCCGAAAAAAATTGTTCCGGTTAATCGAGGTTATTGAAATGAAATAGGCTTCTTCCCATTATTACATACTAGGTACATACCAAATTGCAAGTCTCTATCTCATTTTTTTCGGGAGATAGAGCGTTTACAGACACACACACACACAGACACACAGACGGACGGCAAAAATTTTTTTCTAAAAATATGTTTTTCTGAATCTCCAGTGTCTGAAACGTGTAAATCCGTCAAAAATTTTTTTTCGATTTTCAAAACGATTACAAGACTTACCCTATACTACGTATGATGGGTAAGTAATAAACGAACATAAAACCTACATAAATTTAAATTGCTTAATTAAAAGGAAACAACTTATTTACGTTATGTAAATGTAAATATTTTATTTATGTGTCTTTGATATATTTTTATTGTGTCTTGGAACAAACATTAAACATTTCATTCTGGCTTTGGAGAGATCTTACGTTTTAAATGAGAAAAAAATTACACTAAAAGTACAGTACATATTTTTCAAGGCATAAGAGACGTGAAAAAAGTTAAGAAACAATCTGCCCCCCCTGGAAAAATATTTGTCCCACCTGGAAGTAAGGTCTAGCTACGGGCCTGATCCGACAACTCATAAAAAAGTCCTTCCGGCCTGTACCGGCAGGAAAAGGTAGCTTTCCTATATCTTCGTTTTAAAATTTTAGCTAATGTTACACGAAAACAGCAACTTAAAATGCAAAGAAACGTTTACAAAAGATTCGTTTACACTGAATTTGAATAAGAAATTCGCCAAATTATTGAGCTATAGCCAAGTTGGCTTCATTTATGATGACTTATTTTGGTCGCCAAATTTGGCGAGATTTCGCCAATTGTCGCCACGTTTGGCGAGAATTTGGCGCTAATGGATATGAATATATAGTTTTATGCGTATGATTGCGAAAATCATTACAACAATGAAAGAAAATAATTTGCGAGAAATCGCGTTCACTAAACTTATAAATTTATATTAAAATCATTAAAATTACAGACATTACAATACACTTTCATAAAACATTAAAAACATATTAAAATTGGACGTTTCGGATTTACATGGAAAATCCCTCTTCAACAACAACATTTCACTTAGCGTAAATCATAGTTCAAAAATATCAACAAATAGAAAATGCAACGTATCAAAATTTCGAAGTCAAAGTTACAGTTATAATAACACGGAGTATTCATTCGGGATTGCACCTGCTTGACCATTATTGACCATAAATTTATCGTTGGTTTTTTGTAATGTGCTGTTTCGTTTCAAAATGTCAGCCACCCTAGAATTTCAAACTGCTCTATCTCAGCCAATTTTTAAGATAGAGGTAAAACAAAAAATGCTCTGGAATCCTTGTATCAAGTCCTAACACCTAATTAAAAAATAAACTTGATTTTTTAACTTTTTTGTATATTTATTTTAGTTTTAAAATTTTCCGTGGTCGCCATCTTGAAACAAGATGGCGGACCAAGCTGGCCAACGAACTCGGTCGAGGCATTGGTGAGCTTAATACACACAATTAGTTTCATCCAAATTAATTTATAAATACGAGTGTTATCGTATCAAATTATTTTCATTTTTTCAATTTTTTTCGATTTTTTTTTTTTCGAATTTTCTGGATTTTTTTAATTTTTCTTTTTCTGTATCCTAAATACTACCTTTATTCCTAATTTGAATTTTCTAGCGCAACAAAATCGGATTGTCTTCAAATTTTCGTTTTTTTTCAATTTCTTCGATTTTTTCACTTTTGCTTTCGATTTTTTTGGTGTTTTTGATGTTTTCTTTTTCTGGATGTTAAACACTACCTTCACACCAAATCTTAAGTTTCCAAGACTACAAGATCGTATTATTTTCAATTTTCAATTTTGATGGAATTTGTTGAATTTTCGAATGTTTTTTTTTCGAATTTTCTGGATTTTATAATTTTTCCTTTCTTTGTATCCTAAACACTACCTTTTTTCCAAATGTCAAGTTTCTGGGGCTACGAGATCTACCCAATCTTTTTGATGACGCGTGAACGAGTGAGTAAGAAGTGACAAAAAATCGAATGTTTGAGTTCATATATCGCCTGAACTAGAAAAGACAGAAAGTTGTAATTTTAAATTTTGGTCCTGTGGGCCAAATACTCTCTATAATTGAAGTTTAAAATTTTTGGGATACTCCAGCGCGGAGATATGGGGGGGTCAAAAGTGCCCTGAGTTGCTTCCAGAAAAGTATGCTTACGGCTGTCCTCTCTCGACTTGGCGGAGGCACTGCCGTGCCTCCAGATTTAACCATTTTAAATTGCTATACGAAAAAATGTCCATTTATTCTCAATGAAAATAACGAAATTTTGAATTATTAAGAAAAATATTTGAATAAAATAAACAAAACCCAGCGTATGTTCATATGAGGGTTATAATCAGCCTATATGCAAAGATACAGGCTCATTAAATGCTCCATTTTGACGCTGGCTTCAGCCTAATATTTGCACACAATCAGATTTATAATATTATTAGGATTAGGATTATATTCTTTAATATCTGCTAGTCACACGCTGAAGTCCCTCACTGCTAGTCACTGAGAGTTTGAATTGTTTACCAGAATATGACCAGGCCTAATAAAAAGAGGCGCGCCGTCACTTTTAATCACCATTTTTTATCACTAAACTGTCGCGAGAAATAACATTGGACTGGAAATCGTCTACTTTCTAAATTTAAATGCAATTTTTTGAGATAGGGGCACGGTTGAAATAGGGACAACGGTAGATACTTTTATTTATAAAGCAAAATCATTTTAAAATTTCAGGTGGTTTCTTGCACCAAGTGCGAGTATTTCAGAGTGTAGAAATCGGTCATCGCCGGCGAGACTAGTTTTTTTAGGTATCGCACAAAAGATGAAATAACTTGTCAGATTTCATTATAATAAAATCATTACAGCAAAGAAACACTTTAAGTACAAAAATTAATCGCTTGTCGGCACCAAAATCTTGCTTGTAAAAATAATGGTTTATCCCTATAGATTTCATCTGATAAAATCAAAATATGACAGTGAAATTTCTATATCACGTACCCATTTTGAGGTGGTGGTGGTAATGTGTTTAAAATTAAGGAAATTTGTATCTTGCTAAAACATAAGTGGTAAACAAAAATATGTATATCTTAATATGTAAATAACTTATAAGTAAATGTATATAAACATTAGCGAGATGCAGCGTTAAAATAAATTAAATTATATTAGTGGATACTGCTGGACACGAAAGAGGGAGAGAAACAAACAGAACAATGCACGTGACAAATAATAATAAAAATATTTTCATGGTATATTTTATAGATTTGTCATCCAAGATAAAGAAAATACCCTTTTCATGTTTTCATTCTTATCTAGCATTTTAACTTTCTCTAACAATCTTTCCTTTTTGTTTTTAGAAAACTTTCTCAGAAAAATTTTACGTGTTGAAATTTGGATGCTGTATTTAGATTTAGGAATATTAGATCTATATAGTTCACATATTTGTTTTGAAGGGAGGCTAGTTTTTGATTTTTTTTGCGTACTAGTGTTATAATCAATAATATTTGTTAGGGATTTTGCCTTGCTTTTGTAACTGTCCCAAAATTAGAAACATTTATCATAAAATTCTGTTGATTGCTTTTCAGCTATGCACAATCAAATCAAAAGACATTTTTGCCTCTCCCCCGTCAAAATTTTTTTGAAATGCATTGTGAAGTATGTGAACTAAGTGAAAAACTAAGACAACGAATATTTGGCTTACAACAAGTTATGCCAGCCATATATCAACTTTTGATTGTCTTTCTGTTGATAGTGATTGGTGGATTTAATTATTATCTCAACAAAATAATATCTTTTACCTTGTACTAGATCACGCTGCAAGATATGTCTGGACATTACGCTCTAAAAGTGTAATTTCTGAAACCTATGCAAATTGTCTTAAACAAGTTTTCAACATACAGGTTCCTCAAAATTTACTTAACGATAGAAATTCTGGTTTACCACATCAAGATTTAGGAAATTACTTTTAAAACCGATCGTATAACTTCGTCCCATCACCACCCACAGGAATGGCAAAATTGAACGTGTGATCAATCAATAGTAACAAAAGTGTAAAGCTAATTCTTCATCCCATAAAATTCCCCTGACAAAAATTGTTGGAACACGTTGTTGAGTACAATAATACCTCAATCCGTGACCCAATTCCCTCCTGCCTATTTATTATTTGTTAATGTACCTTATGATTTACCCTCCAAGAAAACTGTTATCCACCCTGTGGATGAAGCACGAAAAATTGCTAAACAAAGAACAATTGAGTACCACCATTCAACATTTTAATGAAGCTAAATTTGAACTTGTGGACCTTGTTGTTGATGAAGAATTTCTATATCCTAATACGCGTAAGCTATCTCAGCCTTCTCAAAGCCCTTATACCATCCTCAAGAAATGTTCTGATGTCACCTATGCTATACAGAAAAATTATACTAAACAAAATTCGAAAATAGTCCATTTCTCTAGTTTAACCCTTTTGTACCACCGCGTTGCATATCTGCAACATATCCAAAAGTCAATTTTATTCATATAATGGGCTTTAAAATACGATTTTATTTATTGCTTCTATCTTCCAACACAGCAGTTAATATAAATTGTTCATAGAATTCTCAACGGAAGGTAATACTGAGTTAATTTTTCATGCCAAATTTTATTTATTACTTTAGTAGTTTCATATCTTTATTGCTCAAATAAACTTCGTAAATTTTGTCTAAGTAAAAAAGTTAGAGAGGGCTAAAAATAGATTTTTTTACAAAGGTAAGTTCGTATACAGTACAAATTTCTATTGGAAAATAGAAAAGATTTGAGAAGTATGTAACTTTCTGTTTATTGGAGAAGTGAAAAAAAATTCGTTTTAGTCAATAATTTTTATATCTTTATGTTCTAATTTTTAAATTTATTTTTAGAGGCTTAAAATGATGTATTCTAACATAGAGTTAATATTTTAAAAGTCGGAGTTTAGTTAAATGGGGTTAAGATTTTCACATCATATTAAAAAATTTAAATTATCTCACGAAGAAAAATTATTATGGTTTGAAGTCAACACAATAAGTTTACGAGCTTTGAGTATAAATTAAAAATATTCATTTTTGAACATTCTATATTAATAATCTATCTATATACTTATAAAGGAGTAGCTTGATTTTCTCATAATCAACGCCGAGCCTCAACCGTTTGTCGTAGAACAATGAAATTTGGAAGACATGTTCGTTACACAATGTAGGCGTGTACTAAGAAAGGATTTTTGAAAATTCACAGCATAAGGGGGTCAAATGGGTGGTCGAAAGTTTTAGATAATTTCGTCTTTCCGGCATATCTCAGCAGGAGTTTTAAGTAGGAGCCTGAAATTTGGGATAGCAATTCTACTAAAGAATAGTTAAACATGTATTTCAGGCGATTGTAGAAATTCAACCACTAAGTAAGTGGGTTAAATGGGGGGTCAAAAATTTTGGTGATTTCACATTTTCACCATATGTCATCAACAGTTTTAGGTAAGAGCGTGAGCTTCAAGATAACAAATCTACTAAAAAAATAATTAAACACGTATTTCAGCGATTTTAGAAATTCAATCACTAAGGTGGTTAAATGGGGGGGGGGGGGGTCTAAAGTTTTAGGTCATTTTGCCTTTTCACTAAATCTCAACAACAGTTTTAGTTAAAAGCGCGAAATTCGAGATAACAAATGTATTAAAAGTTAGTTAAACACACATTTCAGCGATTTTAAAAATTCAACCACTAAGGGGGTTAAATGGGGGTCGAAAGTTTTTTAGTCTTTTCGCGTTTTCGCCATATCTCAGCAGCAGTTTTAGATAGGAACGGGAAATTCAGGATAACAAATCTACTAAAAAATAATTAAACACATATTTCAGCGATTTTAGAAATTCATCAATTAAGGGGGTTAAATGGGGGATCGAACGTTTTATGTCATTTTGCCTGTTTGCTATATCTCAGCAGAATTTTTAGTTAGGAGCTCGGAATTCGAGATAACAAATCTACAAAAATATGGATAAACATATATTACAGCAGTTTTAGAAATTCAGCAACTAAGGGGGGGGGGGTCAAATATTTTAGGTCATTTTGCCATATCTCAGTAAAAATTATAGGTAGAATCATGAAACTCAGGATAACAAATCTACTGAAAAAATAGTTAAACACGTATTTCAGCGATTTTAGAAATTCAAACACTAAAGGTGATTAAATGGGATGTCGAATGTTTTACACCATTTTGCCATATCTCAGTAGCAGTTAAGGTTAGGAACGTAAATTTCGGGAAAACAAATCTAATAAAGAATAGTTAAACATGCATTTTAGGCGATTTTAATTCAACTACTAGGGAGTTAAATGGGGGGGGGGGCGGTCGATAATTTTTGATGATTTCACCTTTTCACCATATCTCATCAGTAGTTTTGGATAAGAGCGTGAAATTCAGGATAACACACAAATCTGCTATAAAAAAAAATTAAACACATATTTCAGCGATTTTAGAAATTCACCCAAGGGAGGGGGGAGGTCTAAATGGGGCTCGAAAATTTTAGGTCATTTCGAATGTTCGCAGCATTTTTAGTTATGAGTTTGAAATCACAGATTCAGGATAACAAATCTACTAAAAATAGTTAAACATGTAATTCCGCGATTTTAGAAATTCAGCCACTAAAGAGAATTAAATGGGGATCGTATTTCTTATGTTATTTTGCGATATCTCAGTAATAGGTAGATGCGTGAAATTTAGGATAACAAATGTACTAGAAAATAGGTAACTATGTATTTCAGCAATTTTAGATAATAATCCATCAAGGGGGCCACACTGTGTGTCGAAAGTTTTTGGTAATTGTGCCGTATCTCAGCAGCAGTTTTAAGTAAGAATGTGAAACTCCGCTTTACAAATCTACAAAAAAAGTAGTTAATCATGTATTTCCACCAGCGATTTTAGAGCTAGCGAGTTTGTGGGCAACATCGGCTATGAACCCGATTGCGGAAGAATAGACGAAAAACAGAACTATTGCTGATTTTTTATTATATACTAGCCGGTCGCTTCCGAGTGGGGCCCAGATACAAAGAACTACTTGAGCCCCACCCCTAGATAATCACGGTTAGGGCCCAATAGCATTTTGTCAGAAGGCTTATGAAAAAAAGTTATGTCGCGAAATCTACATTTAAGTGCTCTTTTATATTTTTATTAGTTATTTTCGTATACTTTTAATTTAAAGTATTTTATTTATATTTTTCTGGTTGCATATAAAATGCACTTTCTGGACCCCAAGCGAAATCAGGGCGGTACGCTGCGCTATGTATCTGGGCCCCACTCGGAAACGACCGGCTAGACGGGCGAAGACCGGCTAGTAATGGATACAGATTTTTTCTAATAGTTTATTAACAATTTTGAACAGATGTACAGTTATGTGATATAAATTTATTAAATGGTTTTTACATTATTAATAATTTCTATCAGTACATATTATTTATATTATTATTGCATGATGAATATTTACCAAAAAGAAAATATACATAAGACAAGTGTACTATAAAATATAGTACCACCAAATTTTGTGTTATATCATATTCCTAATACAATGTAAATAAAGGTAAATCAATGCAAATGCAGATTTTAATAGATTATATTCTATGCAAGTATGTTGGATTTTGATAGATTCTTGCTAGATTTGGAATGTATAAATGTTCATACCTGGTATACCTAATGGAAAACACATTTATGAGTGTATGTTATAGATTACTTATAAATGTGTATAGATGTTATTATATTACTATATTTTCTTTATTATGTTGAATTCCTAAGTATTTTTACCGGTTATATTTTGAATACTGTATTCACATTTTATATTTTGATAGTGTTGCCATTTACTCATGTTATGTGATCATATTTCATAATAAGATGGCATACTTATATCAGTGTACTATAAAGCAGACTGTAGCAATCTAGGATCAATCCTTGTAAGCGCAGTTACAAGTTTCTATTTTCTAAGAAGGGGAAGGAGACATGCTATAAAATTACTAATAAGCTGTACTTACATTAACTCCAAATTGCATTCAACTTTTTTCTATTTTTAAAATTTTCTGTTTTGGATCTGACTTTTCTCAAACTATTTAGGGGAGATCGGTACACACTGGACCTATGGGCACAGCGGACCACCCCCTAATATTTTATTTATTTAAATTTTTTTTAAGCTTCTCTTATATCCTAATAGACAACAGCACTGCACTGATTATTTATAGCCTTCAGAAAATGTGTTTAGCTCAGATTGAACTATTTTATCCTGATTGGTTGTTTTGAGCTTCTAAAAGTAAAATTTTTCATCATCATACTTTTATTTTTTTAGTAATTAAAGGTTGTAGATAAATAAGGTAAAACAGCTTTTTTTGCAAAGCTAAAATACTTGTTTTTATTTAACTTTAAAGTTAATATGTTTAAAAGAAAGCTATAAACAATATTAATATTATTTATTGTTAACCTCCCGGAGGGGGGGGTTAAAGGGGTGGTCGAATGTTTTAGGTCATTTCGCTATATCTCAGCAGCAGTTATAGGTAGTAGCGCGAAAATCAGGAAAACAAAGCTACTAAAAAATGATTAAATACGTATTTCAGCGATTTTAGAAATTTCCCCAGAAGAAGGTTAAAGGGGGGTTGTCGAATGTTTTCGGTCATTTCGCCATATCTCAGCAGCAGTTATAGGTAGGAGTGCGAAAATCAGGAAAACAAATCTACTAAAAAAATGATTAAACACCTATTTCAGCGATTTTAGAAATTCCCCCCAGAAGGAGGTTAAAGGGGGGTGGTCGAATGTTTTAGGTCATTTCGCCATATCTCAGCTGCAGTTATAGGTAGGAGCGCGAAAATCAGGAAAAAAACAACTAAAAAATGATTAAACATGTATTTCAGCAATTTTAGAAATTCCCCTCTCTGAGGAGGTTAAAGGGGGGTGATCGAATGTTTTAGGTTATTTCGCCATATCTCAGCAGCAGTTATAGGTATGAGCGCGAAAATCAGGAAAACAAATCTACAAAAAAATGATTAAACATGTATTTGAACGATTTTAAAAATTCCCCCCGGAAGGGGTTAAAGGGGGGTGGAGAAATGTTTTAGGTAATTTCGCCATATCTCAGCAGCAGTTTTATGTAGGAGCGCGAAATTAAAGAAAACACAATCTATCAAAAAATTGGTTAAACACGTAATTCAGCGATATTAGAAATTTCCCCCCAAAGGGGGTTAAAAGGAAGGTAGAATGTTTTAGATCATTTCGTCATATCTCAGCAGCAGTTTTAGTTAGTAGCGCGAAAATATGGAAAAAACAAATCTACTAAAAAATGATTAAAACACGTATTTCAGCGATTTTGGAAATTTTCCCCAGAAGGTGGTTAAATGGGGGGGGGGGTCAAATTTTTTATGTAATTTCGCCATATTTCAGCTTTTATGTTAGGAGGGCGAAATTAATTAAAACAAATACATTAAAAAATTGGTTAAACACTTATTTCGGCAATTTTGGAAACTCCCCCCCCCCTCCCCCCAGAAGGTGGTTAAAGGGGTATTCATAACTTTTGGGTCATTTTGCCATATCTCAGCAGCAGATTTAGGAAGGAGCGTGAAATTCAGGAAAACACATCTACTAAAAAATGGATAAACACGCATTTTAGTGATTTTAGAAATCCCCCCACCCCGAATCGTTTTAAAGGGGGTGGTTTCGAAAATTTTAGGCCATTTCGCCATATCTCAGCAGCTGTTTTATGTAGATGCGCGAAATTCAGGAAAACAAATCTACTAAACAAATGATTAAACACGTATTTCAGTGAGTTTAGAAATACCCCCCCCCCCCCCTCGAAGATGGTTAAAGGGGGATTCGAAAGTTTTAGGTAATTTCGCCTTTCGCCATATCTCAGCAACAGTTTTTGTTAAGAGCGCGAAATTCAGGAAAACAAATGTACTAAAACAATTACATTGTCTACCCGTGCAAAGCCGGGACGGGCCGCTAGTCATATATAAAGTGTGTTAAATCTACAATTGTCTTCAAGAAATATTTCCCCCTTTTTTCTAGACATTATAAAAACTGATTATTTCATTTAGTTAAACTCATCATTTACTAAATTTATTTTTACATTTATAGAAAGATTCAGTTTGATGCCAGGCATGTTTTCGTCAGAGAATGCAGGTGTAATTTCCAAATGTCCAGGCTATAAAAATGCCTTCAAGTGGAAAATTCCAAACTATTTTGCTTATCAGTTTTGCTTACCAGTATCTACACCACCTATAGAGATAATGTTTTCATCCCAGCCCACTGCAACTTCAAGTATATTTTCCTCCCAGCCCATTTCAACTCCAGGTATGTTTTTTTTTTTTCATTTTGTATATGGAAAAATACGGAAAACATGCAAAATGACCCCGGTTTTTGGAAAATATTAATGTCTTTATATCTTCCAGGTAAACTCGCTGAAACCCCTCGTACAGGTACAACACAAATTCAGGAAGTGAATCCTCGTTTGGTCGGCAGTCCTTGCTTCTCTGCCTTTAACAGTAAGTGGCGTCTGGCACTGGTTTTGAATGCTGAAAGAGCTTCACGTGAATATGTCGGTATCTTCCTGTGGATGATATCATCTAATGAAAGACCTTATATTAATGTGAAACTTGTCCTTCTGAATTGTGATGGTAATGAATACAAAAAATGTGAGGGTGAAGTAGATTTAAATGGATGCTTTGGATCTTGGAATTTTGAATATTTAAATTCATTTTCTAAAAACTAGTCGGATGTGTCAATCCCAAAACTTTCTTCTATCTCACACAGGTTTCGCATATACTAAAAAGAATCAGCACCAATTTATATCAATGTCTAACTGAAGCTCAAGTTTTATTAAATTCCGTGCAGTATTTCTTGAGATATGACTATCGCCAAAATCGTGTAAATCCTTCTAAATGCTGCATAGCAGCGCCACCTGCTGGGTGATTTTTACCAAAAGCTAATCAGCACCAAGTTATATCAGAGACTAACTGAATATAATGTTTTATTTAATTCCGAGCATTAGTTCTTGAGATAGAGCTATTGCGGAAATCGCGAAAAATGCTGCATAGCAGCGCCACCTGCCGGGCGATTTTTACCAAAAACTAATCAGCACCAATTTATATCAGGGACTAACTGAATCTAAAGTTTTATTAAATTCCGAGCATTAGTTCTTGAGATATAGCTATTGCGGAAATCGCGAAAAATGCTGCATAGCAGCGCCACCTGCTGGGCGATTTTTACCAAAAACTAATCAGCACCAATTTATATTATGGACTAACTGAATCTAAAGTTTTATTAAATTCCGAGCGTTAGTTCTTGAGATAGAGCGCCCACAAAATTTTTGTCACATACAGAGAGACAGACGGACAGACAGACAGACAGACAGCGTCACAGACAGACATTTTCTAAAAATAGTCAAATCGTGTTCAGGACCTTCTAAAACGTATAAATCCGTCGAAAACCGGAAGTCGAAAATTTTCATGAATCCAATACTTTCTTCTTGTAAAGATAGAAGAAAGTAATAAGCACAAAATGTCACCCAATGGAGTTCTACAATTTGTCTGTACGATGGAATTTAAAGAGCCGGTCATCTTTGTTATTCCGAATAGTTCAGAATATTCAGGTAAGAAGTTTTTAAAAGATTCATTTTTTTAACATTTCCAACATAGTTGAAAAGTGTTTATGAATTCGGTTTGTCCGTCTATCTGCCCGTGCTCTAACTCGCGTAAATATGCTCGGATCGTCATGCAATTGATATGTTATTGAGGATTACTGTGGCATGTTCGGTATTGAAAATGAAGTGTGTAGCATTTAGTTTTTTTTACAGGGAAACTCAAAAGAATTCCGTAACATTGCGGTCTATGGGGAAAATCACTTGAGGTTTATTTTAATGATGTTACACAATTTCAAAAACATTGAAATTGATATATATCACTGAGATACACTACAAGAGACCAATTATAGAATGTGGTGTGTATAGCACTTATAGTTCTTTTACAGGGATACTCAAAATAATTCTGTTACATTGCGGTCTATGAAGAAAAATCGTTTGCAGTTTATTTTAATGTTTCACTATTTCAAACATATTGAAATTGATATATATCACTAACGTGGATTACATGAAGCTTACTATAGAATATTGTGTGTATAGCTTTCATTGTTCATTTACAGGGACATACAAAAGAACTCGGTTAAAGTACTGCGTATTAATAATTGCTGGGAATGCTTTTTCAGTTGCTGAACGCGTTTTTAAATTTAACTTATTTTTTGTCTATTACTTGGTGTGTATGAATTGTATAGATTGTATACAGGGCAGCACAAAAGTTCTCGAGTACATTCCCGTTAATTGTCGGAACTTGCAGATGGGAAATTTTAAACTATGCTACGCGTTTCCTAACTGAACTAAAATTTAGCATTTTATTTAGTATATATACAAATCTATAGATCATATACACATACAGGGCTGCACAAAAGAGCTCGGATATTTTCCCGAATATTGTTGGTAATTCCTGAAAATGGATTTTTAAATGTGTTATGTGTTTTGAAAATTGTTTAGTTAGATATCATCTTGCACCTTACGGTAAAGATTTGCAAAAATTTTTTAGGAAGTGTTGGAAAGTGTTACATAATCTATGCTTGACGCATGATTTTTTTGTTTTGTTTCATTTGATAATTGTTTTTTATTTATCTGCAATGTTATGGATGTCATAGTGAGTGTTTTGAAAATATCAATTATGAGTTGTTCGTTACACAGTTAGGAAAGTGCTAATGGAAACATTTTTTGCAGATTCAGGAAAAAAATCTATCTAGAACTGGAATTTTACTTCCAAAAATAATTTTTAAACATAATTAATTCCTTTATCTTATTATATTAGGTATGTATACAAAACTAATTTACTGCATAGTTATTATGTAAAAAAATAAATATGGTGCACACTATTGTCATTCACAATAGCCAATAATCCATTGTGCTAGCGCAGATAGAAGTAAAACGTGTCGAATTAATACTTTTTTCAATAATATATCTGTCAAAATTACAGCAAAATATTTCCCTTTTTTATAATTTGAATATACAAAAGTGTACATCGATCAGGGAATTTGAATTAAATTGTTTTCGTATAGATATTATTTAATCGCAGAAATAATGTATTGAATAAGGAGGAAATTTCTATACGGGAATTAGTGGTATCTCTGACCATCCTGGTATATAATGCCATTAGAGTTATCGATATCGGTTAAATGGCGGTCACCTAAAAAAATTTCAGCCGTACAAATCAAAATTAACTGCTATTGTTTTCAAATCTGATGGAATTCGTCAATACGAATTTTATGCACATGATTGTAATTTAAAAAAATATATTTTAAGCATTTTTTGTTATCAAAATATTGTTCTAAGAATTATACATTTTGACCGACATTACTGGGGTAATTGCAATCAGTATGTAAACTTGTTAAATAAAAACAAATTTTCTATTGGAAATGTAATAAAAACAGTTTTTATTCTTTGTTCAACAGAATAAAAACTGAATAGAACTGAACTGAAAGGAAAACTGCAAGAAGAACTGTAAAAACTGAAAGAATACTGTTGAAACAGTATTCTTTCTGATTTGACTAGGTTAAAAAGGTATATATATATATATATATATATACATACATATATATATATATATAAAAGTAGACCTAATAAAACTTACATTGATTTACAAGAAATTGAATTATTCTGTTTAAGGATGTACAAATATTGTGCTTATCGTATACTTATAGTTTTACATGGAATATGTATGTTCGTTTCAGGGTTTTTTGCTTCCCTTTTTTCTATTCCCGGTAGACTGATTAATTACTCCCAAATCACGAAATATTTGCCATCGTTACAGGAAAATAACCAACTACTCATTGAAAACCAAATATATTGTTAAATAGTACAGTATACTTATAGTGAGTACTTATAGTGATGTAAAAACTATTGTTTAAACCAGTATGCGCAAAAAATAACTTTACTGCATACGGGCAATGCTAAGACGACGTCTTTTACAGGGGTGGCCATCCCGGAAAACCCATATGCTTTATATTATTAATTATTGTATGATATGTTATCATACAATATTCCAAAAATCTGGTATAATCTACTTGGTGTTGATGGTACATTTGGTTGGGATGACCCACCTCGCTCTGTAGATTAGTCCATCCCTCTTCCCCCCCCCCCCTTCTCCATATGTGGTTTCGCCTTCTGCTATTTAAACAGCTTATATTCCGGAGGTTGCAGAATTTTTTTCTCATTTCCACCCAAATGATGATGGCCAGGTTCTGGTCGAAAGCGCTCGGGAATCCGATGAATGTTTTTAGCATCTTAAAATGGTTTTAACCCCTTCGGGACCGGCGGCTTTTACACCAATTTTATTCGGTTGGCACCACTTTAAAAAAAAAAAAAGCTACCTTTACTTAAACTATCACAAAAATGCTCTAATTAGAGAAAGCAAATATTACATTTATTTTTTACTGGTGCCTAAAACAAATTTTGTATGCTTCTTTTGAGGGTGCATATATGCACCCATGGTCCCGAATGGGTTAATGCTTTAGAACCTTTTTTATTTTTACTCCTATTTTAGTAATTACACAAATTGTGATCCATTTTAATGGTTTCATATTTTAATTGATTCACAAAGGTGAATTTTGTTCCAATTTTAGAATATTTTTTCTATATTTATTCTTTCAGTATATCTAAATAGAAAAAAACTATCTATTTTATAGTCAACCTAAAAAAAATCGTTTACATCGGATGCCGCTATACATTCCCAAACAATTTTGCATTCTACAGCGTACCTTATTGCCGACAATATATTCTTTAGTTGTAGTTTCACACTTCGCATTAATGTAATTTTTTTTGTGTTTTTTGGTAGTGAATGAATATCTTAAATTTGGATTCATTAGTAATTAATACATTTTCCTAAAAATTCTACAGGTTGATGTTTGTTGTAGCGTTTGGCAAACAATAGCCTATTATCATTTTAACATCGCCGGCTTTTTCTTGGCATTTTGCAATGATATATCTATCAGAATTCAGCTCTTCTACTTATAGTACGTTCACTAACCGGTACTCCTTTTATGTCGGGCAATTAAAACTAGTCGTTGGGGGGGGGGGCACCGTAATACTTACCCATCATGGATATGCATAACATAAAATATGACAATAAAACATGTGTAAACTACTTATAAAATGCATTGCAATTCGAATAAAATCGTGGCTTGATGACGTCATAAGCTTTAAATGCTGTATTACTGAATTGCGTAAAAGAAACATCCTCATAACTCCAAAAATGATAATCCTATTAATTAAGAGTTTACTGCGTCGGATTAAGCGTCTCGTTTCCAATTGAAATATATCTTTGAATTGAAATTTGGATGAAATACAGGGTCATGAAAAATCGAGGAGTGTGGAAAATAGGATTACAAATATCTCGGCAACTCATTATTCGATCGACTTCATTCTTTATGCAAAATTTGTTTTTTTATTGTCTTTGATATTCTCTCCTTAAAATAAACAATTTTGAAAAATCTTATATACCTTTTATCAGAACGAATATTTCGAGAGTCGAAAAAAATAGTTCCGGATAATCGAGGTTACTGAAATTCAATAAGCTTCTTCCCATTATTACATACTAAGTACACACCAAATTTCAAGTCTATATCTCAATTTGTTCTGGAGATAGAGCGTTTACAGACACACAGACACAGACGTACGGCAATTTTTTTTTTCTGAAAATATGTTTTTCGGAATCTCCAGTGTCTGAAACGTGCACATCCGTCAATTTTTTTTTTCGATTTTTAAAACGATTACAAGACTTACCCTATACTACGTATGATGGGTAAGTAAAAATACTGACAGTTGTATCAAATAACACACATTAATATTTCATTATGTACACATATTTTAGAAGTGAATTAGGTACTTTGTACTATTTTAAGAGTTATAATTGTTTCATACCTGTCATTTTGAAGCACTGTAAATAACTGATAAACTGAGTGTTTCATATTTTCTACTGGCTGCCGGGGCATATAAGTACCCTGGTAATGAGAAAGAAGGAGAGTTGACCAATGAGTCTATGAATCCACTTAATTGCATCCTCTAACCTATGTAATGCTAAAAAGTTTATAAAAACACATCGTGAGCTGCTGGTGTTGTTTATTACGGCCGATTATCTACGCGAAGAATGTAGGGAGAGGGGGAATATGAAAATAAATAATAAAAACTACAGTATAAAGACGATTACAGCCAACTGGTCTACCAACTCTCCACGTAAAATGGATATAATTCTAACTTGTTTGCGCATTGATCAAACCAAGATAACACATAGACATCTGCTCTTGAAGGAACTTACACCTAGATATTTCTAATTTTAACTGACTGCTGTGAACTTCCTCATCTTGTATACATATTTTTTTAAACTTTATCATAGTATCTGACAAGCTTTTTAGAAGAAATAACTCACAATTGAGCCCTTTTATCCCGCATATTGGTTTCTATCATAATATTTAATTTTCACACATTACGTGTTTTTATCTCAAACTTTTGATTATATATTGCGTCTGTTTATTTATGTTTATACTTTCAGGCAAAGAAGAGGAGAAAAATGATGAAAATGTTAATTCTGAAGATGTAGGAGAAAATGAAATACCCGAAGTTAAAGGTACTTTTATAAAATAATTGAAGCAAACTATTATAAATTAAGTGTGATACAAATTTCAGAGTTAAAATTTTTTAAAAGACACACATATACCACACACACACACATATATATAGTAACAAGCATGTTTACAAAGTAGCTCATACATTTTGTATATAACAAATTAAAAAATAGTTGCAATTTTGTCAATGGATGAGGCTACACTGTCTCAACTAGTAAATATGCTCAAATTAACTTAAAAAAAAAACTTTTTCCGTGTTTCGACAGTTAAACAAAAAAGAATATGATTTCTTTGACAATACGAACTTTTTATATTTTTCTGTTACATGCACCAAAGAAAATTCAAATTCTTATTTATAAAGGCGATGTTAATTTTATGATTGTGTCAAAGTAAATTCATTTTTTCCTGATTGTGTTTTAACGATTCATGTGCAGGAATGCACAGAGCTCCATTATTGTGATCACCATTTGCATTGTTATTGATTTTACCAGCAAGGCATTACCAGCCGTCATTAACATGGGCAAAGCCAGGTGGTTCTTCTAGTCTATACTAACCCCTTAATCGTCACGCCTGATACATTTACGGACAGTGTACGCTAATTTTTTTAAATTCAAATTGTTTATTCCTACCAGTGTATTAAAATAGTGTAATTAGCTCTATGCTCGCATTATTTTATATGCCATTAAGTAATCTGAATATTTCTACTTTAAAAAATTGGTGGCAATCAAGCAATCTGAATTTTTTTTTAAAGTACCCTACGCTTATCGAGCGCGACGATTAAGGAGTTAATATAACAAAGAGAGCACTCCTCATTGACTCATCAACGCAGAGCTGAAGCAACTGAAGTTAGAATCGCGGATTTTGGATAGTAGATCGCTGTTATAATCTAGGCAAGCAATTAGAAACGATTTTTGAAAATTCACCCCCGGGGTTAAATGGGGGAAATTCAGCATAACAAATATACTAAAAAATAGTTAAAAATTTATTTCAGCGATTTTAGAAATTCAACTATCAAGAGTGTTAAATGGGAGACAGAAGTTTTATGCCATTTCGTCATATCTGAGTAGCAGTTTAAGCTTGGAGCGTAAAATACATCATAACAAATCTGCTAATATATAGTTAAGCACGTATTTCAGCGATTTTAGAAATTCAACCAATGAGAGAGGGGAGATTAAATGTGGCGTCGAAGGTTTTAAATAATTTCTCCACCTCTCAGCTGCAGTTTTAGGTAGGAGCACAAAATACAGCTAAACAAATCTTCTAAAAAATAGTTAAACAGTCTTTAGGCGATTTTAGAACTATTTTAGAGATTTTGTAGCCATCATCGGCTACGAACCCGATTTTGAAAGATTAGACAAGTAAGACAACTTTTGCCGATTTGTAATTAGATATTTTGCGTAGGACATTTTTCCAAAGAAAAGTGTTTTTCTCTCTAATTTCATACTATATATAGATGCCATACGAAATAAAGTTTCGCAAGGTCATTTATTATTTTCGTATTGTCGGGGAAACCGTATATTTTTCTGTTACATGCGCCAAAGAAAATGCATTTCTTATTTATAAAGGCCGAGGTTTTTTCGATAATTGTGTCAAAGCAATTTCATTTTTTCCTGATTGTGCATTCCCGCACACAAATCGTTAATAAAACAGAGTTACGTTATTGTGATCGCCTTATTATTGCATTTTTAGTTATTTTACCTGTAAGGCCCTTATGATTAACATGGACAAAGCCAGGTGGTTCTGCTAGTTTCATATAAATCGATAAAATGTTACCACTGCATCTAAAGTATTTAACTATAAGGTAGAGCTATCAGATATAACTGTTGTAGAGTACAAACAGGAAATAAAGTAGTTTACAAATGTAGTATAGAAATCTGAAATAAAATTAGTATTTTGTTTGTATAACTTCACCCTCCTAGCGAGGGCCTGTATATTCATGTTCAGCTCAGTGTTTCAGATTATTTCAACAGAACAATCTAGTTAGCATTTTAACTATACCAATATAAAAATGATTTTTTTAAATTAATGCATGAGCGAGTGCGTGCTTATGCAGGGAATTTCATGAAACTTCCTCTTTTGTTGGGCCGTGACATAATTTGATGTTCATTAAATTTGGGTGTATATAGCCTAATAGTTGTTATGGTAAGCCATGTTTTCCTCGGTATGGGTGATAGCCATAGTTACATCTATGTGATGGAATTATACCAAATTTAATAAGTAAGATGCGTACTGGGAAAAATACTGTGGTGATTTTTATTTGGTTTTAATTACTCAACAGACCTTGTAGCTATGATATGGTTTTCGCGATGATCATTATAGCTGTTTCCCTTCAGTGGAATTACACCAATTTTACAGTTGACGTTATTCATATTAATATATATGTTGCATAAATTTAAGATAACAGAGGCTCGTCTATTCCAGTGGTGATTCAGCTCATTGGAATATGCGGAAAATAATACAGATTTTAATAATACTACGTCAACTTTAGAAATCTGTAATATAAACAACTGTGTCTGTAATATAAACAACACACAGAATTACGTGATAATTACTTGTATTGGCGGAAGTTTATGTGCTTCAGATAAGTGTTTAAAATAAACTCATGCGGAAGGAGATTTGGTAACTGTATTTATAATTGTTCCTTTTAACGATCACAAAAATATGCATCTGCACTTGTTAAAGTTTTAAGATAGGAAACTTAATTTAATTATTCATTATTAACGTCTAGAAGAAGCTAATAAACTTTAAAAAAAGTTACATATTTTAACCGCTTAAGAGATAAAGAAATTTTTTTTTTTTTTTTAAAGGAAATGGATTTTTTCATTCATGATAACTGTAAGAAAGAGGGATTTTTAATTTTATTTAAGGGATAATTAATGATGCGTTATAATTTGATAATTACATCATCACAGTGCCCATTACCGCACATTTGATGGCAGAATTCTGTAATCTCGAAAACACTTCAGTGCATTCTGCTCCGTAGAAGGAAATGTCGCAAATCTGTTCATTTTATTTTTCAAAAAGCGAGGGAAAACAGAGAATTAGCAGTTAACTCATATCCCTCATTACAAAAACTAAACTGTCTTATCAACAATATAGGTAAAAATGAAATGCGTATATCGCCACACTTGAAAACAATGAACTTCATGCCACGCTTATACATTATTGGTGTTAAATCATATTGTTTGACGATACATTTTCTTTACAGTTCATGGTCGACGAGAAAGTAAACAAGCACAGAAATCTCTCAAATAGCATTAAATTAAACTATCAACTAATTTTTTTCCTCAGAGAGATTCCATATTGTAATATTCACATTCTTTCTCAACACAGTTCCCTTATAATCAACATTCCTGGTAACCTTCAATATACAATCAACTGTATTAATGTGCCTAATTTAGTGATGTCCGAAGTTTTTCTGTGAATATAGCGTAAGTAGAGAAATATAAAATTTTTACGTAATTAATATTGCGTCGTCGTTTTGTGTATTTTTTCAGTAATTTTTGTTTTTTTCATATTCAATATTTTTTTATATCATCATAGTGCTTTTTCATCGTTAGTGATTTGTCCTCATCATAGTGTCTCATCTTCAAGTAAATAGTTTTTGTGGTCATCGTGTTTTTTTCCTTTTGCCGAGCCGACATTGTTCCTCTTCAAAGAAAAAATGCAATCGTTATTCATTTATCATTGGTTTCATTAAAGCGTTTCATCATTGTGCTATCACAATGTTATTTATATTATCTATATCAACAAATCTTCAGCCCAATGTCGCGCTTAGATAGCAGTTGGCTATGTAAACTTGGACTTTTTATCAAGTAAAAACTTTTGAAGTTTTAATATTTTTTACCATTGCATCCATTATTGCCATCTTATTACTTCCGCCCTATGTCGGAATTTTTTGGCAGACTGTTTGTGTACCAAAACCACAGCATGTTAAGTGCGGTTCTTCTAGATCAATAATACAGCACGATTATAATTAAAGTCCCACTTTCAAAATGCTGTAAAAAAGAAACCACTGGTCAGAATGACTTCAAATTTGAACTGAATATACTGGAAGAAGGGGGGGGGGGACTGTATGGCATAAGAAAGAAAGTGTATCAATAGGTGCCGCTGTAAGAGGCATAACGAAAGTGGATTTGGCTACAAGTGACATTTTTAATCGAAATACGATGGCTTTGGCATGAGTTGCACAGTAAACCAAACGTACTGTTCAATGTGCATGAGTGTTTTGGTTGTTTGACGGAAAAATTGACTTCCAAAACAGTGAACAGTTGTGGTACTGTTAAAGGAAAGCCCATCCACCACGGAAAGGTCGTACCACATTGGATGGGAAAAATCTGTTTTTAATTGTCCTTGGGCCAAAAACCGCATAAAAAGCACATGATTCAGCTTTGAATTGCGCATGAGTGTCTTTTAATTTGCATAGTATGCCGCTTACAGCGCCATCTATTAATACACTTTGGGCCATACCATTTACCCCTTCTTCCAGTATATTCATTTCATATTTGAAGTAATTCTGACTAGTGGATCCTTTTTTACAGCATTTTGAAAGTGGGACCTTAATTATAATCAACCTGTAAATTTATCTTCTGTCCATCACTCCTGCCCTCTATCGCGCTTACCGGTGGGCTCAGCTTCGGCTGAATTTTGTATTTTTTTTCTAATACCTTAATAAAAGTGGTTGAGAGGGACATCTATGCTCTACAGACTTGGTTTCCTAGTTTGAGCCATCCCTCTCGGGCACTAAAGTAAAGTCATTCTCATTAAACTAGCATAAATGCTTATAAGTTTATTTTTCTTATTTTCATTAGGTGTCGACAGGCTGGCGCAAAACTTGAAGGCTTTGATGCTAGATGAACACTGCTCTGATCTGGTGTTCAAAGTTGAAGACCGAGAGTTCAAAGCTCACAAAAATATCCTAAGAGTGCGCTCTCCAGTATTTGCCTCGATGTTCCAGTCTGATACCACAGAAAGTGACACTGGCATTGTTGATATTCCCGATTGTTCAGAATCAGCTTTCGAGGCCTTTCTTTTATATATTTACACTGGAAGTTCTGACGTCATTGATCTTTACTATGCTGCGGACAAGTACAAAATCAATGATTTAAAATCAGTATGCGTTGAGTTCATGGAAAATAATTTATCAGTGGAGAACTTTTGCGAAATCATGACATTATGTTTTCTGCGCACTGAGCCACGTTTATACGAAACAGCAACTCTATTCTTCTGTGAGAACATAAAAATAATTATCAAGACAGCTGAGTGGAAAAAATTAATGATGGGTTTTACAATACAAGCCAATGAGCTTTTTATAAAATCAACTAATGCTTAAAATCTGATAAATGACTTTTTTTGTATATATTCAATAATTTTCTTTTAATCGATGTTTTTAATAATTGTAACAGCAGCTAAAATCCTTTGCAATAAAATAAATATTATCAACAAAATTCTGTGGAATGTTTTTAAAAATATTTCACCACACAATCCAGTGAGCGGTTAATGCTTAATTCCTAAGTAAATGTTTTTTTTTGTTTTTCACAATTATGTGTAATAAATTCCTTTAAATAATATTTTAATGTATGAAACAGGAACTCAATTCGTCTCTGGCAACGTAAAGATATCAAAACAGTTGAAGCAAAAAGATCACTCATCATTAATGGTACTACATGTTGCCTCTTGGAGACATCAAGGCTATTGATGATGATTAGAAATTGATGAAAATAACTGTAAACCCAATATGAACAAAGAACTACTATCTTAATTAATAATAAATTTTAATTAAAAAATGAATATTCAAATATAAAAAACTCAACCCATTTAGAGTTGTTTCAAAATAAGATTTTGGGATCAATGGCCTATAGGTAGAAGAGCCATTTCAGAATTTTCTTGGAGGGGCAAAAATTTCTTTTGATCTTGTTGGGAACTTCCTGAGAAGGTATTTTTACAGTTTTGTTCTCATAGATTTGTAAAATTAGCCAAAATGCTCATTAATGATAAAAGTCTCACTTAGAGACTGTTTCAATAGCAGGGCTTTAGCAAATATTGTTGATAATTATTAATAAGTATTAATTTCATGATAATGTTCTTATTTTAGTCAAATCTGATAAGTTATTTTAGCTTTTGTGCATTTTCTGGAAGTTTTTTAAATTTGACATATGATGACTGATGCATCCTGAAGTATGAAATTCCTTTAGTAGGTGACAATTCCCCTCCCCCCTACTGACCTCCCCAAATGGCATCCGTTGATATATGCTCTAGCAAAGTGACAATCGGTGATAATTAGGCTCTTATTATAACAAGTTGAAAACTTATAAATATTGAAATAAAAGATAAGTATAGATTTTTCATGTATTTATTTATTTCGAAAAATATTATGCTTCAGGAATCGCCAAAGCTGTCTATGTAACATCAAAGTGGTTAATTCAGTCCTAAGGGTCGATTGGTGGTCGATGGAAAAAATGTTAATTGAAAATTGTTTATTATGATAAAGTACTAGCGGTTATTGGATGTATGAGAAGAAGACGGATAATCGGTGGAATAGAATGTTTTTGAATATCTACTAATATATATATGTTACGGTCAATATTTAATGATAACCGCCCATTATGTCCGGTCTTTATTAATAATAATCTGTTATTATTAATAAGGACCGGATTAATCATATTGACCATAACATATATAATACAAATTTGTATTTCATTCCAACCATTATAACTCGAGTTCTACTGAACGGATTTTGATGGGACTTGCACCGTTAGATAATTTTTCAGGGAAGGTATTAGTATATAACACATTTTACGTTGCTTAGTTATAGAGCTATAGGGAAAAGTTCTCTAATCAGGTGAATAAAATTATGAAATATTAGGCTTTTTATTAGGTTCTGATGAACGGATTTTTTTGGAACATACGCTGTTAGTTTGGATTTTTTTCTGAGCTGGTTTTAGTATCATAGAAACTCGACAGAGTTTCTCGCCAAGCATAAGAAACAGCAATGCATTGAACCGTAAATGAAAGGAATTCCGCCAATGGATGCCAAACGATTTAACAATTTGATGGTGAGAAATACCACCATCTAGATCTAAACTAGCACACACTATAAAAAAAAAAGTATTTGGTTTTTTTTCTGCATATTAACAGAGTATTTGGTATCATTTTAATCAGTGAACAGTGAACAATACAAATTAATGATCCATTTTAGGATCAGCGCATACAGATAGATAATTATGGAACAAAGTGAACCACGGCAGTCAAGGAAATATTTGTTTTTCCGTTCCCACGAATGATTTAACTACACCTAATAAAAATGTCATGGAGAAAATTGTCAGAACAATAATATGACACATTTATTTATGAGAGCTTAAATAGGCACGAAGACCTCCCAAGTAAAAGCATCTTTACCTCCCAGACACAGCACGGCGTCAAGAGGAATCGCTATTGTACCGACGGACCTATGAAACACTCAAGGGGAGTACCAAATTTCTCCCGCCTGCCAATGGTCATCTCTCTAAAATCAGAGGTATGGCCGAAACATGCAAATTTTCAAGAAGTTAAAACGTATAAGGCCTTAATTTTATGTGAAAAAGGAAAAATGGTTCCATCCCTTTTTTTTTTGCTCCACGAAAAGAATGTGATTTTTCTTGAGAGTAGAGATTCAAAAAAAAAAAGATGGAAAAGTAGAAGGTTGACTGCTCTCTAACTAAAAAACAGATTTTGAGTGTGTGTGCCAATAGATGGAAATGTACGCGCTAAGAAAAAGCGAAAACGTGTCAGCCATTACCTCCTGCTGTCAACGTTATCTAGTAATATAAGGTAACAAACAATCTTCCTTCACCATTGTTCCATTTTATTTAATTAAGCTATATTCTTTTAATAATACGAATTTACGTGTGTATGAAGATCCTACCCCGATCTAAACATAAAAAGGCTAATCAAATAAATACTTCTAGGGTATGGAACTCTGCCTTTCAAAATCGAATTTGTTAATTCAGTAAGATAAACTGTAATTCTCAGAAAATAAATGTTGAGAATACAGTTCTCAACTAGGATTGAAAATTTTTTTTAAACATTTATGTTTGTTTTTAATTATATGTTTATAATTACCTTGTAAATAAACTCAATTTTATATTCAATTAATTTTAGTCAGTTTTCATTTTGTTTACTTAATTTATTGAATTAATATTAAGTCTTTTATTTTAGGAAATGTTTTCTTTAATATTACAATCTAGGTTTTAAAATAAGCCATTATTTATTTAACGTTACATAACTCTCTGCAGGTAACCTTTGATGATTGTAATTGGCTCAAAGAGGATCCGAACTTCAAAAATAATTCACAACGCAACTTTTTCTTTTCTATAATTAATTGATAATTTGTCTAATAAAATTTTCTAAGTATAAATTATCATATCAGATCCTTAGAGTCATAGGTGCAAAATAAATACTATACGTCTCGGATAATTTAAAATACTCATATTAATCAATAAACAGCAATATAGTGGTAAATCCTATGCAGTCAGACTTAAATTCAAATAATTTAATTGATCACTCTGTAGCATTCCATCATAGGGTTTACCGAATTAGAAGTGGTACCGTTATCTCTTTCTAAATTATTTTAATATATTAATTTAATTTTAGAAATAGAACTTTAGGTTATTGTATAATTTTTTTTTAAATATAAAAATATATATGCAATATTAAGACTGCAAAAAAAAAAAAAAAAAAAAAAAAAATTGCTATCATAAATATTCTTAATTTTAAAATTCTTTTGAAAAATTTTTTTCCTCTTTTCAACAACTAATAAAAAAAAAATTTAAGCATTCATTGGGGAATCTTCATACACACTCTGTAACATGCATATACTTGGCAACTCTTTTTGGGTACCTCACTAAATATATAATGATATATTAAATAATAATAAGTGTTATTGGATTGATTTGTATTAACAAAGAATTGAAAATATGACTTGTGTTACATATACTGCAACAGCAGCAAATATAAAATAAATACATAATAATGCTCAAATATTGAAATGATATATATAATTAATTTCTCGAACAGTGCATAACAATTCACCATTGGGTATCTTTTATTTTATGTTAAACAATTTTTTTTTTTGCTCTCTCTCTATTTTATGATTTTTGTACTTTAATTGGATGAATAAGCGTAAAAGTCAAAGAATTAGTAGAATAGATACTGGTGTCAAAACTAGACAACAATTACGCGAATTAAATAATCAAACTGTAGACACTAATATTATTTGTAATAATAGTAATAATAATAATAAGAAAAAAAAGAAAGAGAAGAAAATTATAAATTCTGAAAAAGCTACTCCTAAAATTACTACAATGGACACCCCAAATGCAGATAGCCTAATTAATCTGATTCCATACTATGATGGAAAAAAGGAAGCAAATATTAACCATTTTTTCTTACAATTTGACAATCTCATCAATAAAACTGAATTGAATAATGATTCTAAATTAACTATATTAAAGGCGAAAATTGTAGGACCTGCTAAAGATAAATTGATGAGGGATCAAAATTTGTTCGTGGAACAGAACTTAGAAACCTTTAAAACAAAGTTAAAACAATTATTCGAACCCAAAACCACATTTCTAGAAGCGCAAAAGAAATTTTGCAATCTCAAACAAAAACCGGAACAAAACATGAACGAATTTATATTAGAATTTAATGCGGCAGCAGACCTTTATCTAAAAAAAAGTGGGCAAGATATAGGAGCTAACAACAGCTCTACATTCATGGAAATGATCAAATTATCTCAGTTTTTGGAATCAATTCGTAGTGATTTAAGTCTGGAAGTAAGAAAAAACTCTCCGCCGGACTTTAAAACAGCGTGCAACATAGCCTTAAAATTAGAGGAGGCTTATTCACATGTCAATTTAAAGGACATCAACAACATTTCCAAAACTAAAGATTCTGATTTGTTAAATGAACTGCTTAAACTCAATGTAGAAAGTGCAGAGAATATAAAATTATTAACCGCGGAATTAAATAACATAAAATTAAAGGTAAATGCCACTAACAATGATACAACTAGGTTTTGCAAGTACTGTAAATCCACATCCCATACGAACCCACATTGTTGGTTTTACAAGGGCAACGAACAAAACAGCAGCAATTACGTGGACGAAAATAAAAAAATTCCTGAGAATATTCAAATCGAAAAACCAAATTTTTATCAAGGGGAAACCAACAAGCTCAGGGAAACTTTCAGCAAACCCCAAATTACACGCACCAAAACTTCAACCCTATGCAATATTCTGCTCCTCAGTACATGTACTATGCACCACCCCCACCCCACCAACAATTTATGCCGATATCATATCCCAGTTTCGGAAATTATGGAGGCAATTTCAACGAACAGAGATCATATGACCAGCGAAGAAATTATAGAGGGCATAGAGGGGGCTACAAGCAAAATAATTATAAAAAACATGATTATACAAAAAAAATAATTCACAGCAGACATTTGAAAACAATAAACAAGATAAAGATCATGATCAGAATTCTAGTAACAATAAGGGAAACTAAAGTCGGGACTTACATTCTCAAATACAAGGCACCCGCGTAAGTCTCACTGCGGGTCTAAAAAAATAACAAAATTATTGCTAGTGTCAAAAGTAATGACAATTCTCAACTTCCGATTATTACTTTTGAAATTAATGGTGTTAAGATTAATGCTTTGACAGACAGTGGGGTGGCAGTAACTTTGGCATCACCTATATTGTTCGAACAATTAAAGAATGCACACGTAAAATATAAAAATCTCTGTAACCAGGTAAAAATTCAAACATTAACAAATTCGACAATCTCTTTTAAGCAATGCATTAAATTAACTTTCAAATTGGAAAACGTTTTTGTATCGGGGGCATTCTATGTTACAACTCAAGATTTTGGTCGGAACTACAATATGCTATTGGGATTCGATTTCCTCAAAACAAATAATATTATCCTAGATTTTGAAGATAAAACCATGAAATTAAAAAACAAAAACATTGCACTTCAATTTCTAGAAAATGAACCTCAAAGTCTGATAAGTAACTTAACTGCTAACTCTAATGAGAATCAAAATAAAGAAACAATACGCAAAAAGAAAAAAAAACGTATCTCGCACAAAAATTTTGTTACAGCAAAACTAACACAGACAACGGAGTTACTACCAGGCGAAAAAAAAATTGTTGCATTACTATTAGATCCAGATAAATTCGCAACTACAAATACAATACTCTTTGAACCGATTAAACATAATATGAAAATTTATTATAAAACATCAATTCACGAAATTGCCAAGGATAATAAAATTCATATAATAATCACTAACAAATCACAACAAAAATTAATCTTAACAGAGGGAATGAACATTGGCAAAATTTCTAAACATTTTGAAATAAAATCAGTTGACACTGAGGGTCAAGAAGTAACGAAGCAGGTAGTGCACATTAATAATCTGAATTTAGAGCAAGTTCGTGAACGGAGAAAAGCAGAACTTAGATCAGACGACTTTAATTTACAACATTTAGACTCTGACACAGCAGAAAAATTAAAAAAAAATACTTCTAAATAATGCACATGCCTTTTCTAAGAATTACGATACACTCGGACAATCTTCATTAGTCGTCCCAAGATTTAATTTAATACATAATTATCCTCTGCAGACTAAACCATACAAAACTGCACACAATGTTAAGGAGTATGCTAAAAAAGAAATTGAAAAACTTTTGAGAGCAAATATCATTCGTAAATCCAACTCTGATTACGCTTTCCCTGTTATTTTCGTTAAAAAAAATCTTTGCAGAAAAACGAACAGGCTAATGAAGTTAAATATCGTATGGCGGTCGATTATAGACTTTTAAATGAAATACTTCAAAATTATGCGTACCCCATACCCGAAATTAAAGAGATTCTGCGGAGAATGAGTGGAAAAAAATATTATACAGTACTGGATCTACACAGTGCGTTTTTCCAAATAAATTTACGTGAAGAAGACACTGAAAAATTAGCTTTCATAACGGAGTACGGTAAATTCTCCTTTTCAAGATTGCCTTTCGGAACGCGCCTCAGTACTGCGGTGTTTGCAGAATTAATTGATAAGGTGTTGGGCCACTTTAATGAAGATCAAGTCTCTTATTTTATTGACGATGTGATCCTAGCAGCCGACTCACTCGAAGAAATGTTAGATCTGTTAGACAAAGTCCTTAAAGCTTTTATTGAAAATAATTTAACTATTGAGCCTACTAAAATACAAGTCTGTATGTCAGAAATCGAATTTCTCGGTTTCACCCTAAACAGCGAAGGATACTCTCCTTCAAAAAGAAACATAGATAAAATTCAAAATTTAGTTAAACCTAAAAATAAGAAGGGAGTTAAATCTCTACTTGGTCTTTCGAATTATTTTAGATCGCTTATTAAAGACTATTCTAAAATAGTTGACCCATTAATTAATCTTACTAAAGACAAAGTGAAATTTAAATGGTCTGACATAGAAGAAAATGCTTTCAAAGAAATCCAAGCAGCGATAGTTAAAAATCCCACATTAAAACCCCCGGATTTCTCAAAAGATTTCATTTTAATCACAGACGCTTCTAAAACAGCTATTTCTGGAATTTTAGCACAAGAATACGACGGAGAACAGCTGCCAATTGAACATTTTGGGCGAAAATTAAGGGATCCCGAAAAGAACTACCCCAGTTTCAAACTCGAACTACTGGCGGTTAATGAAGCGGTGATGTATTTCAAGCATATCCTCGCAGGGAGAAAATTTAACATTTATACAGACTCCAAAGCGCTAACGTATTTTTTAAATTTGGAAAAGCAACCAGACATTGTAGCAAGGATAGACAATTTGTCCCCTTTTAACTACTCTTTTCAGCATATCGAGGGATCTAAAAATCCTGCTGATTATGTTTCGAGGAACATTAATAATATAATTTCAAGAGAAAAATTGCAAAATTCATTGTTTACGGTAAACAAAGCTCTATCAGATGAAAACATTAAACTACAACAATTAGAAGACGAAAAATTGAATAAAATAATAAACAAAATTAAAACTGACAAACAAAACAAAACCACTAAAAAATTCACTCTCAATCAAAAAGAAATATTAATATTAAAGCCAGGCTCTGATACAAATGAACTGTTAATTGCTCCGGATAAACTTAAAGCTGAAATAATACAGGAAGCTCATAAACCACATTTCGGATTTTTTAAAACTTATCAAATAATAAAAGCTAGATTCTACTGGTACGGGATGTACAGGGATGTAAAGAATTATTGTACTAAATGTATACCATGTAACACGACTAAACAACATCAAACTATTAAAGTTCCCACACAAAAAATAATCAAAGATAAAGAAATCGGATCAGTTTTGCATATAGATTTAATTGGTTTGCTTCCAATGACGCTACGCAAAAATAAATTTGTATTTATGATTATTGATTCCACATCAAGATTCTTGGAGGCTGTACCGGTTCGCAATTATGAATCACAAACACTTCTAAATGTATTGAATCGTTATTTTAGTAATTTCGGATTGGCGCGATCCATAAAATTGGATAATGGCCGGTATTTTCACTCCGATTTATTCAAAGAATACATGGATTCTCTTAACATAGACCTAGATTTTACGTCCGTGAATAATCCACGCAGTAATGGGCTCTGTGAGATATCTAATAAAATATTAAAAAATTCAATTGTTGCCATGTGTAAAAACTCTCTGGAATGGGATACCAGAATTGATTTTTTTTAAATTAATTATAACAGTACACCGCATAGAGCTACGGGATTTTCTCCGGCACTTCTATTTTTCGGTAGGGAAGTAAGAACCCCTTTTTCCATACACTTGCCTGACCAAGACATAATTGTCAAAACCTACGTTAAAAATAGAGTCCAACATATTGAGGAAATAAAGAAATTAGCCTTACAAAACAAAAAAAAAATGATGGCGGAGTACATCGACAGTACCCCAGTCCAAAAAGTAAAATTTCTACAAACGGGACAAGAATGCTACTTAAAAGTCGTGGGTAAACCAGGCGTACTTCAGCCAAAATTCTTGGGACCATTCGAGGTGGTAAGGAAGCTTAGGAATAACAATTACCTATTAAAGGAAATTGCATTCCCAGATAAAGCGACTATTAAACGCCACATAAATAAGTTATTCTCACCAACGAAAGTGGAATCACAGACTATACACATAAATTCCTAGATAGGGAAGCGAGAAATTTTTTTTCTCTTTTATTGCTGTCGAGGCAATATGTATATATTTATTTTAAATTTTTATTGTTTATAGATGTCTTATTTTTCTTTAGTTTAGTACACATTTTATAATTTTCCATTATTGTTTATTTACAGTACATTGAGGACAGGTTACTATTTAAAAAAAAAAAAAAAAAAAAAAAAATCATTTAGGGAGGATACTGCAAGTTTTTTTTTCTTTGCTACACAGTGTACTACTGAGGGATTTGGCTCGTCAGAGGGAGTTATGAACAAACATGCACGTTAAATAAATAATAATAATAATTACGGTAAAAATAAAAACAGAGGCAGCCTTGCCAGGGTATCACCCTTTCAAACCCATTTTATACTAATTTATATAACAAAACAAAAATTTTTTTAATATATAACCTTACCCCCTCTACTAAAAGTGAAAATAAAAGTCTTTATATGTAGCACAAAACATATAACTAATCGATTTAAAATTACAAGTCAACATCTATTCACTCGGCGACACAAATATAAATAATAATAATACAACATTTTATATTGACCAATATTTATAATAATTCATCCTTTGCTTAAAGCCACGGATTGACGAATCCACTTGAATTATTATAACAAAAAAAAATCGGTCAGATTTTACAAAATTATTTTAGTTTAATATTTGATACAATCTATAACTTGGTTAGAACAACGCGTTTCAATTTTAATTTTAGAATAATTGTACGATTGCATATTATAAAACAAACAAGTAAAAAAAAAATTATTAGTTGTCCCTAAGGATTAACATTTCAGATAATTTAATTACAAAAAAAATAAAAATAAAAAAATACCATTGAACGTTTCAATTATTACAAAACATAAATTGGATGTTTAATTTATACCTTAAATATTTAGGTAAATTATTTCATACTTAAAAAATAATAATAATAAAAAGGTGTTGGATACATGTCAATGATCATTTCAGCAATTTATTGGATGTTAAAGTCTCGTTTTTGCAGGCGAAATTGAGACTATCTGCGCAGAGCATCTAATAATGCATTTAGCTGAGATATTTCTAATTAACTAAATTTCCAAACTTTACAAAAAAAAAAAAAGAATTTGTTTAATCTTTTTTTTTTTCTCTAACTATTATATGTAATATTTTATAAAACAAAAAAAAAAAAAAATAAGAGAAAAGAAAAGCGAACGCTCGCTTTTCATTCCTTAAATATGTATATTTACACGTTAATATATTTTAAAATAATAATAATAAGAAGAATAAATAATTAAATAAACATTTTACAATTGCATGCACATTTTCGTTTGTGCAAAGCAACGCTCGCTTGTTCTCGCTAACTTAAATTGTAACTAGAAAATCAATATTATATTAAAAAAATATATATATTATAATACATTACGTTTTTATACACAATATAGATAAATAAGTAAATATATAAATTGACGAGAAGATAGTGCGATGCAAACGGATTTGACCACGTTACACGTGTACCGATTTTTTTTTTATAGAAAATATTTGCTTTAATTAAGCAGATATACAGATTTAATTACATACCCCATTTTTTTTAAATCCAAGCCGGGTATACACGACTTTTTTTTATTTTAATCACACATTTAATCTTATTTTAACAATAAAAAACAGATAGCTGGTTTTTTGCGAGTAATCCTTTTCACAGACACACGTGCAATCAAATCGTTTCACTGATTTTTTTTTTTCCACTGTCAGTAATCCAGGAGTTTAGAAAACATTACCCACAGGTGAGGAAAGATACCTAATACACGGCTTATCATTTCGCAAATCGTCCCCCGTGTACAACTGAATCCGAAGGTAGGGAGATGGGTCATTGTCCACAGGTAGGGTCATCTAGCTGTCATTCTCTATCCTTCCGCTTAGCGGTGATGGATTAGAGGGAGAAAAGATTACTGTTTTTTTTCTTTTTCTTCTTCTGCCTTTTTTTTTCCCAACCCCATTCATTCCAAGGCAGACAGTTTAAAAGGGTATTGTGTTTGACTTTATCGATGGATATTTAAATTTTTGGTATCGAAAGAAGAAAAAAAAAATTTCATTTTTTCGATCTGTTTCCTTTATGAAAATATATTATTATTGAGAATATCTTTCATTCAGAAAAGTAGCCTTTTCACATATTCCAAAACAATTGTTTTAGTAAGAATGATAAGATTTTTTTTTAACATAACATTTTCTTTATATATATAAAAAAATAAAGAAGTTTTCCTTTCTGCTCAAGAGAAAATAATTCATGTGAGAATTATATTATAATGTTTATAATAAAGATTGTAGTACAACAGACATGTGATTATATAGATGTGTTTTCTCTCAATGTTTTTCATATATTATATAATTTTTTTTTAATTGTATGGTATTCATTATCAATGCATACAGCTTACTGATTATATTGAGTATTTGTTTTAAATGATTCTGTATATTGTGTTTCCATTCATGGGTACCTAATTAGCCTGTAATAATTAAAATAAAAGATTTGCCAATTTATATGTATGTAATAACTAAAAATATAAGAGTGGAAAAGAAAATTAATTTTTTTTTTCTTTCTTCTCTCGGGCATTTTATTTTATTATTTGGCTTATTCAAATTTTCCTGCTTTATTTGGATTTGGACCTATTAAAACTCAAAATTTTAATAAATGTTTTTGGAACAATGGAAATTGAAACCAACTACACATGATAACTTGCTGAAGAAGTCATGTCTTTCATCAGATTTTTCAACAGTGAACTTTTGATTACGCTTTATTTCACCAATGTGTAAAACTTTTTTCTGGTGTTGCAAACCTACTTACACTCCAAACCTAGTGACACTCCAGCTTATCCCAAGTTCCTAGACTTTTCCATGTGAACATTTTCAGTTTTGATCTTCAATATAATACGACGATGGACTTTCATCGAGTACTTTGTGGCTACATATATATATAAAAAAAGATACTGTTGACCTTTTTTTTTTCTAATGTCTGGGGAAGAGATGATGGTGAGAAATACCACCATCTAGATCTAAACTAGCACACACTATAAAAAAAAAGTATTTGGTTTTTTTTCTGCATATTAACAGAGTATTTGGTATCATTTTAATCAGTGAACAGTGAACAATACAAATTAATGATCCATTTTAGGATCAGCGCATACAGATAGATAATTATGGAACAAAGTGAACCACGGCAGTCAAGGAAATATTTGTTTTTCCGTTCCCACGAATGATTTAACTACACCTAATAAAAATGTCATGGAGAAAATTGTCAGAACAATAATATGACACATTTATTTATGAGAGCTTAAATAGGCACGAAGACCTCCCAAGTAAAAGCATCTTTACCTCCCAGACACAGCACGGCGTCAAGAGGAATCGCTATTGTACCGACGGACCTATGAAACACTCAAGGGGAGTACCAAATTTCTCCCGCCTGCCAATGGTCATCTCTCTAAAATCAGAGGTATGGCCGAAACATGCAAATTTTCAAGAAGTTAAAACGTATAAGGCCTTAATTTTATGTGAAAAGGGAAAAATGGTTCCATCCCTTTTTTTTTTGCTCCACGAAAAGAATGTGATTTTTCTTGAGAGTAGAGATTCAAAAAAAAAAGATGGAAAAGTAGAAGGTTGACTGCTCTCTAACTAAAAAACAGATTTTGAGTGTGTGTGCCAATAGATGGAAATGTACGCGCTAAGAAAAAGCGAAAACGCGTCAGCCATTACCTCCTGCTGTCAACGTTATCTAGTAATATAAGGTAACAAACAATCTTCCTTCACCATTGTTCCATTTTATTTAATTAAGCTATATTCTTTTAATAATACGAATTTACGTGTGTATGAAGATCCTACCCCGATCTAAACATAAAAAGGCTAATCAAATAAATACTTCTAGGGTATGGAACTCTGCCTTTCAAAATCGAATTTGTTAATTCAGTAAGATAAACTGTAATTCTCAGAAAATAAATGTTGAGAATACAGTTCTCAACTAGGATTGAAATTTTTTTTTTAAACATTTATGTTTGTTTTTAATTATATGTTTATAATTACCTTGTAAATAAACTCAATTTTATATTCAATTAATTTTAGTCAGTTTTCATTTTGTTTACTTAATTTATTGAATTAATATTAAGTCTTTTATTTTAGGAAATGTTTTCTTTAATATTACAATCTAGGTTTTAAAATAAGCCATTATTTATTTAACGTTACATAACTCTCTGCAGGTAACCTTTGATGATTGTAATTGGCTCAAAGAGGATCCGAACTTCAAAAATAATTCACAACGCAACTTTTTCTTTTCTATAATTAATTGATAATTTGTCTAATAAAATTTTCTAAGTATAAATTATCATATCAGATCCTTAGAGTCATAGGTGCAAAATAAATACTATACGTCTCGGATAATTTAAAATACTCATATTAATCAATAAACAGCAATATAGTGGTAAATCCTATGCAGTCAGACTTAAATTCAAATAATTTAATTGATCACTCTGTAGCATTCCATCACAATTTTTTTTTTAACTCTGTCTAGTTTATATTTTGCGGACGGGACAAAACGGGTTTTTGACACATCTATATCTCGCGTTCTATTTATGATAGAAACAAAATTCTTGATTCTATGGAATGGGGCGTACCACGTGACTAAAAACTCAAAAGTAAAACAAAATCCGTCGAATAGGTTTTCAGTAAATGCGATTTTAAAAATGTTGTTTTTTGCACTTTTGAAATCTGGTTCAGACCAAAAATTGTTGACAGGGCTACAGCAATGTGTAATTATCGGATTTTTACGTGGTTTACGTCATTTGAATTGTTTTTATGTGTAGTTCAAACCTTTGTAAGTTTCATGTATAAATATTAATTAGTTTTTGAGTTATATTAGTTTAAAGTTATTGATTCCTATACTTAACATATAGCAAAAAACTGTTGATAGGGCTATATCAATGTGTAATTATCGGATTTTTAGTGGTTTACGTCATTTGAATTGCTTTTATGAGTAGTTCAAACCTTTGTAAGTTTCATGAAAAAATATTAATTAGTTTTTGATTTTTATCAGTTTAAAGTTATTGATTCCTATACTTAACATAGAGCAAAAAAATAATAAATGACCCAACTCTTTTAGAAATGGTCGTATACACATGATATTAAGGTATGATATTGCAGTCGACCCAAGTAAGCTCCCTATTATAAAAAAAATAGTAACATTTAAGGATCGTTTACAGGTTCTCACAAAAGATCTTTTGATATAGGGCTAAAGAATTGTGTAATTATCCGATTTTTACGCGGTTTTCAGCAATTGCATTGTTTTTATGAGTAGTTCAAATGTTTAATATTTCGTGTAAAAATATGAATTAGTTTTTTTATGTATATCACTTTAAAGTGATTTATTCCTATACTTAAGATGAAGAAAAGAAATATTAAATGGTCTAATTCTTGTAAAAAAGAACGTATGCGCAGCATGTTAAAATATGTTACTACGAACGACCTAAGTTAGCTTCCTATTGTAAAACAGAATTGTAGAATTTACTCTTCGTTTACAGGGTAACTCAAAAGATTTTTTAATAAGACTAAATAGTTGTGTAATTAGCGAATTTTTACGTTGAAGTACTTGATTCCTCAACACAGAGGAAAAACAATAGTATAAATAGCATAATTTTTGTCAAAGTGGCTATATACACAAGATATTCAAATATGTTACTGCATCCGATTCATTTAAACTCTCTATTGTTTGTATTGTTGAACCATATACGTTTCGTTTACAGAGTCTCTTAGAAGATCTTGATTACATTACAACCGATGTATATTTACTGAGTGAGATGTGTTTTAATGATTTTATACTGTTTCAATCTCTGTAAGGTTTTATTATCTTGCTTTAAAATTTAATACGCGTTCATTTTGTGCGCCTGAAAGCTCGTCGATCTTAAGCTCTAAATCTATTAAAATATAGTATTTTCATCGATTAAAAAAAACTGTGTTTATTAATAAATGTATCAGGAATTGATTGAAAAAGCGATTAAAAAATTCCAACTTTACATTCATGCGCTGAGTAATAGAATGTAAAAATATTGCTACCCCAAGATTAGAAGTTTTGCGTTTAAATATTTACCGTTCATCGAATCTCCGGCTATGACGAACTTAAAATGCTCTAAAAACGGGCCTAGAGCACAATGAAAAGGAAATATCTTCTTAAATTCCCCATAAAAATTAAAAATGCTATATTTCGTATACAATAGGTGATCGGTAACGAACTGTTCGGTTTACGAACAAATCGATTAACGAACACTTTCGAGTGAGATTTTTATGTTCAGATAACGAACACATGTTCGGTTAACGAACACTTTCAAGAGATTGTTATGTTTGGAGAACGAACACCTCACGAAACAAAGTTATGATGAAGCAATGCCGTGTTTTATATTTGCCGAGCTATACTTATTGCTTCTATTGTCGAGTTTGGGAACATTTTAACAGTTGCATACATATGTCCTAATTAATTCATGGACTGCCGAGGATTGAGGACCTATATTTTAGTATTCCCGAATTGGAATGGACAGACTAGAAACATTAATTATGTATTTTGTGTCTTTATGTATTTTGTGTCTTTATGTATTTTGTGCATTTAGTAAATATAATCCTTTTTGGTTTAATCAAGCTCCTTTTTAAAATCTAATTTAAAGCTTTATGATTTATCAGATCAAAAATTTTAATAAAATTTTACATTTTTTTAAACGGTTCATTATGTAAACGCATTAGTCTTTGTGGTATATTTACAAAATCACACAAAATTTTGGAATACATGTCATCCTACGAACATTTTCTATTTTGAAATCACTTTAATAGTTTTTATACTTTTGTAAACGATGCGAATCTTATATTTTTCCGATTCTCGAAGCGTTGAGTTAAAAACTTAACAAATAAAAAAACTTTTAAGGTGCTCAGTAATTTTCAAGAATAATATTTAATATATTAGTATAAAAATCCCTGTAAATTACAATGGTTCGTAGAAAAACAAATTTGATTATTCTCGGTAAAGTAAACTCATTGTTATAATTGACCAAAAAAAAAAGGTGCTTCTTATTTTTCCCCATTTTTCTGAAACTGCACTATTTTAATTACTTTGTAAACTACTGTAAAATTTTCTATTTTTTTGTTTTTTGAATGTATATAAACGGAAGAGTGATATTAACAAAAGAAAAAGGAAAATAAACATGTCATAAATAATCTGATGAATACAATGTAAGGAAATTAATATAAAAGTTTCCCCGTTGCTATGGTAGCGACATGTACATTGGAATAAGTCACTCAATAAATTGCATAATTCTGATGTATAATTCTGTTTATAGCATCACTATTATTCTTTTATTTTGCCCCTTTCATCTTTCTTTTATCATTTCTTTTCTGAATAAAAATGGGATCTGTGTAATTGAAATTAAACACCTTACAAAAAGGAGTGATATCTCATCAAAAACAACTCGTTGTAAATGATCCCGCCAAGCCACAAACCTAAAACGTCAGCCATAAAAAGAAGTGATATCACATAAAAAGAAACGATATAGAAGTGCATACTCCGAGTCCCATGTAAAAATCTATCACCACTCATAATGTTTCCAAAGGACTCGGAGTGAGGTACAGTATGTGAAAACTGCTTGGCGACCTGCAGGCTTTTATAATATGTGCAGTATATCAATTTTGAAAATCAAAAAAATAAATTTTTAATTTTTGTTATATCACTTTTATAAATATTTTTTATGCGAAAGAACTGACAGAACGGATTTTTCCCCAGACTTATGACATTCCGCTTACGCGAGAATTATTGCAATATATCCCAATTTAGTTAACGTTTATTATAAGGTGCATTGTTATTAATATGCGTATGATCATTATATATATATATATATATATATATATATATATATATATATTATATATATATATATATATATATATTTATATATATTACGAACTCAAAATCTTTACTTGTTTACTTTAGAAATCTTCTTCGTAAGAGTGGTGTTTCTAGTTTAAATAATGGTACATAAAATCAACAAATTAATTTTTCAAGCTCATAAATTAGAAAAGACATGCAAACACAGAAGCTTGAGCTTTTTACAATTTTATGGGAGCAAAATAATTAAATAAATAAATAAAAAAAAATAATATAGTCATATGTAATTGCAGGAAACGCGAACATTATAAAAGCCTGCAGGTCGCCAAGCAGTTTTCACATACTGTACCTCACTCAGAGTCCTTTGGAAACATTATGAGTGGTGATAGATTTTTACACGGGACTCGGAGTATGCACTTCTATATCGTTTCTTTTTATGTGATATCACTTCTTTTTATGGCTGACGTTTTAGGTTTGTGGCTTGGCGGGATCATTTACGAGTTGTTTTTGATGAGATATAATGCATCTTTTTACTTTACTTAGTTACAAAGCTATAGAGGAAAGTTCTATAATCTGGTGAACCCGATTATGACATATTGGCTTTATTAAAAGATAATTGTTTTTAAGTCTTGTAATAGAGATTGGAAACAATCTAATTATTCACATATTCGAGGAAAGTTTCGTAATTGAGTGTACAGTAAACACATATCTAATCATGAAGCCGCAACGCTACCCCCCCCCCCCCCCGAAGACCATGAGCTCCATCGAAAGTGGAAAGAAACATAAAGATGAATTTTATTAAACAAATCACGGCAAAATTCGGGAAAATTTAATTTGGAAAGTCTGGCGGAGCACAACCATTCCAGAGTTGGAAGAGCACCGAAGCTTAAATATAATCACAGTGGTGTCGCAATGATTATATAATAGGGATTAATTAATCATCCCTGAATTGACAGACCAATGTAGGCTGAGGCAGAAGATGACAATAGAAAAGGCAGTGTGGTGCCAAAGGGTCCAAAAAACTCTCAGGATACCATAAATCCCGAGGACTATAAAAACAAAGAGGGTCATATAAAGAATGAAGTGATAGTAAAGTCTAGAGTCTTCCAGGTGAAAATGTTTCGCCAGCAGAATAGGATAGCGCTTGCCCTCCACTACTTTTATTCACTTCTCATCAGCAGCGTGATTTAGCACAAAATTAAATGTTGCATACTAACATTCGTTTTGTGTGTGTCTGGTGGCAAAACATTTAATAATATATAATCAATTACTCGCTACTATTTGATACCAAACTTGGCTGTGGTAATACTAATGTCGTCAGATATTTTGATAAGATTAAACATTATGAAATTACGATAATATTTAGTAACTTTAGAAAAATCACATGACAATGACACTTATTTATGATTAGCTGTAAGTTATAATTAGCTGTTCTTTTGTCTCTAAAATCAAGGAAACGAAAAGTATCGTTTGTAACATACAGATATTTTTAGAAGAAAAACTGCATAATCGGATTCACAGACAATAGGCATATTTTAGCGAGCGTGGTTTAGTGAATAAAAACCTTTAAAAATATTCAGCCGATTGAAAGTGGACTCTTCCAAAATTGGGTCTACTACAGACGGTGTTGTAGTTTGGTGCAAAGTTTTTTTTTCATTGCTGTATACAGACATGAGTTGAGTATAATCTCTGTTTACCGTGAAAGCCTGTAGTATACGCCGGTTCTGTTCTATATTATCAAATAATTGTTATTTGAAAAGAAAGAAGCGTTATTGATTCTTTTTTAGTTCCATTTTTAACACTTTCCAACCTAGTTGAAAAGTGTTTGACTTCGGTTTGTCTGCCGTATGGTCGTCTGGCCGTGCTCTAACTCCCGTAAATATGATCGGATTGCCCTGCAATTTTTATATGTTATTGTCGTTATCTATAGAATGTTTCTTATTTCAACTGAAGTGTGTAGCACTTATAGTTTTCTTACAGGGACACTCAAAAGAATTCCGTTACATTGCGGTCTATGGGGAAAAATCATTTGCGGTTTATTTTAATGATGTTACACAATGTCAAACACATTGTAATTGATATATATCACTAAGGTGCATTACAAGAAGCTTAATATAGAATATGGTGTGCATAGCACTTATAGTTACTTTACAGGAACAGTCAAAAGAATTCCGTTACATTACGTCTATGGAGAAAAATCGTTTAATTAAATAATGTTTCACTATTTTAAACGCATTGAAATTTATATATATATATAATTAAGGTGCATTACAAGAGGCTTACTACAGAATATTGTGTGTATAGCAGTCATCGTTCATTTACAGGGACACACAAAATAATTCTCTACTATCTGTTAACAATAATTCCTGGAAGTGCGTTTTAAGTTGCTGAACGCGATTTTAAACTTAACTCACTTTTTGTCTATTATTTGGTGTGTATAAATTCTGTAGATCATATACAGCGCAGCACAAAAGTTCGCGAACGCATTTCTGTTTATTGACAGAAACTCCAGAAGGAGAATTTTAAACTGTGCTACGCGTTTCCTAACTAAACTAAAATTTAGCATCCAATTTAGTATATATACAAATCTATAGATTATATACAGGGCTGAATAAAAGTATTTGGATAATTTTCCGAATATTGTATAGGTTGGAAATTCCTGAAATTACGTTTTTAAATATGTTATGCGTTTTCCAAATTGTTTACTTAGATGTTATCTTTCAGCTTATTAAACGGTAATGATTTGTAAAATTATTTTGGAAGCGTCGGAAAGTGTTACATAATCTATGCTTGACGCATGATTTTTCGTTCATGTTTTTTTATTAAATTGAAGGTCAAATGTGCTTATGTATTACTTATGTCACACCGCAAGAAAGGGAACGACATTAGTGTTGCTAGGTGTCCCGGCTTTCAAGGCTTTTAATCAGCGTGCTGGACGCCAGAAGTCCCGATTGTTCACGATGCTCACTAGAAATTGGAATTTTCACTAGAAATTGGAATTTTCACTAGAAATTTTCCGTTTTAGACAGGTTTCCGTCTGCGCAAGCAGATTTCTTTCGGCGAGACCATAAAAATTTCCAGTTATACGCTGTTTTAACAGCTTTACTGCATAAAGTTCCATTTGATGCAAACTAACGAATAGCATGATACTGAATGAAATTTAAACGAATTTGCACATCCACCAAAAGAAATCTACCTGCTTAGACGGAAACCTGTCTAAAACAAAATATTTTTCCGGTTTCTAGTTTTTTCCAAGTTTTAACTGTATTTTCCTCAGTGAATTCTGTAAAAACGGAACCTGCATATAACAAATCCCGTCTTTCCCGTAAAACATGTCTATGCGAAAAGAATACCATACAATTATAACTGCTCAATAGAAAACCTTTCCAATACGGAATTTTGTTTCTGTCATTAACTATTCCGCTTTCACAAATTTTACCGCTCTCTAAGATTATTGTGTTTATTTAATACAGTGAAATCTAAGACGAAATTTCAAGTGACCAGAAAAAGATGTCGTTTTAGACAGGTTTCCGTCTTAGCAGGTAGATTTGTACGGTATTCTTTTCATCGGTATCATGGACTTTTTGCGTTTAAGGCAGGATTCCGCTATAAACAGGTTTCATTTTCAAAGGATTTACAGTATTTTTATGTCCCGATACAGAAGTCACTGTCCCCCTTTTTTGTGACAGTGGACCTGGCAACATTAGACGAGATCCACACAGTGTAACAGAGATAGGAGGGAGCTATTTTTTTTATTAACCACTGCTCCCTGAATGCGCTGATTTTTTGGACCTTGATTTTGTGCGCTGACACAAAAACGGCGGCTGCTGTAAGCGAATTTTTTTAAGCGTTTGTACAGTGCCTTGAATTTCGACACGAGTAATTTTCTAAAGTTTTTCTGTGACTTGTTTAATCTCAGAAAAATAAGGCGGAGAAAATTTTTAGAAATTATTGGCATTCAAATTCAAGGAATCGTATACGCGCTTAAAAAAAAAAAAAAAAAAAAAAAAAATATCCACCTACGACAGCCGTCATTTTTATGTCAGCGCGTAGGCCTAAAATTCAGTGGGTGGTAAGCTAACATGTTACGACACGTCACAATCTAAAATATAAAAACAGTCAGAACAGCATTGTTTGCAAGGAGTTTAATAAAGATCGTGAAAAAAAAAATGTTTTTTCTATTCATGTAAAATTAAGAATATTTTCACTTTTTTCTTTGCATTTTAACTTCTTGAAGTAAAAAGCGTACATGAAAGTTTATAATATTTACATCAGTATATAACATTTTCTCCTGTAATATTAGCTATAAATTAATAGTGGCAAAAAATGCAACGTGACAACAAGGGGAGGGGGGAGGGGTATCATTCGATCGAGTTCGCGACAACCTGCGAAATAGCGGGAGGTAAACGTAAAAGACTCATAAAACCATCTATGCACAAAACTTACATCCCTTAATTAATGGATGACCCTTTAGTAACTTTTTACAACTTACAATGAAGAAAGTTTCTGACATGGATAACGGATTTCCTCTGTCAAACAATCGTTGATTGACAGAAGAAATCAGTTATCGTGTACGAGATGTAATGGCTGTTTTAATAATCATTCAACAAATTTCATAATGTTCACACAGTATTCCTCAATTTTTAACTTATTATGTAGTATAACTGCATAGTAACTGTATAGTAAAAATATTTATGAAAGCATTGTTAAAGTTTTTTAAACAGATAATATCTGCAGTAGAAACTCTCCACTTTTGCCCGAATGCCATGCTCGGGCAAGAAGAGTTTGCTTGCTTCGTTACTAAAACCTTTTGGTTAGTGCTTAAAAAGTAGTGTTTCGTCTTTATTTTTAGTTTGTGTAAAAAAAAAAAAAACGACTGTTAAGGCGTCAAGTTCTTCATTACCTTTTATAAGCCTATTTCTGTTGTTCAAGTAATGATAAGCTAATGGGGATAAAGAGATACATATTCTCTTTTTCTTTTCTAACCTAGAAACATTAGCTTTAATCCAATCTATGTCATGCATTGTTAAAGATATCCACGCATTTGTTATTCTTCTCTTTTCCTTCTCTTTTCTTATTGATTCTTTGTTAGTCAAATTTAATTAACAACAACAAAAAAAAAATTGTGTATTATAAAAATTACTTTATTAGTTAGTATAAATTCTTGAGAATATATAAGCATAATTGAAACTATCTTTTACTTGTTTTACAAAAATAATTGTATATTACTGAATAATATGTAAGGCGGAGTCCTTCTAAAAATAGATATAAAGTTTTTCACAAAAAATTTTAAAAACAATTCCATTCCATCTTATTTCAATCCTCTAACAATATTCGAATTCTAATTTTAAAAAAGTAGTAAAAAATTGTTTTTCTGCTTCACTATTTTATTAATGCACCCCTCATGAGATATAGATTTTGTAGCACTAAACTATACAGACATTTGAACCATTTGACAATCAGAATTTTCCAAACAAGCCGCTTAATTCAGCCTTTACAGGATTTTTTAGGTGCGTTCGTAATTATATAAATACGTAGCACCTATAGTCGTCGCTTGGTCCGTCCGTCTGTCCGTCCGTCTGTCTGTCTGTCTGTCTGTCTGTCCGTATGTCTGTCCGTTCGTCTGTCTGTCTGTCCGCATATAACAACGCAAAAACTACCCAACCAAATGGTTTGCAATTTAAAATATATTATCTTTGCAGAATTTTGTCGAGACATTTCAAATTTTATTAAAATCGAATCAAAACTTTAGGAGATATTAATAAAAATATTTATTAAGAAATTTGAATTTTTTTTTTTTAAATCTGTGCTTTTTTGTTATAGGAGCTTCCGAGGTTTAATCGTCAAGCGACCGAGATACTTATTTTATGACAGAAATTAATCTGCAGACGATATAATTCATTTCACAGAATTAAAAATCATCAAGATCTGAATATTTATATAACTAGCTGATACATATATATCTGAATATTTATATAACTAGTTAAGATATTTGTATGAAGAGTGTCATAAAATATATACTTAACTAGCTGTTTAACCCGTTCTACGCACGGGATATCATGAATTTAATTCTAAAACGTGCGTACGAACGCACCTCGTTTGTAACGTTTGACGTACAATTTCCAACTTGTTGAATTTGTTTCTTTCTTCAGAGATTTATAATTTTGATTTTCCTAAATTATGTATTATTTTAAACTATGTACTAAACTTTGCTTGTTATTATTTTTTCTCAATTAATTCATAAAAAAAAAACATTTTGTTTTGTGAAAATCGACGACAGGAGTGGGGGGGGGGGGGGGCGGGGGGTTACTACCGACTAGAAATTTTTGCTGACTACCAGATTTTATAAAAATTGTAAAACCTTGAGTTTGAAACATATTTGCGCTATACACTACACACCTTTCCAGAATGTATATGAAAAGGAAATACATTAATTAGAGTTCTAGGTTTTGAAATAATTTTGAAATAATTTTGAAATCTGAATGATATATATCATGAGTAGGGAAAAAAAAAGGGCGGTATGTTACATGACGAGGAATATTATTTCATTAGCATGTGCAACATAAAAATTTTAAACTCCTCGAAAAAAATGGGGGGAGGGGGAGGTCTCACATGACTATAAATATTATTTCATTAGTATAAGTAAATCATTCTTGTAATTTATTCATTAACATGACAGAGAAGTACTTAATAAAACTATTGACCGCTCCGCAAAAATATTTCTAACTCTGCCAATTAATCCTGTTGATGACTCACTAGAAAAATCTCCCAAACAGCGATGAGCAGGAAAAAAAAAAACTTTTCTAAAAAGCGAAAACTGGTCCTCAGAGGAAATGTCTATGGGTGAATCTAATATATATATTTTTTCCATTTCGTATGAACTGTGGCGCTATGAATTATTTTCTTCTTCATAGCAGGAGGCGGCGGGCACAGTTCATCTATATATTTAAAACGCTAAGCGTTTTCTTTCGACAATCCGTGAGAACAAACTACTGCATCAAATTACATCATTCTTTTTTAAATGAAAGATATTTGGACATAGATTTGTTATCGTACATTCGTTTGTTCAAAAGTTTTATTAATTAGCCGTAATTTTAAATTAAACCTTTACTTCTGCGTATGACGTCATAAAGTCGGCAATCGGATATGCGAGGCACAGAGTAACGTGAAACTCCGTGGTTACGAGGATAAAAGAGAAATAATAAATATTAAAAGCACGTGGCTTTTAGGCCGATTTTTTTTAAATTTGCAAGTATAATTTCGGTAAAAATATTTATCGCGTGCACTTTATTTTTATAAGCGAATAAAAATTAATTTTTATTGTGACGTCATGGGAATATTGTTAAAATTATTAAAAATAGTGTTGTAGATGTCTTCTTTATTTACTAATGTTCTTTTATTTACTGAATATGAGATGAACGTAGGAATATACTATTTGTGTGATACAGCATAGGGCATGAAATTTTCTTTTTTGCCATGGGGAATATGGCGGTAATGTTGAACTGATTTGCATTACACAGTTGTTTACGGATTGTTTGTTTGGAGTTTGCATCGGAAATAGTATTGTATTTCATTGGGGAAAAAAACATTTAAAATAAAATATTTGAAAGAATGCTTCATACGCACCTTCTTAAATAATAAAGAAGCTTATTTTACTGATATTGTTATAGTATTTTTTGTTCGTCAAGTTTTGACGGGTTACATCTAGTATTTATTTATTTAATTTTTTTAATTTTTGACACTAAAACTCACCTAAAAGTTTTCTACATCTCCCAAACAACGTCGAGCAGGAAAAAAAAAACTTCTTGAAAAAGCGAACGCTGATAAATAGTAATTTATTTTCCATTTTGTATGAACTGAAGCGATATGATTATTTTTTCTTCTTAATACCGGGAAGTAGCGGGCGTAATTCATAATTTAAAATAAAATCGCACTAAAAATCACCTAAAAAAATCCACTAAAATGTACTTTGTTTCACAAAATTATTTCAAATCTCCGAAACTACTTAAGTCCCCACCAGTGGCTGAGAGGTTCTGCTCTCAAAGCTGGTAGACGGGAGGTGCTGGGTTGAAACCCCTGTCGCGCTCGTCGACCTAACCGTTCGGAGTTTTCCGTGGTTTTCTGCGAACCTTGCCGTAAATATGGGTTAGGATCCCTTAGAAAGACCCCCACGGAGGGCATTCCCCCCTAGGGCCTATATCCCTTGTGTAGATAATCGACCGTCATACAATCAACTAACCGAAACTACTTAAAATTCTTATCGTCTTCCAGCAGACCTTATCGCTTTCTTATCCCCCCCCTACCCTTATCACGTCATTTCCACAACCCAGAGCCATGAAATGTGGTGGGACATCTTTGCAATACCACACCACTTCCACGACTTGCACTGTGTGTCCTCACAATGGCATTCTTACCCTCGGAAAAATATTTTTATCCGATCATTTCTTATTAAGAAACGTCTACTTCGACTAGACCAGAATATGAATAAGCCCTAATAGTCATAGTAACAAAAATGCATCATTATTCAACTTATTTATGTTAAGTTAAAAATTTTATTTATCTTTGATATATTTTTGATTGACATTGGAAAAATAAAAATCTTAAATTAAATGTACCTTTAGAAAAACGTTATTTTTTAACTGACAAAAATTTACACTGAAAGTATAGCACATAATTTTCAACCGATTATATAAGATGTTAGAAGAAAAAAAAATTGGACCGCCCTAGAAAATTATTACCCCTTCCCCGGAAATAAGGGCCTTCCCCATCTAATTTTCCCAGCTATGTTGCAAACTTTGAAATCTTGGTAGTTGCAGCCATAGACAGGGTCTGCTTAAGACTTAGAAGTTGGGAAAGCCTGACGTCATACAGGGGGTCCCCCTTTCACTCTGCCAATTATGCTTGAACAATTTGAAATTTTACCATCAAAATTTCGAGTAAGCAACACTTTCAATATTAAACTAAAACTAACTACCTATATACATGTAAAAAATATTTTATTATATACATAATTATACATAATAAATTATGTAAATGAATTTACAAATATGGAGCAGGTGCGAATAGTTGAACTTCAAAATATATTTTTTATGCTTTACAAATTGCAGTATTTGTCAGTGCTAAGAACAATGCAGGGACAACAAATATTTGAGGTAAATTTTTGCTTGGCTACAACACAATTTTGCTTCTATTTTATAAACAGAAATTTGGTATCACGTGAATGCTAATTACTTTTCCCTATATTTAAATAACCTATTCTCCATATTTTATATCATTTCTCCACTCTTTGTGAATATAAACAAAATATAACTATACAGATTAAATTTTCTGTTATTTTTAGTACGTTTGAAATTAAAATGTAAAGCGTAAGAAAAATGAAAATAAGTTGCATTTAATTAATGTTTTTATACTATTTATTATATCAACAGTAAACAAAAATGAGTATAAATGTTCCAATAATAGTCTGTTTGTAAAAAGGAAGGCACGAAAATTTAGTAGCTATAATTAAGAAAATAAAATACCTTTTTTACCCTGATTGAGTTTTTTCCCCCCTTACAATTAGTTTTGAAAAGTAAATTGGGGACCCCTTTGTATTTCAGTGGGTAAACTCGGACTTCACGGGCCTATTCGATAAACAGGCCCTGGCCATAGACCTTTAATAACTACTATTTCCTTAGTTCCCTTTTATGTCCTCTGCCTCTGAGGTTGCAGCCTCTTTCTTTACGTAAATGCTGCGCAGCTGCGCTACGGTCGGCGGCGCATGACATGTTGCATTCAATGTTACTTATCTTGTTTTGTTTACCAAAGACATTGCCGACTGAATGTGTGCTGTTTCGCATACAGACATACGCATAGTCTCTGATTATACTGATCCTGAAAGTATGTGGTATTCGCCAGTTCTTTTCTTTGTAATCAAACAAATAATTGTAATATGAAAAGTCAGAAGCTTAATGGAAGGTCAAGTGCTTTTAGTGGTCATTTATTAATTATGTTGCACCTTAAAAGGGCAGGGAGGTCTGTGACAAGGGGTAAAAAGAAGGAACTAATATGTTGTGACGTCACATTTAAAATATGAAATCAAGTCAGTAATAATTACTTTCAAAGAGTATAATAAATTTCGTTTAAAAATTATGCATTTTTATTCGGATAAAATTTGGTATATTTTCCCATTCCTTTTAAATTTTAACTTCTTGAAGTAAAAGACACAAGATCTGAACGGTTTATAATATTTATATCAGTAGGTAAAAATCGTATATATATGTTTTTTCATAATATTTGCTCTAAATTAAAAGTGGCAAAAAATGTGATGCAACAACAGAAGGGAGGGTTGCGATCATTCGACCGTCATGTAATTAATGACCCCTTAGTAAATTTTTACTACTTAGAATGGAGAAAGTTTCTGACATTCATAACTGATTTCCTCTGTCAAACAATCGATGATTAACAGAAGAAATCAGCTATCGTGTACGAGATGTAATGTCTGTTTTAATAACCATTCAACAAATTTAATAATGTTCACATAATATTCCTCAAATTTTAACTTATGTAAATTTATTGCTTTATTGGGAAAAAAATCATTGCTGTTTTTAATTTATGAAAGCATTTTTAAAGTTTTATAAACAGATAATATCTGTAATTGGATTAAGTTCTTCATTAACTGTTTTAAATCTATTTCTGTTGGTGTTCAAGTTTTTATAAGCTAATAGGGGATATTGTATATATATAAACTAATATACTAACAGGGGATATATATATATTCTCTTTATCTTTTCTGACCTAGAAACATTAGCTTTAATCCAAACTCAAATTGTCAAGCATTATTAATAATATTAACAAAATTGTTTTTCTTCGCTGTTCCTTCTCCTTTCCTATTGATTAGTCATACGTTATAACTTTTTATTTTCTTCACACCATAGATAAATGAATGCACTCTATTGCAGTCAATTTGTTTCAGGTATTATATATGATTTATAAATTTAATTATCTCTTATTTTTTTTAGTAAGTGTATGAAATATTTATATTTTTGAGTCGACAAACTATCTTGAATCCGTTTCATTGGTAGTTATTAAATCTGTTTTAACTGCCATTTTAAAGACATTGAAAATTCAGGTAAGCGTTAAAAATTATTAAAACTGGAGGATTTTTTAAACAGAAGAAATTAAGAATCATGAACAAAGCTAAAAATGGATATTGAGGATTGCTATAACTATTATTTGAACTTGAAGAAAATAAATTTTAGTTTTCATTTTGCCCAAAAGGTGACAGCACTATACGGATATTTTTTCTTGTTTCTTGTTAGGATCTCAGTGTTTACGAATAGTGAATTCAAATATTTCAAGGGCATTCCGGAATTTGTTCCCAGTTATTTGCGTTTCTGTAGTTTAAGGGGAGTTCTTTTGAACCATTTTTTAAATATCTGAAATCGTATTAGAATGAAAAAAGTCGGAAAAAGCTTATTGATAGGGAAGAAATTTTGGGAAAAGAATAAAGGGAGAAGGTGGAGACGTTGAGAGCAGGCGCCATCTAGTGTTTGAATTGAAAAGATAAATTTGTGTTGGATTTAGGCTTTTCGCGTTATTGTATGCAAAATAAATAAATAAATAAATAAAAGCGATATGGGGGCACGATTTTTATATTTTTTCTCTCAGAAGTTTCATTTCTCACACATATAGTATGGGGAGGAAACTAAGTCCGAAATCAAAACGTCGTTTTTTTTTCTTATAAAAATATTTTCGGAGCAAAATATTATGATTTTAAATATTTATTTACATTTAAAAAATGATATATTTATAAAGGTTACGAATTTAATGACATTATTATTACAATAATATTTATTACAACAAATTCTGTTCTCCATGAATAATAATTAAATTTTTCAATTTTTATATCATCATAATTATCATCATCAACCGTTTTCAATCAACTGCTGCATGTAGGTCTCCGCCACAGTTTTCCGTTACTAATATTTATATATTTTATATATTAATTTTACACATAATTTATTTTTAAATAAATTCATTTTTTATTTATTCTAAATTTATTTTCAAATATTTTTTTCAATCTGTTAATTATTAAAGTTAGTAAAATCAAGAAATGAAAACTTTTTTTTTTTTTCAACGCATATATATTTATATCATATATACACATATTACATTATATTTTCAATATGTTATCATACACTAAATTTATGAGAACTCTGAAAAAAAATAAATGACGCAAGAACCAATATAAAACTAAAAATAAATTAATGTTTTAAATTAATTCAGTTTCTAAACTGTCGATTTTCTTTTTTTATTTAAATTTTTTCCAAAGAGGATGGATTATTTTTTTAGACATTTACTGTAAAATGGATAAAATGAAAAAGACCTGTTAATAAATAATAGCAAAAATGAATCTCATTACTTGAAATACTACTCCGTTGATCGTTATTTATTGTAGAACTAAATATCACAAAATAGTTACATTGCACTAAATTAAAAAAAAAAAAGATTGAAAAAGATTTTAAGCAGATGCAAGTGCTTGAAACAAAAATTCTAATAGCCCTCCAAAAGGATGCTAGTATTAAACATGGAATGCAATAATAAAATTAAAAAAATATTCAAGTAACATTAGTTTAAGATAAAAAATTTAATCAGATACATAAGGTGACTTTTTTTATTAGTTTAATATAACATTTTTCCCCGAGAGAAAATTTTCAGCTTCGGGAGGGGGGGGGGGGGGTTGCACTTTTGAATATACATAAGCTTAAAATCTCGAATGTTCCGGAGGAGTTCATTTTAAATAAGCGATCGAAACTACAAACCTCAAGTTTTCCCATATGAAAATGTTTCCCCTTTCCTGAATGTCGTTCTGCCTGTGTCCATTCATGAAAACATATTTGAATTAATTTTTTTGTTTTATTTGTTTTCAGGTGTATTCATTTTTTGAGAGACTTTCAAGGTAATTTGCTTTCTTCCTTTTCTGAACATTATACAACCTGGTTGAACAGAGAAAAACCATATTTATTGAATTGAGAAAATCAGTTTGAAGCCTAATATGTTTTGTTCTGAAAATACAGGTTTGATTTCCGAATACCCACGTTGGAAAAATACATTCTACTGGGAAGTTCCGAATTACTTTGCTTTTCAACAAACAACCAACTATCAAAAAATAGATCCTAATATCATTGATCCTCGTGTTGTTAGCAGTCCTTTGTTCTCTGCCTTCAATAATAAATGGCGTCTAGCGTTGATTCTAAATGGAGGAAACAGTTCAAATGCTCATGTCGGTTTTTTTCTGTGGAGGATGACATCTTCTGATAAAAGACCGCATATTAATGTGAAACTTTTTCTTCTGGATTGTGATGGTGAGGAGTGTAAAAGTTGCGATGGTGACGTAGACTTTAATGGATGCTTCGGAAACTGGCAGTTTCTGTATTTAAGGGAAACTTTTGAGGATAAAGATAAAATATCTCCAGCTGGAGTTTTAAAATTCGTCTGCGTAATGAAAGAGTCATCATCGATAGTTCCGGTCATCGGTTCAGATGGTTCCGAATATTCATGTAAGTATTATGTAAATATTCATTTCTAACATTTGTAAACTTTTTTTTATTGATGTTCAATGCATGGTGTGTTATAGGAAGTTGAACATTGAAAAAGTAGCTATTAAATGTTTGTCACATACATATTTTGTACACCTTACATTATTTTAAATTCGTCAAAGTCGTCGTTTAAAGTTCTAAAATTCGACTGTGTAATGGAAGAGCAAGTTCCTGTCATCCTGGACAGTTCTGATGGTTCCAAAAGTTCATATAAGTATTACGTAAACATTCATTTCTAACATTTGTAAACATTTTTTTATTGATGTTCAGTGCATGATGTGTTATAGGAAGTTGAACATTGAAAAAGTAGCTATTAAATGTTTGTCACATACATATTTTCTACACCTTACATTATTTTAAATTCGTCAAAGTCGTCGTTTAAAGTTCTAAAATTCGACTGTGTAATGGAAGAGCAAGTTCCTGTCATCCTGGACAGTTCTGATGGTTCCAAAAGTTCATATAAGTATTACGTAAACATTCATTTCTAACATTTGTAAACATTTTTTTATTGATGTTCAGTGTATGATGTGTTATAGGAAGTTGAACATTGAAAAAGTAGCTATTAAATGTTTGTCACATACATATTTTCTACACCTTACATTATTTTAAATTCGTCAAAGTCGTCGTTTAAAGTTCTAAAATTCGAGTGTGTAATGAAAGAACAAGTTCCGGTCACCCTGAATAGTTCTGATGATTCCGAAAGTTCGTATAAGTATTACGTAAACATTCATTGATGTTCAATGCATGGCGTGTTATAGGAAGTTGAACATCGAGAACATAGTTATTAATTGTTTGTCATACGCATATTTTCTACACCTTACATCATTTTAACATCATGCAATCATGCATAGTTTCCAAAATAATATTTATATAACTGTAAATCTTACAAATAAGCCAATCGTTAAATAAGCATAATTTGAAACATGAAAATTATTTAATGAAATATTTCTTGTTTTTGAGTGGTTATTATTCGGATGTATCAAAAGAATTTTCGTTTTTTGAATGCTTTTATATCAAAGCGTGTATTTGGCACTTTCTCCCCCATTTTGTTGAATATAAAATGTTATTTAAGAGGATATATGTTCCTCTATATTCTCTAATCATTCAAGGCTTCTTTGTTTCATTTTTATGTCACATAAAGAACGATACAAATGTTGAAATATTTTACATCTTAAGGAATGATTTTAAACTGGTCCTTAAAACCAATAAATATATCCGCAAAATGCATGCAATTGGAGGCCAGGACAAGAGTAGCGTCCGGGCAGTTCAAAACATCCAAACGTTTTAAGGAAGGGGACATCTATTTTGAAATCAAAACCAGAAGTGATAGGCCATCAGTTGGAAATTTTGACCAGTTGAAGAAGAAATTAGAGGAGAATTGAGGGGGTCGGGGCAAGAAAGTGCCAAGCCACATTTTGGGTGAAATAAATCTAACACTGTAATCTGTTGCTTAATATTGTAAATTATAATATCCTACATATAATTTGTTTCAAATGTCACTTGGTAGCAGCATATGTCCCAGGTTTCGTTTTTGCCCCAGACTTTTATGCCCTCAATGAAGATAGCTAATTTACAAAGAACGTAATAGTAATATCATTAACGTAATGCCATATTATCTCAAATGTTACTAAGACATTGGCGAAAAAACTTTGTTATATATCTTGATTTGGGTATTTGATAAAATTTTCAAATTGTAATACCTCAGAAGTTCAAAAATGTGGCTTAGCACTCTCTTGCCCCGACCTCCTCAATTCACTCACTGACATCAGAAAATTGACGGAGGAAATAGGATACACATAGCACGCCATGTGACAAGTTTCACAGATGTTTAAACAAACTTGCAGAGAGTAAGTGGGTGGTTTTCCCTCTAATTTATTCTTCAACTGGTCAAAATTCTCAACTGATGGCCTATTACTTCTGGGTTTGATTTAAAGTCGGAGGACCGCTTCCTTAAAACGTTTGGATGTTTTGAACTGCCCGGACCTGTTGTAAAAATGTTGAGATTTTTTACATCTTAAGACATTAATTTAAACTAGGCCTTAAAACTAATAAAGCTGTCCGCAAAATATGTGCAGTTGGAGGCCAGAACAAGAGTAGTGTTCGGACACTTCAAAACAAATCCAAACGTTTTAAGGAAGCGGACCCCCGACTTTAAATCAAGCCCAGAAGTGATAGGTCATCAGTTGAGAATTTTGACCAGTTAAAGAAGGAATTAAAGGGAAAACCACCCACTGACTCTCTGCAAGTTTGTTTAAACTTCTGTGAAACTTGTTATATGGCGTGCTATGTGTGTTCTATTTCCTCCGTCAATTTTCTGATGTCAGTGGGTGCATTCTCCTCTAATTTCCTCTTCAACTGGTCAAAATTTCCAACTGATGACCTATCACTTCTGATAGACCAAGAAAGATTCTGATTTCAAGAAAGAGGTCCCCTTCCTTAAAACGTTTGCATGTTTTAAACTGTCCTGACGCTACTCTTGTCCTAGCCTCCAACTGCACAAATTTTGCGGACAGCTTTATTAGTTTTGAGGCTTAGTTTAAAGTAATGCTTTAAGATGTAAAAAATCTCAATATTTCTATCACTCTTTATGTGACCCTAAAATCAAAAAAAGAACTCTGTATGATTATACAATATAGAGAGACATATATCCGCTTAAATAACATTTTATGTTCCACAGTAGGTGTGCGAAAAAGTGCCAACTACATGCTTTGATATAAAAACATTCAAAACACGAAAATTCTTTTGATATACCCTAATATTTAACTCTGATTCGATTTGAATTGAAAAAAACAGGCTAAGGGTAGCAACAGGGGTGTCTCATCGGGAAAGGATAAAAAACATGAAATAATGTGAAATAAAAAACGTAAAAAAGTAAAACTGATTTGAAATAAAACTAAAATAAAATATTTCTAACATAAATAGGATGACTGCATGGAACACTTTATCATTATAGAACTTAAACATGAAGCATAACAGAACTGTGTATATTACTTTTTTCGTAGATGGAGGCTAGTTTCGTTAGCCGATGCCATTGCTGTTTCAAAGGGAACACATTCGGGAGGCGGGGAAAAACAAAAAACATTGGTGCATTAATCAGGCTCGGAGGCTAGAAGCTGGCTAGCTTCCGGTAGATGGAAAAGAGACGTAGGGAACGATACGATTCAACCGAAATCACAGTCCCGGACGCTTTAAACTTTAAAGGAACTCAACTACGAGAAAATTGTGGGGCTCACAGATAAAAGAAAAAACTTTTAGCGTCATTTAGAGCCCTATAAGTATAGGTCACGAAAGTAAAATTTTGTGAGCATAACATTTTATAAAGTAGCACAAGGAGAAGTCTTTCAATTTCGTTGGGTCCCTTGTAAGCGCTAGGGCCAGGGGCATTTCCGATCACCTTCTCCGAGAACTCCTACACATATACGTTTGTTTTCATTTCTTAGGGCAATATTTGTACAAAAAAAAAAATGCCAGATTAAATAACTCGGTCTCCAGATAAAATTGGACTTGGTTTCCAGTTCGGAGGCTAGAAGCTGCCTAGCTTCCGGTATATGGAAAAGAAACGATAGGGAACAATTCCACTGAAATCACAGTCCCGGCTACTTTTCTCTTTAAACTTTAAAGGAACCCAACTACAAGAAAATTGTGAGGCTCACAGATACAAGAAAAAACTTTTAGCATTATTTAGAGCCCTGTAACTATAGGTCCCGAAAGTAAAATTTTGTGAGCATGACATTTTATAAAGTAGCACAAGGAGAAGTCTTTCAATTTCGTTGGGTCCCTTGTAAGCGCTAGGGCCAGGGGCATTTCCGATCACCTTCTCCGAGAACTCCTACACATATACGTTTGTTTTCATTTCTTAGGGCAATATTTGTACAAAAAAAAAAATGCCAGATTAAATAACTCTGTCTCCAGATAAAATTGGACTTGGTTTCCAGACGTTAATAAGGTTCGGAGGCTAGAAGCTGCCTAGCTTCCGGTATATGGAAAAGAAACGATAGGGAACAATTCCACTGAAATCACAGTCCCGGCTAGTTTTCTCTTTAAACTTTAAAGGAACCCAACTACAAGAAAATTGTGAGGCTCACAGATACAAGAAAAAACTTTTAGCATTATTTAGAGCCCTGTAACTATAGGTCCCGAAAGTAAAATTTTGTGAGCATGACATTTTATAAAATAGCACAAGGATAAGTCTATCAGTCTCGTTGGGCCACCTTTAAGTGCTAGGTCCAGGTGCATTTCCGATCGCCTTCTCCGAGAACTCCTACACATATATGTTTGTGCTCATTTCTCAGGGCAATATTTGTACAAAAAAAATGCCAGATTAAATAACTTTGTCTCCAGATAAAATTGGACTTGGTCTCCAGACGTTAATCAGGCTCGGAGGCTAGAAGCTGCCGAGCTTCCGGTATATGGCAAAGAGACGATAGGGAACAATTCAACTGAAATCACAGTCTGAATCACACTGAAATCACAATTAAATTTTAAAGGAACCCAACTACAAGAAAATTGTGGGGCTCACAGATAGAAAAAAAAACCTTTTAGCATTATTATGTATAACACGACATTTTTCACGTGATTGAAAGCAATAAATTACCATGCCCCTTAATAACAAAAATAGAATAACAAATAATATCTAGTAACAGAACACCTTCTGCTAGAAATATCTATATATTTAAAGCTCTAAGCGTTTTGTTTCGACAATCCGTGAGAACAAACTACTACATCAAATTACATCATTCTTTTTTTAAATGAAAGATATTTGGTCACAGATTTGTTATCGTACATTCGTTTGTTCGAAAATTTAATTAATTAGCCGTAATCTTAAATTAAAATTTTACTTCTGCTTATGACGTCATAAAGTCGGCAATCGGATTAACGCCCACTGTTGCGACGTACAGAGTTTATTTTCTGAACTCAATGATTGCGAGCATAAAAAATAAATATTAAATATTAAAAGCACGTGACTTTTAGGCCGAATTTTTTAATTTGTAAGTTAAAATATTGTTAAAATGTTTATGTATTTCGGTAAAAATATTTATCCGTGTGTTTTATAAGCAAATAAAAATTCATATTTACTGTGACGTCACGGAAATATTGTCCATTGGGTTCATTTTATCATTAAGCATTATAACTTTGTTGATGCCATTTTTTTCATTACAATTAAATGCAAAATATATTTTTATTTGTATGCATGGTGCTTAAGCATAAATGTACGTGTGAAAAGTTTGTACCGGTGAAAATGACGTTATGCTTAGCTTGAAATGCATTTTAACATTGATAAAACTAAAAAGAAAAATTTATATGATTGTGTCAACATGGCGTAATATTAACTGATATTTCAATTTTTAATTTTAAAGATTAGAACTGGAGCTTTTATTTGTTGCTTCATCTTGATTGCATACCTTGATTACATGTTACCAATAACTTTTTTTAAATTATAGGATTAAGTTATAGGAATTATAGGATTTAAATTATTAAGATTTCCTCTTTTAATAAAAAAATTCACAAAAGTAAAGAATTTCAGGAAAAAAAGAAACTTGAAATAATGATTGTATTTTTAGCTAGAATAAACAATGTAAGGCTAATATTTTATAGGAATTATTTTGGTAGGTTTGTTATAAGTTCATTTAACAGTTCCTTATTAGCGGCAAAGTCTTATTTCTTTCACTGTGAATTTTTCTTTCGATGTCAAAAAATGGTAGTCTACTTTTGGACGCCAACCAAAACACAGTGGCAATATTTAGAAATGTATAACGGTTGTGACAAAAAACGGCACTATCGCTTTAGCTTTCATCGCGCTTACATCACTTCTAAATACTAAAAATTTAATTTTTTTACTACATTTTACAATTTCAATTCTTACATCCTCAATTAGAAAAAAAAAAAAAGCTTTCGATTGAAATTTATTTGAAATCTGCCGCTTAATTTAACGACTTTTTAAAAAAATTTCAAGCATGAAATATTTTTCAATTCTATCTCAACAATGACCACCCGTTTGTTTTAATAATGTAAAATAGTCCCTTGGAAAGTTGCAACAATTGAAAATAGGTATCCCTAACCTTCATGAAAATTGAAAAAAAAAAATAATAATAATAAAAACCTGATAAATCATAAGATCAGATTATCCATAAGATAGAGTATTTTGGCGCTAATATAAAATCTGTCAAAAGAAAAAAAAACTATTTTTAGTTTATGATTAACATAAAATTGATATGTTGAATTCGTTGATGTATATGTTGAATCAGAATATGCTAGGAACTGTTATTTATTCTTTTTTTAAAGATCCATTGGATATTTAACTGTATAAGAGACCGACTGTGATGGAAAAGGAATAATCATCCTGATTATGAAAGGGATAGAAGAAACCATACAGATAAATTACAATCGAAAACATTAAAATTCTCCCTCATCTGCATATTAATTTATTATTTTTAACAAAAATTCTTCATTTTTACATAAAAATTGATTAGCTTAAAACAATGGATGCGTTTTAGAAGATATATATTTGAAACGAACAATGATTAAAGAGGACATTTTAAAACTTTTAATTTAAACATTTTAAAACTTTTTTTAACGTCGAATTTCAACGGTGCCTTTGGGCAGATGCAATACATATGCGCATAGTAGCTCATTCGATTGCATTATCACAGGGGGAGGTGGTGCTTATACTATGTTCTTTTATTTACTGAATATGAGATGAAAGTAGGAAATTTGTATGATACTTTATGATAGGACTATTTGTATGATACTTTATAGGTCCATGACACACACCCCTCCTTTTTTTTTGTTTTCCTGTCGTGGGGAATATGGTGGTAATGTCAAACTGATTTGCATTACAATTTTTTAAAAATAAAATATTTAAAAGACTGTTTCATACGAAGCCCTACTTAAATAATAAAGAAGCTTATTTTACTGATATTGTTATAGTATTTTTTTCCGTCACGTTTTGACGGGTTCCATCTAGTTTATTTTTATTTTACTTTCAGACGAAGAAGACGATAAAACTGGTGAAAATGCTACCTCTGAAGATGTAGTAGAAGGTGAATTAACCGAAACTAAAGGTAGTTTTTTTTTTTAAAAATAATTAATGTAAACCATATTCATCTTTTCAAAGTTAAAAAGAATATGATACATGTTTCAGAGTTAAAATTTTTTCAATATACATTTACTTTTTTTTTAATGATATTGCCAAGTAAGAATCTTTATTGTCGATAAAAAGGATAATGGTTTAATGGTTATATCTTTATTTTAATGAATACTAGTTGACTCACCCGGCACTGCCCGGACCCGTGATAAAACCTTAAATGAACTCCAAATAAAAAATACTGATATTTAGTGATAAAAGTGCTCATAAGAAAACATTAAAAAATAGCTTTTGTTTTCCAGACTCTTTTGAAATTTTCAACGGTTATAAATATAAAGATTTTACAGCCCATGTAAAAATTACGTCAGAAATATTGTTATCTGGCTGTAAAATAAGGGTTTTATCCCCCAGAAAACGACCCTTTTTAATATGCTATAGAAGGGGAGAACACCCCCCTCCCATTTCCTTTTCCTGCCTTCAAAAAAAAGTAAAAACACATCCCTCCCTTTCACCCCTCTCTCAAACAAAGCAGGTGAAAAAAGGGATGCTCCGTTTAGGAAGGAGAAATAAAAATAGAATGAAGAAGAATTTAGAAGCAGTATTTCCTAGGGGTAGGGTTGTGAGCAGTTAAGGCCAATAGAGTCGCTATTATTTCCCCAACCCTCTTAATTCTTCTTAATTCTATTTCTAGATTTATATTAGATAAATCTTTTAATTCCACTTCAAAATTCCTTTCTCTATATTTTTCGAATCCAAACACATATTTTGCTCATAAATGTTTAATGCGTTTTTCTTTTTTACGTTAGAGGTATATAAATTGCTATTTAAGGTAAGTGGCGTGTGGAAAATCAATTGAAAGAATAAGTAAGAAAAATAACGCATGAAGCATAGATTATGAAGCCCTTCCCAGCGCATTCAGAATATTGTAACAAAACTTCACTGTTTAAAAAGGTGAAAGATGATATCTAAGTAAACAATTTGGAAAACACATAACACATTTGAAAATCCAATTTCAGCAATTACCATCTATTGTCCAAAAAACAAAACAAAAAAAAAAAACGAACTGTTTTGTGCGGAACTTTATATAAACTACAGATTCGTATATATACCGCATAGCATGGAAAAATTTATTTCAGTTAGGAAACGATTACACAGTTGAAAATTTCCCTTCATCAAATTCCGCCAATAAGCGGAAATGTACTCACATTTTTTTTGTGCAGCCCTGTATATGATCTAATAGAATTCTTGCACACCAAGTAATATGCAAAAAATTATTTACATTATAAAAGCCATACCAACTAGTCGTTGGGGGCCACCGTAATACTTACCCATCATGTATATGTATAATGTAAAATATTAAAATAAAAATGTGTAAACTACTTATAAAATGCATTGCAATTCAAATAAAATCGTGGCTTGATGACGTCATAAAAAGGCTCGATTACTGAATTGCTTGAAAGAGGTTTTTCCTTATAACTCCGAAAATAATACTCCTATTAACTAGCGGTTTATTGCATCTGATTAAGCGTCAAATTTCCAATTAAAATATATCTTTGAAGTGAAATTTGGATGAAATACAGGGTCATGAAAAATCGAAGAGTGTGGAAAATAGGATTACAAATATCTCGGCAACTCATTATCCGATCGACTTCATGTTTTATGCAAAATTTATGTTTTTTTATTGTTTTTTATATTTACTACTTAAAATAAACAATTTCGAAAATTTTTATATACCTTTCATCAGAACGAATATTTCGAGAGTCCGAAAAAAAATGTTCCGGTTAATCGAGGTTATTGAAATGAAATAGGCTTCTTCCCATTATTACATACTAAGTACATACCAAATTGCAAGTCTCTATCTCAATTTGTTCGGGAGATAGAGCGTTTACAGACACACAGACACACACACAGACACACACACAGACAGACACACAGACGGACGGCAAATTTTTTTTTCTAAAAATATGTTTTTTGGAATCTCCAGTGTCTGAAACGTGTAAATCCGTCAAAAAAAAAATTTTCGATTTTCAAAACGATTACAAGACTTACCCTATACTACGTATGATGGGTAAGTAAAAACTAAAAATGTATTTACAGCAATTATCACTCATCGACATTACTTTAATCTAATTTTTTGTGTGTCGCTGTAAATTAATTATAAATGCTATTCACACCATATTCTGCCTCGTCAATGATGTGTATAAATTTAAATGCGTTTCAAATAGTGTAACAACATTCAAAAATATGGCAGACAGTTTTTCCCCCTAGACCATTACGTAAAGGAATTATTTCGAGTATCGCTGTAAACGAACGGTAAACGCTATCCGCTCCATTTTCAATACCGGGCATGCCATGGTAAACCTCAATAACATACATAAATCACATGGCAATCCGAGCCTATTTACGAGTTTTAGTTAGAGTATGGACCGGCGACCAGTCAAACCGAATTCATAAACACCTTTCAATTGTGCTGGATAATGTTAAAAAGAAACGATCTTCTTGTCAGAAAATATTCATAGCATAGCTATGTAATTAGCATTTTTTAGGTGCGTTCGTAATTATATAAATACGTAGCACCTATTGTCGTCGCTTGGTCCGTCCGTCTGTCTGTCCGTCCGTCCGCATATAACAAAAAAACTACCCAACCGAATGGTTTGGAATTTAAGATATATTATCTTTGCAGAATTTTGTCGAGACATTTCAAATTTTTTTAAAATTCGAATCAAAACTTTAGGAGATATTAATAAAAATATTTATTAAGAAATTTGAATTTTTTTTAAAAAAATCGGTGCTTTCTTGTTATAGGAGCTTCCGAGGTTTAATCGTCAAGCGACCGAGATACTTATTTTATGACAGAAATTAATCTGCAGACGATATAGTTCATTTCGCAGAATTAAAAATCACCAAGATGTGAATATTTATATAACAAACTATATTACGAACGCACCTCATTTGTCACGTATGACGTACAATTTCCAACTTGTTTAAAAGGCAATTGGATTTCAAAGTGCCTTATTACTAACGATATTTTTGAATGATCTTCGCCTTGTCTAATTCACCTTTTTTCGTTCTCCTGCGATTAAATAAGGCGAAGTTTATTGTTGAAAAATAATTGTAGCAAAAAAGAATTAAAAATTGGCTGCCATGCAAACAGCAATATGCTCATGACTGTTCAAGAATGGGTTTGAAAAATAACACCTTGCGTAATCTATCTACTTTTACTACAGCGCCTAGAACACATAGTGTGGAAAACGGCTACACAATAGTACTAAAAAATTGAATCTGATAAATGTAGAACGATGCTAAAAAGATAACGGGTCGATCACAGCGAAATCTTCTAGCAGTGGCGTAGACAGGGTGGAGGTCCAGATGGTTTGGATACTACTAATTTTATAAATATATTGTTGCCTTATGTAATCGGAGAATTTCTGGGATATTGAAGGCGAAGAAAACTTTATAATATTACTGGTTTCCAGAGCATTTGGACCCCCCCCCCCTCTCTGCCTACGCCACTGTCTGCTAGTTCTTTTCAACGCAAACATTGTATAAGAATCGAACTGAGAAAACGTTTCAGCTGGTGGTAAATATTTTAAATAATTAAATTATGCCCTATTTTCTTTTGACTTGGATAGTGATTTTCATAAGCTCTGAAAATATGAATGATATTGATCATGGCCAAAAAACGTGATACGCATTCTTTTGTGCCTGGTTGCAGTACTCGATACAAGACAGCAAACTAGAAACTATCCCTATTTAGCATACCAAAGGACGAATCTCTGCTAGTAGAGTGGAAAAGATAAATTCCCTGATATGATAAAAAAAAAAAAAAAAAAAAAAACTAACTTCAAATTCAGTTACATCTGAACTATACACTTACAAGAAGATTTCATTAACAGAAATTATTTAGGACTTAAAATGGCCTATAGAGGCGCTGATCGCAGCCGTCGGTACAGGAAAATTGTCCCTTTTAACTAATGCTAAAGTGCCATTGAAACTATTATTACGCGTAAAAGCGTTTGAAAATGTTAAATATTCAAATTTGAATAATTTTTACCTTGTCATATAAACACAGAACACAAATATCACATGAAATCTGAAATTGTGCAAAAAAATAATGTTTATGAACAAATTAAAAATGCATGTAATGCAATGGGATTGCAAGGGATTTTCCCGAAGCGAGAAGTTATATCTTTTCTCCACCAGATGGCGTATTCAAGCGCTTGAATTCCTGAAACGGTTACTTTTGCTAGAGGTAAATCTTTTTTAAAGCAAATGTCGCTGCGATCGCCCTATTATATTGTACCGCATTCCACGCTTATCGGCTACAATTTTTTAGCACTTTTTAAAGGATTACCAGTTTGGCCTTTTTTTAAATTCCGAAATTTCGCATTTATACCAGCAATTCCCTGTAATGTTCTTTTCGTTACTTAATGGCAGATATTTTGTGACTTCTTAAAGTAAAAATTCTTGTTTCAGAATTTCCGGTTTCAATTCGAAAATTTTGAATTAAAAAACGATTAAACCGTTTTCCACACTAGTCGCTGTACTTTTACTATATATGAGTATATAAAATGCATATGAGAATTTCGTTTCGGCTGCTTATAACTTGAGCTCTGCTGAATGTACTTTGATGGAATTTGTAATGTTAGATAATTGAAGGGCCGTCTTTAATAAGAAGGCAACTGGAGTTAGCTTGATTCTCAATTTTCAGATTTATGTAATGTGTTATTCAGCATATAAGGAAATGTAAATTTTATGATCATAAGCAAAGAAAATATGCTAGAAAACTCTTCTTAATAGGATATATGCAAAGAAGTTATATTCTAAATTAAAATATTTAAAAGCTCTGTAGCTGAAAACTCCATTTCACTTGCCTTGTTATTGCAGAGGGCCCCTCAATTTTTAAGGATGATCTTAGTGTGTTGCGGTTTCTGACTCTATTTGCAGCCTGTTTGGCGCGCGGTCGAAAATGTGAGTTGAACTGAAAAGTCTTTTTTATGAAAGATTTGTTCTATTTATTCTTCCTGAGCGAGAATCGCGGTCGTAGAATGAAAATGCACAGAGGTTAATTTCATGTAAATATTTCAGTGTCTGTATTTGTGCTAATGTCCGCTTTATGTCAATTAAATGTTTCGTTTCTTCTAAGATTGATACACGTATTTTTTTTAATTAAGTTTCGTTTGGAGAAGTCCACCAGTGTAGCTGGCTAACCCTGCTAGTTTTAACAGTAAAATCAAGTTCCGTAATCAAGATTAAATTAAAGTGTATTTCACAACAGATTCAAATAAAAATATAATCCTTAAGAGATTTAATGAATTTATAAGCTTTTTATAAAGTAATACAACTTCAAAGTTTTAAATATATCATGAGAGATTTTCGGCTTTCTCATATCGCGTCAGGAACATTATAAATCATGAAGTTTTCGTTATTTAACAATATAAATAACTTTAACATCAATACTCGCGTCATAAGAAGCACATTAAAGCAGTCTACACTCACAATATATTTTTCATTAGAAATCAAGAACAGTGTGAACAGATGCGTCATATGTCATATTCATTCCACGACAAAACTTACAAGCTCGAGGCGCCAAGAGTCAGCTACGCAAAATCGCGTCAAGTGAGCTGGCATTACGCCAAAACAGTGCAATAGCATTTTTACATACTTTCTGAAATTATAAATTGTTTCACATAACTTTCAATATTACTCATAAACTTTCTTTTTTTCCCTTAGGAGTAGACAGACTTCTTGAAAACTTGAAAAATATATTCCTTGGAGAAGAGGGATCTGATGCAATTTTGAAAGTTGAAGGCCGTGATTTCAAAGTACACAAAACAATCCTAATAGCACGATCTCCAGTTTTCGCTTCGATGTTCAAGCATGATACTAAAGAAAACACTACTGGAACGGTTGATATCCCTGATTGCTCCGCAGCTGCGTTCGAGGCCTTTCTTTTGTACTTGTATACTGCAAGTACTGATGCCATGTCACAAGAAAACGTCTTCGATCTATACTACGCTGCAGATAAGTATCAAGTGAACGATTTGAAGTCGGAGTGCATTGAATACATGGCGAACAATTTGTCAGCTGAAAACTTCTGTGCTGTCATGACCTTGTCTTTGAACCACAGTGAATCAGGGTTGCAAGAAAAAGCTATGGATTTCTTTTGCGATAAATTCAAGAGGATCATCAAAACAGTTCAGTGGCAAAACTATTTAAGAGAATATCCAACTGAGGCGAATGAACTTTATATAAAAGCAGTTAATGCTTAAAATTGAACTGAACATTATAACTAGGACTTCCCTCAAAGGGATTAGTCTGAGTGATATTGTTGAGAACATAAAGTTAACAATTACGATATAAAGAAGATATCAACAAGAATCTAAGTGAATATACAGCATATGATAGACAAGAGATAGATAAAGATACAACATATGAAAAATAGCAAATTAAATGATATAATTACAAAATATCATATATAAATTCATATACTGTTATGTTTTCATATGCATTTTTTTTATAAAATTTGGCAAATCATCTCATTTTCTTAAGCGGGAATTACCCAAAACTTTAAAAAAAAACCGCCGGATCTTTAATAACGATATTTTTAAAGTCACATAATCAGATTTGCAGCCAATAGCGTATTTTAGCAAGCGTAGTTTAACGCAAATTTAATTTAATTTTTGCAACATTTTCTTTGTGACAAATATCTAAATAAAATATTAAAAAATAAAATATTAAATATTGAAATATTAAATCAAATATTTAATATTTGAATTAAAAAAATTTCCTTTGTTTATTTGTATAACTATTTATAGAAACTCGTATACTTCAAACCACATTGATAACATGCTTTGCTACAAACGTGTCTACCAGTCTAACTACTCGTATGTCTTAGCTGTGTCTCTCTCCGAACTCATCTGTCTACTGTCTCTCTACTCTTCTGTATACCCGTCTCAGTATCCGTCTGTCTTTCTATCCGACTTTTTAATCGTGTCTCTACCTGTCTCGCTTCCCGTTACACTACTCGTCTATCAACACGTCTGTCTGTCTATATACCCCTTTCTCTATCCGTCTGTCAAGTCGTCTCTGTACTCGTCTCTCTATCCACCACGCTACCCGTCTCCCTACCCATCTCACTACCCCTCTGTCAACCCTTTTTTTCACCTGCCTCGCTACCCGTTTGTCTATTCGTTTCGCTACCCGTTAGCTTATCTCTGTCGCTATCCGTCTCTCTACCCGTCTGTCTACCCGTTTGTTTACACGTCTATCTATCTCTCGGCAACTCTTCCCAATATTTAAACAATTTAGTAAACGAAAGCCGTTTATCTGTTATTAAATGCAAACAGGAGTAATTTATCTAAAAAGTGTAATCAGATGCAATTTTTTTAAATACAGACATAAACCAGCATAATAATTCACCAGTTTTATTTTCATAGTAGTTTATGTCTTTTGACAGTAAATCTCAACTTCTTCAACCCGAACTGCGTCAATCTTTTTAAAAAAGCCCGAAGGTCCGTATAACTGGAAAGGGGAATTGTCCTCAGGGCTATTAGATATATGTTATTAAGTTAAGTGAAAGTTTCGTAATCGGGTTCGCAGCCAATTTTTTATGTCAGAAAGCGTGGCTTCACGCCATTTTAAATTCATTTCTGTAACTTTCTTTTTCTTTTTTTGGTGGGCGGTTGGTGGGGGGGAGGGTTCCAAATATATACACTTAAATTCAAACTTTTGCCCCCATGTTAATATTAGTGTTGTTTGTATTATCAATTAATACTTTGTTGATCGAGCTTCATTCGAAACAAATGTAAAAGACATCTACAGGTTTTTTTTCTAGGAGAAAGTTCCGTAATCGGGCCCTAAGCTAATCGGGGAATTTAATATCATTATTGTTTCTAACTCTTATAGAGTTAAAACAATATTGTAGCTAGCATTATTACTCTTGTTTGTGACCAACCTCTTCTGTGTATCAGAATGGGGAAAAGTTCCGTATCATGTACTGGTTGGTGCCAAAGGCAGTTTTAGAATCTTACCAAATTTTTCTAGAGAGCGGAAAAACATGTTTTTTAAAATATTTACAAATATACGTTTATTAAACCATGTTTTTGAGCCATTTTAAAAAATTTAAGTACGGTGCTAAAATAAAATTTTATTGCCATTTTCGATATTTTAATAAGAAATGAAAATACATAACAAACAAATTTAACAAAACTAAGCCATTTTTGGGTACTTCTCTATTATCCCGTCGACCACTTTTCATAACAAAAAACTATCGCCAAACTGTAAGATTAAACGCCAAAAATACAGTCCCATTCACTTGATGCCAGAAGCATTATACGTATGTTATTTGTTATGCCATCAAGTGGTTTTTAATTCGACATTTGCGTGTATTTTTCATTATGTTTTACTGATTTATTAGTTATTTCATTCATTAAAATAACAATTGTGTCCTTAAATTCTTATATTTTATTTATTTTGATATTTCAATGGCAACGTTCTCCCGTTTATTTAGCGTTACAGTTTGGCGATAGTTTTTTGTTATGAAAAGTGGTCGACGGGATAATAGAGAAGTACCCATTTTTGTGATAAATAATTGTTATTGCCAGGGGGGCAAATTGTAAACAATTAATAAGCGAACTAAAAAAATTACCGGAAATAATTTGTGGGAATCTCAGGAAAGAAATATCTGATATAAATAGCATTTAAAATCTTAAAATGGAGAAGTGGTCCGTATAAAAATGCAAAACATTATACACCTGATATAAGAATTTTTTATTTTTTTTATATTTCCGAAAGCACAGATAAAAGGGTAAAAATCCCGGCACAGATGCCATATACTCACCACGTTGGCGCGATTTTTCCCCCTCCCCTTTGGCGAAAACTGTTTGTTGTGTTTGTTTACTTTTATTTTTTATTTTAATTCTATAGATTATTTTTATATGTATATCAATATTAATTTAGGCACAGATGTCATATACGCACCAGATTGACTTCGATTTTTTCCCCCGCCAATTTGGCGAAAACTTTGTTTTTGAATATTAGTTACAAATACCATACAATAATAGCACGTAATTTTTTATTTCAATATAAAAATAAAATAACGTAATAAATGAAATAGCTCCTATTATTCAAAAATGGGAAATAAAAATAAATAAATCATAGTTTGATATAAATAAATATTGATATATATAATAAAAACAATTTATATAATTAAAATAAAAAATAAAAGTTAATAAACAACAATTGAAACAAAATAACCGGGTTACCATGTGAGGCATAAAATTGCCATTTTGTTGCAATCGCGCCAATGTGGTGCGTATGTGACATACGCGCCTTTATTTATATCAAACTATTATTTATTTATTTTTATTTCCTTTTTTAAAATAATAGAAGCTGTTTCATTTATTACGTTATTTTATATTTATATTGAAATAAAAAATCACGTGTACTATTTGTCACACTATTTGTAACTAATATTCAAAAACAAAGTTTTCCCCAAGCTGGTGGAGGGAAAAATCGCGCCAAAGTGGTGCGTATATGACATCTGTGCCTTGTTTCATTTCACATAGAGGTACTGCTCTATTATCCCGTCGACCACTTTTCATAACAAAAAACTATCGCCAAACTGTTAGATTAAACGCCAAAAATGCAGTCCCATTTACTTGATATCAGAAGATATATATATTATACGTGTTTGTTACGTCATCAAGTGGTTTTTAACGCGACATTTGCGTGTATTTTTCATTATGTTTTACTGATTTATTATTTATTTCATTCATTAAAATAACAATTGTGTCCTTAAATTCTTATATTTTATTTATTTTGATATTTCAATGACAACGTTCTCCCGTTTATTTGGCGATAGTTTTTTGTTATGAAAAGTGGTCGACGGGATAATAGAGAAGTACCCACATATGTATTGGTACTTTTATGTTAACTTGGCGCAGTTGATAAATCGCCAAATATTTTTCTCATAACATCTTCATATTGCATTCATTTCATTTAAATATAAATCTTTCACTGATTTCATTTGAAATACATACATTAAAAATACACGCCTTTCACTCATTTAATTTAAAATACACGCCTTTCACTAATTCCATTTAAAATACTAAAAAGGAAACGAAAATATGAAATAATGCCACAAATCGAAACTTTTTATTTAAACATCAAAGAATTGTTCCTAACATACACACGCGAAATAAAAAAGCTGCTAATGGTGTGATTTACGCCAAATCTCTAATACTAATACTACTCTTACTAATCTCTAATACTTTTCAAACAGAAAAAATTCCAGATTAACTTTCCATTTTTATTAAATTGAAATATATTTCATTGTGCTGAATATTAGTGCTTGCATATTTTTTTGCTCCGTGTACTCCATGAACTTTTCAATTCCGATTGTCTACGAAAATTTCCCACCGGTGAAAATGACGTACGCACAAAATTTAGTGACGTATGTACTTTAATTGTGCTTTTTTATCTATTTTTTTAATATAACTTCCAAACGGTTTGACACTTATTCTTGGTAATAAATAGACGTCGTTGTCACCTTTATATGTACCTGCTGTAAAAATTTGAACGAAATCTGTTAAATATTTTTTGAGTTATGCTTGACGAAAGGTTTTAATATCCATCGTAGCTATATATGGGGCAAAGTAATACTGCGCTGTGTATGAGTCTTCGTTGCACTCAGACAACAAGAAATTTTACTTAATAAATGAAATCAAACTGACACAACATACCGAATGCTACATAATGCTATGTACCACACATAATTCTATATCATTTTTTTTGTTTATATATATAATAAAAAATGTCTCCTATTTCAACTTTTTTTTTTTACAATTGTTATACATTAACTTTTTTATTACGGGGTAACACATACATAAAATTAGGTAATTAAAATTAAATTCGTAACTTATGGAGATACTTTTAAAAGCATCATAACTCATATCTTTTACTTCGATAGGGTTATACATTAGATACATCTTAATTTTATTAAAGTTAAATACAAGTGTACTTCTGGAATAACTCTAAAACGCGTTATTTCTTTTTTAAGAATTTAAATCATGAACTTCAAAGCATACAATATATTATTAGTCAAAATATTACCTTTATCAATAGACTTAAAGCTATCTCAGATGATCAAGCAATATCCTTTTATAGAGTCTATCTATTTACTCTCTCTTCAAATGCACGAAATGCTCTTAAGAGCAACATAACTTCGATTATTCACAAAAGTCATTTTGTTGATATACTTAAAAAAAAGAACCTGCTTCTTATTTACTGCCAGAAGCTTATATAAACTTTATCTCCGATATCGGCTATTTTTATTCAAAATTATTTTTTAAAATAAAATTGCATAAAAGTTGCATTTTTAGAAAGCTCGTTCAAAAAAAATGTTTGCTTGAGAGATGGAGTTACATTCAAAAATGTAAATATAGATTCGGATATAACTTCAGTGGAAATTGAGTTAACAGTCGAATATCTCAATTCATTAAAGTAAATGAACACAATAGATTCGTTCATCGTGAGTCATAGAAATATTAAACCATGGAGGTAATCATTCGCAAAGCCAGATCTCCATGGTAAATTTTGCAGCTCTCGCTGATGTCGAAAAAAAAATCGCGTCTGTAAACGTGGTATACGTAATAAGGAAAGAAAAAGGCATGAACATTTCATTCATAACAGACGATATAAATCATTTCACTGAAATAATAACGATGACTTTTTTTTACATTGTAAAACTAGTTATAGTACGAACACACCTATATTTGGGACGTTTATCGTACGATTTCTAACTTGTTCTCCATAACTTGTTCTCCATTGTAATTAATTTTAACACCAGTTTCCACGAATACAAATAGGGTTTTTGCATCTGAATTTACCAAATTTCAAGTCATCATAGACGTGGGATGTGCAGTCCATTCAAGAGGGCTAATGCCCTATAATTTTGTTTGTTAAATCATTGTTTAACCTTTAAAGACAAGGACGTTTTGTAGTAATATAAAAACACGAGTAGCGTACTGGATGCGGAAAGGGATTTTAATTCCCAAATAATTTTTTTTAATGATATCATTGTTTAATGCAATCTCCAGTAGTAGTAATAAAAGTAATAAACGTCAAACTGTTAAAAACAAGAACAAAAAATTATGCGTCAAGCATCGATTATGAAAGACTTTTCAAAACATTCAAAACACTATAATAAAACTTCACACTATGTTATAGTGAAAGATGGTGTCTAAATAAACAATTTGTAAAACGCGTAACACGTTTGAAAACCTAATTTTAGCAATTAACATCAATAGACGGAAAAATATTCGAATTATTTTGTGCAGCCCTGTATATGATCTATAGATTTGTACATATAATACATAGGGTTTATGTAGGGGGATACATAGGGAAAATTTAGCTTAGCTTGGAAACGCATGGCATATTTGAAAATTTTCTTTCAAAAATTTCCGTCAATAAACGGAAATATACTGGAGATTCATAACAGTACAAAATACATTACTTAAAGGCGTTTAATTTTGATGTAAAGTATTTAAAACCAAGTACTTTCAAATGCAGTCGCATTCATCATCAGATTTAAAACAAGAAAACACACAATCAGAGAAAACTGTTACATTGCAACATAAACTGGAGATTCATAACAATATAAAATACATTACTTAAAAGCGTTTAAGTTTGTTGTAAAACATTTAAAACCAAGTACTTTCATATGCAATAGCATTTGTCTTCAGGATTAGAACAAGAAAACACACATTCAGAGAAAAATGTTACTTTGCAACATGAACTGGAGATTCATAACAATACAAAATACAGTACATAAAAGCATTTAATTTTGATGTAAAATATTTAAAACCAAGTACTTTTAAATGCAATCACATTCGTCATCTATTAGAACAAAAACAAAAAACACAAAATTAGAGAAAACTGTTACATTGCAACATGAACTGTACATTCATAACAAAACAAAATACATTGGTTAAAGGCATTTAATTTTTATGTAAAACATTTAAAACCAAGTACTTTTAAATGCAATCGTATTCGTCATCAGGGTTAGAACAAAAAAACTCACAATCGGAGAAAACTGTTACATTGAAATATGAACTGGAGATATATAACAATACAAAATACATTACTTAAAAGCGTTTAATTTTGATGTAAAACATTTAAAACCAAGTACTTTCAAATGCAATCGCATTCGTCGGCTATTAGAACAAGAAAACACAAAATCAAAGAAAACTGTTACATTGCAACATGAACTGGACATTCATAACAATACAAAATACATTACTTAAAAGCATTTAATTTTGATGTAAAACATTTAAAACCAAGTACTTTCAAATGCAATCGCATTCGTCATCTATTAGAACAAAAAAACACAAAATCAGAGAAAACTGTTACATTGCAACATGAACTGGACATTCATAACAATACAAAATACACTACTTAAGGGGACCGTGGACCTATATTTGATCAAAAATCGACCCAAAAATCGAAATTTATTTTTGTGTGTATTATTATTCTTCAGTTTGTATTTAACCATTTGAAAAAAACTGCATGCAGCTGCAATGATTTTTTTGCAAAGTTACAAGCATTTGAATTATATGCGCAATCAATTTTTCGGTGCTCTAGTAAACTTTATACCTGTTTTTCTCAATGAAGATTTTACACGTTTTTTAGATTTTTGAAATGCTTCATGCGTCTTAATTTTTGTTCAAAATTCTTGAAATTGATAAGGAAGAATCCTGATACTGTTTACAAAGAAACTGTGTATGCATTTTACAATTAGAATTCGTTAAGAGTTAAATTTGATTTATAACTTATTAAAATGCTAAATTTTGATGAAAATCGGAATGGAATTCAGAAAAAAATCTCTCAAAAATTAAATATTCAAGGGATTAAACAACTGATACACAGAGTTGCTTGTAATATAGTTTTAAGTGATCCAAATGACAAATCGAGGAAATATCTTAAAAATTAAGACGCATGGAGCATTTTAAAATTTGACTTATAATTTTTTTTTAATCCTAAAATTATATTAATATAAAAAAAATATTTTAAGGTATTCTATATACTTATGGTGAAATGTATATATGCAGAAAATTTCATATATCTGTGATGAAAAAAAAAAAAAATTCCAACGTCCACCGTCCCCTTAAAGGCGTTTAATTTTTATGTAAAACATTTAAAACCAAGTACTTTTAAATGCAATCGTATTCGTCATCAGGGTTAGAACAAAAAAAAAAACACAATCTGAGAAAACTGTTACATTGAAACATGAACTGGAGATATATAACAATACAAAATACATTACTTAAAAGCGTTTAATTTTGATGTAAAACATTTAAAACCAAGTACTTTCAAATGCAATCGCATTCGTCATCTATTAGAACAAGAAAACACAAAATCAAGGAAAACTGTTACATTGCAACATGAACTGGAGATTCATAACAATACAAAATACACTACTTAAAGGCGTTTAATTTTTATGTAACACATTTAAAACCAAGTACTTTCAAATGCAATCGCATTTGTCATCAGGATTAGAACAAGAAAACAGAGAAAAATGTTACTTTGCAATCTTAACTGGAGATGCTTTGTGTAACCCTGTACATGATCTGTAGAATCTATACACGCCAAATAATATTGAAAAAAACGTTAAATTAAAAAACGCGTATCACAACTGAAAACTCACGCAGTTATTATTCCTAGACAGCCACCGGTTATTTTGTGTGACCCGTGTAAATGAACCTTGAATTCTATGCACGCTGTATTTTATAGTAAGTATTTTGCACTTCACCTCAGTGATACATATCAATTTCAATATGTTTGAAATAGTGTAATATCAATAAAATACACCACAAACAATTTCTCGAAATAGACCGTAATGTAACGGAATTTTTTTAATTGTCTCTGTAAACGGTATATAAATTCTACACAGTTCATTTTCAGTACCAAGCATGCCATAGTAAACCTCAATAACGTATATCAATTTCAAGGAAATCCGAGTATATTTACGGCAATTAGAACACGGACAGACTGACAGACAAACATAATTTATAGACACTTTTTAACTATGTTGGAAAGTGTTCAAAAACTAATTTTCTACTTTAATTAGAATTAATGTAACATGACAGTTTGTCGTAACATAAAGACATGGGCTGCGTATATTTGCCACCGGCTTTTAAACTCTAAATCTCAACTTTTGATGCTAAAAAAAATAGCATCTAATGTCTAGTAATAGTATAAAAGGAATAAACATCACGCATCTAATGTCTTAGTAATAGTATAAAAATAACAAACATCAAATTAATAGAAAAAATAATTTAATTAAGAAATAAAATTAAATAAATTACACAAATACAAGGGCGGCGTATTTCGCAAACCAGCGGTGACTTATCAATAAAAATAATGAGAGAGAGCAAAAAAAAAAAAAAAAATAGCGAACTTCAAATTAAAAACCCTCTGAGCGTCGTAAGGCTTTCCTGCATTTTCTTGAAAATGCTCATAAAACTAAAGTTCATTTAAATTTTCTTTGACGGTTTGTTTCTAAAATATACTTCTTAGCTCCTTATCTTACATATGTCTTAAAATTTAAAAATATTTTTGTCTACAGCCGATTTAGTTGCTTTTGGGAAACGGAAAAATACGAACAAACCGCTCAGAGGATTTTAGACATTGATTAAAAGTTGAAGGGTATTTAAAAAGAGGGTAAATGATGTGCAGATGTTAATTACATTTAATAATTTTTAAATTCTGAAGTGTTTTTAATTGCGTTCGTAATTATATAAATACGTAGCACCTATAGTCGTCGTTTGGTCCGTCTGTCAGAATATAACGGCGCAAAAACTACCCAACCGAATGGTTTGAAACTTAATATATATAAACGTTGCAGAATTTTGCGAGTCATTTAAAATTTTATAACTATCGAATGAAAACTTAAAAAGATATTAATAAAAGTTTTCTTCATTCTATTAAATCCTATCATACGTAATCTATATAGTAAAAGAAGTGCAAGTCATGTGACTGAGGAAAACAAATATTCCTTTTTTACCATTCCTTTTTTCATATGCCAGGAGGCCATTTTTATTCAAAAGTGTTTTTTCGAATAAAATTGCATAAAAGTTTCATTTTTAGAAATATTATTAAAACAATTGTTCGTTTGACAGATGAGTTACATTCAAATATGTATAGATTCCGTGATAACGTCAGTTGAAATTAGTTTGAAAGCGGACTATGTTAATCCATTAAAGAAAATAAACAGAAGAGATTCGTTCATCGTGAGTCATAAAAATATTAAACCATGCAGGTAATCATTCGCAAAGCAAAATCTCCATGCTGAATTTTGCAGCGCTGTTTAGTGTCGAAATAAAAATTCGCATCTGTAGCGTGGCATAAGTAATAAGAAAACAAGAACGGAAAATCAAGCGTCAAGCATAGATTATGTAATACTTTCCAAAGATTTCAAAATAATTTTACAAATCATTACCGTTTAATAAACTGAAAGATAACATTTAAGTAAACAATTTGGAAAACGCATAACATATTTAAAAACGTAATTTCAGAAATTTCCAACATATACAATATTCGGAAAAATATCCGAATACTTTTATTCCGCCCTGTATATGATCTGTAGATTTGTATATATACTACATAGGATGCTAAATTTTAGTTTAGTTAGAAAACGCGTAGCACAGTTTAAAATTCTCCTTCTGGAGTTTCTGTCAATAAACAGAAATGTGTTCGCGAACTTTTGTGCTGCCCTGTATATGATCTACAGAATTTATACACACCAGTAATGGACAAAAATTGAGTTGAATTTAAAATCGCGTTCAGCAACTTAAAACGCACTTCCAGGAATTATTGTTAACAGACCGTAGAGAATTATTTTGCGTGTCCCTGTAAATGAACGATGACTGCTATACACACACTATTCTGTAGTAAGCCTCTTGTAATGCACCTTAGTGATATATATAAATTTCAATGCGTTTAAAATAGTGAAACATTATTTAATTAAACCGCAAACGATTTTTCTCCATAGACGTCATGTAACGGAATTCTTTTGACTGTCCCTGTACAGTAAGTATAAGTGCTATGCACACCCTATTCCATATTAAGCTTCTGGAATGCACCTTAGTGACATATATCAATTACAATGTGTTTGAAATAGTGTAAAATCATTAAAATAAACCGCAAATGATTTTTCCCCATAGACCGTAATGTAACGAAATTCTTTTGAGTTTCAAAAGAGAACGTCCCTAGAATCCGTGTTTTATGTGAACGATGTCCTAAAAAAAAAAAAAGCCTGGAGACGACGCAGTTGAAGAGGCTTCGACGGTGAGGTTGAGTACCGTTTGGATGTGTGCCGTGCCACAAACGAGGCACACATTAAAATCTATTAAATGGCAAAAATCTGGATTAAATTTACATTTAAGTACATATATATAACATTAACCTAATTTTATGACTGAATTAAAAAAAAATTGTTTCAAAATCCCGAAGTTCTTTTATGGACACCCTGTGTATCAATTGCATGACAATCCGAGTATATTTATGCGAGTTAGAGCACGGACAGACAGACGGACAAACCGAATTCATTAACAATTTTCAACTATGCTGGAAAGTGTTAAAAATCATCGAGACCTTAAAATACATAATTAAAGATTCACATTATGCTATAACATCGATATACTTAATCATCTAAATAATAATAATAACTAGTCGTTGGGGGCCACCGTAATACTTACCCATCATGGATATGCATAATGAAAAATATTAAAATAAAAATGTGTAAACTACTTATAAAATGCATTGCAATTCAAATAAAATCGTGGCTTGATGACGTCATAAACTTTAAGGGCTCGATTACTGAATTGCTTGAAAGAAACCTCCTTATAACTCCGAAAATAATAATCCTATTAACTAGCGGTTTATTGCATCGGATTAAGCGTCAAATTTCCAATTAAAATATATCTTTGAAGTGAAATTTGGATGAAATACAGGGTCATGAAAAATCGAAGAGTGTGGAAAATAGGATTCTAAATATCTCGGCAACTCATTATCCGATCGACTTCATGCTTTATGCAAAATTTATGTTTTTTTATTGTCTTTTATATTCATTTCTTAAAATAAATAATTTCGAAAATTTTTATTTACCTTTTATCAGAACGAATATTTCGAGAGTCCGAAAAAAGAAGTTCCGGTTAATCGAGGTTATTGAAATGAAATAGGCTTCTTCCCATTATTACATACTAAGTACATACCAAATTGCAAGTCTCTATCTCATTTTTTTCGGGAGATAGAGCGTTTACAGACACACAGACACACAGACACACAGACACACACACAGGCACACAGACACACACACAGACACACAGACGGACGGCAATTTTTTTTTTCTAGAAATATGTTTTTCGGAATCTCCAGTGTCTGAAACGTGTAAATCCGTCAAAAATTTTTTTTCGATTTTCAAAACGATTACAAGACTTACCCTATACTACGTATGATGGGTAAGTAATAAACGATATTTTTGTGATGCTCCAAAACTTTTCACGCACCCTGTGGAGATTCATTAACAACCAATGTCTAGAAAGGAAAATACCTTACAAAAATGCTAGTCAGTAATTTAAACCAATTGAACATTTTCATAAATATAGTGAACTCTCACTTACTGCGGGTATTATGGAATATTAAGGTTTCTCTTTGTTAACTTGCTGCCACCAAGCGGCATTTTCATATACAACTTAAGAACTTTCCCAGAGTACATCTCAGAGCGTATTGTTCGGTGGTTGGTGACTGGGTACGTTGTGCAATAAATATTTGTTTTTAGTGTTTGGAAAATTTCAAGAGGTGAGTTTTCAAAACTTTATTTTCATTATTAAAAATAATATTTTAACATTTACATTAATGAGATGTACGCCCAAATAGTAACAGTTTATCATGTAAGGCTTGTTTTATAGTTCGTGATTCATGACGATAAAAACAGAGTATTTTTATTCCAAATTGATAAGATTGGGTTACATGGAATATGAGTATGTAATACCCTTAACTGTACGGCCGTAAAGACCTATTCTTATATTGTGATTTGTGTATGAAAATAAGTTACATAAATTCGTTTCATAAAATCGTTATATTAGGATTAGGGTAGATTAGAAAAATTATAAATTACAATGTTATTCATTTAAGTTTACGATAGCTCATTAAGATATTTCATCCTTATACTGCTTTCTGAGAAAAATTAAGAATCTAATCAGAATTCGCAGGCAAATCTTACTTTAAAAATTCCATTGAAATTCATCAAAATAATCTTTTTATATATTCTACTAAATATTCTTTTAAACAAAAGAATTTTTTTTAACAGAAATATTTAATATCTCTTTGTTATTTTCCCTTTTATTGCTATAATTTTTCATTTATTTATTTTATTTCATAATTCTACTGCAAAATTTTTCGGCATTGCAGACGATCATATTTGTTTTTATATAAAAAAATGGCATCATTAATAATGAAATTTTGTAACTGATTCTCTAATGTTCTTTTCTGAAACAATTGATTTATGTCCTAGTAAAATAACAACAAATAACGCAGGTAAGAATAAGTTATTTTTGATTCTCTTTGATTGATACCTGGTTATATATATGCAGATATATATTTATAGAATATAGATAAAAATCGGTAACTGATTCTTATAGCTTAATAGTAATAAAAACTTTTCATTTTTCACTAAAAGAATGTTCTTAAACTTTGTTATTTTATCTAACAATAACATTCTTTCCACGGCAACGTTTATTTATTTATTATTTTTAGAGTTAAATTACGAGTTATTATTTACGAGTTAAATTACGAGTTAAATTACGAGTAGCTATTATTTTCACTTGCTGAAAAAGTATTGTTACCAAAAATTATAAGTTGCCTCGAACATGGATCTTTCATTTTAATTATACTTTAAGTTTTAATTGAAAAGGTTTTATTAAATGCAACCTAATTGGAGCAATGAGTTAAAATTTTGATTACTTTTTTTTTTTCGTTTAAGATAAATTCTATTTTTCGTCATGGAAGTTTTTTATAATTATCTTTTTTTTTTAAATTATATTTTGCATACAACTTGCCACTTAAGGACGGAAAAGAACTCCTATCACAAAAATAGAACAGACACGTCGATTATGTAAAAGAACAATAAGAATATATATATATATACATAAATTTTTTTGATGCGCAGAATTTATTGGCGATTTTGCCAGTAGGCAAAATATACATGGATAATTAATGTTGGCTTAAAAAAAAATCAGAGAAAAATATTTTAAAAATATTTTATTCCATTAAAATATAACTGTTAGTGCTAAAATTGTGTGCTATTCACAACGGTTCCATAAATTTGAATACAAAATTGAATACCATCTATTTTATGGTGCGGCCAATGGTCATATATACAGAGGACATTCAATTCTCCAATCTTATATCATGTATTACGCACACCGTGATTTTTGAATAAATTTTGAAAGGAAAAACGGTGCATGAAAAAATTCGGAATTAAACTTAACATACTAGTAAATAAAATTTGCAAATAAGGCAGTTTCTTATTTCTATGTTTTGTAATTCTATTGCAGTTTTTGATAATTTTCAGATTTCATCTCGTTTTCAACTAATCAAAACATTTTTAACGGTAAGCTTCTCGTTTTATACTCGATCGTTAAATGTTTGCCAACTTAAAAACAATCTTTAAGCAAGTAAACTTACACTGGCACGAAAGGACTAAGTGGATTATTTAAGTGAATGCAACATTTAAAACAAGCATGTCGTAAAATGTGCTTCCGTTACCACTTTGAAAAAATAATTTAAAATAGATAATTAGTGAGTATATTTATGGAGTAATACTCGTTTATTGTTTTATAAATTAAGTTTTTTATAACTAAACAAATTTTTTTGTCTATTTCACATTAACTAATTGTTTACAAAGCAGAAATAATGCCCAATTTTTGTAAAATGTTTTTCCGTTACTGCATGAAACGGCCCTTATGCTTTGTTAGGAAAATCTGTTGATTCGTTAATATTAGAACCAGGTTACATTATGTAGAATTCATCGGTATTTTTTACATTTTGAAACTTTCTTGTACATTTTATTACACGTTAATGATTATGTGCTTTCATGATTTTTTTCCTGTCCCCATCATCTGTTTTAAGTTCTTACAGAAGTTGTTTCAATTGCATTTTTTAAACTTATCTAAATTACAATATATGTAGAAATAAAAGTTTTGACAAAATTTGTTTTCTTCATAATAATAGAGCACGTATTCCATTTTACTATACATTCAACCGTATAAAAAATTAAATGTCCACGATCATGTTTTGTGAATATCTTGTATAGATTTTATATGTACAGCCCGTCAAAGACAAAATGAAACACCACATACTATTTAATTACCAAATTATCAGAGAAAAAGGTGAAAAATATCATAAGGTAGGTGACACAAAGGTGGTAATAGTTAAGCTTTGAGGATTTTTTATAATTTTCTAGTTGGGTGTGTGTGACTTAATTTTTTGTTTGTAAAATTTTACACTTATCTCTAACGCATATCGAGTATATTTTTCTTTGTAAAATAAAATTTAATTACTTTTATAATACAATTTCAAAATTGTAGCTTGTGAGCCACCTTCGGTGCATAGTGTTCCAAAGGTGGCCCATGTATTGAAATCATTATTAAAATCCGAAAAAAAAAATACTCGGCAAACTGTTTTGCTTACTTTTATGATCTGATGATACTTTCTTTCTTTTGATATCTTTCGAGTTTTTCTTCTTCTTATATTATGACACGAAAAGACTTTGAAGTACTTTTTGTGCACGGTAGTTCAAAGATTTTTTTTTTTCTGGGCGTTACTGACTTCTTTTTAGTGACATTTGGTGTTAACAACAACAATAATAAATTTTTTCAGATATTTATGTAGGAATTTTGAAAATCACACTTACTACACTGATTTCCACATTTGTTTTCTAAGGTGGCCACCTTTGGAACATGCGTATGGTCGCCATTTGCACGACGTAAAATTATTAATCTGATACATTTTTTTTAGAATTGAAGTAAATGTGGTTAAAGAGAAGAAAATAAGCTTTCAGAAAACGTATCATACCTAAAAGTTTTAAGAATTTAAACACGTGTAAATTAAAATATCTTCTTACGTGGAAATTAGAACGACTACTCTTCAAAAGTGAATCGATACATAAAATGTCGGAGGATCAAGTTAATCTCTTTAAATTTATCCCAAGTGCACTGCAGATACATGATTGACAATGCAGTACTACTATTTTGTGATTAGAAATTAAATTAATTCTACTTTTGAGGGGTGAGTTACCTTAAGGACACTGGCCACCTTTGGTTCACTCACTTTATACCTTCCTTAAAAATTTTGTAAGAGTAATAAGTGTAAGGGGACTTCTCTATTTTTAAATAAGAGCGAACTTTAAAATTTGTAATGCTAAAGGGTATGTTATTGATTTTAGAAAAACCCTAAATAAATTATTTAATTATTCTGTTAAAAAATTGAGACCATTCGTTATATTTATTAATAGCCTTTAAATAATTAGTCATGTTTTCAATTACTACGTGTTCTTCAAATTGTAGTGCTGATGGTTTCTAAGTATAATTGAATGACTTGGAGGAATGAGTAGAAATTTCATATATACCTATCAGAATAAATCTATTTATGTTAAATGTTTGCGTTACAAATGTATATTTAAAAAATAATAATTCATATTTCACGCATAAAAATTATAAAAATGCCTAAAAGTCAAATATGTTGAGACATATTATTAACATAAGAAAAACGTTGAAATATAATAATTACATGAACTATGATTAACAATAATAAGAATTAATTTCATACCAGAAGCTTAAAATTTTATACCACTGTACCTATACAAATTCTAAAGTTCTCCGAATGACTTAAGTTTTGTGTCGGAAAATAAAGCGTACAGTGACTGCCAAATGCGAGATAATTCGTAACGGCATTCTTGCCCTGGATACCCGCTACGAGTAGTATTTGCCTGCTCGATTTATATTGCCAACAACGAATTTGGGGGGGGGGGGGGGTTGAAATAAAAATGTGATTTATTTCCTGTGGGAGTCAACATGATAGATCTAAATATGATGTATAATTTAGCTACTGCTGCTGAAAATGTTAAATTTTGTTTCATTTTCAATATGGAGACTTGTGCTTATTTTATTCATAAATAATTATAAAAGTAATAATTTCCAGTCGAATGATATCGTGTACATCTTTCTGCAACATATTATAAATGATTCGACAATTTGTAACCGATTCTGCGACAGATAAAAAGTATGGTGAAGAGGAGATTCTGTTTTTTCTGTCATCGACTGTGAATTAATTTTCTCATTGTTAAAACATTCTTTATAAAGGCATGTTTGATGAAATATATATGTTACTTTGTAACCAAACAAAAAAAGGGATACAATGGAAAATGCTCCTTTTTTAACATCTATAGTCTTTATTCCCTCCTAGTGATTATTTTTCAATAAATAAATATTGTATTTTAATTGTGTTATTTCCTTTCTTTATTGCTTTTAAATTTAAATTAAATTTACATATTTATTTTAAGCTCAATTTTACACGATTACTTATATTTCTTTTATAATATTAACATTTTTTTAAAATAGTTCATGAAACTAGAGTTAGACTTTTTTCTTTTATGGCTCCCAATGTATCAGAAACACAGCTATTTTTTGAGAGTACATTGATTTGATTACAACTAATTAGAAATCCCAATAACTAACCTTTTTAGATATTAAACTATTTTGCTATCTCTGTAAAACGTTTGCTTCGTATCTAAAGCTATTATTTCAATAATTATGTATGTTCCAACGTACAATACGCTCCGGTCGCATAACGCGAACTTACGATTTGAGACACTATTTTTCTATTTTTAGGCATTTTCGCCATATTAAGCGCATTCCTTTTTTTAAAAAGGAATCTTTATTAAATATGTACCGTGAAAATACAATAAAGAGAATTTAAAAGTATAATAACTAGTACAAACATAAAGAAAATATGAAAAGGTGAAGTGGGGCGTACGCTACTACCGAGCCTTTCTGCTTTAACAAAGCATTTGAAATCGTATTTTTCATTCATTCGAACAATCTTCTTCTCTTTTTCAATAATATAGAAAGCTCAATTCTTATGCTTAGTTATTATGTACGACGTATAAAGAGCACCTATAAATTTTGATAATTTTTCTTGTTTAAAAGTGTGCGATATACGCTGGAATATACGGTATATTCTTTAAATTATTGTGCATATTTTTCTGGATTAATAAAATAGATAAATACTTACACATCTGTTTCTTTTTTCTTTTATAGAAATTTCATTCACAGATGAAAACATCGATAAATTAAATAAAAAAAATAAACTTGAATATTTTGAACTTTAAATTTAACTATGGTGAACGCGGGTGATATACATATCGCTGAAAATCGAGTGTATTGGATAATACCAAAATTCTTTGATAACTTCAAGTTTTCCTTATTCATAGACAGCCCTAACTTTCACTTCAATGAAGATGAATGGAAGTTTACAGTATACCCATGTACTTTAGCAAACGAATGGCTCAGTATAAAACTATATAAGTTCAGTGAATTCAGCAGTCAGGCATCCGATATGCGAGTTGGTATCTCTGACGAATCAGGAAAAGAAATTTTGTGTGCCTATCCCAAGCAAGATGGCTATAATTTCAAAGTTGACAGACTGATCCGAAGATCAGATTTTGAGAATAAAAAAGAAGATATATTACCAAAAGGAAATCTTTATTTATTCTTCGAGTTTCGGAAAGAAGACGACGATTTAGACGAGTTAGAAAATGGAATTGAAGTTGAGGTGACAACAAAAATTGGTATGTATAAAATATTATCCTCTAATACTATAAGAATCCCATAAAAATTGTTGCATACTTGAGATGTTCAAAACTAAAGTGAATCAAGTCAAGTCCGTATCTTTCCTGAACAGAGATTGAGCTGAATTCTTTTTCTTACACACATGAATTTGTTCGATGTCGTAACAAACGAAGTTTTAGATTGAAAATGTGAGTAACAGATTGCGCAATTTTCCTAGGATTCTCAAAGAAATGCAATAGAGACCTCTATCTTTACTTCCAAATATCTATAAATAATCTTTTTATTGCCTTTATTCATTTTTGATTTTCAATGTCTCATTTATGTGGAGTTGAATATATTTATTGAAAAAAAAAATCTATGGAGAGTGATTGTAATTTAACTATTCACTTACCTCATTTATGTGGAGTTGAATATATTTAATGAAAGGACAAAACTATGCAGAGTGGTCACAATTTAAATATTCACGTATTTCATGTATTTTCTTTAAATAAACTTATTATTGCCTTGATTCATTTTTGATTTATGTGGAGCTGAATATCTTTATTGAAAGGAAAAAAAATTCTTTGGAGAGTGATCATAATTTAATTATTCACTTGCCTCATTTATGTTGAGTTGAATATATTTATTGAAAGGAAAAAATCTATGAAGAATGGTCATAATTTAACTATTCACTGCATTTTGTATTGTATATAATACATGGCAATAAATGCTACATATTTGCATTTGCCATGCATTTGCAGTCTGAGCTTTGGTACAATCTGTGCAATTAGATGTATTTTCTTAGATACATTTTCTCAATACTATAGTACACTTGATAGCACCATTATGTTTTACAAAAAAACATAGTCAGGTTTTCATGACAAGATTTAAAAGAAATGTATTAATACATACTGAAATATACAAAGTATTTTTTTCTGCTTAACGTTTTGATTTTCAATGAAATAGTAATACATCATTGTCTTCCTAAATATAAAAATGTTCCATTTCGTAAATTTGTTGTCGGTTTGAAAAAGTTTTGTTGTTGAAACTGCAAACTAACGAAATCGTGAAATTAGATAATTCTTTCTTTCTTTCTTTATATTTATTAAGTAATACATTGCTAATTATTGTACTAATAACTGATTAAATAAATTATAATATTAAATAAGTAAATAAGTTCTAATGGTTTGATTCCAAAAATGTATGGGCGAATTTTAAATCAAGATGTAAATCTACAGAACAATGCAATTTTCAGCTTCTGAATTCTGTAAACGTATAATGTACCATAGTGCCACATCCTTCGTGTTAAAAAGACGTTCTATAGGTTCTTTGGCTGTAGCGTTTAGGTTTCTATGAAGTGCTTCCAAAACATTTTTGTCATGGCAATGTGATGCTTCTGACAAAGAACTTCTGCTACCTTCATTATATTCTTTGTCTGGACCACGGTCGCGGACATATATCGTATATATTAAACGAACAAGCAATTTTCCCGATTAAGGATGATATCTTAAACGGCTGGATCGTTTTTCAGGAAACTTGCCTACCTTTACCTATACTAAATCGAGCACAAGAAAATGATTTCTCTAGGTCCCGAATTCGAGAAATTTCGTCTTGACAGGTAAAAACGAACTCAGCGCTGAAACTGCTGCTTGCTATAAATCGAAAAAATGCTCAAACGATTTTCACGAAACTTGCATCTTATACTAAAACTAAGAACGAGAAAATGTGGAAAACACAACTCCCACTGAAAATTCTGCTATAATTCGGAAACGACTGGAACGATTTTCACAAATCTTGACTCCTATACTAATTCGGGCAAGAGAAAGCTAGGTTACTAATTCGGAAAAATTCATTTTATTTGGTTAAAACGAAATCGTCACTCAAAATGATGGTATTAAACGGAAACAATTCCGATAATTTTCATGAAATAAGGGGCTGTACATATAAGCAATACTATTTAGTGCCCAGTAAGAAAGATACTCCGTGTTTTCTTTTAATCACTACACCTCTGCAGTGATAACTGACGGTAACGTTCAGATAATCGTGGATCTCATCACTCCATAGACTGTTTGCAGGTCATACAGTGTTCGCCTCTGTCTGAGCTAGGAAAAGATGGGATTTTTTTAAATTAATGTTCTACCGAAAAATATCTGATTAACTTGCAATTGGGTAATAATGTTTTTAATAAGATCTAGATTTCAGATTACCCAACTGTTGATGCAGTTTTGTTAATTCATTCGAAAAATACAGAACATTTTATTTCAAGCCATAATGATTTTTTTTTGTATTGGTTCTATTTAATATTTACTATTGGTACGTGGTAGATTTTAAAATGTTGTCATTCACTTAAAATAAAATGTGACATTTAGGTAATTAATTTAAAAGTTACATTGTACACGCTACAACTTAAATTTTCGCGATTCAGACTATAAGAATAACTCGCAACGAATCGAATGATTGAAGGTCCATTTATATTATGGCGTTAGATTATTATCTTAGGCGTTGGTGTACCAGGCGTTAAATCATAAGATCCAACCAATCAGCAGTGCGTAAATAATTAATGAAGCACGCTGATTGTTGGGTCTTATAATTTAACGCCAGGAACGTCAACGCCTAGAACGATATTGCTATAATATAAACGCACCTTTAGGCTCCAATGCATCATACTCATATGTACGAAAAACTATTAAAATACTTGATTTTGACAATACGCAATATTTAATTTGAATTTTTTTACTTATTTCGTTCTAGTGCTATTGAGAAATAAAGACATTTTGCACTTTTTAGGTGCGTTCGTAATTATATAAATACGTAGTACCTATTGTCGTCGTCTGGTCCGTCCGTCTGTCTGTCCGCATATAACAATACAAAAACTACCCAAACGAATGGTTTGAAACTTAATATTTATTATCTTTGCGGAATTTTGTCGAGTCATTTCAAATTTTATGAAAATCGAATCGAAACTTTAGATGATATTAATAAAAATATTTATTAAGAAATTTGAATTTTTTAAAAAGAAATCTGTGCTTTCTTGTTATAGGAGCTTCCGAGGTTTAATCGTCAAGCGATCGAGATACTTATTTTATTACAGAAATGACGATATAATTCATTTCACAGAATTAAAAATCATCAAGATCTGAATATTTATATAACTATCTATAGTACTAACGCACCTCATTTGTCACGTTTGACGTGCAATTTCCAACTTTTTAAATTTTTTTATTGGTTTCTTTTAGATGTCTCAACTGCAAGAATTGCAAGAAGGCTGAAACTTGTTTCACTGAATAAGGCTGATGTTCCAAAGAAAAATGATCTGAATGTCAGAGGTGCGTTTTATTGTTTACACTAGTAGATGTCAAATTGCTCGAATTAAGCCTAATTAAGTCACATCCAATGGTGAATAAGATATTACTCACAATCTTTTGTACAAAAGTATTAAAGATTAAAATTAAATTTTGCTAAAATGTAATACAGCAGACTACCGATTATTCGAAACACACGGGATTAAGATCATGGAGAATAACCAATATCGTCGGATAAACGGGAACACGTATTAACAACAATATTTTATAAGTGTAGAAACATTAAACTGTGGCTAAAATTACAATAAATGAAATAAATATCTACTATAGTGTAACAATGATAGATCAGTGGCGCACCATTTGGGCGATTGTCACCACTAAATTTTAATAATATTCTTCGCTTTAAAAAAAAAAAAAAAAAAAAAAAAAAAAACTTTAAAATTTTTGTCCTTTAATAAGACGAAGAACATTATTTAAATTTAGCGGTGTCAGTTGGTTCTCTAGTGCCCCACTGTTCCACCACTTCATAAATATAAAGAAAATAAAAAACAAAATAGAGTAAATAGTAAAACTCTTCAATTACATTTTTACTTTTTCGACAATTTAAGTAAGAAAAAGTTATATTTTAGGGTATAAAATATGAAGTAGGATGTCGATTAACCGGGTGCGTCAGGTAATCTAGTGTCATATAATCGGAAATGCATTAATGTATAAATTTAGCCTATAATTTGGTAAGAAGAACAGAAGGCGTTTTGATATTGTCATAACATAGCTCTTATTTCTTAAATTGTAAGGCCAAGTACCTCGAAATTAACCATTATTCAGAAAAGTAATATTAAAAAAAAAAAAGAACTGTGGAACCGATTTTTATTATTTCAGAAAGAAAAATATCCATTTTTTATTCCATATTTAAACTTTGAATATTCATCTTTGACCCCGTGCCATTATCCATGTTCGGATTTATGTACAGGTTCTTCCACAAGTTCGTTCACATTTCAAAAGTTCATAAAAAATAACAAATTCACGCGTTGGAGTTCAGTTTGCCCCACAAGATTTGTGTAGGTGTCGGAATTTTTGTGGCAAAATTGAACTTGTGAAATTGAAAATTTTTTTGTTGCAAAAATGCTGACCAATTTGCCCATGTCTTTTGGTGCAAACTGCACTTCGATACGACAATTTGTTAAATTTTGACAAATTTTTGAAATATGAAAGGACTATTTGAACCATTTTTTTCTTCCCCACAAAACATTCGACTTTTTTATAAGTCTTGGAACCACACAGCCCTGTGGTTAGCGCGCTGGATACAAAATGAAAAGCTTTGTCGATGTTTGCGGGTGATACCAAGCGCGGACAGAGCAGGGTGACTGTACAAGGTTTTCAGGATTATTCTTTTAAGCGAACGATAATTCGAATCACGTTCTTTTGCCATTAACGATTCCACTTTTTAACAAGTCTTATGGTAGAAAACCAAACCGGTTATGCTATTTGTTAATCCTTTTTATTAAATATTTGAAATCTGTACTTACTCATGTGTCTACTTAAACTTTCTTTACTGTCGTCAACAAAACATTCGACTCTTTTACAAAATTTGGGCCCACTCAGCCCAGTGGTTAGCGTACTGGCCACAAAATGAAAAGTTTTGGCGATGATTGCGGGTGATACCAGCGCGGACAAGGCAAGGTGACTGTACAAGGTTTTCATGATTATTCTTGTAAGCGAACAATAGTTCGGATAACTTTTTTTTTGCAATTAACGATTCTACTTTTTAACAAGTCGTATGTTAGAAATCCCACATCGGTACGGCCATTTGTTGATTTTTTTATGAATATTTGATATCTATATTTACTCACGTGTCTCTCTAAACTGTGAAACAATTCCACTCTTTTACAAGATTTGAGCCCACGCAGCCGTGTGGTATGTTGTGTATATAGGCATGTTGGCCACAAATAGAAGAGCTTGGGCCGATGTTTGAAGGTTTGATACCAGCACGATCTGTGCTGGATTACTGTGAAAGATTTTCAGGATTTTCCTTGTAAGAGAACGATAATTCGTGTCACTTTCTTTTCAAAAGTTCTTCAAAGAGTTTCAAAACCTTTTTTTATATATATTTCAAAGTCCCCCCCCCCCACCACCCCTCACCCCCAAAAAAAAAGAAAAGAAAAGAAAAGTGTTTAAATAAAGCGCAACGAAATAAAATCGTACAACCAGGCGGAAGTAGCCGCATGGTTTCAATCAAATTTAACAGAAAACATGGCAGCCATGTAGAGCATGCTATATAAATAACAAAAGCGAAAATTCAAACATAAACCATAGATTATGAAACACTTTCCAACACTAACAGAACATTAGTTAAAAATTTCCTTTTCTCTGTCAATGAAATGAGATATCCAAATATACAATGCGCATTAAATGCATAGCATTTTTTCATTTGTATGTATATAGTGCATTTAGCATGTAATGAAAGCAACTTACTAACTTTACTAATTTCTTTTGGAAGTCACAAATGCAGATTGCAAGAAAGAAGAGGACCACAAAGAAAGTCATCTCGAGACAAAAAGTATTTTTTATTGTTTAATAAATAGTTTTTTATTATTTAATAAATGGTATTTTATTGTTTCATAAATAAAATTTTATCGTTTAATGAATATATATTATTTATTTAGTTTAGAATATTAATTTAAAAATTATTCAGTTAATATTAGTAGTTGTATATTTGCTATAATTGCTCTCAAAATTTATAATATTTAATGGGAGTTAAAAAATTCTTATACAGGCCACAAATAGGGTCGAGACTATGATGCAAGCGCTGGAGGAGCCTTTCCTTAGTATTTTTAGTTATGTTATTAATATTTAACACTACGTTGTGCTGTGTACCCACTTGGCAACACTTATTATATTTCCTATTACGAAAATAACCTGCTATGACAGTAAGTGAAAATACATCTTAGCATAAGCTCTTGAACGAAAATAGGGGGAAAAAATGGCGTTATATGCATTACGATTTGTTTTAAAGAAAATGAAATGGAGAAGTGTCAAAATTCCGATCTTGATCGAAATTCTTTACTTAAAATTGTACGAAAAAAAAATCTATAAAAATTTTTTGTTAGTTAAAGTGCACTTGAGTTTTAGTATGAACATTGTTGTACATTATTTTGGGGTTTGTAAAAAATAAATTTCGGATCCTAAAACTTTTTGTTGACATTTGGTTACACTATGTAATACAGAACTTCAAATAAAAACTTATCTTTTCTATCGCTTTCTCTTGAAGCAATCATGTATTTGCTTGTTTCGTTTATGATTTTAAAATTTATACATGAGCAAAAAAAGAAAAAAAATGTTTTAGTCACCTTTCTAATTGCTCGGGTACGCTCCTTCTGTTTTCCTCATCTTATATTGAATTCATATATTTAAATTACATTGAAACTAATTAGGCCGTATGTCTCACGTAAAGTGATCCCAGATTCAGGAGCATACTCGAGATCTAATATACAAGAAAGAAACATTTAAATAAAGCAAACTGAAATTGATTAAATTGAATTTATTTTAAAAGATTAACATATTTAAATACATAAGTGTAAATCATTATGCATAGTTTAACGTACTTAACAGTAAACTCGACCGTATGTTTTAATAATATATTTACCACCGAGAATGCCTCATCGCGTAATTAATATCAGTTTAAGTAATTAAATATAATGCAGAAATTTGCTCGGAATTAAAAGCCTGCTTACCCCTTATACATCTGGTAGACATCATCATCATCTAGGGGGTCCAAAATCCAATCCCTGATATTGGCGGATGGCGGTTTCACACAACAAAAAAAAACTTATATTTTTCACATAAAAATCACGGGTTACAAATACCCTGAGGACACTACTCCAAGATCATCTTTCTGAGAACCTTTTTCTCTATCCGCAATTCCCTTTTTTGCCCCTGGTCATCTCCTTTTTCTTACTTAACTATTTAGTAATCCTTACACCCTTTTTTCTCCCCTAAATCTCGTCGTCCAATCCTTTTTTCTCATCCTGACCCCCATTTCAAGACAGCATTTTACTGGATTTTCCTATAAACATATTTCGCTTTACATTACCATAATTTTGGATACATTAAATACTTCCCCCTCTCTGGCCAAGATATCAGGTGTTAAAGCCATAACTTTGACGGTTTCTTTGATCTTATAGAAAAGCTTATTTCTAGAGGCGGCATCCCCTTTTGCATCACTATTTCATCCAGCTGCAAGTCTCTGAACGCCTTTCGTCTCTTTTATTCTCTATACCTTTTCTGGTCAATAGAACACAAAACTTACTGGACGTACTTATTCAATTTACGTGAAGTCGTGCATTCGAATTCCTTTTCTTTACAGAAAATACCCTACCTTTTAAAACCCTAAATGACCACCGTGCGCAGCAGTTGCATATCTCCCAGCGTCTTTTCATTCCTTTATTCTTATACCTTTCTTGGTCAATAGGATACACTCAGCCAGCTGTCGCCCCAAACACCTTGAGCGGAACTCGTTTGATCTTTAGTCAAATGGAACTACCATGCTATTCCTTATATTCTTGCGAGAAATAGTAAAATTTGTAACAAAAGAAATTCCTTTTTCCCATGAACCCGGGGGCAGCACAGAACTGCTAAACTTGCTGGGTATATCTCAGCAATATGCAAAAAACCCCGAAAAGAAAAAAAAAGGAAAAAAAAAGAAAAATGAGATGAGTTACGCTGAACTGTGATGAGGCATTCCCACAATGTAATACAAAACAAAGTTAACACGATATTAATAGTATAACATGAAATTTCACACAACTTATACAAATAACATAAGATAACTATACTAATCAGGAAATAATGAGAAAATTTAAAAAAAAATTATAAACAACAGGCCACAAGTGCCTACAATTAGAAATCAAAACTTCTAATAATATGTAAACTCAAAGAACATTGATAATAATGAAAGCATAAAATGAATAAATTTTCCTATCCAATTGCATATGTATATAAGGTTAGAAGATTCAAATAAAGAAGAATTATTTCCTGCTTAGCTAACAAGCATAATTTTGTTAATAAAACTTCAGTCGTTTTTAGCGTGCTTTGCAACAGCATGTTATGAGAGTAGCTAGGGTTGTTATGAGTAAGCATACAATAAATAAAGCCGAGCCAATCAGTTTCAAAAGGAAAATCGAAGAGTTCAAATCAGGTATATTCAACCAGCCCCACATATTGGATGCTGTTACAGAACTCACAGTTCGAGTATAATTAGTGTTAAGTTGTAACAATTCCACCGACGGCTCATCTAGACAGTATCTAAAGGAGTGGCATTGTATTAACGCAGCAGATTTCAGGCAAATTTTTTCGGCAGCACATTTTTCTTCAGCCTGGAATTTAACTGTGTGGGTTGTTGCATCTAAATGTAGATATACAGCTTTCGTATGGAGAGAAATTTGCTGTAATTGTACTGTCACAATACCAGGTTGGCAGGAACTGTGTTCCTTAAATGTAAGACGAGCCAAAATAGGACAATTATAGCACCCTGTCGTAGCAATGCTTTCGCCATTCAATTGTGGACATATAGTGGATGTCTGCAGTGCGATTTTATAATTTCGAAAATGCAGTTGAACACGCACGGCCGAAGACATTAATTGAGTGTATCGTAATTTTTCTTCTTCAATGTTAAAAAAATGAATATGCTTTTGTAGGGGTAAAGCGTATTCCTGGGATGCGCGAAGGCGTTCAATGCTGTCAGGTGCTGTAATACATCTTAGATTATCCTCAAAATAATCACACGTGGTGAGTTGTGGTGCAAAGATAAAATCTGTGGTGTAAGATGTATTCGCCTGTATAGCTCCTATCATATTGGGTTGAGGAATATTGCGTTCACAGGCAGGTGCTAAAAAGGCTTCCTCAGGTTTTCCAACTCGTTGGATTAGTTTTTCCGTCAAATGTAGCTGCGGTTGATCATAGGCGCCGAGTATGGAAATCTTAATTCCATTTGGCGTGTACGCTGAATCAGATATCAATAATCGCGAAATTGTGTTATTTTCAACCTGTGTTACAGAGATTTTATATTGGCATGTATGGCCTGTTAATTTTGAGACTTCGAAACTGTTCAACAGGTCCGGTTCATACCACACTCTATGAAAGTTACAACTCGGACGAGTTAAAATAAAGCAGCCGTTGCCACTGTCTCCACTGACACATGCAGAAAATCCTGGAAATTGTCGGCTTTCGGGAGTTTCTGCTTCGAAGTTTATGCCTCCCTTTCCTATAGATCGTTTACTGCAATGTGTACCACGACCACAGAATTTGTTGAAAATACACGATATCTGACTAAGTTGTTTAGTGGTAACGGGGAATGTGAAGTACAACCGTTCTTTTGTGAAAGAGCACACAATGGCATCTAATTTAATTTTTAGGGTGAACAAATGGTTTTCATGTTCGTCCGAAAACCATAAACAATTTTCGGCTGAAATAGATTGCAATGTTATTTCAGCAGTGGTGAAGATTTGGCAATTCTTCGTTCCATCATTGAGGATCTCACATGACTTTAGGTCAGACTGTATAATTGTATTTACACTGCAGTCGGCTGAAATTGTCGTGAAAATGCAAGTGCACATGAGCAGAACAAGTGGTAAGGTATAAATGTTGGCCCGTTGAATTGCATTTCGTTCGAGGGCTGCATAACAATTATGTGTGATTTCTCGAAATGTAGATCCTATAAAAGCCCCCAAAAGCAGAGAGCAACGAGCTATAATTTTCAATAGTCGACCTAATCCATACATTATCGTTAGGAATGCATATATAATGAATTTGAAACTTTTAAAAATAAGTTTTACGCACCATAACATAATGACGATGAGAATGACGATCAACACATACATAACGTATTGAACGAGAGGTGGATAGCACTTAAAATGTTTTATAACATCATAACACAGGAGGCAATGTCGTAATTGGCAGACTGTTTTGCCCATCACATGTACAAGTCCTGTGACCACTTTGCCGCTGGGATGGATGTATGTAACCTGTAAGTCGGTTTTGTAGGCGAGTAGTTCAAATGGTATATGTATAATGTTATCTAAAGGAACATTCACGACGTGTTCAAAGTCTTCGCTACGTAAAATCACTTTTCCTGCATCAGGAAGATGAAGTAAAGGGTCCTCAAATGTAAAGGACAAGTTTCTTAGCGAAAATGTAGCTTTTTCTCCTTCTAATAGATGACGGCGGAATTTATTTGAATTGGGAATGTGACGTTTATCAAAGTAGCAGGTTTCTAAAATGATGATGTCAGGATTAGAGATAATATCGTCTGGCAAAACAGCTAAAAGATCTATTTTTTCAAAAGTCATGTCGCAGAAGCAATCGCTGTTATTGGTGCAGGGGCGCAACTTGCAGAAATCAGAGGTACCCTGACAATTCTTTTCGTCACATTCGCAGAATTTTCTATCTTTCGTGAAACAATTATAGGCAGTGGATGTAGCATCAATAACATCCCGTGAGCTGCGGAGAATATATGTAGTGGGTATTGTTAGTTGATAGTCTTTCGTAATTATGAATGTTTCATTGATAATTAAACAATGACTACAGTCATGAAAATGGCATGCATTGGGCGGTATGTCTAATTTATTCCAAATGTTTTTAGGGATTTTTCCACACACAAACTCGTTAGCAAAGTGGCATTGTAGTCCAGACTTATGTCGCTGACGCGACGGAGTGGCTACTTCCAATATTATGCAGATAAGTAGAGCTGTAAATTGAAATAAACAGGCTCTTAATTTAATATTTCCGAGCAAAAGACAAACAGTTATGCAGAACAATAACAATTTTAATTGCAAATTATATTTTTAAAATAATATCTTATCTAATTTTTTTTTTTTTTTTTTTTATTATTATTATTTTTTTTTATTTATTTAATTAGTAAGAAAAGGTAAAAGTAACATTAAGGAAAATTCCTTTCATTCAAGCAATGATTCTGTGTTGTGGGAAAAGAAATTGGAATGTATAAATATGTAAAGTTTAATTCATTATAAGGAAAGTAAGAAAAAAAAACGCTTTGATCTGGAGATAACGTTAAAGGAAATGAAATTGCAGAAATTAATTCATAACTAAAATAATGTATACTTTAAGTAATGTAGTTATTAATAATACAATACATAATCCGTCAATAAATCTAACGTTCTAACAAATTTTTACCCCTGCAATTGGCCATTTTGCAAGGATAAATAACAACAAACGATTTGAAATATTCTAAGATTATGATTAGTTATTTAACGGAATTGTTTGAAATTGATTAACATGCAGTTGTATGTATGTAACTTGATATATGTTACAACTGCAATAATGAAAAACATTAAATAGGTATGGTCAATGTTTATAAATATAAACAAAAAAAAAATTTTTTTAAACAAGTAAGGTTTAACTGTATAGATTTTTATTTATTTATTTATTTATTTTTTTATTATTAATTAATTAATTTATTTATTTATTTATTACTATTATTAATATTATTATTATAAACAAATTTACTATAAGTCGCTCTTGAGCCGGTTCAAATTTATGAGAATCGATGTACTTAATTAGTATAATATAATAAAATTGAGAGTGAAGGTAGACAATCCTAGAATAAAGTAGGAAAAAAAATTACTCTATGTACACTTAATAAGTTATCAAAATTCTTTCTATATGTGATAAGACTGTTACATAACGTATAGTTTGCCTAAATAAGAAATACTTCTCTCGATAGGGTTTACTCACAATAAAACTCCGCCTTGTCTCATTACTAAATTCCAAAATTAGTAGTTAATTAGCTAATTAATACATTAGAATCTTAAAATTGAACTTGTAACATACTATAGTAAAATTCATACACACAATGTCGGTATGAAATAATATAATGTATAAGATAAGTATCATATGTTTCCTAATATTCAAATGCAATTCTCAAAACTATAATGAATTACTTAATTAAATCACTTGAATAAAATACAATAAGTCTAAAATAATACTAAAATATGTACATATGTCTGTACGAGATAACATAATGAATTTATTTTGACGTACAGTAACTAAATTCAAGACATGAATAAAAAAAATTAGTCAATTAGCTAATTTCCTCAGTAATATAAAACGTACATTTGGATTGTAAATTAATATAAATAAGTAAGTACATTGAACGTTTATACATGATAAGTACTATGCGCTAAATGAGTATTATACCTTAACTGTAAATAAAGTATAATTCCAAAATTGATAGCAAAGTGATTAATGCAGTAAATAATGAAATTTAGATTCAAACTCTAAAATGATACACTAGAATATGTACAAATGTAAGAAATATAATGCCTTAAGGAGTATCGTGGCATAGTTCATAAATAAAATAATTTTGCTAAATTATAGATAAATAACGAAAAAGTATTAAATAAAGATCCAGAATCATATGATGAATTACATGATAAATATAACTCCTCGATTATAGTTAGCTAAATAAAAAAAAATTACATTAAAATAAAACCAAATTTCAAATCACATAGTAGTGATAAACGCTCGAATATGTACATTTTAATGTTTGTCCCCTACGTTCGAATAAAATACTATCTTAACATTTCTTAACTCAGAAAAGTAAAAGGAAAATTGTAGGCCTCATTCTCTCTCTCTCTCTTTTTCTCTTTCTTAACACGTATAGTAACAAATGCTTAACAATAAGGATGGAAAGTTAGTCACTATTTCGTGATGTCTAAGGCCCATTGAAGAAAACGCTGAGGGTCATAGCGGGGCTGTATTTGTCTCAAGTCATAAGGATATGTTTGGGAAGTGTGCGTGGCATCCCTTACTGGATCGTATATAATAGTTTCATTGCTATCATCGCCTGAAGCGAGAGTGGTATCTGGTACCTGGGAAATGCTATTCATACTGTCATCATTGTTGTCTTCTGTAAGTGTTTCACCTGAGGGTGAATATGATACGATTTCTTCACCTGCGTTGTGTTGGGGTTCAGCATTAATTGTGCTTGGGGCAGGCCATAAGATTTCTATGTCTGGGGTGTCGTCAAAGATAGCATGTGTCTTTTTATTTTGTGGGGGTATTTCACAATGCTGTTTTTGCACTAAAGAATGGAATAAGTCCAGTTCTGGTTTTCTCGCAGTGAAAGGAATAAGTCTTTGTGCATGGACCTTTGTACTTCGAGCCGAAGGATTCGATGGGTCTATGATTGTAAAATCGACTTTATTGTGAGCCTTTTTTACTTCATAGGGACCAACGTTTAAACGCCGTTTAGTCGTTAATTTATTCCTGTCCGTGCTTCTATTATTTAAAAATACTAAATCACCAGGAGAAAATTTACGGTACCTAGAAAATTGATGTTGGTAATTTTCCTGTTTAGTGGTTGCCCTCAAGATATTTTCTTTAACTTTTCGATTTACGTAATTTAATTGAGATGCTTTTTTAGCTACGAAATCTGCATGTGATACATGTTCAACTGGGCGTCTTTCATTAAGTATATCTGTCGGTAAAATCGGTTCGAATCCCAATTGTATAAACGCCGGTTTTTCGTTAGTTGCGGAATGTACCGTATTGTTATATATTAAGGCGTAGTAGTCGATAAAATCGTCCCATTGTGATGTCTCTTCAGCAAAAATTGCGAGTGATTTTTTTATATTTTTGTTTATTGCCTCCGCCGATCCATTTCCAGATGGATGTTGAGGTGATGTAGTTAATTTAGTTACGCTAAATTTCTCACATAAGTACTTAAATACTTCGGATGTAAAGCACGAGGCGTTATCAGTGAGATATCTCGTGGGAATTCCATAAGTACAAATGTATTCTAAGACGCAGTCAGCGGTGTAACGTGTTGTAGTGTTCGGTACAGCATAAAGTTTAATAAATTTAGAAAAATGATCTATGAATGTTAGGATATATTGGTTTCCTTTATCAGTTTTGTGGAAAGGCCCAATGTAATCACCGCTAATGAATTCGTTAACTCTTGATGGGAGATAGTGTCGTTCTAATGGAACAGGAAATAACTTATTTGGTGACCTAAATGCGGCACACTGTTTACAAGAATTAACAAAGTGTTTTGTATCGGAATACATATGTTGCCAAAAGTATTTTTCACGTATAGCAATATACAAGAAAGAAACATTTAAATAAAGCAAACTGAAATTGATTAAATTGAATTTATTTTAAAAGATTAACATATTTAAATACATAAGTGTAAATCATTATGCATAGTTTAACGTACTTAACAGTAAACTCGACCGTATGTTTTAATAATATATTTACCACCGAGAATGCCTCATCGCGTAATTAATATCAGTTTAAGTAATTAAATATAATGCAGAAATTTGCTCGGAATTAAAAGCCTGCTTACCCCTTATACATCTGGTAGACATCATCATCATCTAGGGGGTCCAAAATCCAATTCCTGATATTGGCGGATGGCGGTTTCACACAACAAAAAAAAACTTATATTTTTCACCTAAAAATCACGGGTTACAAATACCCTGAGGACACTACTCCAAGATCATCTTTCTGAGAACCTTTTTCTCTATCCGCAATTCCCTTTTTTGCCCCTGGTCATCTCCTTTTTCTTACTTAACTATTTAGTAATCCTTACACCCTTTTTTCTCCCCTAAATCTCGTCGTCCAATCCTTTTTTCTCATCCTGACCCCCATTTCAAGACAGCATTTTACTGGATTTTCCTATAAACATATTTCGCTTTACATTACCATAATTTTGGATACATTAAATACTTCCCCCTCTCTGGCCAAGATATCAGGTGTTAAAGCCATAACTTTGACGGTTTCTTTGATCTTATAGAAAAGCTTATTTCTAGAGGCGGCATCCCCTTTTGCATCACTATTTCATCCAGCTGCAAGTCTCTGAACGCCTTTCGTCTCTTTTATTCTCTATACCTTTTCTGGTCAATAGAACACAAAACTTACTGGACGTACTTATTCAATTTACGTGAAGTCGTGCATTCGAATTCCTTTTCTTTACAGAAAATACCCTACCTTTTAAAACCCTAAATGACCACCGTGCGCAGCAGTTGCATATCTCCCAGCGTCTTTTCATTCCTTTATTCTTATACCTTTCTTGGTCAATAGGATACACTCAGCCAGCTGTCGCCCCAAACACCTTGAGCGGAACTCGTTTGATCTTTAGTCAAATGGAACTACCATGCTATTCCTTATATTCTTGCGAGAAATAGTAAAATTTGTAACAAAAGAAATTCCTTTTTCCCATGAACCCGGGGGCAGCACAGAACTGCTAAACTTGCTGGGTATATCTCAGCAATATGCAAAAAACCCCGAAAAGAAAAAAAAAGAAAAAAAAAAGAAAAATGAGATGAGTTACGCTGAACTGTGATGAGGCATTCCCACAATGTGATACAAAACAAAGTTAACACGATATTAATAGTATAACATGAAATTTCACACAACTTATACAAATAACATAAGATAACTATACTAATCAGGAAATAATGAGAAAATTTTAAAAAAAATTATAAACAACAGGCCACAAGTGCCTACAATTAGAAATCAAAACTTCTAATAATATGTAAACTCAAAGAACATTGATAATAATGAAAGCATAAAATGAATAAATTTTCCTATCCAATTGCATATGTATATAAGGTTAGAAGATTCAAATAAAGAAGAATTATTTCCTGCTTAGCTAACAAGCATAATTTTGTTAATAAAACTTCAGTCGTTTTTAGCGTGCTTTGCAACAGCATGTTATGAGAGTAGCTAGGGTTGTTATGAGTAAGCATACAATAAATAAAGCCGAGCCAATCAGTTTCAAAAGGAAAATCGAAGAGTTCAAATCAGGTATATTCAACCAGTCCCACATATTGGATGCTGTTACAGAACTCACAGTTCGAGTATAATTAGTGTTAAGTTGTAACAATTCCACCGACGGCTCATCTAGACAGTATCTAAAGGAGTGGCATTGTATTAACGCAGCAGATTTCAGGCAAATTTTTTCGGCAGCACATTTTTCTTCAGCCTGGAATTTAACTGTGTGGGTTGTTGCATCTAAATGTAGATATACAGCTTTCGTATGGAGAGAAATTTGCTGTAATTGTACTGTCACAATACCAGGTTGGCAGGAACTGTGTGCCTTAAATGTAAGACGAGCCAAAATAGGACAATTATAGCACCCTGTCGTAGCAATGCTTTCGCCATTCAATTGTGGACATATAGTGGATGTCTGCAGTGCGATTTTATAATTTCGAAAATGCAGTTGAACACGCACGGCCGAAGACATTAATTGAGTGTATCGTAATTTTTCTTCTTCAATGTTAAAAAAATGAATATGCTTTTGTAGGGGTAAAGCGTATTCCTGGGATGCGCGAAGGCGTTCAATGCTGTCAGGTGCTGTAATACATCTTAGATTATCCTCAAAATAATCACACGTGGTGAGTTGTGGTGCAAAGATAAAATCTGTGGTGTAAGATGTATTCGCCTGTATAGCTCCTATCATATTGGGTTGAGGAATATTGCGTTCACAGGCAGGTGCTAAAAAGGCTTCCTCAGGTTTTCCAACTCGTTGGATTAGTTTTTCCGTCAAATGTAGCTGCGGTTGATCATAGGCGCCGAGTATGGAAATCTTAATTCCATTTGGCGTGTACGCTGAATCAGATATCAATAATCGCGAAATTGTGTTATTTTCAACCTGTGTTACAGAGATTTTATATTGGCATGTATGGCCTGTTAATTTTGAGACTTCGAAACTGTTCAACAGGTCCGGTTCATACCACACTCTATGAAAGTTACAACTCGGACGAGTTAAAATAAAGCAGCCGTTGCCACTGTCTCCACTGACACATGCAGAAAATCCTGGAAATTGTCGGCTTTCGGGAGTTTCTGCTTCGAAGTTTATGCCTCCCTTTCCTATAGATCGTTTACTGCAATGTGTACCACGACCACAGAATTTGTTGAAAATACACGATATCTGACTAATTTGTTTAGTGGTAACGGGGAATGTGAAGTACAACCGTTCTTTTGTGAAAGAGCACACAATGGCATCTAATTTAATTTTTAGGGTGAACAAATGGTTTTCATGTTCGTCCGAAAACCATAAACAATTTTCGGCTGAAATAGATTGCAATGTTATTTCAGCAGTGGTGAAGATTTGGCAATTCTTCGTTCCATCATTGAGGATCTCACATGACTTTAGGTCAGACTGTATAATTGTATTTACACTGCAGTCGGCTGAAATTGTCGTGAAAATGCAAGTGCACATGAGCAGAACAAGTGGTAAGGTATAAATGTTGGCCCGTTGAATTGCATTTCGTTCGAGGGCTGCATAACAATTATGTGTGATTTCTCGAAATGTAGATCCTATAAAAGCCCCCAAAAGCAGAGAGCAACGAGCTATAATTTTCAATAGTCGACTTAATCCATACATTATCGTTAGGAATGCATATATAATGAATTTGAAACTTTTAAAAATAAGTTTTACACACCATAACATAATGACGATGAGAATGCCGATCAACACATACATAACGTATTGAACGAGAGGTGGATAGCACTTAAAATGTTTTATAACATCATAACACAGGAGGCAATGTCGTAATTGGCAGACTGTTTTGCCCATCACATGTACAAGTCCTGTGACCACTTTGCCGCTGGGATGGATGTATGTAACCTGTAAGTCGGTTTTGTAGGCGAGTAGTTCAAATGGTATATGTATAATGTTATCTAAAGGAACATTCACGACGTGTTCAAAGTCTTCGCTACGTAAAATCACTTTTCCTGCATCAGGAAGATGAAGTAAAGGGTCCTCAAATCTAAAGGACAAGTTTCTTAGCGAAAATGTAGCTTTTTCTCCTTCTAATAGATGACGGCGGAATTTATTTGAATTGGGAATGTGACGTTTATCAAAGTAGCAGGTTTCTAAAATGATGATGTCAGGATTAGAGATAATATCGTCTGGCAAAACAGCTAAAAGATCTATTTTTTCAAAAGTCATGTCGCAGAAGCAATCGCTGTTATTGGTGCAGGGGCGCAACTTGCAGAAATCAGAGGTACCCTGACAATTCTTTTCGTCACATTCGCAGAATTTTCTATCTTTCGTGAAACAATTATAGGCAGTGGATGTAGCATCAATAACATCCCGTGAGCTGCGGAGAATATATGTAGTGGGTATTGTTAGTTGATAGTCTTTCGTAATTATGAATGTTTCATTGATAATTAAACAATGACTACAGTCATGAAAATGGCATGCATTGGGCGGTATGTCTAATTTATTCCAAATGTTTTTAGGGATTTTTCCACACACAAACTCGTTAGCAAAGTGGCATTGTAGTCCAGACTTATGTCGCTGACGCGACGGAGTGGCTACTTCCAATATTATGCAGATAAGTAGAGCTGTAAATTGAAATAAACAGGCTCTTAATTTAATATTTCCGAGCAAAAGACAAACAGTTATGCAGAACAATAACAATTTTAATTGCAAATTATATTTTTAAAATAATATCTTATCTAATTTTTTTTTTTTTTATTATTATTATTATTTTTTTATTTATTTAATTAGTAAGAAAAGGTAAAAGTAACATTAAGGAAAATTCCTTTCATTCAAGCAATGATTCTGTGTTGTGGGAAAAGAAATTGGAATGTATAAATATGTGAACCTGTAAAGTTTAATTCATTATAAGGAAAGTAAGAAAAAAAAACGCTTTGATCTGGAGATAACGTTAAAGGAAATGAAATTGCAGAAATTAATTCATAACTAAAATAATGTATACTTTAAGTAATGTAGTTATTAATAGTACAATACATAATCCGTCAATAAATCTAACGTTCTAACAAATTTTTACCCCTGCAATTGGCCATTTTGCAAGGATAAATAACAACAAACGATTTGAAATATTCTAAGATTATGATTAGTTATTTAACGGAATTGTTTGAAATTGATTAACATGCAGTTGTATGTATGTAACTTGATATATGTTACAACTGCAATAATGAAAAACATTAAATAGGTATGGTCAATGTTTATAAATATAAACAAAAAAAATTTTTTTAAAACAAGTAAGGTTTAACTGTATAGATTTTTATTTATTTATTTATTTATTTTTTTATTATTAATTAATTAATTAATTTATTTATTTATTACTATTATTAATATTATTATTATAAACAAATTTACTATAAGTCGCTCTTGAGCCGGTTCAAATTTATGAGAATCGATGTACTTAATTAGTATAATATAATAAAATTGAGAGTGAAGGTAGACAATCCTAGAATAAAGTAGGAAAAAAAATTACTCTATGTACACTTAATAAGTTATCAAAATTCTTTCTATATGTGATAAGACTGTTACATAACGTATAGTTTGCCTAAATAAGAAATACTTCTCTCGATAGGGTTTACTCACAATAAAACTCCGCCTTGTCTCATTACTAAATTCCAAAATTAGTAGTTAATTAGCTAATTAATACATTAGAATCTTAAAATTGAACTTGTAACATACTATAGTAAAATTCATACACACAATGTCGGTATGAAATAATATAATGTATAAGATAAGTATCATATGTTTCCTAATATTCAAATGCAATTCTCAAAACTATAATGAATTACTTAATTAAATCACTTGAATAAAATACAATAAGTCTAAAATAATACTAAAATATGTACATATGTCTGTACGAGATAACATAATGAATTTATTTTGACGTACAGTAACTAAATTCAAGACATGAATAAAAAAAATTAGTCAATTAGCTAATTTCCTCAGTAATATAAAACGTACATTTGGATTGTAAATTAATATAAATAAGTAAGTACATTGAACGTTTATACATGATAAGTACTATGCGCTAAATGAGTATTATACCTTAACTGTAAATAAAGTATAATTCCAAAATTGATAGCAAAGTGATTAATGCAGTAAATAATGAAATTTAGATTCAAACTCTAAAATGATACACTAGAATATGTACAAATGTAAGAAATATAATGCCTTAAGGAGTATCGTGGCATAGTTCATAAATAAAATAATTTTGCTAAATTATAGATAAATAACGAAAAAGTATTAAATAAAGATCCAGAATCATATGATGAATTACATGATAAATATAACTCCTCGATTATAGTTAGCTAAATAAAAAAAAAATTACATTAAAATAAAACCAAATTTCAAATCACATAGTAGTGATAAACGCTCGAATATGTACATTTTAATGTTTGTCCCCTACGTTCGAATAAAATACTATCTTAACATTTCTTAACTCAGAAAAGTAAAAGGAAAATTGTAGGCCTCATTCTCTCTCTCTCTCTTTTTCTCTTTCTTAACACGTATAGTAACAAATGCTTAACAATAAGGATGGAAAGTTAGTCACTATTTCGTGATGTCTAAGGCCCATTGAAGAAAACGCTGAGGGTCATAGCGGGGCTGTATTTGTCTCAAGTCATAAGGATATGTTTGGGAAGTGTGCGTGGCATCCCTTACTGGATCGTATATAATAGTTTCATTGCTATCATCGCCTGAAGCGAGAGTGGTATCTGGTACCTGGGAAATGCTATTCATACTGTCATCATTGTTGTCTTCTGTAAGTGTTTCACCTGAGGGTGAATATGATACGATTTCTTCACCTGCGTTGTGTTGGGGTTCAGCATTAATTGTGCTTGGGGCAGGCCATAAGATTTCTATGTCTGGGGTGTCGTCAAAGATAGCATGTGTCTTTTTATTTTGTGGGGGTATTTCACAATGCTGTTTTTGCACTAAAGAATGGAATAAGTCCAGTTCTGGTTTTCTCGCAGTGAAAGGAATAAGTCTTTGTGCATGGACCTTTGTACTTCGAGCCGAAGGATTCGATGGGTCTATGATTGTAAAATCGACTTTATTGTGAGCCTTTTTTACTTCATAGGGACCAACGTTTAAACGCCGTTTAGTCGTTAATTTATTCCTGTCCGTGCTTCTATTATTTAAAAATACTAAATCACCAGGAGAAAATTTACGGTACCTAGAAAATTGATGTTGGTAATTTTCCTGTTTAGTGGTTGCCCTCAAGATATTTTCTTTAACTTTTCGATTTACGTAATTTAATTGAGATGCTTTTTTAGCTACGAAATCTGCATGTGATACATGTTCAACTGGGCGTCTTTCATTAAGTATATCTGTCGGTAAAATCGGTTCGAATTCCAATTGTATAAACGCCGGTTTTTCGTTAGTTGCGGAATGTACCGTATTGTTATATATTAAGGCGTAGTAGTCGATAAAATCGTCCCATTGTGATGTCTCTTCAGCAAAAATTGCGAGTGATTTTTTTATATTTTTGTTTATTGCCTCCGCCGATCCATTTCCAGATGGATGTTGAGGTGATGTAGTTAATTTAGTTACGCTAAATTTCTCACATAAGTACTTAAATACTTCGGATGTAAAGCACGAGGCGTTATCAGTGAGATATCTCGTGGGAATTCCATAAGTACAAATGTATTCTAAGACGCAGTCAGCGGTGTAACGTGTTGTAGTGTTCGGTACAGCATAAAGTTTAATAAATTTAGAAAAATGATCTATGAATGTTAGGATATATTGGTTTCCTTTATCAGTTTTGTGGAAAGGCCCAATGTAATCACCGCTAATGAATTCGTTAACTCTTGATGGGAGATAGTGTCGTTCTAATGGAACAGGAAATAACTTATTTGGTGACCTAAATGCGGCACACTGTTTACAAGAATTAACAAAGTGTTTTGTATCGGAATACATATGTTGCCAAAAGTATTTTTCACGTATAGCAATATACAAGAAAGAAACATTTAAATAAAGCAAACTGAAATTGATTAAATTGAATTTATTTTAAAAGATTAACATATTTAAATACATAAGTGTAAATCATTATGCATAGTTTAACGTACTTAACAGTAAACTCGACCGTATGTTTTAATAATATATTTACCACCGAGAATGCCTCATCGCGTAATTAATATCAGTTTAAGTAATTAAATATAATGCAGAAATTTGCTCGGAATTAAAAGCCTGCTTACCCCTTATACATCTGGTAGACATCATCATCATCTAGGGGGTCCAAAATCCAATTCCTGATATTGGCGGATGGCGGTTTCACACAACAAAAAAAACTTATATTTTTCACCTAAAAATCACGGGTTACAAATACCCTGAGGACACTACTCCAAGATCATCTTTCTGAGAACCTTTTTCTCTATCCGCAATTCCCTTTTTTGCCCCTGGTCATCTCCTTTTTCTTACTTAACTATTTAGTAATCCTTACACCCTTTTTTCTCCCCTAAATCTCGTCGTACAATCCTTTTTTCTCATCCTGACCCCCATTTCAAGACAGCATTTTACTGGATTTTCCTATAAACATATTTCGCTTTACATTACCATAATTTTGGATACATTAAATACTTCCCCCTCTCTGGCCAAGATACCAGGTGTTAAAGCCATAACTTTGACGGTTTCTTTGATCTTATAGAAAAGCTTATTTCTAGAGGCGGCATCCCCTTTTGCATCACTATTTCATCCAGCTGCAAGTCTCTGAACGCCTTTCGTCTCTTTTATTCTCTATACCTTTTCTGGTCAATAGAACACAAAACTTACTGGACGTACTTATTCAATTTACGTGAAGTCGTGCATTCGAATTCCTTTTCTTTACAGAAAATACCCTACCTTTTAAAACCCTAAATGACCACCGTGCGCAGCAGTTGCATATCTCCCAGCGTCTTTTCATTCCTTTATTCTTATACCTTTCTTGGTCAATAGGATACACTCAGCCAGCTGTCGCCCCAAACACCTTGAGCGGAACTCGTTTGATCTTTAGTCAAATAGAACTACCATGCTATTCCTTATATTCTTGCGAGAAATAGTAAAATTTGTAACAAAAGAAATTCCTTTTTCCCATGAACCCGGGGGCAGCACAGAACTGCTAAACTTGCTGGGTATATCTCAGCATAATGAACAAGACTTTGGATCTAGTTGTATTGTTATTGTTAGGGAAACTCGAACAGTGTCTGTACATGTGAATTATAAAGAGCATTTTGATAATTACTATACTTAAATATATTTAATGACTTTTTTAAAACTGAAAAAAATACTATACTTTGGAACTGCTTTGCGAAATCGCATCCCAGTTTGTAAAATATTATGGGAAAAATAAATTTTAATCTAGAAGCATCATAAAATATTTTCTTTTACCTATATAGAGAGTTGATATTTTTACGATTGTTCACATTTGTAGGCACAAATCCTGTGGAAAGTTTAAAGATATTGTCGTAACACATAAACTGAAATATCTGTTAATTGCTCCCCGTTTACCCTACCCCAATGTAATAACAATTTATAATAGATACACAGACGACTTCGATCTTTTATACAGCCTACTTTGATGCTACAAAATGATAGTAAGTTAAAAAGAACCTGGTGTTTTTGTTTATTTTTATCATCTTTTAAACTTTACAACTACAAATGCTTGGATATTATACAGGCGTGTGCATAAATATGAAAAAATCAAATACAACAGTGTGAAATCATTTGAGTTCAGCATTGAAGTGTTGACAGTCTCTACTCTTATTATGTTGAAATGAAGATTTTGAAGCGTGTAAAACCATGCAATAAAATCGAACTAGAGTTTAAGCGAAAGTCAAAAGCCAGTTTCCAAACATCCCCTCCCCTCAAATGCTGTTAGGTATAACCCAGTGTCTTAACCATTGAGATAAAATAAAGGAGCAGTGTATGAACTTGTAGAGTTTCTACAAGGATGAAATGCTTTTTAAATAGGATGTTACATTATTTCTCTTCGATCTAAACTAGGACATGCCGAAGTAGTTTTTAAATTTTCGATTTTTTGTTAAAATATCTAAATTTTTACTATCGCAAAAACTATTTAATAACTATTAATAATATTTTTGTATTGGTTATAAACCTCATTTGTGGATCATTTTCTAATTTTTTAATAAATGTAAGAGTTTTAAAAATTCTACGTTAGTTTTCTTAGTAATCCATTTAAAAACTTATTTTAAGCGTAAAATATGTTTTAATAAATTTTAAAATATTCCGTGAATCAGAGAGTTAATTTGCAAAAAATTGCTTTACAGATAGAAAATGTGTCAGAAATTTTACAACTTGAAACACAATATATCTATTTTTTTTTAAATTTTAGGTGTTGATCAATTAGTACAGAATTTGCGGAGCTTATTCATAAACGGATATAACAGTGATGTAACTTTAGAAGCTGGAGCCAGGCAGTTTCCAGTCCACAAATCAATATTAGTAGCTCGTTCTAGTGTATTTGCCTCCATGTTTTGCCATGATAAAAAAGAAAGAAATTGTGGTGTTATTTATATTCCAGACTGTACATCTGAGGCATTTGAAATATTTCTTCTCTTTTTGTACACTGGAAGAATCGAGAAATTATCACCAGATAATGTATTTCATATTTATTATTGCGCTGAAAAGTATTGCGTCGACGATCTGAAAGCAGCATGCACCAATTTCATAAAAAACAATCTTTCTGTGGATATATTCTCTGAGGCCATGATTTTGTCTTTGCAGCCCAATAACGCAGATTTGCTACAACAGTGTGTCCAATTTTTCTGTGAAAATTATAAGACAATAATTATGACTGTTCAGTGGCAAGAATTTATAACGGAACATCCAATACAAGCCAATGAACTTTTCATTAAAGCCATTAATGTATAAGCGTTAATAAATATAGATGTATTTATTGTAAAATGCTACATGTGTATTATCTGTCCGGAATAAAATTGCTTTCCATTCTCATTCTCTGTTTTTAATTTTCATATTACACCAGTCTGTCTATGGCTATTTAGTGTGGGATAATAATTTTATCTTTGCAGCACTGTGGCTCAGACTTCGTTCAACAGTGTGTTCTGTTTTTTCTTAAAGGAGTACAAGAAAATAAGTAAAACTGTATAACTGCAGATATTTATAACATAATATCTAATAAAAGCTATCATAAAAGCCATCCCTGTATATATAGTAATAAATAGAGTGTATTATTTTTTATGCGTAAAGTTTTTTTTTTAATTCTAATTTATTGGGGTTTTCTTTTTCATGCTATACTAATCTGCCTATGGATATATTGTATGAAATCATGATTGTGTCTTTGGAACAGAATGATTCAGACTTGCTAAAATAATATGTCCAGTTACCAAAAAGTAATAATTATGAGTATTCTGGTAACAACTTATAATGGAACATCCAATACTAGGATGCTTCTATATGAGAGTGGTGACATTTGGGAAATAACATTTGATTGGTCAGGACGATGGGCAAAAATGAATAGCCAAACCTGTTGGAGAGCCTATATTATCGCCAAGCTAATATTTATTGACTTATCGTAGAAATGTAAGAGTGTATAAACAGTACACTGTTAATAATCTGCAGCAAACTGTTCAGTCATTTAACCGTTTTAATAGAAAACGATTACATAACCGTAATTTATTTGTATTCTGACCAAAGAGACTCTTTATAATATGGTCAAATAACGGTTATCTGTTAAAATGATTGAATGACTGGAGAGTTTGCTGCAGATTTTTAACAGTATAATCAATAGAATGCTGCTTTCATGAGTAAAATTATTTTCGTTTCCAATTTACTGGATTTTACTTTAATTATTATACCAATATCTGCGTATATTTTCTGTTAGGTCATGATTCTGTCTTTGAAGCATAGTGACCCAAACTTATTACATCTGTCTGTCCAGTATTTCTGAAAAATATATGTTAAAAAAATTTTTAATAGCGCAAAGGCATTTAAAGGTGATTATTACTTATACTTAAACTATCAAAGCATTCGTATGAATTAACATATTTTTCAAATGTAAGATTCACGATATTCATTTAAATTAATTTGCTAGTGCTGCAAAACTATTGTAATTTTATCAGAATATCAACAAACAGACAATAAAATTTGCTAAGTTTGTTGGATTTTGAAAAAAAAAACAGACTTAACCATTAAGGGTATATTCAAATCCAAACTGCTTATTTTGAGACACATTTGTAAATTCATTTTTGCTCTAAAATGCATCCAATTGGCAGGTTCTCTTATTCAGAAACTTTATAATGTTCCTATTGTCCCGATTTTTTGATAAATGCAGAATATATTTCAAAAAATGCTGTCAAAGTGGACATTTTGAACCGAATTTCGAGAAGCGATAGCACTGGAAACAAAAAAAAAAATGATCGTACTGTGAAAATAATTGTCTGTAAATCAATTTCTAATTAATTGAACGAAAAATAAAAACATGGGGCCCTTATAAATGTTTTTATAAATCACGCCACCAAGTTTCCTGTTGTTACTTTTAAAAATGAGTCTGGGAATGTGTCTCAAAATTTTGAGTTGTTGAGCGTGGAAAAATATTTTTTTTAATACCGCCTTAACTGCTGTTAGCAGTCTCACATACAGCTGTTTTTTTTTTTTTACAATTTTTACCGTTTATCTTGTAGTTTTCAGTTTAACTATAGATACTAGAACAATTTTGTTTCGTTCGGAGCCCTAGTTATGTCACTACAGATTTCTGAATAGGTGAATTATTATTATACTAGTTCTGTACATAAATTTTAATACAAAAGCAATTATATACTATGAGTTAATCAAGCCTTTTATTCATATTTCGACCAAGCGGACCTAGAGACTGTTCACAGTAGTTGGGTAAAGGAACCTGCCATTATCGCCCAGCTACTCCTCTAATTCACCTAAGCGAATCCGTCCAAGCAAATTCTAAATTCTATATTGTTGATTGCCATAGTTTCTTCAAATCTGAGCATGTGATACATCTTATAACGCTACTTTTCATAATTGTACTCTACTCCTACAAGTTAAAACCTGAGGTAGGAAGAGTCTACATAAGCACTCTATGAATAAAGAATTTACGTATGTAATTCAAAAAGCAAGATAGATTTGGCGAGCTCATTGGCGATATATTTTAACAATAGCAAATTCGTTGGTGAGAATTAAGACTACATGATGAAGCTTCGAAAAGAAGTGCTGTTAATGAAAAAACATTAGAGGTTAGAAGAACTATACCTTTTTGTGTGTCAATTGTGAAATTGCTAAGTCATTCATCAGTAAATTAATATTATGTACGGTGAATATGCAATATCTTGTCCTAATAATCACTTGTGTAAACAATTTGAAAACGCATGCATATATGACAGCTGAATTACTTGAAGGACGAAATTTATCCGTTTGTGCAACAGGGATCTGTAATCCAACAGTTAATTCGATACATTCCAGGCATAAAAATCGGTTTTACCACGAATGTTTGTGCAATTTAAGTGTTTAACACGCAGAAATCACACAGGTACTCAAAACTTCAATTTGGAGCATGAATGTATTTAAAAATAAATGTGAAAGGATCATGAACGCAGAGATCATAATATTAGTTCCGTGGTAAAGATAAAAATAGGTATTTATTATAGAATACTAAAATTAAATAGAATAACAAGTAATATTAAACAAAACTTACTAATTCAGAAGCATCATTCCATTCAGCCTAATAGCTAGTGTAGTGAAAATAGTTTACGAAAATAAGTCAGGTTACTTGACATTTCCGTGGACATCACGGTTTAAAAAAATACCATCTCCAGGGTTAGTACACCTGCGTGGATTTGAATACCAGTTTTTTTTTTCTTTTGGTAATATTTACCTTATTTAATGAAGAAATTTAGTATTTACAATATGGCAACCATTATTTTACGAAAATTCTGATTTTGAAGTCCTCGGAGGCGTACAAACCCTGATCAACTCAATGGAAAGTGCAATTTTAGTGAAAGTTATCTCACTATTTGCTAAAATACTGACATAACATTAAATAAGTTCACAGCAATAAAAAAAAAAAAAACATTTTTTATACCTAATTTGAAATTCTGTTTTTAGAAAGATTAGCAATAAAAATTCGTGTTAGAAATTGCTCTAGTCTCAATTGCTTCATATATATAACAACTTAATTGGAAAGAACGAATGCTAATTTCACTATTGCTAATTTAGCAGAGTCAGTCATACTATTAAGGATATTATGAAAACTTCAGTCTGATGATTTGTATTCTCAGTGCGTTGTTTAATGGAGATTCGCTAAAAGACATTGTTTGGATTCAAGAGTTACAGAAGAAATCAATTTCCTTTTAAAATAAATGTAATAATATTTTTATTTATCTACTTAATTATTTATTTTTGTAATTCGTTGTTTTCTAGTCTGGGAGCTTGCAAGAGTTTCGTTTCGGGAAGGGGGAGATAGTGAAGAACAGGTGGAATATTTTCTTACAAGGAAACCACTTTTTTAGTAGCTCGCACCTAGCATTGAGACCTGGTGCATTTTGTAGCCCTATACGTAAAAGTTAGAGAACCGATAAAATTTCTTTGTTAACATCATATTTTATATATACCGGATGAACCAAAAGTTCGTGAAAATTTAAAAAATCCGTAAAAAAAGAAGAAATTATGATAAAGAAGTGCGGTTTACAAGAAAGGCTCACAAGGTAGTCGGATTTTTTTTAGCAGCAAAAATATTTTTAGTTAAAACTGTCACTGGTAGAGGGCGCTGACGACCCCGAAACACAATGAACAGGACAACAGTACGCTCCATCCATTTATTCTTGCAATAACAATTGTTCAACATAATCTCCAGAACATTGTACGACACAACTAAGGCGAGTCACAACGCCCGTTATAGCGGAATGCAACATGTCGGAATGAATTGCAGAAACCTCAGGACAGATAGAATCTTTGAGTTCGGCCAATGTTGAAGGTGATGAACGGTACACAAGTGATTTCAAATAGCCCCACAACCTAATTTGTATAATTCTGCTCAATCACTCGCATGTTAGCGCCATCTATAGGTGACTTTTTAACTAAATATTTTTTTGCTGCTAAGTAAAAACCGACTACCTTGTGAGCCCTTTCTTGCAAACCGCATTTCTTTATCATAATTTCTTCCCTTTTTAGGTGCGTTCGTAATTATATAAATACGTAACACCTATAGTCGTCGTTTGGTCCGTCCGTCTGTCCGTCCGTCCGTCTGTCTGTCTGTCTGTCCGTCTGTCTGTCCGTCCGTCTGTCTGTCTGCCGCATATAACAACGCAAAAACTACCCAACCAAATGGTTTGCAATTTAAAATATATTATCTTTGCAGAATTTTGTCGAGACATTTCAAATTTTATTAAAATCGAATCAAAACTTTAGGAGATATTAATAAAAATATTTATTAAGAAATTTGATTTTTTTTTTTTTAAATCGGTGCTTTTTTGTTATAGGAGCTTCCGATGGATGTTAAATCGTCAAGCGACCGAGACACTTATTTTATGACAGAAATTAATCTGCAGACGATATAATTCATTTCACAGAATTAAAAATCATCAAGATCTGAATATTTATATAACTAGCTGATACATATATATCTGAATATTTATATAACTAGTTAAGATATTTGTATGAACAGTGTCATAAAATATATACTTAATTAGCTGTTTAACCCGTTCTACGCACGGGATATCATGAATTTAATTCTAAACGCACCTCGTTTGTAACGTTGGACGTACAATTTCCAACTTGTTTATGAATTTTTAAAGTTTAACGAACTTTTGGTTCACTCGGTATATTTTTGTATACTTTAAATTTTTTATTATTTAAATTTTAATTGTTAATATCACGCCAAAAGCGAGTTAAGTAGGGTGCTACGATTCCAAACCACTTCTCATTTTCATTCATACACAGCACAAGATTATGGCATTCGGCCAAAGTTTCTGGGAAATATTCTACGGTAATGAATAAAGCGAATGTCGCGCCGCCAAAAATGCAATTATAATGTTGTATTTTTTCAAAATGAAATTCGTAGGTTTTTAAAATAATTTTTAAACTTTTTTTTTCAATATTTTATTCTTACTGTGAACTAATTTGTATTTTACAAGTACATTTTCCAAAAAATTCTATGTTAATAGTGCGATAAGCGGTCTCGGAAATTGCATTTTTAGAAAGTTATGCTGTGGTAAAATAAAAAAAATATGATTTTAACAGAAAATTTTCACCGATTCTCAAACTTTGTAATATAGGGCTTTAAAATGCACCAGGTCTCAATGCTAGGTGCGAGCTACACCAAAAGTGGTTCCCTTGTTAGTTCTTTTTCTAACTACTTTCAAAGATATAGGGAGACGGCGAAGCATACCCTACACTCCCCTGCGTATGCCCATGCATAGCCTTTCCTGGATTTTGAAATTTCATTATCTTATTTTTTAACACTTTCCAATGTAGTTGAAAAGTGTGTATGCATTCGGTTTGTCTATCTCTCTGTCCGTCTGTCCGATCTCTAACTCACGTAAATATACTTGGATTTACATGCAATTGATATACAATATTGAGGTTTACCATGATACAATCGGTATTGAAAATGAAGTCCACAGCATGTATAGTTTGTTTATATGGTCACTCAAGTTTCATTACATTATGACATGCGCAGAAAAGTACTTGGCTGTGTATTTTAATGATGTTACACTGTTTAAAACGATTCACATCTATGCAGTGCACTACAAGATAATATATAACATGGTATGTGTAGCCCTTATCATTAGTTTTCAGAGGCACTAAACAAATTGGGTTACATTATGGTCTATAGCGGAAAAATCGTTTGCGTGTATTTTAATCATGTTACGCTATTTCAAACATAATGAAATCGCTATGAATTGCTGAGATATCTAAAGCACGCTTTCACTAGAATATGGAGAGATATGCGGAACGTAGTAGTGGAACTCTGTAGAATATATGAATTTATCATTCATTTACATGGCCACACGAAAGAATTCGGTTATATAATGGTCTAAGGGGGAAAAACTGTTTGCAGCGTATTTTAATTATGTTACACAATTTCAAATATAATAAAATTACAGAATGCATTACTCAGGCTTACTTCAAGATACCTGCTGTAGAACATGAAGTGCATAGTGTTTATCGTTCATTTACACAAAATTGTTCACACAAAAAATTTCGATTACAGTACTCTTCTTTAGCAATATTTGCTGAAAGTGCGTTTCATGTTACTGTATCCGTTTTTCATTTTAAATAAATTTGTGTAATGCGTTATTATATTGTGTATATAAATTCTATAGATCATATAGAGGGATACACAAATGTATTCGTGAACATTACTGAGTATGAGCGTGGATTGTTTAAAAATGTTTTTAAATGAGTTATGCATTTTCAATCCGAACTATATTTAGTATACTAACATATATTTACAGAATGTAAATAAATCATATACATTTCTACGCAAAGAACTATGGATACATGGCCGCCTATAGATGGTAATTTCTGATAGGGTTATTTCACACATTTGAAGTATGTTTTTGCTTGAATTTAGCTTAATATGTGGCGTGCATAAAAATCTGTAGCTAATATACAGGGCTGTACAAAATAATTCAAGTACGTTTCCGGCTATTGGTAGAAATTAATGTAGGTGAATTTTGCATTAATTGTTATTCGTTTTCTTAATAAACTAAATTTTAGCATACTATGTAGAACGTATACACATCGTATACAGTGCTGCACAAAAATAATGAAGTACTTTTCTGGATATAGACGGTAAATTCTGAAATCTGGTTTCAAATGTGTTATGCGTTTTCTAAAATGTCTACTTATGTCTCTACTTTACCTTATTAAACAGCGAAATTTTGTTAAAATAGTTGGAAGTGTTTTCATAATCTATGCTTGACGCATAATTTTCCTCTCTTGTTTATTTCTATAACGATTTAGGGAAAAAACAGTAGAATTTATTCTTTCCACGTAACTTAAAATAATTAAACACTAAGAGAAAAATAATTAAGAATATTTCGTCTCGTCAGAGACAATTTTTAATCCTGTTTACCTTTTACATTCATGTGTTTAACCCCTTGGCGACGAGCGACACGTATACGTGACGTATAAGATGTTCAGAATCCTCGATTATTCCCACCAGTTACTTTTTATTATAAGCTTTGCCTTATTTAATAATAGCATTTCTACGATTCAATTAGGCGAAAATTTCTGTTTTGAGAAACCGGTGGCAGAAGATTAAAAATTCTGTAAAAGACGCTCGTCGCGAAGGGGTTACAAATCATCTTAAAAAAAGGGAAAATTCTTATATATTTTTATTTTGTTACATTTATGAATTGCTGCGAAACAAATGTTTTTGTAGGATTTTACAATCCTCTTGTAAATTTCGCTGATGATTCTAAGCATTAAGTGCTTTTATTAAGAGTTCATTAGAATGAGTCGGATTCTCGCTCATGTAATTTTGCCACTGTACGGTTTTGATTATTTCCTTTATATTTTGACGGAAGAAACATGTCGCCTCTTTCTGCAGTTTAAATTCTCCGTGACGTAATGATAACGCAATAACATCACAGAATGTTTCCACTGATAGAATGCTCATCATGAACTCGACGCAATCCTCTTTCAGATCGTCGACACGGTATTTGTCAGCAGCATAATACAAATGAAACACATTATTCCGTGACATAGTGTCAGCACATCCAGTGTACAAGTACAGAAGGAAGACTTCAAAAGATTCAGCTGTACAGTCGGGAATATCAACCACACCGCTGTTCTTCTCTACCATGTCATGTTGAAACATGGATGCAAACACAGGAGAGCGGGCTGCCAGTATCGCCTTGTGGATCCGAAATTCTCGATCTTCGACTTTCAAAACGAAATCGCTGTTATGTTCATCGAGAAATAATTGCTTCAGGTTCTGCACCAGTCTGTCAATTCCTAATAAATAAACAAAAAAGAAACAAAATAATAAAATTAAAAATGTATTCACATATAAAAAAATTAATATTAACACTTAAATGAAGTTAGAGATCTCATAGACCGAGCGTTTTTCAATTTTTGCATATTGTCTTGTAATTTTCAATTTAACAATAGATACTGGTGAAATTTTGTTTCGTTTGGGGTCTTAGAAGTAAGGTCTCCTTAAAGCGAATACTCAAAATATTTTGAAATAAAATGCTAATGAAACTAGTCATGTACGTAATAAAGTATCAAACAAATTTAACTGCGGAATCCCAGTGGAAAATGTCTGAAAAAATAAAATACTTTCGAGTTTTTGGCGCAAAAAGATGCGATTTGGCTAGCAACACTTTTTCAAATGCAAGCGATTTTAATATATATTTGAAAATTCCTGGTTTGATGAGTGTTTAAATGCGTAGTACTTTATGAATTTAAACTTAAACGATTAAATAGTTTATTATTTTTTCTATAAGCTTATATAATATAGTATATACAGGTTGCGTATTGTTGAAATTACTTAATTTTACAAGGTTTCGCCGGCTGGATAATTTTTAAGTGTATTTCAACAGTAATTGCTTGATTAACAATGCTCTTATTAGACATTTGGAAATTGAATAAGTCATTGTTTCCATGGCAACAACACTTTTCTCTTTTCACTTTTTCTCCGACGGTAACAAGATCGAAGTCAAATTGACAGTGCTCAGAATCGGACATTAATTTTGAGTACACTAGATTATTTTTAACACAATTATTTCAAATTGGTAAAGCAATCATACAGGTAATTTTCCAACTGGACGAAAAACATTTTTCGTCCAGTTGGAAAATTACAACCTGTATTAATTTTGAGTTTGAAGCATTTTTAATCAATTTAAAGTTTGTTCTGAACCGTAGAATATGATTGTTAATTTTCTTTATATGTACATATAAATGTATATGGCAAAACCGTAGTTATAAAAGTGTACTTATTTAAGTTTTACTTTTTTTAAACTAATTCAGTTTGAAGACGAGAGAAAGTTTTTCCTAAAAGAGTATTTATCAAAAAAGCGTTTTTGTTTTTTTCAATGTGTCGCCATCCAGCGATAAATTGACAAAAACTCAAAATTTTCCTAATTTTTTTGCGAACGCTATATCAAGACTCCGCAGGAATTTTTTTTTTATAAACAAATATCCTCATATCGGATGAGGATATATCTTCATCTGAAGAATCTTTTATATAGCCCTGTATAGGATCTATAAAATTTATATACACAAGAATAATATGCAAAATTTAAAAACGCGTATCACAACTGAAAATGCGTTCCCGGCAATTAACATTCAATTATTATTGATAGACACAGTACTATAACCGAATCCTTTTGTGTATCTCTGTAAATGATCGATGAATGCTATATACACCTTATTCTATAGTAACCTCTTGCAGTGCACCTGAGGGATATATATCACTTTTAATATGTTTGAAATAGTGTAACATTATTAAAGTACACTGCAAACTAATTTTCTCTATAGACCGTACTGTAACGGAATTCTTTTGAGTATCCCTGTAAATAAACTATAAATGCTAGCCACTTCATTTTGAATACCGAACAAGCATTCAATAAATTCGAACAAGCTCAATAGCATATATCATTTGTATGGCAGCATGGATATATTTGCGTGAGTTACAGCATGGACAGACGACAGACATATGGCAGACAGGCAAACCGTATTCATAAACACTATTTAACTATGTTGTAAAGTGTTAAAAATTAGTTAAATTTTAAAATGCATGTCACAGTAGAAAACGTACAACAGTTACTCATAGGCAGTGCTGTAACTGAATTATTTTGAATATATCTGTAAATAAACTATAAATTCTACGTACTAAATATTCTATAGAACATATACTGTTCACCTCAGCAATGTATATCAGTTTCTTTGATATAGTGTACTATCATTAAAAATACTGCAAACGATTACCCCCATAGCCCATAATGAAATGGAATTCCTTTGTGCGTTTCTGTAAACAAGCTATAATTGCTGCTTAATCTATAATCTGTAGAAAGCATTTTGCCATCTTCCTCAATGATGCATCTGAATTTAAGTGGGTTTCAAACAGTGTAACATCATCAAAATATAATGATAATAATTTATCCCTATTGATCGTGATGTAACAGAATACTTTTGAGAGCGTCTGTAAACTATCCATAAAAAGTACACACTTCATTTTCAATGCCGAACATTCAATAGTATACCTCAATAACATATATCATTTATATGACAATCCGAGAATTTTTACGTGAGTTAGAGAACGGAGAGACGGCCAGATAGACGGACGGCCAGACAAACTGAATTCATACACTTTTCAATTATATTAGAAAGTGTTAAAAATGAATCCTTGAATGTGTTCAAGTTGTTATACACCTCAACAGTTCACAAACCAGAAATATGAAAAATATATCATTAAACATAATGAACGATCCCAAAGTAAGTAAAACCTCTAAATAGTGGACAAATTACCAAGGTGTTCGTGATAAAAGCATGCAAATATGTAAATATTACGACTGAAAATATGTTCGCTATTCGGAAATTTTTCTTTATGGAAGTTTTACTGCATATTCATAGTATTATTCAGGTGTGTGGGGACCCAGCACCTTCGGCAGCGTAGACTCAGAGTTGTGCGTCTTCTCGAACGTATAACATTAATACAACGTTCGTTATAACCAGTGTCTGATTAACCTCTGAATCTAGGGGAAGCACGGTATCATTTTGGGCCCCCCTTTCATCTGGCAAAAATTTCTAAGTGTTTCAATCATGAAAACTCAACAATGATACTAATATTATTCATGAGAATAGTACAAACGATTAGAATTTTTCAAAGTAGCACCCTTCCGCATCTACACACTGCTGCCAACGAGTTTTCCAGTTTTCGTATGCCTCCAGGAACGCCTGGACCGGAATGCTGTTTTGATTCCTCGTCACGGCCTGTTGAACCACCTCTACCGAGCCGTGATGCTTCCGTTTAAGCGTCGACTTTATTCTCGGGAATAGAAAAAAGTCTGGCGGGGCCAAGTCGGGGCTGTAGGCGGGATGAGGCAGCGTTGCCAAATTGTGCTTTGCAAGATACTCCACTACGCGAAATGCTGTGTGACTCGGCGCGCTGTCATTGTGCAGCCGATCTCAAAAACTTGGGTTTGAGGAATGCTCTATTCATCAGCAATCATTCTGATAATCATCCTATGGTCACTGTTCAGTAAATTTTTCACTTGCGACACATTTTCTTTGGTCTTGCTGGTCTGGAGCGTCTGGAGCGGTCGTCATCTTCCACTCTTTCCCTACCTTCTTGGAACAGCTTGGGCCACTCAAAAACACCCGATCTACCCAGGGCAGAATCCCCATAGGACTCCTTAATCATGTCGTGAGTCTCTTTGCCCGTTTTACCTAGCTGTACACAAAATTTGATCGCGTATTGCTGCTCCATGATTCTCTGTGACGAGGCGTTTCGACAGGGGTTTCGACGGGGCGTTTCGACAAGCGACCTGCTCTCTTCAACGACCAAGAGCCGACTGTCGATTTTTCCCAGCATTCCCAATATCCCCCTCCACCGATCGTGCGCGCGCAGACCGCCTCTCGTCCACCTGTTCGCTCAGTAAAAAATCAGTCTTACTAGTTTCAGAACAGACCCTGTATTAATAAAATCGTTTCTGAATGCGGTGCACATTCAAACAAAACAAAACATTAGATGTTGGTTAGTTTGTTGTGTTTATTGGTACACGGTCCGATGCGAACATTCTGCGCCAAAATATAAAACTTGTTAAAATTCGTGTGCCATCAAAGAAACCTGAAGGCATTCGCTGAAATTAGTCCAACTGACCAACTCTTTTTAGATGATTTTTTATAAAAAAGCATGAAAAGAATAAAAATAAAGTTATTAGGTTTGATACCTTTAACTTCAGATTCTTCAGTTTTCTCATGTTCTTCAGGTTTTAATCCCCAATCTTCCTCTGAAGTCGTTGTAATGCCTTAAATGCAAGAATAGCAATTAGATAATCACAATTTTGGTTCTACAATGGCTTTACAATTATCATATTAATTAAAAAAGTCTTTCAGTCCCTCGTTATGAGCCTGCGCTAGTCACGCGAAGAAACGCTTGGTTACGGTTTTTTTTATAAGCGGACATTTTCAATTTTGGAACCGGTTGGAACCGGTTCTGAAAGTGAAATTACCCTTATATAAAAAAACTGGAACCAAAATCGAAAAAGTAAAAACTAACAACGTTAGAGATCGACCTCAGCTATCCTATGCAAAAAAAATCATTTAAAAATATTAAAATGCGAGCGAGAAATCGCGTGATAACCTTCCCATAGACTTAACATTAGCGTGAGCGTTTCTTCGCGTGACTAGTGTAGGCTCTTAAGGTTCAGAAGACAAAACAGAAATATTTCAGTTTAATATGAACCACTTACATCTTTACATATTATGTTCCAATTTATGCTGACCCACAAAGATCTTGCTGCATTTAGATAGTAAAAAATGGATGTAGTAAAATTTCAAGTTTTTTTGAGAGACTTATGACAAAATAAGTTTCAACAAATTATTAAAGTCCGTTATCTGAATAGAAAATCTAGATTATTCATATAGGTAGCTTATGTACAAGGTCATCGAAAAAGGTTGGACATATTTGAACTAGTCGGATGTGTCAATCCCAAATCTTTCTTCTATCTCACTCAGGTTTCGCATACACTAAAAAGAATCAGCACTAATTTATATCAAGGTCTAACTGAAACTCGTTTTATTAAATTCCGTGCATTATTTCTTGAGATATGACTATCGCTAAAATCGTGTAAACCCTGCAAAATGCTGCATAGCAGCGCCACCTTCTGGGTGATTTTTACTAAAAACTAATCAGCACCAATTTATATCAGGGACTAACTGAATATAAAGTTTTATTTAATTCCGAGCATTAGTTCTTGAGATAGAGTGCCCACAAAATTTTTGTCACATACAGACAGAGTCACAGACAGACATTTTCTAAAAATAGTCAAATCGTGTTCAGGACCTTCGAAAACGTATAAATCCGTCGAAAACCGGAAGTCGAAAATTTTCATGAATCCAATACTTTTTTCTTGTAAAGATAGAAAAAAGTAAAAATTAATAACTCTAAAAGTAATTCAGTAAACGGAATAATTTTTTCCAAGGTACTCGGCAATTATCCAAGATTTGTTAGATGTAAATACTTTAAATCCGTGACATTTAGTAGATGTGCAGGATCGATGATGATCTGAAAACCACACATTCGCAATTTTCACTTTTGGCTTAGGTTATGCGTGTACATAGTGGATAAATTCCTACTAAATTGACGATGCTGAAGAACTTTCTAATTGACATTTTTTCCATAACTCCAATAGTTTTAGATATAGGATCACTAAAAAATTGAAAAAGGTTGAACAGCACGAAGGCCTTGTTCACCGTGCAATTGCTTTTTCTCTTCCTTTGAAGGTCAAGGCTGCGAAGCAGTTACATATAAAAAATCTTGGATAATTGCCGCGTACTTTTCAAAAAAAAAAAAAAAAAAAAAAAAAAAAGAAAAGAAAAAAAAAAAAAAGAAAGAAAGAAACTGCGTTTCCTCAATTACTTTTGGATTTATAATTTTTTTTAATCTGTTCAACCTTTTTCGATGACCCTGTATTTCTTTCTGTTTAGATATTCCTTGAATAACAATCCGTGTGAACATTATCATTAGATTATTTTTTTAGGATACAATTGGTATTTTTGGGTACTATCTCAAACAAGATTTATCTAAATCAAAGTCATTTTAGATTTTACAATGATGACCTGATGACCTTATGGTACATTTAGAGTACAAATATGTACTGATCAACATGCTCTGGATTTGCTGTTTTATAAATTGAGTTTACACAATCCTTTACTATAAGAATATAATAAAAAAATTCCAACAGAAAAAAGATCGCTCGTCTATGTACTGATGAAAAATGTTGGTTTTAGAAAAAGGTATAGGAAGAATTAAAACAAAACGGCACCATGCCATACCTTTCTGTTTAAGAAATGCGTGGTTTGTGGCCTTAATCTTATTGGTAATAGCCGAGGGCAAGCTTTTCATCATCTGATTCATGAAATTTGCCTCCTCTTGACTTTTCCTTTGGATTATTTAATAAAGCGTGTCTATATAAAGAAACCACCAGTTAGCGACACCAGAGTTCTGGCAACCACCTTCAGAAATATGCAACGTCCTGTAAAGTTGTGTTTGGAAGCTATAAGGGAGGAGATTTCCAACACCTGTTGTAACAACCTCATTTCTTAAACAAACAGTTGGAATGTTCATTGTTTTGTTTTATTTTCACCTTGATTTTTTTTCTACAACCAACATATTATGAGGCTACTTTGTAGTGAAACACGCTGCATAATAAGTGTATATATCTTTTTTTCTTTGTATGTCTGAATTAAAATTTAAAATAAATATATTAGAAATTATATTACAATATACTTACTCGGTGGAGAATCTGTAGGCGGTACATTTTTCTGTATTACGAAGAATAATTTCATGAGTCCACAACGAGAAAGTACATAACCTCTGAGATCTGATATATTGCAAAAATCCCGAAGTTCATAACCAAAATCGGAATCTATGTTACCAGATCTGTGATTAATCGTTGTCTGAGAATTATCGACTGTTTTCAAACTCACTTCAAAATTATATTTATAATTTGTTGGAGTTCGACAAACTTTTCTCCAGATATACAAAGTTACATAATTATTGTCACTGGTCGTTGCAGGTATCTTTACAAGACGCCATGTTTCATTTTCATGGGAGAACCAGGGACTGGTTATGCATAGTTTTTTATTGCAGAAGAAATCAGTCGGAAACATCCAGAAGCATTCTGCCTCATCAGAGATGTAAATTTGGCCAACGTTGTCTTTCCATGTTGCGTTTGCAGACATTGTATTATGACAAATTAAGAATTGAGCTTATATAATTATTTACAAATGGTGATATTTCCTTCTTTTGCTTCACTCGAAAAAATACTTGATGTGATGCAAGTGCAGCTTTTTATATTGTAGTGCAAAATTCTTCTTCAGTGTCTTAAACCTGAAATAAAAGTGTTTTTTTTTTAATTGTCTTGGCTACAATTTTCCGCATTAATATAAACTTTATTAAAATAAATATGTTACAGAGATAACAAAATTACGTATTCTCTGTTACCGTTGGAGTTTCTCTCACACAAAATTTGATTAATGATCCCTTTTTGTACCCGAGAACTCTGATAGTCCCAAAATTATTAAAAAGGCTGAGAGCGATTCTTAAAAATCATGGTTCTTATTATTAAAAGAACTTTCAGAAGCTGGCATCTGTAATGATAATAAAAATAATCCTCTTTAATAAAAAGGTACATGTTGCTGACGACTGGGATTTTCGATAATCGTTGCCACAGATTAATCTCGGAAAATGAAACGTTTGAAATTACTGAAAAAATTAATTGCTCGAAAAGTATTTGTCAGAAAATTGTTAGACAAACTGCGTTAGAAAGGTAAAAAAATGTATTTTTCTTGATATAAATTTCAAATTCACTGATTATGCACTTTTTCAAATATTGAATTTCAAAAATTACCAAATTTCACAATGGAGTACCATATACCGAAAACTTCACGCGTAAAAAAATAATAATAACAGCAATGTGTCAGCACGAGTCACAAATTGTAGTAGCCGTATTATTCTGTTAAAATATAAAAGTGAATTACGATGTCACGAGTGCATGATTTTTATTTAATTTTTTGACAAATACTAGATGCGCCATGTCTTTATAGTTGTGCATAATATAGGTTAATTCACGTTATTAAAAAATATAGCTTTAAAACATATAAATCTATGGAAAACGGTAGGTAATAAATTGTAAACGTAATAATGAACCGTATTAAAAAAACATAACTTAGTGAAATAAGTATCCATTTTTATGTTATTATAGGATATCTAGGTAAAGGTACAGATTACTTTAAAATACAAGATTAAATTCCCCGATATATTTCGTTTGATTCAAGGTTCTTTTGGAGAAACCGACCAGCGCAGTGGGCGTAGTCTGCTAGTAAATAAATAAAAACACTTATTAAACACTTGTTTTAATAAAAACACTTATTAAAAAATGTTTTAAAAAGTTAAAAGGGTTTTGTGAAGATTAATATTTTTCAATCGAAAGGCCAAACTTTATCTGAAGGTAGATATCACCAGATCTCATCCCTACTCTGTTAACATGGCTATCATACATATGAAAATTATAAAAAGAAAATAATAGCTCACGTTACGCTCTCTAAAGTTCGGAAAATCACGAAAGTACTGGATGTACCAGAAAGCTAGTTCGAAATATAAAATTGGATAATTCATTAAGTATAATAAATATAAATCTCAAATAAGTCGCATGTTTATAATGTAACTCGCAAATATTGCATATAGTAATTTTTAAAATATTTCACATTTTCGTCAATAGATGGCATTGTGTGGCAATGTGATGGCTGTTAACCTCTAAGAATGCTCAAACTAACTGATAAAGAGAAGTAGATCAAAATTCTATAATATTTATTCACCATTCTGTTTATCTGTTGAAATGCGGAAATAAAGGTTTGCGCTTTGAAATTTTAGTTTGAGCATTTCTTTTGGCTTGAGATGGTGCAGCACTATCTAAATAATCAATATTTGACCTCTTTTTGTAATGTTTGCATAAACATTTATGAGATTCTTTATAAACATGTTAGAGTCGTGGAAAAAAAGAATCAAGTTCCTCTGTTTCTGCCGCAAATCGTCGTATAAAAATTATGCCGATACCAATCAATTGTGAGTCTACTGTTAAATGGGATGCATACATTAGAGTTTGGAGTCCGTTTGCACATTAAAACGTGAACTAACTTTTAAACTTTCAATAGCAATACCCTATTTTGACAAATGTTTTTATTCTGAAAACCAAAATTTTAAAATAATAAATATGCCATGCTGAATTTTCTTATGAATGTACAACTTAAGAATCCAAACATATTTATCATAGTCTTCTAAAATCCATAATTTTATAATATGAATTCTGAATTTAATATTCGAAAATTGTTTAATCATAACCTATAAATATTTTAATAGAAAATCAGTTTCTAGAGATTTCTAATATGAGAATGCAAAATTTCATTTCATTTCGCCCAATTGTTTTTGAGTTGTGCTTAAAAAAAAAAAAAAAAAAACATAAGCGCTAGAGTTTGAGAGACTGTATTTTCATTGAAAAATGATTAATCTGATATAAAACGTTAATAAATGTCATAAAGGTCTTTATTGTTTGTTAGATTATTTACTAGATTCAGTTAGAATTTTTATAACACTAATAATTTTGAAAGCAACAACAACAACATCAACTCCTGAAATCAATCTAATGTTTTTCATATTGAAAATCCGTAACTATTAATCGAAACTTCCTGAAAATTTATGTTTAGTTTAATTTGAGGCTCTAGAATCGTATTCTGGTGTCAAAATTATGTGTTAGAATTTAAAATTGTAATGTTTGTGATCATTTCAATATGGAGATAGAAATTATGTATTATGTAAAAAATAGACATTTTCCCCAGTAGAATCGTGCCAGTTTCATTTTCCTACTGTTACACTGTCAGAAATGGATACTCCAATTCTACGAAATTTTCTTCGTTTTTGACGAAACTGTTTCCTGGAAAATGCTACGAGCGAATATTTCGTCAAATCAAGTAAATTTGTATCCTCAAAAAAGTGAGGAAATTAATTTCGTCAATTTGTTTGTTCGAAAGTGTAAAAAACGGCAGGTGGTGCCATCTATTAACAATTTTAGAAGCATGTGTAATTGACAGGGGGAAAATTACGACGCAAGTCTTCAAGGGGATTCGAACGCACGATCTTTGGTGTGGCGAAATTTCTTTGGAGTTTGAAAAAAAAAAATCATCGACTGTGCGCATTTCATCTTAAATGTTCCATTCATAGTATTTGTTTATGCAGAAATTTCAAAAGCCTCTATTTCGACCGCGGCAGCAAAAGAAGCAACATTGTAGTTTGTTTTACTTGGGAAAAAAAGTCTTTCTGACTTGCCTTATTTATATATCTGCCCTTTGACTCTATTATAATAAATTCATACTTTCTAAACACTGGTTGCAATCCAATGAACTTTTTGTCTTATCACTTTTAATATTTTTTACTGTAACATAAATAAAATTATAGTCGTATGATATAATCAATGGTAGACTTTGATACAATTACACTTCAGTGGCCACTTCCCTACAACATAAACTTATTTTGAATGCTAAGAAATTTGATTAAAATAGTTCCAGTAACAGTATTAAATATTTTTTCATTGTCTTAATTAGTTCTTCATTCTTATAAAAGACTAGCTGTGTATAAACCCGTTGTATTGCATTTATATTTTACTAGCTGTTACCTGTGACTTCGTTCACGCAACGTTAAAAGAAGAATAAATACATTAATTAAGCAAAATATTTCACTCCCGATAATTAAAAACGTTAATAATTAACTAACTATTTATCACATTGCATAGGAGACAATACGGTATTTTTTGTTATAGGGACCTCGACATAACTCAGTCTCAAAAAAGTGAAATTTTGTGCCAAATAATCGCGAAAATGAAATTGCAACCAATGCAAAACGGAGGGCCAAATAAAATCGTGGAAATAGACGAATTGGGTAAAAACAAATGTCAATTTTACCTGATAGACGATTTTACTTTTAACGCCTTTGTGAAACGTTTTAATAGCCATCCTTCAAAAAAACAATTATTGGAAATAGTATATGCTTTTTCTTTAAATTCAATTCTGCCTCCGTGGTTTAATATATAGCTAAAACAAATCTTGGTTTCTAAATGACAGTATGTTGATAGGCAATTTTTGTTCTCCAGAATAAATTGATTCATGAAGTTTGAATATGTGAAAATATGTTTTTATTTTTCGGATAATTTACTGAAGTCAAGATTTTGTTTTCACAATCTATTCAAAGTGAAAATAAATTCTGTTTTTCAGTTTTAATGAGAAAATGGTGTAAAAAATATACTGATCTGTTTTATTTCTCCTTTTTTATACACAAATATGGAGTAGTTTACTTTCCGTTTTTAGAGAAATTTCGTTAAAATTTACAAAAAAAAAAAAAAAAAAATCTTGGCATCTAATTTAATTTTTTAAATTCTGAGAGTTTGTGTGACATCCTCGGATCAATGATAACCGGTATTAAGTAAATCGCGTTGCGTTCGATAGTCTAGGAGTAGTTGCGAAATACAAACACACGGTCAGATTTTAATGTAATAGATTCGTGTTCATTTTCCTTTTCTTAAAATTATGATGTGATTTTTAGCACAAAACTCTCATCTGTATATAACGGATACTCATGCTAAATAATCAGTATAGATAAAAAAGAACATTTAAATTTTTCGTTATAAATATGGCGTGAAATTCATCTACTTTTTATAGTTACTGATCCTTGTATTATTAATGTAAGGAATTGATTCACACTCATTTTAAAACATATTGGAAAATTCCCGTTTTATTTCATATATGACGTCTCTTTTTCTCCAGAGAAATCCCATTTTAATGACATAATTCTTGTTAATTTTCTTAACCAGGCAATTAACTTCAATACTGGCATAGGGGAAATTATGTTACTTTAACGAAATACACTGCTCAAAACAATTAAAGGATATTGCAGTTTTAGGTGGATTTTGTATCTGGGAAACTTTTTAGCTGATTTATACATGGTCGACAGACATAGTAGGTTATATGAGAATAAATTACACATGTTTGGCAGAAAAAATGCATTTTATTGCGCATTTGTGTACAAAAGGAAAAAAACACAATTTGTGCATATGAGAAAAAAAGAATAAGAAAAGGTGTTTTCTTCAAAGAAAATCATTTTCAGTAGGGGGTATGGTTTCCACGGGCGGCCAGCAACGTTGAACACCTTTGAGGCATGGACTCAATGAGGCTATTAATGACGAGTTGGGGTATTCTGCCCCACACTTCCAGAAGAGCTCTTTGCAGTTCTTGGAGAGTTTGTGGGGGTTGTTGGCGGCCAGAAACTCGTCTTCCTAGAGCGTCCCAAACGTGCTCGATTGGATTCATGTCTGGAGAACACGCTGGCCATTCCATTCGAACGATTCCTTCCTCGAAAAGGAAATCCTCCACCAGGTTTGCACGATGTGGCCTGCAGTTATCGTCCATTAAAATGAAGTTATCTCCGATTGCTGCAGCGTAAGGGACTACAATAGGTCTGAGGATCTCATCCCTATATCGGCGACCAGTCAGAGCTCCATCTCGAATGATGTAGAGGTCAGTGCGCCCGTCAATGGAGATGCCACCATACACCAACACTCCTCCACCGCCAAATCTGACACTTTCGTGCACGAACGCAGGATTATTCCTACTGCCACGGTCCCTCCAGATAAAATACGCCTATTATCCGGATGCACAGAAAAACGGGACTCGTCAGAAAACAGTATATTGCTCCATTTATTTCTCCTCCAGTTGACATGCTCGGTTGCCCACTCCCTGCGGTCGCGACGATGCCTTGATGTTAATCTAACACATACCATCGGTCGGCGAGCATACAAACCTACAGCATGGAGCCGGTTTCGGACAGTCTGAGTTGAAATCGTGGTGCCTGTAGCCGAGCGAAGGTGTAGTTGGAGAAGAGTAGCGTTCATGTTTCGGTGTCTCCGAGCTGCTAACGCTAAATACCGATCTTCATTGGGCGTTGTTGCCCGTCTACGTCCTTGCCCTGGTCTTCGGCCTGCACATCCACTCTCCAAAAAACGGTTCCAGATCCTGGAAATGACACTTTGTGACACTCCAATGGCTTGCGCTACTTCGGCTTGAGTTTGGCCCCCTTCTAACCTACCAACAATTCTCCAAGCTTCTGAATCTGTCAAATGACTTCGCTGAGACATCGTACTCATCGAAACAAAGCAATCGCTGAATGCCGATCATCCTTGTCTTCATTCTCTTTTATCCAGTTGAAAGTTAAATTTCATTCGCTGCCGCTGAAGCGACGTTTTTGGCGTCGAACTCAAAATTTGTATACTCCACAGTTTGAAAACCAGAAAAATTTGCATTTGTGATTCTCTTCTTCTATTTTTGGCAAAAAAATTTTCGTTTATATCTTTATTTTATATAAAACTTCAAATATCATTTAATTGTTTTGAGCAGTGTAATATTAAATCTTTAGGTTTTATCAACAAAAATGGAACTATTAACATTCGTAATTTTTTTTTTAGGTAATAGAGTTATTTCTTATAGTTTTAAGAATGAAAATAGCTATTTCTCGCTATCCATGACATCATTTTCGACATAGATAATTTTGCGGAGCATATTATTGACATTTGTTAATCATTTTCTTTTTAAACTGCATTTTACTTTTTTCAAAATTTAAATAAAAAATACCGTATAGTTATATTAGCCGTGCGCAGACGGTAAAACGCCAAGTATTGTTATCATACAAAAGAAAAAAAGTGAAGAAAAAAACCCAAGATCATTTTATTTCACCAATCAAAACCTATCCGCTTTATTTGCGATGTTTGACGTCATATTCGCATGTTTCCTATGGTTATGCATATTGAAACTTGTATTATTATCAAAAACTAAAAAAAGTACATTTTATTTCGAATAATATTATTTTATCTTCTTTTTAATTCTTTAATTTTTTAATTTTATTTTCATTTTTCACGTGAAAATTTTTCAATTGAAACTAAATTGTTGAGTAAAAATTATTATTCCGGGTTTTCAATTAGTATTGGCAACGATAAATTATTAGTAACGGTAAAGAAAATTTAACCATTTTAAAATATTATACGAAAAAATGTCCATTTATTCTCTATGAAAATAACGAAATTTTGAATTATTAAGAAAAATATTTGAATAAAATAAACAAAAACCGGTCTATGTTCATTTGAGTGTTATAATCAATCTACATGCAAAAATACAGGATCATTAAAGGCTTCATTTTGACGCTGGCTTCAGCCTAACATTTGCACACAATCAGATTTATAATATTACTAGCTGTTACCCGTGACTTCGTTCACGTATCATTAAAAGAAGCATAAATGCATTAATTAAGGAAAATATTTCATTCCCGATAATTAGAATCGTAAATAATTAACTAACTCTTTATCACATTCCATAGGAGACAATACCGTATTTCTATGTTAGAGGCCTTGACATAACTAAGCTTTAAAAAAGGGAAATTTTGTGACAAATAATCACGAAAAGGAAACCGCAACCAATGAAAAAAGGCGGGCCAAATAAAATCGTGGAAATCGGCGAATTGTGTGAAAACAAATGTCAAGTTTACCTGGTAAACTATTTTACTTTTAACGCCTTTGTGAAACGTTTTAATAGCGTCCTTCAAAGATAATGGAAATAGTATATTTTTTTTCATTAAATTCAATTCTTGTGAATAGGGAGCAATAATTGTAGACCTAACTGCAAGGAGCTTAAATTTGCCTCCTATCTATACCTGAAAAAAAATGTTTATTTCTAAATGAAAATATGTTGACAGACGACTTTTTGTTCTCCAGAATAAATTGATTCATGAAGTTTGAATATGTGAAAATACGTTTTTATTTTTCAAAAATTTTACTGTAATCAAGATTATTTTTTTTCTTTCACTATCTATTCAAATGGAAAATAAATTCTTTTTTTCAGTTTTAATGAGAAAAAATATATTAATCCGTTTTATTTCTTCTTTTTTATCCACAAAAATGGAATAATTTAGTTGCCATTTTTAGAGAAAGTTCGTTAAAATTTACAAAAAATAAATAAAAAAAATCTCGGAATTTAAATCATTTTTTTTTAATTCTGAGAGTTTAGAACATCCTCGGATCAATGATAACCGGTCTTAAGTAAATCGCGTTGCGTTCGACAACCTGAAAGGAGTAGTTGCGAAATGCAAACAGGCGGTCAGATTTTAATATAATAGATTCGTATTTATTTTTCTTTTCCTAATAATAACGTTTTGGTTTTTGGCAAAAGACTCTCATCTGTATGTAACTGATATTCATGCTTAATAATCGGTGTATATAAAAAAAATATTTCATTTGTTTAGTTTTAAATATGGCGTGAAACTCATTTACTTTCTAAACTTACCGATCCTTGTATTATTAATGTAAGGAATTGATTCACGCTCCTTGTAAAGCACATTTGAAAATTCCCGTTTTATTTCAAATATGACGTCACTTTTTCCTCATAGAAATCTCTTTTTAATGACATAATTCTTGTTAATTTTTTTTCTGGCAATCAGGGCGTAAATTTTAGCGGAAAACTCACATTTGTATGTAACTGGTATTCAAGCTAATTATTAATCAGTAACGATAAAAAATATTCAGTTTTTCATCTTAAATTACACGTCCATTATCTATCTACTTTCATTACACATTGATATTCATGCTCCTTGTATTATTACGAACATTTGAAAATTACATGTTTTATTTATGACGTCATATTTGTCCAAACCGAGGAGGATCCTTTTCATAGTTCCATGGTCCAAGCGAAATCTATTTTTAATAATATAATTATTGTTCATTTTTCCTTCTAATTATAACGCAATTTTTGACAGAAAAAGATCATTTTAATGTAACCGATATTCATACTTCCTGTATAATAACAAATACTCCATATTATTTTCAAATATCACGGAAATTCATCTTCTTTTGAAATCTTTTTTAATTTTCATTTTTCACGTGAAAATCTTTCAATTAAAAATTAATTGTCGAGGAAAGATAAATTTTCCGTGTTTTTATTTATTGGCAACGATCAAAGCCCTAGCAACGATAAAGTAAAATGGTTAAATTGTATGGAAAAATGTCCATTTATTCTGTATGAAAATAATGAAATTTTTAATTATTAAAGAAAATATTGGAATAAAATAAATAAAACCTAGTCTATGTTCATTTGAGGGTTATAATCAAACTACATGCAAAAATACAGGATCATTAAAAGCTCCATTTTGACGCTGGCTTCAGCCTAACATTTGCACACAATCAGATTTATAATATTATTAGGATTAGGATTAGGATAAGGCATTTCCACTTTTGGGGGGTTTTCCAATTCAGTTTTTAGATTAAAATGTATAAGCCAAAAGCTCAAAATGTAATTATTATCATTTATAAATCTTATTATTCAATCGCCATAAGATTCCTTAAAATGGATAAAAAAGTTCCCGAGTTATTGAGTATTGAAAGATTGGTTGATTGAGTGACTGATTGATTGATTCTCTCGGTTTTTCCCTATTTTCTCAAAAACTATTTTAGATATTGGAATGTTAGAAACTGCACGTTGTACCCATAATTATCAGTTATAAATTTTTATTAGGCCTTTCAATCGCCACAAGATCCCTTAAAATTGATAAATTATTTCTAAAGCTTTTGAGCATTGAAGGATTGGTTGATTGATTGTCCTAGTTTTTTCCAGTTTTATCAAAAACCATTTTGGATATTGGAATGTGAGAAGCTGTAGATTGTAGCCAGAATTATCGTTAATAAATATTAAGATTCCTTTCAATCGCCGTAAGATACCTTAAAATTGATCAATAAGTTTCCGTTATTGATAAATTGTCTCGGTATTTCCCTGTTTCCTCAAAAACTCTTTTAGATATTGGAATGTGACAAACTGTATATTGTAGCCAGAATATAATTTAATTAGGCCTTTCAATCGCCATAAGATTCTTTAAAATTGATTAATTAGTTCTTTAGTTTTTGAGCAGTGAAAGATTGGTTCATTGATTGATTCTCGCGGTTATTCCCTGTTTTCTCAAAACCTATTTTAGATATCTGTAATGCGACAAACAGCACATTGTTGTCAGAATTATTTTTTATAAATTTTAAAAAGTCTTTCAATCGCCATGAAAATTCTTAAAATAGATCAATTTGTTCCTGAGTTTTTGAGTATTGAAAGATTTGTTGATAGATTGATTCCTTCAGTTTTCACAAAAATTGATATTGGAATGTGAGAAACTGTAGATTATAGCCAGAAATATTCTCTATCTGCCCCTGGTAAATTTAGTGTTTCTGAGCTTATTCTAGATAAACAAACAGACAGACAAACAAACCAATTTTTCTATGTTATTTTTTACTATACATCGTCTAAATCAGGCATGTCAAACACGTGACCCGCGGGCCACATCTGGCCCGCCGACAACTAATCTGTGGCCCGCCAAGCCTTCAGCATTTTTGATTTAGCTGTTTCAACATGAATGCTCAAAACGCAATTTGCACGAGCATACTTGAATTAACCATGAAGACGGTAAAATGTAAACACAAGGAATTATAGTATGCGTAATGGACTCAGTCGTATATCAGACTGATATGAGCATATACTGGAGATTAGTAGAATATAGTACCTATAGTAATGACTAGTATACATAAATTTATGTAGTATAAATGTATAGTCTCAAAAGCAACTCAATTTTAATTTCATCTCCACAAGATATTGGATGCAGTGGTAGTCAACGGAAACGCAAAGAAGCGTTGATTTTGAATATAAAATGTACAGAGTTTTAAAATCTTTATAGTTTTTCTTATACATTGTTATGTGTTTTATCTTGAAACTAATATTTTAATTTCTATTTTTTTTTCTATTTTACATCATGTTAATACGTAATATTCAGTATTTATTAAATATTAAGAAAAGAATCGAAAAATTACATAAAATACGCTAATTAAGAAAAGTTAAACATTTAAAAAATGGAAAATTCCAAAAATAAAATTAATAGCTTTGAAAGTGAGTAGCTTTGAAAGTGAGTAGCTTTGAAAGTGAGTTCTCAATTCAGTGCAAAAAAAAAAAAAAAAAAAAAAAAAAAAAGAAAGAAAACCCACGAAAATATTTTTGAAAATGAAGATTTTGGATTTGAGCTCCTTTATTTTTGTTTTCCATAATTTAGATCAGTAAACATATAATTGTTAATTCAACCTGTGTGAGCTTTCTTTCTTGTAGTTTATTTTTACTTTATAGCAGTACTCCTATACATTTTGGAATTTATATATATATAAAAAAAAATTTAAAGCTCTCTATGAATTGAGCATAAACAAAGATTAGATAGTAAAATCTATTTACAGCAATATTGCATTCAAAGCAAAAGAAAAAAAAAGAAAAAAAAAAAAGAAAAAAAAGAAAACCCACGAAAATATTTTTGAAAATGAAGATTTTGCATTTAAGTTCCTTTATTTTTGTTTTTCATAATTTAAATCAGTAAACATATAATTATTAATTCAACCTGTGTGAGCTTTCTTTCTTGTAGTTTATTAGGTAGCTTTCAATACAAAAAAGTATAAAGCTACCTATTGCAGCCGTTCGGAGGAAAGCAGTTCCGGAAAATTTTGGTATATTTTCACCGATCATGACCCCCAGACCCCAAAACCACCCTTCGTTCAAATGTTGATTTATATATATATATATATATATATCTGACCTATGTCATACGATAACGCTCGTATTTATCAATCGATTTTGATGAAACTAATTGTGTGTATTAAGCTCACCAATGTCTCGACCGAGTTCGTTGGCCAGCTTGGTCCGCCATTTTGTTTCAAGATGGCGGCCATTTAAAAATTTAAAACTAAAATAAATATACAAAAAAATTAAAAATTAAAATTTATTTTTTAATTACGTGTTAGGCATTGATACAAGGATTCCAGAGCATTTTTTGGTTTACATCTATCTTAAAAAATGGCTGAGATAGAGCAGTTTGAAATTCTAGGGTGGCTGGCATTTTGAAACAAAACAGCACATTAACGCGATTACTCGCAAATTATTTTCTTTCATTGTTGTAATAATTTTCCCAATCATACGCATAAAACTATATATTCATATACGTTAGCGCCAAAATTGGCGACATTGGCGACAAAATTGGCAAAATTGGCGACAAAATTAGCAAAATTTGTGACATTTGGCGAAATATCGCCAAGTTTGGTGACCAAAATAAGTCTTTATAAATGAAGCCAATTTGGTTATTGCTCAATAATTTGGCGAAATTCTTATTCAAATTCAGTATTAACGAATGTTTTGTAAACGTTTCTTTGCATTTTAACTTGCTGTTTTCGTGTAACATTAGCTAAAATTTTAAAACGAAGATATAGGAAAGCTACCTTTTCCTCCCGGTACAGGCCGGAAGGATTTTTTTTACTTTATAGCAGTACTCATATACATTTTGGAATTTATATATATATATATATTTTTTTAAAGCTCTCTATGAATTGAGCATAAACAAAGATTAGATAGTAAAATCTATTTACAACAATATTGCATTCAAAGAAAAAAAAAAGAAAAAAGAAAGAAAGAAAGAAAAAGAAAGAAAATCCACGAAAATATTTTTTTAAATGAAGATTTTGGATTGGAGCTCCTTTATTTTTGTTTTTCATAATTTAGATCAGTAAACATATAATTGTTAATTCAACCTGTGTGAGCTTTCTTTCTTGTAGTTTATTTTTACTTTATAGCAGTACTCATATACATTTTGGAATTTATATATAAAAAAAATTTTTTTTTTAAGCTCTCTATGAATTGAGCATAAACAAAGATTAGATAGTAAAATCTATTTATAGCAATATTGCATTCAAAGCAAAAAAAAGAAGAAAAAAGAAAGAAAGAAAGAAAAAGAAAGAAAACCCACGAAAATATTTTTGAAAATGAAGATTTTGGATTGGAGCTCCTTTATTTTTGTTTTTCATAATTTAGATCAGTAAACATATAATTGTTAATTCAATCTGTGTCAGCTTTCTTCCTTGTAGTTTATTTTTACTTTATAGCAGTACTGATATACATTTTGGAATTTATATAAAAAAATAAAATAAAATAAAATAAAAAAGTTAAAGCTCTCTATGAATTGAGCATTAACAAAGATTAGATAGTAAAATCTATTTACAGCAATATTGCATTCAAAGCAAAAAAAAAAAAAAAAAAGAAAGAAAGAAAAAAAAAAAAAGAAAACCCACGAAAATATTTTTGAAAATGAAGATTTTGGATTTGAGCTCCTTTATTTTTGTTTTTCATAATTTAGATCAGTAAAGATATAATTGTTACTTCAACCTGTGTCAGCTTTCTTCCTTGTAGTTTAATTTTACTTTATAGCAGTACCAGGGGTCTGTCCAGACTTTTTTCCCAGGTCCTGTTTTTGTGAAATTGTGAACAGCTTTTTATATTTGTGAAAAATCTAGTCATAATTTTGTGAATTTGAAATGATCATCATATTCAGGTTCTTGTTTATACATTTTAAAGAAGATATATGGATGTAAAATACATATATTTTCTTTATATGTGTAAAAGTGACAGGTCAGATTTTACTTTTAAATGATTAATTTTTGAAATGTTCAGTTTAAACATGAAAAAATTTTGTGAAAAACCTATTTTTAAGATAAAGAATTTTGTGAAGGGTCATGTTTTAGGAAAAATCGTTTTGTGAAGGGTCCTGTTTTAGGGAAAATAGTTTTGTGAAGGATCCTGTTTTGAAATAAATAGAATTGTGAAGGGTCCTTTAAAGGACCCAATTTTATTCTAAACAGATCCCTGAGTACTCATATACATTTTGGAATTTATATATAAAAAAATTTGTTAAAGCTCTCTATATGAATTGAGCATAAACAAAGATTAGATAGTAAAATCTATTTACAGCAATATTGCATTCAAAGCAAAAAGGAAATTTTATGTTTAGTTTATCAAGATTCTGTTGGAGTTAACAAAGGATGTTAAATTAAAAAGCATTAAGGTAATTTTTTTTTTAACCTCTCAAATAGATGGCCAAAGTTCGGAAAAATAAATTGTCAGAATAGATATTATTTCATAAATACCAAATTCCAAGACATTTGAATATAATAGAGCTGCTTTATTACGTTTAATCACAAGCAAATCCAAATCATTCTCTGACATGAATTCATGAATTTTTGGCTGTGAATATGAGGAATGAATCGAAACATATAATCTCAAATTTTTATGTCTATTACTTTGTATTTCATTAAGTACAGAACAGATACACGGAATACCCCACGCTATTCCGTGTATCTGCACTTATGGATTAGAGCTGACTGTTTTTATCTCAAATGTGATGTGAACTTAAAAACGATTCAGTAGCTTCTGGAAATTATTCCTGTACTCGGTATAATCACATTAACTAATATGTTTCACACATAGATAAACGTTTTTACAGAATATGGATTTTAATTAAAAAAACTTAATTTACATTGTAAATAATATAGCTTCTTCCATGACTTGTGCTATAAAGAGGGCAGTTTCAAAATGTAAAGAAAAATACAAATAACTGGGTTAGACATTTTGTCTCATTTTCATTGTCTATACACCAGAAAAGGTTGTGAAGTTGAAAATTGTTGTGGAAAATTTTAAATGTCAAGTATGTGCTTAAGAATTTAACTAAAATTTTCAACTATAATCGTAATCACGGGATTAATCAACGCTAATTTATTAAATATTTTGGAAATATAGGTAGTGGCAAATTACTTTATTACGCAGAAATGTGATGACTTTCCACTCGTAAAGTCTTAAATATGTTAACTTCAAACTATATTACACGCAATTACCGGAAATTATGAATCTGTTTAACCCCTTGAAGGGCACCGGTATATTATATATACCACTTACTTTTAATCCCAAAATGCCACAATGACACCAGAATTTTATAATTAAATTTTGAATTTATGAGATACATGAGGAAAAGCTTTTACTTATTTTAAAATAAATTTGTTCGTGAATCCTGGTGTCAACCAATCATTTCAATATTTTAGCTACAAGAGTACTTTGCCCCTCAAGGGGTTAAATCACCAATGAGTAAAGTACCTGGTGTTTTCAGTTTATATTACAAATCACCTTAGTGAACTTAAAAATTTAACACAAAATTCATAATGTTAGCAACCTTTTTTTAGAACTAACGTATTGCTTTGACAAAACAATTTTAAAAAAGAAATTTTTTCCACTTTAGTTGTTGCCAGGCATTATTACAAAAATCATCGGAGTTGAAATCTTTAGAATATGCTAACTAAGTTAAAAAAAAGGATTTAAACAAATTTTCAAGGAATATTTTGAATTTCATGAATTGTGAAAAAGAATTTCTTGTATTTATTCACATCTTGAAGCGATGATGAAATTTATGTTTAAAGTGTATTATTGCAATTAATTGAAATTAAGCATGATTTCATATTGGATTAAGAATATACGAATGTGGGTTTTCCAAATTACTGCAATTATTCATCAGACGACCAATTTCTCAAAGTATCTTAAGCACACCTTTGTGCGACACCTTTGCTATTTTCAACTTTATAATAAATGTGCGGAAAGATCAAGTTTAACAGTACTTGAACAGTACCAGCATTAACCAGTTTTGAAAATCTTAACAAATTCAACCAAATTTTATAGGTTTTTTTCTTAAACAATATAAACATTTTTTTTAAAAATAATAATGTAAAATAAACTCTGCATAAAAAAAAAATATATATAGCTTTTGATTTTTGATGAATTTTTCATTAACATGGTTGCATTTTGTTTATGATGGTCATAATATAAATTTGCGTTCTTTTTTTTTATGTGGCCCACGGACTTATGTATGGCCTATATCTGGCCCTCGGTGGTAAACGAGTTTGACATGCTTGGTTTAAATAATCGAATGAATAGGTGTTTTTCTAAAAATCACAGACAAACTCTTCTTATTTTATCCGTATATTAGAACAGATGATATAAATCAACTCACTTTGTTATCGATATTTTGTAAAATTTACAACTTCATATGCCTATAATAATTGATTTCTGAATATGCTGCGGAGTTTTAGTTTTAGTTTTAACGCCTAAAAATTTATTACAGACCAGTTATCACATTATTATGCTAATTCAATAGTAGTTTAAAATATCGTTACAATTTCTATAACTTCTAAAACATTATTTGAAGGCACAGGTGGAAACTATATTAAGGCGGTATTCAAAAAATATATTTTTCCACGCTCAACAACTCAAAATTTTGAGGCACATTTTCAGACTTATTTTTAAAAGTAAAAACATGAAACTTTGCGGCGTGATTTATGAAGAGATTTATAAGGGACATGTTTTTATTTTTCGTTCAATTAATTAGAAATTGATTTACAAACAATTATTTTCACAGTACGATATTTTTTTTTTGTTTCCAGCGCTATCGCTTCGGGAAATTCGGTTCAAAATGTCCACTTTGACAGCATTTTTTGAAATATATTCTGTCTTTATAAGAAAATCGACTAATTCCGGACATTATAAAGTTTCTGAATAAGAGAACCTGCCAATTGGATGCATTTTAGATCAAAAATGAATTTAAAAATGTGTCTCAAAATAAGCAGTTTGGATTTGAATACACCCTTAAGTCCAAAAATTAATTTAAGTGTAATGCTACTTTACTATCCGTGATACTATTTTACTGTCTAATATTAAACAAAATAATAATAATAAAAAAACCGTCAAAATTTGTTTTTATCTTTAAGAATTACTAAAATCTTGATATCTTAGATTTACTGTTATCCTATAAAAGCTTTATTGAAACATTTTAATGAAAAATACATATAATGTAACACTTTCTTCTACTCGTATCTTCATTTGTTAAAGCTCTTTAGCTTCGTAAAATGCCTCGACTTTGTTGAAAAACGCAGTTTTATTAGAAAATGAGAAATTAAACGTATTTGCATTCATTTTACATAAGTAGTTATGCCAAGCACATTAGTGTTTTTCCACTACTAAAATTTATAAGTGGTTGACTGAATTATTAAACACTAGTTGACCGGGTCAGTGATAATAATCATAAATACACCTAAAATAAGCGTTGAATGATTTCATATTTTTAGACGAAAATCTTTCCAAATGAACCTATTATGAGGGTCTTGTTGCATACAACAGGATAAATCCTCGAAATTTTATAATTATATATTTTTAAACGAAAATCTGTCCAAGCGAACCTAGAGTTGGGGGCTCCTCGCTGTTTTCGGCAGCCCGCTCCGATCTGTTTTTGCAAACGAACTTCGAATTTGTATGATTTTATATTTTAAACGAAAATATATCCCAAATGAACCTAGAGTTGGAGGCTATAAGACTGAAACCGGATTTATTTTACAGATGTCAACAAATCCTACGAAACGCAATACAAAAAGTTGGAAATTGTACGTCAAACGTGACAAATGAGGTGCGTTCGTACTATAGCTAGTTATATACATATTCAGATCTTGATGATTTTTAATTCTGTGAAACGAATTATATTGTCTGCAGACTAATTTCTGTAATAAAATAAGTATCTCGGTCGCTTGACGATTAAACCTCGGAAGCTCCTATAACAAGAAAACACAGATTTTTTTTAATAAAATTCAAATTTCTTGATAAATATTTTTATTAAAATCTTCTAAAGTTTTGATTCGATGTCATAAAATTTGAAATGTCTCGATAAAATTCTGCAAAGATAATACATCTTAAATTTCAAACCATTCGGCTGGGTAGTTTTTGCGTTGTTATATGCGGACAGACAGATGGACGGACCAGACGACGACAATAGGTGCTACGTATTTATATAATTACGAACGCACCTAATAAAAGTCTCTAAAAATTATATTAAAAAATCGTTGTGCGAATTCCAAATAGACTTTATTCAAAGAGAGGAAAATGTACTATATCGAGCTAAAAGATTGAAACCAGATTCTATTTACTAGTGGGAAATATCACAGCAACACACAAAAAATTGCTAAAATTAAAAAACTGCCGGGGTAAAAATTTATTATGATGGGTTAAAAGACTGTAACCGCATTCCTTTTTACGAAAAACAAAAAACTGTTACGAAACGCGAAAAAAACCCTCTCAAAAATCGTATTAAAAAATCACTATAAGATTTCCAAATAAACTTTTGAAAAGAAGATAAGATTTACTAATAATGAGCTAAAATATTGAAACCGGAACCCTTTTACTTACGTGGAAAAAGCGCATCAAAACGCGAAAAAAACAAAAGCTCTAAAAATTGCACAAATAATAGATAACCTTTCAAAAATAGCAGAGGTAAAAGTTACTATATTGGGGTAAAAGATGAAAACCGGATATTTTACGAGTGTCGAAATATATCCGCGGAATATGAATAAACTTTAAAAACGGCATACAAAAATTGAAAAAAATTAAAAAATCAACGAATTCCGAATAAACTTTATTGAAAAAAGGACAACATTTACTACACTGGACTCTGTAGAACACTTATGGACTCTTAGACTCTTAGACACATTCACTGGACTCATTTTACTTTACAGAGTGATCCAAAGTATTATTGTTTGTCCTTGATTTTTTGTTGACCCCCTAATCGTCGTTGATAAATATGCGGCCAACATATTCTTTATAATCCTAAAGTTACAGAAGAATCCGTCAAGAATATCTTAAAATATTCGATAAAATGTCTGAAATTGAAAGTGTCCGGTGACGAATGGTCATATAGTGAATATGTGTGTAGTCTAATTGAACAATATCTTTTCGTTTTATATTAAAAAACTATGTAAGCTTGAAGTACACATAAAAAATACTTGAAGTATTTTTACAACAATGGGTTGAGATATAAACAACAAAAGAAATCATGCGTCAAGTAGGGATTAGGAAACACTTTCGAACAAAACCAGAGAATATAGCAACGGAACTTCACCGATTAATAAGATTAAAAGAGATTATCTAAGTAAACAATGTAGAGAACGTATAACAAAGTCGAAAACCCGCTTTCAGAAATTATCATCCATAATCGGAGAGTTAGTTGAATTCTTTTGTGCGACCGTATATATGATATATAGAATGTGTATATACTACATAGTATGCTGAAATTTAAGTCAGTTAGAAAATACATAACAAATTTGAAAATTTACTTTTTAGTAATTTCCGCCAATAGCCGGGAATGTACTCGAAATATTTTATACAGCCCTGTATGTACTTATTTTTTATAAACGCCACATATTAAGTTAAACATTAAATCATATAAAAAAAACGCGCAGCAGAACTAAAAGCGCCTTTCCAACAATTACCAAACGTAAAAGTGAATTAGATTTCTCTCAAAACTTTATAGTAATATACTATTAATACACTATTTAATTAACTAATAAACTTAATAATACTATTTAATAATATTATATGTAATGTCTGAGAATAAAATATAGCAAATAAAATTAATCTTACCAAAGCTTGCGAGCAAAGAAACCAGCTCAGTATATAAGATAAAATGCGTACTTTAACATAGATAAATGTTTTCCATAGAAACACACCTCTCCTAAGATAAGTATGTTTGTTGACTAAAACGTAGAAAATGCGATATCAAATTGAAGAAAAGAATATGAAATATTTCTGTTACTTCTTATCTTTTTAGTATTTCCAAAGTTCGAGTAAAAAATCTTTCCTTTTAAATGTAAATGTGATTTCTAATTTATATATTAATAAAATCTTCTTAATATTTTACAATAGTACAAAAGGTATATGTAAATTATTCAATTTTGATCAATTGTTTTCAATTACTCATGTCAAATACAAGTTACGTTTGAAAATTACTACTTATGTCATATCTCCGCTTCTCAATGCACTAAAATATTAAATACTTTGAAGATTTCTCTTTGGTAGCTCATTTTGTAATACTATCATAGATTCTAGTAATATTTTCCATAATCGGTGCCTATGCCAAATTAAAGTATTGTAGTGGAATTTGTTTAGAACAACATGAATTGCATAGATCAAATATTTTGTGGGAATTTTAATTCATAAACCAAAACCAAAAACAACGTTGTAACCCACAAATATTAAAAATTGGCACAAAAAACCGCATACGGCAGTTTCAAGGATTCCTTAATCCCCTTCCTCAGTGCGGAAAAAAAAGGAAAAAGAAAAAAAAAAAAAAAAGAAGCCAGTACTCGGGGCTATAACCGAGGGGTTCTTTGAACCCATTTTTATCCTTTTTTTTCGGCACTGAGGAAGAGGATCGAGGAACCCTTGAAACGGCCGTATGCGTTTTTTTTGTGCCATTTTTTAATATTTTTGGGTTACAACGTTGTTTTTGGTTTTGGTTTATGAACATGAATTGCATTCACGAAATTAGGCGTAATTTTTAAATTAAACATTGAATGCTTTTAAAAGAATATGCTTAAAAAATTATTAGGTACTCGTAGCTTCCAATACCAAAAGTAAAAAGCTACCTACTGCAACAGTCCAGAAGAAAGCAATTCCGAAAATTTTCACTGATCATGACACCAGACCACACAACCATCCTCCGTCCAAATGTTGATATACATATATAGAAATAGATGGCGCTGCAAGTATTAGACATCCAATCGAACAAAAGCAAAAATCACCCAACATTGATGTGAAGGCAGAAAGTTCAATGCATGGAATGGGTCTCATTCACCAATCAAATCCTATTCAGAATCGGGCCCTAAGAACAAGATTGTATTAGCGAATGAGATTCACTTCATGTATTGAACCTCCTACTTTCGCACCAATGCTAGATGATTTTAAGTTTGGCCTCCTGTTGATCGCAGCGCCATCTATTGCTGGTAATTGGAACTAAAATCAGAATCGCAGTAAAAAGAAAAAAAAACCTGACATCTTACATCACTCTCCTGCCTTTTTTTTTAAATATCTGTCCCCGTTTGGAAGCTATTGAATTTTAAAATCCGTCAGTCCATTTTAGGATACCCGGTATATATATTATCCATCTGACATTTGTCATGCTGTAACTCTGTTATTTTTAAACCGATTTAGATCTAACTGCGCATGTGTACAAGAAATACCAAAGTCTGGATCGAGTTCGGTGGCCAGCTTCATCCGCCATCCTGTTTCAAAATAGCGACCACTTAAAATGTTTTAATATTTTTTTTTATTCAAAAAGTTGTACAAAATAATTATAAATTGAAAAAGTTGTTTCCGCTAAGAGTTAGATTCTGATACAAAGATTTCGGAGTATTTTTTGTTTTGGTTAAAAAGAATTTATCTTAAAATATGGTTGAAATACAGCAATTTTAATTCTAGGGGTGGCTGGCATTTTGAAACAATCTGATTTCTGTTATGCTGTAACTGATTTGACTGTGACTGAGCATGGGTACAGGACATACCAATGTCTAGATCGATTTCGTTGACCAACTTCATCCGTTATCTTGTTTTAAAACGGTGTACATTTAAAAAATTTTGAATGTTTAAAATTGAAAAATTGTACAAAACAAAAAGAATTGTAAAAGAATTTTCTGAAAGTCTTTGACTTTGGAACAAGGATTCCGGAGCATTTTTTATTTCGTCTTTATTTTAAAAACTGGCTGAGATATAGCAGTTTGAAATTCCGAGGTCTCTGACGTTTTGAAACAATCTGAGTTGTGTCATGCTATTTCACTCGTATTTTTTAACCTATTTAGATGTGACTAAGTATGTGTACAGGCAGGCTTACACTAGATACCGGGCTGGCTCATTTATTTTCATGACGTCACAAATGGTAGCTGGCCGCGACGAAAGACATACAGCGATTGTTACAAAACGATTGGCGCGTCCCTTTGTACCAATCGCTGGTTGCGGCCAGCCACTATTTGTGACGTCATGGTAATGAATGAGCCAGCCCGGTATCTACTGTAGCCGCGACCTCCGTTATACATGGCCGGTGCATGACGTTTAAAACGTCACATGGACTGGATCATTTTTACACGGTGATTGGTGCAAAACGGTGGGCCGATTTTCACCAATCGTCGTTTAAAAATGATCCATTTCATGTGACGTTTTAAATGTCATGCATCGGCCGTGTCTAACGTAGGTCACGCTGTAGCCCTGGTACAGGATATATCAAGATATCGACCAAGTTCGTTGACTAGCTTCATCCACCCTAATGTTTAATTTTGCGGCTACTTAATTTTTTTTTAATTTTTAAAAATTCAAAAAGCTGTTCAAAAAATTAGCAACTGAATTTTTGTTTTTCTTTAAGTGTTCAACTTTGATAGATTTTTGCATGCCTTTGACTACCATTTTTGCCTCCCCTCTATGGTAAAAAATGGCTGAGATATAGTAGTTTAAAATTCTAGGGTCATTGACATTTTGAAACAATCTAATTTTTAAAATACAGATTTAAATGTTTAAGTGCTAAAATTAGAACACAAAAAGGCTTATAAAAATCTTTTAATATTATGATCGACATATTTCGAACGCACAAACGGCACCATTATCAAGATCTACGTGATAAACAAAATATTCTAACAAAAACTTTTTAAAATAAACTTGAAAACCTAATTCACGAGATCATATGTGTAATAAAAGCAGGTGCTTAAAAATAATCAACTATAAACGTGAAAATTAATATAACTTAGTGAAACTAGGGTGCCTTTACATGAGAGTGACGACATACCCACAGAGCGCATATTCAGACTGTGCTTAGACAGATGTTTTTTCCCAAATTATGACAACGTACTTTCCACAACTTGACGATACTCGACTGGACGAGTGAGACAAGTTATCATGCATATCTTGGCGATAATGTCAGGATCGCCAAAGTACTCCAAGATTCGTATTTGTATAGCGTCTAGAAAATATAGCGTGGCAACCGGCTATTCTAGTAATGCTTTAAAAAGTGTAAAAATTAAATCCATAAATATAAATGTTGTACGATGCTGAATGACACATGTCGATCGCAGGTATCATGTCATCTGCTAGCTCTTCACTGGCTGCAACACTTTCTCAGTTGAATCCTTATACAAAGTTTACGTTTGAAATACAAGACATCGCTGCGATCGACATTTATCGTTCAGCATCGTTCAATATTTATAGCACCTAATTTTATAGACTTTTTGATTGGCCGATTGCCACGCTATATCTTCTAGATACTATAGTATTTGTAAAAAACCCTCTCAACCAGTCAAAGTTTACACCCCGTATGTCGCCACTCCCAAATAGAAGCACCCTAAGCGGAAAGAGAAATACGGGTTTTCTTCTTCTGCACATTTCGTTAACTCATATTGATGTCGCATGCGATACCGAAAGCATAGCGAGATGAAAAGAGTAGCCCCTTACGTGTTTTGGAAATGCTTTAGACAAAAAACTGTTTCAGAAGCCGCGTGGTATGTCGTTTGCCTCCAAATCTGAGGACTTGAGTTCTAAACTAGACTTGAGAGCTTGAGTTTGAAACTAGAATACCTTTACAAGAGACATAAGGCGCATGGTCCTTTTGGAAGTTTTAATCGGAACGATTGCAACTTACAACACAGTCCCTAAATTCGGTTCTGACGATACGGAAAGAGTGAAAAAATTACGTCATTTTGACGTAATTATAGCAATTTCTTTCAGTTTTGTGAATAGAAACTTAGGGTCCACCGTGGCTGAGTGGCAAAAGCATCACACCGCTAATCGCTTGCGAGTGTTGGTGGGAGCGAGTTCGAATCCCGCTGGCTCCGTTGCACACTCTTTGTGGAGCTCTCGGCTGCATTTCTGTGTGTTGTAAATTTACTTGTGTGTGCTATCTCGCCCCTGTATATATTGACGATGACTTATAAGCGGGCGCTTGACGCCAAGCACACAGGTCAGATGCATGTTAATAAAATGTCAAATGAAACTTACGCGAGGCTACCGAAAAAGACAGGCTACAGCGGTGCATTCCACTAATCTTTTTTTACAGACCGCTAGAGTGACGTGTGCTCTTTTCTACACCTACATTGGTGGATTCGAGCATCACGTGACTTCCGCGGTCTGTAAAAAAAGATACGCGTAAAGCACCGCGGTAGCCTTTCTTTTTCGTTAGCCTCGAAACTTACATTTATGACGTCATTTGGAACTTGCGGAAGCATTTCACTGTTCTGTCTTTAGCATCAAGGGGACCCTAAAAGCAAGGCAACACTAGATACCGGGGTTGCTCATTCACTCTCAAAACGTCACAAATGGTGGCTGGCCGCGACCAGCGATTGGTCCAAAGCAACGCGCCCATCGTTTTGTGCCAATCGCTGTATGTCTTTCCTCCTAGTCAGCCACCTTTTGTGACGTCATCATAATGAATGAGCAAGCCCGGTATGTAGTGTAGCCCTGCTAAAAGCAGAATAGCTTTCACCACTAAAAAATGACGACATAAACGTGTATTTTCATTCATAGAAGAAAAGTTAGTGTGATTGAGATATAATGAAGTCATTTTTGAAATTTTTTGACATACGCACAAGGCGCATGCTCAGACGGTGCTTATACAGTCGTTTCTGTCCAATCAATGGCAAAACTACATCCCCGAACTTGGCTATATTCGCCTGGACGATTTTTATTAGATGAGTGAGAGAAGTTATCAAGCATTGTCTTGGCGAAAAGGGCAGACTTGCCAAGATGCTCCGCGATTCTTATTTGTCCAAAACCATCTCAACCAATGAAATTTATACTCCGTATACCACCACTCTTCTATCAAGGCACCCTAAGCGAAACGAGAACAAAGTGGGTTTTCATTTCGTACATTGCGAGAATTCAGCTGCAAGTAATCAGGGCAACCAGGACTAGACTAGATACCGGGCTTGCTCATTCCTCATCATGACGTCACACATGGTGGCTGCGAGGCTAACGAAAAAGACAGGCTACTGCAGTGCATTCCACTTATCTTTTTTTACAGACTGCTAGAGTGACGTGTGCTCTTTTCGTACACCTGTATTGGTGCATTGGAGCATCACGTGACTCCGGCGGTCTGTAAAAACAGATACGCGTAAAGCACCGCGGTAGCCTTTCTTTTTCGTTAGCTTCGTGGTGGCTGGCCGTGACGAAAGACATTTCTTTACTACATATTGACGTCACATGCGATACCGAAATTACTACCAGCTGAAAAGAGTACCCTTAAGGTGGCGGATCAGTCAGATTCTGCATTCTCCTTTCCCAATGTTAAACCAATGGCATTAAAGTTTCTCGGTTTCCTTCATATATCTCATAAAATAATTAAGTATTTTGAAATTTGTTTTTTGTGAGTGATAATTTAGACGAATCATCGAGCAGTGACAAATTTAATTCTTCTCTTTTATAAATTTAAATATTTGTTTTAGCAATATTTGTTTTAGCATTTACATTTACATCATTATATGCTGTCTTTTAAACGCTAAAACAAATATTTAAATTTAAATAAGAGAAAAATGAAATTTGTAACTACGCGATGATTCATCTAAAGCATCACTCACAAAAAGCAAAATTCGAAAAACTTAATTATTTGATGAGATATTTGAAGGAAACCGAGGAACTTTAATGCCATTGGTCACAGAGTAAGGAGATTTAAACAGAGAATCAACTCTCATAGACTTCAATGGTAACTTCTTTAACATGGGATTACACATAGACAGTGGCGCTAGCTGCGGATGACGTGAAAACTACAGCAATAACAGAAGAGAGGTTGCTAAATAGAGCTATATATCGCTTTCTTGGCGACAAATAAGGGAAGGAAAAAAAACGGCGACTACTTGCTTCTTGTTTTGGCTGGTTGGTTGGTTGATTGATTTTAAGACGGTCGATTATATATACACGCGAATGAAAACAGATTTATTATTTTTAACATGTTCTGAAACAATCGGAATTCAACTTTATTTTAAAATAAGTGCTGTGGTAAAACAATTTTTTTTTTCCAAGTTTGAAAGGAAAATTTGATTTTTTTAATTCTTCAAAATGTAAGTTGCGATTTAGTTTCATGTGTTATTTTTGTTTTTGTTTTTTCAAGTTTCATAATGTTTGAAATATTTTATATATATTGAGTGTTGACAGATTTGTGCCAAAACGTCATGTTAAGGCTCACTGTGGAGATGTGAAATGTTTTTGGTTTCCGTCTGTCTGTTTGCTGTAAAAATGGTCCGATTAGGTTGATTTTTAGTAGGTATGTTGGCGAGGTATCCGGAATTAGCTGTATAGTTTTTAGTTAAATTTGGTTCGTTCGTTCGGAAAATATAGAATATTTTTTTTAGGTCATAATGCTTTCTTATGGGGATGCAGACGATTTTTCAAATTTCATTTTTATCTGAAATGAAAATGGAATATTTGCGTAATGGATTTAGATGTAAAATTATGAATGCTAAATTTTCGATATGGATTTCCAATAGTTTTAAAATTTTGCTTATAAATTTAATAGAATTTAGAAATTAATTGCTTAAATATTTGAAAATGTTTTTGCATCTGTTCGGGAAATATAAAAATCTTACTTTCATATTTTTTACAATTTTTGAAATCATTTATTTTTACTTACCACTTTAATTTAAGGATTCTAATTTCTGGAACATTCGAACAATTTTATATGCTTATAAACATGCATGCAATTGAAAAAATAATAATTGCGGATTGTACGAAGTTAAAATGATATTTTAAAAAAATGATCTGCAGATTTACTAGTATAGGAAAAAACTTAGTACCATGTTTACATTGCGATAGAAAATGTATATGAATAAAATTTTATACAGAGAAATTTTTTTTTTAACATGAATGAGATTTATGGTATGGCAGTAATTTTAACGATAATATAAAGTCAAAATTTGTTAAAAATCTGTCAACACTGAATATATTTAAAATACTTCATACATAATGGAACTTGAAAAATAAAAACAAAAATAACACATAGAAATAAACCACAACTTACCGATTCTTAGGAATAAAAAATAACTTTGACGTCTTGTTCTTGCAAACAATACACTCCTCTCTTCGTAGCATTTTGAAGAATTATAATAATTATAATCAACTATTTGATCTTCAAAGAATAACTTTAATAATAAGTATTAAACAAGATTCGAAAATCAATTAGCGAACGCCGAAAATTTGCACATCCGCAAATGACAACAGAAAGACGCCAAGCAGAATAGGGTTACACTTAAAATGAAATCACGAAGATAAAAATCGCCAAAGCGATGATTTAGTTCTTATGTCATCCGCCGCAGTCGCTCTTTTCAGGCGAAGTTGGATCTCTGTCTTACTCTGTGCCATTGGTTTAACATGGGAAAGGAGAATACAGGATCTGACTGATCCGCCACCTTAACGTGTTATTGCAAATGCTTTGGAAAAAAATCTGTTTCGCTTTAACGGGAGAAACTTTACAAGAGAGTGGTGATATATACATAGGACGAGTATACATTTTTCCAAGCATGTTCTGCGATCGGAAGTGTAGCTCGTAATCTGATTGGTTGTTTCTCTTGGTAGTGTTATAACGTATCTTGGCGATAATAATACTATGCGAAACATATTTGTGTTTCTTTGTTTAATTTTTTTTAAGCTGCTTCAGTATGAGTGCGTAATAGCGCGCGATTGGTACATAACGATGGTCTCGCTCGACGTACTAATCGCCGTGTAAAGATGATCCATGCCGTGTGACGTTTTAAACGTTATGAACCGGCCATGCATAACGTTGGTCGCAGTAGAAGCCCTGTGGTATGTCGGTTGCCTCCAAATCTGAGTACTTGAGTTCGAAAAATTATTGAAGACAAATATATTACTAAATTAATATTCATAATTATACAAACTACATTAAATAATTTTAAGCAGATGATACATTATGTTGAGTAACAACTACTTAGATTGCGAGCTAAGATTCTGACCGCGAAACATGCTTGGAAAAAAAATATTCATATGGCGAATGCTCCGTTTGGAAGTTTTATTCCAAACAATAGCAACCATCTACATAGGCCCTAAACCGCGGCCTACGTTATACCATAAATTAATATACAAGATAGGACACTATCATAGGGCGTAATGGTAACACGATAACGATCGCAGCGACTGTAGTGACAAGGGAGAAGAAACGTCTCATAGATGGAATATTTCTCCTTTTGAACGTCTATCTTATTATGATCTTTCTTCTTTTAAATGCCACATGTTTACATTTTCAACTTTGTAGGAAAAGCGAAAACCAAAAGTTTTAAAATTCCGATTTGTATGCAAACATGATTCTGCATGGCATATTTTAACCTCTTTAGCCATACTAAAAAAGTTCTGTAAAGAACTGTTGTTTCAATAATAATAAAATAAAAAATAAAATGAAGTCCTTTACAAAGAAACTAAACACACCAACGCAGCGGCCAATTTGAAGAGAAGCGTCTGCCTCGAAGCAAAAAGAATAGATATTAAAATCATAGAGCATAAACAGATTTCATATACATGGGTAAATTTTAAAAGCTTCTTAGTTCCCCCCCCCCCTTGTCCCAAGTGACGCTATTATTGGGGCCGTTAGAGATTTTGCTGTAACTGTGCTATCTTGTATGTTAACAGGGCTACACTACATACCGGGCTTGCTCATTCATTATGATGACGTCACAAAAGGTGGCTGACTAGGAGGAAAGACATACAGCGATTGGCACAAAACGATGGGCGCGTTGCTTTGGACCAATCGCTGGTCGCGGCCAGCCACCATTTGTGACGTTTTGAGAGTGAATGAGCAAGCCCGGTATCTAGTGTTGCCTTGATGTTAATCTATGTGTCATACCAAGGCAACACTAGATACCAGGCTTGCTCATTTATCCTCATAAAGTCACAAATAGTGGCTGGCCACGACCAGCGATTGGTACAAAGCGACGTACCCATCGTTTTGTGCCAATCGCTGTACGTCTTTCGTCGCGGCCAGCCACCACGATGCTAACGAAACAGAAAGGCTACCGCGGTGCTTTACCAGGGCTACACTACATACCGGGCTTGCTCATTCATTATGATGACGTCACAAAAGGTGGCTGACTAGGAGGAAAGACATACAGCGATTGGCACAAAACGATGGGCGCGTTGCTTTGGACCAATCGCTGGTCGCGGCCAGCCACCATTTGTGACGTTTTGAGAGTGAATGAGCAAGCCCGGTATCTAGTGTTGCCTTGGCTTTACGCGTATCTTTTTTTACAGACCGTGGCAATCACGCGATGCTTGAATGCACCAATGCAGTTGTACGAAAAGAGCATCACGTCACTCTAGCGGTCTATAAAAAAAGATAAGTGGTATGCACCGCTGTAGCCTGTCTTTTTCGTTAGCCTCGCAGCCACCGGTTGTGACGTCATGATAATGAGTGAGCAAGCCCTGTATCTAGTGTAGCCCTGGTTATACACGCCCAGTGCATGACGTTTAAAACGTAACATGGAGTGGATCATTTTTACACGGCGATTGGTGCAAAATGGTGGAAGCGCGAAGCACCACTTTGCACCAATCGCCGTGTAAAAATGATCCATTCCATGTGACGTTTTAAACGTATTACACTGGCCGTGTATAACCGCGCCCATCGTTTTGTGCCCATCGCTGTATGTCTTTCGTTGCGGCCGGCCACCATTTGTGACGTCATGATAATGAATGAGCAAGCCCGGTACCTAGTGTAGCCCGAGGCTAACGAAAAAGAAAGGCTACCGCGGTGCTTTACGCGTATTTTTTTTTACAGACCGCCGGAGTCACGTGATGTTCGAATGCACCAATGCAGGTGTACAAAAAGAGCATCACATCACTCTAGCGGTCTGTAAAAAAGATAAGTGGAATGCACCGCGGTAGCCTGTCTCTTTCGTTAGCCTCGGTGTAGCCCTGCCTACGTTATACGTAGATACGTAAAACGTAGGTCGCGCCTAAACTCAGTACGGGTGGTTATAGAAAGAGTGACAAAATTATGTCATTGTAATGTAATTATAACAATTTCTTTTAGTTTTGTTACTGAAAAAGTACGTTTATGCCGTCATTTGTTTTTGGCGGAGCATGCCCCTGTACTGGTTTAGCGTCAACGGGACCTTAAATTCAGAATAGCTTTCACTAGGACAACACTAGATACCGGGCTTGCTCATTCATTCTCAAGACGTCACAAATAGTGGCTGGTCTCGACCAGTGATTGGTACAAAAGGCGCGCCCATGGTTTTGTGCCAATCGCTGTATGCCTTTGGTGGCGGCTAGCCATATTTGTGACGTCATAAGAATGAATGAGCAAGCCCAGTATCTAGTGTAGCCTTGCTTTCACCTCTGAAAAATGATGTAATAGATGTACCTTTTTTTTCATAAAATTTACAAAAATTTGCATTTGCGACAAAATGAAGTTATTTTTCAGCTGTTCTGTGTTTAGGGATGTTAGTGTTATTTTCTCGGTTCGTTAATATTTTCATCTTTAACCAAATAAATTAGTCTATCTGGGGGAACCCCTTTATTTACTCTATCTGATCTTCTTGGTTCGGTTTGGTTTAGTTCAGATTCATTCTGATTATCATTTTCATTTGAAATTTCGATTTTTATCAGATTTGGGTTTTCCGATTTTTCGTTTTCGGCATTAGTGTTTTCATCTAAATTTAGTTCTAGCCGTTTTTCTTTATTTGAATTTATCGGATAGTTTTCTAAGAACTTCACCGTTCTGGCTATAGTGATATCTTTGCCGCTCGTATAGATACGATATCCTTTGGAATAATTATCGTATCCCACGAAGATCCCTTCTACTGCTTTATTATCTAATTTCTGTCTTTTTTGCTTGTTAATATATGCATAAGCTTTGCAGCCAAAGACTCTTAAATATTTTAGATTTGGTCTTCTTTTTGTCCATAATTCATATGGCGTATTTTCGTTGGCTTTAGTCGGCAGTCGATTTTGTAGGTGATTTGCGGTGCATATCGCCTCTCCCCAGAAATGTAATGGTAAATTAGTGTCACTTAACAATGTTCTTGTCATTTCAATTAATGATCTATTCTTTCGTTCAGCAATACCATTCTGGCTGGGAGAATATGGTATTGTTAGCTGTCGCTTAATTCCATTTTCTTTTAGAAAATTATCAATATTAGAATTTTTAAATTCTTTGCCATTATCAGTTCTGAGTTCTGTAGGCTTTTTGCCAAACTTATTGTTGACCAGTGCAACATATTCCTTTAATTTTTCAAATACCTCACTTTTATTTTGTAGTAGATAAATTATAGTAAATCTAGAGTAATCGTCTATGAAGGTTAAAAAGTAATTTTTTCCCCCTATTGTTGGAGTTTGAATAGGACCACACACGTCTGAATGTACTAATTGCAGAATTTTATTTGCTCTCAATTCCGTTTTCTTTGGGTAAGGTGCGTCAGTTAATTTTGCTTTAATGCAAGGCTCACATTCGGTGCTATGGGAACAATTATTTATGTTTATTCCGCATGCTAATTCCTTCGTCATTAATTCTTTAATCGACGCGACATTTTTATGTCCTAATCTTCTATGCCACAGTTCTATGCAATTTTTATTTTTGCAATTAGTTATCATGTTTACAAAATTTTCATCTGTGTTTATGTTTGTTTGCTGAATTTCATACAGATTATTTTTTCTTATCCCTTCTAAGCGTATTGATCCTTCATATTCTAGAAAACATTGATTATTTTCAAATGTAATTTTGCATCCGTTTTTCGTAGCTTTGGCTACCAAAAATAAATTTGTTTCAATTTCCGGTACTAGTAGAACATCTTTTAATGTTATTTCATGTGTTCTACCGTCGGATGTTATTGTGGTAATATTTACATTACCTGAACCATAGGATTTTAATTTATTGCCGTTGGCAATTACGACGTTGGTATGTTCTTTATTTGTAAATTCATAAAATAAATTTTCATTATTTGAAATATGGGAGGATGAGCCAGAATCGATAATCCATGCGTTATTTTTCGATTTGTTCGTTAAAAATGCGCAATTTTTCTTTTCTTCGGTTCCGAAATAAGCTGTGCTTTTTTCTTTCGGTTTATTTGAGTCCGCGCTTCTTAAATTATTTTCGTCTTTTTGAAAGACTAGCGAAGAAGAGAAATGTTTTTTGTTGTTTTGCTTAAAATTATTTGTTTTATGTTTGTTATGCCAGCAATTAACTGTGTTGTGATTTTTTAGTCTACAAATCGTGCAGTATTTTTCTTCTTTTTTAAAACCTGTGGTTTTAAATTTTCTTTCAGCTCTAAAGGCTTTGTTCGAATTATCACTGTTATTAGAATGCTCGTTTCTTTTATTAAATTCGTCTGTTAATTTACTCTTTATAAATTCTGGAGTTAATTCGTCTTCCTGTCTGGCTTCTAATGCGGTTATGAGGGTGTCGTATGAAGGAGGTAAAGAGCAGAGCAATAATGCTGAAATATGATTTGCTTTAATTTCTTCGCCTATGGCTGATAACTTATCAATAATTTCTAATATCTTTGTTATATGAGTTATCATGTTGCCTCCTTCTGATAATTTCGTTCCGTAAAGTCTCCTGAGGAGAAAGAGTTTGCTAGAGAGATTTGATCTCTCATGGATGTTTTTAAGCGTGTTCCATGTGTCCCGTGCATTCTGTAAATGCTTAATATGGATGATTTGATTATCCTCAATACTTAAATTAATCAAGGCTCTTGCCTTTCTATCTTTCTTCGACCATTCCGGGGTTATTGGAGTAGGTGGGTCGTCTGTGACAACTTCAAAGAGCTCTTCTCTTATCAAGAGCATCTCCACCTTGAATTTCCAGTTTGCATAGTTACTGGAATTTAATTTTTCAATTATACTTCCTTCTTTGAAGGTTGCCATTTTTCTTATTTAGAATATATCTAAAATTAATTAATTTCTTTTAAGTATTCGAGGATTCTAGGACACTATTTTTATTTTTATTTTTTATATACTTTAGAATTTTTCACGTCTCAGAATCTTTGTTAGTGTTATTTTCTCGGTAGTCAGTAATTTTGCGCTTTCTAAAGCAATATAAATAATAAATTCATCTTTCGGAACAAAAGATAGGTAAGATATTTGCTTACCTCTATTTTCCAGCAATCGTCCTCTCTGTACCGCTAGGCCATAATCGCCAGAATTTGTATTAATCCATTATGCTTTGCACACACTCACTACATAAATCCTTGGTATGTAGGATATCCATGTAACTGATTAAGTAATGTTAAAATATTATTAATTAATAAAACATATTCATAATACTGTTAAATTATTTAATTTACATAGCTTACATTTAATAGTTACATAAAATTTAGTTTTAAACATTATTTCAATTTAAGTTTAAGGGAAAACGACATAATGTCCGTTTCCCTTAAACTTAAATTGAAATAATGTTTAAAACTAAATTTTATGTAACTATTAAATGTAAGCTATGTAAATTAAATAATTTAACAGTATTATGAATATGTTTTATTAATTAATAATATTTTAACATTACTTAATCAGTTACATGGATATCCTACATACCAAGGATTTATATAGTGAGTGTGTGCAAAGCATAATGGATTAATACAAATTCTGGCGATTGTGGCCTAGCGGTACAGAGAGGACGATTGCTGGAAAATAGAGGTAAGCAAATATCTTACCTATCTTTTGTTCCGAAAGATGAATTTATTATTTATATTGCTTTAGAAAGCGCAAAATTACTGACTACCGAGAAAATAACACTAACAAGGGACACAAAGCTTTACAATACTCGCTTGAGAATCCGCTTGCGTAGAGAAATGAACGAACATTAACGAGGCTGTATTCATTTGGCAGTCTCGTCAGGTGTTTGTCCAAAATACTTTTGACCAGTCACATTTTCTGCCTGCACATCGTCACTCTGACAAGTTAAGCACTCTACTGAAATGTCTTTTTCTAAAGAAGTAAAATCATGCTCATTTTAATCAAGTAAATGCCAAACATCACAGTTGTCAGATGGTCGTAATTAGTTCGTATGCGTTAGTTTATTTTTCGTAGATCCATTGTTTGTAACACCTTTCTTTTGTAGAATTTAGATGAGCAACAAGAAAGTCCGTTATCGAAAATATTTAAGTGAGTAATGTAATGTTTGACTTTTTATATTACTCATTGTTTTTTGCATTGAATCAGAGCTACATTTTGACGTTTTGGTTTTCTGAAAAATCAGTTGCTGATTATGTGACGGAGTGACTGATGGTGTAATAAATGCTTTTTCCAGAATTGTGTAACTATTGCACCTTTATTTGCCGAACAATATAAATTATAGTTTAGTTATCGCCCCGTTAATTCAAAGAATATTTAAATCAGTTTAGTAGTTCTTCCAAAAAAAAAAAAAAAAACAAGAAAAAAGCAAATCTAAAGTGAAGTCATCTAAGATTCTGACTAAGTCATAGCTTATCGTGTTTTTGCTCGATAGAAATATCCATTTATACAGGGTGCATCAGAAAAATGTATACATACACTGTTTAACGGGTTATAACTATCAAATTTTTCTTTCTTTTCAAAGTGCCATTAATTGAAAATAGTGAGTGGACCAAGATTTAACTTTTGGAAAAAAAGATTTTTTTTCCTACTATTAGTTAACACCCTCTATATATTTATATTTCTTGTTCAAATTTTCAATCTTTAATAAAATACTTTTTATTCATCCACTCAAGTTCAAATACATTTTCTTAAACTTGTAATGGATGACACTTCATGTTAATACAGTTTTTTCAAATATTAATTCATTAAATTTATTTAATTTTAGTGTTATATTTATATAAAAATCTATGCTTTCTTGTTATAGGAGCTTCCGAGGTTTAATCGTCAAATGATAGAGATACTTATTTTATTACAGAAATTAATCTGCAGACGATATAATTCATGTCTCGGAATTAAAAATCATCCAGATCTGAATATTTATATAACTAGCTATAGTATTGTCACGTTTGATGTACCATTTCCAACTTATGTTTTTAATTAAATTTAATTCATTAATTAAATTAATTTTAGTTTTATATTTTCAAATTTTCTATCGTTAATAAAATACTTTTTATTCATCCACTCTAGTTCAAATACCATTTTTTAAACTTGTAGTGGATGACCTTTGATATTATTACAGTTTTTTTCAAATATTAATTAAATTTGTCTATTTTGCCACTTAATATTGTGATTCTGTCATATGTATATACATATTTATATTAATTGTAATTATTTAATAAAAAGTAACTAAAAAAAAAAAATTGTTGACCTAAGTAGGAAATTTTTTTTATAATACTTCCTTTAAATGCTGTTGTAAGTATGAAAATGTAGCAGAAGACAAATACTAATATCACAGGCAGTTTCAGGCAGATCCACTTATGCGACTTACAATTTATGGGATAAAAGAAAAGTTTGAAACGAATGGATGTTCACAGACAGAAATCTCGGAACTGCAATTGAGAAAGAATGCGCCACAACACCAAATTAAATGTTTGTTGAAGTTTGTGAATCAATAGCCCACATTGACCAAAACAGTAATAATTTTTAATATCTTCGGTAAAAGGAAAAGTTATACTACATTTTATGCAGTTTCTTTTGCAATTTTAATATTGTATGTGAATGAAAAATGTCGTCATGATCATTCAAAGTGTGTATACATTTTTCTGACTCATCCTGTATTTGAGGGGGGAAGGGGATGGGGTTTATATTTCACCATATTTGAAGGTGTTACTACTTACCCATCATACGTGGTATAGGGTAAGTATTGTGATCGTTTTAAAAATCGAAAAGCTTTTTTTGACGGATTTACACGTTTCAGTCACTGAAAATTCCGAAAAACATTTTTAGAAAAAAAAAAAAAATTCTCCGTCCGTCTGTTTGTGTGTCTGTGTCTGTAAATGCTGTAGGGAAGACCGGTACACACTGGACCTATGGACACAGTGGACCACCCCCTAATATTGTATTTAAATTTTTTTTAAGCTTCTCTTCTGCCCTAATAGACAACATCACTGCAATGATTATTTATAGCCTTCAGAAAATATGTTTAGTTCAGATTGAACTATTTTATCCTGCTTTGTTGTTTTGAGCTTCTAAAAGTAAAATTTTTCATCATCATATTTTTATTTTTTTAGTAATTAAAGATTGTAAATAAATAAAATAAAATAGCTTTTTTGCAAAGCTAAGATACTTGTTTTTATTTTACTTTAAAGTTAATATATTTAAAAGAAAGCTATAAACAATATTAATTTGATTATTTATTGAACTTCAACATGGGGTACAGTGGACCACCCACTCCTGGGACACAGTGGTCCACAATCCACTCTGCTCCTCTAATGCAGAATGTTCAAAATATTTAATAATTGCATATTTTCTATAAAGAAAGATTGTTTTAAAGAAGATTTAACTGTAAAATAAACTAAACAAATAAAAATAACAATTTATTTAACATAGTAAGAAATATTTTGTTTTGTATTTACTGCCTATAAATATAACTGTAGTCTAATTGTTGATGATTCTATTCAAGTTAGATTCATAAGAATCAAACTGAATGGAAATCAGTTTATTTTTCCTGAAACTGTAGATGAATCTGCTGTTGATGTCAATGATTTCATAATGTTGCTCTCAGACCCAAAATTATTTCTTGAAAATTCCAGGCACAATCTTACTCATAAGTACTTTGGAATTTCATTTGCAAATTTTAATGTGAGCTGATTTTTTTTTTTTGTACTTAAGTAATAACTTCAACTAAATTGCAATTGTTCCTGTATTAATCTGCTATTATTTTCAAAATATAATAAATTTTTTGTTTTTGTTTCAAAATTTATATTACTATGTTATCTTGCAGGTGAAGGGGCAACAAAAAAGAATGAGATTAATGAAAAATAGATTTATATTGTATTTTAGATAATACCTAATAGTGGTCCACTGTACCCCGGTGGGTGGACCAGTGTACCCCGCTTCCGGGGTACACTGGTCCACTTTATAAGCGTACATAATTATTTTTTTTTGAAAAATGTATTGAAAACTATGTTGTGAGAAAATTATGATGGATGTAAGAAGGTTTAAGGAATATTCAAAAATATTTTCATACAGATCGGTCAGTCTATTAAAGAGAAAAAAAATGTTAACTGAAAAAGTGGTCCACTGTGTACCGGTCTCCCCTATTTCTCGAACAAACTGAGATAGACTTGAAATTTGGTATGTACTTAGTATGTAATAATGGGAAGAAGCTTATTGAATTTCAGTAACCTCGATTATCCGGAACTCATTTTCGGACTCTCGAAATATTCGTTCTGATAAAAGGTACATAAAAATTTTCGAAATTGTTTATTTTAAGGAGTGAATATAAAATAAAATTTAAAAAAAAAAACATAAATTTTGCATGAAGAATGAAGTCGATCGGGCTATTAGTTGCCGAGATATTTGTAATCCTATTTCCACACTCTTCGATTTTTCATGATCCTGTATTTAATTTAAATTTCAATTCAGAGATATATTTTAATTGGAAATGAGACGCTTAATCAGACGCAGTAAACTCTTAGTTAATAGGATTATCATTTTTGGAGTTATAAGGATGTTTCTTTTACGCAATTCAGTAATAGGGCATTTAAGTTTATGACGTCATCAAGCCACTATTTTATTCGAATTGCAATGCATTTTATAAGTAGTTTACACATGTTTTATTTTCGTATTTTATATTATGCATATCCATGATGGGTAAGTATTACGGTGGCCCCTAACGACTAGTTTTTAACAGCAGTCGTCCGTACTTTTAATACTTTCAAATGTAGTTGAAAAATGTTTGACTTCGGTTTGTGTGTCCGTGCTGCAACTATAGTAAATATACTCAAATTATCTTGCAATTGATACATTGAGGTTTACTATAGCATGTTAGCTAATGAAGTGTGTAGTATTTCACTATGTTTACAGGAACACTCAAAAGAATTCGTTAAAATCTCCTCTATTGTTGGGAGGGGGGATCTTTTGTAGAATATTTTAATGTTGCATTATTTCAAACATAATAAAATTGATATCCATTTGCCAGGCGCACTAAAACATACGGGAAAGATGTGTTACTCACTCACAGATGTTTGGTAACTTTTTGATTGGCGTGATTTCCAAATCCGTGCCAAACCAGTAACTTAATACAATAGCCAGGTTACCAATAAAGGAAAAATGCCTCAAAATGTGGCGACTTTTTACCTTTTTATAACAGATTAAAAAAGAAAAGAGGGGTGCGTGAGTGTAAGACATCATAGCCAAACATACTTTGTGTTAAATATGAAATGCATAGCATTTAACGTTCATTTAGAGTTAAAACACAACTCCATCACATAATGGTATACGGGTAAAAAATAGTTTGCAGTGTATTTTAAAGATGACATTATTTGAAAGATAAAGAAATTGATATACACTACTAACAAGCTCTATAAATTGCTTATTGTAATATATGGTATGTATTGCATTTATCGTGATTTAACAAGGAACACAAAAATTCACTTACAGTACTCTCTAAGAACGGTAATTCTTGGAAGTGCGATTTTAGTTGTGGTTTGCATTTATAAGTTTAACTAATTTTCAGCATATTATGTTGTATGGGACTGTGCATATATAACGTTATCACTTAAGGGGGTGAGTAAGGAATTAATATCTTATAACTCTAGGGCGGAAGGGGTTTGTCTTTTGATTATTCTTTTTATCGAACCAATTTTTTACATCAAAATAGTCATCATTTTTAAGGTTTCGTCATCTTAGAAAACCCTATTAGTTCCGCTTCGTTGTCTGTGTCACACAGCCAGTTTTCAGAAACTATGTAACTAACAGTCATGAAATTTTGTGTACTTATAGCTGGATATCGACTATGAAGCTCAAAATCATAATTTAAAAAAATCATATTTTAATATATAGAGATAAAAATCTAAGAGCCTTTTCTTATTAAATATAAATATGTTTCGTTTAAATATTTTTCGTCGTTTCCAACAATTAAAAATCCACAATAAATTTTTTTCTACAATAATTAATTTTCTATTGAAAGATTTCCACATGAAAATGAAATAAAGTTTCACCAATTGAAAAAAAAGATTAATATGACGTCATATTGGTAATAAAATGGAAATTGTCAAGCATTTCTCAATAATACAAGGAGTATGAGTATGTGTGTAAATACAGAAAGCAGCTTAATATGACGTCATTAGAGAATTAAAAAGAAAATTAATCTGACGTCAACATTTTGAAGGTCTCTATACAACATGTTTTTAATTTTGAAATTGATTTTTTTTAATATCTCATGTAGTCCACATGACAGAGAATAATAGAGAATAATAGAGGGGCTTCGCCCGCTATCGTACCGGTTCAGATTTTCGAAAAATCCAGATAGACCCGTAAATTCTTACTTTATAAAAAAAAAACATGACATTTTTTTTTTAATGAAATTTATTTGGATTTATTAAAGAAAGGATAAAGTGTTTTGAAAGGAATATTAAACGAAACCATTTGCGCGAGCTTCGATCACACTTAACCACTTGTTTTTATTGTCTTTATGTAATTTTATGAAAATAAAAAAATTATTAATAAAGTCATTAAATTATTTTAAAATCATTAATGGATTACCCCATCGTCCGCTTTTCCTGTTTTTCTGCCATATGTGCATATAATTCGCTGTCGGAGAAAACAGATGCGACATACGTTTCAAACGATACTTGTTGTGCTTACTAGTAAAGAAATATAATGTTGTCTACTTGTTTCATTAAGTTCTGCGTTCACCCTTTATTACGTATATCACCCTTTATCACCTGTATTATGTAACAAAGTATTACTTAAATACACTTAAATACTATCTCTTTCACATGCTATTTGCTATAAAGTTATTTCCCGTATATTAGTGATAGTTTATTGACTTATCTTTATTTGAATCCGTAAAATATGCTAATAATAAATGTATAACAATATGTTTAAAGCACTGCAAAGTTATAAAAACAATATGTTTGTATAAAAATAAAGAATTTTTGACATTAATAACTATATCATTAAGGGGGGGGGGCGAGGTGTTCGAGGAATATCGTAAGGTGAGAGGGGGGGAGATTCTAAATTACCAATATTTATACCGTTGTATATGTACAGCATCTATGTATAAATTCTGTAAGCCGTATACAAGACCGCACAAAACAGTTCGCTAGCATAAGTTTATGGGCCTGATTTATTTTGATGATAGTGTAAACTTTTTATCGAAGACCATATAATATGTCATTGTCAATTCTTCATTTTGGCATTATTTTAATTTTGTTCTTATTTTTTCGTTTTGTAAACATTGTTCATCATGTAACCATTGCTTTATTTAATATGGGTACATCCCAGTAGATTTTTTAATTGGGCGCCGCTTGTTGGCGAATGTTTGCTGTGTTAGTTTCGCTCAACCAAGATGTTCACCCCGTAAAGCTGATTATACTTAGGGATCTTGATTCGGGATGTTCCTGCCTTTGAACTATATTTTGGTATACATGGATATGTTTGTAAAATATAAATAATTTCATACACATGGCTGCGTAAGCAAGTGGATAAGTGTGTCGGAAAATATTTCATAATCTATGCTTAACGCAAAAATTTCTGTCCTTTTTCTTATATTGCGGAAAATGAGGAAAGAAATCTTAAGATTTCTTTGTGCCTTTTTTAACTTTCCAACACACAGTGGCGGTCAAAAGTTTCCGGCCAGTTAGTTTCTTCGATTTGTTTGCCAGAACGTTTTGGCGAAGAAGCGCAATTGCTCCAAAAGTTAGTAATATGCAAATGACCTCTGACCACGTGATCATTTTGATTGGATACTGAAGATACTTGATGCAAAGGGGAGGAAATCGAAATTCGCGTGTGCAAATGTTTCCGGCCATTCGTCATTCGTTAGTTTTTGCTGTCGGTAAAGTGTTATTTTGGCCGTGTATGTTAATTAATCAACGTGAATAACTTAGTTGAAATTCAAAAATGAAAAGTTCAAAAATTATTGTTCGTAAACGAGTGATTTGTTTGTCGCTAAAGGGCCAATCCTCTCGTGAGATTGCTGCAAAGTTATCGATCGGGAAATCTACTGTGAACGATATTTAAAAATATATATAAAGATTGTCATGGCCTTCAGGACTTGCCACGGTCCGGGAGACCCCGGAAAACGACCATTCGTGTGGACAGAATTGTCAGGAGAAAAGCAGTTGATGACCCGCATAAAACTGCCGCTGCAATATCCCGCGATTTATGGAGTGAAAATATTACTGAAATAACTCAGTCTACCGTGTCAAGACACTTACGTGACGTAGAACTTTATGGAAGAGATGGTGTTAAAAAACCTTTCATAAGTAAAAAAAAAAAAATCAACGGGCCCGACTGGTGTTTGTCAAGGAACACAAAGATTGGTCAAGTAAAAACTGGAAAAAAGTACTATTTTCCGACGAATCGAAGTTCAACCTTTTTGGGAGTGATGGCAGACACTACGTCCGACGACCTAAAAACAAAAGATATGATTCGAGATATGTTATTCCTACCATGAAGCATGGCGGAGGACACGTAATGCTGTGGGGAGCATTTTCTGGAAAAGGTGTAGGTCTGTTAGTTGAAATCCGCGGCAAGATGAATGGTGAAATGTATAAGAATATCTTGCAAGATCATTTGCTGCCTTATTGGAGGAAAAATTGTGGTCGCAACAATTTATTTCAGCATGATAACTACCCAAAGAATACATGCAAGCTCGTCAAACAGTGGATTTCGCACAAAAAAAATCCGCTTTTGAAATGGCCTGCGCAATCACCGGATCTGAGTCCAATAGAAAATCTTTGGAATGAAATTGAAAAACGTGTGCGGAATTATAAATATTCCAATTCAGCAGAATTGTCCCTAAAATTCCAATAAGAGTGGGGAAAAACCTTACCATAGACGATCTTCAACCGTTCATTGAATCGATGCCACGTCGCTGCGCCGCAGCACTTACTGCTAACAGTATGACGACAAAATACTAATTGTAAATGCTTTTGATCACTTTTATTTTATATAACACCATTTTTTGCCAAACTTGCCAAGATGGCCGGAAACTTTTGAGAACATAAGTTTTCCTTTGCAATTAATTTTGTCAATTAAATTTATTGATATTTATTAGTTATTCCATAAATAAGTCCCCAACTATTATGTCAATAAAATATATAAGTATCACTTTGAGATTTCTCTTCATATGGGTATACTTACAAATTAACCAAAAATTTTATGCTGGCCGGAAACTTTTGACCGCCACTGTAGATGAAAAGTGTATGAATTCAGTTTGTCTTTCCGTGCTCTATCTCGCGTAAATATACAGATTTCCACGAAATCCACATATGTTGTTGAGGTTTACAATGGCGTTTTAGGTATTGAAAATGAAATGTGTAGCATTTATAGTCTGTTTACAGGGACAATCAAAATAATTTACATTACAATCTATGGGGAAGAAATCATTTGCGGTATACTTTAATAATGTTACACTATTTAAAACAGGCTGAACTAAAAAATATGGTGCGCATAGAATTTATCGTGCATTTACAGGGACACTGAAAATAATTCGGTTACATTACGGTCTATTTTCGTAATTCGGCCTATTTCAATCGTTTGCGACGTATTCTAATGATATTACACTATTTCAAACATATTGATATATATCACGGAGAAAAAGCGCAAAATGTTTACTAGAGACTACAGTGTGCATTGCACTTGACGTTCATTTAGAGACACAAAATTTCGGTTACTGAACTATCTATGGATAATAGTTGAAAGTGCGTTTTCAGTTGTGGGGCACGTTTTTTAATTAAATATATTTTTATTTCCTTGGTGTGATACTCGGTGTGTATAAATTCTATAGATCATATACAGGGCTGCACAAAATATCTCAAGCACATTTCATTTTATTGAAGGAAATTGATGGAAGGGAATTTTCAAATGTGCTAAGCGCATCCTAACTAAACTAAAATTTAGCATGCTATCATACACAAATTTACAGATCATATACAGGGCTGCACAAAAAATATCTGATATTTTCCCGACTGTTAAGGTTAATTTCTGAAATTAGTATTTCAAGTGCATTATGTATTTTAATTTTACAAATTGTTTATAAATCTTTTACTTTATTAAACGGTTAAGTTTTTAGCTCACAGGCTATCAAAGCCTGAGAGCTAATGTGCCCGCCGGTTCTGTATGTATGTATGTATGTATGTATGTATGAATGTATGTACGTACGTAACGCGATATCTCTTGATATAAATAACCGTTTTGCTCCAAATTTTGTTTACAGGTTCATTGTCATAAGGCGCTTCTCTGATTAGTTTTGAGGGTTCATTGGTTAAGTATAAAGGGGGGAACGGGGGACTAACCACCCCCCTTTAATTTAGATAAAGGGGTTTTTCAAGCAGAATTATCATATTTTCTTCAAATTTTGTATATAGATTCATTGTGGTAAGGCAATTCCCTGATTATTTTGGGGGGGGGGGGGTTCATAGGTTAAGTATAAAGAAGGGGAAACGGGGGATAACCCCCTTAATTTATATAAATGGGGTTTTTTGAAGCAGAATTATCCGATTTTCTTCAAATTTTGTATATAGATTCATTGTGGTAAGGCGCTTCACTGATTAGTTTTGAGGGTTCATTGGTTAATTATAAGGGGGGGGGGACGGGGGGGTGAGCCTCCTTAAGATATTGTTGATTTGTTTATATTTCGAGGAAGAGTATAATATACAATTAGTGTGAATAGCCTGTGAGCTCAGTGCCCCCAGTTTAACTGGGCAGTTTTCTTTTTATTTATATATTATCTTATAATTTTCAGTTTAATAGATACTGGGGAAATTTTGTTCGTTTGGGTGTATAAAGGGTGCGAACGGGGGCTAATCTCCCCCCCCCCTTAATTTATTGTAGATTTCCTTATTTTTCAAGGGGCATTATTCTTTGAAATAAGAGTATAATATTCAATTAGTGTGAATAGCCGGTGAGCTCAATGCCATCAGTTTAACTGGGAAGTTTTTTTTATATTATAGTATTCTGAATGTGTTGGAAAGTGTTTCATAGTCTATGCTTGACTGAAGATTTTTCGTTCTTGTTTAGATTATTTCCTGGTATATTTATTTCCTTTTCTTCATAATCGGGGACTATCCCAGACAGGCTAAAGGAGGCGTGAAAGGAAGATCCCGTTAGGGTAGCTAAATAAGTGTGGAAATATAAGAAATTAGCGGTTAATATTCAAGGGCATACTATACCAAAACTAGTTGTCCTCACTGAGAGTGCGAAATCTCATGTTAACCTTTTGAGAAATTTAATCAGGTGATGAACTCATTACCTAATAAATATAGAAATACTGTAAACAATTCAATGTAAGATCTACTCTAGATTCTACTTTCGTCGCTATTGGACAGTAAATGTCAAATGCAGTCGTAGTGCGTTTTAAAAACTTTCTTAAAATTTTAATATTTTAAAAAACGCAATAAACTTTCACTTGGTCAAATTTTGTCTTTTTAAAAATATTTCAAGTATAGGAAATTTTTTGAAAACTCGCTACGTCTGCATCTGACGTGTGTTTTGATGATGAAAACCGTCTTCCAATAATTTAAGTAGTGAGTAATCGGATAATTAAATATCTAGATAGCTTAACAGATTTCTTGATTGGCGAGAAACGCTCTGATGTACTATGTCTTAACTTATTTAGGAACTATCATTGACAGTGATACTGCGAAAAAATCCCGCGTGACATTACTTTTTAAATGTTTATTTTTACTTATTTTTATCAAATTACCATTTATTCTACCGTTATTTTCATTTGTTCATTTAAAGCCATAAAACTGGGGTTCAAAGTTTAAACCAATCAACTTCGTTTCAAGCATGTAATTTTTGTTTGAACATTACAGCCAACCGCTTGAATCATATCCCTTCTTGTGTGTAGTTTTTAAGATTAAATACAAGTATGTGATATGAAAATTTTTAAATATACTAAATCATGAATAAATTGGATATTTTGCTATTTATCTTGCTAAATTTAGATCCCTCGCAATTTTTAAGATGCAACGTGGAGTTACGAGTTGTTTTATCTCAACTACTTATACACATTATATCTCCATCCTTGCTTGAAGCTGATAAATTATTTTGATAAAATATTATACTTCATCATCTTGAATATTAGAGGTGTAAAATAAACTATATTAAACAGTTTTTAAGGATTTAACATGCCATCTAACTTGCGAAGCGTTTGTAATGTCACTTCTTAAGATTAGTGGTCCAGTGTTAACCTTTTAACTGCAATGACAGAAATTGAATAGCTACTGTGAGCAATCTCAGATATTGATGTCGAAAGATGAATAAAATGTTCTAACTCATAGGATACTGTTTCTATTCTACACTTTACGTGCATGACTATTATAGTTAAAAATCAACTTTTCTCAAATCTCTAGCGATAGTACTAAGGCTCCAAGCGAAACAAAATTTCACTAACTATAGTTGTTAAACTCTGAAAATTGATAAAAGCAGCAGTTTCTGAAACCGCTTACAGCAGTTAAGGGTTAAAATTTAAACCACTCCTCCTCTTGAAGCATGGAATTCTTGTTTGAACATTCCAACCAGTCTCTTGAACCATATTCATTCTTGTGTGTAATTTTTATGATTAAGCACAGCCGTGATATATAAAATTTTGTAAGTATACTAAATCATGACTAAATTTTATCTTTTGCTATTTCATCATACTGAATTTAGGTTACTCTTTCCTCGCAATTTTTACGATGCGATGTTGTGTTAATAGTTATTTTATGCAAGATTGTAGTGGGTAGCTGCCCGGGTACTCGCTCGCGCTGGTTTTTTTATAACCCTGAGGATTGTAGTGGGTAACTGCCCGTGTACCCGCCCAGTTACCCGCCCGAGCTGGTTTAAAAAACCCGGTTTCTTACAACCCTGGTTTTATGCCAACTACTTATACACATTCTACCTCCATCTATAATTTGCAGCTGATAAATTAAGTAATTTTGTTAAGATAACTTCATAATTATTCGAGGTGTAAGATAAACTATATTAACACTCAACCCCTATGACAAAAATTGCCGCTTAAGAGCCTACGCTAGTCACGTGAAGAAACGCTCAAGCTAATGTTAAGTCTATGGGAAGGTTCTTGCACAATTAATTTTTCGCTCGCATTTTAATGTTTTTAAATGATATTTTTGCGTAGAATAGCTGAGGTCGATCTCTAACGTTGTTAGTTTTACTTTTTTCATTTTGGTTAGTTTTTTTTTATAAGCGGGCATTTTCAATTTTGGAACCGGTTTTGAAAGTGAAAGTACCCTTATATAAAAAAAAACTAGAACCAAAATCAATGAAGTAAAAAGTAAAAACGTTAGAGATGGACCTCAGCTATCGTAGGCAAGAAAAATGATGAAAATGCGAGCGAGAAATCGCGCAAGAACCTTCCCATAGACTTAACATTAGATTGCGCGTTTTTTCGCATAACTGATGTAGGCTCTTAAAGACTGAGCGGTCTATTGGACCGCTTGTCCGTAAGATTAATAAAATGCACGATTAACTCGTAGGAAAATGTTTTTGTACTAAACTTTACGTACAGGACTATTATAATAAACCCTTAACTATTGTGATAAAAAAGTCTCATTGTGACTGTGAGCGGTCTCTGAGACCGCTTGACCGAAAGATGAATGAAAGTCTAGATAAACGCATAGGATACTATTTATGTACTAAAATTTATGTACAAGCCTACTATGTTTTAAAATTCGCCTATTCATAAGTCTCTAGCGATAGTACTAGAGCTTCAAACGAGATAAATTTGCACTACTATCTATAGCTAAACTGAAAGTTAAAATTTAAACTGTGGAGATTAAAAAAGAGCTGTCTGTGAAACCGCTAACAGCAGTTATGGATTAAAATTCACCTATTTAGAAGGCTCTACCGATAGTACTAAGGCTTCAAACTAAACACAATTTCACTAGCGTCCAGAATTAAACCGAAAGTTAAAAGTTAAACTATGAAAACTGTAAAAAGTAGTGGTCTGTGACCGCTAACAGCAGATACGAGTTAAACTGTTTTATTATAACTATACTAGCATGCTGCGCTGGTCGGTTTCTCCAAAAGAATCTTGAATCAAACGAAATATATCGGTGAATTTAACCTTGTATTTTAAAGTAATCTGTAATTCAGAATATCTCTAATGTTACTAAGAAATTGGTAAGCAAAAATGTATTTTGATTTGAGTATTTGATCAAATTTTCAAATTGATGTACTTCAGTTTACAAATGTGACTTACAAGGATGGTCTTCATAAACGCATACTCAGAAAACTTTGAAAAAATTACAGAATATTCTTCTCATGAGGATATATACAGGGTCATTGAAAAAGAGTGCCGGTATTTTGCAACCTTATAAAAATATAATTCTTAAACGTACGGAAATAATTCTTTTGTTGAAATGTAGTGAAAGAGTAAGCTTTTCCTCCGCTCACTAGATGGCGTGTATCGTTGAATGAGAAGTTCCTCAACTCATGAATTGTAGGAGATGGCCCCATTCCGGGGCCTCCACGAAGCCCCGCCCTTTCGTCTCTGGACTACTTCTTCTGGGGATACATTAAGAGCATTCTCTACAGTGAAAGAATTACTTATATCAGCCATTTAAAACGTCGAATCATAGCCGCAACTGAAACTAATTTCAGAGATGCTTCAGAGGACATGGAGGCAGATTGAATATCGTCTGTCGAGAGACTAATGGTAGGCCGTGGGGCCACTGGCATTATCGTTCAACTTCGTTGCAACATTTGAGGGGCAACTCAATTCCTGCAGGATTAGTATAATGATCTTTAATACTTTAGAAATCATCAAACTTCTGGATTCGAAAGTTGCACATTAATTAATAATTATAATAAAAAAGTGGAAATCTTTTTTTTTAATGGGTTTTATAAAGCTATCTCCGATTGGCGCATTTTTACACTTAAGAGCCAATAAAAACAGGCGTTTCAAACGTTTTGGCGTTGGCAGAATGTAAACAAATTATAAAAAAAAAAAAAAAAAGATTTATAGATCCTCATTATACCAGCTGCATGCTTAATGTAAAAGTCATATTGTCCAGAAAATATCGAGTAAACACCCTAATAAAAGCAAAATAAATTATTTTCAATTTCTCTCCATCCAGCTAAAACCTTGGAATTGTTTTGGCGCCATCTGCCGATAGGAAACGTAAACAATAACAACGATAAAGCTAGTTTAAAATAAAATAAAACTTCTTTTTGCAAAAGCAAAATATTTAAAGAAGTTTGAAATATTAAGCTAATTATAGATATAAATGTCTATCATGAACATCCTTATTTCGATGATAAAACTGTGTCCTGATCTTTAGCTATTTATGTGTAAAAAATAAATAAATAAATAAATAAATAAAACTTTTTGAGATTATCTGCTACTAAATATTAAAATAGAATACACATTTTCAGTATGTATTAAAAAAATAAAACAATGTAAGTCTGTACAAAAACCTGATAAAATAATTGCTTGACTTGAATAATTGTCTTTTAAAAGTATATTTAAGCTAGAATTCAATTTCTAATAAATATTTTGCAATTGAAAGAAATATCCATTCATTTCATATAACATCTATTTAATTATGCTTTTGTTGTACACTGCATATAAGATTTTTTTTAACTAATACCTGTTTAGAAAATTGACAGAAGATATTTAATTTGCAGATGAAGTAATTTACTGTAATCTGTTTAAGTTAAAAAATTTATGATGAAAAGCTTTTGAACAACTTATAAAATATTGGTCAATAATAAAAATAAAAAAGTGTGTTGAAAGTTTTTAAAAATGTATGTCAAGTAAAATAAGATTTATATTTTTCATAAATGTGCCAAATGCTTTTTTTACCTATGTAATGTATTTTCTTTGAAGAATATTTCTACTTTTAAAATGATTTTTCCTAAGCAAAAACACACACAATTATATATGAATAAATAATTACAATACAAGTTAAGAAGTAACTGCATGTATATATCACTTAAGTTAAGTATGCAATGATTTTTAAACGTTTAACTGACAAATATATGGAAACGAAAAAATTAGAATATATTTACAGGATTGTTTTTATGCATGCATTACTTCACAGTATTCTTTATGGCCTTTTTTTTTTATTCTGGTCACTAGATTTTGAGAATTTTAGGAGTCAATGGTTCCTTATTTCAAATTTTGTTAATCTGCACCTGTATATAAAACTATAATAAAGTTAGGAGACATTAGAATAGGGCTTACTTGGGTAATGTCTTTATGTTAATTTGGTTGAATAAAATTATTCAACAAATATTAAATATTTATTAAAAAAAAAAAAAAAAAAAAATGTTTTCATATAAGAATATATTTTTTCTACACTATTATGAAGTATAGTACGTAATAGACCAGATGTTCGGTTAGCAAAACTGGAAATCTGGCTGTTTTCATTAATATTAGTAATTAAAAAAGTCACAATAAATAAAAGTGAGATGGTAATCTAGAGTTAAACGTTAATAAAATTATCCTTGGTATACTTTTAAAGTTGCAAATATGCTATAGCATATGATCACAAAATAATTTTAACAAAATAATTCCTTTTGGATAATAGTACGTTTGTTTTAAACAGAAAAGGGAAAATTTCGCTAGTTTTTTACGCTATCCACGGCGAATTCATAAACGTACGCTTCCGATTGGGTAAAACGTGAGAGAAGGGGGAGATTGAGCCAATCGGTTGTTAGATGTCATGAGAAAATAGTGAGATATATTTTTATCGATTTCTAATTAATGTGCAACTTTTGCATCCAGAACTTTGACAATTTCAATGTTTAAGAACTTTTTATAACATAAAAGTTTAAAATTAAGTTGCCCCCCGAAAGTTGCAACGGAAGTCTATTTCTAAGCTTCTTTTCCGGGATCTCCCCACGGCCTATGGTGCTCATATCGAAACTCATTGAAATGGATATCAAACTTGGTACTTTTTTAATTATTTTAACGCTAACTTTAATTTCCTATGTCTCGTTATTTGCACAATACAAAAATGTAATCCCGGCAATCTCTTTCTATGACCCTGTATGTCTATAAAAATAATTCTGCTGATATAAAGGTTTTTGGCGATTTATTGCTGGTTGGAGACACAATAATAAAAAAATACTTTAATGATAAATATTCTTTTAAAACCTGTTCCCCTCTTCATACTGAACTAGTTTAAGTAAGTTTAACTTAAACAAATACATTTTTATAATTACGATTTTGCTATATACATGTATATATATGTATACATAAAGAAAATTGACAATCGTATTCTACGGTTTAGAACAAAATTCAAATCGATTGAAAATGCTTCAAACTAAGAATTAAAATCAGATTCTGAACAATGTCAATTTATATTAAATTACACACATATTTAACGTCTGCAGTCATCGTTATTTTAAACATATATAATTAATTAATAAACAGACATACATACATACATTCAATACAATAATCCAACATGGAGTGAAAAATTAGCCAGAGCCAGGAATCGAACCTGGGTACACAGCGTTCCGGGCTGTTGCTCTAACCACTGAACTACTCCGGCCGACCCCTGAGTCTGCAATTTCCCACTAATAAACCATGTTGGAAAGAAGGTCACCAGCCATCTACCAGACAGCTTTTCCAACATGGTTTATTAGTGGGAAATTGCAGACTCAGGGGTCGGCCGGAGTAGTTCAGTGGTTAGAGCAACAGCCCGGAACGCTGTGTACCCAGGTTCGATTCCTGGCTCTGGCTAATTTTTCACTCCATGTTGGATTATTGTATTGAATGTATGTATGTCTGTTTATTAATTAATTATATATGTTTAAAATGTCAATTTAACTTTGATATTTTTAGTATCAGAGACAACAAGATAAAACTATTGTTGTCATGGAAAATAACGACCTATTACTTATTAAAGGGCGTTCTTAATCATTCAGTTACAGTTAAAAGGTACTTAAAACTCATCAAGCCGATGAAACCATGTAAAATTAAATTCAGCAACACGCAAATCGTATATATATTATATATAAACTTGTAGAAATAATAAACTATTTAATCGTTTAAGTTTAAATTCATTAAGTACTGCAAATTGATGCTCTCCAAATCGCGTTTTTGTGCCAAATACTCGAAAATATTTTTCTTTTTTTTTTGCAGATTTTGTACTGGAATTCCGCAGCTAAATTTGACTGATACTTTATTACGTACATGAGTAGTTTCATTATAGACCGCGAGGCGGCAGCACAGACAATCACCTCATCGAGTTCACGACTGAAATTCCAGAATTAGTTAAAACAGGATTCGCATATTAAAACGCAATTAGTCTGCCAAGTCATATTTTGGCTGAAAATACCCGAAAACCCGATTTTAGCGGTTGGCTCGTAGGTTTACCATTGTGTGTTCCTGCTTCCAGTCCTCCATGTTTTCATACCTTTGGGTGCAGGAAAACACAATGGTAAACCTACGAGTCAACCGCTAAAATCGGGTTTTAAGGTGTTTTCCACCAAGATATGACTTGGCAGACCGGTTGTGTTTCAATATGCGAATCCAGTTGTAACTAATTCTGGAATTTCAGCCGTGAACTCGATGAGGTGACTGTCTGTGCTGCCGCCTCCCGGTCTATTAGCATTTTCCCCGAAATATTCTGAGTATCCGCTTTAAGGAAACCTTTTGTTAGCACTATCTTCCTCCGATTCCCCCAATTAACCTGTTCACATTATTTGACGAGCAATACTCGTTATACGAAAATAGAAATAAAGTTTGATCACAACTAATTAAAGAGGATTAAATCAAATCAGTCGCAACAGTGCATTCGGAAATTTTCAGTGCATCAATGATATTTCTGCGACATTTAATTTTTGTCTTTTAGACAGTTGTCTTTCACTATTTAACCCTTTTTGTAACATTCAGGATGTGTGCAATCCTCAATTTGTCTTACCAGTAAATTTGAAAAGTATATTTTGTCTTATTTAATCTCATACCTACCGATACGTAGACCATCATTTATATACATTTTATGTATAGTATTTTGTATCATTAATTGGTGCTAGATAAATTGGTACTAGAAAAACAAATTGTGTTATAGAGCTGTTTTTATCTTGTATTTGAAATGGTATGGTAGCATCAAAATAGTGTGTTACTACTAGCTTGTAGCTGAAGTTTATTATTTATATTGGCAGGAAAGATAATTAAACTTAGGTAGGGTTTATGTATTACATGAGTAATTATATATGTATCCTTACCAAACTCGCCGAAACTGTCTAAATTTAGCTCTAGATTACTTTCACGATTCACGAGGACTTCTACGATTAGATTAAGCAGAGATCTCTTTCAGAAATTACTAGTGCTATAATAATAAAATTTGTGTACGCATGTTCTTCGCAATATAATTACTCCCCCCCCCCCACCCCACCAAAAAAGCAACAAAAGACTTATGGGATAATAAATGATGATTCATGCACTTTACATAATTTACATAGATATTGGTAAAGAGATGAAAATTAATCATCGCACTTTGTAATTTGATGTCATTGATTTTTTAGATTGTTTTAAATCATAACATGATACAAAATAAGTGTTCATAAATGTGTCTAAAAGGATTAGAATAAAAGAATCTTGAAGCAAAATTTTATACAGTTTAGAAAAAAATTTGCTTCATTAATCTTTTATGGTGGTTTCATTAACTTTTATAATTTCATGTCAATTAACAACTTTTTTTTCATTGCTTTATAGGTCCATTCTTTGAAGATAAAATGTCTGGAAAACACGCTACAAAAAGGCAGAAAGTAAACTTTTTTTAATGTTATTGGTAAACATTTATATTTCATCATGTTTCTAATTTACAACAAGAAAAAATTAGATAGCAATTTATATTTAAATTGATAAAATTATATGTATTAACGTATAATAACGGATAATAAATTTAGTTCTTGTTTTATTTTTTAACAGGATGTTTAAAATGTTTTTATTTTATTATTCCAGTGTTAAATCCTTTTTTTAGCATCAAAATTATATTTTAAATTGGTTTTAAAATGTGCAATGCTTTAAACGTTTTCTAAATAGAAATTTTGAAAATAAAATAATACTAAAATTTTGTTTGTTACAAATAAAAATTTAAGTAGTCAATTATTTAATTTTGTTTTAGAATTTTCTTATTTAAATAAAAATATTCTTCAAATGTTTTGATGTATTGTTGTACAATTGGCAGTTAATTGTTAAACCATTCATATATTTTTTTAATTTAATTTGTTGGTTAATATGTGATGGTATAAGTAAAATTGTTCATATTTCTTATTCACATTTACTTTATTTTTGTTATTCATAAATATTTTTTATCTGTTTAATAATGTATACAATGTACTTCAATTAAGTCTAAATTGAGATAAAAATGTTTATATACATTTAGCTTTTTTGGTTTTCATTATGGTTATCAGTTTTTAAGTCGAACATCTTTTATATTTAAAGGATAATTTCAATTATGACTTATTTACGTCATGCTTTTTAGATCTATGTAAATAAACAAATGTTATGGATAGTCAATTTTTAATAATCAGTTAATAAAAAACGGGTTTCTTGTCCTCGGCCCAAGAATACAGGAAGCAGATTTTAGAGGGAATCTTTCTTATTCTGCATACCAGGCACATAATAAATCAGTTTCATCTGACGTCACACCATAGCAAACAACTTAGCAACCACCTTAGCCATGTTTTACGTAAAATTAATTTGACCCTGACCCATAATGAACCAAAATGACCCACTAATTGAATTTTCTCGAACCTGTAACCTGGACAATCGTCTTTTAGTGCTCGAAACGGTAGGTTAAAAAATTTAATCGTTTCAGCCATTTTTTATATAAAATTAGCTTGACCCTGACCCGTAGTGACCCAAAATGACCCGTTAATACAGTTTTCTCGATCATGTGACCTAGCCTAATGGTCTCGTGCCCGAAAACGATAGGATATATTTTGTCAAAATCGTTAGAGCCGTTTTTAGACAAAACTAGTTTGACCCGCAGTGACTAAAATTGACCCACTAATCTAATTTTATCGAACATCTGACCCAGCCCAATGGTGTTTTCGTGCCTGAAATCGATAGGATACAAAATTTGGTGAAAATCGTTCGAGCCGTTTTTTAGATATAATTAGCTTGATACGCGGTGACCCAAAAATGTCTCGCTTATCGAATTTATTCGAACATGTAACCTTGCACAATGATTTTCTCGTGCTCTAAAACTCTAGAATATTAAAATTTAATCAAAATCGCTTGAGAACTGCCTGAAAACGGTAAGATACAAAATTTGTTGAAAATCGTTAGAGCCGTTTTTTAGCTATAATTAGCTTGACCCTGACCCGTAGTAACCCAAAATGACCCACTAATCGAATTTTCTCGAACATGTGACTCAGACCAATTGTCTTCTCGTGCCCGAAAATGGCAGGATACAAAATTTAGTCAAAATCGTTTGAACCGTTTTTTAAATACAGTTAGCTTGACCCTGACCCATGGTGACCTAAAATTACCCACTAATCGAATTTTCCCGAACATGTGACCTAGCCCAATGGTTTTCTGGTGCCCCAAAACGTTAGGATGCAAAATTTCGACAAAATCGTTAGAGCCATTTTTAAGATAAAGTTTGCATATACACACAGACACAAGATTTGCTCGTATTATAAATGTATGATATAGAAAAAAGTTTTGATCGCAATACTAGTTTAATAATGAAATTGTTTTCCTATTTTATTTCCTCTAGCTCACTAGAAAAGCATCTACCCTTAATGTAAGAAACGATACCTGTCCATATTGTGAAGAGGAGTGGCCTATGGATTTATTGGTGGAACATATGACCAGTTGTGAAAAAAGCTACCTTACCCGTGGACAGAGGAAGATGATGCGGGGAAGATCTCGGTCTCTTTTATATAATAGTCCACAGAGTGAGGACACCTTTTACGACTTTGACAGATCGAGACTTTTTAAATCGTCTTCTAGCAAAACGTTTCGCCTCATGCCACCTTGTTAGTAGTCTTTTCTATATCTATACTAATATTATAAAGAATAATCGTTTGTTTGTGTGTTTGTAAGGGCGCATTCTCTAAACTACAGAATTGATTTCAAAAGTAATGGTGGAAAATGATGGCGACAGTTAGGAGCTACGTTATAAAGTATCGTTTACTTCATATTTATTAATGTTAATCAGTTATTAAATTTTGAAGTTCGGGAGTTTTTTTTAACACCCTGTATATTTATGCAACATGCATTTTCAATATTTTGCAAAAGAGAAAATTTATGCATGTTGCTGCCCAAAAGAGTTACAAAGTATGTAATATTTTAATATATTTAGAAACTGATATATGGCAATCCTTAATCAATAATTTCCGAATCTACACAAGTATTATAAAGAAGAAACATTTGTTTGTGTTTGTAGGGGTAATATCTGGAACTACCGAACTGATTTGAAAACTAATGGGGGCAAAATATGGCGAGTCTTTCTAATTCAACACAGGCTATATTTTATGTATGTACCACTACCCACAAGGGGCTACAAGAGCAAATAAGTTTTAAAATTGCAATTACTGTGAAATTGAAATGGTGGTTATTTATAAGATGTAAATGATTGCTAAGAATGACTTAGAAATATTTGAAATTTAAAAGGGTGAAATGAGCGGAAGACGTTCTAAATTAAGATTTCTATCGAATCGTCTGTGGAATTGTTAGGAATAGAAATTTTCACATGGCTGTTGTTTTAAAACATAAATGCTTGTACAAAACAGTTTAAAAAAATCAATTTAAAAGTTTGCAGGGAGGGGGGGGGTCTAAAATTAGTTTTCGTGATACTGTTGGGGCTAGAAACGTGAAATTTGGCATGATTATGATTACTTTTTAAGATATAAATTCAGATATACACCAAAATAATTGGTCAAGGATGTTCTTTAAATAGTGAAAACTTTGGTGATTTCGTTGACTTATTAACTGCTGACTTGCGGCTATTAGAAAATATATACAGTAGCTGTGAGCCTTTGTGTTTTTCTGTCCCAACTTTTTCTGTAATCAAAATATTTTAATGATGTAAATTAGTAATTTGTAGCTTTAGTCATCCTACTAATCCAATTAATGATGTGTATGAAAATTGTTAATTTAAAAAGTACCAAACGTGAATTTGAAAAGTTGAAAGCCGAAGTTTTGAGATGATCCGATAAAATTAGTTTTTAATAAATGACTTGTGATATTGTCATACACACAAGGGTTCCACTAGCTGAGTGGCTAGAGAAGAGGAATTCTACGTAGATGTGGGTTCTCCCGTCCTTCGCTTTTAAATTACATTTTTGTTATTTCCTTTCTACACGAGCTGTATGTAAATGACTTTATACGCTATATTGCCAAAGGTGACCGGTTACTTGCGATTTTAAACGTTTTGTTAACTATCTAGAAAAACACATGAGGAATTAACCTGAAACTGCAGGTGTGTAAACAGTATAGCATAGGTGTTATATATTTCGGCGAAGTTTTTTTTCCCGAAACCCCCTAGGGGACTGTCAACAAATTGAAAAAGAACGAATATCTTTTAGATTACCCTGTAAAAACTAATGTAGCAAAAGAATTCAAACACGAGATTATTAATAAGTGGCTTATTGTAATATACTGTGTTCATTTTTATGAGGATAGCATGTATACTCGAAGAGAAATTAAGGTTTTTATAAAAAGTCCCAAATTTCGCCAAGTTTTTTGCTTATAATTGGCAGAGTTCTTAATATAAAAAAAAGTTATTTTCAGAAATATGTCAAACAACATTGTACATAATACTCTGCAATCGGAATTAAAAAATAATATAAATTGGATGAAAAATGAGCAGGTTTACTAAAAAATGTTTCACTGCGCATGCGCGAATGCAATCAAAATATAATGTGCATAATGTATTGGCTAAGTATATAGAGCAACTTTTGTGAAAGTCTCAAAATCATAGCTTGAAAATTCTGAAAATTATCGTCGATAGAATAAGTTCGAAATCCGTTCCCAAAAAGAAGCAAAAAGATGAGGGGTTGTATCAAATATCTGTTGATTAGTTCCAAGATAGCGTACACTATATTGTACGTACTATATTTGGATACAACCCGTCATCTTTTTGCTTCCTTATGGGAACAACGAATTTCGAGTATATTCTATCGACGATAATTTTCAGAATTTTCAAGCTATGATTTTCAGACTTTAACAAAAGTTGCTCTATATACTTGGCTAATACATTATGCATATTATATTTTGATTGCATTCGCGCATGCGCAGTGAAACATTTTTTAGTAAACCTGCTCATTTTTCATCCAATTTTTGTTAATTTTTAATTCCGATTGCAGAGTATTATGTACAATGTTGTTTGACATATTTTCTCTAACTTTTTTTTATATTAAGAACTCTGCAAATTATTAGGAAAAAACTTGGTGAAATTTGGGACTGTTTTTATAAAAACCTTAATTTCTCTTCGAGTATGCATGCTATCCTCATAAAAATGAACACAGTATATTAGAATAAGCCACTTATTAATAATCTCGAGTTTGAACGCTTTTGCTACATTAGTTTTTACAGGGTAATCCAAAAGATATTCGTTATTTTTCAATTTGTTGACAGTCCCCTAGGGGGTTTCGGGAAAAAAATCTTCACGGAAATATATAACCTATACTATACTGTTTACACACCTGCAGTTTCAGGTCAATTCCTCATGTATTTTTCTAGATAGTTAACAAAACGTCTAAAAATCGCAAGTGACCGGTCACCTTTGGCAATATAGTGTATCCTACTAGTTCTACCTTAGAAAGCCTTTTGTTAATTCCATGCCCAGTCGAAGGTCTCAAAGCAAAAGGATATGGATCTGAATATTAAATATTTTTGCATTTTGTTACATTAATATGTTTACTGCCGCGTTAAAATTACCGCAATTGTACTTAAAAATTTCGAATTTATACCAGAAAATACTAATAGCAATATTTACTTTATTTAATTAGACATCACCATCTCTGTAAATTTCTCTTTTATATTTCTCTCTTTTTTGATATTGTATTTTGTAGTTTTTTCCACATTGATACCTAATTTCTTAATTAAAATTTATTACATAAGCTATATCCTACCCCCCCCCCCCCAAAAAAAAAGAAAAAAAAATGTATGGCCTTTTTAAGTGCCTTTTTTTGTTTAATCTAAGCTTTGCCTGCCTTTTTCACCACCTGACATTTATGTGCTGTTTTACAAACAAGTTCCGAACCCCATTTTTTACTTTTTCACTTAAATAGTAGTTAGTATAACTACAGCTATACCATTTCACTTTCTTCCATTTTTTAGACTCTATCCTTAATCTCCTTCGCTTTCCTTTTTTATACCAAATTTATTTTCATCTCTTTTCTTAATTTTTCATTTATCCTTTACATTGTAAATGTTCTTTTTTCATGTAGTTAATACTACATCTTAACTTTTTCCAACGGCTCAATTTTTTACAAGACACTATACTCATTTACAGCCTGGGCGTAAAGTTGATTGAAACTCTTAAGCCCTTTAACCAACATCAACTGTTTGGGATTACATAAAATAAAAATTCTTCTTTTGAAATTTCCGGTAAGAATTCGTAATTCTAGATAGTAAAACCACGAGTATACTCGTGGTTGGCAGCGAATTGGTAAGACAATTTCAATAAAAGTTTAGAAATTGAATCGTCTCAACTTTTGCTTGAGTAATTTTGCGAATTAATTCATTCATATTTCTCAATTGTTCTAATGTTGCATTTCGTTGAGCTTCAAAAGAGAAACAAATTACTACCAAACAAATTAAACCATTAAGAAATTTTGCATACAGAAAAACATAGTCTCAAAACTTTTGCCAGCTACTGTATGTTCATGTTAATTTCTAAATTAGAAATTATAGATGTCTGCTTGACAAGTTCAAATGAATGTTTTCTCACTCAGATCAATTGTGAGTAGGTTCTCCATACGCTTCCCCTAGTTTTGATTAAAAGTATTTCTGTTGTAGATATTGATTTTTCAAATATACATGTCTTCTTTGTAGGTGGATATCAAAGTTGAATTATTTTTCTAACAGACTGAAAAGTATGCAGGCCAGGATTCGAACCTGAAACATTGGCTGTATAGCCAAGATCCCAGGTTCAAATCCTAGTCTAGACAATTTTCACTCTGTTGGAAATTTCTTTTGTCAACTTTGACTTCCACCTACAAAGAATATAGTATTTCGGGTCGAAATCTTACCAGATCTACAATAAAGTTTCGTAGACAACTAATTCTTACTCGGTCACTATTGTTGGCAAAAAACTTCAGATTTTTAGGTGTGGTAGTAACATTCATATTAATATTAGGAAATTTTAAGAACATGGAAGAAGATGACTGAAGTGTTAATTACGAAAACTGGCACAAATATTAGCGGGTGAAATTAATTAGCCACCTGACCTGGGAATTACCTTCATAACTCAAAATTCCTAGGAGTTTCAAACGATATCATTAGTGTGCGTGCCCGATACTAAGTAATTTCCCCGAAATAAACGAGAAAAAACATCTAATGAAGTTCGTTTATTCTTGTCACTTAATACATATTCACGGTAAAATCTTTTACTGTTATAATATTCTATAATAGTCAAACTCCAACAACTAATAAACTACAGAATAACTCCGAAAACAGCGTTAAAACAAAACTTTTCAGGATTATATTAGTTCTGAAGCAAAGAATTAGATTTGTTATGGATTATATAAGATAAATGCTTTGCTGGAAGTGCAGAGATTCTTTTTAGCAGACGAAAACTACAAAAATATGAGCTCGCAAACTCGTGTAAAATAATTTAAAGGCACTACAAATGTATGTAGATTGAGTCCCAAACAATTGAAAATTCTCATTCGGGGGAAAGAAGGCGAATTAAAAAAAAAAAATGTAGTAAAGCTGTTCTTGAAACGCGGGAAAAAGCTTTTATCAATATCAAGACGGCTTGGTCCAAATAGAAAATTGTTAATTGAATACATTAAAAGTCTTGTAGGAGATAAAAAATTACGGGCTTCAAAAAAGAAAATTTTGTAAAGGGAAAATCCATAAAGTAAAGGAGTATCTTGAGTAACGCATTTTCATATGTAACGCTGCCGAGGGGCAGATCCGATTAAACCAACAGATGAGTGAATTGTATCAGGCTGGATATCAGCTGGGTAGCTCTGAGGTAGAACACTGGCGCGTATAGCCAAGGTCCCGGGTTCGAATACCGGTCTAGATACTTTTCGCTCCATTGGAAAAAAAATTTCAACTTTGGTTAAGATTTTTTGTATTATGTATTTCGGGTTGAAATCTTATATAATGTGTGTGTGTGTGTAAATCTTTTATCTGCTGGAAAAAAATTTTTTTGCAACATCGTAAAATATTTCATTACGGAGATAAAGAAGTCTGCAAGCTTTCAACGCAGTTGCCTAGTTTTTTACTTTTCCTTTCTAAGAATCCCTAAAGTATTTCTTCTGGTGCAGTTAATAAGTTTTTAAATATGTAAATCTTTGTATTTATTAGAGAAGTGTTTTTGTAACACAAAATAATAAAATTTATATATATTTTTTTTTCAATCTATACTGATAAATGTTTACTTAAATGCACCATTGCTTGCACAGATAGTTTATAATTTATTTGGTATTACAAAAAGAAATTCTCTAATAGAAACAAACATTTACATAATTGGAAAATTAGTATCTACAGCAGAAGAAAGACTTTAGGGCGTTATTGGAAAGGAAATGTAAAAACTAACTGCGCTGAGCTTTGCAGACTCTTTTATCTCTGTAATGAAATATTTCATTACGGAGATAAAGAAGTCTGGAAGCTTTCAACGGAGTTGTCTAGTTTTTACTTTTCCTTTCTAATAATCCCTGAAGTATTTCTTTTGTTGTAGTTAATAATTTTTTAAATATGTAAATCTTTGTATCTATTAGAGAAGTGCTTTTTGAAACACAAAATGATAAATTTTATAAATTGTTCTTTCAATCTATACTGATAAATCCTTACTTGCATGTACCATTGCTTGCACGAACAATTCATAATTTTTATTATTTGGTGTTGCAAAAAGCAATTCTCTAATAGAAACAAACATTTACATAAATGGAAAATTAGTATGTACAGCGCAGAAGGAAACTCTTGAGGGCGTTATTAGAAAGGAAAGGTAAAAACTAATTAACTGCTCTGAGCTTGCAGACTCTTTATCTATGTAATAATGAAATATTTCATTACGGAGATAAAGAAGTCTGCAAGCTTTCAACGGAGTTGGCTAATTTTTACTTTTTTTTTTCTAATAGTCCCTAAAGTATTTCATCTGTTGTATATACTATTTCTTTAAATATGTAAATGTCTGTATGTATTAGAGAATTGATTTTAACAACATCAAATACTAAAATTTATAAATTATTCTTTCAATGTATGCTAATAGTTTGCTTGCATTGGAGTGAAATATTTCATTATATTTAATTCAGATTCTGCTGTTTTAGTTACCGAAGAAGATGAAAGTGATTTAAGTAAAAGTGAATCACCTGGAGCTGGGATGAGTAGTGTTAAAGAAATTAATGAATCAGAAACAAAAGGTAATCTTCTTACGAGCTACAGCCTTGATCTAAAATATTGAGCACGCCCATATTTTAACCCTTTCAGCGTTTGAGGGTTTCCTATATTTTCATAAGCAATCTTCTAAATCCCAGAAAAATATTTTTTAATCGCAGTTTTGTCTACAGCCATTTTACCATCACTTCTAGTTACGGAAAAACACGGGCCTAACGCTCAAAGGGTTTTAATATGCAATAAAACCCGGTTAAGACGCGTTTCAAGGGATTGGACAAAAGTCGCGTATTAAGCGGGATCGCGTATTAAACGTGATTTGTATAATGTTGCAGGAAGTAAGCTTATTTACACATCTAATAATCTAAACGAACTTAATAGCTTTCGCTTATATGCTTACGATAAAAAGTAGTGTCTTTTACGCATATTTAGATTGAAATTTAACTGCGTAAAGTTTGAGTTTTTCAAGGACAGTCTAAAAAAACAACTGGAAAATACGGATTAAAATAGACTTTCCCTTGTACGTTATAACGAAAAATAAAACGACAAAAATAATTTTCGTGCTAGCCTATATTTTTTAACACAACCAAAAATATTAAATATTTGCAAAACAACCCAGTCATTAAAATCATATTTATTACTTGTGATAATGAGTAACGTCTTTCTTTAGATTTTATGACTCTTCTCCGTATTAACAGAAAATTTGCTAAAACTCGAGACACAATCTGAGATGACTCATAAAACTCGTGGTACTAGTAACTCACCGGACATGAATAAAACAGGAGAAAAAGTAGCAAAGAAATACAATTGAAAACGAAAAAACGTTTCTATTTCTTTTCACATTTAAAATCACACAGTACTAGGGAGGCTTGATTTACCACAGTGTTAGAGAGGAAAAAAACACATAAATTGACAACACACACCGCGCAGAGAAAGAAGAATTTTTATTTATTCTTCTATCTTTCTCTACTTCAGTAAAAACATACACGAAGCGAGAGAAAAAGAATATTTAGACACGGGATCAAAGACGAGTTCCAGTGTTGCTAATTTAGTGAGATTTTTTTTCTTTTTAAATTCCAATAGCTACCACTATTTCCGATTAGTAATATTCACCTTAATCATTCAGTAAGCCGAATATTACTATTCGGAAATAGTGGTAGATATTTGAACAAAAAAATTTCGCTAAATTGGCAACACAGGAGAAGAGAAGAAATTCGCGTGTTGATGTATGAATTTGTGTACTAAGCGAATTTTTTTGCCTCAAGAGACCAAAAATTTACTGCGTCTTAAGCGGGATCGCGTAATAACCGTTGGCGTATTAAACGGGGTATTTTTGCATTAGTCTTATGTGTGATAGGAACTTAAAATCCGCGTATTAAGCGGGATTGCGTATTAAACGTGAGCGTCTTAACCGGGTCCGACTGTATATATATATATATATATATATACCGGGTGGTTATAATATAAGTATCTCTAATTGGAGCTGTCTGTATCTTGAAGGAATAACCGGAATGAAACCAAAATCGGTACACTTACTATTCGAGAAGGGGGAAGAAGAATGGAACAATAAAAGAATTAATTGCAATAATCGCCGACAGATGGCACTTTTGAGTGTGACATGTAATCTATACTAATATTATAAAGGAGTAATTCTTGTTTGTTTGTTTGTAGGGGGTAATCTCTGGAACTACCGAACCGATTTCAAAAGTGATGGTGGCAAATTGATGACGACAACCCCTGCTCCAACATAGGCTATATTTTATGTCGGTGCCACTAACCCCAGGGGGTGCAGGAGCAAAAAATGTTCTAAAATTGCGATTTTTCAGTTATCACACTGGCTGTCAAGCCCTGAGAACTTGGCAGCCGGTTCTGTATGTATGTATGTACGTACGTAATGCGATAACTCTTCATAGAAATATCCGTTTTCCTTCAAATTTTGTTTATAGGTTCACTGAGTTAAGGCGCTTCCCTGATTAGTTTTCGGGATTGATTGGTCAAGTATAAAGGGGGGGAACAAGGGTCTAATTCCCCTCCCTTAACTTATATAAATGGGTTTTTCATGCAGAATTATTCCGTTTCCCTTCAAATTTTGTTTATAGGTTCACTGAGTTAAGGCGCTTCCCTGATTAGTTTACGGGTTTGATTAGTTAAGTATAAAGGGGGGGGGGGATCGGGGGGGCTAATCCCCTCCTTAATTTATATAAATGGGTTTTTCATGCAGAATTATTCCGTTTTCCTTCAAATTTTGTTTATAGGTTCATTGGGTTAAGACGCTTCCCTGATTACTTTTCGGGATTGATTGGTTAAGTATAAAGGGGGGGAACAAGGGGCTAATTCACCCCCCCCCCTTAATTTATATAAATGGGTTTTTCATGCAGAATTATTCCGTTTTCCTTCAAATTTTGTTTATAGGTTCACTGTGTTGAGGCGCTTCCCTGATTAGTTTTCGGGATTGATTGGTTAAGTATAAAGGGAGGGAACCGGGGGATAATCCCCCCCCCCTTAATTTATATAAATGGGTTTTTCATGCAGAATTATTCTATTTGCTTCAAAATTTGTTTATAGATTCATTGGGTTAAGACGCTTCCCTGATTAGTTTTCGGGATTGATTGATTAAGTATAAAGGGCGGGAATGGGGGGCTAATACCCCCTTAATTTATGTAAATGGGTTTTTCATGCAGAATTATCCCATTTCCTTCAAATTTTATTTATAGGTTCACTGTGTTAAGGCGCATCCCTGATTAGTTTTCGGAATTGATTGGTTAAGTATAAAGGGGGGGAACAAGGGGCTAATTCCCCTTATCTATACTAATATATAAAGTAGTAAAGATTGTTTGTGTGTTTGTTTGTTTGTAGGGGGTATTCTCTGGAACCACTGAAGCGATTTTAAAAGTGATGGTGGCAAATTAATGGTGACAATCCCTGCTCCAACATAGGCTATATTTTATGTCGGTGCCACCACCCCCAGGGGGGTGCAGGAGCGAAAAACGTTCTAAAATTTCGATTTTTTGTGTACTGAAGGAGATAGAAGTATCAAATTTGGTATGGTAGTTACTTATAAGATGTAAATGCTCTCTAAGAACAAATTATAAAAACATTCGCAATTTAAAAGGGTGAGATGAGGAAGAAGCGTTCTAAAAACATTCTAAATTGCAATTTCTATGGAATCTCTGAAACTACAGAACCGATTTCAAAAGTGATGGTGGCAAATGGATGGTGACAGTCCCTGCTCCAACATATGCTAAATTTTTTTGTCGGTGCCACTGCCCGCAGAGGGTGCAGGAGCGAAAAACGTTCCAAAATTATGATATTTTCAATAATGAAGGAGTTAGGAACTTGACATTTTGTATGGTCGTTACTTACTAGATTTAAATGCTCTATAAGAACAAAGTCTAAAAAAAATTCGAAATTTAAAAGGCTGAAATAAGCAAAAAATTTTCTAAAAACATTCTAAATTACAATTTGTATGGAATCTCTAAAACTACTAAAGCGATTTCAAAAGTGATGGTGGCAAATGGATGGTGACAATCCCTGCTCCAACATAGACTATATTTTATGTCGGTGCCACTACCCCGAGGGGGGTGCAGAAGCGAAAAACGTTCTAAAATTGCGATTTTTGCGATGCTGAAGGAGCTAGAAACTTCAAGTTCGGCATGATTGTTATTTATAAGATCTAAATGCGCTCTAAGAACAAATTCTAAAGAAAAATGATCTAATGATTCTGCGATTTTTCAACTATTGAATTTCTAAAATTACCAAATTTCACAATAGAGTACCATAGCGAAACCTTCACGCGTAAAAAGATAATAAGGGCGACGTGTCCTGACGTGTATATTGGCTATAGCACGAGTCACAAATTATAGTATCCTTATTATTCTGTTAAAATATAAAAGTGAATTATGAAATGTCAATATTTTTTTTTGATTAAAGGTTCGTTAAGAGAAATTGACCAGCGTAGCGGGCGTAGCTTGCTAGTGTGTAATATTGTGTACTGTGGAGGTTTCGCAAACCTCACTGACTTTACCGCATACCACAACATATGCAAAACATCACTCCTGATGCGTTACATTCAGCAGTTGAGCACGTCGTGCACCGCCTGAAATATGTCCTCCAGCAAAATGACCATGTGGAACCTGAACATGATCGGCACCGCCATGCAAAAACGTAACCACATTAACTGTGACATTTTCCAATAAATTAGGTGTGCCATCCGGTTTGATGCCTTACTTTTTTGTTCTTATATTACACATTACATTTTATACTCAGTAGCGCCATCTGTCGGTGATTATTGCAATTATTTTTTTTGTCTCATTCTTCTTTCCCCTTCTCAAATAGTAAGTGTACCGATTTTGGTTTCATTCCGATCATTCCTTCGAGCTACAGACAGCTTCAAATAGAGATACTTATATTATAACCACCCTGTGTGTATGTATTATATATATATAATCCAGCAAAAACATGATTTTGGCCTGAACTAGCACCACCCCCCTCACCAGAAACAAGACAAACAAGAAAACATTGTAGAAAATATATGTAAAAATAAACAGAAACAAGCTGCGGCCTCATCAGCAGTGGGTAAATTCAAAGGCAGCCAAGCATCCGAACAAAAAGATTAACAATTAGTGGCAGTGGGTTTCGGCCAGAGCGCTGCGTAGCAAAAAATTCAAAATGTACAGAAACATATTTGAATACTACTTAACAGACGCTCCCCCCACCGTACCCTACGCCACAATATAAGCGAATGCTGTACCAATATCACAATACTGAATCACCATAGTTGAAACAAATGTCTCTTTGAAAAAACACACAACCAATTCAGCCACGTTGCCACAATTAAAAAAGTAAAACACGATAAACAAACCAAATCCGTTATTCTTTACACAATCCGGATTCGTTCCACGTCGGATGCCAACAAACACAGCCATCATCATAAAACCGTCCTTTTCAGGCTTTAGGAATTACTAGTCATTTACTGTTGAATGTAAGCAATCCTTCAATAATGGAGGCAGTCTGCAAAATCTGAATATTTTTTGATAAATTTTAGAGGGATATTGTTTTTATAATATAAATGACTGATAAAATAAAATAGTTCCTTATTAAACAGGTTTTTATTTGAACAAATTCTGTAAAATCGGTAAATTTGACCAATTATAATATTTATATATATACGTTTGTGAATATTTGAAGATCAATGAATCAATTGATTCACAGTAAACTGAAAACTGGTACGCTTATCAAAAACTGAAATTTGTAAACCATTTTTAATCAGAATTTTTAGATCAAGATAATTAGCGAGCATGTTATCATCATTAGTTTTCTTTAATACTAAAGAGTCAGGGTAAATTTCTTGAGAAATCACCCCGAAATCCCCATCGAAATTTAAAACAATTAAATCATCTATGTATCTGTATGCAATAAATCGAACGTCAGGTGTATTGATATTATATTAAAACTCATAATAAAATAAAAATAAATTAGCGGCCGTAGATGAATAACTCGTACCCATCCCGATACCATTGATTTGCGAGTATATTTTGGAACCTGTATAGACATAATTGTTATAAAGACAGAAATGACATAATTTGAAAAATAAAGTAGAGTTAAAATCCATGACATCTAAAACCAACTCAGCTGTCTTTAAAAGTGCTTCCTTTAAGCTATTAATAGGGATATTTGTAAATAAATTTTCGAAATCATAAGTTTGGATGGAATGTATATTATCACTTTTTATTTTCCTTGCTATATCATAACTATTCGAAATTATCCAAAAGCAGTTAGTATCTTTGTATTTGTATTTTAACATGTTTAAAACTTTTTTAAGCAGCTCTTCGAATTTCTTATTAAAGTTATTACTAATACTATTGACACTGCTGCATATAAACCTGTATTTAACCGGTATTTTATGAAATTTGGGGGAAATAAATAAAAATGGAAATGATAAGTTTTTATTGCAAGGAAAAGGAATTTTAGTTTGTTTAGAAAATGCCAGATGCTTTTTAATAAGTGTTTGTACTGAAGAGTTGTACATTTTGTAGTTTTTTTGTTAAACTATTATTCAGCTCTGCATTGAGCATTTCAGCATAATATTTTTTACAAATAATTGCAAAATTACCAACAGCCTTATCGACTGGACAAATTATACTCGCAAATCAATGGTATCGGGATGGGTACGAGTTATTCATCTACGGCCGCTAATTTATTTTTATTTTATTATGAGTTTCAATATAATATCAATACACCTGACGTTCGATTTATTGCATACAGATACATAGATGATTTAATTGTTTTAAATTTCGATGGGGATTTCGGGGTGATTTCTCAAGAAATTTACCCTGACTCTTTAGTATTAAAGAAAACTAATGATGATAACAAGCTCGCTAATTATCTTGATCTAAAAATTTTGATTAAAAATGGTTTACAAATTTCAGTTTTTGATAAGCGTACCAGTTTTCAGTTTACTGTGAATCAATTAATTCATTGGTCTTCAAATATTCACAAACGTATATATATAAATATTATAATTGGTCAAATTTACCGTTTTTACAGAATTTGTTCAAATAAAAACCTGTTTAATAAGGAACTATTTTATTTTATCAGTCATTTATATTATAAAAACAATATCCCTCTAAAATTTATCAAAAAATATTCAGATTTTGCAGACTGCCTCCATTATTGATAGATTGCTTACATTCAACAGTAAAATGACTCGTAATTCCTAAAGCCTGAAAAGGACGGTTTTATGATGATGGCTGTGTTTGTTGGCATCCGACGTGGAACGAATCTGGATTGTTTACTGAATAACGGATTTGGTTTGTTTATCGTGTTTTACTTTTTTAATTGTGGCAACGTGGCTGAATTGGTTGTGTGTATTTTCAAAGAGACATTTGTTTCAACTATGGTGATTCAGTATTGTGATATTGGTACAGCATTCGCTTATATTGTGGCGTAGGGTACGGTGGGGGGAGCGTCTGTTAAGTAGTATTCAAATATGTTTCTGTACATTTTGAATTTTTTGCTGCGCAGCGCTCTGGCCGAAACCCACTGCCACTAATTGTTAATCTTTTTGTTCGGATGCTTGGCTGCCTTTGAATTTACCCACTGCTGATGAGGCCGCAGCTTGTTTCTGTTTATTTTTACATATATTTTTTACAATGTTTTCTTGTGTTGTCTTGTTTCTGGTGAGGGGGGTGGTGCTAGTTCAGGCCAAAATCATGTTTTTGCTGGATTATATTGAATTTGTGTGTTCTAATATGCAGCTTCTGGCGCTGTTCACACGAATATATGGCTGTTTTGTTTGTGATGTGATGGTTACTGCTTATATATATATATATATATATATATATATATATATATATATATATATAACAATTATTATCAATTAATACTTTTTATTAACAATTATTATCAGTTATCTTTTATAGTTCAGTATTGTTTTAAACTTTTTTTAAAAAACCTTTACGATATATATATAAAAAAATATTTACTATCAAAAAAGTTCCTTTTGATATTGAAATGAATAACACGAGTTAGAGGTTTTAGTTCTACTTTCCACACTTATATGGCAACAATCAATGTTTAGTTGCTTTTCAGAGATTAATTAAAACGGTCTAATTTTCGTGAGTTATAATTTTTTTTTTCAAGCGTTATAAAGACACATTTTTTTTTAAATAAAAGAACTTGTTTTTCTCTTGGACACTTCTATTAATTAATCTATACTAATAAAATAAAGTTTCACTTTGTGTGTCTGCGATGGCTTGAGAAATCTAGCATACCTAGAAATCTGTAAATTTCGATGCTGATACTCCAAGGCAGGTCCTGGATTTTTTTTTCTATTCCTACTATTAGTTCACGTTCTTCCCATATATATTTATATATCTTGTTCAAATTTTCAATTGTTAATAAAATACTTTTTATTCATCCACTCAAGTTCACTCAAGTTAAACATTTTTTTAAACTTGTAGTGGATGACACTTGATGTTAATAGTTTTTTCAAATATTAATTCATTAATTAAATTTAGTTTTATATGGGAGGGAAAATATCAACACGCAGCCGGCTTATTTCAGACATTAGTTCCATTTAAAAGCACTCGCTCACAAGTCTTGGTAGCGCAGTCGGTTAAGCTCCGAGCTCGTAACCACAAGGTCTCAGGATCGAGCCTCGCCTTGGACGGAAGGAAATTCTCCCGTACTCGAAAATAAATTTCTCTTATATTTAGCAGGATATAAATTTAGGAATAAATACCGTTAGTAGTGAAGCGTGTAAATCGCTGGAAAAAATTCTTTTTGACCTAAATAGGAATTGACTTTTTTTTTTTTTTTCTTTATAATTAAAAGATATTAATTAAAACTCATAAAAGTATTTTTTTGCAAAAATCGCACGGAAACCGATTTACGCAGCGGGAATGACTAACGGAATGCTGTTTTTTTGCAGTTATGTTTTAATCTCCATCGGCCAAACCGCTTGCTTTAGTTAAAAAACGCGAGACATATCTGAAAAATCGTACTCTTACGTCTAAAACGATGCAATTGGTTCGAAAAATATCCTTTTTAACCCTTTTTTGAAAATAAAAAGATAGACGGTGGACGTTTTCCCCTTACGAGAGCGCATCCCAAACTTTTTTCCCCCCCTTCAAGTACCCCTTGATTGGGCATTTCATTTCGGAGTACCCCCTTTTATCAGAAACATGCCCCCACCCCCTACCCTCACTCATAAAACGCAAATATGCTTTTTATAAATTAGGAATATACTCATTAAAAAGAAGGAAACTTTCCTATTAATACAAGTTAGTGACATAACCCCCGCCTATTCGAAAACTAAAATAAGGGCCTGCTTTTCAACGCGTTTTAAAATAAAGCATTAGGAATAGACGCTGTGACTTAATTAAGGCGTTCTGCAATTACTTACTTCTATCTTTACAACTATTGGATTCATGAAAATTTTCGACGGATTTAAACTTTTTAGTACTTAGTTTAAGCCAAATTGCAACTCTGCCCCGGGCGCAGTTTTCTCTGGGGTCCTGACCCTAACCATAGCCTAACATTAATCAAGTGTTAATTGAAACGTTTAACGTGGACCACTATCACAAAGTATAAGTTTCATGAAATTCGTATATAAAATCCTCTCTTAAAATCATCTCTCATCATCTTGAACACGATTTGACCATTTTTAGAAAATGTCTGTCTGTGACTCTGTATGTAACAAAAATTTTGTGGGAGCTCTATCTCAAGAACTAATGCACGAAATTTTATAAAACTTTATATTCAGTTAGTCCCCGATATAAATTGGTATGATCTGATTAGTTTTTGGGGAAAATCGCCCGACAGGTGGCGCTGCTATGCTGCATTTTTTGCGATTTCCGCAATAGCTCTATCTCAAGAACTAATGCACTTAGTTTTAATTACTTAGTTAGCCACAGTTTCGGTAAATTAAAAGATGCCGCATTGTTACATATTTTATTTTTGCGTGTTAGTATCTCCATGGTTTCTCTTATTATGGATGGATAGTATAGACTGGAGGGACTTAATTTACCGAAACTGTGGCTCGAGTTACTCCATGGTCACAGATATGAAAATAAACAACCAAGTAAAAATAAAAAATGTGCGTAATTTTAAAAAAAAGTACATGAAAATAACTTCAAAGCACGTGCTATTATGGAATATTCTCATTTGTTTTTGAAAATGACTCTGAGTTAGTCGAAACATGTAAAACAACCTAATAAAAGTTATTTTAATTTGCATTATGTTGATAATTTACACCTTTTTAGCATTTAAAACAAATTGGTGCTGGTTAGTTTTTGGTGTAAATCGCCCTACAGGTGGTGCTGCTATGGTGCATATTTCCCGATTTTTATAATAGCTATATCTCAAGAACTAATGTACAGAATTTCATCAAACTTCATATTTTGTTAGACATTGACATAGATTCTTATTATGTTTGGATGTATACCAACTATGCTCTGGTGGTAAACAACTATGCTCTGTTTTTATGATTTCAGCGATAGCTATATCTGAAGAACGAATTTTGGTTACAGACTATTTATAGACTGGGCGGGGCTAGTTCAGCTTAAGCCGAAAGGTAGGCCTCCCCGCCTGGTTTGACCTTGATTGATATAGAAGAAAGTTTTGTGATGGTCACAACATACTAGTTTATATTTGAACAAATCGTTGCAAAACTCATTTTTAAAATTTTCGAAATCATTTTACTCAATTTAGGGTTCTTATCCATGGTGGGCTCAGAGACCGTGACCCAGTCGGTCAGTACAGTAATCAGACCCTGGATTAGATAAACCATAAATCCATAAGATACCTACCTCACTTTGGCCTTAACTAAAATCTACTTACGAAAAGAGATTTTCATTTTATGTTGAACGTAAAATTAATATAAAGTTAAATTATAAGTTGTGTTGCATTGCAATATGTTCCGAATTTTATTTTCATCTGTTTTATTATAGTCTCTTGTCTTCCTTAGGTGCTGATAAATTGATACAGAACTTGGAGGACTTATTACACAATGAATGGTGCAGCGACGTCGTTCTGAAGAACACCGATCATGAATTTCGTGCACACAGGTTAATTCTTGGTGCGCGGTCGCCTGTTTTTGCCGCAATGTTCCAACATGATATGGTAGAGAAAACGACAGGAGAAGTTGACATATCAGATTGTTCAACTGCTGCATTCAAAGCTTTTCTCCAGTACCTGTATTCCGGAAAAGCTGATATGTCTTCAATTAATGTCGTGGATTTGTATTATACTGCGGACAAGTATCAAGTCGACGACCTCAAGGCGGATTGCGCCGTGTTTATGAAAAATTCTTTGTCTGTATATAACTGCTGTGATATCATTGACTTGTCTATAAGACACAATCAATCAGATCTGCAAAGTATTGCCACGCAGTTTTTCTGTAGATATATTAAGACCATTGTAAGAACAACCCAATGGCAAAAATATTTAACTGAAAACCCAATACATGCTAATGAACTTATCATCAAAGCACTAAATGCCTAAAATAAAGAGTGTTTATAGCTGTTGATTACTTTCCAAGATTTCAAAAATCTTAAATTTCTTTTTTCGTTTTGTATGTTGATTTTGTCCAAGTGTCTTTCAGTTTTTTTATATATATATATATAAAATAGCTACGGAAAGTGAATGTACAATTGCTAAGTGTCAAAGACATTTTTCTTTTGTAATTAAGTTTGTCATTGTAAAATATATCAAGAATTATAAAATGAATTTTAAATAAACACCATGTAGGTAAACAGTGTCAATGTTCTTTGCGTTTAATAAAGCCTTTTTACTGTAGTTATTTTCATATTATAAAATGGTGAATAAGATGAGTATATTTGCACTATAATTTACACTTATGACCATGGATCGTAAAGTAAAAGGATCACAAATTATATCTAAATGCAAAGATATGTAACTATCCACAATTCTAACGTTTATATTCTTTTAGAAACCTTAAGAGAAACTAGTTTGATGTACCAATCCGAAAACTGTATTCTATCTTATACATATTAATACTTTGCTATCGCAGCGCCAATAAAATCAATATATTTCGTCATTCTGTTGTACGCCAGCTGCTTGCGAATCGTCTGCTTACTTGGATGAGAACCACCCTTCGCTGCACGCGTAGCCTATGTAGAGCACAACTACGAAAAATTGAGAAAACCTCACAAAAATCGCCACCACAGCGTCCCCTTCCGGTGAAATATCCCCAAATGCAACTGGAACCTTCTGGCCATAGTCAAAAGCATATATGAAATTTGGTTAAATTCTATGCATAACTTCATCTTTATACACTTTTCGATAATACAAAGAGACGAGTATACATTTTTCCAAGCATGTTCTGCGATCGGAAGTGTAGCTCGTAATCTGATTGGTTGTTTCTCTTGGTAGTGTTATAACGTATCTTGGCGATAATAATACTATGCGAAACATATTTGTGTTTCTTTGTTTAATTTTTTTTAAGCTGCTTCAGTATGAGTGCGTAATAGCGCGCGATTGGTACATAACGATGGTCTCGCTCGACGTACTAATCGCCGTGTAAAGATGATCCATGCCGTGTGACGTTTTAAACGTTATGAACCGGCCATGCATAACGTTGGTCGCAGTAGAAGCCCTGTGGTATGTCGGTTGCCTCCAAATCTGAGTACTTGAGTTCGAAAAATTATTGAAGACAAATATATTACTAAATTAATATTCATAATTATACAAACTACATTAAATAATTTTAAGCAGATGATACATTATGTTGAGTAACAACTACTTAGATTGCGAGCTAAGATTCTGACCGCGAAACATGCTTGGAAAAAAAATATTCATATGGCGAATGCTCCGTTTGGAAGTTTTATTCCAAACAATAGCAACCATCTACATAGGCCCTAAACCGCGGCCTACGTTATACCATAAATTAATATACAAGATAGGACACTATCATAGGGCGTAATGGTAACACGATAACGATCGCAGCGACTGTAGTGACAAGGGAGAAGAAACGTCTCATAGATGGAATATTTCTCCTTTTGAACGTCTATCTTATTATGATCTTTCTTCTTTTAAATGCCACATGTTTACATTTTCAACTTTGTAGGAAAAGCGAAAACCAAAAGTTTTAAAATTCCGATTTGTATGCAAACATGATTCTGCATGGCATATTTTAACCTCTTTAGCCATACTAAAAAAGTTCTGTAAAGAACTGTTGTTTCAATAATAATAAAATAAAAAATAAAATGAAGTCCTTTACAAAGAAACTAAACACACCAACGCAGCGGCCAATTTGAAGAGAAGCGTCTGCCTCGAAGCAAAAAGAATAGATATTAAAATCATAGAGCATAAACAGATTTCATATACATGGGTAAATTTTAAAAGCTTCTTAGTTCCCCCCCCCCCTTGTCCCAAGTGACGCTATTATTGGGGCCGTTAGAGATTTTGCTGTAACTGTGCTATCTTGTATGTTAACAGGGCTACACTACATACCGGGCTTGCTCATTCATTATGATGACGTCACAAAAGGTGGCTGACTAGGAGGAAAGACATACAGCGATTGGCACAAAACGATGGGCGCGTTGCTTTGGACCAATCGCTGGTCGCGGCCAGCCACCATTTGTGACGTTTTGAGAGTGAATGAGCAAGCCCGGTATCTAGTGTTGCCTTGATGTTAATCTATGTGTCATACCAAGGCAACACTAGATACCAGGCTTGCTCATTTATCCTCATAAAGTCACAAATAGTGGCTGGCCACGACCAGCGATTGGTACAAAGCGACGTACCCATCGTTTTGTGCCAATCGCTGTACGTCTTTCGTCGCGGCCAGCCACCACGATGCTAACGAAACAGAAAGGCTACCGCGGTGCTTTACCAGGGCTACACTACATACCGGGCTTGCTCATTCATTATGATGACGTCACAAAAGGTGGCTGACTAGGAGGAAAGACATACAGCGATTGGCACAAAACGATGGGCGCGTTGCTTTGGACCAATCGCTGGTCGCGGCCAGCCACCATTTGTGACGTTTTGAGAGTGAATGAGCAAGCCCGGTATCTAGTGTTGCCTTGGCTTTACGCGTATCTTTTTTTACAGACCGTGGCAATCACGCGATGCTTGAATGCACCAATGCAGTTGTACGAAAAGAGCATCACGTCACTCTAGCGGTCTATAAAAAAAGATAAGTGGTATGCACCGCTGTAGCCTGTCTTTTTCGTTAGCCTCGCAGCCACCGGTTGTGACGTCATGATAATGAGTGAGCAAGCCCTGTATCTAGTGTAGCCCTGGTTATACACGCCCAGTGCATGACGTTTAAAACGTAACATGGAGTGGATCATTTTTACACGGCGATTGGTGCAAAATGGTGGAAGCGCGAAGCACCACTTTGCACCAATCGCCGTGTAAAAATGATCCATTCCATGTGACGTTTTAAACGTATTACACTGGCCGTGTATAACCGCGCCCATCGTTTTGTGCCCATCGCTGTATGTCTTTCGTTGCGGCCGGCCACCATTTGTGACGTCATGATAATGAATGAGCAAGCCCGGTATCTAGTGTAGCCCGAGGCTAACGAAAAAGAAAGGCTACCGCGGTGCTTTACGCGTATTTTTTTTTACAGACCGCCGGAGTCACGTGATGTTCGAATGCACCAATGCAGGTGTACAAAAAGAGCATCACATCACTCTAGCGGTCTGTAAAAAAGATAAGTGGAATGCACCGCGGTAGCCTGTCTCTTTCGTTAGCCTCGGTGTAGCCCTGCCTACGTTATACGTAGATACGTAAAACGTAGGTCGCGCCTAAACTCAGTACGGGTGGTTATAGAAAGAGTGACAAAATTATGTCATTGTAATGTAATTATAACAATTTCTTTTAGTTTTGTTACTGAAAAAGTACGTTTATGCCGTCATTTGTTTTTGGCGGAGCATGCCCCTGTACTGGTTTAGCGTCAACGGGACCTTAAATTCAGAATAGCTTTCACTAGGACAACACTAGATACCGGGCTTGCTCATTCATTCTCAAGACGTCACAAATAGTGGCTGGTCTCGACCAGTGATTGGTACAAAAGGCGCGCCCATGGTTTTGTGCCAATCGCTGTATGCCTTTGGTGGCGGCTAGCCATATTTGTGACGTCATAATAATGAATGAGCAAGCCCAGTATCTAGTGTAGCCTTGCTTTCACCTCTGAAAAATGATGTAATAGATGTACCTTTTTTTTCATAAAATTTACAAAAATTTGCATTTGCGACAAAATGAAGTTATTTTTCAGCTGTTCTGTGTTTAGGGATGTTAGTGTTATTTTCTCGGTTCGTTAATATTTTCATCTTTAACCAAATAAATTAGTCTATCTGGGGGAACCCCTTTATTTACTCTATCTGATCTTCTTGGTTCGGTTTGGTTTAGTTCAGATTCATTCTGATTATCATTTTCATTTGAAATTTCGATTTTTATCAGATTTGGGTTTTCCGATTTTTCGTTTTCGGCATTAGTGTTTTCATCTAAATTTAGTTCTAGCCGTTTTTCTTTATTTGAATTTATCGGATAGTTTTCTAAGAACTTCACCGTTCTGGCTATAGTGATATCTTTGCCGCTCGTATAGATACGATATCCTTTGGAATAATTATCGTATCCCACGAAGATCCCTTCTACTGCTTTATTATCTAATTTCTGTCTTTTTTGCTTGTTAATATATGCATAAGCTTTGCAGCCAAAGACTCTTAAATATTTTAGATTTGGTCTTCTTTTTGTCCATAATTCATATGGCGTATTTTCGTTGGCTTTAGTCGGCAGTCGATTTTGTAGGTGATTTGCGGTGCATATCGCCTCTCCCCAGAAATGTAATGGTAAATTAGTGTCACTTAACAATGTTCTTGTCATTTCAATTAATGATCTATTCTTTCGTTCAGCAATACCATTCTGGCTGGGAGAATATGGTATTGTTAGCTGTCGCTTAATTCCATTTTCTTTTAGAAAATTATCAATATTAGAATTTTTAAATTCTTTGCCATTATCAGTTCTGAGTTCTGTAGGCTTTTTGCCAAACTTATTGTTGACCAGTGCAACATATTCCTTTAATTTTTCAAATACCTCACTTTTATTTTGTAGTAGATAAATTATAGTAAATCTAGAGTAATCGTCTATGAAGGTTAAAAAGTAATTTTTTCCCCCTATTGTTGGAGTTTGAATAGGACCACACACGTCTGAATGTACTAATTGCAGAATTTTATTTGCTCTCAATTCCGTTTTCTTTGGGTAAGGTGCGTCAGTTAATTTTGCTTTAATGCAAGGCTCACATTCGGTGCTATGGGAACAATTATTTATGTTTATTCCGCATGCTAATTCCTTCGTCATTAATTCTTTAATCGACGCGACATTTTTATGTCCTAATCTTCTATGCCACAGTTCTATGCAATTTTTATTTTTGCAATTAGTTATCATGTTTACAAAATTTTCATCTGTGTTTATGTTTGTTTGCTGAATTTCATACAGATTATTTTTTCTTATCCCTTCTAAGCGTATTGATCCTTCATATTCTAGAAAACATTGATTATTTTCAAATGTAATTTTGCATCCGTTTTTCGTAGCTTTGGCTACCAAAAATAAATTTGTTTCAATTTCCGGTACTAGTAGAACATCTTTTAATGTTATTTCATGTGTTCTACCGTCGGATGTTATTGTGGTAATATTTACATTACCTGAACCATAGGATTTTAATTTATTGCCGTTGGCAATTACGACGTTGGTATGTTCTTTATTTGTAAATTCATAAAATAAATTTTCATTATTTGAAATATGGGAGGATGAGCCAGAATCGATAATCCATGCGTTATTTTTCGATTTGTTCGTTAAAAATGCGCAATTTTTCTTTTCTTCGGTTCCGAAATAAGCTGTGCTTTTTTCTTTCGGTTTATTTGAGTCCGCGCTTCTTAAATTATTTTCGTCTTTTTGAAAGACTAGCGAAGAAGAGAAATGTTTTTTGTTGTTTTGCTTAAAATTATTTGTTTTATGTTTGTTATGCCAGCAATTAACTGTGTTGTGATTTTTTAGTCTACAAATCGTGCAGTATTTTTCTTCTTTTTTAAAACCTGTGGTTTTAAATTTTCTTTCAGCTCTAAAGGCTTTGTTCGAATTATCACTGTTATTAGAATGCTCGTTTCTTTTATTAAATTCGTCTGTTAATTTACTCTTTATAAATTCTGGAGTTAATTCGTCTTCCTGTCTGGCTTCTAATGCGGTTATGAGGGTGTCGTATGAAGGAGGTAAAGAGCAGAGCAATAATGCTGAAATATGATTTGCTTTAATTTCTTCGCCTATGGCTGATAACTTATCAATAATTTCTAATATCTTTGTTATATGAGTTATCATGTTGCCTCCTTCTGATAATTTCGTTCCGTAAAGTTTCCTGAGAAGAAAGAGTTTGCTAGAGAGATTTGATCTCTCATGGATGTTTTTAAGCGTGTTCCATGTGTCCCGTGCATTCTGTAAATGCTTAATATGGATGATTTGATTATCCTCAATACTTAAATTAATCAAGGCTCTTGCCTTTCTATCTTTCTTCGACCATTCCGGGGTTATTGGAGTAGGTGGGTCGTCTGTGACAACTTCAAAGAGCTCTTCTCTTATCAAGAGCATCTCCACCTTGAATTTCCAGTTTGCATAGTTACTGGAATTTAATTTTTCAATTATACTTCCTTCTTTGAAGGTTGCCATTTTTCTTATTTAGAATATATCTAAAATTAATTAATTTCTTTTAAGTATTCGAGGATTCTAGGACACTATTTTTATTTTTATTTTTTATATACTTTAGAATTTTTCACGTCTCAGAATCTTTGTTAGTGTTATTTTCTCGGTAGTCAGTAATTTTGCGCTTTCTAAAGCAATATAAATAATAAATTCATCTTTCGGAACAAAAGATAGGTAAGATATTTGCTTACCTCTATTTTCCAGCAATCGTCCTCTCTGTACCGCTAGGCCATAATCGCCAGAATTTGTATTAATCCATTATGCTTTGCACACACTCACTACATAAATCCTTGGTATGTAGGATATCCATGTAACTGATTAAGTAATGTTAAAATATTATTAATTAATAAAACATATTCATAATACTGTTAAATTATTTAATTTACATAGCTTACATTTAATAGTTACATAAAATTTAGTTTTAAACATTATTTCAATTTAAGTTTAAGGGAAAACGACATAATGTCCGTTTCCCTTAAACTTAAATTGAAATAATGTTTAAAACTAAATTTTATGTAACTATTAAATGTAAGCTATGTAAATTAAATAATTTAACAGTATTATGAATATGTTTTATTAATTAATAATATTTTAACATTACTTAATCAGTTACATGGATATCCTACATACCAAGGATTTATATAGTGAGTGTGTGCAAAGCATAATGGATTAATACAAATTCTGGCGATTGTGGCCTAGCGGTACAGAGAGGACGATTGCTGGAAAATAGAGGTAAGCAAATATCTTACCTATCTTTTGTTCCGAAAGATGAATTTATTATTTATATTGCTTTAGAAAGCGCAAAATTACTGACTACCGAGAAAATAACACTAACAAGGGACACAAAGCTTTACAATACTCGCTTGAGAATCCGCTTGCGTAGAGAAATGAACGAACATTAACGAGGCTGTATTCATTTGGCAGTCTCGTCAGGTGTTTGTCCAAAATACTTTTGACCAGTCACATTTTCTGCCTGCACATCGTCACTCTGACAAGTTAAGCACTCTACTGAAATGTCTTTTTCTAAAGAAGTAAAATCATGCTCATTTTAATCAAGTAAATGCCAAACATCACAGTTGTCAGATGGTCGTAATTAGTTCGTATGCGTTAGTTTATTTTTCGTAGATCCATTGTTTGTAACACCTTTCTTTTGTAGAATTTAGATGAGCAACAAGAAAGTCCGTTATCGAAAATATTTAAGTGAGTAATGTAATGTTTGACTTTTTATATTACTCATTGTTTTTTGCATTGAATCAGAGCTACATTTTGACGTTTTGGTTTTCTGAAAAATCAGTTGCTGATTATGTGACGGAGTGACTGATGGTGTAATAAATGCTTTTTCCAGAATTGTGTAACTATTGCACCTTTATTTGCCGAACAATATAAATTATAGTTTAGTTATCGCCCCGTTAATTCAAAGAATATTTAAATCAGTTTAGTAGTTCTTCCAAAAAAAAAAAAAAACAAGAAAAAAGCAAATCTAAAGTGAAGTCATCTAAGATTCTGACTAAGTCATAGCTTATCGTGTTTTTGCTCGATAGAAATATCCATTTATACAGGGTGCATCAGAAAAATGTATACATACACTGTTTAACGGGTTATAACTATCAAATTTTTCTTTCTTTTCAAAGTGCCATTAATTGAAAATAGTGAGTGGACCAAGATTTAACTTTTGGAAAAAAAGATTTTTTTTCCTACTATTAGTTAACACCCTCTATATATTTATATTTCTTGTTCAAATTTTCAATCTTTAATAAAATACTTTTTATTCATCCACTCAAGTTCAAATACATTTTCTTAAACTTGTAATGGATGACACTTCATGTTAATACAGTTTTTTCAAATATTAATTCATTAAATTTATTTAATTTTAGTGTTATATTTATATAAAAATCTATGCTTTCTTGTTATAGGAGCTTCCGAGGTTTAATCGTCAAATGATAGAGATACTTATTTTATTACAGAAATTAATCTGCAGACGATATAATTCATGTCTCGGAATTAAAAATCATCCAGATCTGAATATTTATATAACTAGCTATAGTATTGTCACGTTTGATGTACCATTTCCAACTTATGTTTTTAATTAAATTTAATTCATTAATTAAATTAATTTTAGTTTTATATTTTCAAATTTTCTATCGTTAATAAAATACTTTTTATTCATCCACTCTAGTTCAAATACCATTTTTTAAACTTGTAGTGGATGACCTTTGATATTATTACAGTTTTTTTCAAATATTAATTAAATTTGTCTATTTTGCCACTTAATATTGTGATTCTGTCATATGTATATACATATTTATATTAATTGTAATTATTTAATAAAAAGTAACTAAAAAAAAAAAATTGTTGACCTAAGTAGGAAATTTTTTTTATAATACTTCCTTTAAATGCTGTTGTAAGTATGAAAATGTAGCAGAAGACAAATACTAATATCACAGGCAGTTTCAGGCAGATCCACTTATGCGACTTACAATTTATGGGATAAAAGAAAAGTTTGAAACGAATGGATGTTCACAGACAGAAATCTCGGAACTGCAATTGAGAAAGAATGCGCCACAACACCAAATTAAATGTTTGTTGAAGTTTGTGAATCAATAGCCCACATTGACCAAAACAGTAATAATTTTTAATATCTTCGGTAAAAGGAAAAGTTATACTACATTTTATGCAGTTTCTTTTGCAATTTTAATATTGTATGTGAATGAAAAATGTCGTCATGATCATTCAAAGTGTGTATACATTTTTCTGACTCATCCTGTATTTGAGGGGGGAAGGGGATGGGGTTTATATTTCACCATATTTGAAGGTGTTACTACTTACCCATCATACGTGGTATAGGGTAAGTATTGTGATCGTTTTAAAAATCGAAAAGCTTTTTTTGACGGATTTACACGTTTCAGTCACTGAAAATTCCGAAAAACATTTTTAGAAAAAAAAAAAAAATTCTCCGTCCGTCTGTTTGTGTGTCTGTGTCTGTAAATGCTGTAGGGAAGACCGGTACACACTGGACCTATGGACACAGTGGACCACCCCCTAATATTGTATTTAAATTTTTTTTAAGCTTCTCTTCTGCCCTAATAGACAACATCACTGCAATGATTATTTATAGCCTTCAGAAAATATGTTTAGTTCAGATTGAACTATTTTATCCTGCTTTGTTGTTTTGAGCTTCTAAAAGTAAAATTTTTCATCATCATATTTTTATTTTTTTAGTAATTAAAGATTGTAAATAAATAAAATAAAATAGCTTTTTTGCAAAGCTAAGATACTTGTTTTTATTTTACTTTAAAGTTAATATATTTAAAAGAAAGCTATAAACAATATTAATTTGATTATTTATTGAACTTCAACATGGGGTACAGTGGACCACCCACTCCTGGGACACAGTGGTCCACAATCCACTCTGCTCCTCTAATGCAGAATGTTCAAAATATTTAATAATTGCATATTTTCTATAAAGAAAGATTGTTTTAAAGAAGATTTAACTGTAAAATAAACTAAACAAATAAAAATAACAATTTATTTAACATAGTAAGAAATATTTTGTTTTGTATTTACTGCCTATAAATATAACTGTAGTCTAATTGTTGATGATTCTATTCAAGTTAGATTCATAAGAATCAAACTGAATGGAAATCAGTTTATTTTTCCTGAAACTGTAGATGAATCTGCTGTTGATGTCAATGATTTCATAATGTTGCTCTCAGACCCAAAATTATTTCTTGAAAATTCCAGGCACAATCTTACTCATAAGTACTTTGGAATTTCATTTGCAAATTTTAATGTGAGCTGATTTTTTTTTTTTGTACTTAAGTAATAACTTCAACTAAATTGCAATTGTTCCTGTATTAATCTGCTATTATTTTCAAAATATAATAAATTTTTTGTTTTTGTTTCAAAATTTATATTACTATGTTATCTTGCAGGTGAAGGGGCAACAAAAAAGAATGAGATTAATGAAAAATAGATTTATATTGTATTTTAGATAATACCTAATAGTGGTCCACTGTACCCCGGTGGGTGGACCAGTGTACCCCGCTTCCGGGGTACACTGGTCCACTTTATAAGCGTACATAATTATTTTTTTTTGAAAAATGTATTGAAAACTATGTTGTGAGAAAATTATGATGGATGTAAGAAGGTTTAAGGAATATTCAAAAATATTTTCATACAGATCGGTCAGTCTATTAAAGAGAAAAAAAATGTTAACTGAAAAAGTGGTCCACTGTGTACCGGTCTCCCCTATTTCTCGAACAAACTGAGATAGACTTGAAATTTGGTATGTACTTAGTATGTAATAATGGGAAGAAGCTTATTGAATTTCAGTAACCTCGATTATCCGGAACTCATTTTCGGACTCTCGAAATATTCGTTCTGATAAAAGGTACATAAAAATTTTCGAAATTGTTTATTTTAAGGAGTGAATATAAAATAAAATTTAAAAAAAAAAACATAAATTTTGCATGAAGAATGAAGTCGATCGGGCTATTAGTTGCCGAGATATTTGTAATCCTATTTCCACACTCTTCGATTTTTCATGATCCTGTATTTAATTTAAATTTCAATTCAGAGATATATTTTAATTGGAAATGAGACGCTTAATCAGACGCAGTAAACTCTTAGTTAATAGGATTATCATTTTTGGAGTTATAAGGATGTTTCTTTTACGCAATTCAGTAATAGGGCATTTAAGTTTATGACGTCATCAAGCCACTATTTTATTCGAATTGCAATGCATTTTATAAGTAGTTTACACATGTTTTATTTTCGTATTTTATATTATGCATATCCATGATGGGTAAGTATTACGGTGGCCCCTAACGACTAGTTTTTAACAGCAGTCGTCCGTACTTTTAATACTTTCAAATGTAGTTGAAAAATGTTTGACTTCGGTTTGTGTGTCCGTGCTGCAACTATAGTAAATATACTCAAATTATCTTGCAATTGATACATTGAGGTTTACTATAGCATGTTAGCTAATGAAGTGTGTAGTATTTCACTATGTTTACAGGAACACTCAAAAGAATTCGTTAAAATCTCCTCTATTGTTGGGAGGGGGGATCTTTTGTAGAATATTTTAATGTTGCATTATTTCAAACATAATAAAATTGATATCCATTTGCCAGGCGCACTAAAACATACGGGAAAGATGTGTTACTCACTCACAGATGTTTGGTAACTTTTTGATTGGCGTGATTTCCAAATCCGTGCCAAACCAGTAACTTAATACAATAGCCAGGTTACCAATAAAGGAAAAATGCCTCAAAATGTGGCGACTTTTTACCTTTTTATAACAGATTAAAAAAGAAAAGAGGGGTGCGTGAGTGTAAGACATCATAGCCAAACATACTTTGTGTTAAATATGAAATGCATAGCATTTAACGTTCATTTAGAGTTAAAACACAACTCCATCACATAATGGTATACGGGTAAAAAATAGTTTGCAGTGTATTTTAAAGATGACATTATTTGAAAGATAAAGAAATTGATATACACTACTAACAAGCTCTATAAATTGCTTATTGTAATATATGGTATGTATTGCATTTATCGTGATTTAACAAGGAACACAAAAATTCACTTACAGTACTCTCTAAGAACGGTAATTCTTGGAAGTGCGATTTTAGTTGTGGTTTGCATTTATAAGTTTAACTAATTTTCAGCATATTATGTTGTATGGGACTGTGCATATATAACGTTATCACTTAAGGGGGTGAGTAAGGAATTAATATCTTATAACTCTAGGGCGGAAGGGGTTTGTCTTTTGATTATTCTTTTTATCGAACCAATTTTTTACATCAAAATAGTCATCATTTTTAAGGTTTCGTCATCTTAGAAAACCCTATTAGTTCCGCTTCGTTGTCTGTGTCACACAGCCAGTTTTCAGAAACTATGTAACTAACAGTCATGAAATTTTGTGTACTTATAGCTGGATATCGACTATGAAGCTCAAAATCATAATTTAAAAAAATCATATTTTAATATATAGAGATAAAAATCTAAGAGCCTTTTCTTATTAAATATAAATATGTTTCGTTTAAATATTTTTCGTCGTTTCCAACAATTAAAAATCCACAATAAATTTTTTTCTACAATAATTAATTTTCTATTGAAAGATTTCCACATGAAAATGAAATAAAGTTTCACCAATTGAAAAAAAAGATTAATATGACGTCATATTGGTAATAAAATGGAAATTGTCAAGCATTTCTCAATAATACAAGGAGTATGAGTATGTGTGTAAATACAGAAAGCAGCTTAATATGACGTCATTAGAGAATTAAAAAGAAAATTAATCTGACGTCAACATTTTGAAGGTCTCTATACAACATGTTTTTAATTTTGAAATTGATTTTTTTTAATATCTCATGTAGTCCACATGACAGAGAATAATAGAGAATAATAGAGGGGCTTCGCCCGCTATCGTACCGGTTCAGATTTTCGAAAAATCCAGATAGACCCGTAAATTCTTACTTTATAAAAAAAAAACATGACATTTTTTTTTTAATGAAATTTATTTGGATTTATTAAAGAAAGGATAAAGTGTTTTGAAAGGAATATTAAACGAAACCATTTGCGCGAGCTTCGATCACACTTAACCACTTGTTTTTATTGTCTTTATGTAATTTTATGAAAATAAAAAAATTATTAATAAAGTCATTAAATTATTTTAAAATCATTAATGGATTACCCCATCGTCCGCTTTTCCTGTTTTTCTGCCATATGTGCATATAATTCGCTGTCGGAGAAAACAGATGCGACATACGTTTCAAACGATACTTGTTGTGCTTACTAGTAAAGAAATATAATGTTGTCTACTTGTTTCATTAAGTTCTGCGTTCACCCTTTATTACGTATATCACCCTTTATCACCTGTATTATGTAACAAAGTATTACTTAAATACACTTAAATACTATCTCTTTCACATGCTATTTGCTATAAAGTTATTTCCCGTATATTAGTGATAGTTTATTGACTTATCTTTATTTGAATCCGTAAAATATGCTAATAATAAATGTATAACAATATGTTTAAAGCACTGCAAAGTTATAAAAACAATATGTTTGTATAAAAATAAAGAATTTTTGACATTAATAACTATATCATTAAGGGGGGGGGGCGAGGTGTTCGAGGAATATCGTAAGGTGAGAGGGGGGGAGATTCTAAATTACCAATATTTATACCGTTGTATATGTACAGCATCTATGTATAAATTCTGTAAGCCGTATACAAGACCGCACAAAACAGTTCGCTAGCATAAGTTTATGGGCCTGATTTATTTTGATGATAGTGTAAACTTTTTATCGAAGACCATATAATATGTCATTGTCAATTCTTCATTTTGGCATTATTTTAATTTTGTTCTTATTTTTTCGTTTTGTAAACATTGTTCATCATGTAACCATTGCTTTATTTAATATGGGTACATCCCAGTAGATTTTTTAATTGGGCGCCGCTTGTTGGCGAATGTTTGCTGTGTTAGTTTCGCTCAACCAAGATGTTCACCCCGTAAAGCTGATTATACTTAGGGATCTTGATTCGGGATGTTCCTGCCTTTGAACTATATTTTGGTATACATGGATATGTTTGTAAAATATAAATAATTTCATACACATGGCTGCGTAAGCAAGTGGATAAGTGTGTCGGAAAATATTTCATAATCTATGCTTAACGCAAAAATTTCTGTCCTTTTTCTTATATTGCGGAAAATGAGGAAAGAAATCTTAAGATTTCTTTGTGCCTTTTTTAACTTTCCAACACACAGTGGCGGTCAAAAGTTTCCGGCCAGTTAGTTTCTTCGATTTGTTTGCCAGAACGTTTTGGCGAAGAAGCGCAATTGCTCCAAAAGTTAGTAATATGCAAATGACCTCTGACCACGTGATCATTTTGATTGGATACTGAAGATACTTGATGCAAAGGGGAGGAAATCGAAATTCGCGTGTGCAAATGTTTCCGGCCATTCGTCATTCGTTAGTTTTTGCTGTCGGTAAAGTGTTATTTTGGCCGTGTATGTTAATTAATCAACGTGAATAACTTAGTTGAAATTCAAAAATGAAAAGTTCAAAAATTATTGTTCGTAAACGAGTGATTTGTTTGTCGCTAAAGGGCCAATCCTCTCGTGAGATTGCTGCAAAGTTATCGATCGGGAAATCTACTGTGAACGATATTTAAAAATATATATAAAGATTGTCATGGCCTTCAGGACTTGCCACGGTCCGGGAGACCCCGGAAAACGACCATTCGTGTGGACAGAATTGTCAGGAGAAAAGCAGTTGATGACCCGCATAAAACTGCCGCTGCAATATCCCGCGATTTATGGAGTGAAAATATTACTGAAATAACTCAGTCTACCGTGTCAAGACACTTACGTGACGTAGAACTTTATGGAAGAGATGGTGTTAAAAAACCTTTCATAAGTAAAAAAAAAAAAATCAACGGGCCCGACTGGTGTTTGTCAAGGAACACAAAGATTGGTCAAGTAAAAACTGGAAAAAAGTACTATTTTCCGACGAATCGAAGTTCAACCTTTTTGGGAGTGATGGCAGACACTACGTCCGACGACCTAAAAACAAAAGATATGATTCGAGATATGTTATTCCTACCATGAAGCATGGCGGAGGACACGTAATGCTGTGGGGAGCATTTTCTGGAAAAGGTGTAGGTCTGTTAGTTGAAATCCGCGGCAAGATGAATGGTGAAATGTATAAGAATATCTTGCAAGATCATTTGCTGCCTTATTGGAGGAAAAATTGTGGTCGCAACAATTTATTTCAGCATGATAACTACCCAAAGAATACATGCAAGCTCGTCAAACAGTGGATTTCGCACAAAAAAAATCCGCTTTTGAAATGGCCTGCGCAATCACCGGATCTGAGTCCAATAGAAAATCTTTGGAATGAAATTGAAAAACGTGTGCGGAATTATAAATATTCCAATTCAGCAGAATTGTCCCTAAAATTCCAATAAGAGTGGGGAAAAACCTTACCATAGACGATCTTCAACCGTTCATTGAATCGATGCCACGTCGCTGCGCCGCAGCACTTACTGCTAACAGTATGACGACAAAATACTAATTGTAAATGCTTTTGATCACTTTTATTTTATATAACACCATTTTTTGCCAAACTTGCCAAGATGGCCGGAAACTTTTGAGAACATAAGTTTTCCTTTGCAATTAATTTTGTCAATTAAATTTATTGATATTTATTAGTTATTCCATAAATAAGTCCCCAACTATTATGTCAATAAAATATATAAGTATCACTTTGAGATTTCTCTTCATATGGGTATACTTACAAATTAACCAAAAATTTTATGCTGGCCGGAAACTTTTGACCGCCACTGTAGATGAAAAGTGTATGAATTCAGTTTGTCTTTCCGTGCTCTATCTCGCGTAAATATACAGATTTCCACGAAATCCACATATGTTGTTGAGGTTTACAATGGCGTTTTAGGTATTGAAAATGAAATGTGTAGCATTTATAGTCTGTTTACAGGGACAATCAAAATAATTTACATTACAATCTATGGGGAAGAAATCATTTGCGGTATACTTTAATAATGTTACACTATTTAAAACAGGCTGAACTAAAAAATATGGTGCGCATAGAATTTATCGTGCATTTACAGGGACACTGAAAATAATTCGGTTACATTACGGTCTATTTTCGTAATTCGGCCTATTTCAATCGTTTGCGACGTATTCTAATGATATTACACTATTTCAAACATATTGATATATATCACGGAGAAAAAGCGCAAAATGTTTACTAGAGACTACAGTGTGCATTGCACTTGACGTTCATTTAGAGACACAAAATTTCGGTTACTGAACTATCTATGGATAATAGTTGAAAGTGCGTTTTCAGTTGTGGGGCACGTTTTTTAATTAAATATATTTTTATTTCCTTGGTGTGATACTCGGTGTGTATAAATTCTATAGATCATATACAGGGCTGCACAAAATATCTCAAGCACATTTCATTTTATTGAAGGAAATTGATGGAAGGGAATTTTCAAATGTGCTAAGCGCATCCTAACTAAACTAAAATTTAGCATGCTATCATACACAAATTTACAGATCATATACAGGGCTGCACAAAAAATATCTGATATTTTCCCGACTGTTAAGGTTAATTTCTGAAATTAGTATTTCAAGTGCATTATGTATTTTAATTTTACAAATTGTTTATAAATCTTTTACTTTATTAAACGGTTAAGTTTTTAGCTCACAGGCTATCAAAGCCTGAGAGCTAATGTGCCCGCCGGTTCTGTATGTATGTATGTATGTATGTATGTATGAATGTATGTACGTACGTAACGCGATATCTCTTGATATAAATAACCGTTTTGCTCCAAATTTTGTTTACAGGTTCATTGTCATAAGGCGCTTCTCTGATTAGTTTTGAGGGTTCATTGGTTAAGTATAAAGGGGGGAACGGGGGACTAACCACCCCCCTTTAATTTAGATAAAGGGGTTTTTCAAGCAGAATTATCATATTTTCTTCAAATTTTGTATATAGATTCATTGTGGTAAGGCAATTCCCTGATTATTTTGGGGGGGGGGGGGTTCATAGGTTAAGTATAAAGAAGGGGAAACGGGGGATAACCCCCTTAATTTATATAAATGGGGTTTTTTGAAGCAGAATTATCCGATTTTCTTCAAATTTTGTATATAGATTCATTGTGGTAAGGCGCTTCACTGATTAGTTTTGAGGGTTCATTGGTTAATTATAAGGGGGGGGGGACGGGGGGGTGAGCCTCCTTAAGATATTGTTGATTTGTTTATATTTCGAGGAAGAGTATAATATACAATTAGTGTGAATAGCCTGTGAGCTCAGTGCCCCCAGTTTAACTGGGCAGTTTTCTTTTTATTTATATATTATCTTATAATTTTCAGTTTAATAGATACTGGGGAAATTTTGTTCGTTTGGGTGTATAAAGGGTGCGAACGGGGGCTAATCTCCCCCCCCCCTTAATTTATTGTAGATTTCCTTATTTTTCAAGGGGCATTATTCTTTGAAATAAGAGTATAATATTCAATTAGTGTGAATAGCCGGTGAGCTCAATGCCATCAGTTTAACTGGGAAGTTTTTTTTATATTATAGTATTCTGAATGTGTTGGAAAGTGTTTCATAGTCTATGCTTGACTGAAGATTTTTCGTTCTTGTTTAGATTATTTCCTGGTATATTTATTTCCTTTTCTTCATAATCGGGGACTATCCCAGACAGGCTAAAGGAGGCGTGAAAGGAAGATCCCGTTAGGGTAGCTAAATAAGTGTGGAAATATAAGAAATTAGCGGTTAATATTCAAGGGCATACTATACCAAAACTAGTTGTCCTCACTGAGAGTGCGAAATCTCATGTTAACCTTTTGAGAAATTTAATCAGGTGATGAACTCATTACCTAATAAATATAGAAATACTGTAAACAATTCAATGTAAGATCTACTCTAGATTCTACTTTCGTCGCTATTGGACAGTAAATGTCAAATGCAGTCGTAGTGCGTTTTAAAAACTTTCTTAAAATTTTAATATTTTAAAAAACGCAATAAACTTTCACTTGGTCAAATTTTGTCTTTTTAAAAATATTTCAAGTATAGGAAATTTTTTGAAAACTCGCTACGTCTGCATCTGACGTGTGTTTTGATGATGAAAACCGTCTTCCAATAATTTAAGTAGTGAGTAATCGGATAATTAAATATCTAGATAGCTTAACAGATTTCTTGATTGGCGAGAAACGCTCTGATGTACTATGTCTTAACTTATTTAGGAACTATCATTGACAGTGATACTGCGAAAAAATCCCGCGTGACATTACTTTTTAAATGTTTATTTTTACTTATTTTTATCAAATTACCATTTATTCTACCGTTATTTTCATTTGTTCATTTAAAGCCATAAAACTGGGGTTCAAAGTTTAAACCAATCAACTTCGTTTCAAGCATGTAATTTTTGTTTGAACATTACAGCCAACCGCTTGAATCATATCCCTTCTTGTGTGTAGTTTTTAAGATTAAATACAAGTATGTGATATGAAAATTTTTAAATATACTAAATCATGAATAAATTGGATATTTTGCTATTTATCTTGCTAAATTTAGATCCCTCGCAATTTTTAAGATGCAACGTGGAGTTACGAGTTGTTTTATCTCAACTACTTATACACATTATATCTCCATCCTTGCTTGAAGCTGATAAATTATTTTGATAAAATATTATACTTCATCATCTTGAATATTAGAGGTGTAAAATAAACTATATTAAACAGTTTTTAAGGATTTAACATGCCATCTAACTTGCGAAGCGTTTGTAATGTCACTTCTTAAGATTAGTGGTCCAGTGTTAACCTTTTAACTGCAATGACAGAAATTGAATAGCTACTGTGAGCAATCTCAGATATTGATGTCGAAAGATGAATAAAATGTTCTAACTCATAGGATACTGTTTCTATTCTACACTTTACGTGCATGACTATTATAGTTAAAAATCAACTTTTCTCAAATCTCTAGCGATAGTACTAAGGCTCCAAGCGAAACAAAATTTCACTAACTATAGTTGTTAAACTCTGAAAATTGATAAAAGCAGCAGTTTCTGAAACCGCTTACAGCAGTTAAGGGTTAAAATTTAAACCACTCCTCCTCTTGAAGCATGGAATTCTTGTTTGAACATTCCAACCAGTCTCTTGAACCATATTCATTCTTGTGTGTAATTTTTATGATTAAGCACAGCCGTGATATATAAAATTTTGTAAGTATACTAAATCATGACTAAATTTTATCTTTTGCTATTTCATCATACTGAATTTAGGTTACTCTTTCCTCGCAATTTTTACGATGCGATGTTGTGTTAATAGTTATTTTATGCAAGATTGTAGTGGGTAGCTGCCCGGGTACTCGCTCGCGCTGGTTTTTTTATAACCCTGAGGATTGTAGTGGGTAACTGCCCGTGTACCCGCCCAGTTACCCGCCCGAGCTGGTTTAAAAAACCCGGTTTCTTACAACCCTGGTTTTATGCCAACTACTTATACACATTCTACCTCCATCTATAATTTGCAGCTGATAAATTAAGTAATTTTGTTAAGATAACTTCATAATTATTCGAGGTGTAAGATAAACTATATTAACACTCAACCCCTATGACAAAAATTGCCGCTTAAGAGCCTACGCTAGTCACGTGAAGAAACGCTCAAGCTAATGTTAAGTCTATGGGAAGGTTCTTGCACAATTAATTTTTCGCTCGCATTTTAATGTTTTTAAATGATATTTTTGCGTAGAATAGCTGAGGTCGATCTCTAACGTTGTTAGTTTTACTTTTTTCATTTTGGTTAGTTTTTTTTTATAAGCGGGCATTTTCAATTTTGGAACCGGTTTTGAAAGTGAAAGTACCCTTATATAAAAAAAAACTAGAACCAAAATCAATGAAGTAAAAAGTAAAAACGTTAGAGATGGACCTCAGCTATCGTAGGCAAGAAAAATGATGAAAATGCGAGCGAGAAATCGCGCAAGAACCTTCCCATAGACTTAACATTAGATTGCGCGTTTTTTCGCATAACTGATGTAGGCTCTTAAAGACTGAGCGGTCTATTGGACCGCTTGTCCGTAAGATTAATAAAATGCACGATTAACTCGTAGGAAAATGTTTTTGTACTAAACTTTACGTACAGGACTATTATAATAAACCCTTAACTATTGTGATAAAAAAGTCTCATTGTGACTGTGAGCGGTCTCTGAGACCGCTTGACCGAAAGATGAATGAAAGTCTAGATAAACGCATAGGATACTATTTATGTACTAAAATTTATGTACAAGCCTACTATGTTTTAAAATTCGCCTATTCATAAGTCTCTAGCGATAGTACTAGAGCTTCAAACGAGATAAATTTGCACTACTATCTATAGCTAAACTGAAAGTTAAAATTTAAACTGTGGAGATTAAAAAAGAGCTGTCTGTGAAACCGCTAACAGCAGTTATGGATTAAAATTCACCTATTTAGAAGGCTCTACCGATAGTACTAAGGCTTCAAACTAAACACAATTTCACTAGCGTCCAGAATTAAACCGAAAGTTAAAAGTTAAACTATGAAAACTGTAAAAAGTAGTGGTCTGTGACCGCTAACAGCAGATACGAGTTAAACTGTTTTATTATAACTATACTAGCATGCTGCGCTGGTCGGTTTCTCCAAAAGAATCTTGAATCAAACGAAATATATCGGTGAATTTAACCTTGTATTTTAAAGTAATCTGTAATTCAGAATATCTCTAATGTTACTAAGAAATTGGTAAGCAAAAATGTATTTTGATTTGAGTATTTGATCAAATTTTCAAATTGATGTACTTCAGTTTACAAATGTGACTTACAAGGATGGTCTTCATAAACGCATACTCAGAAAACTTTGAAAAAATTACAGAATATTCTTCTCATGAGGATATATACAGGGTCATTGAAAAAGAGTGCCGGTATTTTGCAACCTTATAAAAATATAATTCTTAAACGTACGGAAATAATTCTTTTGTTGAAATGTAGTGAAAGAGTAAGCTTTTCCTCCGCTCACTAGATGGCGTGTATCGTTGAATGAGAAGTTCCTCAACTCATGAATTGTAGGAGATGGCCCCATTCCGGGGCCTCCACGAAGCCCCGCCCTTTCGTCTCTGGACTACTTCTTCTGGGGATACATTAAGAGCATTCTCTACAGTGAAAGAATTACTTATATCAGCCATTTAAAACGTCGAATCATAGCCGCAACTGAAACTAATTTCAGAGATGCTTCAGAGGACATGGAGGCAGATTGAATATCGTCTGTCGAGAGACTAATGGTAGGCCGTGGGGCCACTGGCATTATCGTTCAACTTCGTTGCAACATTTGAGGGGCAACTCAATTCCTGCAGGATTAGTATAATGATCTTTAATACTTTAGAAATCATCAAACTTCTGGATTCGAAAGTTGCACATTAATTAATAATTATAATAAAAAAGTGGAAATCTTTTTTTTTAATGGGTTTTATAAAGCTATCTCCGATTGGCGCATTTTTACACTTAAGAGCCAATAAAAACAGGCGTTTCAAACGTTTTGGCGTTGGCAGAATGTAAACAAATTATAAAAAAAAAAAAAAAAAGATTTATAGATCCTCATTATACCAGCTGCATGCTTAATGTAAAAGTCATATTGTCCAGAAAATATCGAGTAAACACCCTAATAAAAGCAAAATAAATTATTTTCAATTTCTCTCCATCCAGCTAAAACCTTGGAATTGTTTTGGCGCCATCTGCCGATAGGAAACGTAAACAATAACAACGATAAAGCTAGTTTAAAATAAAATAAAACTTCTTTTTGCAAAAGCAAAATATTTAAAGAAGTTTGAAATATTAAGCTAATTATAGATATAAATGTCTATCATGAACATCCTTATTTCGATGATAAAACTGTGTCCTGATCTTTAGCTATTTATGTGTAAAAAATAAATAAATAAATAAATAAATAAAACTTTTTGAGATTATCTGCTACTAAATATTAAAATAGAATACACATTTTCAGTATGTATTAAAAAAATAAAACAATGTAAGTCTGTACAAAAACCTGATAAAATAATTGCTTGACTTGAATAATTGTCTTTTAAAAGTATATTTAAGCTAGAATTCAATTTCTAATAAATATTTTGCAATTGAAAGAAATATCCATTCATTTCATATAACATCTATTTAATTATGCTTTTGTTGTACACTGCATATAAGATTTTTTTTAACTAATACCTGTTTAGAAAATTGACAGAAGATATTTAATTTGCAGATGAAGTAATTTACTGTAATCTGTTTAAGTTAAAAAATTTATGATGAAAAGCTTTTGAACAACTTATAAAATATTGGTCAATAATAAAAATAAAAAAGTGTGTTGAAAGTTTTTAAAAATGTATGTCAAGTAAAATAAGATTTATATTTTTCATAAATGTGCCAAATGCTTTTTTTACCTATGTAATGTATTTTCTTTGAAGAATATTTCTACTTTTAAAATGATTTTTCCTAAGCAAAAACACACACAATTATATATGAATAAATAATTACAATACAAGTTAAGAAGTAACTGCATGTATATATCACTTAAGTTAAGTATGCAATGATTTTTAAACGTTTAACTGACAAATATATGGAAACGAAAAAATTAGAATATATTTACAGGATTGTTTTTATGCATGCATTACTTCACAGTATTCTTTATGGCCTTTTTTTTTTATTCTGGTCACTAGATTTTGAGAATTTTAGGAGTCAATGGTTCCTTATTTCAAATTTTGTTAATCTGCACCTGTATATAAAACTATAATAAAGTTAGGAGACATTAGAATAGGGCTTACTTGGGTAATGTCTTTATGTTAATTTGGTTGAATAAAATTATTCAACAAATATTAAATATTTATTAAAAAAAAAAAAAAAAAAAAATGTTTTCATATAAGAATATATTTTTTCTACACTATTATGAAGTATAGTACGTAATAGACCAGATGTTCGGTTAGCAAAACTGGAAATCTGGCTGTTTTCATTAATATTAGTAATTAAAAAAGTCACAATAAATAAAAGTGAGATGGTAATCTAGAGTTAAACGTTAATAAAATTATCCTTGGTATACTTTTAAAGTTGCAAATATGCTATAGCATATGATCACAAAATAATTTTAACAAAATAATTCCTTTTGGATAATAGTACGTTTGTTTTAAACAGAAAAGGGAAAATTTCGCTAGTTTTTTACGCTATCCACGGCGAATTCATAAACGTACGCTTCCGATTGGGTAAAACGTGAGAGAAGGGGGAGATTGAGCCAATCGGTTGTTAGATGTCATGAGAAAATAGTGAGATATATTTTTATCGATTTCTAATTAATGTGCAACTTTTGCATCCAGAACTTTGACAATTTCAATGTTTAAGAACTTTTTATAACATAAAAGTTTAAAATTAAGTTGCCCCCCGAAAGTTGCAACGGAAGTCTATTTCTAAGCTTCTTTTCCGGGATCTCCCCACGGCCTATGGTGCTCATATCGAAACTCATTGAAATGGATATCAAACTTGGTACTTTTTTAATTATTTTAACGCTAACTTTAATTTCCTATGTCTCGTTATTTGCACAATACAAAAATGTAATCCCGGCAATCTCTTTCTATGACCCTGTATGTCTATAAAAATAATTCTGCTGATATAAAGGTTTTTGGCGATTTATTGCTGGTTGGAGACACAATAATAAAAAAATACTTTAATGATAAATATTCTTTTAAAACCTGTTCCCCTCTTCATACTGAACTAGTTTAAGTAAGTTTAACTTAAACAAATACATTTTTATAATTACGATTTTGCTATATACATGTATATATATGTATACATAAAGAAAATTGACAATCGTATTCTACGGTTTAGAACAAAATTCAAATCGATTGAAAATGCTTCAAACTAAGAATTAAAATCAGATTCTGAACAATGTCAATTTATATTAAATTACACACATATTTAACGTCTGCAGTCATCGTTATTTTAAACATATATAATTAATTAATAAACAGACATACATACATACATTCAATACAATAATCCAACATGGAGTGAAAAATTAGCCAGAGCCAGGAATCGAACCTGGGTACACAGCGTTCCGGGCTGTTGCTCTAACCACTGAACTACTCCGGCCGACCCCTGAGTCTGCAATTTCCCACTAATAAACCATGTTGGAAAGAAGGTCACCAGCCATCTACCAGACAGCTTTTCCAACATGGTTTATTAGTGGGAAATTGCAGACTCAGGGGTCGGCCGGAGTAGTTCAGTGGTTAGAGCAACAGCCCGGAACGCTGTGTACCCAGGTTCGATTCCTGGCTCTGGCTAATTTTTCACTCCATGTTGGATTATTGTATTGAATGTATGTATGTCTGTTTATTAATTAATTATATATGTTTAAAATGTCAATTTAACTTTGATATTTTTAGTATCAGAGACAACAAGATAAAACTATTGTTGTCATGGAAAATAACGACCTATTACTTATTAAAGGGCGTTCTTAATCATTCAGTTACAGTTAAAAGGTACTTAAAACTCATCAAGCCGATGAAACCATGTAAAATTAAATTCAGCAACACGCAAATCGTATATATATTATATATAAACTTGTAGAAATAATAAACTATTTAATCGTTTAAGTTTAAATTCATTAAGTACTGCAAATTGATGCTCTCCAAATCGCGTTTTTGTGCCAAATACTCGAAAATATTTTTCTTTTTTTTTTGCAGATTTTGTACTGGAATTCCGCAGCTAAATTTGACTGATACTTTATTACGTACATGAGTAGTTTCATTATAGACCGCGAGGCGGCAGCACAGACAATCACCTCATCGAGTTCACGACTGAAATTCCAGAATTAGTTAAAACAGGATTCGCATATTAAAACGCAATTAGTCTGCCAAGTCATATTTTGGCTGAAAATACCCGAAAACCCGATTTTAGCGGTTGGCTCGTAGGTTTACCATTGTGTGTTCCTGCTTCCAGTCCTCCATGTTTTCATACCTTTGGGTGCAGGAAAACACAATGGTAAACCTACGAGTCAACCGCTAAAATCGGGTTTTAAGGTGTTTTCCACCAAGATATGACTTGGCAGACCGGTTGTGTTTCAATATGCGAATCCAGTTGTAACTAATTCTGGAATTTCAGCCGTGAACTCGATGAGGTGACTGTCTGTGCTGCCGCCTCCCGGTCTATTAGCATTTTCCCCGAAATATTCTGAGTATCCGCTTTAAGGAAACCTTTTGTTAGCACTATCTTCCTCCGATTCCCCCAATTAACCTGTTCACATTATTTGACGAGCAATACTCGTTATACGAAAATAGAAATAAAGTTTGATCACAACTAATTAAAGAGGATTAAATCAAATCAGTCGCAACAGTGCATTCGGAAATTTTCAGTGCATCAATGATATTTCTGCGACATTTAATTTTTGTCTTTTAGACAGTTGTCTTTCACTATTTAACCCTTTTTGTAACATTCAGGATGTGTGCAATCCTCAATTTGTCTTACCAGTAAATTTGAAAAGTATATTTTGTCTTATTTAATCTCATACCTACCGATACGTAGACCATCATTTATATACATTTTATGTATAGTATTTTGTATCATTAATTGGTGCTAGATAAATTGGTACTAGAAAAACAAATTGTGTTATAGAGCTGTTTTTATCTTGTATTTGAAATGGTATGGTAGCATCAAAATAGTGTGTTACTACTAGCTTGTAGCTGAAGTTTATTATTTATATTGGCAGGAAAGATAATTAAACTTAGGTAGGGTTTATGTATTACATGAGTAATTATATATGTATCCTTACCAAACTCGCCGAAACTGTCTAAATTTAGCTCTAGATTACTTTCACGATTCACGAGGACTTCTACGATTAGATTAAGCAGAGATCTCTTTCAGAAATTACTAGTGCTATAATAATAAAATTTGTGTACGCATGTTCTTCGCAATATAATTACTCCCCCCCCCCCACCCCACCAAAAAAGCAACAAAAGACTTATGGGATAATAAATGATGATTCATGCACTTTACATAATTTACATAGATATTGGTAAAGAGATGAAAATTAATCATCGCACTTTGTAATTTGATGTCATTGATTTTTTAGATTGTTTTAAATCATAACATGATACAAAATAAGTGTTCATAAATGTGTCTAAAAGGATTAGAATAAAAGAATCTTGAAGCAAAATTTTATACAGTTTAGAAAAAAATTTGCTTCATTAATCTTTTATGGTGGTTTCATTAACTTTTATAATTTCATGTCAATTAACAACTTTTTTTTCATTGCTTTATAGGTCCATTCTTTGAAGATAAAATGTCTGGAAAACACGCTACAAAAAGGCAGAAAGTAAACTTTTTTTAATGTTATTGGTAAACATTTATATTTCATCATGTTTCTAATTTACAACAAGAAAAAATTAGATAGCAATTTATATTTAAATTGATAAAATTATATGTATTAACGTATAATAACGGATAATAAATTTAGTTCTTGTTTTATTTTTTAACAGGATGTTTAAAATGTTTTTATTTTATTATTCCAGTGTTAAATCCTTTTTTTAGCATCAAAATTATATTTTAAATTGGTTTTAAAATGTGCAATGCTTTAAACGTTTTCTAAATAGAAATTTTGAAAATAAAATAATACTAAAATTTTGTTTGTTACAAATAAAAATTTAAGTAGTCAATTATTTAATTTTGTTTTAGAATTTTCTTATTTAAATAAAAATATTCTTCAAATGTTTTGATGTATTGTTGTACAATTGGCAGTTAATTGTTAAACCATTCATATATTTTTTTAATTTAATTTGTTGGTTAATATGTGATGGTATAAGTAAAATTGTTCATATTTCTTATTCACATTTACTTTATTTTTGTTATTCATAAATATTTTTTATCTGTTTAATAATGTATACAATGTACTTCAATTAAGTCTAAATTGAGATAAAAATGTTTATATACATTTAGCTTTTTTGGTTTTCATTATGGTTATCAGTTTTTAAGTCGAACATCTTTTATATTTAAAGGATAATTTCAATTATGACTTATTTACGTCATGCTTTTTAGATCTATGTAAATAAACAAATGTTATGGATAGTCAATTTTTAATAATCAGTTAATAAAAAACGGGTTTCTTGTCCTCGGCCCAAGAATACAGGAAGCAGATTTTAGAGGGAATCTTTCTTATTCTGCATACCAGGCACATAATAAATCAGTTTCATCTGACGTCACACCATAGCAAACAACTTAGCAACCACCTTAGCCATGTTTTACGTAAAATTAATTTGACCCTGACCCATAATGAACCAAAATGACCCACTAATTGAATTTTCTCGAACCTGTAACCTGGACAATCGTCTTTTAGTGCTCGAAACGGTAGGTTAAAAAATTTAATCGTTTCAGCCATTTTTTATATAAAATTAGCTTGACCCTGACCCGTAGTGACCCAAAATGACCCGTTAATACAGTTTTCTCGATCATGTGACCTAGCCTAATGGTCTCGTGCCCGAAAACGATAGGATATATTTTGTCAAAATCGTTAGAGCCGTTTTTAGACAAAACTAGTTTGACCCGCAGTGACTAAAATTGACCCACTAATCTAATTTTATCGAACATCTGACCCAGCCCAATGGTGTTTTCGTGCCTGAAATCGATAGGATACAAAATTTGGTGAAAATCGTTCGAGCCGTTTTTTAGATATAATTAGCTTGATACGCGGTGACCCAAAAATGTCTCGCTTATCGAATTTATTCGAACATGTAACCTTGCACAATGATTTTCTCGTGCTCTAAAACTCTAGAATATTAAAATTTAATCAAAATCGCTTGAGAACTGCCTGAAAACGGTAAGATACAAAATTTGTTGAAAATCGTTAGAGCCGTTTTTTAGCTATAATTAGCTTGACCCTGACCCGTAGTAACCCAAAATGACCCACTAATCGAATTTTCTCGAACATGTGACTCAGACCAATTGTCTTCTCGTGCCCGAAAATGGCAGGATACAAAATTTAGTCAAAATCGTTTGAACCGTTTTTTAAATACAGTTAGCTTGACCCTGACCCATGGTGACCTAAAATTACCCACTAATCGAATTTTCCCGAACATGTGACCTAGCCCAATGGTTTTCTGGTGCCCCAAAACGTTAGGATGCAAAATTTCGACAAAATCGTTAGAGCCATTTTTAAGATAAAGTTTGCATATACACACAGACACAAGATTTGCTCGTATTATAAATGTATGATATAGAAAAAAGTTTTGATCGCAATACTAGTTTAATAATGAAATTGTTTTCCTATTTTATTTCCTCTAGCTCACTAGAAAAGCATCTACCCTTAATGTAAGAAACGATACCTGTCCATATTGTGAAGAGGAGTGGCCTATGGATTTATTGGTGGAACATATGACCAGTTGTGAAAAAAGCTACCTTACCCGTGGACAGAGGAAGATGATGCGGGGAAGATCTCGGTCTCTTTTATATAATAGTCCACAGAGTGAGGACACCTTTTACGACTTTGACAGATCGAGACTTTTTAAATCGTCTTCTAGCAAAACGTTTCGCCTCATGCCACCTTGTTAGTAGTCTTTTCTATATCTATACTAATATTATAAAGAATAATCGTTTGTTTGTGTGTTTGTAAGGGCGCATTCTCTAAACTACAGAATTGATTTCAAAAGTAATGGTGGAAAATGATGGCGACAGTTAGGAGCTACGTTATAAAGTATCGTTTACTTCATATTTATTAATGTTAATCAGTTATTAAATTTTGAAGTTCGGGAGTTTTTTTTAACACCCTGTATATTTATGCAACATGCATTTTCAATATTTTGCAAAAGAGAAAATTTATGCATGTTGCTGCCCAAAAGAGTTACAAAGTATGTAATATTTTAATATATTTAGAAACTGATATATGGCAATCCTTAATCAATAATTTCCGAATCTACACAAGTATTATAAAGAAGAAACATTTGTTTGTGTTTGTAGGGGTAATATCTGGAACTACCGAACTGATTTGAAAACTAATGGGGGCAAAATATGGCGAGTCTTTCTAATTCAACACAGGCTATATTTTATGTATGTACCACTACCCACAAGGGGCTACAAGAGCAAATAAGTTTTAAAATTGCAATTACTGTGAAATTGAAATGGTGGTTATTTATAAGATGTAAATGATTGCTAAGAATGACTTAGAAATATTTGAAATTTAAAAGGGTGAAATGAGCGGAAGACGTTCTAAATTAAGATTTCTATCGAATCGTCTGTGGAATTGTTAGGAATAGAAATTTTCACATGGCTGTTGTTTTAAAACATAAATGCTTGTACAAAACAGTTTAAAAAAATCAATTTAAAAGTTTGCAGGGAGGGGGGGGGTCTAAAATTAGTTTTCGTGATACTGTTGGGGCTAGAAACGTGAAATTTGGCATGATTATGATTACTTTTTAAGATATAAATTCAGATATACACCAAAATAATTGGTCAAGGATGTTCTTTAAATAGTGAAAACTTTGGTGATTTCGTTGACTTATTAACTGCTGACTTGCGGCTATTAGAAAATATATACAGTAGCTGTGAGCCTTTGTGTTTTTCTGTCCCAACTTTTTCTGTAATCAAAATATTTTAATGATGTAAATTAGTAATTTGTAGCTTTAGTCATCCTACTAATCCAATTAATGATGTGTATGAAAATTGTTAATTTAAAAAGTACCAAACGTGAATTTGAAAAGTTGAAAGCCGAAGTTTTGAGATGATCCGATAAAATTAGTTTTTAATAAATGACTTGTGATATTGTCATACACACAAGGGTTCCACTAGCTGAGTGGCTAGAGAAGAGGAATTCTACGTAGATGTGGGTTCTCCCGTCCTTCGCTTTTAAATTACATTTTTGTTATTTCCTTTCTACACGAGCTGTATGTAAATGACTTTATACGCTATATTGCCAAAGGTGACCGGTTACTTGCGATTTTAAACGTTTTGTTAACTATCTAGAAAAACACATGAGGAATTAACCTGAAACTGCAGGTGTGTAAACAGTATAGCATAGGTGTTATATATTTCGGCGAAGTTTTTTTTCCCGAAACCCCCTAGGGGACTGTCAACAAATTGAAAAAGAACGAATATCTTTTAGATTACCCTGTAAAAACTAATGTAGCAAAAGAATTCAAACACGAGATTATTAATAAGTGGCTTATTGTAATATACTGTGTTCATTTTTATGAGGATAGCATGTATACTCGAAGAGAAATTAAGGTTTTTATAAAAAGTCCCAAATTTCGCCAAGTTTTTTGCTTATAATTGGCAGAGTTCTTAATATAAAAAAAAGTTATTTTCAGAAATATGTCAAACAACATTGTACATAATACTCTGCAATCGGAATTAAAAAATAATATAAATTGGATGAAAAATGAGCAGGTTTACTAAAAAATGTTTCACTGCGCATGCGCGAATGCAATCAAAATATAATGTGCATAATGTATTGGCTAAGTATATAGAGCAACTTTTGTGAAAGTCTCAAAATCATAGCTTGAAAATTCTGAAAATTATCGTCGATAGAATAAGTTCGAAATCCGTTCCCAAAAAGAAGCAAAAAGATGAGGGGTTGTATCAAATATCTGTTGATTAGTTCCAAGATAGCGTACACTATATTGTACGTACTATATTTGGATACAACCCGTCATCTTTTTGCTTCCTTATGGGAACAACGAATTTCGAGTATATTCTATCGACGATAATTTTCAGAATTTTCAAGCTATGATTTTCAGACTTTAACAAAAGTTGCTCTATATACTTGGCTAATACATTATGCATATTATATTTTGATTGCATTCGCGCATGCGCAGTGAAACATTTTTTAGTAAACCTGCTCATTTTTCATCCAATTTTTGTTAATTTTTAATTCCGATTGCAGAGTATTATGTACAATGTTGTTTGACATATTTTCTCTAACTTTTTTTTATATTAAGAACTCTGCAAATTATTAGGAAAAAACTTGGTGAAATTTGGGACTGTTTTTATAAAAACCTTAATTTCTCTTCGAGTATGCATGCTATCCTCATAAAAATGAACACAGTATATTAGAATAAGCCACTTATTAATAATCTCGAGTTTGAACGCTTTTGCTACATTAGTTTTTACAGGGTAATCCAAAAGATATTCGTTATTTTTCAATTTGTTGACAGTCCCCTAGGGGGTTTCGGGAAAAAAATCTTCACGGAAATATATAACCTATACTATACTGTTTACACACCTGCAGTTTCAGGTCAATTCCTCATGTATTTTTCTAGATAGTTAACAAAACGTCTAAAAATCGCAAGTGACCGGTCACCTTTGGCAATATAGTGTATCCTACTAGTTCTACCTTAGAAAGCCTTTTGTTAATTCCATGCCCAGTCGAAGGTCTCAAAGCAAAAGGATATGGATCTGAATATTAAATATTTTTGCATTTTGTTACATTAATATGTTTACTGCCGCGTTAAAATTACCGCAATTGTACTTAAAAATTTCGAATTTATACCAGAAAATACTAATAGCAATATTTACTTTATTTAATTAGACATCACCATCTCTGTAAATTTCTCTTTTATATTTCTCTCTTTTTTGATATTGTATTTTGTAGTTTTTTCCACATTGATACCTAATTTCTTAATTAAAATTTATTACATAAGCTATATCCTACCCCCCCCCCCCCAAAAAAAAAGAAAAAAAAATGTATGGCCTTTTTAAGTGCCTTTTTTTGTTTAATCTAAGCTTTGCCTGCCTTTTTCACCACCTGACATTTATGTGCTGTTTTACAAACAAGTTCCGAACCCCATTTTTTACTTTTTCACTTAAATAGTAGTTAGTATAACTACAGCTATACCATTTCACTTTCTTCCATTTTTTAGACTCTATCCTTAATCTCCTTCGCTTTCCTTTTTTATACCAAATTTATTTTCATCTCTTTTCTTAATTTTTCATTTATCCTTTACATTGTAAATGTTCTTTTTTCATGTAGTTAATACTACATCTTAACTTTTTCCAACGGCTCAATTTTTTACAAGACACTATACTCATTTACAGCCTGGGCGTAAAGTTGATTGAAACTCTTAAGCCCTTTAACCAACATCAACTGTTTGGGATTACATAAAATAAAAATTCTTCTTTTGAAATTTCCGGTAAGAATTCGTAATTCTAGATAGTAAAACCACGAGTATACTCGTGGTTGGCAGCGAATTGGTAAGACAATTTCAATAAAAGTTTAGAAATTGAATCGTCTCAACTTTTGCTTGAGTAATTTTGCGAATTAATTCATTCATATTTCTCAATTGTTCTAATGTTGCATTTCGTTGAGCTTCAAAAGAGAAACAAATTACTACCAAACAAATTAAACCATTAAGAAATTTTGCATACAGAAAAACATAGTCTCAAAACTTTTGCCAGCTACTGTATGTTCATGTTAATTTCTAAATTAGAAATTATAGATGTCTGCTTGACAAGTTCAAATGAATGTTTTCTCACTCAGATCAATTGTGAGTAGGTTCTCCATACGCTTCCCCTAGTTTTGATTAAAAGTATTTCTGTTGTAGATATTGATTTTTCAAATATACATGTCTTCTTTGTAGGTGGATATCAAAGTTGAATTATTTTTCTAACAGACTGAAAAGTATGCAGGCCAGGATTCGAACCTGAAACATTGGCTGTATAGCCAAGATCCCAGGTTCAAATCCTAGTCTAGACAATTTTCACTCTGTTGGAAATTTCTTTTGTCAACTTTGACTTCCACCTACAAAGAATATAGTATTTCGGGTCGAAATCTTACCAGATCTACAATAAAGTTTCGTAGACAACTAATTCTTACTCGGTCACTATTGTTGGCAAAAAACTTCAGATTTTTAGGTGTGGTAGTAACATTCATATTAATATTAGGAAATTTTAAGAACATGGAAGAAGATGACTGAAGTGTTAATTACGAAAACTGGCACAAATATTAGCGGGTGAAATTAATTAGCCACCTGACCTGGGAATTACCTTCATAACTCAAAATTCCTAGGAGTTTCAAACGATATCATTAGTGTGCGTGCCCGATACTAAGTAATTTCCCCGAAATAAACGAGAAAAAACATCTAATGAAGTTCGTTTATTCTTGTCACTTAATACATATTCACGGTAAAATCTTTTACTGTTATAATATTCTATAATAGTCAAACTCCAACAACTAATAAACTACAGAATAACTCCGAAAACAGCGTTAAAACAAAACTTTTCAGGATTATATTAGTTCTGAAGCAAAGAATTAGATTTGTTATGGATTATATAAGATAAATGCTTTGCTGGAAGTGCAGAGATTCTTTTTAGCAGACGAAAACTACAAAAATATGAGCTCGCAAACTCGTGTAAAATAATTTAAAGGCACTACAAATGTATGTAGATTGAGTCCCAAACAATTGAAAATTCTCATTCGGGGGAAAGAAGGCGAATTAAAAAAAAAAAATGTAGTAAAGCTGTTCTTGAAACGCGGGAAAAAGCTTTTATCAATATCAAGACGGCTTGGTCCAAATAGAAAATTGTTAATTGAATACATTAAAAGTCTTGTAGGAGATAAAAAATTACGGGCTTCAAAAAAGAAAATTTTGTAAAGGGAAAATCCATAAAGTAAAGGAGTATCTTGAGTAACGCATTTTCATATGTAACGCTGCCGAGGGGCAGATCCGATTAAACCAACAGATGAGTGAATTGTATCAGGCTGGATATCAGCTGGGTAGCTCTGAGGTAGAACACTGGCGCGTATAGCCAAGGTCCCGGGTTCGAATACCGGTCTAGATACTTTTCGCTCCATTGGAAAAAAAATTTCAACTTTGGTTAAGATTTTTTGTATTATGTATTTCGGGTTGAAATCTTATATAATGTGTGTGTGTGTGTAAATCTTTTATCTGCTGGAAAAAAATTTTTTTGCAACATCGTAAAATATTTCATTACGGAGATAAAGAAGTCTGCAAGCTTTCAACGCAGTTGCCTAGTTTTTTACTTTTCCTTTCTAAGAATCCCTAAAGTATTTCTTCTGGTGCAGTTAATAAGTTTTTAAATATGTAAATCTTTGTATTTATTAGAGAAGTGTTTTTGTAACACAAAATAATAAAATTTATATATATTTTTTTTTCAATCTATACTGATAAATGTTTACTTAAATGCACCATTGCTTGCACAGATAGTTTATAATTTATTTGGTATTACAAAAAGAAATTCTCTAATAGAAACAAACATTTACATAATTGGAAAATTAGTATCTACAGCAGAAGAAAGACTTTAGGGCGTTATTGGAAAGGAAATGTAAAAACTAACTGCGCTGAGCTTTGCAGACTCTTTTATCTCTGTAATGAAATATTTCATTACGGAGATAAAGAAGTCTGGAAGCTTTCAACGGAGTTGTCTAGTTTTTACTTTTCCTTTCTAATAATCCCTGAAGTATTTCTTTTGTTGTAGTTAATAATTTTTTAAATATGTAAATCTTTGTATCTATTAGAGAAGTGCTTTTTGAAACACAAAATGATAAATTTTATAAATTGTTCTTTCAATCTATACTGATAAATCCTTACTTGCATGTACCATTGCTTGCACGAACAATTCATAATTTTTATTATTTGGTGTTGCAAAAAGCAATTCTCTAATAGAAACAAACATTTACATAAATGGAAAATTAGTATGTACAGCGCAGAAGGAAACTCTTGAGGGCGTTATTAGAAAGGAAAGGTAAAAACTAATTAACTGCTCTGAGCTTGCAGACTCTTTATCTATGTAATAATGAAATATTTCATTACGGAGATAAAGAAGTCTGCAAGCTTTCAACGGAGTTGGCTAATTTTTACTTTTTTTTTTCTAATAGTCCCTAAAGTATTTCATCTGTTGTATATACTATTTCTTTAAATATGTAAATGTCTGTATGTATTAGAGAATTGATTTTAACAACATCAAATACTAAAATTTATAAATTATTCTTTCAATGTATGCTAATAGTTTGCTTGCATTGGAGTGAAATATTTCATTATATTTAATTCAGATTCTGCTGTTTTAGTTACCGAAGAAGATGAAAGTGATTTAAGTAAAAGTGAATCACCTGGAGCTGGGATGAGTAGTGTTAAAGAAATTAATGAATCAGAAACAAAAGGTAATCTTCTTACGAGCTACAGCCTTGATCTAAAATATTGAGCACGCCCATATTTTAACCCTTTCAGCGTTTGAGGGTTTCCTATATTTTCATAAGCAATCTTCTAAATCCCAGAAAAATATTTTTTAATCGCAGTTTTGTCTACAGCCATTTTACCATCACTTCTAGTTACGGAAAAACACGGGCCTAACGCTCAAAGGGTTTTAATATGCAATAAAACCCGGTTAAGACGCGTTTCAAGGGATTGGACAAAAGTCGCGTATTAAGCGGGATCGCGTATTAAACGTGATTTGTATAATGTTGCAGGAAGTAAGCTTATTTACACATCTAATAATCTAAACGAACTTAATAGCTTTCGCTTATATGCTTACGATAAAAAGTAGTGTCTTTTACGCATATTTAGATTGAAATTTAACTGCGTAAAGTTTGAGTTTTTCAAGGACAGTCTAAAAAAACAACTGGAAAATACGGATTAAAATAGACTTTCCCTTGTACGTTATAACGAAAAATAAAACGACAAAAATAATTTTCGTGCTAGCCTATATTTTTTAACACAACCAAAAATATTAAATATTTGCAAAACAACCCAGTCATTAAAATCATATTTATTACTTGTGATAATGAGTAACGTCTTTCTTTAGATTTTATGACTCTTCTCCGTATTAACAGAAAATTTGCTAAAACTCGAGACACAATCTGAGATGACTCATAAAACTCGTGGTACTAGTAACTCACCGGACATGAATAAAACAGGAGAAAAAGTAGCAAAGAAATACAATTGAAAACGAAAAAACGTTTCTATTTCTTTTCACATTTAAAATCACACAGTACTAGGGAGGCTTGATTTACCACAGTGTTAGAGAGGAAAAAAACACATAAATTGACAACACACACCGCGCAGAGAAAGAAGAATTTTTATTTATTCTTCTATCTTTCTCTACTTCAGTAAAAACATACACGAAGCGAGAGAAAAAGAATATTTAGACACGGGATCAAAGACGAGTTCCAGTGTTGCTAATTTAGTGAGATTTTTTTTCTTTTTAAATTCCAATAGCTACCACTATTTCCGATTAGTAATATTCACCTTAATCATTCAGTAAGCCGAATATTACTATTCGGAAATAGTGGTAGATATTTGAACAAAAAAATTTCGCTAAATTGGCAACACAGGAGAAGAGAAGAAATTCGCGTGTTGATGTATGAATTTGTGTACTAAGCGAATTTTTTTGCCTCAAGAGACCAAAAATTTACTGCGTCTTAAGCGGGATCGCGTAATAACCGTTGGCGTATTAAACGGGGTATTTTTGCATTAGTCTTATGTGTGATAGGAACTTAAAATCCGCGTATTAAGCGGGATTGCGTATTAAACGTGAGCGTCTTAACCGGGTCCGACTGTATATATATATATATATATATATACCGGGTGGTTATAATATAAGTATCTCTAATTGGAGCTGTCTGTATCTTGAAGGAATAACCGGAATGAAACCAAAATCGGTACACTTACTATTCGAGAAGGGGGAAGAAGAATGGAACAATAAAAGAATTAATTGCAATAATCGCCGACAGATGGCACTTTTGAGTGTGACATGTAATCTATACTAATATTATAAAGGAGTAATTCTTGTTTGTTTGTTTGTAGGGGGTAATCTCTGGAACTACCGAACCGATTTCAAAAGTGATGGTGGCAAATTGATGACGACAACCCCTGCTCCAACATAGGCTATATTTTATGTCGGTGCCACTAACCCCAGGGGGTGCAGGAGCAAAAAATGTTCTAAAATTGCAATTTTTCAGTTATCACACTGGCTGTCAAGCCCTGAGAACTTGGCAGCCGGTTCTGTATGTATGTATGTACGTACGTAATGCGATAACTCTTCATAGAAATATCCGTTTTCCTTCAAATTTTGTTTATAGGTTCACTGAGTTAAGGCGCTTCCCTGATTAGTTTTCGGGATTGATTGGTCAAGTATAAAGGGGGGGAACAAGGGTCTAATTCCCCTCCCTTAACTTATATAAATGGGTTTTTCATGCAGAATTATTCCGTTTCCCTTCAAATTTTGTTTATAGGTTCACTGAGTTAAGGCGCTTCCCTGATTAGTTTACGGGTTTGATTAGTTAAGTATAAAGGGGGGGGGGATCGGGGGGGCTAATCCCCTCCTTAATTTATATAAATGGGTTTTTCATGCAGAATTATTCCGTTTTCCTTCAAATTTTGTTTATAGGTTCATTGGGTTAAGACGCTTCCCTGATTACTTTTCGGGATTGATTGGTTAAGTATAAAGGGGGGGAACAAGGGGCTAATTCACCCCCCCCCCCTTAATTTATATAAATGGGTTTTTCATGCAGAATTATTCCGTTTTCCTTCAAATTTTGTTTATAGGTTCACTGTGTTGAGGCGCTTCCCTGATTAGTTTTCGGGATTGATTGGTTAAGTATAAAGGGAGGGAACCGGGGGATAATCCCCCCCCCCTTAATTTATATAAATGGGTTTTTCATGCAGAATTATTCTATTTGCTTCAAAATTTGTTTATAGATTCATTGGGTTAAGACGCTTCCCTGATTAGTTTTCGGGATTGATTGATTAAGTATAAAGGGCGGGAATGGGGGGCTAATACCCCCTTAATTTATGTAAATGGGTTTTTCATGCAGAATTATCCCATTTCCTTCAAATTTTATTTATAGGTTCACTGTGTTAAGGCGCATCCCTGATTAGTTTTCGGAATTGATTGGTTAAGTATAAAGGGGGGGAACAAGGGGCTAATTCCCCTTATCTATACTAATATATAAAGTAGTAAAGATTGTTTGTGTGTTTGTTTGTTTGTAGGGGGTATTCTCTGGAACCACTGAAGCGATTTTAAAAGTGATGGTGGCAAATTAATGGTGACAATCCCTGCTCCAACATAGGCTATATTTTATGTCGGTGCCACCACCCCCAGGGGGGTGCAGGAGCGAAAAACGTTCTAAAATTTCGATTTTTTGTGTACTGAAGGAGATAGAAGTATCAAATTTGGTATGGTAGTTACTTATAAGATGTAAATGCTCTCTAAGAACAAATTATAAAAACATTCGCAATTTAAAAGGGTGAGATGAGGAAGAAGCGTTCTAAAAACATTCTAAATTGCAATTTCTATGGAATCTCTGAAACTACAGAACCGATTTCAAAAGTGATGGTGGCAAATGGATGGTGACAGTCCCTGCTCCAACATATGCTAAATTTTTTTGTCGGTGCCACTGCCCGCAGAGGGTGCAGGAGCGAAAAACGTTCCAAAATTATGATATTTTCAATAATGAAGGAGTTAGGAACTTGACATTTTGTATGGTCGTTACTTACTAGATTTAAATGCTCTATAAGAACAAAGTCTAAAAAAAATTCGAAATTTAAAAGGCTGAAATAAGCAAAAAATTTTCTAAAAACATTCTAAATTACAATTTGTATGGAATCTCTAAAACTACTAAAGCGATTTCAAAAGTGATGGTGGCAAATGGATGGTGACAATCCCTGCTCCAACATAGACTATATTTTATGTCGGTGCCACTACCCCGAGGGGGGTGCAGAAGCGAAAAACGTTCTAAAATTGCGATTTTTGCGATGCTGAAGGAGCTAGAAACTTCAAGTTCGGCATGATTGTTATTTATAAGATCTAAATGCGCTCTAAGAACAAATTCTAAAGAAAAATGATCTAATGATTCTGCGATTTTTCAACTATTGAATTTCTAAAATTACCAAATTTCACAATAGAGTACCATAGCGAAACCTTCACGCGTAAAAAGATAATAAGGGCGACGTGTCCTGACGTGTATATTGGCTATAGCACGAGTCACAAATTATAGTATCCTTATTATTCTGTTAAAATATAAAAGTGAATTATGAAATGTCAATATTTTTTTTTGATTAAAGGTTCGTTAAGAGAAATTGACCAGCGTAGCGGGCGTAGCTTGCTAGTGTGTAATATTGTGTACTGTGGAGGTTTCGCAAACCTCACTGACTTTACCGCATACCACAACATATGCAAAACATCACTCCTGATGCGTTACATTCAGCAGTTGAGCACGTCGTGCACCGCCTGAAATATGTCCTCCAGCAAAATGACCATGTGGAACCTGAACATGATCGGCACCGCCATGCAAAAACGTAACCACATTAACTGTGACATTTTCCAATAAATTAGGTGTGCCATCCGGTTTGATGCCTTACTTTTTTGTTCTTATATTACACATTACATTTTATACTCAGTAGCGCCATCTGTCGGTGATTATTGCAATTATTTTTTTTGTCTCATTCTTCTTTCCCCTTCTCAAATAGTAAGTGTACCGATTTTGGTTTCATTCCGATCATTCCTTCGAGCTACAGACAGCTTCAAATAGAGATACTTATATTATAACCACCCTGTGTGTATGTATTATATATATATAATCCAGCAAAAACATGATTTTGGCCTGAACTAGCACCACCCCCCTCACCAGAAACAAGACAAACAAGAAAACATTGTAGAAAATATATGTAAAAATAAACAGAAACAAGCTGCGGCCTCATCAGCAGTGGGTAAATTCAAAGGCAGCCAAGCATCCGAACAAAAAGATTAACAATTAGTGGCAGTGGGTTTCGGCCAGAGCGCTGCGTAGCAAAAAATTCAAAATGTACAGAAACATATTTGAATACTACTTAACAGACGCTCCCCCCACCGTACCCTACGCCACAATATAAGCGAATGCTGTACCAATATCACAATACTGAATCACCATAGTTGAAACAAATGTCTCTTTGAAAAAACACACAACCAATTCAGCCACGTTGCCACAATTAAAAAAGTAAAACACGATAAACAAACCAAATCCGTTATTCTTTACACAATCCGGATTCGTTCCACGTCGGATGCCAACAAACACAGCCATCATCATAAAACCGTCCTTTTCAGGCTTTAGGAATTACTAGTCATTTACTGTTGAATGTAAGCAATCCTTCAATAATGGAGGCAGTCTGCAAAATCTGAATATTTTTTGATAAATTTTAGAGGGATATTGTTTTTATAATATAAATGACTGATAAAATAAAATAGTTCCTTATTAAACAGGTTTTTATTTGAACAAATTCTGTAAAATCGGTAAATTTGACCAATTATAATATTTATATATATACGTTTGTGAATATTTGAAGATCAATGAATCAATTGATTCACAGTAAACTGAAAACTGGTACGCTTATCAAAAACTGAAATTTGTAAACCATTTTTAATCAGAATTTTTAGATCAAGATAATTAGCGAGCATGTTATCATCATTAGTTTTCTTTAATACTAAAGAGTCAGGGTAAATTTCTTGAGAAATCACCCCGAAATCCCCATCGAAATTTAAAACAATTAAATCATCTATGTATCTGTATGCAATAAATCGAACGTCAGGTGTATTGATATTATATTAAAACTCATAATAAAATAAAAATAAATTAGCGGCCGTAGATGAATAACTCGTACCCATCCCGATACCATTGATTTGCGAGTATATTTTGGAACCTGTATAGACATAATTGTTATAAAGACAGAAATGACATAATTTGAAAAATAAAGTAGAGTTAAAATCCATGACATCTAAAACCAACTCAGCTGTCTTTAAAAGTGCTTCCTTTAAGCTATTAATAGGGATATTTGTAAATAAATTTTCGAAATCATAAGTTTGGATGGAATGTATATTATCACTTTTTATTTTCCTTGCTATATCATAACTATTCGAAATTATCCAAAAGCAGTTAGTATCTTTGTATTTGTATTTTAACATGTTTAAAACTTTTTTAAGCAGCTCTTCGAATTTCTTATTAAAGTTATTACTAATACTATTGACACTGCTGCATATAAACCTGTATTTAACCGGTATTTTATGAAATTTGGGGGAAATAAATAAAAATGGAAATGATAAGTTTTTATTGCAAGGAAAAGGAATTTTAGTTTGTTTAGAAAATGCCAGATGCTTTTTAATAAGTGTTTGTACTGAAGAGTTGTACATTTTGTAGTTTTTTTGTTAAACTATTATTCAGCTCTGCATTGAGCATTTCAGCATAATATTTTTTACAAATAATTGCAAAATTACCAACAGCCTTATCGACTGGACAAATTATACTCGCAAATCAATGGTATCGGGATGGGTACGAGTTATTCATCTACGGCCGCTAATTTATTTTTATTTTATTATGAGTTTCAATATAATATCAATACACCTGACGTTCGATTTATTGCATACAGATACATAGATGATTTAATTGTTTTAAATTTCGATGGGGATTTCGGGGTGATTTCTCAAGAAATTTACCCTGACTCTTTAGTATTAAAGAAAACTAATGATGATAACAAGCTCGCTAATTATCTTGATCTAAAAATTTTGATTAAAAATGGTTTACAAATTTCAGTTTTTGATAAGCGTACCAGTTTTCAGTTTACTGTGAATCAATTAATTCATTGGTCTTCAAATATTCACAAACGTATATATATAAATATTATAATTGGTCAAATTTACCGTTTTTACAGAATTTGTTCAAATAAAAACCTGTTTAATAAGGAACTATTTTATTTTATCAGTCATTTATATTATAAAAACAATATCCCTCTAAAATTTATCAAAAAATATTCAGATTTTGCAGACTGCCTCCATTATTGATAGATTGCTTACATTCAACAGTAAAATGACTCGTAATTCCTAAAGCCTGAAAAGGACGGTTTTATGATGATGGCTGTGTTTGTTGGCATCCGACGTGGAACGAATCTGGATTGTTTACTGAATAACGGATTTGGTTTGTTTATCGTGTTTTACTTTTTTAATTGTGGCAACGTGGCTGAATTGGTTGTGTGTATTTTCAAAGAGACATTTGTTTCAACTATGGTGATTCAGTATTGTGATATTGGTACAGCATTCGCTTATATTGTGGCGTAGGGTACGGTGGGGGGAGCGTCTGTTAAGTAGTATTCAAATATGTTTCTGTACATTTTGAATTTTTTGCTGCGCAGCGCTCTGGCCGAAACCCACTGCCACTAATTGTTAATCTTTTTGTTCGGATGCTTGGCTGCCTTTGAATTTACCCACTGCTGATGAGGCCGCAGCTTGTTTCTGTTTATTTTTACATATATTTTTTACAATGTTTTCTTGTGTTGTCTTGTTTCTGGTGAGGGGGGTGGTGCTAGTTCAGGCCAAAATCATGTTTTTGCTGGATTATATTGAATTTGTGTGTTCTAATATGCAGCTTCTGGCGCTGTTCACACGAATATATGGCTGTTTTGTTTGTGATGTGATGGTTACTGCTTATATATATATATATATATATATATATATATATATATATATATATATAACAATTATTATCAATTAATACTTTTTATTAACAATTATTATCAGTTATCTTTTATAGTTCAGTATTGTTTTAAACTTTTTTTAAAAAACCTTTACGATATATATATAAAAAAATATTTACTATCAAAAAAGTTCCTTTTGATATTGAAATGAATAACACGAGTTAGAGGTTTTAGTTCTACTTTCCACACTTATATGGCAACAATCAATGTTTAGTTGCTTTTCAGAGATTAATTAAAACGGTCTAATTTTCGTGAGTTATAATTTTTTTTTTCAAGCGTTATAAAGACACATTTTTTTTTAAATAAAAGAACTTGTTTTTCTCTTGGACACTTCTATTAATTAATCTATACTAATAAAATAAAGTTTCACTTTGTGTGTCTGCGATGGCTTGAGAAATCTAGCATACCTAGAAATCTGTAAATTTCGATGCTGATACTCCAAGGCAGGTCCTGGATTTTTTTTTCTATTCCTACTATTAGTTCACGTTCTTCCCATATATATTTATATATCTTGTTCAAATTTTCAATTGTTAATAAAATACTTTTTATTCATCCACTCAAGTTCACTCAAGTTAAACATTTTTTTAAACTTGTAGTGGATGACACTTGATGTTAATAGTTTTTTCAAATATTAATTCATTAATTAAATTTAGTTTTATATGGGAGGGAAAATATCAACACGCAGCCGGCTTATTTCAGACATTAGTTCCATTTAAAAGCACTCGCTCACAAGTCTTGGTAGCGCAGTCGGTTAAGCTCCGAGCTCGTAACCACAAGGTCTCAGGATCGAGCCTCGCCTTGGACGGAAGGAAATTCTCCCGTACTCGAAAATAAATTTCTCTTATATTTAGCAGGATATAAATTTAGGAATAAATACCGTTAGTAGTGAAGCGTGTAAATCGCTGGAAAAAATTCTTTTTGACCTAAATAGGAATTGACTTTTTTTTTTTTTTCTTTATAATTAAAAGATATTAATTAAAACTCATAAAAGTATTTTTTTGCAAAAATCGCACGGAAACCGATTTACGCAGCGGGAATGACTAACGGAATGCTGTTTTTTTGCAGTTATGTTTTAATCTCCATCGGCCAAACCGCTTGCTTTAGTTAAAAAACGCGAGACATATCTGAAAAATCGTACTCTTACGTCTAAAACGATGCAATTGGTTCGAAAAATATCCTTTTTAACCCTTTTTTGAAAATAAAAAGATAGACGGTGGACGTTTTCCCCTTACGAGAGCGCATCCCAAACTTTTTTCCCCCCCTTCAAGTACCCCTTGATTGGGCATTTCATTTCGGAGTACCCCCTTTTATCAGAAACATGCCCCCACCCCCTACCCTCACTCATAAAACGCAAATATGCTTTTTATAAATTAGGAATATACTCATTAAAAAGAAGGAAACTTTCCTATTAATACAAGTTAGTGACATAACCCCCGCCTATTCGAAAACTAAAATAAGGGCCTGCTTTTCAACGCGTTTTAAAATAAAGCATTAGGAATAGACGCTGTGACTTAATTAAGGCGTTCTGCAATTACTTACTTCTATCTTTACAACTATTGGATTCATGAAAATTTTCGACGGATTTAAACTTTTTAGTACTTAGTTTAAGCCAAATTGCAACTCTGCCCCGGGCGCAGTTTTCTCTGGGGTCCTGACCCTAACCATAGCCTAACATTAATCAAGTGTTAATTGAAACGTTTAACGTGGACCACTATCACAAAGTATAAGTTTCATGAAATTCGTATATAAAATCCTCTCTTAAAATCATCTCTCATCATCTTGAACACGATTTGACCATTTTTAGAAAATGTCTGTCTGTGACTCTGTATGTAACAAAAATTTTGTGGGAGCTCTATCTCAAGAACTAATGCACGAAATTTTATAAAACTTTATATTCAGTTAGTCCCCGATATAAATTGGTATGATCTGATTAGTTTTTGGGGAAAATCGCCCGACAGGTGGCGCTGCTATGCTGCATTTTTTGCGATTTCCGCAATAGCTCTATCTCAAGAACTAATGCACTTAGTTTTAATTACTTAGTTAGCCACAGTTTCGGTAAATTAAAAGATGCCGCATTGTTACATATTTTATTTTTGCGTGTTAGTATCTCCATGGTTTCTCTTATTATGGATGGATAGTATAGACTGGAGGGACTTAATTTACCGAAACTGTGGCTCGAGTTACTCCATGGTCACAGATATGAAAATAAACAACCAAGTAAAAATAAAAAATGTGCGTAATTTTAAAAAAAAGTACATGAAAATAACTTCAAAGCACGTGCTATTATGGAATATTCTCATTTGTTTTTGAAAATGACTCTGAGTTAGTCGAAACATGTAAAACAACCTAATAAAAGTTATTTTAATTTGCATTATGTTGATAATTTACACCTTTTTAGCATTTAAAACAAATTGGTGCTGGTTAGTTTTTGGTGTAAATCGCCCTACAGGTGGTGCTGCTATGGTGCATATTTCCCGATTTTTATAATAGCTATATCTCAAGAACTAATGTACAGAATTTCATCAAACTTCATATTTTGTTAGACATTGACATAGATTCTTATTATGTTTGGATGTATACCAACTATGCTCTGGTGGTAAACAACTATGCTCTGTTTTTATGATTTCAGCGATAGCTATATCTGAAGAACGAATTTTGGTTACAGACTATTTATAGACTGGGCGGGGCTAGTTCAGCTTAAGCCGAAAGGTAGGCCTCCCCGCCTGGTTTGACCTTGATTGATATAGAAGAAAGTTTTGTGATGGTCACAACATACTAGTTTATATTTGAACAAATCGTTGCAAAACTCATTTTTAAAATTTTCGAAATCATTTTACTCAATTTAGGGTTCTCATCCATGGTGGGCTCAGAGACCGTGACCCAGTCGGTCAGTACAGTAATCAGACCCTGGATTAGATAAACCATAAATCCATAAGATACCTACCTCACTTTGGCCTTAACTAAAATCTACTTACGAAAAGAGATTTTCATTTTATGTTGAACGTAAAATTAATATAAAGTTAAATTATAAGTTGTGTTGCATTGCAATATGTTCCGAATTTTATTTTCATCTGTTTTATTATAGTCTCTTGTCTTCCTTAGGTGCTGATAAATTGATACAGAACTTGGAGGACTTATTACACAATGAATGGTGCAGCGACGTCGTTCTGAAGAACACCGATCATGAATTTCGTGCACACAGGTTAATTCTTGGTGCGCGGTCGCCTGTTTTTGCCGCAATGTTCCAACATGATATGGTAGAGAAAACGACAGGAGAAGTTGACATATCAGATTGTTCAACTGCTGCATTCAAAGCTTTTCTCCAGTACCTGTATTCCGGAAAAGCTGATATGTCTTCAATTAATGTCGTGGATTTGTATTATACTGCGGACAAGTATCAAGTCGACGACCTCAAGGCGGATTGCGCCGTGTTTATGAAAAATTCTTTGTCTGTATATAACTGCTGTGATATCATTGACTTGTCTATAAGACACAATCAATCAGATCTGCAAAGTATTGCCACGCAGTTTTTCTGTAGATATATTAAGACCATTGTAAGAACAACCCAATGGCAAAAATATTTAACTGAAAACCCAATACATGCTAATGAACTTATCATCAAAGCACTAAATGCCTAAAATAAAGAGTGTTTATAGCTGTTGATTACTTTCCAAGATTTCAAAAATCTTAAATTTCTTTTTTCGTTTTGTATGTTGATTTTGTCCAAGTGTCTTTCAGTTTTTTTATATATATATATATAAAATAGCTACGGAAAGTGAATGTACAATTGCTAAGTGTCAAAGACATTTTTCTTTTGTAATTAAGTTTGTCATTGTAAAATATATCAAGAATTATAAAATGAATTTTAAATAAACACCATGTAGGTAAACAGTGTCAATGTTCTTTGCGTTTAATAAAGCCTTTTTACTGTAGTTATTTTCATATTATAAAATGGTGAATAAGATGAGTATATTTGCACTATAATTTACACTTATGACCATGGATCGTAAAGTAAAAGGATCACAAATTATATCTAAATGCAAAGATATGTAACTATCCACAATTCTAACGTTTATATTCTTTTAGAAACCTTAAGAGAAACTAGTTTGATGTACCAATCCGAAAACTGTATTCTATCTTATACATATTAATACTTTGCTATCGCAGCGCCAATAAAATCAATATATTTCGTCATTCTGTTGTACGCCAGCTGCTTGCGAATCGTCTGCTTACTTGGATGAGAACCACCCTTCGCTGCACGCGTAGCCTATGTAGAGCACAACTACGAAAAATTGAGAAAACCTCACAAAAATCGCCACCACAGCGTCCCCTTCCGGTGAAATATCCCCAAATGCAACTGGAACCTTCTGGCCATAGTCAAAAGCATATATGAAATTTGGTTAAATTCTATGCATAACTTCATCTTTATACACTTTTCGATAATACAAAGAGAACATGCATTTTCTAAAAACATGTTTTCCCATGATATCTGACCCCTAAATCGCGCAAATCCATCGAAAACCGGAAGTCACAAAAATTTAGATTGCCTCCCTTCCATTGTAGATAGAAGAAAGTAAAAAATATTAACACTTATGAAACGGGAAATTAATTTGATACTGTAGTATTAACTGATATTTTAAAAGTACCAAGACATAAGATGTAGATACCTTCGGTGATATCCATTGTCTTGTCTATAAGACACAGTGAAACACATCTATAAAATATTACCACGTAGTTTTTCTGCAGAAGTATCGAGGCAATTGAAAAAAATCTGTCAAAAATAGAGTATTTAACCGAAAACCCAATACATGCTAACGAATTTATCAGGGCAATTTATTCAAATGTCGAAAATAATATCAAAGATCTCTTGTGATTTACTTTTTAAGATTTAAGGGGTTTTTCGTATTGCCTATTACTTTTGTATTATTCAGTATCTTTTTGAGTTTTCTTTTAATAGGATATCTGAAGAAATTATCTCTTGCACTATTGTTTAAAGCACAATTGCCCTCCTTTTTATCATAATTTGTCATAAAGCATTATCTATATATTTAAAACTAAACTCATTCTGTCAAATTTTCCAAACGAATAATCGTCTCTTTCCGCATGCGCCAACATTTTTTGAAGGCTTCTCCCTTCAGAAAGGGGAAACCTGATGGATTAGCCCTCACCTGTTTAGCCTAGGGGGATTTAAAAGGGTTAATTGAAAACAGATGGAGTCAGCATTGCATTGAAAGCATAGACCTTCTAATATATTTTTGCTCTGAGATTGAAAGCTAAAGCTTTGTTTTAAAAAACTCTGGTTTCCACCACTAAATATGCATATTTTTCCTCAATTTTAAAGAGCTTGGATACAGTTATATATTTATAACGGATTGAACTGTTAGTGTTCAGAATATGAGAACAATTTTTTTTTATTGCTATGTTAAAGGAGCCGACGAGAAAACAAACAAATAAAAAGCGGAGAAGAAAACATGTATTTACCGTTATTTTAAAAGTACTATAAGACATAAGACTTAGATTCCTTCGGTGATATCTATTGTCTTGTCCGTAAGACGCAGTGAAACAGATCAATAAAATATTACCACGCAGTTTTTCTGCAGAAGTATCGAGGCAATTGTAAAAAGAAACTGTCAAAAATAAGAGTACTTAACCGAAAACCCAATACATGTTAACAAATTTATCAGTGCAATAAATGCCGAAAATAATATTCAAGACCTTTTTGTTTTACTTTTTAAAATTTAAGGGTTTTTTTCGTATCGCCCATTATTTTTGTATTATTCGGTATTTTTTTAGTTTTCTTTAATAGGTTATCTGAAGAAAGTATCTTTTGTACTATTGTGCAAAGCACAATTACCTTTTTCTTTTTATTAAAATTTGCCATAAAGCGTTACATTGTGTTAAAGTGAATGGACAATTAAAGAGTCCATATTTTAAACTACAGGGTGGGTCAAAAGTCCAGCATAATAGAAGTTTTTATTTTATATATATTTTTTTTAATTTGTAGGTGAAAGTTTCCTATGAATGTACTGTAATATTTAAATAATCTCTGGATAATTTAAAAAAAGTCCCGCATCATAGGAAACTTTCACCTACAAATTTAAAAAAAAATTAAACTCCTATGATGCGAGACTTTTGGCCCACCCTGTATAATGAAACTTTACTGTATTTATTTTGCTGTTATGAAATAGTTGGATATGATGAGAAGAAATGCGTGCATTGTCGTTTGTATTGACACTTTTGAACGTGATCTCGAAGGGGAATTAAAATTATTACTAAATGCGAGTATGTTGCTATTTAGAATCGTAAGTTTCATGTTTCTTTAGCCCTTAAAATATTAACTCATTGACTCCCAGACTCTATGTCCCAGTGAAACTTCAAAAATTACCACTGGACACAGCAATCCCTGAAACGCTTGGAAAACCATGTCTGCTTGTCCCACTGGTCTCCCACTCGTTCTGTGGCTTTTAGACCTTAACATTGTGCTAAATTTGATTTAAAATATCTCACAAAAAAATTGGTAGTCAGGGGTTAAAAATCATATTAAACTGGAAATTGTTATGCTAGTAATATTTTAAAAAATCATATTAAACTGGAAATTAATGTTATGCTAGCATAGCAATACTTTAAAAAATCATATTGAACTGGAAATTAATGTTGTGCTAGTGCTTTACACTATTTTAAAAAAATTCTATTAAACTGGAAATTAATGTTGTGCTAGTGTTAATTGATATTTTATAAGTATTACTTTAAAACATAAAAGGTGTATCGATGCCTTCTGTGACATCATTGCCTTGTCTATAAGTTATTAAAAGTTGCTCACGGAAATGTGAGTAACACTGCTTTTATAATAAAACTTTAAATTTTTGTTATTGCTTTATAATATAGATTTTTAAAAAGCTTTATTTAGACATTTTTCAGGAATATTAAGCTATGGACAAAAATTTTGTCTTGTTTATCATATTAAAAATGTTTAAGTATAACTGTATTTATAAGTCCATAAAAGGTACATACATGAAAATTGTTTTATCTCATATCCTAAAATAGCAAGGGGGCACCCATATAAAGTATGTAGCAAGGGACACTAAAAAGCATAGACGGGAGATCCATTTAACATTTTTTTTTTCAATTACTCTTATTTTTAAATTTATAAAATGTAATAAGATGGTTAAAACTCCAAGCACCACAGAAAAAAGAAAAGAAATTGAGATGGAATCTGTAGAGTATCATTTAGTAAATAAATACCCCTAGTAGAAAAAAAATTGGGTATTTTTTATATATATATATAGCTATTGGACAATACTCAGAGCAGTCTTTAGACCGTTTTTTGGTCGACTTCAGTCTATTTCTCATCAGTACCCGATGACCAAAAATAGAAAATAACGAACAATTTTCGTTTAATATTCAAATATTACTTTTCTCTGAATTGTTTGTATTAGCAATATATGAATATTGTTTATATTGGTTATAATTTGGCTACATTCTGAGCACCATTGGTAATATTAGGATGAAGTACTCGACGATAATACTCAACGATAAAGTACTGAATGTTTGTATATTACCAATATAGCAACAATATAGAAATACATCACCATTTGAAATGCTGTGGCTGCAAAGAACGAACTGGACAAAAGTAATTTTTTTAACATATCATTGAAGACTAACTGTCGCAATGACTTGTAACTATTCAGTTCGCCTCCAATGCTCTGAATATACAGGGTGATTATAAAAAAAACTATCCCGATATATGAGCCCCTAACTATCATACCGTTCACAGAAACTGAATGAAATTTTGGTTTAAAGTATTTTGAGGTATGCGCTCAAGGATCATGTGAAAAACAGTTAAATTCTAACAGTTACGGTTACAGTGACAAAATTTCGAAAATTTCAAATGGCATCACCTACTTTTTTTTTTTTTTGGAATGTGATCTTCATAGTGAAAAACCATAAAAAGCGTTGGAACGGTACCTGTAGCACGAAAATCTCTGGCGCTAGACAGACTAAGAAGAAAAGTGAAAACAACCAATAAGGACAGAGAAGCAACAGAAAACAAATCATTTTATTGTACAAGTTGTAAATTTCCAACTGGACGAAAAATGTCCGGGCCAGGATTCGAATCTGGTTTTTCGTCCAGTTGGAAATTTACAACTTGTATGATTACTTTACCAATTTGAAATAATTGTGTTAAAAATAATCCAGTGCATTTTATTGTGTTTCATACATTTTCCATTTCATACACGACGACACTTTACATGCGGCAGATGGTGGTTAGCACTGAACAATAAAAAAATGTTTTACTTTCTGTTGCTTCTCTGTCCTTTATTGGTTGTTTTCACTTTTCTTCTTAGTCTATCTAGCGCCAGCGATTTTCGTGCTACAGGTACCGTTCCAACGCTTTTTATGGTTTTTCATGGATCACATTCCAATAAAAAAAGTAGGTGTTGCCATTTGAAATTTTCGAAATGTTGTCACTGTAACCGTAACTGTTAGAATTTAACTGTTTTTCACATGATTCTTGAGCTCATACCTCAAAATACTTTAAGCCAGAATTTCATTCAGTTTCTGTGAACTGTATGACATTTAGGGGCTCATATATCGGGATAGTTTTTTTATAATCACCCTGTATATATATTTTTTATAAAAGCAAGCGTACACACAGACTATAATGATAGATGTGTATTTTGAAACTGCTGGTTTTTAAAATTGGAAGAAACTCGCGAGGTAAAGCTAAACCTATGCAAGCGTTATATATATATATATATATATATATATATATTATATATGGTCGGTTGTCTAAAGGATATGAATAAATAAAGTCCAGGGCAGATTTTTGGTGAAACCTTACTCAATTTAATGTTCTTGGTTATATGTAAAATAATTACAAGTATTTACAAGTTAAAAGATAATTAGAACAATCGTGACAAATTTGCAGCTCGTAAATGCCATTTTCCGATCAAACATTGGTCAGCTCAGGTCGTAAAGGCTGGCCGCGGATATTTAGAGCATCTCCCGGTACGTCGGACTAAGTCTGCATCTCGACTCCTTCTCCTTCGTTCTCACGCAGTAAAAAATCACTGCACTCATCAAAAGCTATTGTTCGGCAGTTTGTCTTCATCAAGAGCCTCATTAAGGAATCTGCTGGCTTTGCGGTACAGAGTTCACAGAGTCCGTTTCCAGTTACTACAGTTCGGCCTACCTGACAGGGCTGGGTCCTCCCGGTCATCATCTTTGTATACCAGATGAGTACTGGACAACTTTTGCAGAACGTATAAGATACAAAACAAAAAAACACACAAACATAAAAATAAAGTAATAGCAGGATCAGTCACTAAATACTACTGAATGAGGAGTTCTTAGTCCTTAAATATTTTTATAGTTGGGAAAGTCCTTTTTTGTGTTTGTCACTTGGACGCAGTTCTTTTCACAGTTTATTTATATTAGGCGAAAAAAATATCAATAAAACACAGTTAAATAAAAAATATATAATAATAATAATAATAATAAACACGAAATCACCTAAAAGCACATTTGCTTTGTTTCAGACAGTAGAAGTCCATGGTTTCATGTGATCTGCAGCACTTGAGGTCGTATTTGGACCCTCATGGTGTCCAACTTTATTTACATTGTACCGATCGTTTCTTTTTACTGCGGTAATCTCGTAAGGTCCAAAAAACTTAGGCTTTAGTTTGGTACCTGTCCCAAACTGCGTTTTTTGAATGGTCACCAGATCACCGAGTTTATAAGTGTTAGCCTTTTTTCTTTTTTTATTATAGGTTTTACGATTTTCTTCCTGTATTTTTAAAATATTCTCTTTTGCAATTTCCCTAAAATTATAGAATGATTCAAATTTTTTACGATGTATAAATCTGAATTTACTGTATAACCATCTATTTCAATGTTTACGGTCGTAAATCCTATGGGTGTTATTTGGTTTCCACCAATACCTGACAAAACCAAGTCATTTTTCATGTAATTTAGGGCATCCCAGGGCAATATAAATATAGTTGTTCCCCATATTCACGTCGCTCCCTGTGTCTATCAAGGCATCTATATTTTTTCCTAAAATCCTCACGCTCTTTATTTTTTTATCTTCTGGATTAGAGTTGTTGCTTACGGCAGCATTTGCATTTTTAGGAGAATTGTTTGTACACTGGTCAGACCTATGGCCAGGAATTTTACACTTCCAGCACACCGGGCCTTCTTTTTTTCGGGGACAATCCCTCCAGCGGTGAGAAAATTCATTGCAATTAAAACAACGGATTTTTGTATTTAAATTCTTTTGGGGGCATTTGCGTAATTTTTTTCATATGATACGCGGCAAATATCATTTCGATGGAACGCTCTATTATTTTCAAAACCTTGACGTTTTCGAAATTCCGTATTTGGGGACTTAATTTCAGCTTTCCGTAAGTTAATTCGGGCAGTTTCAAAATCATCCAATTTATTAGTCAAATCATCTATATTCGGAATTTTGGGTAATTCATCACAAAAGTGTTTCTTCATTTCTAGGGACAATTTTCTCCTGATTTGATCAATAATTGAAATATTTTTTAATTTTTCGTACGTCGATATCTGTAAACCAGATAACCAATTATCCAAGAAATTTGAGAGTTCAAACGAGAAATCTTTCCACGAAGCTGAATTTTGCTTTCTGTGTAAGCAGAATTTTTGCCGAAATTGCTCCGGTTAAGTTTAAAGCGTCTTAAAAGAATTTTTTTTACATAGTCGTAGTCACTGGGTTGTTCCTCACTTTCGCGATTTATTAAACTTACTATATCAAGCTGTAATAATGCGAGAAGATAGGTTACCCATTCAGCTCTTTCTATATCTAAACGCTTTGCCTGGTGTTCGAAAAGGGTTAAGTATATACTGATTTCCTCTTCACTATTGTATCTATTTAACAATTTTAAAACATCGGAACCTTTTCCGGCGATTGTAGGTACATAGTTATGTAATTGGGCTTTTTGTGTATTTTCCAACTGTAATCGTTTTAATTCAAACTCGCGATTTTCAGCTTCTTTTAACTGTAATAATCGTTCAGCTTTTTTGCGCTCACTCACAACTCCCGCTAGCAAATTTTTCACTAAATCTTCATCATACCCTTCGGATTTTACAATTAAATCAGTTAATTGGGTTTTATTGGCCGATTCTGGTAGATATAAACCTAATTCGACTGCCACAGTAACCAGATCGATCTTTTTTTACCTTATTAAATGTGTCATTTTTATCATAAACTAATTAACACATAAAAATAAAATATATCATTAAATAAATCAATAATATACGTATTTTCACCCGATAAATCAAATATATCAATACATATAATAATACGTAACAGTTATAATAACACACTTACTTCCATATATTCACCTGACGAATCAAATATAACACATATAATATTCAACAATTTTATAAACACTTACTTTCATCTAAATATTCTAAATTGAATATATATTTCTTTCTTTTCACGTAAAAAATAACAAGATACAAAAAAAAATATATATCATTATACCAATATAATATACCTCTTCACTCCATTCTAGAAAAAAGAAACATTCAGTTTCACGAGGAATCAATAAAAAATAATAATTCTCCTTCCTCTATTTATAAGCATACCATACGAAGAAAAAGAGAAAAGGAAAAAAAACACACGAAGCACTTCACTTTTTTTTTCAGTCTGCAAAAAAAAAAAAAAAAACAGCATACGTTCTTTATTTTCATTCGAGCATCACCACAACCACGGCCAAACTCGATTCTCTCTTCCCTCATATAAAGGGAAGGAGAAAATCGAGTTAGGCCGTTCCACAACATGACTATTTGCTGATAAACGAACGACACATTCTCTTCTTGCGTACACTAAAAGCAGGAGAAAAAAATATCACAAGAAAAAAAGAAAATCCCTTTCCGCCACCGCGAAAAACACGACACTTATCTTGCACAGATGGTCAGTGGGTCAAACTTTCAACACCGAAACTCGAAACATTTCACTCTTTACCGAAATAACTTTATCGGTTTTTCAGCGATTCATCACAGCACATCACTGACACATAATAACCACTCACACACACTTGTATGTGTAGTAATACGCAGATGAAAAAAAAAATTCGAAGCACAACCAACTTTCTCGTGAACCGTGACCCACTTATATACGATGCACAAATCTTTTTTCTTCTTATACGCACAAATTCATGTAGATCCAGGCCGGTAACCTCCATTTTTGTAGATATATTTTATGGTCGGTTGTCTAAAGGATATGAATAAATAAAGTCCAGGGCAGATTTTTGGTGAAATCTTACTCAATTTAATGCTCTTGGTTATATGTAAAATAATTACAAGTATTTACAAGTTAAAAGATAATTAGAACAATCATGACAAATTTGCAGCTCGTAAATGCCATTTTCCGATCAAACATTGGTCAGCTCAGCTCGTAAAGGCTGGCCGCGGAGATTTTAGAGCATCTCCCGGTACGTCTGACTAAGTCTGCATCTCGATTCCTTCTCTTTAGTTCTCACGCAGTAAAAATCACTGCACTCATCAAAAGCTATTGTTCGGCAGTTTATGTCTTCATATAGAGCAGTGTTTCCCAACGGGGGGCAATTTCACTTTCCAGGGGGGCAATTTCACTTTTTCAAGGGGACAATTCAGAATTTCTGTGAACCCACACCTTCTGAATTGTTTTTCTAATAGTAATGTTGTAGACTGAAAATAAAAGTTACACATTCAAATTTCAAAAGAAAAAAAATAAAAAAAAAAATAAGTTTTTTATTCAGTTTTTAAAAAGTATCCATTCAAAAGTTTTAAATACAATTCTACCAGAATAATTATAGACAAAACTTTTAAAAATATTTAGATACTTTTATATATTTAAAAATTCTTTATAATTTTTCTGATTTATAAGTATTTTAGAATTTTAAACAACTTTTTCGATTATTTATTGAATGAGTCGCACTGCAATATGTCACATAAAAATCAATTTTACACATGACACTATTCAAGTGTATATTTAACAATTACGTGACGACCTTCATTTACAGACTCTTTTATCACGTTTTATTCTGATTAGAAATTGTTGCGTAATTTAATCGCAGAAATTCTGTGATTAAATAAGAAAAAAAATTGTTTTATTCAAAATTATTGATTTTTCTAATCAAGGATTCTGGGCACTCTATGCATCACGCATACGTGGCGACCGTGTGCCAGTAAACTACGAGGGGTATCAGATGATTATAAAAATATTTGATTCATCCATTACCTTCGGCAAGTTTCAGGATCAATGTTAAATGCTTTTTACTCTATCAGGAGTAAATTCTTTTAAAATTTTATAAGAATTATATGTTATGGGGGGGGGGGGCATCATCATTTTAGAGATGTTTTGGTGGGGTGCAGCTAAAAAAAGGTTGGGAACCACTGATCTAGAGCCTCATTAAAGAATCCGCTGGCTTTGCGGTACACAGAGTCCGTTTCCAGTTACTATATATATATATATATATATATATATTACATATTATAGCTGAGGTCAATCTCAAACGTTGTTAATTTGTACTTTTCGGTTTTGGTTTTTAATAAGGCTGTACATTCATTTCGAAAGTAAAAATAACTTTATGATAATAATAATAATAAATCTGTAACCGTAACTGTAAAAGTAAACTAACCCGGTTAGTGATCAATCTTGGTTATCTTCTGTAAAAAAAAGAATCATTTAGAAATATTAATGCAAGCGATAAAATGAAGAAACAACATTCCCTTAGGTTTATCATCAGCTTGCTAGTTTCTTCGCGTGACTAGTGTAAGAACTTAATATCCACAACACCTCATTTCTTCGCCGATATTTTCAATGGAAATCTAATATTTAACCCATACTGCTATTTACGATGAATGCAATATGGCACAAAAATGAGCTTTGTATTAGAAATATTGGCATATGACTAAACCCTATAAATTACTAAATATTTCTATATATATATACTGGACTCTAAGATTGTGTCGTACCCTTCCGGCAGTCAACTTGAAAAAAAGCCATGGTATCGATCTTAATAAAAACACTATTTAAAAAGACAAGCAGAATGTGTGCGAATTCTTTCGTACTTATAGAATTTATACACACCACGTAATACACTAAAAATTACATAAGTTTAAAACTGCATACCAAAGTGGAAAACCCACTTGCAGTAATTATCAATCATAGACAATCCTGTAACCGAATTGTTTGTGCATCTCTGTAAATGAACGTTAAATACTGGGCTTTCCACAATATATTGGGTCATCCGAAAAGTTCTGCGGTTTTTCAAAGCGAGGAGCGGCTTTGTCTAATTATTTTACTGTTGCTGATAAGAAGTGACCTTGAATGATCCCGATATGTACATTCGGTCTTTTCTGCTTGAGCTGCGTAATTTTTGTTTGTGCTGTGGCATAATTTTTGTTTCAGTGCAGTGCTAAGAATGGAGAACCAACGAGTTAATTTTCATCATATTTTGTTCTTTTATTGCAAGAAAGGTAAAAATGCTAGTCAGACTATGCTGCTCGCAAAATTTGTACTATACAGTACAACTTGTGCTGTATATGGACAAAGTGCTGTTTCAGATGACCCAGTTCGAAGGTGGTTTTAGAAGTTTAAATGCAGAAATGTCAGCTTCGAAGATGATCAGGGCCTGTTTACCGAATAAGCCCATGAAATCCGAGCTTACCCACTGAAATACAAAGGGGCCCCAAAATTCACTTTTCTAAACTAATCTTTAAGAAAAAAAAATTCAGTCAGGGTAAAAAATTTATTTTATTTTTTTCTCAATTATAGCTATTAAATTTTCCCTCAGACTTATTACTGACTCATTTATACACTACTTTTTCTCTGTTGATATAACAAATGGTATGAAAACAGTGGTGAAATGCAACTTACTTTCATTTTTCTTATGTTTTACATTTCAAACGTGCTAAAAATAACAGATAATTTAATCTGTATAAATATATTTTATTTATCTTCACAAAGAGTGGATAAATGATATAAAATATGGAGAATAGGTTATTTAAATAAAGGGGAAAGTAATTAGCATTCAGGTGATACCAAATTTCTGTTTATAAAATAGAAGCAAAATTGTGTCGTAGCCAAGCATAAATTTACGTCAAATATTTGTTGTATCTGCATCGTTCTTAGCACTGGCAAATACTGCAATTTGTAAAACATAAAATATATTTTGAAGTTCAAATATTCACACCTGTTCCATATTTGTAAAATAATTTGCAAAATTAATTTTTGTATATTTATGTATATATAGTAAACTATTTTTTATATGTATATAGGTAGCTAGTTTTAGTTTAATATTAAAAGTGTTGTTTACTCAAAATTTTGATGGTAAAATTTCAAATTGTTGAAACATAATTGGCAGAGTAAAAGCCCCCCCAGCCCCCCCCCCCCCCCCCTGTGTGACGTCGGTCTTCCCCTACTTCTATGTCTTAAGCGGGCCCTGAAGATTATACCCGCTCTGGGCGATCATCATCTGTAAAGAAGAAACTCTTAAAAGAAACTATCTCTGAAAATCCATGTTATACAATTCAGCATCTATCACACAGACTAAATATTCCAAAAAGTACAGTGCATGATCATTTAATTGTTTCGTTTATAAGAAGTTCTCTTTTGCAGATGATCATCGCCCAGAGCGGGCATAATCTTCGAGGCTCATATTTTCGCGATTAAACGTCTGAAACCACTTTCGAATTGTGTCATCTGAAACAGCACTTTGTCCATATACAGCACAAGTTTTAACAGCAGTCTGTCTAGCATTTTTACATTTCTTGAAATAAAAGAGCATAATATGACGGAAATAAACTTTTTGGTTCTCCATTCTTAGCATTGCACTGAAACAAAAATCATGCCACAACACAAACGAGAATTATGCAGCGCAAGCAGAAAAGGCCAAATGTGGATCATTCAAGTCACTCCTCATCAACAGTAGCTAAATAACTAGACGAAACCGTCCTTCGCTTTTTGAAAAACTGCAAAATTTTCCGGATGATCCAATTAAAAAGATGTAGTGCAATCCTTTTTAATTTCAAGTAAATATTATGAAATCGTTAAAATGCACCGCAAACAATTATTCCGCACAGATCATAATGTAATGGAATTATTTTGTGCGTACATGTAAACGAATTATAAATGCTACTTATACTATACTCCTGAGAAAGCATGCTGCAACCCACCTCAGTGATACATATCAATCTCAATGTGTTTAAAATAGTATAAAATCAATAAAATGCATCTCAAACGATTTTTCCTATATACTGTAATGTAACCGGATTTTTTTGTGATCTTTTTTTTTGTATGTATCCTTTTTTTTTTTTTTTTGTTTGTGTGTACCTTTTTTTTTAACCTCTTTTTTTTTTTTTTTTTTTTTTTTTTTTTTTTTTTGTGAGCTACTTGTTTTTCTCTTATTTCATTAATTATTTATTTCATGTAATTTGGATTTCATGTTTGAAAACTTTCCTTGCACACTGCAGAGAAGAAAAACACTGTTAAAAAAATAATAAAAATAATATATATGTAAACATATTTTGGTATTTTGGCTGCCATCATTTTTTGTTGTGAAACTTCGCACAATTTAAAGTTATTTTTCATATAAAAAGATTTCAATGTACATTTTGCTGTTTATTTGCAACAAAATATGCTAGCATCCAAATTGCCAGCAGAATTTATTTTATTTTTTTTATTATTTTTACAGTATAATTTTGCAGATATAATACAATTAATTACGTAAAATTAATGAAACATTAAGCATTTCCTAAGTGGTTTTGTAAATTAACTAAGCTTTTATCAATACAGACAATTTCTGCGCTCCCAAGATATCCGTTATTTAGAGGATTTACCGGCATAGTTTAACAATTTTTAGTTTAACAAGAAGTTTATAGATGGCAGCACCACAAAACTCAAATTCTTCAAATGAAAAGATTTCTAGAAGATGCAGGAAGGAAGAACCAGACGTCGGCATGTACTGAAATTCTCAGGCCCGGCCCGATTCAATTTCTACAACAATTACGATTCTATAAAAGAATATTGCATACATATTTATGCGAAATTTTGCTGTTTATTTCAGATTATATGCCCGTAAACCACAGAATACGGAATAGCAACATCAGTAATCACTTACTCTTAGGCTAACATTCAATTAAAGACTCATTAAAAAAATTAATGTATTTTAGAATTTAAAAAAAAAATGGTTTAAAACATTACTTTTGAAACTGTAAAAAAAAAAAAAAAAAAAAAAAAAAACCAGTGGCACACCGGGAGTGCCGACAGAAGTGAAAACATGAACAGTTACGTGTGCATTTTTTGAATCGCCAGGAAATGTTTTATTGTGCAGGAAATACTTTTAAATGAAGTGTTTTTTTTATTCATTATTATAAACTACTACTACAAAAATTACATTACAATTTTCATTTAATGCACTATTGTATATGAAAAATAATGCATATTATTTTACATACAAAAATTGCAATTTATTGCTTAAAATGTAAATTTACAAATACATGAAATATGAAATTTAATTAATTGGTATTCTTTGAAATGAATACCAATGAAACTTATGAACTTTCATCCACAATTACAACAACTCTTCCATCAACATCATTACCATCATCATTATTATTATTATGTTCCAGAACTGATACTATAGGTTTATGGTAACTAAATTAGGAAACAAACAATTGTGATTCGAATCTACTTAAATATCTTATAATGACTGCATCAATTGCGCACAGGCAAGTCAATAGCGTAACCAATAGCGCACAGGCAAGCATGTGGCGCGCGATGCGCCCGCCCCGCCCTACCTCATACCGAACTATACACAATACATGTACATACTTATATACAGAGGTGTCGGTTACAGTAACAGTGTCGCGAGTTCAATGGTTTTTTCCCATCTCAAAAAATTCCTAACGCGCCTAAAGGAGTTTTCACTTCAAATATACAGAGGTGTCGGTTACAGTAACAGTGTCGCGAGTTCAATGGTTTTTTCCCATCTCAAAAAATGCCCAACGCGCCTAATAGCCTGTTCAGATCGGACATTTAAGATATCTTAGACCGCCATTTTTGAGGTGGTACCCTCCCGGAATTGAATACCTGTCCACACCGCAAAACTCATCTAAGATAACTCACTGAACATCACCGTGTCCGAGATCTGAACAAACATAGAATGTGCGAATGCACTATATGTTAAAGACAACCTCAGCAGCCAATCAGCCTCCAGAGCCAATCAGAGTGAGTGGTACTGGCTGTATCTAGCAATAGAAAGTTCGAACTCACTAAGTGAGTTTCTGGAACTCCCTCGGTGAGTTCGATATCTTAAGATATCTTAACTATCCGATCTGAACGTAGTATAAAGAAGTTTTCACTTCAAATATACAGAGGTGTCGGTTACAGTAACAGTGTCGCGAGTTCAATGGTTTTTTCCCATCTCAAAAAATGCCCAACGCGCCTAAAGAAGTTTTCACTTACAAAAAAAAAAAAAAAAAAACTAATTTATTGCAGTGTATTTCCAAAGATTCCGTTAACAAAAATTCATTATCACTAGCCTATTTATAAAAAAAAAAAAAAAAAAAAAAAAAAGTTGCATGCTCGACACATCTGGGGAATAATTAAGTTCACGTCCAACTGGGCCCAAGTATGTAAACAAAATTTTTAAGCATGAGCCCAGCCCTGATGGGGCCCTTGTCTGTTGAAAACATTAAACTCGAGCTCGGACACGAATGATGTAACTGTCCGAAGCAGATATCTACGTTGAACATGTTAAATTTCTGTATTGAATGTTGAAAAACTGGCATTGGCTCGTGCAGCACATTTATAACAGATTCTCAGCCCAGTTAGGTCCATTAAAAAAGTTTCATATTTTGTTGGATGTTAGTCCTATTCTTTTAAATTTATCATATCGTGGGCCGGTCGTCCCGCTTAATTTTTTTAATCGGTCCGGCTGACTCGTTTGTTTATTATTTTTTTTTGTATCGGTCCAGTCCGGCCATTAAAAAGATTGTCTTTATTCTGCCAGTCAGGCTCGTGCCCGTGCAGACCTCTAGAGAGAACTATATTAATCCGTGAGACCAAGGCACTGAAGACGAGTTCGGGATATTTTTAGGAGATACTGAAAATATGATAATAGTTTGCACAATACTTAAAAATTGTTTCAAAAGTAATAATCTAATTTTTAAACAACTTTTTGCATGTTAATCCCCGGCACAATACTTTTTTTTTTTTTTTCTTTTTAAACCTTATCAAAAGACAAGTTTGGTATCAAATAAATATATACTTCATACTTGAGAGGATTCTCCTTTTTTCTTTCCCCCAACAAGCAAATCTGATGAACACATTAACGAAGTTCGTTTTATGAATAAATGCATAAAATTTACAGAAATTACTATTTAAATGCGAAAGAACCTTAACAACGTTTTTCAACTTCCAATAAAAAGTGCACATATTTAATTAGATCAGATTTCTCCCTCATACTAATTTTTCATGATGGTCGTGTCCCTCAAAATCAGCTTAAGTTAAAAATTTTACACCATTATATAAAAGAACCGTTACTTTTAGGGGGAAAATAGGAAGCGCTGTTCGATTGCTTTCTTTCTGAATAACAATACATGCCAATTATATCTTCTTACGAATGAAAGTGACTTTGTGAAGGTACAGAGATCTTCAGCATGAGAAAAGTTCATGATGAAAAAAAATATATAATAATCACTAACGTTATTTTGATATGAAGCGTGATTATGACTCGTACACAATAGAAGACAACAAATTCGAAATCGTCAAGCTAATGCTGGTTGTCTAAAAACGGATGATAATATTCTTTTCGCGTTTGATCTCTAATTAAAAGAAAAGAAAATAAACAATCAAATTAAAAAAATCTTACTGTTTATTTGTCCCAAACGAAAATTGGATTAAAAGCAAATTGTTGGCGCCTTTTCCGATTGACGCCATATCAACAGGTTATGCCCATCCCGTTGCCATCAATGACAATGACATAAATCTGTAAATATCACACATCCTTTTTTAAAAAACATTCTAATATTGGAATAGAAAAACACCACTTCCGTTTCCCTTTAATTTTTATCGAAATAGTAATAAAATGACTTGAAACATTTTAAAGTAATTTTTAAGAAGAAAAAAAGTTTTTTATATTATCTATATCCGTGAATAAATAAAATAAATAAAATTTTCATCTTCAGTAAGATTTATCCCAAGCCCGAAGACTGGTATAAAAATCAAACCCGAGCCCGTCTCGAGCCCCGGACCGAGATTCGGGGTGAGACGGTCTCTTCTCTACGAGTCATACGTAAGGATCATAAAGCAATATCGGAACCACGGAGGACTCTTTCTCCGGTATAGGAACTATATATTCTGTCATCAAGAGAAGCTCTATATCCTAATACCACGCGCAGGAATAGGATATACAATCGGATTTTCGAACGTGTTAACTCTGCCCTGGCTTTGCTTATGGTTTGTAAGTTTCACAAATAATTTTTGAAAAGAAATGAAAAATACAACGATTGTAAGGAATTGTTTCTTATCTTTATGTTTTTGTAGCAACACTGTATACATTGGAAAAAACTGCACCAATCCGAACGGTGCCAACGGACGGATGTAACCCGTGATCCAAAATCCAAGTTGAACGCAGAAAAAAAAAAAAAAAAAAAAAAAAAAAAAATGATTCGAAAACCGGTTCGAACTTGACGTACTGCAACCCGAAATAGATCAAATTTAATCCACATTTTAATGCAATTATGGAAAAATACTCTCTAATTATATCTCTAATATCAATTTTATCTTTTATGTAAGAAAACAAGTAATATAAAAAAAAAAATTAAAGTCAATTCCTACTTTTTAATCATAAATATATAAAATAAACCCGTGCAGCATTAATGTCCCACGTTATCACTTTTTGAACATTATTTTATAATCATCGTTGAGGTATTTTATTTCTGTGGCATCACTAATTTGAGATAAATCTTTCATTTCTTTTATGAAAACAAATGGAGGAATTTTTTTCTCGCATTTAAAACTGAAATTAATTAATTAAATTTAATTAATGAATTAATATTTGAAAAAACTGTATTAACATAAAGTGTCATTCACTACAAGTTTAAAAAAATTTATTTGAACTTGAGTGGATGAATAGAAAATGTTTTATTAACGATTGAAAATTTGAACAAGAAATATAAATATATAGAGGGTGTTAACTAATAGTAGGAAAAAAAATCTTTTTTTCCAAAAGTTAAATCTTGGTCCACTCACTATTTTCAATTAATGGCACTTTGAAAAGAAAGAAAAATTTGATAGTTATAACCCGTTAAACAGTGTATTTATACATTTTTCTGATGCACCCTGTATAAATGGATATTTCTATCGAGCAAAAACAAGATATATAGAGAGAGAGTGTGAGCTAATAGTTGGAATTTAATGAATGTATTTGCATTCAAACATATAATTTTTCTGTCAGAAAAAATATTCTGGTTTTGTGATATATTAATTTTTGTTCAGGAATAGTGATGAAAAAAGTAACGAAAAAATAACCGTCAGATAGATAACAATCGTTTAGTTTTATAAGCAGTTTGTAGATGGCAGCACCACAAAACTCTAAATTTTCAGTATATAAATCCAGAATGCGATAGTACAGATACAGAGTTCTCAAATAGTATGACGACCAAAACATGCTTTTAAGGAAGTATTAAAAAATATATATATTTTTCCGCGCTCAACAACTCAAAATTTTGAGACACATTTTCAGACTCATTTTTAAAAGTAAAAACATGAAACTTGGCGGCGTGATTTATGAAGAGATTTATAAGTGACCTGTGTCTTTATTTTTCGTTCAATTAATTCGAAATTGATTTACAGACAATTATTTTCACAGTATGATAATTTTTTTTTTTTTTTTTTTTTTTTTTTCCCAGCGCTATCGCTTCGGGAAATTCGGTTCGAAATGTCCCCTTTGACAGCATTTTTTGAAATATATTCTGCCTTTATCAAAAAATCGAGACAATATGGACATTATAAAGTTTCTGAATAAGAGAACCTGCCAATTGGATGCATTTTAGAGCAAAAATGAATTTAAAAATGTGTCTCAAAATAAGCAGTTTAGATTTGAATACACCCTTAAATTAAAACAGTGGCTTTTTGGAAGAAGAAAATCAGCCTCGAGGTTTTTTTTTTTTTTTTTTTTTTTTAATAGGTAGCGCATATGTAGCACGATTCTATTACTTCGTCTACTTTTTCATTTATAATACAATATGAAACTTTGTTGGATTCGGTTTTGCTTGGTGGCGGTTAACTTACTACGGTTCTACGCTCAGGGCTTAATTTCTAAGAAAAAAAGTACCGGAGCCCCAATATTCTGCAATACTAACACCGGTAGCGTATCCCCCTCCCCCCTTCCGCCGCCGTCTCTCCAATCTGCATATTTATATTTCATACATTATTTCCAAAATTTGAAGCATTTTTTTTAAATTATTTATTTAGCAAAATGAAAATTTTAAATGCATCTGCGTGTACTTAGCTATCAACGATCCCACTTTTTAGTTATTACTACTTCCAAATAGAAAACTTTTACTAATCTTAATGTTAATTAATCACAGAATTATGTGATTAAATAAGCTCAGGATTATGATTCGGAAATAGTATTAACACAAAAAATGAATAGTTCGCAGCTATGTAAAATAGAAAAAGACTATTTCTGTTTACACTTTATTCAGATAAAAATAGCATTAAAATGATTTGAAATGAAATTAAATAAAATTTTGAATTTAAGAAAGATTGAGCTCGAGCCTGCCCAAACCCGAATACTAATATAAAAATGTTTGATAAAATTAATAATTAATAATGTTTAATAAAAGTATTCTTGAAAAAAATGAGGCTTAAATTTTTTCTCTAGATTTAGTCACAATGAAAGTCTTAGACTTATAAAAATTACATTTGTAAAATCTTTTCCAAAATATAGAAAAATAGGTAAGAACAAACATCTTTCATACGTGGAAATCGTAAAACTGGACAAACTTCCTGAGTGATATTTTTCTTAAATGTAGTTTCTTCCTGTGTAAGTTTGATTCAGTATAACATATTTTATATTAACTGACGTGAAAAATTTTCATAATGATAAGCAGACTTAAAAATGAATTCACAGGAATCCTTTTCAATCTCTTAAAAGTACTTTTTATGACTTCTTCTTCCTGTTCTGCTGATGAATTCTTTTTACGATTTCTCGAGTTATATATTATACAGTTCATATACTTATTTCTGTATTCATCTATATATTAATATTTCTGATCAAACATTAAAGTACAAGGTTACTGAATTCTTCAAATGTGTACTTTTATTTATATTTCATGTATTTTTATGTATATAACTTTAAAAGTGCTGGACAATATTTTTGTAGTTAAAAAATGTTTCCATTTAAAAAACAAGAACGAAAAATCATGCGTCAAGCATAGATTATGTAACACTTTCCAACGCTTCCAAAATAATTTTACGAATCATACTCTTTAATAAGCTAAAAGGTAACATCTAAGTAATCCGAATACTTTTATTCAGCCCTGTATAGGATCTATAGATTTGTATATATACTACATAGGATGCTAAATTTTAGTTCAGTTAGGAAACACGTAGCACAGTTTAAAATTCTCCGTCTGGAGTTAAATAATACGGAAATGTGTTCCCGAACTTTTGTGCTTCCCTGTATAGGATCTACAGAATTTATACACACCACGTAATATACAAAAAGCGATTTAAAATTAAAATCGCATTCAGTAACTTAAAACGCACTTCCAGGAATTATTGTTAACATACAGTAGAGAATTCTTTTGTGTGTCCCTGTAAATGAACGATGACTGCTATACACACAATATTCCGTAGTAAGTCTCTTGTAATGAACCTTATATAAATTTCAATGCGTTTAAAATAGTGAAACATTATTTAAATAAACCGCAGACGATTTTTCTCCATAGACGTAATGTAACGGAATTCTTTTGACTGTCCCTGTAAAGTAAGTATAAGTGCTATGCACACCCTATTCCATATTAAGCTTCTTCTAATGCACCTTAGTGATATATATAAATTTCAATGCGTTTAAAATAGTGAAACATTATTTAAGTAAACCGCAAATGATTTTTCCCCATAGACCGCAATGTAACGGAATTCTTTTGAGTGTCCCTGTAAAAAAACTATAAGTGATACACACTTCCGTTGAAATAGGGAACATGCTATAGATAACGATTATAACATATAAAAATTGCAGGGCAATCCGAGCATATTTACGGGAGTTAGAGCACGGACAGACGGCAGACGGCAGACGGCAGACGGCCAGACGGCCAGACGGCCAGACGGCCAGACGGCCAGACAAACCAAAGTCATAAACACTTTTCAACTAGGTTGGAAAGTGTTAAAAATCGAGCCTGTTTCATCGCCATCTCTTACATTGGCGACACATTACGTCACATATAAGTGTTTTGATACAAAAGGAGGCAAAAGATAGGAATGATGGGAGGGAAAGGAAAGGGTAATTTAGGATTCTTTTTTCGGAAGCGTTATTGCACTGGGCTCCGGAGCGCAGTATTTATGAGCTTTTGTGAATTCTGGCCAATATATTACTAATAAAATAATACCAATATTTACTAAAAACAGAGAAGTACCGGAGCTGAACACCGGTGGGCTCCGGCGCAAATTAAGCCCTGACTATGAGGTCTTACTCTCTTTTCGAAAATAGGAAAAACTTATTTGGATCCCTGCGTAATCGATTTATCTTCGGTGTGACCATTTCCAAGTGTTGCCATCATGAGTGACGATGTTCCTTAAGGGGTTAATATAAATATTACTAAACGTTTTAAAAAATACTCTTGCACCACATAACATTTGCTCAAGTACCCTATTTGGCTATGAAAATAAATAAAATCAGATTAACAATTTTCAACAAAAATCATTTAAAAATATTGAAATGCAAACGAGATATCTTAAAATGTTTCCTCCATAGAATTAACATTAGCGAGCGGGTGTTTTCGTCTGAGTGAAGTAGCCTGTTAAAAAAAAAAAAAAAAAAAAAAAAAAAACTCGGATGTACCAATCCCAAAACTTTCTTCTATCTCACACAGCAGCGCCACCTGTTGGGATATTTAGAACAAAACCTAATCAACAACAACTTGTGTCAACGTCTAACTGAATCTGAAGTTTGATGAAAATCTGTCCATTAGTACTTGAGATATAGTTATCGTGATAATAATGAAAAAAGTAGCATAGCAGCGTCACCTCTTGGGATATCTACACCAAAACGCAATCAGCGTCTATGTATGTCAAGATCTAACGGAATCTGAAGTTTGATGAAAATAAGTACATTAGTTCTTGAGATAGAGCTATTGCGGAAATCGCGAAAAATGTAGCATATCAGCGTCACCTGTTGAGCTATTTTCCCCAAAAACAAATCAGCACCAATTTATATCAGGTACTAACTGAATATAAAGTTTTATTAAATTTCATGCATTAGTTATTGAGATAGAGCGCCCACAAAATTTTTGTCACATACAGACAGATAGACCGAGTCACAGACTCACAGACAGACATTTTCTAAAAACAGTCAAATCGTGTTCAGGACCTTCTAAAACGTATAAATCCGTCAAAAACTGGAAGTCGGAAATTTTCATGAATCCAATACTTTCTTCTTGTAAAGATAGAAAAAATTAAAAAGAAAGGGAAAGAAAAGGCTTAAATACGTAATATTACACCTCATATGTCAGTTTGATTGTTTATGAAATATTTTTTTTTTCTCATCTTGTTATCTGATCAATTTAAGTTAGTTGGTTTATTATGAATTTCATTATTTGAATAGCTCTATATACATCCTTACCATATTAAAATTTCCACATTCAAGTATATATTTTTTCTTCTGTACAACTTGCTAAAAATCCATCTGCATTTGCTAAATTGTTAAAAAAAAAATACACTGACATTAATTTATTTAATATCATTTTTCATCTTTTGCACAAAAATTGACATTTCAACGGAACTGAAAACTTTTAGGATACAAATTTAGAACATTTTGTTCATTGTAATGATAAGAATTGAACTAAAAGAGTAAATTTTACAAAAAGTTTGAAGAGGTACATTTTTTTTAATCTTTACCAAGACTGGAGAGGAGGCTCAGCCACCTATGTGCTACTTTTGCCAATTGCCATCCAGACTCCTCAAGCTCTAAACACACATTAATTTGTTTTGTTTTAGAAAGATTATTTAATTACGGAAGATTAATTACGGATTGTTTACTCAATAAAATTTCGCATATTTCAGAAAAATTGACTTATTTCAGCCAAACTGAAAACTTTTAGGATACAAATTTATAACATTTTGTTCATTGTAAAGATAAGAATAGAACTAAAAGAGTAAATTTTACAAAAAGTTTGAAGAGGTACATTTTTTGTTAATATTCTAACAAGACTGGAGGGGCTGCTCAGCCACCTATGTGCTACTTTTGCCAATTCCCATCCAGACTCCTCAAGCTCTAAAAACACATTAATTTGTTTTGTTTTAGAAAGATTATCTAATTACGGAAGATTAATTACGGATTGTTTATTTAATAAAATTTCGCATATTTCAGAAAAATTGACTTATTTGAGCCAAACTGAAAACTTTTAGCATACATATTTAGAACATTTTGTTCATTGTAAAGATAAGGATTGAACTAAAAGAGTAAATTTTACAAAAAGTTCGAAGAGATGCATTTTTTTATATATCCGAAAAAATAGGTCTTTCGTAATTGAAGTCTATCTATATTTAATAACAAGACTGAAGGGGAGGCTCAGCCACCTATGTGCTACCTTCGCCAATCCCCATCCAGACTCCCCAAGCTCTAAAAACACCTTAATTTGTTTTGTTTTAGAAAGATTATCCAATTACGGAAGATAAATTACGGATTATTTATTTAATAAAAATTCCTCATATTTAAGAAAAATTGACTTATTTCAGCCAAACTGAAAACTTTTAACATACAAATTTAGAACTTTTAGTTCATTGGTAAGATATGGACTGAACTAGAAAAATAAATTTTACAAAAAGTTTGAAGATGTGCATTTTTTTTTTATATCCGAAAAAAATTAGTCTTTCGTAATTGAAGTCTATATCATTGTTATACTTTCTAACAAGACTGGAGGGGAGGCTTAGCCACCTACGTGCTACTTTCGCCAATCCCATGCAGTGTGCAGTCTAATATTTTACTTTTTAGCAATATCTAATATTTTTTAGATCCAGGTTTAAACGTCTAAAAAAATTTAAGGACTAAAAATATCTGCAAACAACATTAACCAAGCCAGAATATCATCTCATTTATTCCATCTACAGTAAAAACTAACTAAAGATAGAAAAAAAATTGCCAATTGTATTTTAACTTCATTAGACGGTGACATCATCTCTTTCGAAAAAAAAGTAAAAAAAAATATATATATACACAGGGTTCGTACGGATCAGAGAATTTTCCAGGAGTGTTACCAATATTTTTGTTATAGAAAAAGAAATCTAGGTTAAACTTGCGAAACTTCACATTCTTTTAAGCAGAGATTTCCTATAAGAAATTACTGGTATCAAAGAATTTCCTGCTCGCAAAATTCAATCAGCCGTACGAACCCTGTATACAGTATGCCCACTAAAGTCCCTTGCCACCCTCTTAACTTCGGATCGGCTGCTGCTATATTCATAAAAATGGTGTCTATGTATAGTAAAGTAGCCATGCGCTACACAATGAAACCGCCTACAGCGCCACTTGGTGAACTGCTGCGGAGTTAGCATTCATATCTCGAAAACGGAAAGAGACAGAGAAAAAAGTGATTTACAAATATGTAGAGTATCATCGATTTAGTACGAAAAGACACCTTGTGGACATTAATGCGAAGAATAGAACGGTTAAAACGCGCATTTGTTTTTTGTGATTTACTACACTGTGACGTGACAAAACGATCTTAGAAAGAAAGAAACAACCAGTTGTGAAACAGCAGGTCTGTGCGACTCCTCCACAAACATTGCAGGACATTAAACTACGCTACGGACGCTTGTACCAACGTGTCACCATCTATGCTCCAACGTGTGCAACGTGAAATTCAAACAAGCATCCAAATATGCATTGCAGCTGACGTTGAAAAGTTTGAAAATCTAAAATTAAAGTATATTATTATAACTAGTTGCTTTTTTCTTTCTAAGATCGTTTTGTCACGTCACAGTGTAGGAAATCACGAAAAGACAAATGCGTGTTTTAACCGTTGTATTCTTCGTATTAATGTACACAATGTGTCTTTTCGTACTAAATCGATGATGCTCTACAACTTTGTAAATCACTTTTTTTTCTCTATCTCTTTCCGTTTTCGAGATAGAATTGCTAACTCCGCAACATTCCACCAGGTGGCGCAGTTGGCGGTTTCATTGAGTAGCGCATGGCTGCTTTACTATACCTAGACACTACTTTTATGAATAAAGCAGCAGCCGTTCCGAAGTTAAGAGGGTGGCAAGGGACTTTAGTGGGCATACTGTGAATATAATTTGACAAATTACAACAAATATTGAGAAAATGTACCGAAAGCTTAAAAAAAAAATTCAAATTAATTAAAAATATGAATTATTCAAAAGTAATCATCAGAACCAGCTACAAATAAATGCATTTTGAATACATCAATGCAAAGCATATAGGTAAACAAAGCTATATGCTTTGACGCTATATGCTTTGACGCTATATATCAAGCTATACGCTTGATCTGAAAGTTTGCATTTGATATTGCTTGGATAAAAACACGATACTAATATTTAACTCAAAGCGGTAAAATTTAAGAGATATTATTTATTTATAAATATAAGGTGAAATGCATGGAGATTCAAAGTCCGCATAGAATTTATATAAACGAGTGAGCACCTGTATGGTACTAAGTCCTCCTCGTTAAATTATAATACCAGTAAATCTACAGATCAGGAGCCTCAACGTCAGCTCTGAAAGTCAATGTTTTTAAACTCACTTTTCATAATATTTAACATCTTACAATCCGCAAATTAAATTATTTAAATTACTACATATATATTTATATACATATAAAATTATTCGAAGGTTTCAGAACTTAGAAACGTTAAATTGAACACGGTTTATGCAATAATATTCTGACATTCTTATGAACTTCTTATTCTATTTTTTAGATTAAAAAAATACATTTATTCAGGGGGGGGGGGGGGCTGTGCCCCGCTGAACCCTCCGTAATCTTATTAAATTTATATTCGTGATTTCCTATTATTTGTGTGAATGATTCTAGTATATCTTCCATTTCGTTCTGCACAGTGTTTTATTACGATAAGCAAAAATTTTTAAAATAATTTCATGTTATCCTAATACCTAAATAGCAATATTTACTTACCTGCCAACCACGAAACACTCGTATCTGATTGATAAGTTGAATAATATCTCGTGTACAAAAGTAACTTATGGAAATGTAAACTGAATCTACTATATATTTCACTTATCTATTTCAGAAATCTAGTATTATTACAATTTTTGTTTCGGAAAAACAGTTTTGATGGTCATTGTACAATATTTATTTGACCTAAGTACATCCTGATCTAATTCGATGGCAATAGCATACTAAAATCTCCCCAAAATAGGCTTATTTGGAAACTTTTAAACCTATTGTGTAATCATTCGTGCCCACTGCCAATTCACTAAATAGCAACCTTGATTTGGCGCTATAAAGTATTTTTTGTGATAACTTTTTATCACCTCAGTTTCCAGTAATTGTGCTATTTCAGGCTGTATGGATGCGTTTTACTTCGCTAATTTCTTTAGATTAACTATCTGGTTGTACGAGATATTATATTCTATTTTTAAAATAATACTAATTTTCAACCACGAAAAATCCACATCTCTTGCAGAAAATTAATAATATCTCATATAAAAATGTTTCGGCTATCATTCTATAGTAGTTTAAAGGTAACTTGTACCAAAATAAATTCTCATTTATTTCAATAAAATATTAAAATCACCCAAAAATATTTTATTTTGCGAACAAAATATTGTAGCAAAATCGTCTGAGTTACTTGAATTTTATCATTTTGATATTCTTTGAAATATGGTTGCTAGGTTACGATTAAATTGAAAAGGAAAATAAAAATGAATGCATTTTAATATTTGCAAAAAATGATAAAATAAAATGTATTATATTATTAGAACAGATGTATAAAATTGCACCAAAACTTATACACCTCATTTAAAAAATCTGACGAATGTATTAACAAAATTTCAAATTAATTTGACTAATTTAAGACCTTAGTTGATAAATGTTAGCCTTTATAACTTACCGTTTAAATACATGAATCAAATGCGCCATTTTATTTTCAACGAATGAAAAATTTCAAAATCGTCTGAATTCCCATAGGAAAGCATTATGGCCTAAAAAGAAATGTTCTATATTTTCCGAACGAATGAACCAAATGTAACTAAAAACTATACAGCTAATTTCGGGTACCTCACCAACATACCTACCAAAAATCAAACTAATCAGATCATTTTTGCATCAATTATCGCGGAACAGACAGACATACAGACAGACAGATAGACAGACAGACAGACAGAAACCAAAAACTTTTCGGGTCTCCACAGTGAGCCTCAACTGACGTTTCGGCAATTATTATTAAAATAGTGAAAGAACCAGTGCGCCCTTGCGGAGATTTCGTACAGCAGTGTGCAGTCTAATATATTTTAGATCCAGGTTTAAACTTCTAAAAAAATTAAGGATTAAAAATATCTGCAAACAACATTAGCCAAGCCAAATATCATCTCATTTATTCAATCAAAGTTACAGTAAAAACTAACCGAAGATAGCAAACAAACAAAAAAAAAATGACATTCGTAGTTTAACTCCATTAGACGGTGACATCATCTCTTTCGAAAAAAAAAATATATATATATATAATTTAACAAATTACAACAAATATTGGGAAAATGTTCCGAAAGCTTAAAAAAAAAAAAATTCAAATTAATTAAAAATATTAATTATTCAAAAATGTTCATCGGAACCATCTACCTCTAACGCATTTTCCATTACTACAGTTGAAGAGATCGTATTCTCTGTCCCCGCAAAAATATTCGTTTGAACCATCGTCGCAGTTATTGAAACGCATTTTCCATTACTATACCTTATCCATATATATACATTAATATTTTGTCGTGTCCATACAATAACTTTAAACTTATGTTTAGACTGATGTCTGAGCTAAAGGTATTTTGAGGAAATTAAAGTTGAAGACCACGTTTTTTGCTTTATCACACAATTTCTAATCCGACGTCAATTTTTGAATTCGGCTTTTTTGCAAATCTGATAGTTTGCATTTATCCTTTTTGTAACTTTAACATTTTTGTAACGATTTTAGGCATTTCTATTGCCTATTCAAAGAAAAATTCTTCTAAAGTTACAGAATTTTGTTAAAAACGCTTAAAAAAAATAAAGTAACGACGTCAAGAGGTCCATTCTCGACAGAAAACAACAACCATTTTCCCAATAATTAAAAAAAAAAAAAAAAAAAAAAAAAAAACACGGGATAAAGAAAACTAATTGAGCATTTGAATTTAAATTTTGATTTTTAATCATAAATATAAAATAAATCCGTGCAGCAACTATGTCCCACTTTATCTTTACTGAACATTTTTTTTTTTTATAATCATTGTTGAGGTATTTTATTTTTGTGGCAACACTAATTTGAGGAAAACCTTTCATTTCATTTATGAAAATAATTATCGATGTAATTTTTAATTGATTGCAAATTTTAACCAAAGAGCATGTTTTAACGAAATGTGTGTGTACTATGTCAGAAGCAAGGTTCAAAATCTTTTCATATGGTATCTCATTTGTCGTTCTTTTTTTTTTTTTTTTTTTTTTGGCTCAGAAAAAGGGATGCTGACTGCAGAAATAATATATAGGATCCTGTTACTGCTTACTGCGTTATGAATCTGGAAGCGTTCTAAAATTGGAAATTAATTTAGTCATTACAAGTAATCATCAATTACATAACTGTCAGTCTGTTATCTTTTTCAGAGACAATTCTTTTCATAATGCATGGACTTTGTATATTCGGAACTGTTGCAATTCTTGAGAATAATGTAATCTTTAAAGCTATTGTTTCTTATTAATTTTCTGTATAATTTATTGTATGTATGATTCATTAAACACTTATTAGAATTAAGAAACAAGTTAAATTTGCTCAATGAAATTAAATTTTCCACGAAATCTGTTCATTTTCAATCGGCATGTACTATATGAATCAGAGTTGCTTTCTTTCCTCTTTTTTCTTAGATGTTGTTCTTTAACCAATAATAAAATTCCTCTTGACCACTGCTTGTAAATATTAATTAATTAAAAAAATATTATTTGAATTTCGAAAAAAAAAAAAAAAAAAAAAAACTTTTTTTAAAAACACTCTACCGAATTCCCTGAAATCAAAATATGTTGTTTAACTAATAAAGACTAACTAGAACTAATATTTTTTTTTCATACTTTTAATTCAGTGACAAAAACATTAACAATTATCATTGATGATGATAGAGTAAATACCATTTTTTGACCAACATTCAACGTGTGGGCTTATATAATATATTATCACAAAATTATGCAATCGGTACCTACATAAGTGTATATAAATATCTGAGTAAAAATGCATAAAAATAAAAAAAACGGCGAACTATTTAATGGCGGAGCTACACACAATTCTGCATCTGCAGCTTGAAGATCCTCCGCCCTAAACATTGCCTTTTGTTTGCTGATAGGTTCTGCGAGGATAGCTATAATAGGAATTATTTGAATGTAGATTTTTATGACTATGTTACACAATTTCATATCATCGTTATTTAAATATGTTTTATGAGGTATGTCGATCTTATACAGGGCCGATTATTCGGATTTACATTTTTGTCTTTGAACGTTCGTTTAATATGTGTGTGTCTGTTTTTTAATGATATTTTGATTTTGGACCTGAGTTAAGTTATAGTATGTGTATGGTGCGCGTATTAGATAGTAATCCTATGCAGAGTCCGTTAAATTAATGCAAATCCTATCACCATAAATACGTATTTACTATTTGAAGGCTTTTCAGTTATTAAACTTAACACTTTTTATGCTGCTATTTAACAATAACTGGCGACAGAACTACCGAAAAATTTATATTGCAAAATTTCTGCATTGATGTTTACATAACAAATAAAAGAATATCACGCTGGCGATGGGCGGAGTTTAAAGATAGAAAGGAGTGAGGGGTGAAATGGAGTAATGAAAAAAAATATTATGTTTCCTATGTATAATTTAAACAGGTTACACATAGAAACAAAAAGAGAATAAAGTAAGGTTAGATAAAAATTATTGTCATTTAAGAATGATAATGAACATCTAAAACAGCAAAAGGAATTGAAATTTAAAAATAATACTATTATCAATGAAAAACACAGAAAAATTGTACAAATTTTAATTTATATATCAATGCATAAAAATTAATTGATTATTATTCATGATATTCCGGATAACTTATTTAATTTTTTAGAGCTTTTCTTTACTAAATTTTACGTAAGTGAAACTTTGATAGAAGTGCCTTATATTTGGAGATCTTCATGAAATTTCCCTAGATTCTTAAACCACATGGCTTGCTGATTTTTCATTAGTTAATACCGTTATTGTAACAGGTAACAAATACAAATACAAGAAAAAAAAAAGTCTTTTATTACAACTAACTGACACGTCCGGCGTTGCTTGGGCCCGTGATGATAACCTTAAATGTACCTAAAATCAATGTAGAATTATTTTCGTTAAAAAATATTATGATATTCCAGATTATTTTATTTAAAAATAGACAATTAGTACTCGATTATACAGTCCATTTTTCATAAAAAAAAACCTACTTGTATTTCTTTTTAGTTAATTGCAAGAGTAATTGGAAAGAGTCAGTAAAAGCAAATCGAATATAATAGTAAGAGGTGCAATGTAAAAATGGGTCAGGATTTAACAGCGCCACAGTTACCAACGATCGGAAAGCAAATTACCACGGTTCTGTTTGTGACTGCTTTTCTATTTGTTACTTTGTAGTAATAATAAAGAGATATAATTACTGCAAATTATTATAGGAGCGCCCTCTGACATTTTTGAATATTTGAGAATTGTATCATGGAACTACTGGCTTAGCTTATATATTGCTTATATATTGTAATGGAATAACTTATATATTGTAAACTCTGTGACCACCAAATTTAATGTATCCGAGTAAAAAATCTTGTAATTTAATAGCTGCGTTATTAATTAATTATGTAGTAGCTTAAGCTTCAGTAAAATATTAACAAATTTGCATTAAACAGTATTAGACTGAGCGAAAGTATATATAGAGAATGGACTTTTGATGAAGTTTGTTCTATACATGTGTGAGTTGTTAAGAGTAAGGAAAACTGTGAAGAACAGAGGTAAATAATAGTATATATTCATATTGATATTGTACATAAGAATAATAGTTCCTGACTTATAACTAAACAATAAGTGGGGCGGGCTTAGGGAGCTGGAGTCCTCACTACTCAAAATCAGTATTTTTTATGTAATCATCGGCAAATTCTGCTCATTTTCGTAGAAAGATGTAAGATAAAACTGCTCAGCATCTCTCCTTCTCCCTCACCCGAAATAAAATCGAAGACATGCAACTGCTGAGTATTGTAAATATCTACAGTGCGCAGTCATTATATAAAGCATTAAGTAGACTAGAATTGCCTAGTATTACAAAGTGAGCCAGTAGTTCCATGATACAATACTCAAATATTCAAAAGTGTCAGAGGGCGCTCCTATAATAATTTGCAATAATTATATCTCTTTATTATTACTACAAAGTAACAAATAGAAAAGCAAAATAAATAAATAAATAAATAAATAAATAATAATAAAATAAATTACAAAATAAAATAAAATAAAAAAATAAAAAGAAAGTGTTTTAAAGATTTAAAATCTTGGTAAAAAAAAAAAAAAAAAAAAAAAAAAAGCAAGTAAAGCATCTTAACGTTAATTTTCTTCAAAACCTTATAAGCAAAGTTCAATAATGAAGATACAACTGAAGTTTCATTGAAATACAAAGTTAAAATAAGATACAAATATGAGATATCATGTTTATTTTCATTTTGTACTTTTCTAAGCTATCAAATCGTTCTATCACAACAGTATTCTCAAAATTCTAAAAATTAAATAAAAAAATTTAGAGATTGATTTCAATGATTACATTGCAATTTTATAGGTATACTGGAGATTGACAATTTTAAATGCGAATAATAATCCATGACGAAGTAAAGTGTATATATCTTACTGTTTAATCTAATAATGCTTAATATATTTAAACCTTAACACTGGAATAGATGTTTTATTAAACTTATTACCTACAATTAAAAATTAGAAAAATAAATTGAAGCAGAAAATCCTGTAAAATTATAAAATTCTCCAGAGACGTCATAAAGTTAATCAATGGCTTTATATATCGACGTCAAAATTTCTCTATTAGTAATATATACTTTCCATTAGCAAAATGAGTCGGTTTTAATTAGATATAATAATCATTAATGAAAAAATAGCTAATTAAAGCGTCACACGAACTCTAAGTAATGTAATTTCAACGTTTGTTTTCCCCGAGAATGACGCCCTCTGCCAGATGATATATAAACTATTTTCTTGACCAGTTTTCGCTTACAGAAATTGCTCAAAATGATTGGCATTACAGCGCCGCGCATCATCGTAGGCTACATTCGGCAGTGGGCACTCGTGCTCAGGTTTTGGTTCTGCTTTCATGGCCGGAAATGTAACAGTTAAAATTTTCGTTTATTTTGCGGTAGTATGACAGTAACGGCAATCAGAAATGTTCAATTCTGCCTACAAACTTATAGAATGATGAAATATTTTAACTTTTAATTAAACTTATCAGATTATGTATTTATTTTCATATTTATTATTTTCTGTTTACTTCTAATAATATATAATGGTGTGAAGAATATGAATATTTTAAAAGTTGTTATTTTCTGTAACAGTGCATATATATTTTTTTAAATATAGAATTTAACGTGTTCAACCATTTGATTTAAGTGAATATTTATTATACGAGGTTAATATTACAACAAATATTTTTTTTACAAAAACATTCGTATTCTTAAATTATGAGAAGTGAACAGAAAATAGGATTAAACATTAAAAGAAATACATAATCTGATCAGTTTTCATTAAAAATCAAAATATTTCATCATTCTGCGAATTTGATTACTTACAGGATTGAAAATTTCTGATTGACGATTCTGTCATACTGCCGCGAAATAATAAAAAAAATTAATGAAAACTAAACAAATTATGTATTTCTTTTAATGTTTAATCTTATTTTCTGTTCCTTTCTTACGAATACGAATGTTTTTGCAAAAAAACTATTTGTGTAAATATTAACCTCATACAATAAATATTTAACTAAGTCAAATTGTTGAACACATTACATTCCAAATTTAAAAAATATATCCATTGTTTCAGAAAATAATCTATTTTAAAATTTTGGTATTCTTAACGCCATTATAAATTATAACAAGTAAACAGAAAATACAAAAATTTAAATTTAAAATAAATACATATTCCGATTAGTTTTATTAAAAATTAAAATATTTCATCACTCTATGCGTTTGTTTAATGACAGGATTGAAAATTTCTGATTGCTGTTACTGTAATACTGCAGCGAATATTTTCCGCCATGAAAGCAGAACCAATACTTGAGCACGGTGCGCCCCGCCCACTATCGAACAATTTAGTTCTAATCGCCGCTACTGCAATTTCGGTGGCGCTACTTTGCGCCATCTTCTAACACGTGAGTTTCTTCAATTTGGTGAGATATTGGAAACGCAACTAAGGGGAAGATATAAATGGGGGAAATAGGGAAAAATACTTTAGATACGATTTTCGGCTTTGACTTTTCAAATCATTCGGGGGAACAGGGGAAAAATTTACGTTCTGATACATAAACCTTCAATTTACTGTATATGCAACTTTGTTCTGAAGTTCTTTTTGAGATCGGGGCTATTAATCTGTTCCTTCCGGCTGACTCGAGAGTTCAACCCAAAACTTTTTCTCGACCAAAGTTGTGTTACTTCGTTACCGTAGCCCCGTAGCCTACGATGATGCTACGGCGTCTTTAAGGGATGCCATCATCGTAAGCTACGCCGGTCTTTACTCGTTACAAATCTAGTTGATGAGTAAATATCTACAGGGACAGCGAGAAAAGGAAACATGTGAGATTTCGATTGAAAGTACAGGAGAAGTTGCTAATTTTATTATTTTAAATTGATTTAAACTGATCACAATGGCAATATGGTTAGTATTTATTTTAGCCTGTTTGTGATACTGACTCTCGGGCTGGGCAGCCATTAGCAGAAACAATGTTTACGAAAGAATCGAAGATAATTTTTATTTGCAAATTCGTGATTTTTCCAAAAATAACATTTTATTTTATTTTATTTTCTAATTACATTAAGTTTTTTTTTCTTTTAATTAATCAGTCATCTATCTATTTCTACATATTACAATACAACATACTGATGATATGCAATCAAACTATATTTTAATTGAATCATTAATGAATATTATAAAAATATCATTAAATAATTGTAAATTATTATTAAATAATAATTATTATTGTTAATACTATAGTCTTATTTATTTATTATATTAATTATTATAATTAAATATTAATAATTATAAAATGATTATATATTCTTTTAATTTATATTATATAATTATTTTATTTTTAATAAATATTAATAAATATTTGTACTATTTAACAAATTATTTTCTATCAATAATATTCATTGCTGATATTAATTACATTTATTCTTTTGTCTATTTCAAACAATTATATGTTTAAGATTTCGTATGTTTTCGTAATTTTTAACATTATTTTTGCAAAATATCAAAGCTTATTCTCAGGCTTGAGCTGGATTGCCATCCCAGCTTTTACAACTAACTACGTCGAAATAAAGGGATTATGATTTAAAGAAAGTATAAAATAGTTGCTATTTCACATTAGCGAAACACTACCAAAACACACCAAACACCACCAAACACATACCACCAAACACACACCAAAGGCGGAGAGGGGTAAGGAAGGTGATTAAGAAATTTAAACCTCTCCCAATATACTATATATTAATAAATAATAATAATAATAAACTCTTTGCTATGATGAGTATATGACGTATAAAATTCAACATAGTGGGTCGGGTTAATTTCTATTTATTTGCTGCGGGTCGGGTGTGGGTCGCGTTGACTTCTTCTTTTTTGCTACGGTTCGGGTTGGATTGACTTCCACTTTTTGCTGCGGGACGATTTCGGGACGGGATGACGTCTACTTTTTTGCTATTTGTCGGTTTCGGATTTGGGTTGACGTACATTGTTTCGGCTTCGGGCCGGTTTTGCGTTGGTTTTTCACTCTTGCGAATCGGGTTTGGGTTGACCCTTTTTTGAAAAAAAGGCTAAACTATTTTTTTTAGATAAAAACTATATGTAGTAAAAGCTCTATTTTCTTACACAGTCCTAAATTCTTGTTTGTTCTCAAAAGTTTGAAATTGCTATGTGCTCTTATTAAGATACTATGTAATCGAACACATTTTTCTATTTTTCAATAAAGACACGTGATTTTCCAAAAAATCCGTCAAATCTTTTACGTTTAAAAAATGAGTCCAAAATTTTGTCAGAAAGTTTCGCGTTGTTAAACTGTGAAAGATTTTTATTTTTATTATTATTGTTTTAAATCATTTTAAAAATACGCCAAATTCTATTAATGATTTTTTTAGACTAAACTAACCTGAAAGAAAGATAAAACTATATTTGTAATTAATTTTTCAAGTAAAATTAAACACCGACGATGTTTCATATTTCTGTAAAATATAGTTATCAGGAAAAAATTGAATTTAACATAAGACACACATGAAAATAAAAATGGTATTCGATTCTTTAACACTTGATTCTTTAAAATCTGCATTCAATGTTAAAATTAGCAAGAAAAGAAAAACTATTATATATAGCAGTCAAGCTTTTACAAACTGTTGTTTATGTATTTTAATATACATCATTATAGCATTTATAAAAAAAAAAACTGAGTTTATCTTTTTTTTTTTTTTTTTTTTTTTGCGAATCTATATTTTTTTTAACATTTAGCGGAATGTTTTCATGGATGTGCATTGAAGCTAATCCAGTAAGTCTCTCAGTGAGTCATTATCAATTTATAAAATTTGTTATAAAATTTGCATTCAATGCTAAAATGAGCAAGAAAAGAAAAACTATCATATATGGCAGTCAAGCTTTTACAAAATGCTGTTTATATATTTTAATATATATAATTATAGCATTTATATAAAAAACTGAGTTTGTCTTTTTTTTGTCTTTTTTATTTTTTTGCGAATCTATAATTTTTTTAACTTTTAGCGGGATGTTTTGATGGATGTGCATTGAAGCTAATCCAGTAAGTCTCTCATGAGTCATTATCAATTTATAAAATATATTAAAACATTTTCCTTCAATGCTAAAATTAGCATGAAAAGAAAAACTTTCATAAGAACCACTATAAAACTAGATTTAATATAGTATTCAAGCTTTTACAAAGTGTTGTTTATATGTTTTAATACATATGATGTATATATTTATAGCATTTTAAAAAAGAACTGAGCTTGCTTTTTTTTATATTTTGCGAATCTATAAATTTTTTAACATCAAGCGGAATGTTTTGATGGATGTGCATTGAAGCTAATCTAGTAGGTCTCTCCTGTAAGGCAAGTAAGTAATCCAGTAAGTAAGTTTTATCGACTAGTCTAATTATAACGATGAATAATTGGTGATAACCAATCATTTATCGATATAATTAGACTAGTCGGATGTACCAATCCCGAAACTTTCTTCTATCTACATGTTAATATTTCAAACAGTGTAATTTTTAAAACATTTTTGGGTACAAAAAATGAGTAGATAACATATTTTTATTTATTTTTCAATTTTTTTTTACTATTTTTTTTTAAAACCATTAGGGTGGTGGGTGGGGTATTCGTCATGAAGTCTAATCACCGAGTAATGTATAAAAAAAAAACCGTGAAAAATTTTTGCTTATTATAAATATGCAAATTAAACCTAGATTGGACAGTTGGGTGATTTAATACGATTTTTTTTCAGCAGCTATCCCGCCCGTCCCGAAAATCGAACAAAATTTGTCATCAACAATGGCGGTTTGTGACTTGCTTTATTTGGGGCACTAAATGCATGGCTGCTAAATTTATTCTTTTCATACCACTATTTTTGGAAAGAAATCTTTGTCTTACTCATTAGCAAAAAGGGTCGCTAAGGCTTTTGATAAAGTCTGGCATGAGGGCCTAATTGTCAGATTAATTAAGAACGGTATTCATGCCCATCTCATTCACCATATACATACTTACCTTAGCGACCGCTTTTTCTGCGTTCGCATCAAAAATTTACTCTCTACACTTTACCATATACTTGCAGGCATACTCCAAGGCTCCGTCCTGGGCCCTACTCTCTTTAATATTTATTTTAACAATATCACTCTCAATTTGCGTACTCATCTTGCCCTGTACGTGGACGACACGGCAATTTACGCTGCTGCACATCATCTATACACTCTTTATAAAATTCTTCAAAAACACATAGATGAATCAACACATAGATGAATGAGATTAACAAGCTTGTGTACTCAATGACGCTTTAAGCTTAACGAACACAAAACTGCTGCTGTATTTCTCTAAAAAACTCACTTACACTAATCGTATTAACATCAATAATGTTACTATTCCATGGACTAACGATACTAAATATCTGGGAGTTACTCTTGATAGGAGACTTTAAAGTTATTTTATATAACGCATGCATTCACTCTATCCTCACTTATGCCTGTCCGATCTGGGGCTTTGCTAGTAACATCAATATGAAATATCTTTATAGAGCACACAATAAAAATCTCAGAATTATCAGGAATGGCCACCGCTACCTAAGAAACACTACTATCCGCAGAAATCTCTGCACCACATCCTTAAAAAGTATATGTCAACTTTCCAAAACATTTTATAAAACCATTTACAATATACCCAACGAAATTATAGCAGAATTGCCAGACTACGAGGTGTCCGACCCCATTAACCATAAGCGCCCTAAATATGCTATTTTAATTGATAATGAAAATTGAGTTTTCTGTTAGAAAAGTAATTTCTAAAATATAAACATTTTATCATTTCATCATGTCAACCTAATTATCCTCCGATAAAATAAATAAAAGACTGCAACGAGGTAATGAAATAGAACACGTCTGCCGGCAAAGAAGTATTTTCTACATCTGTGAAATACTCATAAAAGAACTGCTGACTCGTGTGACCTCAAAAGTTCAAGGCTCAGTGAGGTCATACTTGACTATGTTTTTCTCTCATCTTAGAACTAAATATTCAGTCTCTAACTAGCTCTGTTTGAATAAAGAACTGCAGAAAATTCTCTGCAGATAAATGTTATAACCTTTAATAGTTTGATGTAAATTAATTTTTCTTTTTTTCTTTTCTTTAATAGTGATTAACACTTTCAAAGTGATCAAGTTTTTTTCAATAGTGATCAACACTTCTTTAATAGTGATTAAAACATTTTAAAAAACCATTTACAATATACCCAACGAAATTATAGCAGAATTGCCAGACTATGAGGTGTCCGACCCCATTAAGCATAAGCGCCCTAAATATGCTATTTTAACTGATAATGAAAATTGAGTTTTCTGTTAGAAAAGTAATTTCTGAAATATAAACATTTTATCATTTCATCATGTCAACCTAATTATCCTCCGATAAAATAAATAAAAGACTGCAACGAGGTGATGAAATAGAACACGTGTGCCGGCAAAGAAGTATTTTCTACATCTGTGAAATACTCATAAAAGAACTGCCCGCATAGCATGCACAGTCACAGTGACATCATTGTGACGTCAATGTGAGTCACGTACGTCACGTCACATCTGTGACCAAAATGCCACCACTTTGTAACGTCACACTGTGACCAAAATGTGAACGTCTTGGAGATCTAAAGAAAACTTAAAATAAACTTTAGAACATCTTATAACATAAAGAAAATTACTTTTTGACAGTTTTAAAATTTTTTGTGACGTTGCAATGACGTCACTGCAAGTCTCATAAGTCACGTAAAACCTATGACCAAAATGCCAACACTCTGTGACTTCACGGTGTGATCGGAGAGTGAATTTGAAAAAAAAAACTCATAAAATATAGATTTGAATTATGTCATGTACCTAAATCATTAATAAAAATATTGTCACACATTATTTAAATATATTGAGTATTTCCAAAATAAAATAATAAATAAATATCTGTCTACATATATGAGGCAGATAATTTTTCACAATTTTCATTACCATTTTCATGAAATTTAACAAAATATACTATATAATACAAAGGTAAAAATCCTTAAATAGAAATTTAGTTATTTATCTAGTTATAAGCAATTCGTGTCACGTGACGACCAGTTTTTCACTGTCACGTCGGATATTCAAATCAAAACGCCGACTTTGACATTCTTTTCTGAAAGATCTTCTGCTTTTAACAAAAAATGGAAAAGGTTTTTCAATAACATAGTTTCTGAACAAAACACGAGCCAATTTCGTGTATTTCCGAGCAAAAATGAATTAAAAACATGTTATAAAGTATATGTCATTCCTATAGCAATTTATCCAAAACTGGCCAGTGCTTAGTAAGATGTCACCTCTATTAAATATATTGCTGTTTTCGATAGAGTGTAAAAAATGAAAAATTTGTACTTAGGAAATTTGATTGCAATTTAAATTTATATCGAAATTACTTTATAAAGCCTATTAAATCAATTATTATTTAAAATATATCTTTACTTTTGACGACTAAAGCAAATGCAATGGATTAAAAAATATATAAAAATGTAAATTTTCACAGCTTATTTCTAAGAATACAAAACTCTCTCATATAAAAAAAGAATATTATAGCATCATTAGAAGTTCATTTTTCAGCCATATAAATTATAAAGGTTTTGAAATGTCTTTATTTAAATTATTTTCTTCCTATATCATTTGCGGTAAAAGTTGGAAACATCTGCTAGCTGTTATTTTGTTGTGTTTAAACAATACTGCGCGCGCATAAGCTGTTATTTTGTTGTGTTTAAACAATACTGCGCGCGCATATTGAAGGCAGACGACTTTTTCTCATTCGAAGCTAGGATTAGCGTGTGTTGGGTTCTTTGAAGTTTGTAGATTTATACTGTGTAAGTAAATTAACGTTTTAAAGTGAACCATCTCCATTTTAAAGTAAAGCATCCATTTTAACATATCCCTGTGTCTAGCCGGGTGTGTTCATAAGGCCTGGGTTATATTTGACTTCTCAGATCTATGAACACACCTCTTCTGCTGGAATAATTTGAAAATTATTGTAGTGGATTTACAGTCTAATTTTTCAATGAAAGGGAAGCAGATAAGGAGCATTCCATCATAACCCCTTTATCTATAGATCAGCAGGTAACTTTTAATGTCTTCGCAGTTTTGTTAATAGTGCATGTTTAGTACTAGTACATTTAATAGTGAATTATTTAAAAGTTAAGATGTTTAAATTTTCTTTTAAAAAATCACTTGTATTAAATTTTATCTTTAATGTTTTATATTTTTTAAAATAGATTGTTTGGAAAAACTGTATTTACTAAGAATATGTATTCTAAATGTAAAGTGTTATATAAAATGAAGAATTTATTTAATATTTTGCGTTAGTTCAATTTTCATAGTTATTCATTATAATTAAAAACATTGCAATTTTTAAAACTATTAATATTTGATTTGCAATTTAATAATTTCGTTGCTAGTGTAGGTTTCCAGAAATAATTTTCCGGTATATTTGAAAAAAAAAAAGGTGACAATTTAATGCATTGAATAATTTATTTGTCGAGATATGTCAATGTTAGATGCACAAAAATAATAAATATTGATGAAACAATAAAATAACTGTTTAGTTAAGGTAATTTTTCCAGCTGTGTTATCGAATGTTTTTACTGTAAAAATTTATATTTAAGTGCTGCATTTAGTATTCTATCAAAAACTATAAATAAAATAATTTGTAAAGAAAAAAATATATATATATTTTTTTTGGCATTTATGATCTTAAGTTCTATATTTCATTTACAACAAAAACTGTTTTACTGCTTGATACAATGTTTATTATTTAATAATATCGCACAATAGGTATATCTATTATTTAAATTGATTCCTAATATAAATTTTTCAGAATGCTTATTTAAAAATGTGTACTTATATTTTCTTTAAAGTTGTTCTCAAATACAAAATAGCTAATTTCTGGCATATTTCTGAATTCATTTTTATTCGGAAATACATGAAATTGGCAGGTGTTCTTATTGAGAATAGGGTAGATGTGCCAGTAATGGACCGCCTTCCAGTAATGGGACACCTTCAATGTTTTTGGTTTATAAAAAAATAACCAATAAAAATTAAGCTTTATTTATTTCATTAATATGCTATCTTTAAATTCTAGTTTTAAATGCAATCATAATATCAATTATCTATTACTTTTTGTGAGGTGTCCATTACTGGAATTTAGGGTGTTTTGATTTATTTCTGTTATTTACAATTAAATTTAGATTCACATTGGGAAATGTGACTATGAGCATGGTTAAATATTGTTGGTAGAGTAATATAATATTAAAAAATGGTGAATACAACAATTATAACTATTAATTAAAAAATAATTGTTAAAGAAATTCCTTAAGGGTGTCCATTACTGGCACATCTACCCTATATATAATCGAATGGCGTTATCCATTTTTTGGTAACGGCAGATGATGTTTCAGAAAACACTATCAAAGTCGGTGTTTTGAACCAAATTTCCGACGCGCAGCGTCAGAAACGGGTAAAACGTGACCGACATTGATCTTAAGTATTACATTTATCTAAAAATGGAAAACGCTATTCATTCCAAATAGCTTTAATAATCAGGCATGCAAGTGCCATGCGTTTAAAAGTTTGTTCATAAATGTGTCAGAAAGTTTCGTGTTAACCGGTTTCTCAATCAGATGCAAAGTTTTAATTTGAATACGAGTTGCATCAATAAAAATGATTGCCGATCCAATCCTTATCGTCGATCTTATCCGTATTTGGTGAAATCTTGTTATGCGAATCCATGCGAAATCATTTATCAGGTTCGGTCGGGTTGTGGGCTTACAGATTTTTTGTTGTTGTTGTTGCTGGGTTAGGGTAAGAATACGGGTTGAATCAAAATATAGTTTCAGTCAACCATCATTCATGTTCAAGTTGACATTCAATCATGTTCAAGAAGTATATAACCGGATTCGTGTATGACTCTAGATCCGAGCAGACATCATAAATTGTATCGTAACACAATTTCTGATAAAATCTGGTTACTCGGTCGTATGCAAGATTCTATTCCAAACAAGACTTACAGTAAAAACATTATACCCGACTCGGGTCAGATCGGGTTCACGAAAATCAGGTCACACGACAACTAATCCAAATCTATTCTGTAACCAAACAAATCCAAAAAGATCGATCCAAAGTTTCTGGATTGGATTCGGGTAAAATCTGGTCACCCGACCCGGTGTAGTGTCGTCACAAACGTCACAAACTTGAACCATTAAAAAATTTTGATCCGAACAATCCGTATAGGATTCGGGTAAAATCTGGTCACCCTATCCGATGCAGATTCGTCACATTTTTCACATTTAAGTCGCATGGTGACTTCACAAAGTTGTCACATTGTGAGGTCACAGAAAGCCTTGAAAACGGCCATAACGACCTCGCATTTACGTCACAATGACTTCACATCGACGTCACGTGACGTCACAACGACGGTCACAAAGTCACAGTGTGACTTCACAGTGACGTCGCCGTGACGTCACCATGCCTTACGGGTGCTGACTCGTGTGACCTCAAAAGTTCAAGGCTCAGTGAGGTCATACTTGACTATGTTTTTCTCTCATCTTAGAACTAAATATTTAGTCTCTAACTAGCTCTGTTTGAATAAAGAACTGCAGAAAATTCTCTGCGGGTAAATGCTTTAACCTTTAATAGTTTGATGTAAAATTAATTTTTCTTTCCTTTAATAGTGATTAAATAGTTAAATTAAACAAATCTTGCAGTTTAATCAACTTGTGAAATACTTGTGTTTGTGCAGTCATCATATCATAATAAAATGGATTACGTGACGTTCCGTCATATATATTGGATTAATGATGACCCTTCGCGGACTTAACCCTTTCCGGCACAGTGGTCCCACTCCGGGCACACCTAATTTTAATTCCAAACTTGCATACGGCACCAAGAATATTTTAATAAAATTTTGTTTCTATAATGAAAGCTTAAAATAAGGAGTTCATATTATCTAAAAAAGTCGTTTGTAAATTCCGGTGTCAGTCAGCAATTTCTAATTTTACGAACAGACTTTGTCTGTGCCGGAAAGGGTTAACAGGTATGAAAATTTTCATTACCTTTGTTAGAGGTAATTTAATCTAAATTTTTATATTTATATTTTCATTAATATCTTAAAACATTTCTTTTTTATAAACTCATTCTATTTTAATATTTAATCAAACCCCCTCCTCCTTTTTCTTATTTTTCTTAAACATTATTAATTAAAACTCTTATTTTCAAAATCCAAACATTTGTATTTCTCTATAAGTCAAGACCACCCAAGTGCTTCCTTTTTCACTATCAGATAGTGCCCACGCAAACAACTTTTACTTGAAATTCTCACGTAGTTTAAGGGATCGTAAATTCGGAACACACACAGGCAGATTGGATATAGTACAATAAGCTTTTATAAGAAGTCATGGGAATAACTGAAGCATTATTGTCAGTTGTTTTGTGTGCGACTTTTTATTACCCTCAGTAAAGAGAGTCATAAAACTATTTCGGAGGCTTGTTGGGAAGATGCACAGTATATTGCTTTCGAGTCGTTGTTTACGAGATAGCAGGTGCAAGCGTACACGTGATTTCTTTCTTTTCGTGGGACCCAACAGACGGCTTATTTCCAGGAATAGTAGCTAGGATTTTTCACCTAGCAACAACTAATCCAATAGGCATGTTATTTGCTCCCCCCACTCAACCAATCAGCGTTGACCCTTTTCCCCCCCTGGTAGCGTTACCAAGGGAACGGAGAGCTAGTTAGCAGAGAGTCATGTTTTGAAGCTCGGATAGTTTGGGTGTGTGAGGGTGGAGGGTTCCCTCCCTCTCCTCGCCGGTTAGGCTGTAGCGAAATTTTCGAGAGAGAGACTTCTCTCCCGGCAGTAGACGAGTGATGTTTAAAACCACGAACAGTGAGATTGTGGGTGCGTGTTAAGTACCCATTTTCCCCCACCGCCGCCTGCTCGAGCGGTAGATTGTTTTTTTTTTATAAGCAAAAAGACGGACGATCGCTGGGGAGTTGATAGTAAATGGTTGTATGCTACGCGGCCTGAAATGACGAGAAGAATTCGAAAAAGTTTTAAGATGACGAAGTATTAGGATGTGCAGATTTTAGTGGCATATCGAGAGATTAGCACCACTGCTCGTATTTGGAGGGAGCCGATGTGTAACTGAAGATTCACACGGAGTGGCAAGAGCGTGTTATAAATAGTCACAGAGTGATCATGAGAATCGACTCTCGGTGTGGGAACAACGACTTCTTATAAATGATTTATTCCTAACCGACTTCATTTACATATATTTTCTGCGTGCATATTGTCCTCTACCTTTTCGGATTCTGCTTAGACATTGTTGACTACTCAGTGGGGAGGAAAACCAAGCCTACCAAAGGATGGCCAAAACTACTATAACATCACTATGTACTTTCTGTGGTAAATATAACATCAGTATTTTTAGTTAAATTTATCTGATTATAGTATATGATATTTCTGATTTTTGGATTAACCAATTTGATAATGTTTTTTATCTATTATCATGACCTCAATACATTAGATTGCTACTATAATTCGTGAAAGCTATGAATAATGTGTTTCTGTAAATAAACAAAATATCTAAGTAAATTCCCTCTTTGTTTTCTTTATCTCATTAATTTATTTTAAATCATTTCAATAAGATTCATGTTCAGTAATTTTACTTTTTGTTAATCATTAAAATTTAATTGGGAATACTATGTATAGCTTGAATTACCAGTTTAAAATGCATAGTAATTTTTAACTTAATTTATTCTATTGATTTAAATACTAATTCTGGTAAAATAAATAAATAAATAAATTAATTAATTAAAGTAAATTATTGTATTCTCTAGTCATGGAATTTCTAAATATTATTTTAAGCATTAAATCTAATAAAAAAATAAACTGCTAATTTACTGGATGTTGTAAATTTTAATACTCAAACTTATTTTATTTAATTAACTGAGACCTTTTACTATTCTTTAATTAATTACAAGACATACTTATCTGAATTTTTTATATAAAGTAATCTTAACATTTTGATCTAAAGTCTTATGAGAAGCATTTTATCATAATGAATTACTTATTCAAAATTTAATTATTTACTCATGGTCTCTTAAATAAAGATAAAACTATACGATCACAGCTTCAGTGTTGTGAATTCTTGAAATTAATTTTGCATTTTTTTTTAATATTGGTCAAATATTATTTTGTTTAACCTATCTCATCAATTTTATACCCCCCCCTTTCTGTACTTTCTTTAAAAGAAAGATTTTGTCCCCTTTATTCCAAAATTTTCACTTAGTCTAAATTATTATGTCTATGAAAATTCCTTGTTATTACCCTTCATATTAATTCTTGAATTCACAATGCTGATTGTTGGGGAATTGGATGTAGTGCAAATTGAGAATTTTGTCAGTACTTTTAAATAATTAATTCTTATACTATTTTGAATTCAAAACTTAGAATTCAAGTAAATTTAAATTCTTTAAATTTTAATTGTTTCTGTTTAATCTAGTCCATTTACCTTTTTTCTAAATTTATTTTAGTTTGAGAATAATTTTGTAAGTATGCATATTGACAGGATTCATTTCAATTTTTAGTCACAGGTAATTTGCACTCATTCATTATTTTTGAAAAAGGTGATAGCATCTCACCTAGCAACAAAAACAAAACAACCCAACAAAGAATTGATGCCGTGACACTTACCTGTGTGGCACAATTCAAATTTTAATGTTTATTTGTGTATACTTAAAGTTAAGGGTATAAGGCAACTATTTTTTTTTCAAAATGTATTGTGCATTATGTCTTTGAGTATATATTATGAAGTGTTAACCCTCATATCTGTGCTGTTCAAAAATTTTTTTTTCATAATACCCCACCCGCACTGAATGTTTAGAAATTTTAACATACCTTTCCCATTTGTTTATATTTATTTGCAATTAATTATATATATTGACAAAGGCGACTAGTGTATACATGAGTGTAGCTCTCAGTAATTTTAGTTAGATTTTGCATTTGTGTAAAAATTTTTTTCTTTGCTTAAGGTTTAGGTAGGGTTAATTATAAAAAAAATTTTATCGCTGAAATTTTTGTTGTCAAAACATTTCATAAATATGGCGGAAACCCTTACCAAGGAGATGGCTGAGCTGCAGAAGAAATCGTCTTTGATGGATAATTTATCCAACATCCCACCTTTTAGCGGGGACTCCACTATATCCTTTTCCGACTTTATTGAAAAGTTCACAGATATTTCCACCTTCTTTAACTGGGATGAAAAAGAAAAAATTTTCGCTCTGTTTAACAGACTGTCAGGGAAAGCAGCCAAATTATTTAAGGCTAATAAAGGCAAAAATTATACGGAATTAGTGGAAATTATACAAGACAGATTCACGGAACAGGAGTCGCCAGATGTGGCATTATCGAAGTTTCTTAACTTCAAACAGACACCCTCAATGTCTGTCCAAGATTTTTTCGACAGAGCCTCTGATCTGTCACGCAGAGCTCTTGTCATTGATGGAATTGCTGAGGGCATTGTAAATAAAAGTAGAGATGCTATACTGCACTCTATGCTTCTAGGTAACCTATCTCCAGAAATTCGGAAGGGTGTCATTTCAAAAGATCCAAAGACCCCTCAGGAAATACTAACGTTTGCCTTACTTGAAGAAAAGGCTTGTAGGAGTGTTAACCCCTTCTACAGCTATGAACCAGCAAACATTGCCCCCCAGGTCCCCTCAGGTGTAGCATGTGCTGCTGTTTACCCCCCTACACCCCAGGTTAGCCATCCCAACCGTGAAATTATAGAACTCCAAAACAAAATGGAAATCTTAACGGCTAAACTTGATAGTCTTGTTATACAACAACCAGCTGCAGCGAGACCACCAGCCCAGGAAATTGTCCAATACAACCCCTTTTTCTGTTTTGGATGTGGCGACCCCAACCATTTTTTTCAGGACTGCCCCCAAAACCCCAGAAATCAAGGATGGCAAAATTTTAATGAAAATCCCTATGGTCGTAGAGGTATGGCCAGACCTAACAATAACTACAGAGGCAGTTATAGTAACAGGGGATATCAGAATCAAAGAAACTATAGGGGAAATGGCAATAACCAGAGAAACAGAGGTACCAACAATGGCCAGAGAGGTAATTATAGGAATAGGGGTAATCACAATAATGTAACCCAGCAGAATAACAACACTGCCAATGAACACAATGTTCAACAAAATTTAAACGGGTAATGGCTGAGTCTGGAGTAGTCGGACTAACTCATGAGAAGCCGAACGACAAAACCCCCTCTGTGTATAATGTTTTCCCACCATCAGCATGCAATCTCCCTACTACAAGGATTGCTGTCGGTGATATTTTTATTACTGCACTGTGTGATACGGGATCAGGTATCAATTTAATTTCTCGACAGGGATTGTGTTTATTCCCAGGAGTAAAAACTGAGGCATGCAATGTACCCATTCTAACTGTGACAGGTGAATGTGTCCCTCTCACTGAGAAAGTTAAGTTATCTTTCAATTTCAGTAATGTCAGCTGCCAAGCTGAATTTTTTGTAGTAGCAGGTAAACTCGCTGATGAATTTACTGCTATCTTAGGTATGCCCTTTTTGAGTAAGTACAAGGCTATCATAAAGTGTAGTGACAAATCTATTAGTCTTGGTATTAATGAGCAAACTTTTTGTAAATATGTTCCAAAAATTTCAGAATGTCATGTAAATATTAAACCGCCAATTATTGTAAATAACAAAATTTCTTGTCTTAAAAGTGTGTCATGTCAAACTGAGGGCAATGTAGAATGTTTTTCTAATGTTAGTAATATTTCTGAGAAGAATAAGAACAGTGAGAACAATTGTATGGTAGTAAAAGCCAATGTAAGGGAGAGTAGTGAACAAATAGAGATTCGAGATAGTGAAAAATGTAGTAGCGAAGATAAAAATAAGGTGATTTTAGATAAATGCGAAGGTAATGATAGCAATTCTTCTGTTCAAAAATCTTCTGAAGGTGTTTCAAAATTAGAAAATGTTAATAATACAAATAATCATGAGACCTGTAGTTATATGTGTACTGATAAATTAAATGAAAATAAGGCAATTGGTCGGGATAATATATGTGAAACAAATGGTTGTGATCTTAGTGTAAATACTATCAGGGATGTGAAAAATAATGAAAATGAAATCAATGCCCCTGTATGCCAAGTGAGTTGTCATGATAGCGAAAAGTCACAATCTAATGATGTCGAAACTAAAGTAAGTGATACATGTGAAAAGTCTAAGATTATTAAAATTAGTTTTGCTGTTTTGAAAAATTTAGTAACTATCCCCCCCCAAACTAAAATTTTAGCTCAAGTAAACTGCTCGAGAAGTAATTTTATTGATAATAATGATGTTGTTATTTTGGAACCCCTAGTAAAAAAATTTGGTAATGGTGTTTTATCATCTAGAACAATCTGTTCTCAGGAACACGGGTTATTTATTTCATTTGCTAACTTTTCGGATGATGAGGTTACTTTGAATAAGGGAATGAGGGTTGCTAAAATTCAAAAGTGCATCGATGATTCTGAGTGTAATTCTAATAATTGTAATTATGCCCTTAATGTTAATGTGCCCACTCCACTAGCTGATTTTGATCATGCTGATCTCAGCTGGAGTTCAGATATTAATCTTGACCATTTAGACCCCCCTCTTAAACTTAAAATGCAGGATTTTCTTAATAAAAATAAAGATGTGTTTGCAGCATCAGTCCTAGACTTGCCCGGCTGTGACACTATTCCCCATGTAATAAATTTAACTTCTGATAAACCTGTAAAATGTAAAGCCTATAGAGTTCCCCATAATCTTAAACAAGAAATGGAAGATCAATTAGATATCCTGTTAAAAGCTAATATAATATCCCCCTCCATTTCTGAATTTGCGGCTCCAGTCATTTTGGTTAAGAAAGCAGACGGATCTTATAGATTGGCTGTCGATTTTAGAAAATTAAACAAAAATTTAGTTAAAGATGCATACCCCATCCCTAATATCACAGATTCGGTTGATGCACTATCCGGTTCAAATTTCTTTTCTACACTTGATTTAACAAGTGGCTTTTTCCAGCAAGTTGTGCGTCCTGAGGACAGACACAAAACAGCAATCATAACTCATAAAGGACTATTTGAGTGGTCGAGAAATTGTTTTGGCTTATCAAACTCAGGAAATTCTTTTCAACGACTCATGAGTGCAATATTTGGAGATCTGGGAAATATGGGAATTCTTGTATACATAGATGATATTGTGATTGCTAGCAAAGATGTAGAATCCCACCTTAAAAAATTAACAACTGTTTTTGATAGACTTCGCCAGCATAATTTAAAATTAAAACCCAGTAAATGCCTTTTTCTATCAGATAAAATTAAATATTTAGGTTTTGAAATCCATAAAGGTAAAGTCTCACCCATTAATAAAAATATAGAAGTAATTGAAAAATTTCAACCCCCTGATACCCGCAAAGCAGTTAGATCTTTTATTGGTACAATTTCATTTTACAGGAGATTTATCCCTGATTTTTCTAAACGAGCTAAAAACCTAATTGAACTAACTAAAGAAAATGGTCGTTTTTCATGGAACCCTGCAGCGCAAGCAGAATTCGAAGATTTAAAAGCTGCTTTAATTTCTAAGCCATGTATTGCCCTCCCTGATTTTTCGAAGGAATTTTATCTTTATACTGATGCGAGTGGTGAAGCTTTAGGCGCAGTTTTATCTCAACTGGATGAGAACAACTTTTTACACCCTGTGGCTTTTGCTAGCAGAAAGTTGAAGGACCCTGAAACAAGGTACTCAGCCACAGAAAGGGAACTTTTAGCTGTTGTCTGGGCAACCGCCCATTTTAAGTGTTACCTAGCTAACACCCACTTTTTTATTTTCACTGATCATGCTCCCCTAACTTATATGCTTAAAATTCAGGACCCAACTTCTCGTATGGCAAAGTGGATTTGCACCTTATCTGATTTTACTTTTTAATCAAATTTATCAAGGGCAAATGCAACAGTGTTGCGGATTTTCTGTCTAGATACACTACTTCTAATGAAATTTCTGTAAATACTGTAAATTGTAATTTTTGTGTACAAATAGCAAAGGAGAATGTTTTTATGCCCCAAACTGATCTTCTTGAAAAAATTCAAGAACTCCAAAAGACTGACAAAAAGTGTTGCCAAATTGCTCAGAAGCTAGATCAAGGAGTGGATATAGCACCAAAGTACATGAAATTTTTCTTCCGAGATGATCTCTTGATGTGCGAGGACACTCGAGACTCTCCCATTTTAAATAAATTGCCCAAACTGGTGGTGCCAAAAGAACTAATCCCCCAAGTGTTCGCACTAACACATGATTCTCTGGCAGCTTGTCATCAAGCCTTCCAGAAAACTATTGATAGCATTCGCGAAAATTTTTACTGGCCAGGTATGTCTGCAGATGTCAAGCATCTAGTAGAATCTTGCATTAGTTGCCAACAAAGAAGAGCTTATAGACCTAAACATCTAGCCCCTTTGCAGAGAATGCCAACACCAGAATTTCCATTGGCAAAAGTGAATTTCGACATAATTGGTCCTTTACCGACAACCTTTTCGGGTAACAAGTTTATCGTGACATATATCGATGCTTTTTCTAAGTGGCCTGAAGCATATGCTGTATCCTCTATCACCTCAGACGTTGTAGCGGATACTCTAGCAGATTTCGTTTCAAGGTACGGTGCTCCTAGCTATATTGTTTCCGACAAGGGTAGAAATCTTATTTCAGAAGCCATTGAGAGAGTCTATAAAAACTTTGGAATGAAACATATTCACACGTCAGCTTACCACCCAGCAGGAAATTCTCAGATTGAACGACAAAATAGAACTCTAATTAATGCCCTATGCCATGTTGTCAATGAAAATCAGTCGGACTGGGATACAAAATTAAAATTTGCTCTTTTAGCTCTCAGGACAGCCGTGCATTCTTCTACAAAATTAACCCCAGCTGCAGTAATGTTTGGCAGAAATTTAAATCTCCCCTATAAACTTTTTTCCACCCCCCAAACTTTAAATTATAATGACGCCCCCACCTATTGTGAACTTTTATTCCCTGCTTTGAAGAAAGTGTATGCTGAAGTGCACAGTAGTTTGGTGGAAGTTTCAGAAAAGCAAGAAAAATACAGAGAAAAAACTGCTGTTTCAAAGAATCTTAAAATAGGTGATTCAGTTTGGCTCTTTACACCAGCTGTTAAACCATGACAATGTAAAAAACTATCTAAATTTAATAATGGTCCCTATACAATAACTGAAAAAATAAATGAGGTAAATTTTAAAATCGCCCTCCAATCAAATTTAAAATTAACGCAAGTGGTACACGTCGATAGGCTGACTGAATTTAAAAACAGGCATGTTGATTTCCAAACAAATGACCAACGGCCGCAGAGTCAATTCGATGATCAATCGAATATTCAGAATCCAACTACTCCCATTCACCAATCGATTAACGATAACCCAGAACGGCGGACGAAAAAACGCAGGCGCGCGTTTATCATACCTACAGCATCAGCAGTAAACAGAGATGAAGCATTGCCCATGCAATCAACAGCCAACACGTTGCCTTCACTAGCCACCAGCAACGAACCCCTTTCCCCCTCTCTTCCTTCAGCCGAGTTCGAGAACTCACGAGCTGAAACCACCCCCTCCCCCTCCACGGCTGAAAATCCAGTTACGGACATGCCAGATATCGCGGTAGCTAACGAAGTTGTTGAAGCTCAATCCTCTGTTATTCCTTCAACCAGTCGTTTTCCGACTTTAATCGAATCTCAGTGCAAACCGACTGATTCGATTCCTTCGTCCAGAAATACCTATGGATTCAGGAACAGGGACAAGCGTCCCAATTATAAACTTTAAGTTGTAGTAATTATAGTATTTTTATTTTAATAACCTTATATTTTGTTTGTATAATATATATAGATAGTATAGAGTTAGTTTTTATTGTAATTTAACGTGAAAAATAAGCTTTTTAGAGTACTTGTACCGTTTGTTTTGGTTAGCGGTAACGATCTGAGCGGTTGTGTTTTCATCACATTTAATGTTCTATATAGCTAATTTTAGTGTAAATAAGGTAGATTTCGATAGTTATAGTGCAAATAACCTCTCCGCAGGTATATTTTGGAATTATGTTACGTTTTTTCTCGATTTTTGGGTAATTTCGAGACTTTGAAAATTTTTAGTGCATTTTGAAAAAGGGAATCCAAATTTTTTTCCCCTTTTTTTTTCATGTAGTACTCCCTGTTTGTGAAATACGATAGTATCCATCGATTTGCATATTATTTATATTTTAATTGATGTTCTAGTTAAGTTCTCAGTAGATGAGTATAAGTGGATTTACAGGATAATACTATATTTGAGGGAACTATTAATTTTACTCATTACTAGATATAATATGTAGGTATTTCGTAGTGTAAGGTAGTATTAGTGTACTGTTTTGTGTGTAATTTTTTTAACCTGAAAACTTTTGAGGTTATTAATTTTGTTCTTGAGTACATTACTTCATTAAAGTATAGTGGTGTGGTTTTATTGAAAAATTTATAAAATTTTATCTGGTTCTGTGCTATTTTTTTTTCCTTTTTTTTTAAAGGATTTCTTTTGTCAAAATTTAAATTTTTACTGTATAAATTAAGTTTCTGATGGTGATAATCTTCACCATAGCTTTTGGGTCTTCTTCGCCCCATCATGCTTTTATTTTGGCAATTGTTTATAGCACAGATAAATGGGTTGCTCTTCCAATATGCACAGTGTCGCTGTAAGTGCATATGTAAATACCTTACTTCATAGTTTCAACTTGCATATCAATCAACTGGAGAAAGTGTTTCTCAATTTTTACACATTGATACAATTTGTGTTAACTGAATTTTAATTAGTGAAATGTATTTTATTGTGAATTAACTGTATATTGTGCAAATTGCCTTTTACCCATTTTTTTTTATTCTTTTTGTTTGTGTTTTTATATGCATATACATTACTAGTTCATATGTTTTTATATATCTGTGTACATCGAGCTAACAATTTATACCTATATTGATATGCATTATTATTGTAATGGATTTGGCGATTCTTTCGGTTGGCAATGTTCTCTCCCAAATTTTTATTTGGCTTAAAAAAAAAAAAAAAAAAAAAAAAAAATATATATATATTTTGGCAATTTTCAAATTTTTTTTTTGTGGTTTAGCAAACAGTGTTCAGATAAATACTTTGAATGGAACCTTCCCGATTGATAAGGTTAGTGGTGACAAAAGCAATGTCCAGCCTTGTGTTCATCTGTTAATTTTTTTTTGTTATTCTACAGGTGTGTCTAGGATTTTGTTGACAGGTGAGGAGAGTTTTGTGTATGCAAACTCAGGTTATGCATTCCGGACTGTATACCTTGAGGGGTAGGCTTGCTAAGTGTTTCTTGATAATTCTTCGGACCGAGGTCTGGTTTGTTTGAAATGTTAGGCCCCATTTAGTGATCTCTCCCGCATCCATTGAATTTTTACTCGCACTTTTTACTTAAAAAACAAATTTTTTTTTTTTTTTTTCAAAAAATTGTGTTTTTTAAATAGAGACGGGGGATTCTTGTTAGAGGTAATTTAATCTAAATTTTTATATTTATATTTTCATTAATATCTTAAACATTTCTTTTTTATAAACTCATTCTATTTTAATATTTAATCAAACCCCCTCCTCCTTTTTCTTATTTTTCTTAAACATTATTAATTAAAACTCTTATTTTCAAAATCCAAACATTTGTATTTCTCTATAAGTCAAGACCACCCAAGTGCTTCCTTTTTCACTATGAGATAGTGCCCACGCAAACAACTTTTACTTGAAATTCTCACGTAGTTTAAGGGATCGTAAATTCGGAACACACACAGGCAGATTGGATATAGTACAATAAGCTTTTATAAGAAGTCATGGGAATAACTGAAGCATTATTGTCAGTTGTTTTGTGTGCGACTTTTTATTACCCTCAGTAAAGAGAGTCATAAAACTATTTCGGAGGCTTGTTGGGAAGATGCACAGTATATTGCTTTCGAGTCGTTGTTTACGAGATAGCAGGTGCAAGCGTACACGTGATTTCTTTCTTTTCGTGGGACCCAACAGACGGCTTATTTCCAGGAATAGTAGCTAGGATTTTTCACCTAGCAACAACTAATCCAATAGGCATGTTATTTGCTCCCCCCACTCAACCAAACAACGTTGACCCTTTTCCCCCCCTGGTAGCGTTACCAAGGGAACGGAGAGCTAGTTAGCAGAGAGTCATGTTTTGAAGCTCGGATAGTTTGGGTGTGTGAGGGTGGAGGGTTCCCTCCCTCACCTCGCCGGTTAGGCTGTAGCGAAATTTTCGAGAGAGAGACTTCTCTCCCGGCAGTAGACGAGTGATGTTTAAAACCACGAACAGTGAGATTGTGGGTGCGTGTTAAGTACCCATTTTCCCCCACCGCCGCCTGCTCGAGCGGTAGATTGTTTTTTTTTTATAAGCAAAAAGACGGACGATCGCTGGGGAGTTGATAGTAAATGGTTGTATGCTACGCGGCCTGAAATGACGAGAAGAATTCGAAAAAGTTTTAAGATGACGAAGTATTAGGATGTGCAGATTTTAGTGGCATATCGAGAGATTAGCACCACTGCTCGTATTTGGAGGGAGCCGATGTGTAACTGAAGATTCACACGGAGTGGCAAGAGCGTGTTATAAATAGTCACAGAGTGATCATGAGAATCGACTCTCGGTGTGGGAACAACGACTTCTTATAAATGATTTATTCCTAACCGACTTCATTTACATATATTTTCTGCGTGCATATTGTCCTCTACCTTTTCGGATTCTGCTTAGACATTGTTGACTACTCAGTGGGGAGGAAAACCAAGCCTACCAAAGGATGGCCAAAACTACTATAACATCACTATGTACTTTCTGTGGTAAATATAACATCAGTATTTTTAGTTAAATTTATCTGATTATAGTATATGATATTTCTGATTTTTGGATTAACCAATTTGATAATGTTTTTTATCTATTATCATGACCTCAATACATTAGATTGCTACTATAATTCGTGAAAGCTATGAATAATGTGTTTCTGTAAATAAACAAAATATCTAAGTAAATTCCCTCTTTGTTTTCTTTATCTCATTAATTTATTTTAAATCATTTCAATAAGATTCATGTTCAGTAATTTTACTTTTTGTTAATCATTAAAATTTAATTGGGAATACTATGTATAGCTTGAATTACCAGTTTAAAATGCATAGTAATTTTTAACTTAATTTATTCTATTGATTTAAATACTAATTCTGGTAAAATAAATAAATAAATAAATTAATTAATTAAAGTAAATTATTGTATTCTCTAGTCATGGAATTTCTAAATATTATTTTAAGCATTAAATCTAATAAAAAAATAAACTGCTAATTTACTGGATGTTGTAAATTTTAATACTCAAACTTATTTTATTTAATTAACTGAGACCTTTTACTATTCTTTAATTAATTACAAGACATACTTATCTGAATTTTTTATATAAAGTAATCTTAACATTTTGATCTAAAGTCTTATGAGAAGCATTTTATCATAATGAATTACTTATTCAAAATTTAATTATTTACTCATGGTCTCTTAAATAAAGATAAAACTATACGATCACAGCTTCAGTGTTGTGAATTCTTGAAATTAATTTTGCATTTTTTTTAATATTGGTCAAATATTATTTTGTTTAACCTATCTCATCAATTTTATACCCCCCCTTTCTGTACTTTCTTTAAAAGAAAGATTTTGTCCCCTTTATTCCAAAATTTTCACTTAGTCTAAATTATTATGTCTATGAAAATTCCTTGTTATTACCCTTCATATTAATTCTTGAATTCACAATGCTGATTGTTGGGGAATTGGATGTAGTGCAAATTGAGAATTTTGTCAGTACTTTTAAATAATTAATTCTTATACTATTTTGAATTCAAAACTTAGAATTCAAGTAAATTTAAATTCTTTAAATTTTAATTGTTTCTGTTTAATCTAGTCCATTTACCTTTTTTCTAAATTTATTTTAGTTTGAGAATAATTTTGTAAGTATGCATATTGACAGGATTCATTTCAATTTTTAGTCACAGGTAATTTGCACTCATTCATTATTTTTGAAAAAGGTGATAGCATCTCACCTAGCAACAAAAACAAAACAACCCAACACCTTAATAACTGTTATGAAGTTTTAAGAGATTTTAACTAACATTATAAGATGGACCAATTGCCGTAGTTCACATTTTCCATTATTTTCGTTTCTCTCCTATTATACTTAAATTTTCGTGTCTTTTGTCTTATATTAAAAAAAAAAATGTTTAACCTAGCATTTTTAATGTTAATACTTTTGTAACTGTAACCTTAATGTATGGCATCTGTAAAGAATCTTCTTTTTTCTTTTTTTGAGATGGGTTCGACCCTCGGTATGTTTCGTCTGCCATTTTTTGGATCTAATGGAAATTTCTTTTTTTTTTCATAATATATTTGCTATACTTCTATTTAATTTTTATATTCAAAATTTTTTTTATTTAATTTTAAACTTTTAAATTTCTCACGGCTCTTTTTTGCCTCGCAAGTCAAATTACCTCTAACCTAGAAGTTCAGTTGGTTGCAACTAGATATTCCAAGCTGCTAACTACATTGTTCCATCGTTCTACCTTTAAGACAGATCTTCACACCATTAGTCGGAGAGTAGACACCAGAGAGAGTAGACGTAGGGAGAAGAGCATCGTACTTGCGTACACGTTCTTATGGTTAGCTCTCGTTCTACGGCATAATGCCCTGAGCAGTGTAGGTGCCCTTTAAGGGCTTTATGACGAACTGCCTGCGGTATTGCTCCTACCTTTCACGCTATTATCGACGGCATGGCCACAATCTCATTCGACATTGATATGGCAGACAATATACGCAGAATTGTCAACGGCATTGAACAGACGGATTTCCTTGGAACTTTCAACGAATTTCCTACGGACTCTGAGCCCGCCAACGAGGTCTTGCGTTATATGTTTCACAATATAGACGTTTATATCAGCCAAACTCAACAAACGCCTGGCTATCTTACGGACAACTGCTTAAAGGAAGGGGTGACTAAAGTATGCCACTTCGCTACTACTATCTTAGAAAAGTCAAGCTCTCCCAATCTCCCTCTCAGCACTGGCTATTTTAAATTTCTTAATTTTAAAAATTATGACGGGATGCTGCATAAACTTGGTATTCTTAAGGATATTAGCCCCAAAACTCCCCTCCCCCTCGCAAAAGGAAAATATCCGAAACGGAATGTTCCATTCCACTTAAAAACAAATTTGCCGATTTAACCTCGGAAGTGGATATTGATAGCTCTCAAAATTTAGAAACCCAAACCGATAGTCAAAATACCGAAATAGAAGGTGACGATATTATGTCACATAAGAAATATGTCCATCCCTTCTACATCGAATTTTCTGATAACGACTGGCGTAACATCGCTCAGGAAATAAAAAACCTCGATGCTGCTAACCCTCGCAAAGTGAGTCTAAACAATGAGCTTCTCAAAATCCAACCTAAATATGAAAACCAGTTCAGAGAAATCCAGCGAATCCTCTCTAACAAAAATCTAAAACATACAACTTTTTTCCCTAAGGGTATGCGATCCAAAAACTTTGTGTTCGCGGCATCCCCCCCCCCCCAATACGGACTCCCAAATATTATCAACGACCTGAAAAACCATGGTTTCTAAGCTACACGTGCTGCTATGATGAAAAGCAGAAAAACGGGCAAATCAATGGTCAATGTACTCCCCCGTAAGGACTTCGATTTGATTTACCAAATTAAGGAAATATGTGACATCAGCGTCACAATTGAACATTTTCGCAACTCTAATAATATAAAACAGTGTTACCGCTGTCAACGTTGCGGTCACGCTTCCGAAACGTGCAATTTCACCACTAAATACTTTAAATGCTCTGATAAACATCTGTCTACTGAATGCTCCCACCGGGCAGAATTATCCTTAAATGTGCTAACTGTAGCGGTGCGCACCCTGCCTCGTATAGGGGCTGCCCGAAAAATCCTCAAAACATAAAAAATGCTGCTAAAATTCCTACCTCTAAAAACAAACCACCCAGTGAAAATTACGACTTTATAGAAATTCTTATAAGTTTCAACTATACTGCTAAGGCAAAAGAAAGCAATTCTCAAACGTCACTGATGACGTCATTCAGAATTCGCCTGGCTCTTCTAAACCTGACGGAATTTCTCAAAATTCCTCTCTCCCAAATTCGAACCCTGATCCTTTTAACGAAATTTTCCTAACCTTCAATGATTTGAAGGAAGTTCCTTAAATTTTCTAAACTACTCAAATGTATTAAAAAAATCGCCCAAGAAACCAAAAAATGCAAAAACTCATTCGAAAACATGTTCGTAATTATCAAAGAGTTTGATCTGACAGACTAATTTGGTGTCCTCTGGACTAATATTCTAACTTATTCCAAACTATTCCTCTATCTTTTTTTCCTGTCGAAAAAAAAAAAAAAAAAAAAAAAAACTTTAGACTTTTATTCTGTTGTAAATTACTTGCTATACTTTAGTGAAAATTATTTATTTTGTATGTAACTGAAAAGTTGCCTTTTTTTTTTTTTTTTTTAAAAAAAAAAGCAAAAATCTTGGGGTCTTTCACTCCACCTTATCCCAACATCTACCTTGCCTCCTCTGACATTTTTGGCCATCGTACTATTAAACTATCTATTTTTTCGTTAAACTTAATTTATTTTCTAGCCTTCTCTCTTTTTCTTCATTTTTTTACCCTATCTTTATTTTATTATTTTGTAGTCCTGCACTACAGCTCGTCACTTTTCATGCTCTTTTATGTTTTGCTACACAAGTACTCATATCTTAACCAGTGCGTTATAGTTGTTTTGCAACTCGGTAGTCCATTAACCTTCTCCAAGTATGAACAGTTGCCGAACAGTTGATGTCGGTTAAGAGGCTTCCGAGTTGCGATAAGAAAAATCGCACAAAATCGCTATCGCACCGCCCCCTTCCGGAGGAATATCCCCAATAATGACTGGGATCTGACGGCCATAGTCAAACACATATATATGAAGGTTTATTCAAATCTATGCATAACTTCATACACTTTCCCATGATAGAATAAGAAATACGGCACAAAAAAATCGGTATCACAGCCCTGCCTTCCGGCGGAATATTACCAGTTTCAACTGGGAAGTGCCTTGAACTAGTTCAAAAATTATTACTTTTATCTATGGGAAAAATTGCATTTTCAATTATTGTTGTTATTATTATTGTTATTTACTACGTTTGAGGGAATTCAGGTTTAACCTGAAAAAAAAATTAATGTAATGACCTTTTCTATAGGGATATATAAAAGTAGTTTCCATAATACTTCAATATACCAAATATAACGGCAATGATTTTGGTTCTGAAAAATATTACTTTAATAATATAACCAAAAATAAACTATTTGATGCAATTTTTGAATAAAATTAAGATAATAAATAACATTACTGACAGTCAAAATTGTCGAAAATTACTATGGATTATGACGAAATAAACTCTTTTACAACGAAAAAAAAAATGTTATAATGTTTTTTGAGACTTTAGGTCAATCTGTAGATGAGAGACTATTTTCAGGTGCCTAGAGAAATTTCTCACATCAATCAACATGTTTATTAAAGCGCTACATAGCGGTTAAAGCAATCACAAAAGATGTAACAGTTGAAATTTCATCAGCTCTTCTGTTGGAAATATTTTAGAAACAGATTTTTCTCATTAAATTGAAGGATATTGTCTGTTTAGCTCTTTTCATTAAAAAACTTACATTTTAAATACATTAAAAAAAACAAAAAAAAACAAAAAACAAAAAAAAACATATGGGGTTGAATTTGAAAGTTTGCATTTGATATTTCTTGGATAAAAACACGATAGTAATAGTCAACTCATAGCGGTAAAATTTAAAAGAAATTATTTATAAGTAAATATAAGTTAAAAGATTTAACGTCAATCTCTTGTTTGGAATTAAATAAACCAGTGAGCAACTGTATGGTACTAAGTCCTCCTCGTTAAATTATTATATTATTAAAAAGATCAAAGATTTCGCACTACAGTGTGCAGTCTAATACTTTACTTTTTAGCAATATCTAATATCTTTTAGATGCAGGTTTAAAATTCTAATAAAATTTAAAGACTAAAAATATCTGCAAACAACATTAGCCAAGCCAGAATATCATCTCATTTAAACCATCTACAGTAAAAAATAACCGAAGATAGAGAAAAAAACAAATCAATCGTAGTTTAACTCCATTAGACGGTGACATCATGTCTTTCGGAAAAAAAAATAATAAAAAAAAAAAAAAAAAATATATATATATATATATAATTTAACAAATTATAACCGTTATATGTTTTACTACATATGATGTATATATTTATAATATTTTAAAAAAGAGCTGAGTTTGCCTTTTTTTATATTTTGCGAATCTATAATTTTTTTAACATAAAGCAGAATGTTTTGATGGATGTGCATTGAAGCTAATCTAGTAAGTCTCTCCAGTAAGTCAAGTAAATGAGGTTTTACCGACTAGTCTAATTATATCGATAAAAATTGGTGAGAACCAATCATTTATCAATTTCAATCATAATTATACTAGTCGGATGTACCAATCCCAAAATTTTATTCTATCTACATGTTAATATTTCAAAAAGCGTAATTTTTAAAACATTTTTGGAAACAAAAAATGAGTAGATAACATACTTTTATTTATATTTAGAATTTTTTCTTTCTTACAATTTTTTTAAAAACCATTTGGGGCGGGGGGAGTCGTAATGATGTCTAATCAGCGGGTAATATATAAAAAAACGTGAAGAATTTTTGCCTATTACAAATATGCAAATTAAACCTTGATTGGACAGTTGGGTTATTCAGTCTATTTTTTTTTCAATAGCTATCGCACCCGTCCCGAAAAACGAACAAAATTTGTTATCAAGTCGATTTTCTCCGTATTTTATATAAATATTGGCCTATTACATTACATCTAAATATAATATTTTTTCAACAATATTCATAAATTCTTCACTTAAACTGCAAAAAGGTCGAAAAAAAATCGCCCAAAAAGCGCTATCACAGCGCCCATATATGGTTGAATATTCCCATTTTTAACTGGAAACTGACGTCCGTAGTCAAAAATGCAAATGAAGTTTGGTTCAATTCTATCCATAACTTCATACACTTTCCGATGATACAAAAGAAAAAACGCATAAAATCGCTATCGCACCACCTCCTCCCGGAGAAATATACCCAATATCAACTGGGACCTGATGGCCATAGTGAAAAAATATATATGAAGTTTGGTTCAATTCTATGCATAACTTCATATACTTTCCGATGATAGAATAAGAAATACAGCACAAAAAAATCGGTATCACAGTGCTCCCTTCCGGCGGAATATTCTCAGTTTAAATTGGGAAGTGCCTTAAACTAGTTCAAAAAATTATTACTTTTATCTATGTGAAAAATTGCCTTTTCAATTATTGTTATTATTATTATTGTTATTTACTAAGTTTGAGGCAATTCAGGTTTAACCTGATAAAAAATTTTATAATGACCTTTTCTATAGGGAAACACAAAAGTAGTTTCCATAGTACTTCAATATACCAAAAATAACAGCAATGATTTTGGTTCTGAAAAATATTACTTTAATAATAGATAATATAACCAAAAATGAACTATGTGATGCAATTTTTGAAAAAAATTAAGATAATACATAACATTACACTGATAGTCAAAATTGCCGAAAATTACTATAGATAAAATATTATGATGATATGAACTCTTTTACAACGAAAAAAAAAATTCTAATTTTTTTTGACATTTTAGGTCAATCTGTAGATGAGAGACTATTTTCAGGTGCCTAGAGAAATTTCTCACATCTTATCAACACGTTTGTTAAAGCGCTAGGTAGCGGTTAAAGCAATCACAAAAGATGTAACAGTTACAATTTCATGAGCTCTTCCGTTTGAAATATTTTAGAAAGAGGTTTTTCACATTAAATTGAAAGATATTGTCTTTCAATCTTTAGCTCTTTTGATGAAAAAAAAAAATTACATTTTGAATGCATGAAAACAAACCATATGGGGTTGGACTTGAAATTTTGCATTTTATATTGCTTAAATAAAAACACAATAGTAATACTCCACTCATACCGGTAAAATTTCAGAGTAATTTTTTATCAAATTATATAAGTGCATAAGTGGCATTTTGCAATATTCTGTGAAATCGATTAAATAAAAGAGCGAGTACCTTTATGTTCTATAATACTAAGTTGTCCTCGTTAACGCTGCTCATCAGTTAAATTTTCGTTTTTCGTTCTCCATGTTAATCAAATGGGGATAAGTTTCCTCACTTTTCTAAGAATATCTCATGAAAAAATGGAGTTTTTTAAATTTTGTTTTTTTGCATGCAGTTCTTAAAACTTGTCGCTCTTTACCCCAGTTTTCATTTTTTATTAAAAATAATTTTAAATACTTGATTTTATGTGGAATAATCGAAGTATGATGAAAATAATTACTATGCCTCAGTAAATTGGAATTTCTGACAGTTTTAATAGGTTGTTTGGAAATTTAAAAAAACGCGGAAAAAACTAGTGTTTCTGATTTATATATTGATATAAAAATATTTTATTTTAATTTATTAGGGAAGTAGCTATAATTAATATAAAACACATATTTCTATTTTGATCAGTTCTGTTCTTTCCCCCAGCCAGGCAATTTATCACCCGATAAGAAAGGATTCCATGATCCCTTTGTTCGATTTGAGTGATGAGTTAGGTAGGTGTAGAGCTCCTATAATATAGGAGTCCTATTATAGGAGTCTTAGGTAGGGGGGGATGTTTTAGGGGTTAGTATTTAGGGGTAAAGGAGAGAACTGTTCAAGCTAGTATATTGTATTTCTTATCCAGAATTCTGTTTTTCATAAGCACAGTTTATTTCCATGTTTTTAATTTGATTATTTTAAATCTTTATGTACTTTATTTCAATAAGTTTCAAATATATGTTTAACACTTTGTTTTATTGTTCGCATTATAGTTAATTTTACATAATTTGTAACTTTTGTAACATAATTTGTAACTGTTTTACGTAATTACATCCACTTTTAGAATTTATATAAGGTAGACGAGTTATTATACTCGAAATAATACATCAAATGGTATTTAACATCAACATAAAAATTAATTATTTTTATTATTACGTTAATTCTTATTACATTTTTTTAAGCACAAATTTTAATTTTAGCCGCTGTATGTTTTTTCACAAATTTTTTTATTAAAAGATGAATTAAAAATTTTCACCTGTGTCAAAGTAATTATATATAGTTTCTTCGTTACTAATAATGCAATCACGAAACAAATTCATTTTACAGTTTTTTGAAACACTGCCGTCAAGCGTTATTACTATGTTATATACTATTTGAAAATTGCATATTTGTATTTGTCAAATGATTATTACTTGAGCATAATGCGAAATATAATTTTAAATGGTATCGTTGGTTATTATATTTAGATAATTTTTAAAATAAACTGCATTTAGTTTTGTATATTACTTATTCTAAACACTAATAACAGCACAGGTCAATCAGAAAAAGGCATAGCATGTATGGGAATAGCACAGTGTATCCGCTAGAGATCTGCATGGGTGTGAAGCCGGAACCCGGCCGGAACCAGTCCGCGAGCCGGGTTCAGGTCTATTTTTATTCGCGAGACTCGGGATGGCCGGGCCTTGTCTTTGCTGTTTTCGGGGAAGGGTTTCTCGGGCCTTACTTTTTAACGAAGCGTTTCTTTTTACGCCCGGGCCGGACCAGACTTCTTTTTTCAGGGCTTACTAGAGGTCTGTATAGGACGAGCTTCGGAAATTTAAATATTTTTTATTAGTATTAATTTTATTGACAGATGATCAAAACTAACAAAGAATAATAATAAATTTCAAATATTGTAGCAAGGGCCGCATTATTGCATTATTGTAAATATCATACTATGTTTTTGCTAAATCATATATTCTAATACGAGCAAATCTTGTGTGTGTGTGTGTGTGTGTGTGTGTGCGGTTATGCAAATTTTATCTTAAAAACGGCTCTAACGATTTTGACGAAATTTTGCATCCTACCGTTTTGGGGCACCAGAAAACGATTGAGCTAGGTCACATGTTCGAGAAAATTCGATTAGTGGGTCATTTTGTGTCATTTTGGGTCATGGTCAAGCTAATTGTATCTAAAAAACGGTTCAAACGATTTTGACGAAATTTTGTATCCGACCCTTTTCGGGCACGAGAAGACTATTGGGCTGGGTCACATGTTCGAGAACTTTCGATTAGTGGGTCATTTTTGGGTCAACGCGGGTCAAATTAATTTTATCTAAAAAACGGCTCTAACGATTTTGATTAAATTTTGTATTCTACGAGTTTCGGGCACGAGAAAATCATTGGGCTAGGTCACATGTCCGAGAAAATTCAATTAGTGGGTCATTTTGGTCATGGGTCATTATGGGTCAAGCTATTTTATCTAAAAAGCGGCTCAGACTACTTACACTAAATTTTGCATCCTATGGTTTTCGGGCACGAGAAGACTGTTGGGCTAGGTCATATGTTAGAGAAAATTCAATTAGTGGGTCATTTTGGTCATGGGACATTATGGGTCAAGCTATTTTATCTTAAAAACTGCTCAGACTATTTACACTAAGTTTTGCATCCTATGGTTTTCGGGCACGAAAAGACCGTTGGCCTAGGTCACATGTTCTAGAAAATTCAATTAGTGGGTCATTTTGGTTATGGGTCATTAGGGGTCAAGCTATTTTATCTTAAAAACGGCTCAGACTATTTACACTAAATTTTGCATCCTATGGTTTTTGGACACGAGAAGACTGTTGAGCTAGGTCCCATGTTCGAGAAAATTCAATTAGTGTGTCATTTTGGTCATGGGTCATTATGGGTCAAGCTATTTTATCTTAAAAACTGCTCAGACTATTTACACTAAGTTTTGCATCCTATGGTTCTCGGGCACGAGAAGACTGTTGGGCTAGGTCACATGTTCGAGAAAATTCAATTAGTGGGTCATTAGGGGCCAAGCTATTTTATCTTAAAATATCTCATCTTAAAATAGGTCATTTTGGTCATGGGTCATGATATTTGAACTCAAATTTAATTTTGACCGAGCATAGCTCGGTCTTTCCCTGCTCGTAAAGCTCTATAATAAAACACCACTTGGAGTATTTTTGGTATAATTTATATTCATTTTGCACTCTAGTTTGATTTCATTATGAAAATGCTAAAATAAATGCCAATGCATGAAATAATTTCGCTAATCAAAGATATTTTGTTAAAATTCTTTGACGTCTTTTCCCTTTTTTTGTTTTTTGGTGCTTTTTACTTACCCATCATACGTAGTATAGGGTAAATCTTGTAATCGTTTTGAAAATCGAAAATTTTTTTTTGACGGATTTACAAGTTTCAGACACTGGAGATTCCGAAAAACATATTTTTAGAAATTTTTTTTTGCCGTTCGTCTGCGTGTCTGTGTGTCTGTAAACGCTCTATCTCCCGAAAAAATTGAGATAGAGACTTGCAATTTGGTATGTACTTAGTATGTAATAATGGGAAGAAGCCTATTTCATTTCAATGACCTCAATTAACCGGAACTATTTTTTTCGGACTCTCGACATATTCGTTCTGATAAAAGGTATATAAAAATTTTCGAAATTGTTTTTTTTAAGAAATGAATATAAAAGACAATAAAAAACATAAATTTTGCATAAAGCATGAAGTCGATCGGATAATTAGTTGCCGAGATATTTGGAATCCTATTTCCCACACTCTTCGATATTTCATGACCCTGTATTTCATCCAAATTTCACTTTAAAGATATATTTTAATTGGGAATTTGACGCTTAATAAGATGCAATAAACTGCTAGTTAATAGGATTGTTATTTTTGGAGTTATAAGGAAAAACCTCTTTCAAGCAATTCAGTAATCAAGCCTTTAAAGTTTATGACGTCATCAAGCCGCGATTTTATTTGAATTGCAATGCATTTTATAAGTAGTTTACACATTTTTATTTTAATATTTTACATTATGCATATCCATGATAGGTAAGTATTACGGTGGCCCCCAACGACTAGTTTTAAGAGCGGAAGTTACTACATTCACAATTTCACAAAAGATTTTCATTGTTTTATCCAATGCGAAATACTGATGGCTATATATTATCGTTTATAAAATGGGCACAAAATTCCAAGAAAATATTGAATTTTAACGTATTTAATAAATTTATAGAACATGTTTAGATATCTTATATTGAAAAAAGAATATGCAACTCACAGACTTACTAAAATATTCACTCTCCCTCCATTTCATTTACATGATGATGTCTAATCATTTTTATCTATAACAATACTTTTTGTTTGTTTGTTTAAAATACACATTGCAGTAATTAATTACAATCGAATGTGTATTGGTTTTTCAGTAGTAAATTAATGTTGCTTTACGCAATCTAAAGAAAAATTAAAAAAAAAATATTGCACATTGTCTAATTAAATTTGGAAAATGTTCAGAAACAATTTTGTTTAATGTATATGTATTTTAAAATTTGAAGATAAAGGTGAACATACAATAAAGATAATATAAAGTAAGCTAAAACATCTAAATCATGAAACATGTCAACATTCTAATAAAAGTTATTTTACTGTTTATAATATTTTTATTTTACGCCTTTCAGCCAGAAAATCATTTTTTATTGCCAAATTTTATTTCCATCAAGTATTTTCTAAAGAGCTGGTATTTAATAAATTTATGCTGGTATAAAAATCGAAATTATTCTGAATGTGTTGAAAGTCCAGGTTGCGCACATAACAATACTCAAAGAGTTCAAAATTCTCTGCAAAATCCTTCTGTATTGACCCTAATAACGAAAATAGACCACCTCCCTCTAAAGGGGGTGAGAGCTGAGGGTCACTTCCCCTGACCACAGAGTCAAAAATTCTGTCAACAGACTGCCGATACAGGTTGTTGTAATTCACGGCTTTTAACGGCAACGCCTCTTTGACAGCACGGGGGGGGGGGGGGTAAGCACTGATCTACCATCTGAGCGAAACAGGATATTTAAAATGAGTGACGATCAGCCTTAAATGTCGAGAGTTCAGTCCAAAACATTTTCTTGACCAAAGTTATTTCGCTTTCGCTATCGTAGCCTACGATGGTGCAACGGCGTCTATAACGGACGCAATCATCGTAAGCTACGTCGATCGCACATGCTGTGGTCGGTCGTTACTCGTTACAAATCTAGTTGGTCAGCAAGTATGTACAGGCGTAGCGAGAAAAGGAAACATGTGAGAATTCCATTGAAAGCATAGGAGACGTTACCAACTTTATTAATTTAAATTGATTTAAACTGCTCACAATGCAGGGTTCCCAGCGACATGGAAAGTATGGGATTTTCAAAGTAGTCAGGGAAAGTCATGGAATTTTTAAAATATATATGAAAAGTCAGGGAATTTACAAATATTTCCTAAACAGTCATGGAAAGGTCTGGGGAGGGGAGGGGGGATTTGAATTTGAAATCATTTCTTTTTCAGAAAAGTGTTACTATATTTCTCGCGACATGGCGCCTCTGAAAAATTTCTATACTCTTCACGGTTTCAAGATCGAGAAATTCCTTCAAATGCAATGCAGAAAAACCATAATATGGACAAAAATTTTCTACTTAGACGTTTTAATGACATTTCACATTCTAGACTTTGTTGTATGTCTTTCATTTGAAAACTGGCAAAGATGAAGTTTTTTTTTTGTATTATAGTATTTTACAGAATTTCATTTTGCAATTTGCTTGAAAGGTGCTTGAATTTTCTCCTGGAAAAAGAGTATAAACCCTTTTATTACGATACCAATTTCGGAACTTTTCTTCTTTTTTTATGCTGCTTGTTGTTATTTTGTGTTATTTAAAGCAGATTTTGTGTATGCTCGTTTGATCATGGAATTTTTTTGGATTTGGTCAAGGAAAATCATGGAAAGTCAGGGAAATTATCTGACATGTTTTGCTAGGAACCCTGCAATGGCAATATGGCTAGTATTTATTTTAGTCTAGTTGTGATACTGACTCTCGGGCAGCCATTAGCAGAAACAATGTTTACGAAAAAATCTAAGCTAATTTTTATTCGCAAATTTGGGATTTTTCCAAAAATAACATTTTATTTTATTTCATTTTCTAATTACATTAAGTTTTTTTTAAATTAATCAATCATCTATCTATTTCTACTTATTACAAGACAACATAACGATGATAGGCAATCAAAATATACTTTAATTGAATCCTTAATGCATATTTAAAAATGTTATTAAATAATTGTAAATTAAATAATAATAATAATAATAATTACTATATTCCTATTTTTTTATTATATTAATTATTATTATTAAATATTAATAATTATTAAAATGTTAAATATATATTTTTTTAATTTATATTATATAATTATTTTATTTTTAATAAATATTAATAAATATTTGTACTATTTAACAAATTATTTTCTATCAATAATATTCATTGCTGATATTAATTACATTTATTCTTTTGTGTATTTCAAACAATCATATGTTTAAGATTTCGCATGTTTTCGTAATTTTTAATATTACTTTTTGCAAAATATCAAATCTTATTCTCAGGCTTGAGCTGGATTTTCCACCAGCCTTTACAGCTAACTGCGTGGAAATAAAGGGATTATGATTTAAAGAAAGTCTAAATTAGTTGCTATTTTACATTACCGCACCAAAAGGGAAGAGGAGGTAGGGAAGGTGATTAAGAAATTTAAACCTCTCCCAATATACTAAATATTGATAAATTATAATAAACTTTTTGCTATGATGAGTATATGACGTATAAAATTCAACATAGTGGGTAGGGTTAATTTTTACTTATTTGCTACGGGTCGGGTGTGGGTCGCGTTAACTTTTACTTTCTTGCTACTGCTTGCCTATTGCTCCTACTGTTCGGGTTGGATTGACTTCCATTTTTTTTCTGCGGGTCGGGATGACTCCAACCTTTTTGCTATGGGTCGGTTTCGGGTTTGGGTTAATTTACACTGTTTCGGGCTCAGGCCGGTTTTGCGTTGGTTTTTCACTCTTGCGAATTGGGTTCGGGTTGACCCTTTTTTTTTAAAAGTCTAAACGCTTTTTTTTTTTGGATAAAAACTATATACAGTAAAAGCTCTATTTTCTTACATAGTGTTAAATTCCTGTTTGTTCTCAAAAGTTGGAAATTGCTATGTGCTCTTATTCAGATACTATGTAATGAAACACATTTTTCTATTTTTCAATAGAGGCACGTTATTTTTCAAAAAATGCTGTCAAAGCTTTGTTGTTTAATAAATGAGTCCATAAATGTGTCAGAAAGTTTTGTGTTGTTAAACTGTGAAAGATTTATTTTTATTCGTTTATTTTTTATTAAATTATTTTAAACGGACGCCAAATTCTATTCATGATTTTTTAGACTAAACTAACCTCGAAAGAAAGATAAAACTATATTTGTAATTAATTTTTTAATTAAAATTAAACATTGACAATGTTTCATATTTCTGTAAAAAATAGTTATCAGATAAAAATTGATTTTAACTTAAGACGCACATGAAAATAAAAATGCTATTCGATTCTTTAACACTTGATTCTTTAAAATTTGCATTCAATGTTGAAATTAGCATGAAAAGAAAAAAAACTATTATATATGGCAGTCAAGCTTTTACAAAATGTTGTTTATATATTTTAATACTTGAACTTGAACTTGTGATAGGTTCAATGGGCTTCCAAGTTGCGAAGCAACTGCACACCCTGGCTTTGAGTAGGTGTATATCAAATCCTGTATTTTAATATGTATAATTAGAGTATTTATAAAAAAAATGAGTTTGTCTTTTGTTGGTGTTGTTTGTTTGTTTGTTTTCTTTTTTTTTTTCGCGAGTTTATAATTTAACATTTATTGCAATGTTTTCATGGATGTGCATTGAAGCTAATCCAGTAAGTCTCTCACTGAGTCATTATCAATTTAAACAATTTATTTTGAACTTTGCATTAAATGCTAAAATATGCAAGAAAAGCAAAAGTTCTATTAAAAACTTTATAAAACTTGATTTAATATAGCATTAAAGCTTTTACAAAGTGTTGTTTATATGTTTTAATACATGTATATATTTATAGCATTTAAAAAAAGAACTGAGTTTGCATTTTTTTTATATTTTGCGAATCTATAAATTTTTTAACATCAAGCGGAATGTTTTGATGGATGTGCATTGAAGCTAATCTAGTAGGTCTCTTCAGTCAGAGGCGGCTTTTGACTGTCATTTTTAGATCACTAATTGCATGCCCAAATCAAATATTATTCTCATACAACTATTTTTTAACAGGAATTTTTTCCATGTTTAATGGCAGAATTTTCTGACAGTCAATGAAATTAAGTATTACTTTCTAATAATAGTGGTAGGAAATGAATAAATTTAATCTAATTATATCGATGAATAATTGATGAGAACCAATCATTTATCGATATAATTAGACTAGTCGGAAGTACCAATTCCAAAGGTTTCTTCTATCTATATGTTAATAGTTCAAAAAGCGTAATTTTTAAAACATTTTTGGAAACATAAAATGAGTAGATAACATACTTTTATTTATTTTTAGATTTATTATTTAAAAACTATTTGAGAGGAGGATTCGTAATGAAGTCTGATCAACGGGTAATATATCAAAAAACATGAAAAAATTATGCTTATTACATATCAGTACAAAAACCCTTAACGGGTTAAAAGTTGTGACGCAGCACTTTCTTTTGGCTTTATGAATTTTAAATATGGGTCTTAAAAGCAATGATATCAAATTTAAGTGACGCTATGTTAATAATTATTTTTTTAAATCATAATTTTCTTTTTAGTTTTATTTATATTCACAGGTGCAATTATTATCTTAATATGAAAAAATATATAAAATTTATTCGCGGATGCTTTTTTATTCACATCTCTCATGAATTCAAAATATGGGTTTTAAAAGAAATGATATCAAAATTTGAGTGACACCTTGACGTTAATTTAATAGGACTCTTTTAAAATTCAATTTAAATTATTTTTGGTTTGTCTTCTAAAGTATATTTACACATACAAACAATACTTTTAATTTTTCAATACACTTTTAAATATATTACTTTCACTGAGCCTATATTATGTATTGAAATGTATTTATTTCAATAAATTGATTTATCTTCTGTGCCACGCTATCCAAAATCATAAGTAAAATTTATGTAAATGATTATTTTGCGTCCTATTATCCACTTGAATACATTTCCCTTTGTTTGGATACTATGACGCAAAATAATCATTTACATAAATTTTACTTATGATTTTGGATAGCGTGGCACAGAAGATAAATCAATTTATTGAAATAAATACATTTCAATACATAATATAGGCTCAGTGAAAGTAATATATTTAAAAGTGTATTGAAAAATTAAAAGTATTGTTTGTATGTGTAAATATACTTTAGAAGACAAACCAAAAATAATTTAAATTGAATTTTAAAAGAGTCCTATTAAATTAACGTCAAGGTGTCACTCAAATTTTGATATCATTTCTTTTAAAACCCATATTTTGAATTCATGAGAGATGTGAATAAAAAAGCATCGCGAATAAATTTTATATATTTTTTCATATTAAGATAATAATTGCACCTGTGAATATAAATAAAACTAAAAAGAAAATTATGATTTAAAAAAATAATTATTAACATAGCGTCACTTAAATTTGATATCATTGCTTTTAAGACCCATATTTAAAATTCATAAAGCCAAAAGAAAGTGCTGCGTCACAACTTTTAACCCGTTAAGGGTTTTTGTACTGATATCATTACTTTTTTAAGGTTATTGATGAGAATGTCAATTAGTCGAAATTAAGCATAGGGTATAAATTAATCATTAAAATAAAATTTTAAAGAAATGCTAAAAAAGACCCCTTGGACCCCAATAAAATATGAGGGTGGTGGCCCAGGGAGAGGAATCCAAGACTCAACTTTTAAATTATACAGCGAGAGAGTAACACAATTAGAAGGATGAAAATGCATGGCAAAACCCGTTTGTTCCATCTTCCTCCGCCAAAGGACGCAACCTTTTCTATACAAACATAGCTGAAAATTTTCGGGCCGTCGATTCCGAGTCAAATGAGCCATACGTCGTCGTGCTCGGTCCCATAGAACCCGATAGGAAAGAGCCCCCTGGTGGTGAAACTTGGAACTAAAATCGATATATCCTGTCGATGTCGAGTCGAATGAATCACACTGCATTGTGATGGGACCCATAGAACTCGAGATAGCTGCAAAATCCGTTAGTTCCATCTTCCACCACCAGGGGGCGGACTCTGTTCCATACAAACATAGCTGAAATCTTTGAGGCTGTCGATTTCGAGTCGAATGAGCCATACCTCGTCGTGATGGGGCACATAGAATACAAGATAGGAAAGCACACTCTGGTGGTGAAACTTGTAACTAAAATCGATATATCCTGCCGATGTCGAGTCGAACGAATCAAACTGCATTGTGATGGGACCCATAGAACTCGAGTTAGATGCAAAATCCGTTAGTTCCATATTCCACCACCAGGGAGCGCACTCTGTTCCATACAAACATGGCTGAAATCTTTGAGGCTGTCGATTTCGAGTCGAATGAGCCATACCGCGTCGTGATGGGGCGCATATGACCCGAGATAGGAAAGCGCCCCCTGGTGGTGAAACTTGTAACTAAAATCTATATATCCTGTCGATGTCCAGTTGAATAAATCAAACTGCATTGTGATGGGACCCATAGAACTCGAGTTAGCTGCAAAATCCATTAGTTCCATCTTCCACCACCAGGGGACGCACTCTGTTCTATACAAACATAGCTGAAATCTTTCAGGCTGTCGATTTCGAATCGAATGAGCCATACCTCACCGTAATCGGGCCCATAGAACACGAGATAGGATAGCGCCCCTGGTGGTGAAACTTGGAACTAAAATCGATGTATCCTGTCGATGTCGAGCCAAATGAATCAAACTGCATTGTGATGGGACCCATAGAACTCAAGTTAGCTGCAAAATCTGTTAGTTCCATGTTCCACCACCAGGGGGCGCACTCTGTTCTATACAAACAGCTGAAATTTTTGAGGCTGTCGATTTCGAGTTGAGTGAGCCATACCTTGTCATGATCGGGGCCATAGAACCTAAGATGGGAATGCGCCCCCTGGTGGTCAAACTTTAAACAAGTTGAATGAATCAAACCATGTTGTGATGGGACCCATAGAACTTGAGTTAGCTCCAAAATCCATTAATTTCCCCTTCCACTGCCAGGGGCGCTCTCTGTTCTATATGAACATAACTGCCCCTGGTGGTGAAACTAAAATCAGTAAGTTCTATCGATGTCGAGTCGAATGAGCCAAACTGCATCATGATTAGGAATGCACAACCTGTGGCCCGTGATGGATAACTGGTGGCCCGCAGAGACCATACATGCCAACCTATCCAAAAATTTCGAATTTCCTTAATAATTCGTGAGAAAAATTTGCAAATTTTGTCCATAAATCGTAGGAAAATATGAATTTCATCGATCAGGCGCATAAAATCATGAATTGCATCGACTGGATGCGAATTTTGTCAAATGGGCATGGAAAAATCACAAATTTCGCCATTTTGTCGCTAGAAAAAAAAACGCAAATTTCAATAATGGGTCAACAGAAACCAGAGATGCCAAAATCAGTAATTCCGGAGTTGTAAATTTCGTCAATCACTCAAAAAAAAAAAAAATCTTGAATTTTGTAAATCAATTGAAAAAACCTGCGAATTTTGTCGATAAGGCACTTAAAATCGTGAATTTCATGGATTGAGCAGCGAATTTCCTTGAATGGCGTGGAAAGATCGAGAATTTCAACGAACAGTTGCAGGAAAAATTTGCAAATTGTCCATAGATCATAGGAAAACATTATGAATTTTGTCTATCGGTTCTGCAAAATTATGAATTTTGTCGATAGGCATGGAAAATCGCAAATTTCGACAACTGGGCTTGGAAAAATCAAGAATTCCATCGAATGTTTGTGAAAAAATTGTAAATTTCAACGAACGGTAAAAAAAAAAAATAATTTGTGAATTTCGCCATTGTCTAGAGAAGAAAAATTGTGAATTTCATTAATTGGCCGATGGAAAGCATATCAGTTGAAAATCATGAATTTTGTCAATCAGGCACAGTAAAAACATGAATTTTGTGGATCAGGAGAAGGGAAATCATAAATTTTGTTGAACACATGCATAAAAATCATGAATTTTGTTTATCAGGCATATAAAAATCATTAATTTCGTCAAACGGATGCATAAAAATCAAGAAAGTCATCAATTGGGTGCGTAAAAATCTTGAATTTCATCGATCAGGCGTGTAAAAAATCATGAATTTCATCGATAAAGTGCATAAAAATATAGGACAAAATTGCCATTCGCCAATCGGCGAGTAATACTGAAAATTTGCCGACTGACTTTACTGCCACCACTGGTCACACTTAATAGTTCCAATTGCGATGATTCAATGGAAAAAGATTTTTTCCCCACTGTCGCTCGACAAATTTCAAAACCATTTGGCGAATTTCACGATTTTTTCAAAGAAATTATTTGACGGATTGTGATTTTTTTTCTTCTCGAAGCCATTCAACGATATTCGAAATTTTTTTCCCCTGAAACCAGTTGATAAATTTTGTGATTTTTCCACTATCAATGAATTTTGTGATTTTTCTGCTATCGATTGATGAATTTCGTGATTTATCGACTATCGATTAATGAATTTCACGACTTTTTCCATAAACGAACAAATTGTGCACTTTTTTTCCACTGCCATTCGACGAATTTTGCAATTCTTTTCCGCGATTGTTAGACAAATTTCACTATTTTTCTCCCGAGATCATTTGACGAATTTTGTGATTTTTAATTTTACTGACTGATTGATTTATATTTAATAATAAAAGTTAAAATGTTTTGATTTAAAAACAAGATGGCTCACTGAGGGTGAATCCCAAAACTTAGCCGCATCATCAATGAGTTAGCTAATCAAGCATTTAGCTCTTACAGTTTGTTTAAAAGGTGCACACAAAAGCAAAAAATATGAATTTTTTTTAATCCTTACCATCACTGTTGAAATCCTGAACCAATTAGAATCTAATTGTGACAGTGTATTTATCTTGCAAATATCATTGAGTTTTTTATACAGGGACACGCAAAATCAAAACATCATCATGATAACATTCAAATTACTAAGCCAATTCAAACCTAATTATGCCAAAGTATCAATCGATGAATTCATTAATCAAATATGTTGGGCAAAATCCTAGAACAAGCAAAACATCCGATTTGGCTATTTTTTTTACGCACGTCAACCAAAAAAACGGCAACTTCCAAATTTTACCCAATCAGAACGCATGCTTTTTAAGCTTAAGCAAGCAGATACTTACACACTGCTTACGGCAAGCTTTTTCACAAAATAAACAAATTTTATTTCGTTTTACAATTATTTACAAAGTTTCAGCAAGTTTTTCTTCACGATTTTTCTATTTTTACAAACTTTTAGCAATATTTCGTCTGGATATTTCAATTTTTACATACAAGCATTTAGCAATTTTTTCCTCCAGATTTTTCTATTTTTAATAATTTTTAGCTAGTTTTTCCTCCTTGCTAAAACTTTGTAAATTGTCATAAAACGGAATAAAATCAATGTTTACTTCGTGAAAAAATTTTCATAGAAACTGTGTAAGTAGTGAATTCTCTGCTACAAAGAACACAGGTTATGATTGGGGAGAATCTAGAGAATTCTGATTTTTCAAATGCACGAAACTCATTCAAGCACCAGTTAGTAACATGTATATGTACTCTTTGCGTACATTAACAGAAAAAAAAATCCTGGATGCATGAAACTCCCTGTGCAGCAATCTCTAGAATGCATGAAATTCATCCAAACAGCGGTTAATAATTGATATATATATATATATGTGTGTGAGTACGCTTCGCGTACATTAACTGAAAAAAAAAAATCCTGGATGCACAAAACTTGCATTTCTCTGACTTCGGTTTTTCGAAATAGATAAAATGCTTCAGGGATTCAATCCAGCATCGCTGAAATGTTACATAATCACAGAAGATCACTAATTATAATTAAAATATAGATAAAATGCTGAAGTGATTACAAATTAATCACTGAAGCATTTTATCTATACTTCAAAACATATTTGTTTTGTTTCTCATTTCCAAAATAATTTTCATTCATATTTACTTATTATAAGCATGTTATTTAATTTTACTGACTGATTGATTTATATTTAATAATAAAAGTTAAAATGTTTTGGTTTAAAAACAAGATGGCTAACTGAGGGTGAATCCCTAAACTTAGCCGCATCATCAATGAGTTAGCTAATCAAGCATTTAGCTCTTACAGTTTGTTTAAAAAGTACACACAAAAGCAAAAAATATGAATTTTTTTTTAATCCTTACCATCACTGTTGAAATGCTGAACCAATTTGAATCTAATTGTGACAGTGTATTTATCTTGCAAATATCATTGAGGAGTTTTTTATACAGGGACACGCAAAATCAAAACGTCATCATGATAAGATTCAAATTACTAAGCCAATTCAAACCTAATTAAGCCAAAGTATCAATCGATGAATTCATTAATCAAATATATTGGGCAAAATCCTAGAACAAGCAAAACATCCGATTTGGCTATTTTTTTTACGCACGTCAACCAAAAAATCGGCAACCTTCAAATTCTACCCAATCAGAACGAATGCTTTTTAAGCTTAAGCAAGCAGATACTTACACACTGCTTACGGCAAGCTTTATTATACAATTTTAACATAAATTTTATTTCGTTTTACAATTATTTACAAAGTTTCAGCAAGTTTTTCTTCACGATTTTCTATTTTTACAAACTTTTAGCAATATTTCGTCTGGATATTTCAATTTTTACATACAAACATTTAGCAATTTTTTCCTCCAGATTTTTCTATTTTTAATAATTTTTAGCTATTTTTTCCTCCTTGCTAAAACTTTGTAAATTGTCACAAAACGGAATAAAATCAATGTTTACTTCGTGAAAAAATTTTCATAGAAACTGTGTAAGTAGTGAATTCTCTGCTACAAAGAACACAGATTACGATTGGGGAGAATCTAGAGATTTCTGATTTTTCAAAAGCACGAAACTCATTCAAGCACCAGTTAGTAACATATATATGTACACTTTGCGTACATAACAGAAAAAAAAAATCCTGGATGCATGAAACTCCCTGTGCAGCAATCTCTAGAATGCATGAAATTCATTCAAACAGCAGTTAATAATTTATATATATATATGTATATATGTGTATGCTTCGTGTACATTAACTGAAAAAAAAAAATCCTGGATGCACAAAAATTGCTATATTCCGCACTCCCTAGAATGCATGAAATCCATTCAAGCTGCGGTCAGTAATGTTCGCACAAAAATCGGTTTACAGCAATCTCTAAAGTGCTTAAAATACATCTTATCATATAAAATCAACAAAAATGCACTTACCGTTATTTCTCATCCTTCGTTTTTTTTTAATATTTCACAGGATTTATCCTTTATGGCATAAAACACATTTCATAAACATAATTCAACAAATCTGACACACAACAAACCAACCCACAGACAATAGAACTCTATTATAGAATATTCTAATCTGTCAATCAACCAATCAAATCTAATTCCCTCAAAAACCAGCTCAATTTTCAGAACCATGCATTCTGCTCATGCTAGAACCAAGCACAGAAGGCGTGGAAAAAACGTAAGAAATAAACCGGTAACAAGAAAACTCATTTATCGCTTCGCTAAATTCGATGACGCCAAGCGTCTCGCTTGTTCTAGGATTTAACCTATTTTTCTTAATTATCTGTCTTAGTTTGTGAATAAATTTTTGTAATGTCAGTTGAAACTGATCTCTCGTACATAACGATGCATTACATTTTTTTAATGTTTTTTTTTTTTACACCATGATGTTGCTATTTAACAACATTATTTTAATTTTAAAAAGAAAACAAACAACTAATAAATCAGTAAATATGAACGTTTTGCACTCCTGAAGCCCCCCCCCCCCCCAAAAAAAAAAATATATATATATATATATATTGTTTTAATTTCAGGGTAACTGAAGAAAAAAAAAATCCTTCTATAGCGTTTCTATTTTTCCATGTGCTGTGAAGATTTTTTAACGGGTTCAAAAACAAATTTCACAAATACTTCTAACTTAATTAACAAATACTTCAAAAATATATTTTTAATTCCATGTTGTTTATGTATGAAGAAAGAAACAAAAGTTTGGTAAACTTCTATCTCTGTTTAAATAGTCTATTTCAAGAATAAAAACATTCGGTAGAATGCATAGCTTTGACAATACATAAACAAAAATGAAGAATACAGTACCTTTTTTTTTTTTTTTTTCAATTTCTTATATTTGGTGCAAGATACTACTGAATACTTTGCTACAAGATTTGTTTAAAGATATTACCCTCTCTCATGATTTTTAGGTTTCCAATGCCACGTCTACCATTGCCCCGAGAACTGACGACTGATTTCGTGATTTATTAAGTAAAATCTATATTTAACATTTGAAAATAAACTTTCACTAGAAAAAAAAAACAATGGTAGAACTTTGCATTTCTCTGACTTAGGAAAATAAATATTAGAAGATAAATACATATTTCTTTATTATCTGTTTTTAAAATGCAAATTTAAGAAATGAAATTGGAAAAAAAAAAAAGGTACTGTATTCTTCATTTGTTTATATAGCTGATCAAATATACGCATTTCACTGAATGTTTGGATTCTTATACTATGAAACAGAAGCTTACAAACGTGTTTTTTATCGTACATAAACAACATGGAATTAAAAATATATTCATGAAGTATTTGTTAATAGAAGTTAGAAGTATTTGTGAAATTTGATTTTCAACACTTCAAAAAATGTTCATAGCAGCGAATCGCATCGCCATGGAGATAGAAATAAGAAGGAGAACAGTGAAGATAGGCTTTCAAGATCACAACATGGACCGGGAATTAGTACCCAGTTTGTGGCGCTGGTGCTCCCAAAGGCCGGTCATGTGACCTGTCAAACATGACAAATTGTCGTCTGCTCTTCCTTCATTTTGGTTTCGAGCATGGTAAAGAGATAGAGGGCGCTACACTTCCTAAAGGCCCAAAAGACCAGAAACGCCGCCATACTAGGTACCGCTTTTAGTTCCATAAGTAGAAACATTATCTTTGTTCTCCTTCTTTCTATCTCCCTGCGCATCGCACACGAAGAAAACAAACTGATGATTGATTCATTTTGAATGATTCCTTGTTACGCAAATTAATTGATAAAAAAAAATCTTAATCTTTTTTTTCCTTTAAAAAATCACAAATTAAATATAAATAACAATTAAATTGTATATGTATAATTATAAAATATTTCAATATTTTAATCAAAGAATCTAAATATTTTTCGACTTAATGAAGATTTTGATATAAGAAATTCTTTATTATAACAAAAAAGAAAAATATACAAACAATAATTTAATTTAATACATATATATTACATATTAAAAATTGCATTAAAAACTGTTTTCGTATTAAAAAAAAAAAAGAATCTAAATAGTTTTTCAGCGATATATATATGCTATAACGTTTAACTGTAACCGTAATAGGCAAGAGCTTCCTTATTGCGCAGTAATAAAAAAGGGTGAAAAGGCCGAAAATCCTTAATGTTAGTCTACCAGAAAAAGCATAAGAAAAGAGTCCAATTTTGAAACTGGATTATATAAAAAACAAGAGTTTTCCTACGTTAGCGCAATATCTTAAACGCTTCATCTAAAACCGATTAATATAATATATTAATTTTAAAAAAATCGTTCGATCCATTTTCGAGATAACAACTCTGTGCCCATTACACCATTACATTTTCCATTTTCGCTTAAAAATTGGTTTCCAGATCTCAAAATCTACTGCATGTAGAAATCTATAAATTTCAGGATAGAGTTAGGCCATAGATATAAGACTAATCTGAAAAAATCGAAACGGTATGCCTCATATTTACCGGGATATTAAATGTCGGCGTTTCGATTTTCCTTTGATGTCCTGCTAGCTGTATATATGAGAGTGACGGAATCTTCGGTTTTGGGCTTACGGTTTTCGGTTTTTCGCTGCGTCACTCAAGAGACTACCGTCTCTTATGATATGCAAATTAAACATAAATTGGACAATTGGGTGATTTAATACAATTTTTTTTTTTAACAGCTATCGCGCCCGTCCCGAAAATCAAACAAAATTTGTTATGACAGTGCCACCTTCAGGCGGATTTTCTCCGTACTTTACATAAATATTGGCCTATTATATTACATCTAAATATAATATTTTGTCGAAAAATATTCATAAATTTTTCACTTAAACTGCAAAAAGATCGAGAAAATCGCACAAAAACCGCTATCACAGCGCCCATGTCTGGTTGAATATCCCCATTTTTAACTGGAAACTGACGTCCATAGTCAAAAACACATGTATGAAGTTTGGTTCAATTCTATCCATAACTTCCTACACTTTCCGATGACACAAAAGAAAAATTTCACAAAATCGCTATCGCACCGCCCTCTCCCGGAGAAATATACCCAGTATCAACTGGGACCTGACGGCCATAGTCAAAAACATATATTGGTTCAACTCTATGTATAACTTCATTCACTTTCAGATGATAGAATAAACAATACGACACAAAAAATCGGTATCACAGCGCTCCCTTCCGGAGGATTATTCCCAGTTTCAACTGGGAATTGCCTTAAACTAGTTTATAACTTTTATCTATGTGAAATATTGCATTTTAAATTTTTATTATTATTATCATTGTTCTTTACTAGGTTTGAGGGAATTCGGGTTTAACACGATTATAACTTTAATGTAATGACCTTTTTCTATTGGGATAAATAAAAATAGTTTCCTCAATACTTCAATATACCAAAAATAAGAGCAATGATTTTGGGTATGAAAAATTTTACTTTAATAATAGATACTATAAGCAAGAATCAAGTATGTGATGCAATATTTGAATAAAATCAAGATAATAGATAATATTATTACTGACAGTCAAAATTGCCGAAAATTACTATAGATAAAATATTAAGACGAAATGAACTCTTTTACAACAACAACAACAAAATTTTTTATAATGTTTTTTTGAGTCTATAGGTCAATCTGTAGATGAGAGACTATTTTCAAGTGCCTAAAGAAATTTCTTACATCTTATTAACACGTTTGCTAAAGTGCTGGGTAGCGGTTAAAGCAATCACGAAAGATGTAACAGTTGAAATTTCAGCAGCTCTTCTGTTGGAACTATTTTAGAAACATATTTTTCTGATTAAATTGAAAGATATTATCTGTTTAACTCTTTTGATTAAAATAAATTACATTTTTAATACATCAAAACAAACCATATGGGGTTGGATGTCAAAGTTTGCAATTCATATTGCTTTGATAAAAACACGATAGTAATACTCAACTGAATGCGGTAAAATTTAGCTGTAATTATTTAAAAATAAATATAAGTTGATTGTATCCTGATTCGACTGTTTCGAGAAAAATTTCATAAGCGAGTGAGCACCTGTATGGTTCTAAGTCCTCCTCGTTAAATTATTATATTATTAGTAAAAAGAACAAAGAATCAATGGGCCTGGGCGAAGATTTCCCACTGAAGTGTGCAGTCTAATACTTTACTTTGTAGTAATATCTAATATTTTTTAGATCCAGGTTTAAACTTCTATAAAAATTAAAGACTAAAAATATCTGCAAACAGCATTAGCCAAGCCAGATTATCATCTCATTTATTCCATCAAAGTTACAGTAAAAACGAACCGAAGACAGCAAACAAACAAACAAAAAATGTCAATCGTAGTTTAACTCCATTAGATGGTGACATCATCTCTTTCGGTAAAAAAATATATATATATATATATATATATATATATATATATATATATATATATATATATATATTCTGAAAGCTTAATTTTTTTTTTAATTAATTAAAAATACTCATCGTAATCATCTAACTCTAACGCATTTTCCATTACTACTTTTGAAGAGATCCTGGCATTCTCTGTCCTCGCAAAAATATTCGTTTGAACCAAAGCCGCAGTTATTGAAACGCATTTTCCATTACTATTCGTTATCCTTATATATATACATTTATATTTTGTCGTGTTCTTCCTACAGTAACTTTAACTCTTGTTTAGATTTATGTCTGAGCTAAAGGTATTTTGAGGAAATTAAAGTTCAAGACCACGTTTTTATGTGCGTTCGTAATCATATAAATACGTAGCACCTATTGTCGTCGTCTGGTCCGTCCGTCTGTCCGCATATAACAACGCAGAAACTACCCAACTGAATGGTTTGAAATCGAAGATATATTATCTTTGCCGAATTTTGTCGAGACATTTCAAATTTTATGAAAATCGAATCAAAACTTTAGAAAATATTAATAAAAACATTTATTAAGAAATTTGAATTAAAAAAAAAAAAAAAAAAAAAATCGGTGCTTTTTTTTTTTTTTTTTTTTTTATTGCAGCTTCTGAGGTTTAATCGTCAAGCGACCGAAATACTTATTTTATTACAGAAATTAATCTGCAGACGGTATAATTCATTTCACACAATTAAAAATTATCAAGATCTGAATATTTATATAACTAGCTATAGTACGAACCGACTTTGTCACGTTTCGACTTTGTCATTGTCACGTTTAAGGTGCAATTTCCAACTTGTTTGCTTTTTCAGACGATTTCTTATCAGACGTCAATTTTTGAATTCGGCTTTTTTTTTTCATATCTGATAGTTTGCATCTATCCTTTTCCTTTTCGTAACTTTAACATTTTTGTAACGATTTTATGCATTTCTATTGCCTATTCAAATAAAAATTCTTCTAAAGTTACAGAATTTCGTTAAAAATTCTTCTAAAGTTACAGAATTTCGTTAAAAACGCGTAAAAAAAATAAAGTGACGACGTCAAGAGGTTCATTCTCGACCGAAAACAACAACCATTTTCCCAATGGTTAAAAAAAAAAAAGAGTAAATACCTTTTCTTTCTGATCAACATTCAACGTGTGGGCTCATATAACATATTATCACAAAATTGTGCAATCGGTACCTGCATAAATGTATACAAATATCTGAGTAAAAATGCATAAAAAGAAAAAAAGAAACGGCGAAATATTTAATGGAGGAGTTACACAATTCCGCATCTGCAGCTTGAAGATCCTCCGCCCTGTTGCTTTTTTTTTTTGCTGATTGGTTCTGCAAGGTATGCTACAATCGGAATTTTTTTTAAGTAGATTTTTATGACTATGTTGCACAATTTCATAGCTTCGTTATTTAAATATATTTTATGAGGTATGTCGATCTTATACAGGGCCGATTATTCGGATATACATTTTTGTCTTTGAATGTTTCTTTAAAATGTGTGTTTTTTTTTTTTTTTTTTTTTTTTTTTTTTTTTAAATGATAGTTTGATTTTTGAGCTGAGTTAAATTGTAGTATGTTTCAGTGATTAAACTTAACACTTTTTATGCTACTATTTAACAAGAACTGGACACAGAACTGCGGAAAAATTTATATTGCAAAATTTCTGCATTGATGTTTACATAAATAAAAGAATATCACGCTGGCGATGGGCGGAGTTTAAAGATAGACAGGAGTGAGGGGTGGAGTAGAGTAATAAAAAAAAATCATTGTTTCCTATGTATAATTTAAACAGGTTACATATCGGAAACAAAAAGAGAACAAAGTAAGGTTAGATAATTTCGGCCGAAATTACTGTCATTTAAGAAAGATAATGAACATCTAAAACAGTTGAAGGAATTGAAATTTAGAAATAATACTATTATCAATGAAAAACACAGAGAAATTGTACAAATTTTAATTTATATATCAATGCATAAAAATCAATTGATTATTATTCATAATGTCCCGGATAACTTATTTAATTTTTTAGAGGTTTTCTTTACTAAATTTTACGTAAGTGAAACATTGATAAAAGGGCCTTATATTTGGAGATTTTAATGAAATTTCCCTAGATTCTCAAACCACGAAGTTTGCTGATTTTGCATTAGCTATACCGTTATTGTAACGGGTAACAAATACAAATACAAAAAAAGTGTCTTTTATTACAACTAACTGACACGTCCGTCGTTGTTTGGGCCCGTGATGATAAACTTAAATATACCTAAATTCATTGTAGAATTATTTTCGTTTAAAAATATTTTGATATTCCGGATTATTTTATTAAAAAATAGACAATTATTACTCGATTTTACAGTCCATTTTTCATAAAAAACCTACTTTTATTTCCTTTTAATTAATTGCAAGAGTAATTGGAAAGAGTCAGTAAAAGCAAAACGAATATAATAGTAAGAGGTGCAATGTAAAAACGGGTCAGGATTTAACAGCGCCACAGTTACCAACGATCGGAAAGCAAATTACCACGGTTCTGATTGTGACTGAGCAGGTAACCACCTTATTTATTGTAAACTCTGTGACCACCAAATTTAATGTATCAGAGTAAAAAATCTTGTAATTTAATAGCTACGTTATTAGTAAATTATATAGTAGCTTAAGCTTCAGTAAAATATTAACAAATTTGCATAAAACCGTATTAGTCTGAACGAAAGTATATATAGAGAGTGGACTTTTGATGAAGTTTGTTCTATACATGCGTGAGTTGTTAAGCGTAAGGAAAATTGTGAAGAAAAGAGGTAAATAATAGTATATATTTTTATTGATAATTCACATAAGAATAATAGTTCCTGACTTATAACTAAGCAACAAGTGGGGTGGGGCTTAGGGAGCTGGATTCCTCACGCCTCAAAATCAGTATTTTTTATGTAATCATCGGCAAATTCTCCTCATTTTCGTAGAAATATGTAAGGTAAAACTGATCAGCATCTCTCCCCTTCCCCCTCACCTGAAATAAAATGGAAGACACGCAACTGCTGAGTATTGTAAATATCTATGTGCGCAGTCATTATATAAAGCATTAAGTAGACTAGAAATGCCTAGTATTAAAAAGTGAGCCAGTAGTTCCATAATACAATACTCAAATATTCAAAAGTTTCAGAGGGCGCTCCTATAATAATTTGCAATAATGATATCTCTTTATTATTACTACAAAGTAACAAATAGAAAAGCAAAATAAATAAATAAATAAATAAATAAATAAATAAAATACAAAATAAAATAAAATAAATAAATATAAGGAAAGTATTTTAAAGATTTAAAATCTTGGTATCGGGTTTGATTTTTTAATTATTTTAAGTGTTTAATATAATTAATTTAGAAAAAAAAATGATTATGGTTGACAAAGAGTGTTAGTAAATGAAAAAGATCAAACTAAAATAAATTACAATTTACACTTTTATTAAAGAAAAAAACCCCTTTTAATAAAATAAATAAACAATAATAAGTTTAAAATAAACAAAAATTAAGGTTTGACAAAGTAACAAATAGAAAAGCAAAATAAATAAATAAATAAATAAATGAATAAAATAAAAAATACAAAATAAAATAAAATAAATAAATAAATAAATAAAATAAAAAATACAAAATAAAATAAAATAAATAAATAAAAGGAAAGTGTTTTAAAGATTTAAAATCTTGGTATCGGGTTTGATTTTTTAATTATTTTATGTGTTTAATATAATTAATTTAGAAAAAAAAATGATTATGGTTGACAAAGAGTGTTAGTAAATGAAAAAGATCAAACTAAAATAAATTACAATTTACACTTTTATTAAAGAAAAAAACCCTTTTAATAAAAGAAATAAACAATAATAAGTTTAAAATAGACAAAAATTAAGGTTTGTTAAAAAAAAAAAAAAAAAAAAAAATATATATATATATATATTGGAAACTTAAAAGAAAACAATTAATTTTTAAATAAAAATTTGTTTTTATTAAAATAAAAAAAATATTTTATTAAATTTACCAATTAAGTATTATTTTTTAAAAATATAATTAGTTTAATTTTTAAATATTAATATGAATAATAATACACTGAATTTTATCATTTACCTGTTTTAAAACTATTATATGAATTATATAACACTTATTATAAAGTAAATGATAAATAGACTATCTATCTATTTATTTATCACTTCGGAGCTTGTCATAAAAATGTAATTTTTATGTAATGTTATGTACATTTTTCGATTTTTGCTTATTACAGTCATATGTTATTAACTTAATTAGGATAAGTATGAATGATAAGGATTCTGAAGGTTATAAGTAAACGATAAATAGGCTACTTGTTTATAATATTTTCTTGCTCTTCAAGGGGAAAAAAATTATTAATCAATAATATTTATTATTTTTCTTTTTAAATTATAAACTATGTGCATAAAAAGAAATTCTGAGCAATAACTTCAACTTCAAATATTAAAAATTGTTTTTATGTATTTGTACTTGTTCCATTAAATAATAATAATAAAAAACTTATTAGAAATTTTAACATATAAAAAAATTAAAAATTTTTAAGCAAATTTTAATAGTAACTGTTTAACAATTAATTAATTAGTTACAGAAATTGAAATTTTTTAATATCATTAATAATTAAACTAAAATCATTAAATTAACAGAAATATTAATATTAATCAATATTTTACTTAATAAATTAACTAGATGGAACCCGTCAAAATTTGACGGCAAACAACTGGATAGTACCATAAAAATAAAATTTATATAGTTGCTTTCTTTAACTTGACAAATTTCATAGTGGGGAACATAATATGATTAAGCGGTCACAGACCTTTCCATCGATGTATCACATGAGGGGTGTGTGCAAAATTAACAAAAGTACCCCTTGGAGGGGAGCAAAGAGGGGGGATCAACATGGGAGATGCATAATATGATTAAGTGGTCACAGACCTTTCCAATGATATATAACATGAGGTTGTGTGCAAAATTTAGAAAGTACCCCTTGGGGGGGCAAAGTGGGGAGATGGACATTGGAGATGCATAATATGATTAAGTGGTCACAGATCTTTCCAATGATATATGACATGAGGGGTGTCAACAAAATTTAGAAAACTACCCCTTGGGGGGGGGGCAAAGTGGAGAGATGGACATCGGAGATGCAAAATATGATTAAGTGGTCACAGACCTTTCCAATGATATATAACATGAGGGTTGTGTGCAAAATTTAGAAAGTACCCCTTGGGGGGCAAAGAGGGGGGATGGACATTGGAGATGCATAATATGATTAAGTGGTCACAGACCTTTCCAATGATATATGACATGAGGGGTGTCAACAAAATTTAGAAAACTACCCATTGGGGGGGGGCAAAGTGGGGAGATGGACATCGGAGATGCAAAATATGATTAAGTGGTCACAGACCTTTCCAATGATATATAACATGAGGGTTGTGTGCAAAATTTAGAAAGTACCCCTTGGGGGGCAAAGAGGGGGGATGGACATGGAAGATGCATAATATGATTAAGTGGTCACAGACCTTTCCAATGATATATAACATGAGGTAGTGTGCAAAATTTAGAAAGTACCCCTTGGGGGGGGGCAAAGAGGGGGGATGGACATGGGAGATGCATAATATGATTAAGTGGTCACAGACCTTTCCAATGATATATAACATGAGGTTGTGTGCAAAATTTAAAAAGTACCCCCTTGGGGGGGGCAAAGTGGGGAGATGGACGTCAGAGATGTATAATATGATTAAGCGGTCACAGATCTTTCAAACAATATATGACATGAGGGGTGTCAACAAAATTTAGAAAAGTACCCCTTGGGGGGGGGCAAAGTGGGGAGATGAACATCGGAGATGCATAATATAATTAAGTGGTCACAGACCTTTCCAATGATATATAACATGAGGGCTGTGTGCAAAATTTAGAAAGTACCCCTTGGGGGGGGGGAAAGTGGGGAGATGGACATCGGAGATGCATAAGGGGGGGGGTACCTTAGGGGGGGTGGAAAGTGGCAGGATGGACCCCGGAGATGCATAACATGAATAAGCGGTCGAAGACTTTTCCAGCAATATATCACATGAGGGGTGTGTGCAAAATGTAGAAGTGTCCCACTTGGGGGGGGGGGGATGGACCCCAGAGATGCATAACATGAAAAAGAGGTCATAGGCGTTTCTTCAACTTGCAACTTGGCATTTGACAATATTAATTTTTTTTTTACCCAAGACAATTTAACGATATTTTTAATTTTTTGCGTAATTCGTCAAACGTTCATGGAAAAAAGCATTCGCTAATCAATAGTTGATAAATTATAAAATTCAACAATCGATAGCGGTAAAATTGGTCAATCGATAACGGAAAAATCACGAAATTCATCAAATGGTCTCCCATAAAAAAATTGTCCTGCACACTGATGTGATGATCAAAAGGGTTTTGAAAGTATAGGACAAAATTAGCACTTGCCAAACAGCGAGTAATACTGAAAATTTGACAATGGATTTTATTGCCACCACTGGTCAAACATAATAGTCACACTCACCAATTGCGATGATTGAATGGAAAAATATTTTTTTCTCTGCTGTCACTCGACAAATTTCGAAACCATTTGGCAAATTTTACGATTTTTTCCCCGAAATTGACGGATTGTGATTTTTTTTCTCGAAGCCATTCGACGATATTCGAAAACTTTTTCCCCCGAAACCAGTTGATGAATTTTACGATTTTTCCACTGTCGATTAATGAATTTTGCGCTTTTTCCGCTATCGATTGATGAATTTTGCAATTTATCAATTAACGAATTTCACGATTTTTTCCATGAACAAACAAATTGCGCACTTTCTTTCCGCTAATGTTTGACACATTTCGCCCTTTACAATTCAGCCAATGAGTTGAACGTTGTTTCTTTCCAGAAATGTCAGGAATGAAACAATGATTCTTTAGAATGAATTCCCTTCGTTTGATGCCCCATGGAAGAATGTGTTCGATGCAGCAACGGGCGTCAGAGACTTTTTAGGGCACCTGCAGACTAAAAACATCTAACCAATCTTCGCCGGGGGAAAAAAATCACAGATTTCGTCAAATGTTTGAGGAAAAAACACTAATTTCATCAAAGGATCATGGGAAAACATGACTTTCGTTAAAAGACCACAGAAAAAACGTGAATTATGCAAAAGGATCACGAAAGATAAGCAAATTTTGTCAAAGAATCGCAAAAAAGAAAATTTCACCAAAAGATCACGCTTTTTTATCTCACAGGCTATCAAAGCCTGAGAGCTTATGTGCCCGCCGGTTCTGTATGTATGTATGTACGTATGTACGTACGTAACGCGATAACTCTTCATAGAAATATCCGATTTCCTTCAAATTTTGTTTATAGGTTGACTGTGTTAAGGCGCTTCCCTGATTAGTCTTCGGGATCGATTGGTTAAATATAAAGGGGGGAACAGGGGGGGCTAATCTCCCCCCCCTAATTTATATAAATAGGGTTTTAATACAAAATTATTCCGTTTTCCTTCAAATTTTGTTTATAGGTTGACTGTGTTAAGGCGCTTCCCTGATTAGTTTTCGGGATTGATTGGTTAAATATAAAGGGGGGAACAGGGGGGGGCTAATCCCCCCAAATTTATATAAATGGGGTTTTAATCAGAATTATTCCGTTTTCCTTCAAATTTTGTTTATAGGTTCACTGTGTTAAGGCACTTCCCTGATTAGTTTTCGGGATTGATTGGTTAAGTATAAAGGGGGAATGGGGGGCTAATCCCCCCCCCCCCTTAATTTATATAAATGGGTTTTTCATGCAGAATTATCTCATTTGCTTCAAAATTTGTTTATAAGTTCATTGGGTTAAGACGCTTCCCTGATTAGTTTTCGGGATTGACTGATTAAGTATAAAAGGGGGGAACGGGGGGGCTAATCCCCCCCTTAATTTATATAGATGGGTTTTTCATGCAGAATTATCCCATTTGCTTCAAAATTTGTTCATAGGTTCATTGGGTTAAGACGCTTCCCTGATTCGTTTTCGGGATTGATTGGTTAAGTATAAAGGGGGGGGGACGGGGGCCAATCCCCATTTATATAAATTAAGGGGGGATTGGCCCCCGTTTGTTTTCCAAGCAGAATTATCTGATTTTCTTCAAATTTTGTATATAGGTTCATTGTGATAATGCGCTTCTCTGAATAGTTTTGGGGGTTCATTGGTTAAGTATAAAGGGGGAAGGGGGGGGGGGCTAATCCCCTTTAATTTAAATAAATGGGTTTTTCATGCAGCATTATCCGATTTTCTTCAAATTTTGTATATATATATTCATTGTAATAAGAGTCTTCCCTGATTAGATTTTGTTGGGATTGATTGGTTAAGTATAAAGGGGGGGGGGGTACGGGGGGCTAATCCCCCCCTTAATTTATATAAATGGGTTTTTCCTGCAGAATTATTCCGTTTCCTTCAAATTTTGTTTATAGGTTCACTGTGTTAAGGCGCTTCCCTGATTAGTTTTCGGGATTGATTGGTTAAGTATAAAGGGAGGGAACGGGGGGGGTAATCTCCCCCTTAATTTATATAAATGGGTTTTTCATGCAGAATTATCTCATTTGCTTCAAAATTTGTTTATAAGTTCATTGGGTTAAGACGCTTCCCTGATTAGTTTTCGGGATTGATTGGTTAAGTATAAAGGGGGGGACGGGGGGCCAATCCCCCCTTAATTTATATAAATGGGTTTTTCAAGCAGCATTATCCGATTTTCTTCAAATTTTGTATATATATATTCATTGTAATAAGAGGCTTCCCTGATTAGTTTAAGGGGTTCATTTGTTAACTATGAGGGTTTAACGGGGGGATAACCCCCCCCTTAATATATTGTCTATTTCTTTATTTTTCAAGGGGCTTATTTCAAATTTTTGAAATACGAGTATAATATACAATTAGTGTGAATAGCCTGTGAGCTCATTGCCCTCAGTTTAACTGGGCAGTTTTCTTTTTATTACTAAATTTAGTCTAAAAATTGCGGGATAAAATGTATTTTATCAAACAATCGCTGGAATATGCAAATTTCATTAAGGATCGCGAGAAAAATACGAAATTCTTCAAAGGATTGCTGAAAAAACACTAATTTCATCAAAGAATTGCTGAAAAAACACTAATTTTATCAAAGAATTGCTGAAAAAACATGAATCTTGCCCAATACCAGAAAAATCATGGTTCATAATCATTATATCTATTTTGCAAATTTTTTCTTGAAGGCATTTTACAATATTGAATTTTTTTTTTTACCCCAGACAATTTGACGATATTCTTAATTTTTTTGAGCAATTCGTCAAACGTTCATGGAAGAAATCATGAAATTCATTAATCAATAGTCGATAAACTGTAAAATTCAACAATCGTTTGCGGTAAAATTGTAAAATTCGTCAGTCGCCGGTAAAAAAATTGTCTTGCATGCTGATGTGATGATCAAAAGGGTTTTGAAGGTATTTATTTTATTGTGTATAAATATCTAGGTGTCGATTTTAATTTTAACGTTAAAAATGACTTTAGGCTCATTTAATAGTTTGCCAAATCGATCCAAATGGAAATTGCATTTTTTTTAGCTCTGTCCTTTTGTTTGTATAGTACAGAAAATAATTAACATAATACAAAATTGGAACTCTTATAGTCCGTTTATTATTTATTCATACGGTGTTCAGATTACTACAATAAAATTCATAATATGCAAGAAAATGGGGATTTCTTTGTTTTTTTAACTCATACTTACAAATTATAATTGTTTTGATAAAAGCGTACATCTAACAAATCACTGAATGCTTCAATATCTTAGCAAACTCTTAATATTTACAATATATTTACATTATATGGTACTTTTCAGATATATGGACATCATTGTCGCCAAGCATACATTTACATACATTATGCATTAGCATACATTTTGGCATGGTGTCCATATAACGGAAAAGTACCCATTATATTGTTTGTATGTATACAAATCTTGTATAAAACATTAACCTTCTCACCGTCGTGAACTGATACATCCGTTCACTATGCTCCGGTTTCACTGCAATAGACGCATTGTTTAAATTTATATAATTCTACAAATATGATGCAGTTTTAAAATATCGATTAATGATTAATACTGTCAAGGAATATACTCATATATGTAATTAAGTTTTTATACGAAGTTTGAAAATTCATCTTTTTTTTTATATTAAAAAAAATAACAGAAAAAATATTAGAAATTTGCCCATTTGCTCGGCGGTCAGATAATTAAGTAAATATTAATGATTAGCAGAACTGGTTCTATCTATGAAGTATATTATTTCGCCCAAAAACCCCCAACAAAAAAATAATTACAAAGAATAAGTAATCGTCTTTAAATATACAAAAAACAATGTGATTAATGGCCAGGTTTTTTTTATATATAATATTTTTTATATACAAAAGCAAAACCGAAATAATCTCATTCATTTCACCTGAAGTCAAAAAGTTTTTTTTTTTTTTTTTTTCGCATTCATGGGCAAAACACGAAATCAATAAAACCGCCAATTTGTGACAAATTATGAGTTTCATGTGAATCACCCAAGAGCGGACATGCAATCTGGTATAAAATGAATGTAATAAATCAAAACATTCAAGATTTGTATACATACAAACAATACAATGTAAATATTTCTTAAATATTAACCTGGTAGCAAAAACAGTGCAGCACAGCAGCAAGTGCTGCAGATTATTTTAGACATTGCAGATTAATTTCGCAGCTTAAAAAGAAATGCTGGGCTTATAAAAGTTGTTAAAATTTAGTGTGTCTCTAGATTTATTGTATATTAAAAAAGTAACAGAAAAAAACATCACAAATTTGCCCATTTGCTCGGCGGTCATAGGATTAAGTAAATATTAATGATTAGTGGAACTGGTTCTATGAAGTTATATTATTTCGCCCTAAAACCCCCAACAAAAAATAATTACAAAGAATAAGTAAACGTCTTTATATATACAAAAAACAATGTGATTAATGGCCAGGTTTTTTTTATATATAACATTTTTTATATACAAAAGAAAAACCGAAATAACCTCAATCATTTCACCTAAAGTCAAAAATAGTTTTTTTTTCTCGCATTCATGGGCAAAGCATGAAATCAATAAAATTACCTATTTGTGACAAATTATGAGTTTCATATAAATGGCAGCAGGCGCTGCAGATTATTTTAGACATCTCAGATTAATTTCGCAATTGATTTGGATTTGACGAAACGCTAGAATCGAAATCGATACCTAGATATAACATTAAATGAGCCTAAATTCAGTTTCGACACCTAGTTATTTATACAAATTATATAATAAATAAAATAAATACCTTCAAAACACAGATCAGCTGCATTAAGCCTTGTAGATAGCGATATACGTTTTGTCAATCCGAATCTGCTTGTGCAGAGTAACAGCCCTCAGCTTATTGGCTGAATGCCGACGCATGCGTATTGAACAAAATTTTAAGGGAGTTCTGTGTCTGGATAGTAACGGCCCTCAGTTGATTGGCTGAATTCTCACGCATGCGTATAAAAGTCATTTTTGCATGAAAAACGAAATAGCAGGTTAGCTTTAAATAGATGGATTATCAATAAAATTACTAATAAAATTAATATTGAATTGAGTTACATTAATTATTAAATATAATAATTATTAATTAATTTAATTATTGCTGTTATTAGTTTATTTGATAAATTATTGGAAAAAAATCAGGTTTTACTTGTTAATTTAAAAAGTAATTTTAATTTTTTAAATATTTTAATAAAATTTAATTACCTTGGCTGAGCTCTCGGTGATCCTTCTGCGCATAAGTCAGGTTGATTCGGAACCACTAGAGATGCACGGTGCCTGCTTAGTTACACGACTAGCTTAGACACTATACTCATCCCATACGGAACATGACAGGACTTTTAAACGATTCCGGATGGTGCGATAGAACCTCACTCAATAGGTGAGAGGGACCGGAGCAGGTCTGGTCCCCAAGCTAGGCCCATAGCATTATCGCCCCGGGTTACGAATGGCAGCCCATAGGAGCGAACCATCGGACAAGGAACTAGTCAGAAGCAAGTACCTAAGAATTTCTCTACCACCAGTTCGGAACATAGAAAGCTTACAGAGGCGACCACTAGCTCCTTGCCGGCAGACTAAACAACACAGAAACGTAAAATATTAGTAAAATAAATCAAACTATAGACATAGAAAATAGAAAATAGAAAAATTAGTTCCCCGCATCTTGCGTACCCCAGGGTGATTAGGTCTGATCCGTCAGGGGTACGGAGTAGAGGGTGAAAGCGAAAAAGTGTCCCGGCCAGACCTGCTGCCGCCTGTGCTCCGCTGGCCCATCCACCTCAGATAGTTGCCACCTGCTTCTGGTACATTAATAACGATTGCGCCTCACAGCGTTGCCTCCCGAAGATTTCAGTAGCGTCCGCACGATACTGAACCTGGAGACAGAATCCTCCGGCCACAGTTGAACTCGACCACTCCTCAAAGATCCCGCGGGTCTCAACGCAATCACGAGCCCGGAAGTGAGGCTTCATAAACATCCCCATCCATCTGGGACCCCGTTTAAGCAATCCTTCAAAAATGATTGGTATAGCAACGGCGTCCTCGGCTGAGCTCCTGCGCATAAGCCAGGCTGATTCGTGACGACTCAGAGATGCATGTGGCCTGCTTAGTTATATGTCAGGAACTATTAATTTTACTTGGAACACCAATATATACCAGTTCCCCACTAGCCTTCTACTTGACAAATTTCCCTATGTTTATTTAACTGAATATCGTGACCGATTTCAACATTAAATTGCATGTAAAATAAATCTTCAATTTAAAAACTCAGCGTGTGTTTATCACACATTTCTCTATAAAGCTACCAGTTTTAATGATTTTATAGTTTTGATTCATTTTTCTTAGGTTTAGCAATATAAGCTGATAGATCGGAAAGGTAAAAATAAATTCAATTATGGCAATAGCATCGGCATTAATTTTTATTTATTTAATTATCTTTTAGAACAGAGATATATTTTTCGTAAAGTATTATCTGTAACAATAAGGATCAGATTTCAAGAAATTTCACCGGTTAAAAAAAATAAAGAAAATGGCGTGACGTATTAAAAATACAATAAAAAGTGACTATTAACTTACCATTTTTATTTTTGAAAAAATAAACTATTTATATTACTCAAAATCCAATCCTTAATTTTACTGAATGCATCTTAAGGAAGGTCCATAAAAAATAGCGAAACTATTGAAAAGTATATACTGAAGTCGTGTCAATTAGAACCAGGGATGAAATTTTTTCGTTTATTTTTTATTTTTTTTAATACCAGTATAATCTTACAGAATATGTATTTTTATTTAATTGGAACGTTCTATGTTCTATGATTTAACAGAATAACCTTTTCTCTAAGATTATACTGATATGCAAAAAAGAGGAGAAATCTCATCTCTACTTACAACGTACCGCTGTATTGAAAACACACAAACTGAAAAAAATGAAACTAAAGATTTCAACTCTGAATCATTTAAAAAGAAATATAGATGCAGCGAAAAGCCTTTACAGCATTCTTTTCATTACTTATCTTTACTGCAGATAGATCGTGAAAATATCGGTTTTTTTCTTTTCTTTTTCTTTACCTTTCTACTTTTTCTTTACCTTTCTACTTTTTTTTTTTTTTTTTTTTTTTGGTTGCAAAATATTACACTCTATCCAATGAATTATACTACTTGAGAATGCATTACAAAACAGCTTAAATCACCCCTTTTTCTGAAATCTAGAAAAAATTACTAAAATCTTGTGGAGTTAGAAAAAACGACATTACTATCATCCTTTTTTTAACAAATGAAGCTATAAATGTTTAACGAAAGCAATAAACGTCCAATTAATTGTTGTTAACTGCTTTTCTGTCACAGCCGAAGTTGAAAATCCTTAACGATTAACTTGCGAAAATTACAATGTAACGTCTATTATTACCTTTAAGTTAAAGTTGCAGTATGTATTTAGTTTTATTCTGTTACTTGATCTGAAATATTTTAGTATCTCTTAAGTATAGCATCTTAAAAGTACTCATTTAATACATAACTAAGCTATTTTATTGACTTGGTAACAGTTTCTAAATTTTGTTAAAAATTATGATACTAATTTATTGGGACAATTAATTTTAGTTTAAATTTCGGTTTAGATGATTCTAAAATTAAAAAAAAATATTTTTGTTTTCTTTGTTCTATTTGAATTATTCTGTTGTTTATGGCTTTTAAGAACCAATATATTAATTTAAGAAAATACAAAAGAAAAACTATGTTTTAGGAAGATTTATTTAACCCGCTAAAGTGGCCATCAGAGGTAAATATTTTTTCATTTTTAACACTTTCCAACCTAATTGAAAAGTGTTTATGACTTCGGTTTGTCTGTCCGTCTGTCCATGCTCTAACTCCCGTAAATATGCTCGGATTGCCTTGCAATTTTTATATGTTATTGTCGTTATCTATAGCATGTTTCCTATTTCAACTGTAGTTTTTTTACAGGGACACTCAAAAGAATTCCGTTACATTACGGTCTATAGGGAAAAATTATTTGCGGTTTATTTTAATGATGTTACACAATTTCAAACACATTTTAATTGATATATATCACGAACGTACATTACAAGAAGTTTAATATGGAATAGGGTGTGCATAGCACTTATAGCTACTTTACAGGGACAGTCAAAAGAATTCCGTTACATTACGTCTATGGAGAAAAATCGTTTGTGGTTTAATTAAATAATGTTTTACTATTTTAAACACATTGAAATTTATATATATCACTAAGGTGTATTACAAGAGGCTTACTACAGAATATTGTGTGTATAACAGTCATCGTTCATTTACAGGGACACGCAAAAAATTATCTAATGTCTGTTAACAATAATTCCTGGAAGTGCGTTTTAAATTGCTGAACGCGATTTTAAATTTAGCTCATTTTTTGTCTATTACTTGGTGTGTATAAATTCTGTAGATCGTATACAGGGCAGCACAAAAGTTCGCGAACACATTTCCGTTTATTGACAGAAACTCCAGAAGGTGAATTTTAAACTGTGCTACGCGTTTCCTAACTAAACTAAAATTTAGCATCCTATGTAGTATATATACAAATTTATAGATCATATACAGGGCTGAATAAAAGTAATCGGATATTTTTCCGAATACTGTATATGTTGGAAATATATGTTGGAAATTCCTGAAATTACTTTTTTAAATATGTTATGCGTTTTTTAAATTGTTTATATTGATGTTATCTTTCAGCTTATTCTACAGTAATGATTTGTAAAATTATTTTGGAAGCGTTGGAAAGTGTTACATAATCTATGCTACACGCATGCTTTTTCGTTCTTGTTAAATTTATCTCCGAGGAATAATATTTTGTATCCTTCTCCCCCATATCGTTTAAACTCGTGTATATGTCGACATCCTGCTTCAAAGAGGAAAAATAGTATGAGTAGCAGCATTTAATAATACTTACTTTCGTTTTAGTTCATCAAAGATAATTGTTATGAACTTAAATGGGACAAAGAAATTTATTAGGAAATACTGGTATTCACTAGTTTTCCTCCCGAATTTGGCTTACACACTAGTATATATATAGTAATAAGATATTTCCATAGTTACACATACACCTTACGTATATAGATTTTAACATGGATTATTTTCAATGTTTCTATATCCATGTTTATATATATATTTAATAATTTCAGAATATACGGGTGATACAAAAGTGAGGAGCAACTTTAAAAATTAATAATTCGTAAACGAGTAACTATAAAAAAATATGTGCTTTACACCAAACGGATAGAAAAGAAAACATATTTTTTATGACGAAAGGAAAACTAGTCGTTTGGGGCCAACGTAATACTTGCCCATCATGGATATGCATAATATAAAATATGAAAATAAAACACGTGTAAACTATTTATAAAATGCATTGCAATTCGAATAAAACCGTGGCTTGATGACATTATAAATTTTAAATGCTCTATTAATGAATTGCGTAAAAGAAACATTCTTATAACTCCAAAATTGATAATCATATTAACGAACGGTTTACTGCGTGAGATTAAGCGTCTCATTTCCAATAAAAATATATCTTTGAATTGAAATTTGAATGACATACAAGGTGATGAAAAATCGAGAGTGTGGTAAATAGGATTACAAATATCTCGGCAACTAATTATCCGATCAACTTCATTCTTTAAGCAAAATTTGTTTTTTTTATTGTCTTTTATATTCACTCCTTAAAACAAACAATTTCGAAAATTTGTATATACCTTTTATCAGAACAAATATTTCGAGAACCTGAAAAAAATAGTTTCTGGATAATCGTGGTTACTGAAATTCGTAAGGTTTCTTCCCATTATTACATACTAAGTACATACGAAATTTCAAGTCTCTATCTCAATTTGTTCGGGTGATACAGCGTTTAAAGACTAACAGACAGACGGACTGCAATTTGTTTTCTAAAAATATGTTTTTCGGAATCTTTAGTGTATGAAACGTGTAAATCCATCAATTTTTTTTTCAAATTTTAAAACGATCACAAGACTTACCCTATACTACGTATGATGGGTAAGTAAAAGAATGCTTCGATAAATGGAAATGCTTCAGAAAAAAAAAATCTTAAAAGCCGTCTTTTTAGTAAACATGGAAAAAATGAACTAGAGTTAGATAATATAACATTACTGTCCTCTGTTTTTTGTTTTTTTTTAAATACAACTATAAAATGTTTAACGAAAGAAAAAGACGTCTAATAAACTGTTGTGAGTTCCATGATAGCAGCTGGTGAAAGTCTTTAGCGATTAACTTCGGAAATTTATAATACCACGTATTTTATTACCTTTAAGTTAATGTTGCAGTATCCAATTCTAACTGAATGCTGTTACATGATCTGAGGTATTTTCGTGCCACTTAAATATCGCATCTTAAAAATACCCGCATAATTACGCTAATTTGTAGACTCATTAAGTGTTATAAATTTTGTTAATCTACTGGGAAATCTATTTTGGTTTAAATTTCGATTTACGTTTAGATTATTCTAAAATTAGACAAAAAATACTTGTTTATTTTGTGAATTCCCTTAATTCGAATTACAATTCGAATTATAATTCGGTAATTATTAATTCGAATTATAATCTTATTTTATGTACTCACAAGTCGCTAGAGTGGCTAACATTTCTAAATGATTCTTCATTTTTACTTACCCATCATACGCAGTATAGGGTAAGTCTTGTAATTGTTTTAAAAATCGAAAAAAAAAATTACGGATTTACACGTTTCAGACACTAGAGATTCCGAAAAACATATTTTTAGAAAAAAAAAAATTGCCGCCTGTCTGCGTGTCTGTGTGTCTGTAAACGCTCTATCTCCCGAACAAACTGAGATATAGACTTGAAATTTGGTATGCACTTAGTATGTAATAATGGGAAGAAACGTATTGAATTTCAGTAACCTCGATTATCCGGAATTATTTTTTTCAGACTCTCGAAATATTCGTTCTGATAAAAGGTATATAAAAATTTTTGCAATTGTTTATTTTAAGGAGTAAATACAAAAGACAATAAAAAAACCCCATAAATTTTTCATAAAGAATGAAGTCGAACGGATAATGAGTTGCCGAGATATTTGTAATCCAATTTACCACAATCTTCGATTTTTCATGACCCTGTATTTCATTCAAATTTCAATTCAAAGGTATATTTTAATTGGAAATGAGACGCTTAATTCGACGCAGTAAACTGTTAGTTAATAGGATTATCAATTTTGGTGTTATAAGGATGTTTCTTTTACGCAATTCAGTAATAGAACATTTAAAGTTTATGACGTTATCAAGCCACGGTTTTATTCGAATTGCAATGCATTTTACAAATAGTTTACACATGTTTCATTTTCATATTTTATATTACGCATATCCATAATGGGTAAGTATTACGGTGGCTCCCAACGACTAGTTTATCTCTGTACTCAATATATTATTTTTTACACCTAAACACATGCATCTTACATTTACAAATCTCACATACCTAGCGTATATCGTACAATGCACATAAACTTAAATACAACAACTTACAATACATACAACATACAATCGAAAATAACATAAACAATTTGCAACAACTCTAATATATTTTCAACGATTCTATATCTATCTATAAAAGTAGTGTGATCCAGAAGTTCCCAGAATTCACTTATCTTAATCGGCGCATCAATTAAACCTCTTTTAATACAGAAATTTTACTCAGTAAGGGAAGTCAAATATATAGCACAAAAAGAAATAGTTTTTTTTTTATTAAATAGAATTTCTGGTTATTAGACACACACAGACCATATTAGAAACTAGTCCTTGGAGGCCACCGTAATACTTACCCATCATGGATAGGATATGCATAATATACACTGGCCTCCAAAAGTTAAGGTAAAACCAGTTTTTTGTGTCTAATTTGAAAACAAATGAAGGTAAAAACATGAAATTCAGAAGAATTGTGCTTTAAACAGATATTTATCGAATTTTACTTAATTTTAACATCAAGCATGATTTACAAATAAAAAATTGTATTTTTTGCAAAAGTCCACTGTTTGATAAAAAAATAAATAGCAGTTTTTTTGTGAAATAAATAAATAAATAAACAGATTTTAATAAGGCATGTGCCCGGCTCTACTTGTAATGTATTTGTGGCATCGACTTTCCATACTGTCAATTAATTTGTCGGACACTGGAAAAGGAAACAACTCCCATACATGGAGCAAAGCTTGTTCCAGCTCATTTAACGACTTCGGAAAAGCACTTACAGCAGCCACTTGTCTGCTGAGATAGTCCCAAAGATGCTCTATAGCAGCGCTTCCCAACCTCTTTTCTTTCACGTACCCCTTTGCTTAGGTTTTTCATTTCGGAGTACCCCCATTTATCATAAACATCCCTCCCCTCCTCTCCCCCACCCACATATTATTAAAATTTTCATCTCCCGTGAATGCAAAATCCATATTTTAAGAATTGTTCATTATTATATTTATTATTCATTGAGAGAGCACTGATATTTTCAGTATTATAAATTATAAGTTATTATTATTCAGTATTTATCAGTTATAAGAACGTGCCTATTAACAGCTGCTCTCAGGTTCTCTTGTATTTCAAAATAATCAGGTTGTTTCGAAGAACTCAATCACAGTTGTAGTAATCTTAAAGAGTCCAGATTTCAACCTGTTATCCATTTTAAATATAAAACCAAATCATTCAAATAATAAATAACCCCTTCAAATTAAATGCTTATTAAAAGGAAGGAAGCTTTTCGATACGTTAATGTAGTCAGGGCTCCTAAATAGTCCGCTTTTAAATACCGGTATTTTTTTAGAATAATTTTATTTTTAGATATTTCTTGCAAATTTTGCAGAAACCACCACCGAATGTAAATATTTTCGGAAATGTTGTAGAAACCTACCATGACATTTTCTGTTAAAAAATATTGATATCCAGTTGGCGGACTATTTGGGAGCCCTGTGTAGTATACGTTAATGATATAAATCCGACTAATTCGAAAATGAAAATGAAAATAAGAGACTGCTTTTCAACACGTTTTAAAATAAAAAATTAAAATCAGAAGCTCTGGCGTAATTTAGGCGTTTTGTAATTATTATTAAAAACGGGAATAAAAATAAGGCGGGGGGAAAAGAACATTTATAATGATCACTGGTAGTTTTCGCAATGATTGGGAAAATATATAATTACTCATGAATGATTAGCAGTGGGCGGAGCTACAGACATAGAACAATCAATCGATTATTAAGTCTAGTGGGCTTTTACGCTCATTTTGAGTGTAACATATTGGAGTTAAAGTGACATATTGGAGTTACACCTGAGACTAACTTTGTAATCCAAAACTATCAACTTTCTTTATATGTTTTCAGTTAAACCATTTTTGTGATTTCTGCCATTACCGATATTATTTTCACGTACCTCCAGCAGGCCCGCCACGTACCCCCAGGGGTACGCGTACCCCAGGTTGGGAACCGCTGCTCTATAGGATCAAGGTCCGAAGATTGTGCTGGCTATTACATTCGTTCCAAACCTTGATCCTCTAGATATTCATCAACGACTCTAGCTCAATTCGATCGGGCTTTATCAACCATTCAGATTAATTCATCCCTAATAGCACCACCATACGGTGTGACAAACGGAGCAAGGATCTCGTCCTGATATTTCACAGCAGTCAGAATTCTTCCATGGAACACATGGAAGTTACTGTGAAGCAAAAGAGAGATTCCAACCCAAACCATGATTCCACCTCCTCTATAACTGTGTATTTCAACAGTGTTACATAGGTAGAATATGATGCTTTGTTCTCTCCAGATCAGCACACGAACTGAATCACTTTCCAAAGCAAACCGGGACACATTAATCGCAGGTATTGCCATTCCTGTTGTTTTATGATTATCTGAAATGAACTGACCCACAGTAGCGATGCTCCCCCTTCGGGCCAAAAGAGCTAGAAAGCGGTCTTGTACAGAGGTTGTAACCAGGCCCGGACTGGCTCCTTTGGTGGCCCTCGGCTAGAGACTGAAAAGGGGCCCCTTGCCCGATAATTTACAGAGAATAGAATATTAGAACATTTATTTTTTTTAATTTGGCTTACATGCCTAAAAACTACATTTAGTTATTTTGTCACTTGGAAAATAGTTGAGTAAAAAAGTAAGCTTTTTCTGATGTAGTTCATTTACTTTCACAATAAATATTTATATTACTTTTATATACCGTACCTAAACTAGTTCCATGCTAAAAAAATTAAGTATACTAATTAATTACGTGTGGTTTATTACTTAAATATGAGAGTGAGAAATATTTTTTAGTTTTAGGCAACCAAATCACAGTGTTGAAGCCATAATAATCTAAATCCTACTGTAATACCTACGTAACTATTAAAGCACGGCGATAATAAAAAACCTTTTGAAAAAAAAACAATGTCCTCTTTCATTTTGAATTAATTATTACAATTTGTAAAATGGATTTTATAGCAAAAGGAAAATGGCTCTACAATGGTACAGATACAACGAACTAAGAAAGGTTATGTGTGATGAACGGCTGTTTATTAACCTAAAAGCTTTTTAGTCAGTTCTTCGCTGGTCCTTTACTACTACTTCATCTATAATAACATCTTTATCCAAGTTATTAAATAAGTCTCTTTCTACATTCATGAAAAGAAGATTAAACATAAGGTCTTGGCTTAAAGTAGATCTAAGTCGCTTCTTAACTATATTAAGTTTAGAAAAACCCCTTTCACAGGTGACTTGTGTACAAGGTATCGTTAGTACAATATTGTAAGCAACATACAGGTTGGTAAACATTCCAGATTGTGAGAATTCAAAACAATAGAAAAGGCGCATGATAAACACCGAAAACATTATTTCCTGGCAGAGCAGTAGCCATAAAGATTTTCGTCTTCTTCAAATTCCGACTCTACATCGTCATATTTGCAGATTTCTTCAGCTCCATTCAGATTGTCTTGTTTTCTTTCACTGTTAGTTTTTTCTGCCATTGTAAAACCTTCATACTGATCTGCAAACTGTTTAAGCTTTATCAATAACCGACTTCTTTCATCTTTACAAAGTTTAGAGGAAAACTATCAAACATTACGATTTCATTAAATTTCTTTGGGTCTAACCAGTAACAATCTTCTACGATTTAATTGTTTGGACTAAATTTTTCTTCGATACTTGTCCTGGCACAATCTAAAACACTGAAAAAGACCAATTTATACTATTGAGCAGTTGAGATTCCTGGAGCTTCGTCTATTGATTTTGCACCAGGTATTATCTTTTACTTTGAAGTTTATTTTCCCTTGATTTCTAATTCTAACTTGAAATCTAACATCAATACTGTTATCTTCTAATTTGGTATTACCTGTTTATTTTGTTTTTGAATACAGATCCTGAAAGTGTTTATCACTCTTATCCCTAACTTGTTGAAGCAGCTTCTCTACCAAGTTTCAGGCTGTAGAATAGTCAATGGTTTTACTTTGTAAATATTATTTGTAAATAGGAGATGAAACAAGAAATAAATCTAAGTCCATTGACTAATCACATTTATTGCCATGAATTTAAATTTGCAGTCAAAACTTCCATTTCATATTTCTTTTAAAATGGTAATAAAATGAAATACTTTCTTTGTGCTTACACATTCCTCACTTCTTAAAATCCCTCATCGATAATCGAAGAAAGAGCTTTGTTTACTGCATCACCTTGTGGTTCCATTTTCTTTCTCTTGTACAGTTTTTCAAATACAGTAGGTTTTCTTTTTTGTTTCCCGATGTTGTCCCAATCATCTGATGTGATTTTCTCTTTCTCCTTTTTTGGTTTGGTTACTAGTAAGAAGAGTTGAAATATCACGACCTTTATTGGCTTTGAAAAGCTAGTTCGCTGCGAGGTGATGATAACGAGAGTCGTCATGAATCTCAACAGATTTATAAATATGCTTAGGAGAGAGGTCATGTCCGGTAATAAATTTAGAATCTCTATGATCTTTACTCCCAAAAGCCATACAGCTGGAGCAGTACACCCTGTTGAGCCAAATCGGATATAACCATTTTCTGTGAATTTTATCACCATTCGATAAATATCGCTATTAAAGTTTTAAAGAGTCAAATGGCAATTTAGCTCCCTTTCTCTTCACTAACTTGAATAGAGTGCTTATCCATAAAAGCTTTTTTAATTCAAACTGGGTCATTTTCGCTGGGGCAGATGAAACATATAAAGTGTTGCTTAGAAGCATTCTGAGCAGCATCAGGCGTCTCCTGGTGGTTTGCTTCATGATCATTTTCTGTGTCAGATCTGTATGCTTGAAGAATCACTGCCAAGAGAAGCTGCCAAGAATGTTTCTGAATGTACCAGAGAGTCTGAAGTCAAATAATGTCTAAAGTGAACGATTTTTGTCAGAAGTCTGAAATGTACAGTATTTCTAAAATTTCAGAACAAACTTTCAAGGGAGATAATGCAGTCAAGACAAACATTTTCTGTACAGGAAACCAGCATCGCATTTTATTTATTCAATAAAGAAAACAGGGTGCTTTACTATAAGCTGAATTCGAATTTTTGTTCACAACTTTAATAATAACGAAGATATTTTAGTTAGATTTTAATCACATTAACTTTGCTTTGTATGAAATGTGATGAAATCAGTCGAAGAGACAGAATTTTAGCCAGTGATACAGTATATGTACTGTCAGCGGCATTCTGATTAATGAAATGTCCTGCTTAGTGTTGTTTGCACTGCAATGGTGGCAATTTCTAGCACTTCTTGTCATATTTCACAGAAAGCAAAGTAAGTCTGATGTTTTTATATATCGTTACAATATCTTCATTATTGTTTAAGTTAATCCAAAATGCAAGTTCGACTTGGAATTAGATACAATATATTTTTGAATAAGTGGAACGCTTTTCAAATAGCAAATAAATAATGTAAAAGCAATCTCTGTTATTTAAATATGATTCTATTTCTTAATTTTCCCGAATATCTTTATTTATTGACAGTTAAAAATAAAATGTACATAAGGTTTTAAAAAAGTTTTTTTTAAGTATTCGGTTTGGCCGAATATCTTAATATTCGGCAGACCTAATAGTTTGATATTTGGCCTTACCGAATATTCGGCAAACCGAATAGTTCGGTATTCGGCCTAACCGAATATTTGGTAGTATGGCCGAATAGGCCGAATACCGAATACATACCGAATATTCGGTGCATCCCTAATAAAAATTATAAAAGCTAAGATAATAAAAGCCCGAGCCCATCCCGATATGGAAGCTAAAGGTGCGTCCCGAGCTCAGCCCGTGCAAAAACTTAATTACTCCAGCCCGACCCGATTGAATTCCTGAAAAACATGCCGATATTTCCGAAGCAATATTATTCTACTATTACTATTACTATACACAGATTTTATTTTCCGGTTATGTTCGAAACACAAAATAATAATAATTTAGTGACCATTTAGACAATTACGTACATAACCACTGACTAAAAAAAAATTGACTTAGACAATTATATTCAAATAAATATTCAGTAAAACAGTCAATGTAGTTTAGAATTTTAAAAAAAAAAAAAAAACAAAAAAAAAAAACATACATTTCAAAAATATTATATCTGTAGTTCTTTAAACCAAAGTAAATTTCTAAAGATTTTTTTAAAACAACCGTTCAAAAACAATATAATTGTTGTCCGGCCCGGAAAGAGTGAAGAGTAGTACCGGCACGAGCCTCCTTATGAAAATCTGCCGGAGCCCGTGCAGACCTCTACTTTCCACCTTAGTTAATGTGAGCCCATTTTTTTCATGGTGATTTTTTCCGTGATTGCTTCCTTCAATAGTTATAGTTTTGGATCAATCATTAGCAGTCAGCTGTCAGGAGCTAGGGGCTGTGACGATAAAGACGGTGGAGAGAGAGCGATAGAGAGGGGCCGGAGAGAAGTATACGACAAGGTCACTACTCACTAACCTCAATAATCGCCAGTCGCAACGCTGATAAGAAAAAAACAGCGTTTAGGGACAGTGAAACTAGTTTATATGAAATACGACCGCTAGCGTGCTCCTAACTACATCGTAGCCTCGAATTCATACGAATCTCGTAAAAAACTGCCCTAATAAAATTGATTTAATTAAACTAAAAATTGATTATGAACCCCAAAAATTGATTGTAAACGCGTAAGACTACTGAGTCAAATTACTCTGATTAACTAATAACAAAGTTATATATCCATTTTTGGGATCCCTTTGGGGCCCCCTTGGGCCGGGGGCCCTCGGCAATCGCCGACCAGCCGACCTGGCCAGTCCGGGCCTGGTTGTAACCCATGAGCGGTCTGGAACAAGTCTTCTTGAAACTGAATTTTTATATTCAAATTGATCTCAGAACCTTTGGATCACACTACGAGATACATTAAGACATCTAGCAGCACCAGCTTGTGAGAACGTCATTTCCATCCGTTAAATTGCCCGCCATCTTAACGAATCAAGTAAACGACATCTGCTAGACATGGACAACACTATTTTAGTACCAACAATTCAAGTTCATCAACCATAAAAAAAAATTTCACAGAAATTCCCAAAGTGGGATGTTCGCAGTTCCTCCTGACAAACATATAAGTATCCAATACATTACAATAATTAAGATGGGTATAATTTTTTCATAAGGTTTTATTGAAGTTACTTATGATCATTCGCATAAACCGTATTTTATACCTTTATTACTATTCTTTTAATAGTGAGCGTCGAAAAACTGGTTGTACCTTAACTTTTGGAGGCCAGTGTAAAATATGAAAATAAAACATGTGTAATCTATTTATAAAATGTTTTGCAATTCGAATAAAATCGTGGATTGATGACGTCCTAAACTTTAAATGCTCTATTACTAAATTGCGTAAAAGAAACATCCTTATAACTCCAAAATTTACAATCATATTAACTAACGGTTTACTGCGTTCGAATAAGCGTCTCATTTCCAATTAAAATATATCTTTGAATTGAAATTTGAATGAAATACAGGGTCATGAAAAATCGAAGAGTGTGGAAAATATAACTACAAATATCTCGGCAACTCATTATCCGATCGACTTCATTCTTTATGCAAAATTTATGTTTTTTTTTATTGTTTTTACTCCTTAAGCTAATCAATTCCGAACATTTTTATATACCTTTTATCAGAACGAATATTTCGAGAGTTTGAAAAAATTGGTTCCGGATAATCGAGGTTACTGAAATTCAATAAGCTTCTTCCCATTATTTCATACTAAGTACATACCAAATTTTAAGTCTCTATCTCAATTTGTTCGGGAGGTAGAGCGTTTACAGACACACACACAGACACACAGACAGACGGACGGCAAATTTTTTTTCTAAAAATATGTTTTTCGGAATCTCCAGTGTGTGAAACGTGTAAATCCGTGGAATTTTTTTTTTTCGATTTTCAAAACGATTACAAGACTTACCCTATACTACGTATGATCGGTAAGTAATAACTTTAATTACTTCTGTTTTCTTTAATCTGGACAAAAATTCTACTAATGTGTGTTACTAATGTACTAATGTGAGAAAATACAACATTACTGTCATCTATTTAAAAAAAAATGAAGCTATAAATTGTTTAACGAAAGAAATACTAGTCTAATAAAATGTTATTAGTTCTATGATAGCCACACGTGAAAATCTTTAAGGATTAGCTTGGGAAATTTCTGAAGTTACGTCTTTTATTACCTTTAAGTTAACGTTGTATTATCCAATTCTAACCATATTAACTGAGGTATTTTCGTGCCACTTAAATATCACATTTTAAAAATACCTTCATAATTACGCTAATTTTAAGACCCATTAAGGGTTTCAATTTTGGTAATTTATTGCGACAACCTATGTTAGCTTAAATTTCGATTTACGATTAGATTATTCCAAAATTAAGCAAAAGTTATTTTTTATTTGACTGTTTATTTTGCAAATTATTTGACCAATTAAGGGTTTCAAATTTGGTAAAAGTAATGTACTAATTTATTGCGACAACCTATGTTAGCTTAAATTTCGATTTACGATTAGATTATTCTAAAATTAAGCAAAAGTTATTTTTTATTTGACTGTTTATTTTGCAAATTATTTGAATATAAATTATTAAAAAAATAAAAATAATAAATATAGTGATGGGAAAAAAGTTGGAAATTGTACGTCAAACGTGACCAATGAGAAGCGTTCGTGCTATAAGTAGTTTTATAAATATTCAGATGTTGGTGCAATAGCTGTTGCACTCTTATGCAAAAATGTATGAATACAAAATTTATTTTATGTGCAAATTTTCATATTATAGATATTAATTTTATTTTATGAAATTAAGTTTTAATACACTTTTACAAACAATTAATTACAATTCTGGGTACTTCTCTATTATCCCGTCCTCCACTTTTCATAACAAAAAACTATCGCCAAACTGTAACGCCAAATAAACGGGAGAACGTTGCCATTGGAATATCAAAATAAATAAATAAATGAAATATAAGAAATTAGGGACACAATTGTTAATTAATGAAATAACTAATACATCAGTAAAACATAATGAAAAATACACGCAAATGTCGAATTAAAAACCACTTGATGACATAACAAGCACGTATAATGCTTCTGACATGAAGTAAATGGGACTGCATTTTTGGCGTTTAATCTGATAGTTTGGCGATGGTTTTTTGTTACGAAAAGTGGTCGACGGGATAACAGAGAAGTACCCAATTCTGTTACTTTAAAATTATACTATGAACAAATATCCAATACAAAACAATGTAAAAAAAATCATCGTTCAATATTATTATTTCACTGAAAAAATGAATTATATCGCCTGTTATTATGATACGATTAATTCCCGTGATGAAATAAGTACATTTTAAGTTGGTAACACTTGATCTTTTGTTGACATTTACTGAAAAATCCAATGGAAAACTTAAGCCCAGCTTTGAAAATTTCAGAACTTGAAATCCATATTTAGACTCTTTTTCCATTTAATATCTATTTCTCCAGAAACATCTATCCAAAAAACTGTCGGTAGATTATGTGATTGCTATAATTAAACAATTTTAGTATACAAATTCGGTTTTTAAATTCAGTAATACGGAAAGGATATGATTCAATCTTAAATACGGCGTAATCGCCATGGCAATCTAGAATCATTACCTATCATGGAATATCATTGAATTACTTACGTATAACAGGATTTAATAGAATGAAGAAAACTTTTATTAATATCTTTTTAAGTTTTTATTCGATTTTCATAAAATTTGAAATGACTCGACAAATTTTGCAACGATAATATATATTAAATTCCAAACCATTCGGTTGGGTAGTTTTTGAGTTGTTATATGCGGACAGACGGACGAACAAGACGACGACTATAGGTGCTACGTATTTATATAATTACGAACGCACCTAAAATTTAAAAAAAAACTGTATTATAAATAAATTTATTGTACGGACCAGTCACTAGAGTGTGTTTAACATTTATAAATATTTTTCATTTTTAAATTATACCTGCAAGCTTTAATACTTTTATCTTCATACTTGATATACTACCAGCGGAAGGCCGAGCTATGCTCGGTTAAAATCAGCTTTGTGTTCCACTTGATATAACAATAAATTCTCGAAGTATTATTGCTAATTTATAATAGTATTATTTACAGAAACAATCAATCATAAAACTACGTACATATTTTTAAATTTTACATTACTTACATATTTACAACGAAAGGGCATCCTTCCAAACTACATTTTTAATTAGTTGCACACTTTCTTTTGATAACAGTACTTTTAGGCCTGAACGCCTTTTTATACGTCAAGAAGTATAGTACAGCATTCCGTGCACAAAGGACTATGGACTCTGATTGGTTGAAACATGTATCTAGGCTCCTATTGGGAATTCATAAAAAAAATCCTTCAAATTCTGAAAAAAAAAATTTCGCTAAAAATCGCCAATATTTGGCGAAATGTCGCACACTTAGCGACATTCTTTCATTTTTTACCAAGCATGTGTTTTGGCATTGGTAAACTTAAAAATCGGTTTTCCCGCCAAATCTCGCCAACATTTTACCAAATTTGGCGATATGTTGCAAACTTTGCGACTTCGCTTACGGCCAACTGTTATAAAACTTATTTTATAACTTTCAATCACATTAAAATGCATTGACCCATAGTGAGCCAAAAATGTCCCACTAATCGAATTTTCTTGAACATGTAACTTAGCCCAATGGTGTTCTCGTAATCGAAAACGGTAAAATACAAAATTTAGTCAAAATCGTCAGAGCCGTTTTTATAAGATATAATTAGCTTGACCCGTAGTGACACAAAAATTACCCACTAATCGATATTTCTTTTACATGCGACTTAGTCGAATTGTCTTCTGGTAATCCAACATGGTAGGATACAAAATTTAGTCAAAATCGTTAGAGTAATTTTTTAGATGAAATTTGCGTAACAACACACACACATTTCCTCGTATTATATAATATGTGATTTCTACTTTTAAACACACACAGTTTACCTGCATAAGTCCCACATATTTAGCATACATTTTACAATACATCTATACATTACAATACATATACACAAAATACGCATACATATACATATATACAAAATGTGTACTTAGTTTTAACATCAAGCATGATTTACAAATAAAAAATTGCATTTTTTGCAAAAGTCCACTGTTTGATAAAAAAAATAAATAGCAGTTTTTTGTGAAATAAATTAAATAAACGGATTTTAATAAGGCATGTGCCCGGCTCTACTTGTAATGAATTTGTGGCATCGACTTTCCATGCTGTCAATTAAGTTGTCGGACACTGGAAAGGGAAACAACTCCCATACATGGAGCAACGCTTGTTCCAGCTCATTTAACGACTTTGGAGGAAGACCGACGCAGCCACCTGTCTACTGAGATAGTCCCAAAGATGCTCTATAGAATCAAAGTCCGAAGATTGTGCTGGCCATTCCATTTGCTCCAAACCTTGATCCTTTAGATATTCATCAACGACTCTAGCTCAATTCGATAGGGCATTATCAACCATTCATATTAATTCATCACCAATAAATAGCACCACCATAAGGTGTGACAAACGGAGCAGGAATCTTGTCCCGATATTTCACAGCAGTCAGAATTCTTCCGTGGCACACATGGACGTTACCGTGACCAAAAGAGAGATTCCAGCCCAAAGCACGATTCCACCTTCTCTATAACTGTGTCTTTCAACAATGTTACATAGGTAGTATCTGATGCCTTGTTCTCTCCAGATCAGCACACGAACTGAATCACTCTACGAAGCAAACCGGGACTCATCTGTGAACAGTACGGAAGCCCATTTTTGTGTGTTCCAGGTAACGTGCTCTCTTGGCAAACATAAACGGGCACTTATGTGTTGCTGATTAAGAGAGCCACACCAATCGGGTCATTTTGCATACAGTCCTTAATTGTAAAGACGTCTATGCATCGTAATCGCAGGTATTGTCATCCCTCTTGCTTTACGATGATCTGAAATGAGCTGAGCCCCACAGTAGTGATGCTCCTCCTTCCGGTCAAAAGAGCAAGACAGCGATCTTGTACATGGGTTATAATCTATGAGCGGTCTGGAACAAGTCTTCTTGATACTGAATTTTTGGATTCAAATTCATCTCAGAGCCTCTTTTGCAAAAAATGCAATTTTTTATTTGTAAATCATGCTTGATGTTAAAATTAAGTACACATTTTGTATATATGTATATGTATGAACACACTACGAGACACATTAAGACGTCTAGCAGCACCAGAATTTGATAACCCCATTTCCATCCTTCAGATTTCCCGACATCTTAACGAATCAAGTAAGCGACATCTCCTAGACATGGACAACACTGTTTTAGTACCAACAATTCAAGATCATCAGCCATAAAAAAATTCACACAAATTCTCAAAGTGAGATATTCGCAGTTCCTCCTGACAAATATATAAGTATCCAATACAATAAAATAATTGAGATGGGTATCATTTTTTTCATAAGATTTTATCGAAGCTACTTATGATCATTTATGTAAACCATATATTTTACCTTTATTTTCATTCTTTTAATAGTGAGCGTCAAAAAAACTGGTTGTACCTTAGCTTTTGTAGGCCAATGTATTTATATGTAATATTTATTGTCGAATAAATAAATATATTACAGAATTGACAAATCTACTTATTTTTTATTTTATGTCTGTTAGAAAAATATATTAAAATATTATAATATTAAAATATGAAGCCATAAAAATAACTTTTACAGATTTATATAACAAAAAATTTTTATGTAAATAACTGTCATTACTATAGTTCCTTTTTTATTATTTATTTCCTTTTGAAACTAATTCATTTTTTGCAAATTCAATGTTTTCTTTGTTCAAATTATAAAATTTAACATTCTTCCCTATTTGTTTATAATTTTAATGATTTCAGTAAAAGAATAATAACTACAAGTGAAAAGGGTACATAAGGTTGAGGGAAGAACTTATTAATATTTCCCCCCTTTCTCCACTGGTGAAAGGGATCGCGAATTTTTTTAAGCTCTACTGTTAGAAGTCGTTCTCGGCCCAGACTCTCATCTAGCTATCTGGCCAAGAACAGAAGACTTGCGTTATGTGGACGGCCAGAGTCTAGTCGCCTGTCACGTACACATAGTAGAAATGTCAGAGCTCGAAACGGACTCGGGTTCTATTTTTATACTAGTTTTGAATTTTTTTAAAGCTGTACTGTTAGAAGTCGTTCTCAGCCCAGACTCTCATCTAGCTATCTGGCAAAGAACAGAAGACTTGCGTTATATGGACGGCCAGAGTCTAGTCGCCTGTCACGTACACATAGTAATATTGACAGAGCTCGAAACGGACTCGGGTTCTATTTTTATACTAGTTTTTGGGTTGAAGATCAAACCAAAAATTTTATTTATTCACAAGTTGAAAATAGGAAATAAGACTATTTGAGAAAAAAGAATCTAACTTTCTTAAAGTGAGCGGGGCTTTTGAAAAATAATGATACAATGTCGCATACTCATTGAAAAAACTTTTAATTGATAAAATGTCCATTACAAACTACTTATTGGTATGTGCCTTATTTCTAGACATAGTTGCCGTCATTGTCCAATCATTTGTTAAGTCTGGGTACAAGCTTTTGTATCCCACAGTCATACAGGTTTTCCTCCTGTTGTCGAAACCATATTTGAACTTCGATTTCGATCTCGTCATCGATGTGGAAGTTTTGCCCTGCAAGATATTTCTTAAGGTAAAGGAATATGTGGTAGTTGCTCGAATCGCTTCCTCCGTTCTTTGAAGAAGAGCATCAGAGATCACAGATGGCCTACATGTTCTGGGTTCTTCAGGAACATTGCTCCTGCCTTCCGAGAAAGCACAACACCATTTCGTTACACTAGGTCTATCCACAATGTTCCCATAGATGGAAACAATTTCTTTGTGATATCCGCTGGACGCTCACCTTTTGCATGAAGAAAACGTATAACGGAACGTACTTCACATTTGGCGGGAACCTGAATTGACGCAGCCATTATAAACAAGTACTACACGAAACAGACTCACCGCACAAATAACGAATGACTACGAGGGAAAGGTCAGATGTTCAAGGTTACAATATGTGTTGCAAATGCGTTCATTAAAACTTTTTCTTTCCTTCTGTCTGAGGTGTACCTTTACTTTTAGAAAACACCTTGTATTTTACAAACGTTTAAATATCAGTTTGGAAGGGAACTGAATTTTTTTAAATGGAATATTAAGAGAAATATTCTCTCTGATTCTGAAGACTTTGCACGGTCAGTACTAGTAACATAAAGAAGCGGTGGGATATTCCTTGTCTAACCTCGCTTTCTGGTTAATGTTCTTTTCCAGAATAATTGGAAAACAGACCTCATAATTTTCTGCCATAGTTGTACAATGATATTTTAAAAGAATAACAATTATGATTTTTGCAGATTTCTGCCAGTGGTTGGGTATAAATAAAAAAATTTCTATTTTATACAGATTTTCAGGGAAATGAAAATCACGAAACGCTGTAATGTAGAAGTATTTAATATTAATACTTATTTATATGTATGAATTGATTTGTAAATGAGAAAATTAATCTTGAAACAATTAAAAAATGTAATTGACAATTTTCGACTGCGCACCTTTGGTATCAGGCTCGGGCTCTGATGTTACAAAATTTTTCGGGTTCGTATTTCAAATTGTTGGTCTCGGGCGAGCTTGGTCTCTAACCTGTAGAGCCTGAATTCATCTCTAAACACACACACACACACATATAAAAATTTGCTTGTTGAAATGTATTACAAGCGCTCCCACGCCCACTAATTATGCGACATCAGAATGTATTACAAATAACTTAATTCACTTCTGTTTTCTTCATATTGAAGAAAACTTATTATCTAGAGTACCTAGAGTATATTATCTAGAGTAAAAAAATACAACATTACTGTCATCCATTTTGAGAAATAAATCTCTAAAACGTTTTACGAAAGCAATAAACGTCCAATAAACTTGTTAATTGCCGTTCTGTCATAGACTCAGGAGAAAATCGTTACCGGCTAACATGAGACTTTTTAATGGCTACGCTTTATTTTACCTTAAGTTAAAGTTGTAGAATATAGTCTAACTAAATGCCGTTATATTATTTGCGGTATTTTATTGACACTTAAGTGCCGCATAAATACCCGCATATTTAAGCAATTTTGTTGAATCTTTAGAACTCTAATTTTTGTTAAATATTTCACCAATTTATTAGGACAATCTATTTTAGTTTAAATTTAGATTTAAATTTAGAAGTTTAAATGATTCTAAAATTAGGAAAAATCTTTTTTTGCCTAATTTTTTTCGGCTATTTAATTTGCAACTTCTTTGTTCTTTATCATTTTTAACATTTATTAAGTTAATGAGAAAAAATATAATACAAAAAAACTACGTTATAACCAGATTTAATTGTTTATATGCCTGGTATCTTACTTTAAAAAAAAATTCCAAATTATTAGAAATCTTCCGAAATTCTCTCCAAAGTCTTAGAAAATTACTGATATAATTTTCCTTTTCTTGTGGTTAAGATGAAAAAATAAAAATAATTAAATTTAAAGACTAATGCAATGAGTTTATAATCACAATTTTCGTCCCATCCCCCCTCTCCCCCACACACATACCCAAAAAGTTTTATACTTTAATTTTAAAATGCCAGATTTTTTTTTAATTGTTTTGAAAAAAAAAAAAAAAAACCTTCGTTAGTAAGCTATGGGAGATAATGTACATGTACAAAATGCATGTTTTTAAAGGTTTTTTGTTTGTTTCACAAATATAAAAAACAGTGTTAAATTTTACAATTTAAAAAGTTTACTTTCCGAGGAAAAATAGTAAGAAATATTACTTTTTTAATTTTAATTTTACAAAACAATTTGCATCCTTACTTGCTCACTAGTAAAAATAAATAAATAAAATAAATAAATCTAATCTAAATATCTAAATTAATCTAAATATCTTAATTAATCTTATTAATCTAAATATCTTAATCTAATAAATCTAAATTACCCCTAACCTCCTAAATTTACCTTGGTTGCCAAATTTAGATTGGCTACAATATAGTTAGACCCCATTCCAATACAGCATAATTGCTTAAAAGTAGAGTTATTAAATGTTACATAGTTAATATTGAAACAAAAATGGCATAAACTTAAAAAGAAATCTCTATTGATATTTAATTCATTTTGTATATCAAATAATTCAAAAATATGTTTAATAATATTATAAAGACTATCTATAAGAATATTGATAAAGAGATTTTCGGAATCAAGTACCTGTATTTTATGTGGGACAAAATCAATTTTGTCCAAAAATTCAATACTGTTATCTATTGACCAAAGATAACTAAAGTTTTTGAACTTACATTTCAAAAAATCATAAGTCTTTTATAATTTGTTTTTCAAAGTTACATTAAAATTTCTGTTAATACTTTTTGATGTAGAACATATAAATCTAAACTTAATTGGATCTTTATGGAATTTGGGCGTCATAAAAATAAAGGGCAAATGATAATGATTAAAAAAGGTAAAGGAATAAGAAAATAAAGTTTTACATTGTTTCTTAAAAGCAAAATTTTTTTTTTAAACAATAGGATCTTTATCCGTATCAATTTTAGCATAAAATTTAACATTATTTAATTCATTTACAATTTTATCAACATAAAACTTTTTTCACAATATTGCATAACTATTATCAGCTTTATTAACAGGAACTATAACAAAATTGTTATGTAAACCTTTAATGTAATTTTAATCATTATTATTAAGATATTGATATTCATATGTGTTTATATTTAAATAATTCTTTAAAATGTTCCAACAATTGGTATTTCCATTAAAAAAAAAAAAAACCATGTACAGGAAGGCTATATCTATAACTTTGTTATTTGATAAAACAATCAATATTATCATTAAAATCTTTCAAAGTTGTTTTATAATTAATTTTACTTTTTATTCTAAATTTAGTATCAAAATTCATCATGTATCTCACATTCTTATTTTTAATTATATTTAAATCACCAGTTATCATATGGCCATGAAATTTATCAATAAAATATCTGTATATTCATTCCTATTACAACAAGTCAAAGGAGCAGTCTTCAGAAACCTGCTGTAGATAGATGTTATGGTGATGGTGGTGGTGGGGGAGGGGGCTTAGTTTATTTATATTTTAACGCCTTTTCCACCCACTGACTAAGAAAAAGGCAATACTTTTATCGGGTTGTTTGAATATTTAAATTTTGAATTAATTGTTTCTAGTTTGTTTATTAATATTGTTCATTAATATACGTCTACTTTTAAGTCTTTACATTTGGTGATTCATGATTTTGCCATGTTATATTTTGTTGCATTAATGTGTGCTGCTTTTGCGCCCATCTTGCAATAAGTTTCATAATTTTACAATCAATCAATATATATATATATATATATATATATATATATATATATATATATATATATATTGAAAAATAAATATATGAAAGTAATAAAAAATTAAATAAAAAGTAATTTTTTTGGTTTTGAACCAATTTGAAATTAAATTACAATAGGATTCTGAGAATGGACTTCATCTTTTTTTAATCGTATGAAAGGACGAATAGGTGTAATAGTTTATATTAACGTTTTTTTTTATAAATTGCTATTATATTATTTAAACTTATTTATTGCCTTTTGTAGGCTTAATAATGGACAACAAGTGTGGCAGATCCAGAAAAAGATATTTGAATAAAAAAGAAATAGAATAACTTATGGCTGTTCATTCTGATTCCAAAGATGCTTTGTTTGATTACGATCATGATGATGATGACTACTTCGATCCGGATTACATACCAGTTGAGAATAAACATGAAAACATGAAAACATGAAATAAACATGATAATGAAGCAACGAGTGACGAAGAGGAAAACAATATTGGCCCTTATATGTCAACCGGCATTACACATTCACATAACAAAGAAGCCATTAATAAGAATGATATGGATAATAACATTCATCTTACCTCTAAGACACCGGATATAAAAATCGGTATGATCAGAGAAAGACAATGGTTCGTTAACAAAGATAATGATTTCTCTAAAGAATCCCCAATTTTTCAACCTGAACAAAATTAGAAATTTTCTGGAGATACTCCATTAAATTATTTTTTATCGGCTTTTCCCAGAATGTTACTTATAAGATATATCTTTTCCAAGCAACCTTTATACTACGCAGCAGGGCAAGGAAAATTTAAACATTACTGTTCCGGAATTGAAAATTTATTTATGAAGGAATTTTGTAATGTCCTATATACGTTATGCCAGACTTCGGTCTACAAGTGGTGGCTTACGACGATTCTATGTCTATAAATAGGTATATACGTCAGGATTCTACAAATACAGCATTTAACATATACTCGTATTCTTCTGTGTGGCCCTGTAAAATAATTATAAATGTTGTATACACCTTCTTCGAGAAGAAGATATTATAGGTGACTGTAACAACATACTAAAATTACATTACCATCCACATTCTACTAATCCCGTATTTGACATAAATTCGTATTCTTTTGTGCTCCCCTATAAAATAATTATAAATGTAATATACACTACACATTCTTCGAAAAAAAAAATGATATTGTAGTTGACTGTAACAACATACTAAAATTTCATTAGCGTCAGTATTCTAAAAAATCCGCATTTAACATATATTCGTATTATTTTGAGCGGCCTTGTAAAATAACAATAAATGTACACATTCTTCGAGAAGAAAAACCTACTGTAGGTAACTGTAACAACATACTAAAATTTCATTACCGTCAGCATTCCAGAAAAACCGCATTTAACATATATTCCTTTCATATATTCGTATTCTTTTGTGAGGCTCTGTAAAATAACTATAAAAACTATATACACCTTCTCTGAGAAAATATATTGTACGTAACTGTAACAACATACTTAAATTTCATTACCGTCCACATTCTACAAATCCCTTATTTAACATGTATTCGAATATATTCATATAGTATTTCATATACTATACGAATTTACACTCATGTTTGTAAATATTGCAACACCATGAAGGAATTCTCAGAAATTAATGAAATTTATTCCACATATTACTGATAGTGGTATAAATAAACAATCAAATTTACAAGACAAAAAAACAAAACAAAAAGAACGTCGGAAATTAGTTCTTTGTGTGTCCGCCACGCTGAGCGACGAGAGCCTGTGCACGTCGTGACATTGAATCATACAGGTTCTGAATGTAATTCTGCGCAATGGCATCCCAGATGGCTTCGACTGGAAGCCAAAGTTCAGTCTTACTGTGTGCCCCACCAGCTGTACGAGCGAGTCCCCAACCAATGAAATTCCAGACATGCTCGATGGGAAACATATCTGGGGAATAAACAAGCCATGGAAGATGCGAAACCTGTTGTGTACTGAAGAAGACTTGTGCAGTCTTAGAAACATGTGCACGGGCATTATCCTGCTGATATACAGCACCCGGAATCCGTCAAAAAAGGAGAGAACCTCTGGCTCTACAATTTTTCTTATGTAGCGATCATTGTTGAAGTTGCCCGCTATGTGCACTAGATGAGATCGACAATTATACCCAATAGCTCCCCACACCGTGATGCCAGACGTTTGTGCTGTATGACGATGGATAACATATTGTGGGAGTAGACGTTCCCCTCTATAACGTCTGACGCGTACTCTTCCATCATTGTACTCCAAATTGTAGCGAGATTCATCGGGAAAAGCAACTTGTTGCCACTGGACACGCCACGTGCTCTGTTGCTGAACCCATTGAAGTCGGAAGCGTCTGTGATTCAGCAAGAGGGGAATCCTGCGTAGAGGAACCCTTGCACGCAGTTCATGCTGACGCAGACGGCGACGAATGGCGGACCTAGACAACAAAACACCTGTAGCTGTGCTCCAACGTTGTGTGGACGCACGAGAGGATGCTGTACGGTCCGTCACAGCCATGCGAATGATGTGTCTGTCGACCCGTTCCGTTGTGCTATTGCGTGCATCACTGCCAGGTTTTCACCTTGTTTGATTTCCCTCTGTCCATTTCGTCCAAGCACGCCAAGCTGTTGTGGCATTACACTGCGTGCGGGCTGTGATTTCTCGATACGAAAATCCACATTCTGGCATACCGACGCTGCGGCCTCGTACGAACTCCGTTAATTGTTGGTATAGCCTCCTCCGCTTTTGACGAGGCATATTGACCACCAATGAAACATTTACCGCAGACAGAGGAAGCTAAACGGATTTCAACGCATCTTTACAGTCCTTTATATACCTGGAAGAAGCAACTGATAAGGAGCCGCTTCTCGTTCCACGCATGCGCAATCGCTTTGTAATTCTAATCATTTGCATGACTTACCTCACTTTACATTTCCTGTAAATTTCATTCAATTTGCATAATTCCTTCATGGTGTTGCAATTTTCACAAACATGAGTGTATTTCATTATAGTTTCATATATTCGTATTATTTTGTGTGGCGCTGTAAAATAACTATAAATGCTACATACACGTTCTTCCAGAGAAAACATATTGTAGGTTTCTATAACAACATACTAAAATTTCATTAGCGTCAGCATTCTACAAATTCCGCCTTTAACATATATGCGTTTCATATATTCGTATTCTTTTGTACGGCCCTGTAAAATAAATATAAATGTTATATACATCATCCTCGAGAGAAAAACGTACTGTATTTGATTGTAACAGCATACTAATATTTCATTACTCTCCACATTCTACAAATCCTTCATTTGACATAAATTAGTATTATTTTGTGTGGCCCTGTAAAATAACTATAACTGCTATTATACATCCTTTTAAAGGAAAACAACCTGTAAGTGACTGTAACAACATACTAAAATTACATTACCGTCAGCGTCAATAAATTCAGGAAATTAACATATATTCGATTAGTCATTGATTCGTTTTATTCGTTTAATCAGTCGTTTCATAAAATCGTTTCATAAAGTCGTTTCATAAAGTCGTTTCATAAAGTCGTTTCATAAAGTCGCTTCATTAGGATTTTACATATATAGGGTAGATCTTTTGTGTGGGCCTGTAAAATAACTATAAATGCTATTATACACCATTTTCGAGGAAAATATGTTGCAAAGTGACTACACTGTAAAAAAAACTGCTGTAGTTTTACAGCAAAAAATGCTGGCAATATGGGTGCCAGCATATTTTGCTGTAAATTTACAGCAATTTTGTTTTTCATCGGTAAACAGCAAATTTGTAATTCTACAGTATTTTTTGCAGTTATTTTTACAGTAATTTTGTTTTTTAGATTTTACAGTAAATTTGTAAATTTTAGAGCATTTTTTGCTGTTAATTTTACTACACTCTTAACATCATAGCTGTAAAATTTTTAGATTTTTTTTTTTGTAGATATATATTTGTATCCCTCCCCCCCGTGTATTGTTTATATTTATTTTGAATTTTTCTAATGATACTGAGACATATTCAAAAGACTAAGGGCACTAAGTGTTATCTTTATGCTTACTTATATCATTGTTGTAATAACATTCTTATATAATCAATTCTATTATACATATGTAAGATACAAATTTAGCACCATAAAGCAAAATAATAAATAAAATACACCAAATAAGTAATAAATAGAAAATTTCAAAGTATTATAACTCATTGTAAAGAGGGTTTTATATGCCAAATTCAAGTAGAATACTGTACAATATATATCGAGAACCTTCTGGATGCGAATTATTTTTTATTTTTAGATAATGGACAAAAACAAAATGCGATCTGCTGCTTTTTAACGCTGCGATAACAGTAAACAAACTCTTGGAATATTTTATGAATTAATAAGTAGTGTATCCAGATTGCTCATAATAAATAAATTGAAAATTGCATATAACATTTAAAAAATAAATGCACGTAAAAAATAAGCGATAAAATCTGAATATCATTGGCCGAAAATCAGCTTTAATTTTAATAAGACTGCTATTGAATATTTAGTCAACTACAATAATACACTACAATAATACACTAAATAAATAACACTATTAAAATAAGCACATAAAATGAACCTAAACTTTTGAAGAATAAAATAATTACATGATTTAGTTTAGTAACTATACTGAAATACAATCGGATAAAATGAAGTTTTGAAAAATATATAAAAACGAAATAAAGCATAGCTAAAGAATATAGGGATCTTCGTTTTATTTTTCTTTTAATCTGATACTAAGTAAATAATAATAAAGTCATATGAGAAAATGTTAAATAAATTACTTAAAAATTAGATAAAATGCTAAAATAATGTTTTGTTACAGTTGAAGCCAAAATATTTAATCTTTATACAACGTTTGACGTGAACGTGGTCAATTTGTATCTTACATTATATCAGAACTGATTATTTTATGGTTATTAAATCAATGACACAAATAAACCTAAAAATAAAACTCACCCTTAATTTTAAAAATATTTATCCAGTCTTTATGCTCTAGTTTTTGTAATCCAAAAACGACATTGTGAATTGCAATAATAAGCACATATGAAGAACGACGCTAACATCGAACTAGACTAATGCTAATAATACCCTGCTCTGGTCCCAACTTCACACACGTATCTCATTAGGAATGCGGTTCGGGTGCTTTCGTTGATCTTAAAAAATACAGCGATTTGCTGTAAATCGGTATTGAACTTACAAAAATGCTGTTTTTTAATGCTAGTGAAGTAATTCACAGCTAAATCAGCAGTATTTTTTTCCGTTTTTTTTTTTTTTTAGTGTATAACAACATACTAAAATTACATTATCGTCAGCGTTCTATAAATCCCTCAATTAACATATATTCGATTAATCTTTCGTTCTATTCGTTTAATCAGTCGTTTTATAAAATTGTTTCATAAAGTCGTTTCATTAGGATTTTATATATCCAGGGCAGATGTATACACAGTTAGCAAATTAACTATTTTTTAAAAATATTAAAATATTTCTATTTTATATTTACAACAAATAGCAATACACCAATAAAAAACTCTGTAAAAATATTGTAGAAGCACAATACACAGTTGGCAGTTTGCACAATAATAGATATTGTCCCAAAATGAAGCTATAATGGATAATATCACCCATTATATTATCACCATCATAAACATTTACGACGGAAAGAAATCAGCTATAATGCGTCATGATATTAAGGACTTCACAACATGGAAAATAATATAGTGCTGTAAGATAATAAAGCCAGTCGTTAGAAATCTTCGGTAGATACTCAGGCATTATTTTCGCCTCTATTATGACTTGTCTCATTTTTAGTTATACATAATGTGGTGATATGAAACAAAAATATGTATTAAAACAATAATAACGATAACTATTTTAGACAAGTTCTATTTATAGAGCTATAATCATAAATGATGTAGATGTTGACGCATAGACAGGAATCATGTTATATAATGAAGGTTCTGTATAACATTCATACGGATATGTAATGTTAATCCATCGTAAAACAGATGTGCGTTGAAGACATTATCTCATACAACACACGTCGCCTATACATTTTTATCAATATACAGGGTGTATCTGAAAAAATGGGTAAAACTTTACGGGGTGATAGAACGTAGCTATACGAGTATATTTCATCATAGACTGTATGACCGCGTGAGCCGCTAGGTGGCGTTGTAAATGGTATGACACATTCATACGAGAGGTGTTGTCGGAGCTGCTGCGTCCGATTCCAACCCCCATCAGGTCGAGAATGTGGTTTGAACACGACGGTGCACCTGCACACTTTGCCTTGGATGTGCGGGACACTTTAGATACAACGTTTCCAGGGCGATGGATTGGTCGAGGTGGTCCCATACCTTGGCCACCAAGATCGCCGGATCTCTCGTGTTGGGACTTTTTCATGTGGGGTCATATGAAAAGCCTAAACTACGAGTGCCCCATTGAAACCGATATAAGATCTAGTTGCCAGGATTGCCGTTGTTGCCGGGGATATTCGAGAAATGTCTGGTATCTTCACAAATGTGCGTCTGTCCCTATCCCGCAGGTGTGAAGCGTGCATTACAGCTGGCGGAATATCTTTTGAGCGATTTCTTTGAGCATGTACATTAATTACATATCTGTTAATAAAATCTTTTCTGAAGTAACTCCTCTCATTCTTGTGTTAATTCTTCAATTGCGACAGTGGTAAACTACCTTTTAACTTCTCACCACTAGCGTTCCGACTATACATTCTATGACGAAATTTGCTCGTATAGCTGCGTTCTATCACCCCGTAAAGTTTTGCCCACTTTTTTAGATACTGTCTGTTTCTCACGTTGAATGACTTTATTTGTTTTTTGTTTTTTGTCTGTGGCCTCGCTTTGCTTCTTTTACCTCATCATTAAGAGCCTACACTGGTCATGCGAAAAAAAGCGCAAGCTAATGTTAAGTCTATGGGAAGGTTATTTTTAAATGATTTTTTTTCATAGGATAGCTAAGGTAGATCTCTAACATTGTTAGTTTTTACTTTTTCGAATTTTGTTGCATTTTTTATAAGCGAACATGTTGAACTTCGGAACCGGTTGGACCCGGTTCCGCAAGTAAAAATACCCTTATATAAAAAAGCTAGAATCAAAATAAAAAAGTAAAAACCAACAACGTTAGAGATTGACCTCAGCTATCCTATGCAAAAAAAAGCATTTAAAAATATTAAAATGCGAGCAAGAAATCTGAAAAAAATTCCCATAGGTTTAACATCAGCGTTCGAGATTCTTCCCGTGACTAGCACAGGCTATTTAAATTTTAATGTAAGTTTGAATAATTTTTGTCTAATTTGGAATTATATATTATCGGAAGCAAAATGTTTGAAGATGTTTTAAATGTCATAGAAAATAGTTTTAAACACAATGAGAAAATATGGTAACAACTTTCAATTCTGTTACCATGGTTACTAATTTAATAATTTTTTGCGTTATATCAGTAATGCATTATATTTAATTAATGAAAAATGACTGAATACATTTGAGAAAAAACAAGCGTATATGTACGATATCATTCTTCTTTTATACGATTGTTAAGATTCATGTTTTTATTTGACGGGGAAAAATGATGTTCAATTCTATTTCTGTGAAAAAAGCAAATTGCGAGTCAGTTTATACACGTTGACGGTAAATAATTAAAATTAGAATAATGTACACAATGCACGACACATTTTAATTATCAAGGCAACTATTAAAACTTGTTTTCTTTTGAATAAAGTCATATTAAAACTCGATGTCTAATAATTAAATGATAAAATTTTCCGGTACGAACTAACTTTCCCAAACAGAAAGAACTTTCCGAACAACCCAATAATTCCATATAAGATAAAGTACACAGAATGTTTTACAATTAGTTTTTTATTAAATTTACAAATGAAATATGAAATATTTTCCGTAAAGCAAAAAACACAGTTTAACTACTTATTCTTTATAATAACATTAATTGAAATTCACATAAATTGCTTTTGCTCAATAGTAATATAAATGATTTTTCCTGTGAGCTTTAAAATCCTACTTCTATTGTTATTTTTTTTATGTTCTTCCTTGCCTGCATCTAATTTTACCCATGTATATATTTGATATAAAATACATCACACGAATATATGCTGTGAAATTTACATTCCAATTTGTAAAACAAAGGTGTATGGAACAATTCTTTCGTTTGAACTTGTTATTTTTATTTCCTAATTCTGTAGCAATATTAATACCATATAAATGGTGAAGTTATCTATCCCTATATATTATTTCTCCTGTCAACATCCCTTTTACTCAGAAAATATGAAACGCAGAACAACGAATGAGATACCATATGAAAGGTTTTAGAACAGGCTTCTGACATAGCCCACTTAACAAATCGTTAAAACATGTTTTTGATTAAAATTTGCTGAAATTGAAAAATTAAATCGGCATTGTTTTCATGAAAGAAATGAAAGGTTTTCCTGAAATTATTGTTGCCAAAAAAATAAAATACTACATTATATACATTATATGATGCTCATAGCAATTATCATAAAAAACACTGCACGGGTTTATTTTATACTTATGATTAAAAAGCGAAATTGAAATTGAAATGTTTAGATTTATATTTCTAAGTCCCATGGTTTTCCCGAAGCGAATGACGTCATCCTCTAATGCAGTTTCTCGCGCGTGCCTTTAGCAATCTTGGATCAGTTTTTAATCTAACTTTGATGGAATAAATTAGATGATATTCTGGCTTGACTAACAACTAAATGTTGTTTGCAGATATTTTTATCCTTGCTTTTTCTTTAGAAGTTTAAACCTGCATCTAATAAATATTACATATTGATAAAAAATTATACTTCTCTATTATCCCGTCGACTACTTTTCATAACAAAAAACTATCGCCAAATAAACGGGAGAACGTTGCCATTGGAATATCAAAAAATAAATAAAATATAAGAATTTAAGGACACAATTGTTATTTTAATTAATAAAATAACTACTAAATCAGTAAAACATAATGAAAAATACACGCAAATGTCGAATGTAATACCACTAGATGACGTAACAAACACGCATAATGATTCTGACATCAAGTAAATGGGACTGCATTTTTGGCGTTTAATCTTACAGTTTGTCGGTAGTTTTTAGTTATAAAAAGCAGTCGACAGGTTAATATATAAGTACCTAAAAATATTAGATTTCAGTGAGAAATCTTCGCACGGGCCCTCTGGTCTCAATATATTTATGCTGTATGATGTAAAATAACCCATGTAAATATTAATAAATTAATTTGTCAAATAACTTTTGTAAACTTCCCATTCTCGTCACCATTTATGTTTTGAATACCAGAGATAATAAATTTTAACCTTCAACTTGTGTATCAATTTCTGTCTAATTTGTTTATTAAAGTATGCACATTACGTACGAGAAAAAAATTGAAAATTCAGGTAGATGTAATATCTTGTCATAGTTTTATATTTTTACCATATGTAAAACACTTCAAGAAGGTGGATATCGAATGAAATGGAAACATTCACATCTGAAATATTTTTACGTTTTGAACGTCTATTTAGTGTATTATAATAAACAAAATGTCAAGAAAGTTATGTCTGATATAACTATAATCTTAGACAGTAATCAATCTATACTAATATTATAAAGGAGTAAAGTTTGTTTGTTTGTTTGCTTGTTTGTAGGGGGTAATTTCTGGAACTACCGAACCGATTTCAAAAGTGATGGTGGCAAATTGATGGTGACAACCCTTGCTCCAACATAGGCTATATTTTATGTCGGTGCCACTAACCCCAGGGGGGTGCAGGAGCAAAAAACGTTCTAAAATTGCAATTTTTTGTATACTGAAGGGGCTAGAAACTTGAAATTTGGCATTGTAGTTACTTATAAGATGTAAATGCTCTCTAAGAATAATAATTAAAAAAAAATCGAAATTTAAAAGGGTGAAATGAGCGAAAAGCGTTCTAAAAACGTTCTAAATTACAAATTCTATGGAATCTCTGGAACTACAGAACCGATTTTAAAAGTAATGGAGGCAAATTGATGGTGACAATCACTGCTCCAACATAGGCTATATTTTATGTCGGTGCCACTCATCCCAGGGGGGGTGCAGGAGCGAAAAACCTTCCAAAATTGCATTTTTTTATACCGAAGGAGCTAGAAATTTGAAATTTCGCATTGTAGTTACTTATAAGATCTAAATGCTCTCTAAGAACAAATTAAAAAAAAAAAATAGAAATTTAAAAGGGTGAAATGAGCGAAAAGCGTTCTAAAAACATTCTAAATTACAATTTCTATGGAATCTCTGAAACTACAGAACCGATTTCAAAAGTGATGGAGGCAAATTGATGGTGACAATCCCTGCTCCAACATAGGCTATATTTTATGTCGGTGCCACTAACCTCAATGGGGTGCAGGAGCGAAAAATTTGCGAAATTTGCGTCTTTTGCATACCGAAGGAGCTAGAAATTTGAAATTTGGCATTTTAGTTATACTTATAAGATGTAAATGCTCTCTAAGAATAATAATTTAAAAAAATTTGAAATTTAAAAGGGTGAAATGAGCGAATAGCGTTCTAAAATCATTCTAAATTACAATTTCTATGGAATCTCTGGAACTACAGAACCGATTTTAAAAGTAATGGAGGCAAATTGATGGTGACAATCCCTGCTCCAACAGCCTCTTTAATAAAAAGCTATGCGATGCTGACGACTGGGTTTCTCGCTAATTGTTGCCACAGATTAATCTCGGAAAATGAAACCTTTGAAGTTGCTGAAAAAAAATAGTAGCTCGAAAAGTATTTGTCAGAAAATTGTTAGACAAACTGCGTTTGAAAGGTAAATAATTGTATTTTTCTTGATATAAATTTCAAATCTAATGATTATGCCGTTTTTCAAATATTGAATTTCTAAAATTACCAAATTTAACAATGGAGTACCATAGCGAAACCTTCATGCGTAAAAAGATAATGATAAGGGCGACGTGTCCTGACGTGTATATTGGCACGAGTCACAAATTAGCCTTATTATTCTGTTAAAATATAAGAGTGAATTATGAAATGTCAATATTTTGTTTGATTAAAAGTTCGTTAAGAAAAATTGACTAGCGTAGCGGGCGTAGCTTGCTAGTAGACATATATGTTTACATAAATATACATAATAGATGTTATCAGTATAGATGATGAATTTACTTAACATTTTATTATCAATGTTATAACCACACGGTAAGTATATATGCATATTTGACACCTAATTCAAAATCCACCAATCCGAAGATGCGTTTAGTTTTGAAATTTTTAATATAAAAAAAAAACATTAATGCTCTATTGTAATTAATTAATGTATGTGGTATGCAAGCAAATTTAATTTGTTTTTACTTTTATCACATATGGTTCTGTTAGCTGTCATTTGCATAAAATTAAGCAATAACAAGAAAAGTAAATTGGAGAAAGTCGTAAACACTTTTAATTACGTAGTTTTCTAGAATTTCGGCTACTAAAATATTACATAAGAAAGAAAGAAAGAAAGTTTAAACATAAGAAAGTTTCCATCTAAGCATACGTTCTTCAAGGCTCTTATAAAATAAAATAAAATCCAACAACATCAGAAACACATTTTTGTTATGACTTTCAATAGAAGAAACGTGATTCACATCATTAACTAACACGGTAGCAGAGAAGAACTTCTTCAGAAATTCTTTGAGTTTTGAAAGAAGTTTTTGGCATTTAACTAAATAAATTGAATTTCTTTTAAATAAAATTTAATGACAAACACGGTACATTGTTGAATGTTATTAAATACATAAACATTTTAAACTTATTTTTTAAATAAATTTTGGAAAAATGCACAAGTTCTGTAAAATGTTTCACTCTTAAACGAAAAAAATATACATATATATGTATAAGTATATATGTAGTAGCATACGAAATTTTAAATTAAAACTTTCACTTATCTTTCAAATTAGAATAAAACAAGTTGGAAATTGCACGTCAAACGTGACAAATGTACTATAGCAAAATCGTACTATAGCTTGTTATATAAATATTCAGATCTTGATGATTTTTAATTCTGTGAAATGAATTATATCGTCTGCAGATTAATTTCTGTCGTAAAATAAGTATCTCGGTCGCTTGACGATTAAACCTCGGAAGCTCCTCTAACAAGAAAGCGCCAATTTTTTTTTTACAAAAATTCAAATTTCTTAATAAATATTTTTATTAATATCTCCTAAAGTTTTGATTTGATTTTTATAAAATTTGAAATGTCTCGACAAAATTCTGCAGAGATAATATAGCTTAAATTTCAAACCATTCGGTTGGGTAGTTTTTGCGTTGTTATATGCGGACGGACGGACGGACAAACGGACGGACGGACCAAGCGACGACAATAGGTGCTACGTATTTATATAATTACGAACGCACCTAAAAAGAGTGTTTTATTTAGCGAATTTTTTGGCAATTTTTTCAGCTACTAATTTCTGGCATGCGACTAATATGAAAGCATCGCTTTTAATAAATTTGCTTTTGAATACATAATTGATATTTCTCATTCAAAAATGCTTTTTATTGTTGTTAGTGGTGCAAAAAATATATTCAATGTAAAAAATCTATTACAGTTTGCAATGAAAAAATGGTTTATAACTAAATTTTTTAACTCTAGAAGACCGGGTTGCATCCTTTAATACGCCTAATGGACAAACATATTGCAAAAATCCTGTTCGTCCATTTCAGACTGTTGATTTATAAAAGTCCTCAAAGTATATTAACATGTGAATTTTTAATGAAGTGTCAGCTGAAAATGAACAAATAACGAAAATAGTTTGAAAACTGGAACGCATTGATAATTTAACATATTTAAAAACTAAATAATACCTTAATTATAAAATATACCATCGGAGAAGACCGATCTAAGCTCCGTTAAAATTAGCTTTGTGTTCAACTCGATATAACAATAAATACTCGCTATATTATTTGCTATGAAGCATTTTATTTTATAGCAGTATTATTTACAGAAACAATATACAATAAAATCATGTACATATTTCTAAATTATACATTACTTACACATTTACATTCTTCCAGTCTATTTTTTAGTTCGTCGCATGCTTTCTTTTGGTAGCAGGACTTTTAGGCCTGAACGCCTTTTTACACGTTTCGTAGATTTCAAACAAGGAGAGGTTCTGAGGTCAGTGTGACAGAATTTGGTGAACGTTTGTGCATCGATAGAGTATAGTTAGTATACAGGGTGAATCTAAACTCTTGGGCAAAACTTTAAGAGGTGATAGTACACATCAAGACAAACAATATTAAATAGGAAACTAAGGGTCCCAAACGTCTTCCGAAGGAGATAGGCGCCATTAAAGTTTAGGGTCCAAAATTTCCAATGATTATAAAAAACGGAAAAATTGGTCGATTCGTTTGCGGTTTTCACTAAAACAATTCTTTATGTCAGTATTTTCTTAAAAATAAATTTTGAAGATAAATTTAAAAAAATACCGATAGAGGGCACTTTAGACTTTGGAGTAACGAGAAATTATTTTTAACCGTTATTTTTTGTATCTCATTAAATGCTTTCAAAAGCTTTGACTTAAATTTTGAGCTCAAAATCTAAATCGTTGGGAGTGGTTAAGTAGCGCAAACTGAACTGAGTTCAGGAGTTGAAATTTGAAACACCTCCCTCCCCCCCCACTCCTGAACACAGTTCAGTTATTCCCGATCTTGGTGTCGTAGACCAGGCAGAAACAATATGAGTTGTAATTTTCCAACTTGACGAAAAATGTCCGGCCGAGGATTCGAACCTGGAATCTCTTGGCTGAAGCTGCCCTGCTCTACCAACTGAGCTATCCCGGTTGAATCTGGAGGGCATGAACTGGATGAATTATGCCATCCAGATTCAACCAGATTCGTCCAGTTGGAAAATTACAACTCATGATTTCTTTATCAATTTGAATAATTGTGTTAAAATTAATCCAGGCAGAAACTACTACCCCCTACACGTAAAATAAACGATAGAGTAATGACAAAATTAAATAGAAAATCTATTCATAACAGACAGGAGCAATTTCTTTGCGCAAAATTAAAAGAAACAATTTGATGTATGCATGTAGTGCGCAATATGAATGAAGGTTGACACGTAGAAAATGGTACATGCATGATATTCGTGAGGAATCACAAAAACTGCTCGAAAGAGTGCCCACGAGCAACGATGCAGGCCTCACACCGTCGGCGGAGGGAGTTGCGAATATTAGTGAATATCCCGGGCATCTCCCGGATATCGCCTGCTACGACGGCAATCCTCGCAACCAGGTCTTCGTTGGAGTCGACGGTAAAAAATAATTGTTCTTTACTCAAAAGTCTAAAGCACCCTCTATCGGCATTTTTGAACTTTATCTTTAAAATTTATTTTTAAAATAAATTTTTTATTTAATTTTGTCATCCCTCTATTGTTTATTTTACGTGTAGGGGGTAGTAGTTTCTGCCTGGTCTACGACACCAAGATCGGGAATAACTGAACTGTGTTCAGGGGGGGGGGGGGGGGGGTTCAAATTTCAACTCCTGAACACAGTTCAGTTTGTGCTACTTAACTACTCCCAACGATTCAGATTTTGAGCTCAAAATTTAAGTTTAAATCTAAGCTTTTGAAAGCACTTCATGAGATACAAAAAATAACGGTAAAAAATAGTTTTTCGTTACTCCAAAGTCTAAAGCGCCCTCTATCGGTATTTTTTTAACTTTATCTTTAAAATTTATTTTTAAGAAAATACTGACATAAAGAAAAGTTTTAGCGAAAACCGCAAACGAATCGACCAATTTTTCCGTTTTTTTTATAATCATTTGAAATTTTGGACCCTAAACTTTAATGGCGTCTATCTCCTTCGGAAGACGTTTGGGACCCTTAGTTTCCTATTTAATATTGTTTGTCTTGATGTGTACTATCACCCTTAAAGTTTTGCCCAAGAGTTTAGATTCCCCCTGTATAAATATATGGAAGCCATAAAGCACATTACTTGAGAAAAAAAGGTTTCAAAGTTTACGTCAGACTTTATAATCGGATAATTTCTTCCTTTGGCAAGCGGCTTCGTAGTCTGGACGGTAGTGTTCTGCTTTCGGGGTTTTTGGGTGTAGGTTCAAATCCCCAGACAGACTTATTTTTTGCAGCAAAAATTTTTATCAATTACTTTTAAACGACAATTGAAAAAATATGTATAATCATTGAAATTTATGAAAAATATAAATTAAATGTATTTTTATATCATATAAATACAGTTTTAACTATGAAATTCTGCATGTTTAAATATTTAATGAAAAGTTATTATTATTATTTTTCTTTTTTAAGGAAGAAGAAGAAATACACAATTGATATTTCTATAGACCAGAAATTTTTACTATTATTGTAAATTATTTACAGTTATTTAAATAAATAATCTACTATTTTCCACAATGAAATAAATTGAAATACGTTACATAAAATATAACACGCTGCTTTAATTATTTGTTAATTTTATTTTTTTCTGTTAGTACTAATGGTATTTCAATCATAATAGTACTTCAAAATATATCATATTTTAAACAACTAATGTTTTTAATTTTGATTCTTTTAAATCTTGGATGCGTGTGTTTATAATTAGAATAACTAATCATGTACTTAAAAATAAGTTCTAAAAACATATTTGATTACTAAAAATAGTTAATTAGGCAGTAAAGATAAAACCAAAAATTTTATAAAATCATATTAAAATCTAAAAGAGTATTTTAAAAAAATCACGAAATATTTAAAATATTTGTATAATAGATTAAAATTTAAGTAATATATTAAAAATTTAGTCACGTACTTTAATTTATTCTATTGTGAAAAATAGTACATTATTTATTTAAATAACTGTAAATAATTTACAATAGCAGCAAAAATTTATAGAAATATAAATTGGCCACTATTACTTTTTTAATCTATCCATTAAATATTTAAACATGCAGAGTTATTTATACGATATAAAACATATATTTAATTTATATTTTTCGTAAAGTTCAGCGATTACTATACATAGTTTTTAACTGTAGTTCAAAAGTAATTGATAAAAATTTTCGCTGCGAAAAATAAGTCTAGCTGGTAGACCGGGAGGCGGCAGCCCAGGCAATCACCTCATCGAGTTCACGGCAGAAATTCCGGAATTAGTTAAAACTCGATTCGCATATTATAACGCAATCGGTCTGCCAGGTCATATCTTGGTGGAAAACACCTTAAAACCCGATTTTAGCGCTTCACTCGTAGGTTTACCATTGTGGTTTCCTGCATCCAAAGGTATGAAAACATGGAGGACTGGGAGTGGGAACACACAATGATAAACCTACGAGCCAACCGCTAAAATCGGGTTTTCGGGTATTTTCCACCAAGATATAACTTGGCAGACCGATTGCGTTTTAATATGCGAATCAAGATTTAACTAATTCTAGAATTTCAGCCGTGAACTCGATGAGGTGATTATCTGTGCTGCCACCTCCCGGTCTATGGGGATTTGAACGAAGACCCAAAAACTTCGACTCCAGAGCACTACCGACCAAACTACGAAGCCGCTTGCCAAAGTAAGAAATTTATCTGATTATAAAGTCTGACGTAAACTTTGAGACCCTTTTTTTTTCACGATCCCCTGGCTACTGTGCTTTATGACTTTCATATATTTATATACTAACTGTACTCTATCGTTACACAAACGTTCACCGCATTCTGTGACTCCGACCTCGAGACCTCTTCTTGTAAGTCTTTTGCAGATCGCAAGATTCACTGTCCAACTTCTCAGACTTTAGGCTTCGACCGAAGCACTTCCTTATGTAGGTGTGGGATTAATTGCGAGAAAGCTCTATGTACCCTGATTGGTTGAATTTTGTTTTCGAGAACGTTCTATGGACTCTGGTTGGTTGAATCATGTATCTCGACACCTATTGGGAATTTCTGGAATTCTCTTTCAGATTCTAAAAGTCAGTTTTTTGCTAAATGTCGCCAAAAATTTCCGAAATGTCTCAAACTTGGCGACATTCTTTCATTTGGCGCCAAGCATGTGTTTTGGAATTGGTAATCTTGAAAGTTGATTTTCCCACCAAATCTGGCCAATGTCGCCAACATTTCACCAAATATCGCCGAATTTGACGAAATGCTGCCAACTTTGCGACTTCGTTTACTGGCAACTTTTCAACAACTTGATGACTGTTTCTACCTTCATTCCCATTGAAATGGATTGACCCGTAGTGACACGAGAATGAGCCACTAATCGAATTTTCTGGAACATGTGACCTAGCCCAATGGTCTCCTCGTACCCAAAATGGTAGGATACAAAATTTACCAAAATCGTTAGAGTTTTTTTTTGGATAAAATTTGCATATATATACGCAAATAAGATTTATCGTATAATATATTCAGCAAATTGATTCTTCTCAATATTTATTAAACTTATTTTACAAAACACTTTTTTAGAGAATTTCTTGTTGGAAAAACATAAAAAATTAAAGATAATGATCAAAATCCACTGTTCTCTTAATCACAATGAATTATAAATTTGTTTTAATATTCCAAAATAAATATGAAATAATTCTTATTATCAGAAATGTTTTTGAATACATTGAAATTATATTTTAGCAATAATACTTATTAGGTTTTTATAATAACAGTACTTTATATCAGTTGAAATAGATTTAATATAATATTAATTCTTCAAAGTTATAAATCCGTTTTGATATTTCGGCTATATTTTTATGGTGAAAATATTTTTAACAAATAAGTAAAGTAATTCAAAATATGTAAATTCATGTCACATATTTTACTTACATGTGCGGTAAGATAAATGCGAAATTTATTTTAATCAAATAAAGTTAATAATCAAACTTTTCAAAAATTTTAGTTACATTCTGATGCATTGGAAGTAACTAAAGTGGATTAAAAAATGTAAATTCATCTGACACATTTTATTAACATATGCGGTACGAGAAACGTGAAATTTATTTTAAACAAGTAAATTTAATAGCCAAACTTTTGGAAATTTTTAGTTACATCCTGATGCATTGAAAGTGTTTTGGAAATTTGTGTAATGTTTTGTATTGGATATTAAAATTTTTGTGCGTTTACGTGAGAAATATATTTATATTGAATACAAATTAAATTTGAACAAAGACATGATAAAATGGAATGTTACATTTTGAATTATAAAGCAATATTTAAAATGTCGAATTTTTAATTGAAATTTACATTTATGATGTATGTTAGAATTATAGAATGTTTTTTCATAAATTATTAAATTTTAGCAAAGTTTGGTCTTAGCTCTCAGCTGGTTGTCCCTTGTTTCTTTAATTACACTAGTTGCGCGAAAACACGAACAAGCAAATGTTAATAGCTAATGTAAAGCCTATGAGAGCATTTTTAAAAAAATTTCTCCTTTGAATAGCAATAATTTAATTTTTTTTTTGCAATAAGATACCTAAGGGGGTCTCTAAAAGTACACATTTTTCTTTTTTCATTATGATTGCAGATTCTTTATGAGGATACTATTACTTCCGAAACCGGTTCTAAAATGCGAGGGAAAGTCATTAAGTAACTCACTAAAGATAATTAAATAATAACTTAGAATGATATTTACTTCAAAATTATTTTTATTTCTCAACATATTCTCCACCAATATTTATGCACTTATATCATCGTTTTATCAGTGCCGCAACACCAGCTGCATAACATTCTTTGGGTTGCTGTCTCAGCCACATTAGGACTTCAAGTTGAACCTTTTCATCATCTGTGAACATCATCTTCATTCCAAGATGGTTTTTTAGTGGACTAAAACGATGAAAATCGCTTGAGTCTAAGTCGAAGCTGTATGGTGGATGTTGAAGAAGTTGCAAGATGATGTTCACATATGATGAAAAGTTTCAACAGCAACCCAAAGAATGTTATGCAGCTGGTGTTGGGGCACTGATAAAACGGTAATATAGGTGCATAAATATTGGTGGAGAATATGTTAAGAAATAAAAATAGTTTTAAGCGAATATCATTGAAAGTTATTATTTAATTATCTTTTGTGACTTAATTAATGACTTACCCTCGTATAAAGTGACCTCATTAAAAGAAAAAAAACGCTGCAAACAAAATTGAAAAAGTAAAAAATAGCCCGTATAGAGATCGATTTTAGATATCCTATGAAAAAACAGCATTTAAAAATATTGAAATGCAAAGTGTTAAGTTTGGAAAGAACGCTTTCATAAGTTTAACTTTAGCTTTCGACTGTATTCCGGTGATCAGTGTAGGCTCATGAGGGAAGAGAAAACAATGCGATATTGAAATTACTTCATGCAAAAATCTCGTTATAAAAATAGCGGAAAAAAGGGAGTGAAATAGTACCATATAAAACTAATTTGGAATGCTTAAATTCATCTTTGTCAAATTAAAATAAAAGTACATACAAAAATATTGAATAAAAATATATTTTCTTCACCTTTTTTTGCTATGCAATGGTACCCTCCGTTGGAAGAATGCGGATGATTTGAACTCTCCCGTAGGCTCGCAGTACAGAGACATACTGTTTACAAGAATGTGATCTGGACTTTTGTTTTAACACCTGTTTTAATTATAAATCTTGATTAAAGTTAGGTTCACAGCCGAAAGTGCTCGATTTATTTTAATGTTTTAAAGTCTAAATAAAGTTTTAGTCATATTTTAGGTAATGAAATCACATGTTTTTGTGTGTACTTTTATTGAAATAGTACCATATAGACTCCATAGTTGTTGTTGATGTTATTCTATGAGCGAATGAAGTGTGGTTAAATAGATAATATTCACATTTAGTAATATCGTCTACTATTCATACTAACACTTAGAATCCATTAAACTAAGATGTGGGAGGAATTATGTCTTTATGATCGCTACTAACAAATTTTACTCTTTAATTTTACACTTTAGATGAACTTGTCCATTTGGTGGAGTTTTCAAAGAAATGTCATAAAAAGCATGCACTGTAAGTTTTCATTTAGTCTGGAATTGTCTAGAACGAAACTCAAGCAAAGTACGTGATGTGATAAAACACATGTGGCATACATTCCTCAATGATTCCAAAATCCAGATAGAGAATGATTTGATGAAGTTTATAAAAAAGTATTTATGTATATTCTGTAGTGATGTAGTTCATAAATTTAATTTTTCTAATGACGAAATACCATTATTCTTTCACAATAACTTAGATCATTACTTCTCTTAGACATTTAAAATATTGGTGATTTTCTGAAGATTTCAATGAGATTACTGCTATTGAGATTAAAAAAATGGGAATTAGCTAGAAAATTAAGCTTAATGAAAAACGATAATTATAACTTATATACAGGGTCATTCATAATTCCCTCCGGGGTTTCGAAACGTTATAGTAAAAAAAACGAAGACGAATATGAAAAAAAGAAACATATGAAATTATTCCGAAACTATTCAAGTTTTACTTACATACATTACAGGTATTCTATGTGTGAACCCTTGGTCACACGGCATACATCCATGCGATAGTCCAGTTCCTGCCATACTCCGTTTCTTTAAATCTGAATCAGTGGTGTCAGTTCAACGGGCCTTTCGTAATAAGTATCGAAAACAGGGACCAACTGACAAAACAATTAATGTGTGGTACCGGAAATTTAAAGAAACGGAGTATGGCAGGAACTGGACTATCGCATGGATGTATGCCGTGTGACCAAGGGTTCACACATAGAACACCTGTAATGTATGTAAGTAAAACTTGAATAGTTTCGGAATAATTTCATATGTTTCTTTTTTTCATATTCGTCTTCGTTTTTTTACTATAACGTTTCGAAACCCCGGAGGGAATTATGAATGACCCTGTATTACCAATCATTTTCAAATATAGTTAATCATGCCTGTTTTCATCAAAAATTATTTTGGAGTGGAATCCACCAAATTATTATTATTTTTTTATGTTTTAAGGAAAACTTTTAAATTATAAATTTAGGAAATTATCACAAACTTCTTTATGTAATATAAATAAATAAAAGTAAGCAAAAAATGGAATAAACTACTCCTTTTATAAGTGTTGCAGATTAGCTCCGTTTAGTTTGTATTTGTATATTGCAGTGTAATTCAAATGGTGAAAATTCTTTTATACCTACATATACGGAATTTGTTAAGAGGTAGGTTGCTAGTGCTAAATTTTGGTTACCCCGATAATATTAAGAAAATTACTTTACTTCTAAAATGTTTTATTAAAATTTAGGATCTTTATTTACTGCATCTCTGAATAATTTTTGTTTAAATATTGTTTAAATGTGTTGTACAGAAATTGGAACATTTTTTAAACAAATTTTAATGTATTGTTCTTTTTATTTTAAGTTTAATTTTTTTATAAGAAGCACACAAAACACTAGCCTGATTTTTTAAATGTTATATTTTATATTTCAAATAGTATCATATGTAATAACTACGACTGTGCTGTAAACCTCTCTTATAATAAAAAATCAAATTATTTTTTTTAAATGTCAAAATTTATATAACAGCATATGTTTCAGAGTCTGTATAACATGTTTCGATAATCTTCACTTAACGAGTAAATATATATCCTAAATTTTTTAAAACAATCAAAACATTTTTAAAAGTAGAAAAAAAACATGACAATTTCATTGGCAAAAATCAATGCTTTTCTCACATTTTCTTTAGTTCTAATTTTTATAAATTTAAAGGAGAGATCGACACTTCAGTTAATTATGAATGTGAAAAATGTGTGTGTTCACTGTTCATAAGATTTTTAGTATAAAAAGTAAATAAATTATCAGCACATCCAGTGTTTAAAAAGATAGCCGAAAAGACATTTGAGTGTTTTTATGTTAGTCAGGCGCAGGTGATAAATCGCCAAATATTGTTCAAATCGCCATCATTCGTATTGTTTTTATTTCATTTAAAGTATAACCTTCCACTCATTTCATTTTAAAAACATAACTTCGTTTAAAATACATTTATTATATATATTTAAAACAAATATTATATTATTAAATTATATTAATAATGTATTAAGAAAATGTCAAACTTATAGAAGATATTTTGTCACATATCAATATGTCTCCGTATTCTCCAATCAAATAGTAATAGCTAGGGATTATCTGAATTATTCTAAAGGATCTGGCAATGCTAGATGGGAATGTAAATTCATTATAACATACTCGCAAGTGCCAGGATATGTTCAATAATGTAGAATTTCATGTATAAATTGTAACTGTAATCACGTAAACTCTTGGATGCTTAAGTACAATGTACATATAATATAATAAAATCACTTGTTAACGTTAAATTAAAGATGTAATGACTGATTTAAGTGATAAAAACATTACACAAAAGGCTTAAAAATACCTTTCAATATAATATGACATGTTTCATGCGCTCTAGCGGCGACTTTATCAAGATCAAAATTATAAATAAATTATTTTCGCAAATTTTTCGAAAATGATAAACAACAATCACGAGATCACATGTATAATGCAAGCAGGTGCTTAAACTGGTGAACCTGGAAACATGAAAATTATTATTTTATTGCTTTTTTAATTTGTAAATCATCGAGTGCTAAAATTTAGGTAATTCAAAAGAGGCTGATTCATTGCATATGTTCTTGGTTCACAAATATATTTCTATTGATTTATGGCATATGGCATATATCAAATATGACAGAAGAACTACAGCTTTGGCCAGACTACATATAATAGAGCCTTTGCATATTGATTTGAAGAATAGTAAAGTAACTTTTCCATCAAGGGTTTATTTCCCATCCATTATCCGTGAATCAATAGAAATATATTTGCAAAACGAGAACATATGCAATGAATCAGTTTCTTTTGAATGACCTGAAATTTGGCACGCGATGATTTACAAATAAAAAAAGCAATAAAATACTAATTTTCACGTTTAAAGTTTGGCCAATTTAAGCACCTGCTTCCATTATACATGAGATCTTGTGATTGATGTTTATAATTTTCAAAAAAATTATTTATTTATCATTTTGATCTTGATGATGTCGCCGTTAGAGTGGATGAAACATGTCATCTTTATATTAAAAGGTATTTTTAAGTCTTTTGTGTAATGTTTTTATCACTTTAAGCGGTAATTACATCTTTAATTTACAATTATATGTTTGCTATTAAGTTATTCAAATGCTCAAATTTTCATATTGTAGATATGGAAATGATATTATTTTCAAGAAGATACATTTAAACAAGAGAAAGCTAAAACTTCTTAAATATTCAGACATAAAACAACAAGTCTCGAGGAAAATTGTTCCTACTTAATTATTCCTATATTATTATAAAATTATTCCTATATTACGAAAAAAAATCATAAATTTTTCTAATAAATACTGTGTTTAATGAATCGGAAAAAAAAAATGTAATCAATTTTAAGGCTAGATGATGGAATAACATTATTAAAACGTTCAATTACATTATTGCACGAAATAATTCGCGTTTCTTATAAAAACAAACTCTTTTAAATATAAGCTAAATATAGGAAATCGTTTCGATCTGTCATTAATACGGTACTTTATATATATGTTGCATATGCTAATATAGATTATAAAATGACCATTCTAATCGAAGTACATTTTCCTTCTGATGTAATGAAAATAATTTTTTAAGCATAACATAATAATGTAGCAATATATTTGTTTTTCTCAAAATGCTTGTTTTTGGTTTTTAAACAATTATACTAGCAAACATTCAACGTTAACCCTTTCAGGGGCGAGCAATTTTGTTGCTGTATCGTCGAACTCACACCGGCATTTACGAAAGAATTTAGTTCAAAATAAGGAAAAGCAATTTTTCAACTTTTCCCGTCAAAGTTAAAAAAGTAAAATTTAATTAAAAGTTTCTGTTTTGAATTGGATTAAAATTAGGTGGTATATAATATATACCACCGCCCCTCAAAGGGTTAAAAGAGATCAATATCATATAAATTATTTTACATGTATTACTTTTAATAATATAAGTAAAATGATTTTATTAACATTTGATCTCGTGTAATAATGAAAAGATCTACAGTTAAAGAAACTAAACTAAAACTAATTAAATTAGGTGGTATATAATATATACCACCGCCCCTCAAACGGTTAAAAGAGATCAATATCATATACATTATTATACATGTATTACTTTTAATAATATAAGTCAAATGATTTTATTAACATTTGATCTCGTGTAATAATGAAAAGATCTACAGTTAAAGAAACTAAACTAAAACTAATTGAAATTATAATGCATTAAGAAAATGTCGAATGTTTGCCATAGATCCACATATCTTCCTATTCTCTAACCAAACACTAATATATATACTTAGTAAAATATTATCGAAACGTTTCTGAAGGATATAACAGCTCTATATTGGATTGTGAATCCATTATAACGTATCTGGAAACATCACGCTGTGTTCAGTAATGTAGTATATATGATGAATAAATTCTAAACATGGTTACATAAATTCTTGGATGATTTACTACAATCACATGTTTCTTATTAAGTTAATCAACAGCAAAAATGTTATTATTGTAGATATGAGAGTGAAATCGATTTGAATAATTATAAATTTAAAATGTACTAAAGTAAAATTCTAATTATCCGTACTGCTAGTCATTAGATTGCCAATTTTCCGATTCATATCTGGAAAATTTACATTTAAGGAAATATAATTATTATTAAGATTTTAACTGTTTGCATTAATTTTTAAAAATGTTGTTTGCTTGAAACTCCTATTTAAATCAACGTTAAAGTTTTTAGGAATCTACGGAATTTTCATTTGGATAACTCTACGTCACTATTTATAATCAACGGCAAAACAATTAACTTTATTGGACAAGTTCAACAAATTAACACAGTTAAATATATGTAAACTAGTGTAAATGTCCGTCCTAGGATGGTGCACAGTGGGGCGTTTTGATGATCTAGGTGGACAAAATTCATTTTTTCGATTATCACGGAATTTAACAAGACTGCATATACTGGTAGCTGAATGTATCTTTTATCGAGCTCCGTACTTGTTTTGTGGATAAAATCCGAGGTATCGATTAACTACAACCGTAAAGAAGGCAGTTGGTTTGAGAGAGTTTCAATGGTTGCACTAGTTTCCTGTAAGTTCGAAAGCACGTCGTGACATTTCTCTTTTATTTGAAAGCACGAATTACTGGACATATGTCACATGTTTGTCACAAGATTTAACACATTGTTGCTTGAAAATAAGCGCCATCATGTTTACAAACTTTATATTAACTTTTAACACAGTATTAAGCATTATTAAGCAATGAGTATTTTTTAAAAATCAAAGTGCCATTCCTAAAGTATCGGAAACGGAAGAAAACTCCTGCGAAAATTTTCGAATTATTATTTTATATTAACTTGAAGTGTATGTAAGAATGTTTAGTTCAAATCTTGCAAGTCAATTTTAAACCACTTTTAATTATTCGATTGACCTGAAATGTTGAATACATGTGCAGTTTCGATCACAATACAATATTATAATATAAATAAATAATAATATAAATAATAATAATAGTATAAATAATAATAATAATATAAATAATAATAATAATATAAATAATAGTAATAATCTCTCTATATTAAAAAAAAGTAACCACCGCCACCGCAGCCGCTGCCAATGAAGATTTTGTGCCTTGAAGTCTTTCTGGACTAATATCCAGAAAAATATTACATGTAAACATTTAAAAATTGGTAGTTGTATAAAGAAATGTTCGATAAACACGCTGAAGCAGACAGTTTTTAAATCGAAGAATTATTTTAATAGATATTTAATATTAAATTTGGTGAAAATAGTTTTCTTAAAAAAGTTTTATAGGAATGAAAACTATGCGAACTTAATCATAATTTATAAGGATATAGTTGACAAGCTTGCGGTGTGCAGACTGCAATTATTTTTTTAATTTGAGTAATTTTTTGAGGTTATATTTCAAATTTTTATTCAAAATTTTCATTATTTTGGTGAAAATTTATTTCATACTAGCTGTTACCCGTGACTTCGTTCACGCAACATTAAAAGAAGAATAAATACATCAATTAAGCAAAATATTTTACTCCCAATAATTAAAAATGTTAATAATTAACTATTTATCACATTTCATAGGCGACAATACGGTATTTATTATTATAGGGGGCTTGACATAACTCAGTCTTAAAAAGGTGAAATTTTGTGCCAAATAATCGCGAAAATGAAATTGCAACCAATGCAAAAAGGAGGGCCAAATAAAATCGTGGAAATAGACGAATTTGGTAAAAACAAATGTCAATTTTACCTGATAAACAATTTTACTTTTAACGCCTTTGTGAAACGTTTTAACAGCCATCCTTAAAAAAAGAAAAAAAACATTAATCAGAAATTGTATATGCTTTTTCTTTAAATTCAATTCTGCCTCCTTGGTTTAATATATAGTTGACACAAATCTTGTTTTCTAAATGACAGTATATTGGCAGGCAATTTTTGTTCTCCAGAATAAATTGATTCATAAAGGTTGAATATGTGTAAAAATGTTTGTATTTTTCGGATAATTTACTGAAATCAAGATTTTGTTTTCACCATCTATTCAAAGTGAAAATAAATTCTGTTTTTCAGTTTTAATGAGAAAATGGTGTAAAAAATATACTGATCTGTTTTATTTCTCCTTTTTTATACACAAATATGGAGTAAGTTACTTTCCGTTTTTAGAGAAACTTCGTTAAAAAAAATGGCATTTAATTTAATATTTTTAATTCTGAGAGTTTGTGTGACATCCTCGGATCAATTATAACCGGTATTCGCTAAACCGGTAGTAAATCGCGTTGCGTTCGATAGTCTAGGAGTAGTTGCGAAATACAAACACACGGTCAGATTTTAATATAATAGATTCGTGTTCTTTTTCCTTTTCTTAAAATTATGATGTGATTTTTAGCAGAAAACTCGGATACTCATGCGGAACGAAATAACGAAATAACGGATACTCATGCTTAATAATCAGTATAGATAACAAAACATTTAAATTTTTCGTTATAAATATGGCGTGAAACTCATCTACTTTCTAAACTTATTGATCCTTGTACTTGATCCCCTAAGGAATTGATTCACACTCATTTTAAAACATATTGGAAAATTCCCGTTTTATTTCAAATATGACGTCTCCTTTTTCCCCAGAGAAATCCCTTTTTAATGACATAATTCTTGTTAATTTTCTTTTCCAGGCAATTAATTTCAATACTGGCATAGGGAAAATTATGTTACTTTAACGAAATAATTTTAAATCTTTAGGTTTTATCAATAAAATTGGAACTATTAACATTCGTCATTTTTTTTTAGGTAATCGAGTTATTTCTTTTAGTTTTAAGAATTAAAAATCACTATTTCTCGCTATCCATGACATCATTTATGAAATGGATAATTTTGCGGAGCATATTATTGACATTTGCTAACCATTTTCTTTTGAAACTTCTTTTTACTTTTTTAAAATTTAAATAAAAAATACGGTATAGTTATATTAGCCGTGCACAGACGGTAAAACGGCAAGTATTGTTACCATACAAAAGAAAAAAAAAGAAAAAAAGTGAAGAAAAACATTTTATTTCACCAATCAAAGCATATCCGCTTATTTTCGATAAACGACGTCATATTCGCCTGTTTCCTATGGTTACGCATATTGAAACCTAGTGTTACGGTTGGTTTCAACAAATTTTTTTTTTTTAATCTACATTAATTATTTAAATCACTTTCTCAACATTTATTTAAAAGCACTCTTTTTTTCTGTTTCTAATAAAAATTTAAATAAATAAAAGTAATTGTAATAATTATAATAAAATCAGTTTTTATTTTTTCTTCTTTCTTTTTCTTTTTGCAAAGTAATTTCAACGTTTATAGTCTAACGTAGCTTCCTGTTTTTCAAATACGAAAAGCAGACAGCAAGGGAGGGATGTTTTGTCAGTAGACTGCACAGGTGGAAAATTTGGAGTCATCTAGTCTGACTTTGATATAAGAATGACCGACCGCCCTGTATAAGAATTACGTTATCTTATGAGTGTACTATACACGCAATTAGGCTTTGTAAGTTTACGTCAGGCTTCAATTGGCTCTGCTATCAGGCGGATAGCTGGCGCCCATGTAAACAGAGGCTAACAGGACCCCCCTTCAGCACACGCCATGGGGGTGATGCATGGTTTCCTTCCCCCATGAAGCGGCCGGCAGAGTGGAGCGGCAAGCTGTAGTCTTCACGGTGAGTCCATTTTTCCTTTTGTTTCCATTCCCGTACCCCTGGCAGAGTGGATCGGTCCCGTTTTTCAAGCAGCGCGGGAGAATGAATGTTTACGACACTTGTTGCTTGGCCAAGAGACCTGTCGTTTGACTCGTAAAAAAAAAAAAATTCGACTTATTACGGGGCTCGAAGATTGGCCTGTGGGCTGGATCGCGAAGTTGTTGAAGGCGGACAGGTTTCTGGAAGATTTTTTTTTTTTTTTGAGAGTGGGGCATTGATGGCCCTACATTAACCATCCTAAATCATGATGTTATGATGAAAAGAGGCTATAAGGGCATTTTCGAATTGCGGATCTATAACTGTTAACGAGAAATTAAGAAGAAGATATGTGTAGCCTATTTTTTTTTTGGCGTAGTGGTGCTCCAAGATTATGACTTCTTAACCATCAGAAGTGATCATAGATATTGAACTAAACCGGTCGTTAGAAGTCGTAGTGTTCTGAGTTACGGTGATGGCTATCTTCGAATAAAACACATGCTTCAGGAAGGTGAAATTACTGACTCCGACGGTGAAGTTCTGGACCGTAGAACGATTTTCCCCTCCGGACTAGATGATGGACCTAGTAGTTGATGGCAAGTGATGCAGTGAGATGAGAGGATTGATGAATGTTAGCTTGAAACCACGTCTGAATTTTTCCCCAGCCTGAATACTCCAGCTTAAGTGCTTCATCAGATTTTGAAAAAGGAGGAAATGCTCCTAAGTGCCCATTGACTAAAATTGTAGAACTCTCTACCTGTTGTAAGTACTATTTGCATAGTTTTTCTTTTTATTTATTTGTACCTCTTTAAAAAAAAAAAAAAAAAAAAAAAATATGTTTGCTATACCAGAGTTTAAAAGTGAAATGAATATCTTTGGATAATTTCAATAAGAATAAACATTATGAATAGAAATAGTCTGTGGGTTAATATATAATGTTTGTATGTTTGAACGATCATTAAATGGTAATATGATGGTAATTTTAAAAATATGATGTGTAATTTAAAAGTAACCAGTGAGTGGTTTCAACTTAAAAGATCAGCTGTTATATTGTTTTATTAAGATTATTTTTGATAACTTAGTTGCTTCATTATTTTAAATGTTCAAATAAATTGTGTTTTTTTTTTGTTTATTATCAAAGTTGGTATGTTTTTCTTTGTATAAATCTCTAAATAATTAATTTTTTATATTCACAGTAGACCTATAAGAATGGCCTAACCTTTCTGTGATTAATTAAAAAAAAAAAATGGGAGAGAAAATTCAACTTTATTAAATTAGGACTTTAAAATTTCTTAAGTTTAAATTCATAACTGACTGTTTTAATGAACATAAATTGAAGTTCACTCAATGCTATACAATCGTATTTTTGATCTTGATTTAAGGATGGATAGATTAATAAGTGAAACAGTAATATTAAATTTAATTTCATAAAATGTTAAATTAAGCTTTAACTCTCCTCTTTCAGAAACATTGTTTTTCTAAAATATACACCAAAATTGTTTTATTTTAAAAATTTAAAAAAAAAAAAAAAAAAAAAAAAAAAAAAAAAAAAAAATATCCAGTCATTATACACCACTATACGATTCTTGGTTAACCGATCGGATCTTGTTCAGAATCTCTATGGTTGTTCTAAAATTTTAGTACATCATCATATCCCTATTCTATTAACGGATTTAACTCTTTCCCCTTTTGGTCCTCATATTGGAGTAATTTCTGGTTGTCTGCATTTTTCCAAATTATATGATGATTACACTTTTGTTAATTTAATGTGTATGGAGATTTGAGCTTGATCGGGTTGGAGTGGAGTTGGGTGTTCTTTATGCAATCCAGTATGCTACTTGATTTAGAAATCTGTTGCCCCTTACTACATTTAATATTGTCTTAAAATGATGAGTTCAAAATTATCATTGTTGTATTAACCTATTCGGATTCTTAAGTTTTGATATTTTGATTAGTTTAATATAATTTGCTACCTTTTCCATGGCAACAGATTTCAGTGGAGCTAATCAGGGTATACTTATTTTTTTCTAAATATTTAATTGTCAAGTGAAGATTGAGTAATAAATGAGCTTTTTAAGTTTAAGTAAGTTGTGTTTTAGAAAGAACCCCAAAACACCACAACAAATGGAGCCGTAACAATTCGGTCTCTGGGTTATTGATTTTTTTTTACTTGTATGTATTTATGTATCAAAGAGCAACTGGGTGTTTTTGCAATTAAAATTTTATTTATATGTTCAAGTGTAAAAAGAGGTCTAGGCTCTCTCTCTGTGCTAGTAAGCTACAATTCCCAGTCAAAATTATGCCTTGTGAGCATAACCTTTTCTTATTTACAAAAAGCATAGTCCTGTACTTAAGTTTTATGTATTTATAAGGTTTTCCTTTCCCCTCTCTTTTTCTCATTTTTAAGTTGTCCCCCCCCCCCCTTTTTTCATTTTCTTTTTGGTTTGTTTGTCATTTTCTAACTCTAACTATGGCTGATAAGCACTCGGAAGCAATTGCCACTATTCAGCGAAAAAATGCTTTAGTGGATAATTTGTCAAACATTCCCCCATTCAATGGAGAGGCCAGCTCAGTCTGCTTCTCAGATTTTTCTGAGAAATTTGAGAGTTTTGCCAAATTATTCGACTGGAATGAGGAGGAGAAAAAATTCGTTTTGTTAGCTAGATTATCAGGAGCTGCTTCTAGGCGAATAAAAATTCACAAAGCAAAAACATCTGATGAGCTATTAAAAATCTTAAAAGAGAGTTATACTTCACAGGCCACACCAGATGTTGCCCTCAGTCATTTTTTAAATTTTAAACAGCCACCCAATATGAGTGTTCAGGAGTTTTATGACAAGGCATATGATATGTCATTAAGAGCCCTTGTAATTGAAGGTATCCAGGGTGAAGTAGTCGATAAAAGCCGAACGGCTCTACTACACTCCATGCTGTTGAGCAATCTTACACCAGAAGTGCGAAAGGGGGTAATTGCGAGAAATCCACAATCCCCAGAAGAGGTCCTCAAAATTGCGCTTCTTGAGGAAAAGGCTTATAGGAGCATTAACCCTTTCTACAACCACCGCGAGGAAATTCTCAACCCTAATTTGACCCAAAACCTACCCTGTGCTGCAGTTTTTCAGCAAGATAGCTCACAAAAGAAGGAGATAGACCAACTAAAATCTCAAATTGATGTTTTAGCAGCTAAGATAGACAGTTTAGTTGATCTTAGGGCTAGGGATGTACAGGAGAAAAACCAAGAGGTAAGACCCGTAACCTGCTATAGGTGCTCCGTACAAGGCCACTATGCCAGAGATTGTCCACTAAATTTTGTCGACTATAATTTTAGAAGGGGAGGTGGTCAAAATTTCAGGAGCCGTGGGCAAAATTATAGAAACAGAGGTGAAAATCCTAGAGGGAACCACAATCAGCGAGGCGGATATAGGGGAAGAAGAGGTGGTTATTACCAAAACAATAGGAGCACAGCTGCGAACAGAAATGAAGAGCAGGCGGTAAATAACACCCCAGTAGCTAACAATGAAAGTGAGGCTTTAAACTATTAGTGGCCGGATCAGATGTGGTCAAGTCGATCCCCAACAGGCCCCTGGACCCCCCAACTGTGTATAGTATGTTTCAGCCCCAATCATATACATTACCAACTGCAAGAATTTACATAAATAAAGTTTGCCTAAATGCATTATGTGACACGGGTTCTGCAATTAATCTCCTGAGTGGTACTGATTGTAACTGTTTAGAGAATTTTGAAATGGAGAATTGCAATATCCCCATTATGACTGTCACCGGTGAGAAAGTTCACCTAAATAAGAAAGTATTTTTAAAATTTGTTTTTGATAATGTTCAATGTCAAGCTGAATTCTATGTAGTGGAAGGTAAATTAGCAGAGGAATTTAATATGATTTTGGGAATGCCATTTTTGAAAGAGTACCGGTCAAGTATAAATTGTGATACAAATGCTGTCGCTCTTAAAGTGCCAGTTTCAGGCCAATGTAAACAAAGCGTAGAAACCCCAAGTAATACTTCAGGGTGTAATACTTGTCTTGCTACTAATTCTGTAAATATTTCTAACTCTGTATATAGTGTAAATTCTAATAATAATTGTATAAATAATGATTGTGTTAAAAATAATTCTGTAAATATAAAATGTGTCAACAAAGTAGGGGAGAATTCAAAAAGTAGTAATGCCAATAGCCCTCCTGAAAATTGTGCATGTGAGAAAGTTCATGACTCAGTTAATATTGAAAATGGGAATCATAGTAGTGAAAATATGGTAGTTCAGGACCCGCAATTGAGTAATATGGGAAAAGATGTTGAGATAGTCATTCAAACTGAGTCAGATAAGGAAGTTGAAAGTGTTGCGCAGAACTTTTGCATGCAAACAACATCAGGCGGTAGCTCTGAGGGTAATAACACTGAAAAATTTTCAAGTATTCAAAGTGTCGACAACATTCTTTCAGCAGCGAGTCAGGTAACTCAGGGTAATTTAGCTGAAGAGACTACTGAAATTTGTAATATTGATGAAAGTGAAGATTTGGTAAGTATAGAGGATAAGGTACCTGAAGTCGAGGAGGAGAGCAATGAAGATAGCAGTAGTGATAAAACCAATAAAAATAAAAATATAAGTTTCGCTGTGTTATGTAGCAAAATTTCAATTCCCCCGCAGTCAAAAATGTTAGCCCAGGTTAAAAGTTATAAGGAAAATTTTATTAAGGAAAATGATATTGTTATGTTAGAACCTTTGGCGAAAAATTTAAATCAAGGTCTCCTTACCTCCAGAGCCATTTGCACTAAAGAACATGGCCTATATATCTCATTTGCAAATTTTTCAGACAATAGTATTCATTTAAATAAAGGAACCTTTGTTGCCAAAATTCAAAAATGTGTAGACCAGTCAAATATACCCGTAACTGATAATAAATTAACCTATAATATAAATTTGGCCCCTCCAATTGGTGACTTTGATCACGCTGATCTCACTTGGAGCTCTGAAATTAATTTAGATCATTTAGAACCCCCATTAAAACTTAAAATGCAAAATTTTCTAGACAAAAACAAAGATGTATTTGCAGCATCGGTCTTAGATTTACCCGGCTGTGATACAATCCCGCATGAAATTAACTTAACTTCAAATAAACCAGTTAAAGGCAAAGCTTATAGAGTCCCCTACAAATTACGTCAAGAAATGGAAGACCAACTTAATACTTTGTTACAGGCGGACATAATTTCCCCTTCCATGTCTGAATTTGCTTCTCCGGTTATTCTGGTTCGGAAATCAGACGGTTCCTATCGACTTGCTGTTGACTACAGAAGATTAAATAAAAATCTTGTTAAAGATGCTTACCCAATACCTAACATTACCGACTCTGTTGATGCTTTAAGTGGGGCTAAATTTTTTTCAACGCTAGATTTAACTAGTGGGTTTTTTCAACAGGTTATTCGCCCAGAGGATAGGCATAAAACTGCTATAATCACCCACAAAGGACTTTTTGAGTGGACCCGTAACTGTTTTGGGCTCTCAAATTCAGGTAACAGTTTCCAAAGACTTATGAATGCTATTTTCGGTGATTTAGGCAATCTTGGAATTCTTGTTTATATCGACGACATTGTAATTGCCTCCAGTGATGTTAATTCTCATTTTGAGAAGCTTAGCATGGTCTTTGAAAGGTTAAGACTGCATAAACGTAAACTTAAGCCCAGTAAATGCACTTTCCTTTCGAATAAAATACAATATCTAGGTTTTGAGATTTGTAGTGGCCAAGTATCACCTATCAATAAAAATATTGCCGTAATAGAAAATTTTAAACCTCCAACTACCCGAAAGGCTGTTAGGTCATTTATTGGAACTCTATCTTTCTATAGGAGATTTATACCAGATTTTACTAAGAGAGCTAAAAATCTAATCAACTTAACGAAAGAGACAGGAAAATTTTCGTGGAATGAAGATGCACAGAAAGAATTTGAAGACCTTAAAATGGCTCTTATTTCAAAACCATGTCTTGCACTCCCTGATTTTGAGAAAGAATTCCATTTATATACTGATGCCAGTGGCGAAGCATTAGGGGCAGTGTTATCACAATTAGATGAAAATAACATGCTCCATCCTGTTGCCTTTGCCAGCAGAAAATTGAAAGATGCTGAGACCCGCTACTCCACCACTGAAAGGGAATTACTAGTTTTAGTTTGGGCTACTGCCCACTTCAAATGTTACATTGCTAATACCCATTTTTTCATCTATACAGACCATGCGCCTCTAACATTTATGTTAAAAATTCACGACCCTACATATCGCATGGCTAAATGGATCTGCACTCTCTCAGACTTTAATTTTACAATCAAGTTTGTTAAAGGTAAGTGTAACAGTGTCGCAGATTTCCTTTCGAGGTATGTCAACAATGATAACTCCAATGATACTGTTAATTGTAATTTTTGTATACAAGTCGAAAAGGAAGTTACTTTTATGCCTCATTCTAATCTACTTGAAAAAATTGGTGAATTACAAAAATCAGACAAGAAATGCTGCGAGATTGCAAGAAAACTAGACCAAGGTGTAGAAATTGCTCCTAAATACATGAAATTTTTTTTTAGAGATGACATTTTAGTTTGTGAGGATACAAGGGAGTCAGCTATTTTGAATAAATCTGTAAAGTTAGTCGTGCCAAAAGAATTGGTTACTCAAGTTTTTGCACTAACACATGAGTCCCTAGCGGCTTGTCATCAAGCCTTTCAAAAGACCATTGATCGCATTCGTGAGCACTTCTATTGGCCAGGAATGTCGTCAGATGTCAAGCATCTAGTGGAGTCATGTATTAGTTGCCAGCAGAAGAGAGCTTATAGAGCGAACCAGCTCGCCCCTCTGCAACGTATGCCGACCCCCCCAGTTTCCCATGAACAAGGTTCATTTGGATCTCATTGGACCCTTACCGCAAACTTTTTCGGGAAATAAGTATATTGTCGCATATATAGATTCATTTACTAAGTGGCCAGAAGCATATGCGGTTAGTTCAACCACTTCAGATGTCATTGCGGACACTTTAGCTGATTTCATATCACGCTACGGTGCGCCCTGTTTTATTACGACGGACAACGCGAAGAATCTAATTTCAGATGCGATAGAGCACGTATATAAAATGTTTGGTATTAATCATATTAAGACCTCATCTTATCACCCGGCTGGTAACTCGCAAGTGGAGAGACAGAATCGTACTCTTAAAAATGCACTTTGTCACATAGTCAACCAAAATCAATCTGACTGGGACACTAAACTCAAATTTGCACTACTAGCTATGCGTTCAGCTGTCCACTCTTCAACTAAACTTAGCCCAGCTGCAGTTATGTATGGCAGAAATATGAATCTACCATATAATCTCTTTTCTCAACCACCTTCTTTTAATTATAATGATGCACCCTCTTTTTGCGAACTCTTAATCCCAGCTCTTCAAAAAGTATACACTGAAGTACATAGTAATTTAATTAAAGTTTCTGAGCAGCAGGAAAAATACCGTGAAAAGACAGCTGTTGATAAAAATTTTAAAATAGGAGATCTTGTGTGGTTATTTACACCCACAGTCGCCCCTGGTAATACAAAAAAATTAAGCAAGCAAAATAATGGTCCTTTTACTATAATTGAGAAGCTAAATGAGGTTAATTTTAAAATAGCGCTAGTTGCTAATCCCAAAAATTGTCAGGTTGTCCATGTTGACAGGTTGTCTTCTTTCAAAGACAGACTCCCCATCTGGTCCAGTAAACCAAAACAAACAATTGGCCTGGGATCGACTGAAAACGTGACCATCGATTCACCACACCAACCGCGCGATTCTCCTCCTGTACGCAGGTGTAAGCGTAACCGATTCATTCCCTGGGCACCATATGATAGTAACCGCGCACCAGCAGTAGTGAACGTCAACAATAACGAAACTCCGGTAGCGCCGGAAGTGGAGGAAACAGACAGCGACGCGACTGAAATCATAAATCCCTCTCCCCCACCTCCCATTTCTCCGGAGATTGCAGCGGCAGAGAATAACGAGATGTGCGTAAATAAAACTTTAGCAACGGCAGAAGGCAGTGAAATGCGCGTAGGTAAAAATTCAGCCACGGCAGAAAGCAGTTCAACTGCTGAGCACAGCGATTCGCGCAGGTCTCGTTCATCGATTCGTCCAGCTGCTAAATCGAATAGAAGTAGTCGTTCAATATCGATTTCTAGAACCGACTATTCGCTACGGGATAGAAGAGACCGTCCGAGTTATAAATACTAACTACCTTTTTTCGTTATTCAAGCATTTTTATTCAATTTTACCTTGTTTATTTGTATTTATTTATAGTTTAGTTAATGTGTATGTATATTTAATTATTTTTTTTTGACATTTTTAAAACGGAACTTAGTTTTTCTAGCGTATTAAAGGTTTGTTTTGGTTGTGTGTTGATACTCTCATGTAGGCATTTTTAACCCTTTTTATGCCTATACTTAAGGTTTTTGTCTGTTTTATGGTAGATTATGTGGTATATACCCGTCCGCACCCCGTTTTCGTAGATTTTGGGTATATTTTTGCAAAAAAAAAAAAAAAAAAAAGAAACGAATGAAATTTTTGTTACTTTAATAAAATTTTTTTAGGATGTTGTGTTTTGTATGCCCTTTTGCCGAGGTAGATCTGTTTAGTTCAGTTTTTTTTAATGCATCAGTGTTTTGTATATAACTTTTTAAGTATGTGTTTACTTTAATTTCTACATTTTAACTAGATAGATTTATTATTTACTATACAGTTTGTGGTTTTATTTGAGCTTAAACTTTAAGGAGTGTGGGCCCTTTTTCTTTTTCTAGTACATACTGTCTCATGTACATGCCTGTATGTTGTTGTGTGTGACTAAAAGTGCTAAAATTAACTATTTTATTTATTCTACTTCCTATTTTTGTGGAATGTGTGTTTTCCTTCCTGGTGATATATGTCACCACCCCTGTTTTTTATTTTATTTTGTGGAATGTTTTCTCTGTAGTGCCCAAAAGGCCCGAAACTGCTTTTTGCTATAAGTAGCACAGAGGCAGAGATACTCTTTCCCATGCACATTACTTGTACGTGCATTTGTAAAATCTACATAATATCCCGAATCATTAGACTGTGTTCGAAAACAAACATGTGTTCTCATATAAAATTGTTACAATTGTGTGCGTAATTCTCTAACATGGTCTGTGATACCATAATTTGTGTCTTACAGATGTATATGTATATATTTTTTTCTGTGTGTCACCAGTTGCTCTTGTGTATTTTTGTATAATAGAATTAATATGTGTTTTACAAATTTCATTGACATTTACAGTGTTGTAACTATGATATTACTAGTACTTATTTACATTAATAGATAGTGTTGTAATATACTGTGATGCCAATTATTGAAGTTATGTATATAAGCAGTATAATGACAATTAATCAGTGGGCACTTCTCTTCTTTTTCGGCTAATTTTTTTTTCTCAAAATTCAATTTATGTATTGTTTACAGTTCTGTTGCCAGAAGTCTCAGGAAGGATGCAGTTATGCGTAGGAATGACAGTAGTAGGGAAGTGAGGTTTCACAATCAGGTGGAACATGTGTTCTTTTACAGGTGCAGAAAATATCTTGGTCATTTTAGTGGTAAAATCAGCCTTGTGGTCCCTCCTCTGGTAGTACTCTTTTATGGTCATGTTTCAGGTAATATTTTAGGTAATGGTTTCTACGGATGTGCGAGCTCTGGTTGTATATATCGGAATATATTGTCAGGGTGGTATTTCAGCGGTGAACTCTCTGGATCCCGTCCCGGATCGATGTATGATCTGTGTTTGTGGGTCAGTTTTTTCAGTGTTGAGGTCCCAGCATGCCATGTGGTACCAAGTTACCTTTCAAAAAAATAATTTGCTTTCTCAAAAAAATTTTTTTTTAATTAGCCGGGGGGAGCAATCTTGTTACGGTTGGTTTCAACAAATTTTTTTTTTTTTAATCTACATTAATTATTTAAATCACTTTCTCAACATTTATTTAAAAGCACTCTTTTTTTCTGTTTCTAATAAAAATTTAAATAAATAAAAGTAATTGTAATAATTATAATAAAATCAGTTTTTATTTTTTCTTCTTTCTTTTTCTTTTTGCAAAGTAATTTCAACGTTTATAGTCTAACGTAGCTTCCTGTTTTTCAAATACGAAAAGCAGACAGCAAGGGAGGGATGTTTTGTCAGTAGACTGCACAGGTGGAAAATTTGGAGTCATCTAGTCTGACTTTGATATAAGAATGACCGACCGCCCTGTATAAGAATTACGTTATCTTATGAGTGTACTATACACGCAATTAGGCTTTGTAAGTTTACGTAAGGCTTCAATTGGCTCTGCTATCAGGCGGATAGCTGGCGCCCATGTAAACAGAGGCTAACAGGACCCCCCTTCAGCACACGCCATGGGGGTGATGCATGGTTTCCTTCCCCCATGAAGCGGCCGGCAGAGTGGAGCGGCAAGCTGTAGTCTTCACGGTGAGTCCATTTTTCCTTTTGTTTCCATTCCCGTACCCCTGGCAGAGTGGATCGGTCCCGTTTTTCAAGCAGCACGGGAGAATGAATGTTTACGACACTTGTTGCTTGGCCAAGAGACCTGTCGTTTGACTCGTAAAAAAAAAAAAATTCGACTTATTACGGGGCTCGAAGATTGGCCTGTGGGCTGGATCGCGAAGTTGTTGAAGGCGGACAGGTTTCTGGAAGATTTTTTTTTTTTGAGAGTGGGGCATTGATGGCCCTACATTAACCATCCTAACTCATGATGTTATGATGAAAAGAGGCTATAAGGGCATTTTCGAATTGCGGATCTATAACTGTTAACGAGAAATTAAGAAGAAGATATGTGTAGCCTATTTTTTTTTTTGGCGTAGTGGTGCTCCAAGATTATGACTTCTTAACCATCAGAAGTGATCATAGATATTGAACTAAACCGGTCGTTAGAAGTCGTAGTGTTCTGAGTTACGGTGATGGCTATCTTCGAATAAAACACATGCTTCAGGAAGGTGAAATTACTGACTCCGACGGTGAAGTTCTGGACCGTAGAACGATTTTCCCCTCCGGACTAGATGATGGACCTAGTAGTTGATGGCAAGTGATGCAGTGAGATGAGAGGATTGATGAATGTTAGCTTGAAACCACGTCTGAATTTTTCCCCAGCCTGAATACTCCAGCTTAAGTGCTTCATCAGATTTTGAAAAAGGAGGAAATGCTCCTAAGTGCCCATTGACTAAAATTGTAGAACTCTCTACCTGTTGTAAGTACTATTTGCATAGTTTTTCTTTTTATTTATTTGTACCTCTTTAAAAAAAAAAAAAAAAAAAAATATGTTTGCTATACCAGAGTTTAAAAGTGAAATGAATATCTTTGGATAATTTCAATAAGAATAAACATTATGAATAGAAATAGTCTGTGGGTTAATATATAATGTTTGTATGTTTGAACGACCATTAAATGGTAATATGATGGTAATTTTAAAAATATGATGTGTAATTTAAAAGTAACCAGTGAGTGGTTTCAACTTAAAAGATCAGCTGTTATATTGTTTTATTAAGATTATTTTTGATAACTTAGTTGCTTCATTATTTTAAATGTTCAAATAAATTGTGTTTTTTTTTGTTTATTATCAAAGTTGGTATGTTTTTCTTTGTATAAATCTCTAAATAATTAATTTTTTATATTCACAGTAGACCTATAAGAATGGCCTAACCTTTCTGTGATTAATTAAAAAAAAAAAAAAAAGGGAGAGAAAATTCAACTTTATTAAATTAGGACTTTAAAATTTCTTAAGTTTAAATTCATAACTGACTGTTTTAATGAACATAAATTGAAGTTCACTCAATGCTATACAATCGTATTTTTGATCTTGATTTAAGGATGGATAGATTAATAAGTGAAACAGTAATATTAAATTTAATTTCATAAAATGTTAAATTAAGCTTTAACTCTCCTCTTTCAGAAACATTGTTTTTCTAAAATATACACCAAAATTGTTTTATTTTAAAAAGTAAAAAAAAAAAAAAAAAAAAAAAAAAAAAAATATCCAGTCATTATACACCACTATACGATTCTTGGTTAACCGATCGGATCTTGTTCAGAATCTCTATGGTTGTTCTAAATTTTTAGTACATCATCATATCCCTATTCTATTAACGGATTTAACTCTTTCCCCTTTTGGTCCTCATATTGGAGGAATTTCAGGTTGTCTGCATTTTTCCAAATTATATGATGATTACACTTTTGTTAATTTAATGTGTATGGAGATTTGAGCTTGATCGGGTTGGAGTGGAGTTGGGTGTTCTTTATGCAATCCAGTATGCTACTTGATTTAGAAATCTGTTGCCCCTTACTACATTTAATATTGTCTTAAAATGATGAGTTCAAAATTATCATTGTTGTATTAACCTATTCGGATTCTTAAGTTTTGATATTTTGATTAGTTTAATATAATTTGCTACCTTTTCCATGGCAACAGATTTCAGTGGAGCTAATCAGGGTATACTTATTTTTTTCTAAATATTTAATTGTCAAGTGAAGATTGAGTAATAAATGAGCTTTTTAAGTTTAAGTAAGTTGTGTTTTAGAAAGAACCCCAAAACACCACAACGCTAGTATTATTATCAAAAACTAAAAAAGTACGCTTTATTTCTAATAATATCATTTAATCTTCTTCTTAATTCTTTATTTTTTTTAATTTCATTTCCATTTTTCCCGTGAAAATTTTTCAATTGAAACTAAATTGTTGAGTAAAAATTATTTTTTCGGGTTTTGAATTAGTTTTGGCAACGATAAAGTATTAGCAACGGTAAAGTAAATTTAACCATTTTAAAATGCTATACGAAAAAATGTCCATTTATTCTCAATGAAAATAACGAAATTTTGAATTATTAAGAAAAATATTTGAATAAAATAAACAAAAACCAGCCTATGTTCAAATGAGGGTTATAATCAGCCTATATGCAAAGATACAGGCTCATTAAATGCTCCATTTTGACGCTGGCTTCAGCCTAACTTTTGCACACAATCAGATTTATAATATTATTAGGATTTCATAAAATCCATTATTTGAATTGTTGCCAATTTGTAAACTAGCGCATATAATAATATTCCCTTTCAATTAAGAAATGTATTTACACGTGACTATTAAAAACAGAAATGAAATTTTAAAATAATAATTAAAGGATCACGTGTTTAAAAGCAGTAAATGTAGAATTACGTAATAAAATCATGCGGTGTCAGAACAGGGGGTTGGCGAGCGTAGCTCGTAGGGAGCAGAGCCACATAGTAATATTAAAAAATAAATAAACCAAATATTTACCACTGTCTGAGTATTTTATTAGTGATACATTCGAAAATCCAGCAGAACTTAATTAAACTTCAACGTAATAATTTTTTCCATCTTGATCGTCAAAACGCCCCATTGTGCGGTGGGTAGAAATCGTAGTTTTCACTTTAAAGAAATAATTGATAAATATACACATATACATCGACAATAAGAAAAGATTTATATTGGAAGATTGCATCGTCTAGCATACTCTTGCTGTTAACGTTCAAACTCACTAAACAATTTTATATGCTTTTTCAAGAGGATTGTGTCTCACAATGTCATCTAATTTACGTAAAATATGCGGTAAACAATTTTCATTGTGGTCGTTATTAAGTCGCTCTTCTACAGCTTGTGCTGTATCTTTCACTTTGTTACTTTTCCGGTATACCAACACGTACCAAAATGTATGCTAATGTGCAATTTATTTCAACCCTGACCGAGCAAAGGTTTTCTACTGCAAACAGTGCCACCATTGTGATTTTGTTATTTATTGAATGTAAATCATTTTATTATTATTATTATTTAATCGTAACCCCGCAAAGCATCTTAATTTGCTATTTTTCGAATCGATTGTTTTTTTATTAAGTTATAATTTGTATTTTTCTCTAATGATCAGATGAACTTTACCATTTGTCAGTTACGTGATGATGAGGAAACTGCAATAAAATTGTTTCAGGACTTTGATACATGAAAAAGTTTTCATTAAAAAAAAAAAAAACATGGTTTGCAATGCTAAGAGATATTTATAATTTTATGCCCGCAGCTTAAATTGAGTTTTATTTTATAATTTTAATGTATGATATTTATTTGTTCTTTTATTTTAAGCATATATTTGTATTGATAAAATAAAATAATTAGTGAAAGTCTGCATTTTTCATATGTTATACTTTTAAATGCTCATTTTCGTGCCAACAAAAGAATCCATTTTTCAAAGGATTTATTTCACGTGAATTTTAATTTGCGCCAACTATTATGCTTGACGACAATGGTGTTGGTATAACGGAAAAGTACCAAAATTTTCTCTGTTGGCTTTTCCTGGATGTAAATACTAAGTGAGATTGTGAAATGGTCCTTGTACTCTAAAACAATAGAGTCCATATCCTGGTGAGTTTCCAGCAAGTTCAGCTTCCATTGAAATTGAACTGTTATATTGGCGGAAGTTTTCTTTAAATTTTTGTAATCTGGATCGTGTGGAATTCTCATTTTTCTCTGTAAAGAGGCAGGGAATAATTGTATAGGCATTAATTTATCGCGTCCTTTATGACAACAAAAGTTAAACATACTATCACATGGTTTTTCATCCTCAAAATGCTATGCTTTGCAAAACTGACATTTTATATTCATAGGACCAGAGCAGTGATGCTCAACATTATGTGCAACGGCATGTCCATTCGCAGCAGCTATTTGTTGCTAGTGGTATTCAGGTTTTCATTTCTGACCCTATTTCTCTGACATCGCATGTTGTCCCTATTTAAACTGTGTCTCAAATTTAACCACGATGATATGATATGAACTACGAGGGGCAGTCGGAAAATAAGTTTCCGCTGGCGACTGTGGACAGAGGTGTGTATGAAAGACAAAAATGTAATGAGACGTTAAAGATAAAACATAACTTTATTTTTCTACATAAGTACCAAGTACATTTAGACATTTGTCATGCCGCTTTATAAGCTTCAAAAAGCACTCCAGGAAAAAATCAGGGCTTTGCATGCGGACGAAGCGTTGAACGGCTATGGGCGAAAGACGACACAGCAGGTGAACGCGAACGTGCAACGCACCGATACCATTGGGTAGAGGTCGACCGCGATCAAGCAGATGGTGCTGTTGCAGTCAACAGCGCCATCTGAGCAAGCACTGCAACAGCGCCATCCGCGCAGACACTGCAACAGCGCCATCTGCTTGATCGTGGTCGACCTCTATCCAATGGTATCGGTGTCTTCCACGTTCGCGTTCACCTGTTGTGTCGTCTTTCGCCCATAGCCGTTCAACGCTTCGTCCGTATGCAAAGCCCTGATTTTTTTTATGGAGGGCTTTTTGAAGCTAATAAAGCGGTATGACAAATGTCTCAATGTACTTGGTACTTATGTAGAAAAATAAAGTTATGTTTTTTCTTTAATGTCTCATTACATTTTTTGTCTTTCATACATACCTATGTCCACAGTCGCCAGGGGAAACTTATTTTCCGACTGCCCCTCGTATTAAAATTCACAAAAATTAAATATCAATACTACTGGAGTTAAAATATTCAATGCGCGAAATTTAAACATGAATCACTCAACCCACAGCTCATTGTTTGTTTACATTTGATTACATTAAAAAAATTAAACACGATGATTTGGATATGAACTATTAAAATACACAAACTTTAAATATTTAAACACTACAGGAGTTAAAATGTTCAATGCGCGAAAGTTTATTATTATTATTATTATTATTATTTTAACAATGAATCTTAAAAATGAATGATTCGCTACACAGCTCGATGTTTATATATCCTAAATTAAACACAAGTTCTGAAATGTTTGTCGGTTGCGTACATCATTGAGAGTTTGTTAATTTAAACCCAATAACAATATTCTCGCGACGTCACAGAAAATAAGAATTTTTATTCACTTATAAAAACGTGCAAAAACCTGAAAATTAAAAAATAAACGTCTAAAAAAGTCACGTGTTTGAATATTTTTCTTTTTAGGTTTCGTTCATCTCACGAAACCCTATTACTGCCGCTTCGTTGTCTGTCCGTCACAACACTGTGTTTTTTATATTTGGATAGTGAATATATTAAATAAATAATTTGTAAAGTATAATTGAAACTATAGATTCACCCTTTTTTACTACATGAAATGTGAAAACATTCTTCAGAAGGATACATTAAAATTTGCTAAAATAGGTGTTTGATGAAAATATATACAAAAAAGTTTTAAAAACTTTAAAACCTCAGATGTTAACAGTACAGAAACTCTCTCCGAGCGCTTTCGGCTAAAATCCGAGCCATTATAAGGGAGGAAACAATCAGCGGAGAACAAAGTTCGATTTTGACCAAGACTAGACGCTAAACGAAGGAAACCATTTACAAACTTTTGCAGATGGACGAAACCACTATTAGTGTGTGAGAGAGAGACGAAGAATGTTCATTTAAAAAGAATAAAAAAGTATAAGTATTAAATGTATTTAAAAGTATCTATTAAAAAGTATTTCAATGTCACTGATTTGGTATAATCTGGATTTTTTCCTCCTTGATAATGGTTTGGCTTTTAGCCGAAAGCGCTTGGAGAGAGTTTCTGTACTGTTAACATCTAGGGTATTAAAGTTTTTAAAACCTTTTTACTTTCTTTTATCTTTACAAGAAGAAAGTATTGGATTCATGAAAATTTTCGACTTCCGGTTTTCGGCGGATTTATACGGTTTATAAGGTCATGAATACGATTTGACTGTTTTTAGAAATGTCTGTGACTCTGTCTATCCGTATGTCTGTCTGTATGCGACAAAAATTTTGTAGGCGCTCTATCTCAAGAATCTAGTATCTAAGAGAATACTAGAATCTTCCCTTCAGCAGACCTTGATTGGTGCTAATTAGTTTTTGGTGTAAATCGCCCCACAGGTGGCGCTGCTATGCTACAGTTTTAACGATTATCACTATAGCTATATCTCAAGAACTAATGCAAATAAATTCATCAAACTTGAGATTCGATTAGACCATGACATAAATAGACACTGATTACGTTTTGGTGTAAATATCTCAAAAGGTGTGACTGCTATGCTACTTTTTCATGATTTTCACGGTAGGTATATCTCAAGAACTATCTCAAGAATATCTCTAATGCACAGAATTTGAGCAAGCTTCAAATTCAATTAGGCGTTGACATAAATTGTTGTTGATTAGGTTTTGGTGTAAATTTCCCAACAGGTGGCGCTGCTATGCTGCATTTTTCATTATTTACGCAATTTCAGCGATAGTCATATCTCAAGAACTAATGCAAGGAATTTAATAAAACTTCAGATTCAGTTTGACCTTGATATAAATTGGTGCTGATTCGTCTTTTTGGTGTATGTGAAACCTATATATGAGAGAGAAGAAAGTTTTGGGATTGGCACATCCGACTAGTTGTATATATTTTCATCAAACATCTATTTTAGTAAATATTAATGAATCATTTTTATGAATATTTGCATATTTTATGTGAACATATTGTTTATTCTGTACTTTATTTTAACATAATCAACTGATTAGTAAATCATCCATACGAGTTGTAATTTTCCCATCTGAGGGAAAATTCGTCTAGGCTGGGACTCGAACCGAGAAACTTTAGCTTCAATTGTCAATGCTGTTCCAATTGAGCTATCTGGACGACATTCCAAACAACACAATATCATTTGGCTAACATTAAAATAATTTTTTTTTTGAAATTTTACTTTTTGTTTCAGTTTTGAAATTTGAAACATAAAAAACAATAACTAGAACAATGAAAAATTTATTTTAAATAAATAAAATTTTGTGAAATTTAGCATTTATTTAACAGTGAACGATATGATTTTGCTTCTAGATAAAATAGAAGAAATATCCGTTATTATTCTGTTTAAATTGCTAACTACAATTTTAAAAAAAATGCTTAATAAAAAAAATCCAAAACTATTTCATTATCCTAAATCAAAAATGTAATTTCCATTCTATTATATATAAAATGTTTACAATTCTTTTTATTCTATAAAAAAACTAATTTTCAACACTCTCCTTTTGAGTCATATTTCAAAATGGAGATAACTAAAAATTAATATTTATTTAAAAAAATTATATTTCAGTAAATTTATCTATACATAATAGAACGTAGATAATTGAAAAATCCTTAGAGTAACTAAGCGCTTATTAATAGACATCAAAAGCGTTATTGCATTAATATTTATTTGTGTCGTAATAAGTGAGATAATTGAATTAAAATCTGTCACTAATTAAGAGAACAAACAGAGCTAACTATATTTTTCATTCAATGCAATCAGCAATATAAAGAATGTAACTGAATATTTTTTACCAGATGTTCCTGTCAATTTCGAAAACACAATGAAAACTACAAAAAAACCATTTGCAATTTGTATTCAAACAAAAAAACGTATGCATTGTGTTAAAATGCATACATTAAATTAGAGAGCGAAAAAATATAAAAGAAAATAACAATGGGAAAATTAATGCATTTTCAAGTTTATTTAAAGGCGTAAAAATCGAGAAAATAATCGTAATTTTTATGTTTTGATAAAAAAATGCTCAGTTTTAAAATAAAAGTGTGAGAGTAGAAATTACAAATATAAAATACAGTGGAGCACCGCTTATACGTTTCTCGTTTATACTTTTTTATCATTTATACGTCTTTTTGAATGGTCTCAGCAAAATCCAATGAAAATTAAGTTAAATAATTTCTTTTATACGTTTTTCCTTAAATCGCAAATATCATTTATACGTTTTTTCAACAAATCAAGAAGAGAAAAAATGCGCATTTCAACCTCAGATTCCCAACACCCGATTGTCCAATCTAACAAAAGGCACGCGACCTTGACCAACACCTGCCCAGTTGAACAAAAGTCGTACCCCTAAGGAATGTGAACACCCACTTTCTACAGACAAGGGTTGTTGTTGTGCTCCCCCCAGGCCCAGGAGGACAAGTTCTTTTCCTGGCAGCTTCAGTGTCTGGATTTGTATCGTTTACTAGGGTTCACGATGACTTCGCGTAATAGAAAAACCCAGTCGTTGAAGGAAAAAATGTGCATTTTAAAAAAGTGGATGAAAACCAACATTTAAAAAGAGTGGATCTTGCCAATGAATTACGTTTACCAGTTTCAACTTTATAAGTGTAAAATCATCGAGGAAAGCCATCATGAAAGTGGATGTAGTGCTTCAAAAAAACTTCGAGTCCAAAGCGGAAAATTCGCTGATGTTGAAAAATTGTTTTTACAGTGGTTTAATCAGTGTTGTAGTGTGAAAATTCACATCAGAGCGGTCCTTTGCTTATGGAGAAATCACGAGAAATTTCGAAGAAGCTGAATGTGGAATGCGATGCATCATTTTCTTCCGGATGGCTTCACAAGTTTAAATTAAGACATGAGATAACAGGCAAAACTGTAAGTGTAGAGTCTGGAGATGTTTATTGCGAAACAGCGGATGATTGGATTAAAAACCAGAGGCCAGATCTGATAAAAGGATATGAACAAAAAGACATTTTCAATGCAGATGAAACCGGTTTGTTTCATAATATTCTCTTGCAATCTAATCGGATACGTGTCATGGTGGAAAAAAGAGTAAAGTGCGATTAACAGTGTTATTGTGTGCCAATGCATATGGATAAGAAAAATTGCCTGCTTTGATTATTAGCAAATCAAAAAAGTCCCACTGCTTCAAAAATGTGAAAGCATTACCAGCAATGTACCTGGCCAATAAAAAATCATGGATGACAATGTCCTTCCTTACCGATTGGTTAAAAGAATTAGATGATAAAATGAGAAACCAGAGATAAACCAGAAGCGCGAATCATTTTATTCCCTGATCAGTGTCCAGCTCGTCCACCTGATACGGACTTTCTAAAAAAACGTAACTGTCAAATTCTTCCCTGCAAATTGTACCAGCAATTGCTCAATTGCAGCCACTGGATTTAGGAATCATAAATCTCTGAAACAACATTATCGAAAACTTTTAGTAAAAACAGCTATCGCCAGTTTAGACCACGGTGACCATGTTGAACATTAACATCTTACAAACTATGAATTTCATAATGATGGCTTGGCAAAATGTTTTACCCAAAACGATAAAAACAGCTTCGCCCTTGGTGGATTTTTTTCCTATTGCAAATGCCGAACCTGATCATTTTGCTCCACCAGAAAACTGGTCAAATTTAAGTGATGTTACTACATTTGAAGATTTTGTGCAATGTGATTCGGAACTTGCAACATGTTCACTTCTAACAATAGAATCAATGATCGCAAATGAGGAAACTAGCAGTGAAGAAGAGGATAACTGCATTGAAAAGCCACTGCCAAGTTTTCAACAAGCTTTGGCGGATTTTAACACCATGCAAGAATACCTCAGTAGCAGTGATTTAAAGGAAAATGGTAAGATGGCACTTTTAACTGTGAACAATGAACGTTTTTCTGTGCATTCCAAAAATTCCGTACAACCTAAAATAACAAAATATTTTGTACATGGTGAATGAATATGAATAGTAGTAAGTTGTAAATTATATCCGGAATAAGAAGTTTAGTATTACATACCTCTTGTATTTCATGTATTTTAATTTATCTCTATATTTTTTATTGTTGGTAATTACAGAAATTTATTGTTGGTAATTACGGCATTCGTACTTTTGTGAATTTCGTTTATATGTTTTTTTTTCCATTTATACAGTTTTTTTCTTAGTCCCTTGAAAAACATATAAACGGTGCTTCACTGTATAACTAAAAACAAGAAAAATAAATAAGAAATACATAAAATGTCATTAAAAAAGGATATTATGTGCGCTGTTGTTGCCCGAATGAATTTATCTTTCTGTCTATCTATCTTTATATATATATGTTGTGTAATCATTTTCAAAATAGCAAATATAGTGCGATGAAACAAAGTTAACATTATAAGTAAAACTACCCCATTAACGGCTTAACAACATCATATATATGTACCTTATATATATATAAATTCCTAATGAAACGAATTTGTGAAACCATTTTATGAAACGACTGACTAAATAAACATTCGTTAAATACGAGGTTTGTAGAACGCTGACGGTAACGCTGATGTAATATTAGTACGTGGTTACACTCACATACAGTTTGTTTTTTCATAAACAGGGTGCATATAGCATTTATAGTTAATTTACAGGAGCGTACAAAATAATATGAATATATGAAGAGATTATACGAGGTGTTTCTGGAACACTGGCGGTAATGTAATTTGAGTATGTTGTTAAAGTCATCTACAACATGTTTTCTGGAAGAGTGTGTATATAGCATTTACTGTTATTGTCTGAGTGCAACGAAGACTCATACACAGCGCAGTATTACTTTGCCGCATATATAGCTACGATGGATATTAAAACCTTTCGTCAAGCATAACTCAAAAAATATTTAACGGATTTCGTTCAAATTTTTACAGCAGGTACCTATAAAGGTGACAACGACGTCTATTTATTACGAAGAATAAATGTCAAACCGTTTGGAAATTATATTTAAAAAATAGATAAAAAAGCACAATTAAAGTACATACGTCACTAAAATTTAGTACATACGTCATTTTCACCGCGGAGATTTTCGTAAATAATAAGATTTTAAAAGTTCATGGAGTAACATGGAGCAAAAATATATGCACGCACAATACAATACAATATCAGTACAATAAAACATATTTCCATTTATTAAAAATGGAAAATTAATCTGAAATTTTTTCTGTTTGAAAGAAAAAAATCCGCAATTACTTTGTATTAGAGATTTGGCGCAAATCTCAATATTGGCAGCTTTTTATTTCGCGTGTGTAAATGGGAATCAATTCTATGATGTTTAAATAAAAGATTTTGATTTGCGGCATTATTTCTTTTTATTTTCTTCTTAGTATTGTAAATGGAATTAGTGAAAGGCATGTATTTTAAATTAAATGAGTGGAAAACATGTATTTTTAATGTATGTATTTCAAATGGAATGAGTGAAAGGTTTATAGTTAAATGGGTACTTACGTATTATCCGTGACAGGAGATTGATCGCCAAAAATGGCTGCCAAGTACCAATCTTGTTTATCGTTGCCAATCATGTTTTCAAACACAGTAATTTAACATTATCAAATAACATAGTTAAAAATGGTAATTAATATAAAATAAATAAAATGTAATATATGTTTATTAAATTTTTAACATTCTTAAAAATAGTAAATAACATTATTATAGTAAAATTAATAAATGGTAAATAGCATAGTAAATAAGAAAGAATAACATTATAGATTATTCACAGGCATGTACCATGTAGCAAGAAAAATATATATAAGGGTTAATATAATTAGTAATATTGGCTCCATTGACGCAATTGGCTTAAAACTGGCACGGATAATACGTAAGTACCGTTAAATGAAACTAATGAAATATAAAGATGTTATGAGAATAATATTTGGCGAGTTATCAACTGCAGCAAATTAATATAAAAGTACCAATACATAAGTGAAATGACAGATGTCATATACGCACCACGTTGGCGCGATTTTTTCCCCCACCAATTCGGCGAAAACTTTGTTTTTGAATTTTAGTCACAAATATCAGGCAATAATAGCACATGATTTTTTATTTCAATATAAAAATAAAATAACGTAATAAACGTAACTTCTACTATTTTAAAAAAGGAAATAAAAATCAATAAATAATAGTTTGATATCAATAAATATTGACATACATATAAAAATAATCTATAGAATTAAAATAAAAAATAAAAGTAAATAAACACAACAAACAGTTTTTGACAAATTGGCAGGGGGAAAATCGCGCCAACGTGGTGAGTATATGACATCTTCGCCGGGAGTTTTACCCTTTTATCTGTTCTTTTGGAAATATCAAAAAATTAAAAAATACTTATATCAGGCGTATTATGTTTTGCATTTTTATACGGACCACTTCTCCATTATAAGATTTTAAAAGTTATTTATATCAGATATTTCTTCCCTGAAATTCCCACAAGTTATTTTCGGTAATCTGTTAGTTCGCTTATTAATTGTTTACAATTTGCCCCCCCCCCCCCACCCTGACAACAACAATTATTTATCACAAAAATGTCTCTTAGTTTTGTTATGTATGTTTGTTATGTATTTTCATTAAAATATCGGAAACGGCAATAAAATTTTATTTTAGCATCGTACTTATATTTTTAAGATGACGCAAAAACATGGTTTAATAAATGTATATTTGTAAATACTTGAAAAACATATTTTTCCTCTCTCTAGGAAATTTTGGTAAGAGGTAAGATGCTAAAACTGCCTTTTAGCACCATTTTTAATTTTTTCGCCAATCGTGCCAACCAGCACATGATACAGAACTTTTCCCCATTCAGATACACAAACAAAGTTGGTCTGAAACAAGAGTAATGCTAGCAACAATATTGTTTTAACTCTATAAGAGTTACAAACAATAATGATATTAAATTCTCCGATTAGCTTTGGGCCCGTTTACGGAAGTTTCTCCTAGAAAAAAAAAACTGTGGAAGAAGTCTTTTACATTTGTTTCGAATGAAGCTCGGTCATAATAATACAAACAACACTAATATTAATATGGGGGTAATACTTTGAATTTAAGTGTAAATATTTGGAACCCTCCCCCCCCACCCACCCTAAAAAAAAAGTAAAAGGAAGTTACAGAAATGAATTTAAAATGGCGTTAAGCCACGCTTTCTGACATAAGCAATTGCTGCGAACTCGATTACGAAACTTTCACTTAACTTAATAACATGTATATAGTAGCCCTTAGGGTACTTTTCCTTCCCAGTTATACGGACCTTGGGGCTTTTTTAAAAAGCTTAACGCAATTCGGTTTTAAGAAGTTCAGATTTACTGCCAAATGACATAAACTACAATGAAAATAAACTTGATGAATTATTATGCTGCTATATGTATGTATTTAAAAAAATTGCATCTGATTACACTTATTAGATAAATTACTTCTGTTTGCATTTAATAACAGATGAACAGCTTCTGTATACTAAATTGTTTAAATATTAGGAAGGTGGCGAGATGTACAGAGACGTGTAAACGAACGGGTAGACAGACAGGTAGTGAGATGGGTAGACAGACGGGTAGAGACGGATAGCGACATAGATAAGCTAACGGGTAGCGAAACGAATAGACAGACGGGTACTGAGACAAAAGAGGGTTGACAGAGGGGTAGCGAGATAGGTAGGGAGATGGGTACAGACACGAGTAACCAGGCCGGTAGACAGGCATGTAGAGGGAAAGGTTGCGAGACGGGTAGCGTGGTGAATAGAGAGACGAGTACAGAGATGAGTACAGCGACGAGTTGACAGACGGGTAGAGAGAGGGGGTATATAGACAGACATACGTGTCGAGAGACGGGTAGTGAAACGGGAAGCGAGACAGTTAGAGAGACGGATAGACAGATGGGTAGCGAGACGCTTAAAGATGTCATGGAAAAACACATGGATAGTGAGACGGGTATACAGACGAGTAGAGAGGCAGTCGACAGATGGGTACGGAGGGAAATACAGTATAGACACACGGCTAGACATAAAAGTAGTTAGACAGCGATGGTTAGAGAAACAGATAAATGGGTAGAGAGACCAGTAGGGAAATATACGACATGTAGCGAGACGTGTAGAGAGGCAGTCAATCGGGTATGGAGATGGGTAGAAGAACGGATAGGGAAACAAACAGATTGTAGAGAGATACAGACAGACAGGCAGAAGAAAAGTCTGAGGTTTGAAGCAGTAAAAGCGTAGGGGGTAGAGTCTCCTAGAAAATAATCATGAAGTATTATCTTTGAAATATATGTATTTTTTTCAATTTGATTTTTACAGAAGTGATCGAAAGATTTTTTATATTACTTTAGTTAGAATTTAGGCTACAGTTTCGTAATCAGGTTTGTAGTAAAGCTTGTTATCAATGTGGTTTGAAGTGTATGAGTTTCTATAAATAGTTATGCAAATAAACAAGGAGGAAAATTTTTAAATTCAAATGTAAATATTTGTCACAAAGAAAATGTTTCAACAATGAAATTAAATTTGCGTTAAACTACGCTTGCTAAAATACGCTCTAGGCTGCAAATCTGATTACGTGACTTTAAAAACCTTGGCGTTTAAAAAAAAAAAAATCCGGCTTTTTTTTTTGTTGTTGTTGTTTGTTTGTTTGTTTGTTTTTTAAAGTTTTGAGCTATTCCAACTTAAGAAAATGAGATTATTTGCCAAATTATATACATATATATATATAGGAAAACATAACAGTATATATGAATTTATATATGATATTTTGTAATTCTATCATTTAATTTGCTCTTTTTCACACATTGTATCTTCTTTATATCGTAATTGTTAACCCTATGTTCTGATAAATATCACTCAGACTAATCCCTTTGAGGGAAGTCCTAGTTTTACAGTGCCACAAAAAATAATACAAATATATATGAAACGAATATTCATTAAACGAATGGTTTGAATAACGCTGACGGTAATGTAATTTTAGTATGATGTTACAGTTACCCCTATATAGCATGTTTTTTTTTGAAGAAGGTGTATATAGCATTTATAGTCATTTTACAGGGCCGCACAAAAGAATACGAATGCATTATAAATGTCGGATTAGCAGAACGCTAACGGTAATGGAACTTTAGTATGTTGCTACAGTCACCAATTTCATGTATTTTGTACAAGAAAGTGTACATAGGATTTATTTACAGGGCTATACAAATGAATGTTTACTTAAGTTTATGAGAAGTGTTACAATCGTATTCAGTTTCGCTAAGATTTTAACAAATAAAATTATAAATTAAGCACATATTTTAGAAATATTTTGATAATTAAAAACTAAAGAGACATACATCCTTTAAGAACAGCACAAAGAAAACAAAAGTTAAAAATATTAATTTCCCGAGGAGATATTTTAGATATACGACAGCTTCCTACTCCCATAGGTTTAACATTAGGGAATCGGGAAGTTCAGTGACGAACAGCCTTAAAGAATCTTTGTCTCAAATGTTACTATGACCACTATACTATATTGTTATTTTGATGACATGAACTCAAGACCTGATATCTTTGGAAATAATGATATTATTTAACAAATTAATATCATTTACGAAACTTAGCGGGATAAAAAAAATATCTCTATATTTTAAAACAAAAACATATCCGTAAGTATTAAATGCTATTTTTTTAACATAAAATAATTTCAATTTTTACCCCGTCGAATAATAATAATAAAAAAAAAAAAAAAAAAAAAAAAAAAAAAAAATGTAGTTTCAAATGTCATATTTTTGAAAACTGTATGTAAGTTTACTGATTTTTTATGATTTGTAAAATAATTTTTTAGCGTGATTTAAAAAAAAATTCTATCTATAACGCGGATTATGAAAGATTACTCCTTTTGCACTTTAAGGGTGTACTCAAATCCAAACTGCTTATTTTGAGACTCATTTTTTAATTCATTTTTGCCCTAAAATGCATCCTATTGGTAAGTTCTCTTATTCAGAAACTTTATAATTTCTGTATTGGTCGATTTTTTTGATAAAGGCAGAATATATTTCAAAAAATGCTGTCAAAGTGGATATTTTGAACTGAATTTCCCGAAGCGATAGCGCTGGAAGCAACAACAACAACAACAACAAAAATATATCGTATTATGAAAATAATTGCTTGTAAATCAATTTATAATTAATTGAACGAAAAAAAAACACAGGTCACTTATAAATCTCTTCATAAATCGCGTTTTTATTTTTAAAAATGTCACGTAAAATCACGTAATAATCACGTTTTTATTTTTATTTTTTAAATTTTTCATGTTTTTATTTTTAAAAATGAGTCTGAAAATGTGTCAGAAAAATTTGAGTTGTTGAGCGTGGAATTTTTTTTTGTTGTTGTTAATAACGCCTTAAACAGTATAAATAATCCAGGATTTGTTTCCGGCTAATCGAAATTAAAACTTCACTAATAAATAAATAAAATGAAATAAATAAAAAACAAATTAACCAGGCATGGATTCGAACTACGCGCTTAAACCACAAAAATTATCAGAATCGAAAAATCTCCCGTAAGTAGCGATCTTTATTGATTTCTTTTGATATTAACTTTTGGAAATCGTCTAATACAGAAGTGTCGCTTCTAATAAATTTCAAAACTACCGGGTGTCTTAAAATGGGCTGACTGATTTTAAAATTCAATAATTTCCAAACGGTCACACATATTTAAGAAATTCTTGCAGGAGAGTAATGTAAGATGTCAGGAGTTTTTCTTGTACTGCGATTCCTGATTTTAGTTCAAATTACCAGCAACAGATGGCGCGGAGAGTGATAAGAGTGGAATCTAGGCCAAAACTAAAATCACAGCACTGATGCGAAGGAAGGAGGTTCAATACATGGAGTGGGTCTCATTCGCTAATACAATATTGTTCTTAGGGCCCGATTCTGAATGAGATTTTATTGGTGAATGAGACCCACTCCATGTATTAAACTTCCTACTTTGCATCAATGCTGAGTGATTTTAGTTTTTGTTTCAAATTCGATGGCTATTGCTCGCAGCGCCATCTATTGCTGATAATTCGAACTAAAATATATATCCAATGGTTGGAGTATCATAGTTGAGATTTTTCCAACAGAGCGAAAATATGCCGGGACCAGGACTCGAACCTGGGTATTTCGGTTTGCCGTACCAACGCTCTCCCTACTGAGCTATCCCGACGATATCCTGGAGTGGCATATTTCACTCTTATTTGTTGGACAAGGTTGCGAACTGCAGCTCTAATTTCATTCATCCGAGCTATAACTATAGCATTTACATGATGAATCTTGAAATAGCACGGAAACTCCTGTATACCATGTAATTAGGTCATAATGAATAGAGGAATGCATATTCAAGTAGGTATATTATATCCAATGGTTGGAGTATCATAGTTGAGATTTTTCCAACAGAGCGAAAATATGCCAGTCCAGGATATCGTCGGGATAGCTCAGTAGGGAGAGCGTTGGTATGGCAAACCAAAGTACCCAGTTCGAGTCCTGGTCCCGGCATATTTTTGCTTATGATACTCCAACCATTGGATATAATATACCTAGTTGAATATGCTTTCCTCTATTCATTATAAAATATATATATTAAATGTAAAAAAAAATGTTCAATTAAAAAAAAAAAACAGTTTCATCTATGTTCTTTTACCCGGGAAGTCTGGTTTCGATATCCTATATTACGATCTTTAAAGTATAAAATGAAGCATTATTTACAAGTTAGACAAAAAAATAACCCCCTAAAATTTTTATTCTTACTGCACAAAATAACATACAAACGATTCATCACTGATTCTGTCTTTATGTTTTCTTTCAAAGTAATTGAAAGACCTTTCATGCAGTTTTCGCATTAAAAAAATTGTTTTCTTTAAAAAAATGAAAAGATCTCTTTTAAGTTTCTTAAGAAAAGTAAAGATATGTCTAGCCGTGAAAAAGATAAATTGTACCGTTTAATTGACGACAATTTGAGCTTCTATTAATTTAAATTGCAGTTAAACTTACTTTACATGGATATTTTTCTTCCATTTACTCCTTATTAGTTTAATCACCAATTTAGTTATTAATTAATTTATTGTTTGCCAATTGCTAAAAAACTATTAAAATAACATTTATTTATACACTAAAATCCAACGTTTAACACGCAATATCGAACTGTTGCACACACACACACACACACACAAAAAATATCCCTCCAAAGACATGATACAGAGTCGAAAAACCCAGATGACAGACAACAACACACCGAAAGCTCATCACGCACGAGCAACCAATGGTTGTTGAGTTTTAAATCTAAGCTTAACATGTAGTGTGCACAAAAGTCTTTATCTACTATATATATATAAAACACAAACGGAAATTTCGTTCCGTTCCTTTATAACTCGAGTTCTGCCGAATGGATTTTGATGGAACTTACACTGTTCGAGAGATAATTTTTCAGGGAAGGTTTTAGTATATAACACACAGTTCTACGTATATTAGTTATAGAATTATGATAAAACGTTCTGTTATTTTGGCCGAAAAGGTTACCATTACTAATTTTTTGGCGATCATTACTGTTGCAGAAAGAAATAAAAAGGCTATACATGTCGAAAAATAAAAGAAAAACTGTTACTAATTTTATTTAAAAAAAAAAAAAGAAAGAAAGAGAAAGAGAAAGAGAAAGAAAAAAAAGAGTTTTTATGAGAGAATATTATAAAACGAAAATATCTAATTTAAACATGATTGAGAATGTTCGTAATGCTTAAAAAATTATTCAAGAGGCAAGATATCTATATTGAAACAATATTTGCCGATGTATCTTTTGTTTTTGGCAATTTTGATTTTACTTTTGACCCCAAACAATTTGATTTTAAGCCAAAAGGTGCTTTTTTTTTTGTTGCAGAAAGAATTGAAATGGCTATACATCTGGAAAAATAAAAGAAAAAACTGTTACTAATTTTATTTAAAAATAAGAAAGAAAAGAAAAAAAAAAGAAAAACAGTTTTGATGAGAGATTTTAGCCAAAGGTTGTTTTTTTTTAAGTGTACGACTGCATTTTTGCAGTTTTTTTGGTACTTTTCGGTTAGCCGGGAGCCAGTGATATAATATACATGTATATATGTATATATGTATATATATATATATATATATATATATATATATATATATATATATATATATATATATATACGTATATCTACACAAATACATGTATATACATACATATATTTACACAAATACATGCATATACATATATTTACACAAATACATGCATATACATATATATACACTTATATGTATGAATATATATATATATATATATATATATATATATTTGAAGCACAGTTGTGATAATAATAATTATTTAATTTGATATTAAATTAATCTCTGAAATCTAAAATATAATTAAGTATAAGTATAAACAATACATTAATTATTTAATAACAAGTCTAAAATGTATTTAAGTAGAAGTAACAATAAAAAATTAATAATTTAATTATAAGTTTATAATACATATCAGTGGTTTAACACAGCTGGCAGCAAAGCACTTTGTTTTAAAATAATATCTCTTTTACAAAATATACTTTTGTTAAGAATATCTGAAATGCTGTGCAGGATGAATAAATTCTGTGTATATTTATTCATATTGTAGGATTTCATTCGAATTTAATATTAAAACTACAAGGAAGTATTGTTTATTAAAATTTATATATTGATTAAATTTAATGAAGTGATTATGTTAATAATAATATGGATATGTAACTAAATATTAATTATGAATAATTATAATACCAATAGATGGCGACACTTTACGTTTTAGTTAGTTGATGATATTATAGATATTATTTTGAATTTAACTATCGATGGAGCTATTGCTTGTATATTAATTTTACTTTCAGGAATTAAAATTAGATGGAGTAATTATATATTCACGGATATAATTTTGTTATAAGAGTATTATCAACAGAATAGTTTTGTGTGTTTTTGAATTATATTGTGTTGGGGTGTCATTGATCGAGTTGTGTTTTTAAAAAAATGAGCTCTCAACTTGTCTTTCAAATCATTTCTCTCAACTCGACTCGAATGCATACCTGCCAACACGTTTATTCAGAAAACCTTACAATTTTTCTGATGTACTTCATTGTGCATCTTTAAACATATATATGTAGTAAAAGGTATTTATGAAGGCATCTAATAAGGTAATATATGATTTGATACAAAGTTTACTGATAACTACAAAAATTTAAATAATAAAAATAACCCAAATATTATTAGCATTGATAATTCTTTTTTGATATACGTTAAATAGGCTGATTTGGCTTTATCCAACAATTCTTTGTCAACTTTTTTTTTTTCGACAATCTTTTAACATTAGCTATTAAAAAAAATAATTAATATTTTAATGCTGCAGTATAATGTCTTAAAAAAATTACTTAAAAATAGCTAAAATATAATCATGATAAAATACGTAAACACAAACACATCAATACAAATAACAAAATCTCAAGAATTGAATTAAAATCAAAATTAAAATCATTGAATTCAAATCATTTGAATTAAAAGGGTTACAATTCAAATGATGCCAACTGAAACAAGATTTGGCGGGTTATCACTGGTGCACAGGTAACATAAAAGTACCAAATATTTTATAAATAAATAAAAAATAATAATAATAATAAATTTCTAATAAAAAAAGTGTCAAAACTTCAATTTTAGCTTTGCATTCAGCATTGCTGCGAGAAATTTTTAAAATACACAGCATGACTAAACATTCTGTGGCATATAATAACGTGTTGTGAATTACTATTTGATTGATGTGACGTACTATATTGATAATCACACTCCTCATCTTTGTAACATAAACGCAATGTGTGCATCAGTTTTATTTTTTTACTAAATAAGTAACATATTTGAAGAATCATTTCAAGTTTTATCAAAAAACCTTACAATCTTACCTGTTGCCCTTACAACCTTACAATTGGACCTAAATCCTTACACTGTAAGGATAAACCTTACAAGTTGGCAGGTATGCGAATGTCAACATGTTTGATACGTGCCATGTGGAATTGATCATTATGAAGAAGTTGCTATATTTTGAGGATACTGTATCATTCTTGTGAGTAAAACATTTTTTCTACAATTTAAGGGTTCAAAATTCCAATATTATTTCAAAAATGATATCTGGTGGTTATATAGTGTGGTGATTTATAAAGATTTTAGGATAATCGTTGTAAGTGATATATTATATATTTCTTAATGGTTTTTTATTTACATTTTACATATTTCCAATTTTAAATTTTTCCAATTGTTGTCTGGTAATAATTCAGTATACTTGGCTGATTCTACTGTACTTAGCATCATGCCAGTAGAATTATGAAATACTGAATTATTTTTAAAACACACGTGGGTGCAGCCAAGCTGACGAGTACATCCACATATGTTTTTTCATATCCAATTCTTGATTGGTTCTCTTGTGGTCCAGTTTTTCCACTGAATAATGTTCATAATTAATTTATTAATCCATTTGTGTTTACATAATAGCAACTTCAATTTATAATTTTTTTCCCCTTTCTCTCTCTTTCTTTTTAAATGTTCTTCAGGTATGAGTAAATTTGGCTAATTACCATTGAAGCACATGCTATGGTAATTTTATGATTGCACAAGTTAATTATTAGCTATGTGGTATTCTGATTACACAATATCATTAATTATCTCTTAGTAGATTTTAGTAGAATGATATTAGAACTTGATATGTTTTTGAAATTCATAGATATTATAATTATATATATATATATATATATATATGTACATTTATCACTGGCGCCCGGCTAACCGAAAAGTACCTTTTTTTTAAATTCAAACGCAAACTATATTAATGGCTACTTCTATTTACTTCTACATATATGAAATTTCGTTCCGGCTGCTGATAACTCGAGTTCTGCTGAATGGATTTTCGTAGAACTTAAACTGTAAGATAATTTTTCAGGGAAGGTTTTATTGTATAGCATATCGTTCTACGTAGCTTAGTTATAGAATTATTCTGGGAAGTTCTATAATCAGATCAATCCGATTATGAAATATTAGCCTTTTTAAAAGATTTTGCCGAATGGATTTCGATGGAACCTACACTGTTAGATAATTTTTTAGGGAAAGTTTTATTATATAACATATCATTCTACGTTGCTTAGTTCTAGAATTATAGGGGGAAATTCGAAAATGGGGTGACCATTTTTTTAATCAAATATTAGCCTTTTCAATATTTGATTCCGATTATGAAAGATTAGCTTTCTGAAAAAGTTCTACTGGGCGGATTTTGATGATAATTGTATTGTTAGTTAGATGCTATTTCAGGAATGGTTTTAATATGCTACATATTTTTCTACGTTGCTTAGTCAAACAGTTATGTGTGAAGGTTATATAGTCAGGTGAACCCGATTCCGAAAGATTAGCCTTTTTGAAAATTTTTACTGGGCGTATTTTTTGCGACTTGCATTGTTAAGTAGATAATTTGTAAGGATGGTTTTAGTATATTTTATATCGTTCTGTTAGTTTTAGAATTATGTGGAAAAGTTCTATAATCAGATGAACCCGATTATCAAAGATTAGCCTTTATAAAAACTGCTACTGAATGGATTGTGTTAGTTAATTTGTTTGCATTGTTAGTTCGACAATTTTTAGTGATGGTTTTAGTGTATTGCATAAAGTTTTATCATTCTTTAGCAAACCGTAACTGTAAATGACCAAATAAAAGAGTTGATCCTTAACAGCTAAAAGTTTGGCACATTAGAAAATATAATAGCGCAAACACGTCATTTTTCAGTAATGTGGAAGGATATTCCTGGTAAATATACATATTGCTTTCATATACAAGGTCAAATTAAGCGATATATTTTGTTTGATTCAAGGTTCATTTGTAGAAACCGACCAGCGTAGCGGGCGTAGCTTGCTAGTATGATATACAGCGCTGTACAAAAGATTTCATGTGCATTTCCATCGGCTAGCGAAAATTGCTAAATATGAATTTTGTAACTAAACTAAATTTTATCAGGCTATGTAGTGTATATGCAAATCTATAGATTATATACAGGGCTGTATAAAATAATTTGATTACTTTTTTGACAATGGGAAGTAAATGCTTAAACTGGATTTCTAAATGTGTTATCTTGTGTTAAATGTGTTTCATCTTATTTAAAGGTGAAGTTTTGCTACAGTTTTCTGGATGTGTTGGAAAGTGTTTCAGAATCTATGCTTGAAGCATGATTTTCCGTTCATGTTTTAATACCTGAATATTGAAGGGGATGCTCTTTTATGAAACCTTTAAACATAAATTCTAAATGTATTATGGTTGTTTATGCTTTTCGTTACGTCGGTTTTAAGTATCACGTATTAAGTAAAAACTGCTTTATGGACATGTAGCACTCATTTTATGAGTAACAATGGTTCAAACCCCCTTTCAGATGAGGATCTTTGCTGCGCCACGGTGTAAATTGAATATTTTTCATAGCCTTAAATAATAATGCGTAATAATTTAAATTATTATTATTATTATTATTATTATTATTATTATTATAACTGACTTCATACAAAAAAAAATGGAGAGAAATATACAGAAAAAAAAATTGCTTGAAAATATTATTCATAATTTATTTAACTTAATTTATTAAACATTTAAATAAAAAATTGTCAATAAAAATATTATGTGTTATTATTATTGTTAATAGAAATTATTAGTGTTATTAACAATAATGCATAATTGAGTGGCCCTCTGCAATAACAAAGCAAGTGAAAATGAAATTTTCAGCTACAAAGATTTTAAATTTACTTTCAACATTTTAATTTAGAATATAACTAACTTATTTGCATATATTCCTATTAAGAACAGTTTTTTAGCATATTTTCTTCACTTATGATCATAAAATTTATATTTTCGTATATGCTGAATAATACATTATATAATTCTGAAATTTGAGAATCAAGGTAACTCTACTTGCCTTGTTATTACAGAGGACCACTCAATTATGCATTATTATTAATAACACTAATAATCTGTCTTAACCAGGGCTTTACAAGTTTGATCAAATCTGGTAGCCAGCAAAAAATTCTAGTCGCCAGTAAAAAATATTTACCTACCCCCTTCCCCATCAATTATTTTCAAAAAGCACAAAAGTTTTTTTTATGATGAATTAATTGAGAAAAAATAATAACAAGCATAGTTTAGTATTATTAGTTACATAGTTTAGAATAGTAGATAATTTTGGAAGATAGTATAAACTAAGTTTTCTAGTGAAACTTATCAAAATTACATATCTCTGAACAACAACAAAATAAGAGATACTGTAAAGACCGAACGAACCGGCATGTTCGGGAAAGGCTGATTTTCGAATGCTTCAAATGTCAAGATAGTTGAATGCTACAAAATCTACATCTGATAGGTGGGGAAGGAGAGGGGTGTGTCATCGATGAAATAGTGAAGCAGGAAAATAATTTTTTGCCTATTTTCTGGTCGAAGTCAGTCAAATAATTTTGATTTCATTATTTTAAAATTTGCATTTGATGAACTTAAATTTCCCCAATTAAAAAGGAAAGTCAATTTTTTTTTTGTTTAAAGATTAAAAAAACTTGGTTGCCGGATAGAAAAACCTGGTCGCCAGTGGCGACCTGGCGACCGCATTTGTTAAGCTCTGCTCTTAAATATTATAATAACACATAATATTTTTATTGAAAATGTTTAATTTAAATGTATAATAAACCAAGTTAAATAAATTATGAATAATATTATATATATTTAGAGAATTATATATATTTAGATATATTTAGATTATAGAGATATTATTAGATATATTTAGATATATTTAGATTACATATATGTAGAGAATTTTATATATATAGAAAATTATATAAAATTTATATTTTCGTATTCGATGAATAATGTACATTACATAATTCTGAAAATTGAGAATCAAGGTACACTTGCCTTTTTATTCCAGAGGGCCACTCAATTATGCATTATTATTAATAACACTAATAATTTCTATTAACAATAATAATAACACATAATATTTTTATTTAAATGTATAATAAATCGAGTTAAATAAATTATGAATAATATTTTCAAGCAATTTTTTTCTGTATATTTCACTCCCTTTTTTGTAAATAAGTGGCATGCATAGCATGCGATTAATAAAAAAATAAGTGTTATTTTAAGAAAAATAGCAAAATTGAAATATATATTTATTAAGTTTTAATAAGTAAATAAAAAAATGTTTCAACAAGGGAAAGAATGAGCCCATAAATACTGTACTCTGGCTGAACAATAAAAAAATTTAACAACTCATCATCGATTCTTCTTTATGCTTCTTTTTAAAATAATTGAAAAATATTTACTGTAGCTGACTAGTTTTCACACCAAAGGAAAATGCTTTGTTTGAAAAAATTGAAAAGAATTCTTTTAAGTTTCTTGAGAAAAGTATTGAAAATCCTAGCTTTAACTTCCATAAAATTGTAAAAAAAAAATAACTTTAATTTACGCTAGTTTGGGTTTCTATTAATTAAAAATTATTTTTAAATTTGTCTGGAATATTCTTTTTACTGCTTTTTATAAATATAGACAGAAAATTATGTCCTCAATGCATTGATTGGTTACGATTTGATAAAATATTTAGTAAAATAACACATATAAAAATATCATTAAATGAATCGTTTTTTTTTCTTTTTTTTCTAGAAAGGACACAAATAACATTTTTCAAATTATACACCAGATTTCTACTGTTTATATGGCAGGAATTTTTATTTTACTTATTTGTTTATTTATTTTTTTAACCATTGGGAAAAATGGTTGTTGTTTTCGGTCGAGAATGGACGGACCACTTGACGTCATTTTGTTGACGTCGTCACATTATTTTTTTAAGCGTTTTTAACGAAATTCTACAACTTTATAAGACTTTTTAACGAAATTCTGTAACTTTATAAGAATGTTTAACGAAATTCTGTAACTTTAGAAGAATTTTTCTTTGAATAGGCAATAGAAATGCATAAAATCGTTACAAAATATTAAAGTTACAAAAAGGATAGATGCAAATTATCAGATATGAAAAAAAAGCCAAATTCTAAAATTGACGTCGGATGAGATATCGTCTTATATTTTTTTTTTGTTTCTGTTTTCATTAATATATTGTAAATTTGGTACTTTCGTGTTATAGCTGCTTCCAAGGATGAATCGCCAAGCGACCAAGATTTACCGCCAAATTATAAAGCATGTATGACATTATAATAATATATGATATATATATAACATTTTTGTTTTTGTTTTCATTAATATATTGTAAATTTGGTACTTTGGTGTTATAGTGGCCCCCAAGGATGAATCGCCAAGCGACCTATATATATATAAGCTTTGCGATGATTTTGGTGAAATCATAACTGCGACCTTGACATAATCATAACTGTGGGGGCCGCTATAACACGAAAGTACGGTAATTTTTCTTTTTTTAACTTTCGGAACATTTTCCCAATGGTTATTGTAATTTGTTAAATTATAATTTTCTTTTCTTTTTCTGGATTGCATGTTAGGAAGGATAATAAAGTACACTTTGCACACACTTTTCAGATTATTTGAATAAAAAGGGTGATTTCTGTATGTTTTTTTTTTCTTTTTTTTTCCCTTGGATTTCCCTTTCCAAATTAAACACAGGTAAACTGAAAGTTCAAACAGTGAACATATGAAAACTCAGTTATTTAATAAAGAATAAGTGCACAAAATAGTGATAAGAATCGAAATATGCTTCTTTTGTCACTTTTGCAGTTGAAAGCTCTACTCTGCACTGTCAAGTGTTGTAGTCGGTCAATTTACAATGCTGTTGTAGAACGACTTTGCTTCTTCACTAACATATTTCAGAACTTCTTTTATATCTTCAGTTTTCTTTGTCAATAGTGTTTTTATCTTTATAGGCTCGTTCAGTGTGAAAAGTGATACGAAATGTGATAAGGAAAAGGGCACATATACAGATTATGTGCCCTTTCTTAAATATAAAACTGCTATGTGTAGTGTATCTAATATAGGGTATCTAATAAAAATGTAAAAAATAAAATTTAATATTTCAAATAGCTGTATAAAATTAAATACGTTATTAAAATACAAAATATGAAAAAACACTCCCTTTATTATGTGCGCATTAAAATAACTAAACGTAAATATGTGAAAGGTGACGTATTTGTCCTGTTGATTGAATATAATTTTGAACATGCCAAACTACGCTACGCGTTCAGTACCAAAGATGACCATTTGATAAAACGCCAAAACAACATCAGTGTAAAGCACTATTGTCCGTCCGGCTGCTTCTTTACAATGTTTAAATTGCTTGATTGCCATTAAAAAATACACTGCTCAAAACAATTAAAGGATATTTGAAGTTTTATATAAAATAAAGATATAAACGAAATTTTTTTGCCGAAAATAGAAGAAGAGAATCACAAATGCAAATTTTTCTGGTTTTCAAACTGTGGAGTATGCAAATTTTGAGTTCGACGTCAAAAACGTCGCTTCAGCGGCAGCGAATGAAATTTGACTTTCAACTGGATAAAAGAGAATGAAGACAAGGATGATCGGCATTCAGTGATTGCTTTGTTTCGATGAGTACGATGTCTCAGCGAAGTCATTTGACAGATTCAGAAGCTTGGAGAATTGTTGGTAGGTTAGAAGGGGGCCAAACTCAAGCCGAAGTAGCGCAAGCCATTGGAGTGTCACAAAGTGTCATTTCCAGGATCTGGAACCGTTTTTTGGAGAATGGATGTGCAGGCCAAAGACCAGGGCAAGGTCGTAGACGGGCAACAACGCCCAATGAAGATCGGTATTTAGCGTTAACAGCTCGCAGACACCGAAACATGAACGCTACTCTTCTCCAACAACACCTTCGCTCGGCTACAGGCACCACGATTTCAACTCAGACTGTCCGAAACCGGCTCCATGCTGTAGGTCTGTATGCTCGCCGACCGATGGTATGTGTTAGATTAACATCAAGGCATCGTCGCGACGGCAGGGAGTGGGAAACCGAGCATGTCAACTGGAGGAGAAATGAATGGAGCAATATTCTGTTTTCTGACGAGTCCCGTTTTTCTGTGCATCCGGATAATAGGCGTATTTTCATCTGGAGGGACCGTGGCAGTAGGAATAATCCTGCGTTCGTGCACGAAAGTGTCAGATTTGGCGGTGGAGGAATGTTGGTGTATGGTGGCATCTCCATTGACGGGCGCACTGACCTCTATATCATTCGAGATGGAGCTCTGACTGGTCGCCGATATAGGGATGAGATTCTCAGACCTATTGTAGTCCCTTACGCTGCAGCAATAGGAGATAACTTCATTTTAATGGACGATAACTGCAAGCCACATCGTGCAAACCTGGTGGAGGATTTCCTTTTCGAGGAAGGAATCGTTCGAATGGAATGGCCAGCGTGTTCTCCAGACATGAATCCAATCGAGCACGTTTGGGACGCTCTAGGAAGACGAGTTTCTGGCCGCCAACAACCCCCACAAACTATCCAAGAACTGGAAAGAGCTCTATTGGAAGAGTGGGACAGAATACCCCAACTCGTCATTAATAGCCTCATTGAGTCCATGCCTCAAAGGTGTTCAACGTTGCTGGCCACCCGTGGAAACCATACCCCCTTCTGAAAATGATTTTCTTTGAAGAAAACACCTTTTCTTATTCTTTTTTTCTCATATGCACAAATTGTGTTTTTTTCCTTTTGTACACAAATGCGCAATAAAATGCATTTTTTTCTGCCAAACATGTGTAATTTATTCTCATATAACCTACTATGTCTGTCGACCATGTATCAATCAGCTAAAAAGTTTCCCAGATACAAAATCCACCTAAAACTGCAATATCCTTTAATTGTTTTGAGCAGTGTAGTATAATTTGTCTTACTTTCACATTTATCTGTCATTAAAAACGATTAATTATAACGATTATCTGTCATTAAAATAATGTGAATATTTCTAGTTCAAAAACGTGGTGGAAATCAGGAAATCTGTATTTAAAAAAATGCGGAATGGCAACACATTTAAAAAGTACTTTGGCGGATACTACTTCTTTTTACAATACTAGGAGACGTATGAGGGTCACCTATGTTTTAATACGGTCTACCACAACCCAGATTTCTACGGCAACTAAAATAAAAAATCTTTTTAAAATATATTAAAACTGTTTAAATATTTCCGGTATAAACATTATTAAAATTTTTTAACATTAATTTTGTTTAAATAAAAGCTTTATGTTTCATATTTCATTATAAAGTTTCGCTCTGTGTGTGTGTGTCTGTTTGTTAGCGATGGCTAGGATAATCTAGTCCACCTAGAAGACTGAAAATTTAGATTTAAGTAGTCCAAACCCTCTCCTGGTGCACCTGAGACTCGGAATTTTAATAATTTAACTATTTACTGAAATATTAATTAAAATCCACAAAGAACTCTCATCAAAAATCTGAAAAATTTGCGCAAAAAGGGATTTTTTACTGAAACAAAGGAAGAACTTCATCCCTTAGTAGATTGATGCCTCGATGCGAGGCTAGCGAAGCTCGCAACCGACCTATCAGCTTTCGTCTTCGACCTGCACCCTGAAAACTTTTCGTGCCGGCTGAGATAAAAATGGCGTACTGTGTGTTTACCGGCATTTTTCCAAAAAATCGCAAAAGTCGTTCCATCTGCACGAAAATTTGCAAACGGACTCAAAAAAAAAAAATAAATAAATAAATAAAATAAATAAATAAAATAAAAATCGTGAATTTAGGAAGGTAAAATTCATAAAATTCGACCGATTAGAAGAGAAGATATCAATTAATAAACTTTTAATTTTAAGTCGGAAAAAAGATCAGTTTTAATTTCAATACTCTAATGGAAACAAAACGTCTGCTTAAGAAATAATGAAACAAAACACTTTTCTTTATAGTGGAAGGATTCCAGATCTTTCAAAATGTTTTGATATATTGCATTTATCGATTTGAAAATTATACATTCATCCGTACATTTTCACAAGGATTCTAAATATATAATTTTTGTATTTCTCCGTTAATTACAACGGAAATTACAACATATTTTCTATTTAATTCGATGCTTTAAAAATAATTTATTCAAAAATGTTTGTAAGGCATTATTTCTCGGCCAGACATGGTGTCGTGTCGGTTATTTGTGGAAATAAAATAATTCCTTTTGAAAGAGACTGCGATTTTATAGGCTATATATATATATATATATATATATATATATATTTTAAATAGTGGATTTTTGGATCTGAGAAGCATGCATCCTTATTTGGAGTGGACTGAGATTTCACATATTCAAAAAATATTCGATTTCGGCCGATAATTTTTATTTTAGCAAAATCCAGATTTTTGTATAGAAATGAAAAAAACAAAGCTAAGGATTTCGCTATTTCTTTTCAAATTATTTCAGGTCGTGTCGATTCCATCGCAACGCGGTTTGGCCCATTCGACTCGACATCGATAGAACTTACCGATTTTAGTTCCGAGTTACACCACCAGGGAAGCTTTCTTATCTATGGTTCTATGGGTCCGATGACGACGAGGTATGGCTCATTCGACTCGAAATCGACAGCCTCAAAGATTTCAGTTATGTTCGTATGAGACAGACTGCGCACCCTGGCGGTGGAAGGTGGAACTAACAGTTTTTGAAATTAACTCGGGTTCTATGGGTCCCGTCACGACGCGGTTTGATTCATTCGACTGGACATCGACAGGACTTATCGATTTTAGTTCCAAGTTTCATTACCAGGGGCGCTTTCCTATTTGGGGTTCTATGGGCCCTATCACTATTTTAAATTTCAGCTAATAATGTTCCGAACTTCTGCAAGTTTTATTTTTACTAAATTATCGTAAAAATCTGTATTCATAGCTTCAAGGTGTATTTCTAGAAATCAATTACCAGTATTTCCGAATAATAGTCTAAACCAAATTTCAAATTAAGTTCATAGTATAACCAAATGAATCAATCTTTAAAGATGTATAGTGATCCTCCTAATTAGTTATTTACTGAAGGGCACTGGAAAATCCACTCCTCCCACTGGCCCCTCCTTCAAGGGTTTTCTCTAACTATGACCCTTTTCCATATCTCAGCAACTATATTTCCGATTTCAACGCAAGTGATTCAAAACATTATAATTAACTTAATAGTGATCCTCTATAACATTAAAGTAAATTTATGAGTATCGGTTACCACTATTTCCGGATAATAGTTTAAGTCAAATTTGTAATTAAGTTCCTAGCTTAAGCAAACGAACGAATTTTTAAAGATGCAAAGTAGTCCTCCTAATTAATTATTTACTGAAGGTCAATTGAACATCCCTCCCCCCGGGCCCCTCCTTCAAGTTTTTTTCACTAACTATGTCTCGTTTCCATATCTCCGCAACTATCTTTCCGATTTCAACGCAAGTGATTCCAAATATTATAATTAACTTAATAGTGATCCTGTATAACATTAAAGTAAATTTATGGGTAGCGGTTACCACTGTTTCCGAATAATATAATAGTTTAAGCTGAATTTGTAATTAAGTTCCTAGCTTAAGAAAACGAACGAATTTTTAAAGATGCATAGTGGTCCTCCTAATTAGTCATTTGCTGAAGGACACTTGAATATTCCCTCCTTCAAAGTTTTTTCTTTAACTATGACCCTTTTCCATATCTCCGCAACTATTTTTCCGATTTCAACGCAAGTGATTCCAAACATTATAATTAGCTTAATAGTCAGCCTCTATAACATTAAAAGTAAATTTATGAATAGCGGTTACCACTATTACCGAATAATATTTTAAGCCAAATTTGTAATTAAGTTCCTAGCTCAAGCAAACGAACGTATTTTTAAAGATGCATAATGGTCCTCTTAATTAGTCATTTTAAGAGATTTAAATTTATTACACGGGCTCGGGCAACGCCGGGTGGGTCAGCTAGTTTATAATATAATTATTAGGATTCAGGATTATAAGTGTTTGCTTATGAAGGATAAGCTATTCTCTAAATAGAAAGCACAGTAAATGGTAAATTTACAAACAAATCTTGTAAAATAAGCATTTCGGGGAACGTGCTAATGTTTTGTACGTGTCCGTTCCAGATTTTGGCATGTTTAAACGGTATCGTTTACATGCAGTATGATATCTTTCCGTTTGAAATTCGTAAAAATTAATTCAACAGCATATCCTCTTCAGCACGTATGGATGCTTATCTTTTAAGAACAGTTTACGAAACGATGTTTCGTAAGTCGGCTATAAAAGTTGTTTTAAAACTTTTATACAAAATAACGTGCATGATATTCCACAGTACAAGATTTGCGGTTTGAAAATAGTTTTAAGGGGTTAAGTACAGGGCATCAAATATGAATTCGAATGCACTGACTGGTTTAGAATTTCTTCCATTTAAAAAAAATTTAAACTCTAGCAATTATTTCTATTTTTACTTTCTTCTATCTTTACAAGAAGAAAGTATTGGATTCATGAAAATTTCCGACTTCCGGTTTTCGACGGATTTATACGTTTTAGAAAGTCCTGAACTCGATTTGGCTGTTTTTAGAAAATGTCTGTCTGTGAGTCTGTGAGTCTGTCTGTCTGTCTGTCTGTATGTGACACCAATTTTGTGGGCGCTCCATCTCAAGAACTAATGCACGAAATTTAATAAAACTTTATATTCAGTTAGTCCCTGATATAAATTGGTGCTGATTAGTTTTTGGTGAAAATCGCCTAACAGATGGCGCTACTATGCTGCATTTTTCGGAATTTCCGCAATAGCTATACCTCAAGAACTAATGCACTCATTTTCATCAAACTTCAGATTAAGTTAGACCTTGACATAAATAGACGCTGATTACGTTTTTGTGTAGATATCCCAACAGGTGGAGCTGCTATGCCACTTTTATCAGGATTTTCACGATAGCTATATCTCAAGAACTAATGCACGGAATTTCATCAAACTTCAGATTCTGTTAGAACATAACATAAATAGATGCTGCTTACGTTTTGGTGTAAATAGCCCAACAGGGGCGCAGCTATGCTACTTTTTTCATTATTAACAAGATAACTATATCTCAAGAACTAATGCACGGATTTTCATCAAACTTCAGATTCAGTTAGACGTTGACATAAGTTGTTATTGATTAGGTTTTGATCTAAATCTCCCAAAAAGTGGCGCTGCTATGCTGCATTTTGCAGGATTTACACGATTTTAGCAATAGTCATATCTCAAGAACTAATGCACGGAATTTAATAAAACTTCAGACTCAGTTAGACCGTGATATAAATGGGTGCTGATTCTTTTTAGTGTATGCGAAACCTGTGTGAGATAGAAGAAAGTTTTGGGATTGACACATCCGACTAGTTTTAATTAAAAACATACCTTATTTAGAGGATATTGTGAAAATATTTTATGGGAAAGTGTTTCATAATCTGTGGTCATGCAACGGTTAAAAAAAGAAATATTTCTTGCATTATAAATTTAAAATGGAAGAAATTTTGTACCTGCTTGTACAATCGACTTTAAATTTGAGAGACTGTATCCTTTAAAGTGTCAAAAATTCGTTTTTTTTTAATAGCTTATAATTAAATATGATTTTTTAGGAACATTTTATAATAAACCCCATGCAAAAATTCACATTAGAAGAAGAGATATCTCTAAAACAGTCTGAGCTCTTTTTATATGATAAAGGGTTAGTTTGATACTTAAAGTCAATTTTCACAAAACGGCGGTTTTGATCATTGCGCGCACGATTTCTGAAAAATGGTTGGTTAGAATTTCATGAAATTTTGATTGAATGTGTTAACAGTATAGATCCATAAAATGACCTATTATTATGTTTCTCAAGTAACAAGTTTAGAATTCATGCCTATTAAAAAAACTCGATATTTCGATTTTCTCTATTTTTTTTCCCTCAGGATCTACACACTTTATTTGTTTTTACTGTAGATCATTTTGTAAACACATTATATCTGTACTCATTAAAAAAATTTTGGTTGGCTTTAGCAATCCAAATGTGAAAAATCATGCGCGAAATGCATCTTTTCTGCATGCTACTTTCGTAATCCTGTGTATAAGCTACATGCATCTTTCGTAAAAACTGTATTATATTTTAAAATAAATTAAAAAGCTTTATATGAGTGTATATATACAGTGAACTCTCGTTAAGACGGATAGTCAAGGGCAAGCGTTTTTTGTACGTATTAACGAGAGTCCATTATAACAGGAGTTCACAAATTTGACGCTTTACATTACAGTAAAAAATACTTTTTATGTACATATATATTGTAATATGACTAAAAATTTGATATCTCAGACCATTTTATGCTACCTTACTAAAAATGTACAAGAACAACTTTAAAATGAAAAAATAATGTATATTTGAAACTCCAGTTTACATTGAAGCATACTGAAATTGTTACTTGAAGGTGCAAAATGTTAGTACATGAAAGAAAACGGTCGAGAGTACTTAAAAGGCTATCCAAAATAAGAAATAATCCTCATTTGTTTTTTTTTTCTTTGGTAAGTGACCTCCTTTCGATATCATTCTCCAGTTTAGTCAAATGTTCAAATGTGCTCTCAGAAACATTTTCAGTTGATTGATAAAATTTTCGAATTGTCCCCAGCATATCACGGACATCTTGCACCCGAATATCTTGCACTTTTGGAGGAGAGATTTCTTCGTCGGCTGCTCCGTGACGTCACAGGCGAGGTTTCTACTCCTTTCATATTAAAAATAGAATAGAAAAAATTTCGGGATTTCGTTGCCCTGATGAATATTTGTACATCTTAACGAATGAAATCTTAAACTGTACGTATTAAACGATGTTTGTTACATGCACTTCATATAGACCTTAACCGACAATTTTGTTTTGTACGTAATAACCAGAAATCCATCTTAAACGTGGCCGTCTTAACGGAAGTTCACTGTATATTGATACTTTTAATTGATAAAATAAATCTGTATTAATATGTATTTTAGATTTTATAATTCAAAGTCAATTAGCTACGGATATACTGTAATTCTTATAGAGGTTACTTTTTCATGTATTTTGTGAGTTCAAAGGGTACCTGACCCATTAAGTGTTAAAAAACTTTGCGAATTTATTTACTTATTTCATCTTATATTTCTCATCGGCTTAACTTTTCATTATTATTTATAGGTTTAAATAATTTAATTATATTTATACAGGGCGATTCCAAATTCATGGTACAAACTTTAAGGGTTGGTACAGGACACTGTAACAAACAATTTTTGCATAGTAAAGCCAGGGTCGAAAATCCATTTATATAGTCAAAAATACAGGGCGTCCCACTCCAATCCGAAGTCGCGTTTTCGTTCATAACATTAATAATAGTGAAGATATTTTAACGAAATCCTTACAATATGCTTACAATTCATATAAAGATTAGTCTATTGCAAATTTTGTTAAAATATCTTCACTACTGTTTAAGTTATGAACGAAAGCGCGACATCAGATTGAAGTGAGACGCCCTGTAATTTTGACTAAATAAATGGATTTTTGACCTTCTTTTCCTACACAATAAATGATTTTTACAGTATGTTGGTGCAGGACACTGTAACAATCATTTATTGTATAGGAAACCAGCCTCAAAATTTCAGGGCGTCTCACTCGAATCTGAAGTCGCATTTTCGTTCATAACTTAAACACTCATTGAAGATATTTTAACAAAATTTGCAATAAACTAATCTTTGAATGAATTGTAAGCACATTGTAAGAATTTTGTTAACCCCTTCACGACGAGCGTCCTTTATAGAATTTTTAATTTTTTTTCCACCGGTTTTTCAAAACAGAAATTTGCGCCTAATTGAATCGCAGAAATGCTGTCATTAAATAAGGCAAAGCTTACAATAAAAATTAACTGGTGGGAATAATGAAGGATTCTGAGCATCTTATGTGTCACGTATACGTGTCGCTCCTCCCCAACGAGTTAAAGTATCTTCACAATTATCAAAGATATGAACAAAAACGCGACTTCGGATTGGAGTAAGACGCCCTGTATTTTTGACTATATAAATGGATTTCCGATCCTGCTTTCCTATACTAAAATTGATTGTTACAGTGACCTGTACCAACCCTTAAACTTTGTACTATGAATTTGGAATCACCCTGTATATATGAACATATTATGTATTTTAAAAACGAATGGGAGATAAAGATTTAGAAAATTACAAAAGTGGGTTACGCAATGATATTAAAGCAAAACTGAAAAAGCAAGTGGATATGATGACAACGTATAAAATTAATGACAACATTAATCTACAGAATATATTATTATTTTCTGTTCCAAATAATTCTATGTGAGCTTTCACTGATAAAGTGATTCATTTAAATTGAATGAAAATATATTAAAAGCAGTTGTATCTGGTGCCAGATCACTCTTACGGAAAAGAGAAATTACGAAAATGTAGGATTATTATTCATTTTTATCTAAATAAAGATCCATATCATGATAGGAAGATATATTTTGAATCACAAATGTAATCCATTTTATCATTAAAAAAAAAGAGTTATGATGTAGAAAATTACGAAATAATGAATTCAAATTTAAATGATATTGATAAAAACGCTTTATGATGACAAGCAGTGTATGATTATAAATGACGATACATATTTTAACAGAAAAATATATAACATTCCGCTTAAAATAATTTTATATTTATTTTTAAAGCTAAAGAAAATTCATCTCATTATTTAGTATGCTTTATATATATTTTCTGTATTACATTATGATCAAACAAGAATATATATTATATATAAATAATTATCTGTCATTGGAGAAATAAATAATTTATAAAACTTGATTTAATAATGCTTCGTAGTTGGAGAACTTTATTATTGCGTTAGAAAGACAGTTGGAACAGAAGATTGATTTGTCTTGTATTGAGTCTTTGCCTCTATATGCCGTACTTGTCGTATATATACCGTACATTCCGGCCTATAACGCAAGTTTTTCAAGCAGAAAAGTGATCGAAATTTAAAGATGCCCGGTGATACGCTGGGAAATAAAAATAAATGATTAAAAGTTCATAAGAGTTCAGATTTCTTCATTAGCAAACAACAAGAGAAGATTTTATTACAGTCCTGTACGAAATTATAAACTCAGAAAATTTTCAATTTGTTTAAATCATAATATAAATAAGCTTAGCTTTACATTGATAAAATAAAGATGAATATTTATAAAAAGACATATTTTATTTAATATAACGTATAAATAAAAATGATCAATTAATTTAAATAAGAAAATACATAACGTAAAAAAATAACATTATGTGAGACTTGGATAAAATTATAAACTCAAAGTTATGAATTTCTATATTCTGGTATTTTTGATCTGAACATTATGATAAGAAACTAATAAAAAAGTCAATGGGGATCAATATATTTCAATACATCAATGCACTTTTTAAAAATTTTCTCAAAAAGATGTGCAATTTTAACACGTCGACGGACACTTGCGGCTATAGCCGTCAAAGCGAAGTTCACAATGTGGCATGACGGCTATAGCCGCCCAAAACGAAACGGTCGTTTTTAGACACTACGGCTATAGCAGCACAAATGTGCATTAACCGGCGTACAAGTAGAAGCCCAGTGTCATGTTTTGGAGACAATTTTTTAGGTTGAAGTTCGTTTTCCACCTGTTATACGAGTTGCAGCTTCAATATGCACGTGCACGGTGGCTAGTGATCAGGGAAAAATACAGTAAAAAAATGGTAATTACCAGTATATTTTTATAAAAAAATTCAAATCGATTATTTGATCGAATAATCAACATAATTTTTTTATAAGAATATACTGGTGTATATCACTTTTTTTGACTGTATTTTTCCCTGACCACTAGCCACCCTGACGTGGTTGTGAAGGGATTAGTGCAACCTAATTAAAGGTGCTGAATTCATCAAAATTAAGTTTATTTAAGCAGAAAGAGTAAAACTATACTTCTAATATTCTAAAAATTACAAAAACATATAGTGTCAATTTTCGAACTTCACTATTTCCTACTGTCCGTTAACGTGTTAATATAGCGTATGACTAAACCGAAAACAGTAAATTACTGAGTTTAAGAAATAAACATAATTTGAATCGTGGTGCTAAGTATTAATGCACACATTCAAAAATAAGTTGGACCGCCATTTTTCTGAATTATTTCGAATATGCGGCTCGGCATAGATTGAACAAGTTTTTCCAACTGCTCCATTGGCAACTGGTTCAATGCTGAATGTATAGCCATTTTTAAATCATTTGTGTTTTGATATTAAAGTCCATCATGATAGACAATTCGAACCATAGCACCCCAACAATTTTCAATGGGGTTTAGATCAGTGCTGCGGGTTGGCCATTTCATGACATTCACAAGCCAGCGTTCAAGCCACTCTTTTGAACTTTTTGCATAGTGTATTGCTGCATTATTTTGCTGAAAAACCCAGTCTACTCCAGCAATCAACGGTGCATAAGGCAATAGATTATCTTACAGCATTAACTGGTAGACTTCATCTTTTTGTTTTCCATTAAGGAAAGCCAGAGCAGTTTTACCATTCTGAGAAAAACCAGCCCAGACCATCACGGATCTTCCACCAAAGTTTCGACCAAAGATATGCCGTTCTTCATGCCTAATATCATGCCAGTAGTATCTTAACCCTTAATTGCATAGTGATGTAAATTTCCATCACTGTTTATTTAACTTTTAATAAATAAATGACCTTCTTCGCCACCAGTATATTTATATAGAAACATTGATGCAGTAAATTTCCCGTGAACTATGTTGCTGAACAAAGTTAAAAATCTATCTTAAAATTTCTGGTGTCCAATATTTAATATATGTATAAAAAAACACAATTGTAAAAGAAAAACTCATGCAAAGAAGGGTTAAACTATCTGGGCCGTCTAAATTAAACTTCTTTTCAAATGACCAGATGATTGTGCTATACTCCGTTGTCCATGACAAGTGCTGCTGCGCAAAGTGAAGTCTGTCTTTCATGTAATGAGGCTCATTTATTGGCTTAACTTTCATTTTCTTCCATTTCATATTCGGGATTCCACATATTACGGAAGATTAGTGAGATCAAGGCCTCCTTATCATAGTATCAGGCCTCACAATCAGCAAGTTTTCTTTGACCGCTATATTCTCCTGCTACTAGCGCCATCAATCGTCAGTAATAGGAGTATTTTCGACATGAAATTTTTTCACAGCTCCATTTGTTCTATGCATTTGCTTATGAACTAGTATCGGTAGCATAGCTGCCAACTTTTACGCTTAATTCCTACCACTAAAATTTTATACTAAATTTTATCTTATTAAATTGACAAGATCGTGTGATTACATAACGAAAAAAATTCTATTAAATTTTAGTGGTAAGAAAAAAGCGTAAAAGTTGGCAGCTATGTGGTAGCAGAGCTGCTAGATTTTTCTATTCTCTTTTTGGATACCAGTTTTTTAGTACAGACAATTTTGTTTTGTTTGATCGGAGAATTCTGGGATTTAAAAGAACAACATTTTCTCTAAAAATATACTGGTGTTCAAAAAGCCGGAGACTTGGCAACTCTGCGGTAGTATCCACCAGGTGGCGATACTTTCCGGAGAAAGTCAATTAATAAGTGGCAATTACCGCGGACATTTTCTCCCATAGACTTTCTCCGGATTGTCAAGTCTTATCTATTAAGGGAGTGTTGAGTGAGATCTTGACATCTCTGTTATACATATTGCGCATTTAAAAATTATATTGGGTTGTCCGGAAAATTCGTGCCGTTTGGGAAAATTAATTTGTACCGTAAAATTTTGTACGTTAATTATTAAACATTAGCTATTGGAATTAATGTCTAATAATTAAATGATAGAATTTTCCGGTACAAATGAAATTTCCGAAACGACACGAATTTTCTAAACAACCCAATATCTTTTTAATACACCTTTAGGTTAATAGTCAACATGGAAATATGAAATAATAAAGAGGTTCTAAGTAAATAAAAAATAGTATATATGTCCTGTCTTTTGTGCTTTATTTAACATGTTTCACTAATATGTTTTAACACTATACAGTTTTGTAGCATTACTTTCGATTTATTTTCGTACTTTAACCTGTGAAAAAATTTATAATTTATCCGCAAAAAACATTAATTTAATTAATAATTTTTTTAATTTTTTTAATTATTGTTAAGAAAGATTTAGTTTTAAATGGCGACAACACATTTATTTATAATTATTAGAATACACTAATAAAAATTTAGCATAAGGAATACATTTTAATTTTTAAATCATGTTACAATGAGATATATTTAAAAAAAATTAATATTTTTCTCTATATTTTATCAAGCAGTATACTTATAACGTATTAACATAAAAATATTTCATACTTTTTTATTCATGCCAATGATAGATTTTGTAAATATTCTTATTTTAAATTTTATTTAGCTATTACTTAAAAAGCGGCTTTTCGTCGTCCAAAAATCAAGAAATCTATCTTTATTTCCTGACAGTAAATAACGACTACAAATGATAAATGGATTTCATGATGAATGTTTTAACTTCCAGGACAGGAAATAGAGGAAATGTCTACATATGATAAAACCGTTTTTCCATAGTCCAGAAATAAATATCCTTTTACAAACACATTAGTAATCATAAATCATACCCTTAATTATCAGTTTGATAAATTTTGCGAACAACATATGTGAAAAATATTTCTCTAAATTAAGACACCTATTTCCATTCAAACTGAAATGATGATTTATAGCACGATTTATCGTGGCCTTTCCATCATGCGTGAATGTAATTAATTGACTATGGTATTAACGATAAGCTAGCCTTTGAAAATGCGTTAATTAATTATCTGATAACAGTTCACAAATTACTCCATGATAATGCAATTTCAATTCGCTTCTTTTGGCTTAACATAACACTAAAAATAAATTTCAAATATTGATGATTATGAGAAATTAAATTTATATAATGTATGTGTTGTTCTCTGAGGCGATCAAATGAAATTTAAATACTAAAAATTAACATATGTATGTTTACATAGGCATTAACACAATAGATATCGTTTTCATAGGAAAATAAGACTACAAGAAATATACACAAAGAAATGAAAAACAAAATTCTGAACTTTCTTCTTCAGTGAAAGAGAATTTAGAAATATACCGGGTGTCAAAAAAGATTACGCGATTTAATGATTTATCTGTTGTAGATACGTAGATAATGTAAATTGCAAAAGTTTCAAAATAATGTCGGATTTAAGATTTTGTAGATGAAATAGTCAATATTTTTTAAAAAGTTACAATTTTATTTTTTATACTGTCTCTGGATTCTACAGAATTTTAGCTAATTTTTAAACAATCTCCATAAACATTACAAATGGATATATTTAATTAAATCTGATATTTATTACTCAAAATTAATAAAAAGAATAAATCTGTTTAATGCTTCAAAGTCGTGAAATCTGCTTATATGTTATTTTCTTATGATATATAAAACAATATTACTACTAATATAAAAGTACTACTAAGGTTTGAATACAAGTTATAGCAGAGTTGTCAAAAGCTTTAACTGCCTTAATATTTTATGGGCATAAACAAAATTTAAATTGAAGGTAGACTTGTGAGGGATACATTTCTTTACAGTGGTACCTCCGTTCTCTAACACAATTCGTCCCAGAGAATCGGCCGAGCCAAATCAAACTTTACTCTAAGAAATAAAGAAAATGCAATTAACTGAAATCCTACTTTCTGTATTTCCTGTTTCATTCAATACATTATATAAAACAATACAGTAAAATATATAGACAAATTACAGTACTGTTACATTACATCTTACAATGAGGATTTTATAACATTTTAATAAAAGTTTTGCAGAAAAATTTATTTACCATGATACCCATCCATTCTTTGGTAAAACAAACATTGGAACCATTAAATTAACTCGCAATTTTTGATCACAAAATGTATGAAATTTGTTAGCAATGGGATTTGTATATCGATGTATATATGCTTCGAGTCTATGAAAGCCCCCCCCCCCCCTGCGCTCAAGAAAATAAAAATAAAAATAATAAAAGAAAACAATATCAGTGGTTTTTGCACCCTTGATGTACAGAAATTTCAAAGTGCATCAATTTCGTTAATAATGCGATCATGGTTCCTAATGTCTGAGAGCTTTGCGTAAAAAGAAAAAAAATACATATACTGTATAATTCTGGGGTATAAAGCGCACTTTTGAAAGAAATACGGACATTGTACTGTTTTGAACGAAATACGGAAATATTCCTTTAAATTTACGGAACACTTTCTGCATTTTTACGGATTTGTATTCTTTATATGTCAATTACGGAAAATGTACTGTTTTTCAGAAAAACGAAACTATTTCGTAAAGTTTTACGGAAACTGTCCTGTATTTTTAAAGATATTTTTTACAGTGTATTCGAACTATACAGTGCAACACGCACTTTCGAAACAAGAAAACTGGTCAAATTTTACAGGTACACGTTATATACTGGGTATAAAGATGAAAGCTTAAAAAATAAGTGAAAGAATTGAGATTTCTGTATAATTGAACAAAAAAAGAAAAAAAAGGGGGAGGAGTAAATTATTTAAATGAACCAGAGTACGATTACAAAAGCTTTATGGGGATTCAAGCAGATAGGTTTGGCAGTCGCATATTTCCTCTCATTGCATTTGCTTATTTTATTTATATTTGTACTATTTATTGTACTTTAATTGCTTTTTAGTGTGTTTTCATGCTATACAGGGTGATTCCAAATTCATGGCAAAAACTTAAAAAGTTGGTACAGGGCACTGTAGCAAACATTTTTTGTATAAAAAAGCAAGGTCGGAAATCCATTTATGTCAAACATACACTCCAATCCGAAGTCACGTTTTCGTTCATAACTTTAAAAGTAGTGAAGATATTTTTACAAAACTAGGGGGCTCTGCCCCCTGCTCGCTACGCTCACCAACCCCCGTTCTGATTTCACAGCCTCTTAAAACCTGGTAAATGCATTGTATCCTGTTTTAAAATGATGATGATGATGATATCACGAACGACGACTATCTTCTGTAATCAGGTTATAATGCTTTTTCACTTAATTCATCTTTTTTATTTTTAATATTCATGTGTAAACACGATTTTTATGACGTAATTTTCTTTATTTCCTGCTTTCAACACGAGATCATTTAATTATTACCGTAATTTCCGGCGTATAAGCCGCAGCTCAAAGAGTCGTTTTTCGACCCAGAAATATTATTTTATAAAATATAACTTAAAAGATCGCTGTAAATATTTAACTACAATTATTGAATAAAATTTCTGGGTCGAAAAACGACTCTTTGAGCTGCGGCTTATACGCCGGAAATTACGGTATTTTAAACTTTCATTATTGTTTTTAATAGTCTCGCGCAAATACATTTTTTATTTGAGATAAAACACAATCCTTTGCGCTTATTTAGAAATTGGCAATAATATAAAAAAATGACTTTTTCAATAAAAGATTTTTTTACTCGACTTTTAAGAATTTTTTGAGTTTTTTTTGTCCGACCATGATAATTTTTTGAATTTCTAAAAGCTTGTTATATTTCGCGTCTGGTGGTATGGTTTTCGAATCCGTAGGATGGCTAGAAAAAAAGTAATCGCTCCTCAAAAAAGTCCCTAGGAAAAAAGCGATAAGTATAACCCGGAATATCTACACAGATTTTCATTGGTCCATTTTTAAACCATTACTTTTTTTATATATAGAAAGATTTCCAACAGACTCATCTTTGTATGAATTGTAAGCGTATTGTAAGGATTTCATTAAAGTATTTTCACTACTATTAAAGTTAGGAACGTAAACGCGACTTCCGATTGGAGTGAGACACCCTGTATTTTTGACTATATAAATGGATTTCCGACTCTGCTTTCCTATACAAAATTTATTTGTTACAGTGTCCTATACCAATCCTTAAAGTTTGTACCATGCATTTGGCCCTGAATCACCCTGTATGTTTCAATATCTTCTCCAAAAAAGTGGGTGCTCGGAATACGGCGAATATCTTTAAAAGTAGAAAAATACAATCGGAAATCATAGGTGCGCATTAATTCGGGAAACAAATAGTTGAAAAACATTGGCGGTCAAGACCAGATCTTTTATTAGTATACTAGCAGACTACGCCCGCTGAGCTGGTCGGGTTCTCCAAAAGAACCTTGAATCAAACGAACTATATTGTGAATTTAACCTTATATTTTAAAGTAATATGTACCTTTACCTGGAATATCCTAAAATAACATAAAAACGGATACTTATTTCACTAAGTTATATTTTTTTAATACGGTTTATTATTACGTTTACAATTTATTACTTACCGTTTTCCATTGATTTATATGTTTTATAGCTACATTTTTTAATAACGTGAATTAACCTATATTATTCACAACTAAAAATAAATGGCGCATCTAGTATTTGTCGAGAATTAAATAAAAACCATGAGTCGTGACATCCTAATTCACCTTTATATTTTAACAGAATAATACTGTTACTATAATTAGTGACTCGTGCTGACACATTGCTGTTATTATTATTTTTTTACGCGTGAAGTTTTTGCTATGGTACTCCATTGCGAAATTTGGTAATTTTTGAAATTCAATATTTGAAAAATGGCATAATCAGTGGATTTGAAATTTATATCAAGAAAAATACAATTTTTTACCTTTCTAACGCAGTTTGTCTAACAATTTTCTGACAAATACTTTTCGAGCAATTAATCTTTTCAGTAACTTCAAATGTTTCATTTTCCGAGATTAATCTGTGGCAACGATTAGCGAAAATCCCAGTCGTCAGCAACGCATACCTTTTTATTAAAAAGGATTTTTTTTCATGATCATATTGTCATTTGCTTTACATGTTTTATCACAGATGATAATGTAAAGTATTTCCACTTACAGAGATAAATTTCTACGACCCAGAACAGTGTTGAAACAAGTTATATTCTGAATTCTGCAGATTTAAACAATTTATTTTAACACGAAATAAATCGAACAGTGGAAATATCTGTAGTTAAAGTATCCTTTTTAATAAAAAGCTACGCGTTGCTGACGACTGGTTTTTTCGCTAATCGTTGCCACAGATTAATCTCGGAAAATGAAACATTTAAAGTTACTGAAAAAATTAATAGCTGGAAAAGTATTTGTCAGAAAATTGTTAGACAAACTGCGTTAGAAAGGTAAAAAATTCTATTTTTCTTGATATGAATTTCAAATCTAATGATTATGCCGTTTGTCAAATATTGAATTTCAAAAATTACCAAATTTCACAATGGAGTACCATAGCGAAAACTTCAAGCGTAAAAAGATAATGATACCGGCAACGTGTCCTGACGTGTATACTGGCTATAGCACGAGTCACAAATTATAGTAGCCTTATTATTCTGTTAAAATATAAAAGTGAATTATGATGTCACGAATGCATGATTTTTATGTAATTCTCGACAAATACTAGATGTGCCATTTCGTTTTAGTTGTGAATAATATAGGTTAATTCACGTTATTTAAAAATATAGCTATAAAACATGTAAATAATCGGAATACGGTAAATAATAAATGGTAAACCGTAATAAAAAAAAAAGTATAACTTAGTGAAAAAAGTATCCGTTATTCATTTATTAAACCCTTCGCTACGAGCGTCCTTTACAGAATTTTTAATCTTTTAACACCGGGTTTTCAAAACAGAAATTTTCGCCTAATTAAATCGCAGAAATGCTATCATTAAATAAGGCAAAGCTTACAATAAAAAGTAACTGGTGGGAATGATCGAGGATTCTGAGCATCTTATGCGTCACGTATACGTGTCGCTCGTTCCGAAGGAGTTAAAGGATTTTCCTCGCGTGCGCAGCACTTTTAAATAAATATTTTCTTACTAAATTAGGTTAAAAATATAAAATCATACAAACTTTAGGTTTATTTCCTTTTATCACGGGCCCAGGCAACGCCGGGCGGGCCAGTTAGTTAATGTAATAAGAAGCATTGTGTATGACAAACAAGTATTTAGTAGCAATTCAACTTGTTTCATTCAGATTAATCAAACATAAATTAATGGAGAATGCATCTAGAATACATAAGCTCTTTTGCGGGTAGAAATACTTCTCTTAAAGCAAAAAATTTCTAGAATCGGGTTGTATAGAATGTCTCATAAAGATTGAAACGTGTTTTAACCCTCCAACGCTCATGATTTTAACATGTATACAGAGGTACCAAGCTCTGATTAATCTTCCGTAATATGGAGATTAATTTAACCCAGGTTTAATACGTTTCGCACCAGAAATGTTTTTAAGAAATGGAATTAAACATATTTCATTTAGAAATCTTAAATTAAATATGTATAGATTCATCAAATAAGTTTTCTGGTTTGAAACGTTGTTAAACTGGATCAAATTAATCCACATATTACGGAAGACCAGTGAGAACTTGGCACCTCTGTGTATATATATTTTTTAATTCATTGATTGTATTGTATTGTTTTCAATAAAAATAGCAACAAAAACAAATTTTATCATAAAGTACCTGTTATTAAGTAAGTCACACACAAATTCAAGATCGTATTACAGCAACAAAAATATTTCGAATATTCGAAATCCTACAAATATCAATCCATCATTTAGTTATCTTTAAAATTGAGTCAAAAATAAATATGAGAATGACTGTTTTTAGCAATTTTTATCTCAAGAAAAGAAGACCAACTCAAATCGGCCTTTGTTCGGTTGAGTGGTTGGTTATTTATTATGGCCGATTATCTACCCTAGGGATATAGGCCGGAGGGGAGGGGGGTTGCTAAGGGATCCTAAACTGTATTTATGCAAGGTTCGAAGAAAACCACGGAAAACTGCGAACGGTTAGGTCGACGAGCGCGACAGGGGTTTGAACCCAGCACCTCCCGTTTACCAGCTTTGAGAGCAGAATCTATCAGCCACTTGTGCGGTGGAGGAGGTATAAAACTTTGGAAGATTATAGTATTAGATCATAAAATAAGAGAGACATGGGACATTTTTACATGATAAGGCATGTTATTTAGATCCCAATATAGGCGCCATGGTACTTATTTTCTGAAAATCTTAGCCTATAAAGGTCAGAGATTAAGAAGTAATTATTATAGTGGTCATTTGAACGATGTACCATCTAGAGGTGACAATTAGGTTTAGCGGGTTAATTATTTATTTATTGGAGACTTGTTAGAAATGCAATTTGCAAAATTGGTCAAAAGAAGGTAGCAAATAAGGTTATATTAACGAAGTTTACTATTCCATTAATTTTCAAATTCTTGTACGACTCCTCTAGACAAAAATTGATTATAATTAGAAAATTTCCCCTTTCACTGTGAAATGTTTATTCGGAAAAATGCACATCTTTAAAATTGAGTGAGTTATTCCCAGTTAAAAATTGACGCTTGTAAGAGGGACACATATAAAATGAAAAGTGTAAATATATAAAATCTTTATTTGGAAAAATGCACATCTTTAAAATTGAGTGAGTTATTCGCAGTTAAAAATTTACCATTGTGAGAGGGACACATATAAAATGAAAAGTGCAAATATATGAAATGTTTATTTGGAAAAATGCACATCTTTAAGATTGAGTGAGTTATTCGCAGTTAAAAATTTACCATTGTGAGAGGGACACATATAAAATGAAAAGTGCAAATATATGAAATGTTTATTTCGAAAAATGCACATCTTTAAAATTGAGTGAGTTATTCGCAGTTAAAAATTTACCATTGTGAGAGGGACACATATAAAATGAAAATAGCAAATATATGAAATTTTTATTTGTAAAAATGCACATCTTTAAAATTGAGTGAGTTATTCCCATTTAAAAACTTACCATTGTGAGAGGGACACATATAAAATGAAAAGTGCATATATATGAAATGTTTATTTGGAAAAATGCACATCTTCCAAATTGAGTGAGTTATTCCCAGTTAAAAATTGACCATTGTGAGAGAGACACATATAAAATGAAAAGTGCATATATATGAAATGTTTTTTTGGAAAAATGCACATCTTTAAAATTGAGTGAGTTATTCCCAGTTAAAAATTGACCATTGTGAGAGGGACACATAAAATGAAAAGTGTAAATATATAAAATGTTTATTTGGAAAAATGCACATCTTTAAAATTGAGTGAGTTATTCCCAGTTAAAAATTGACTGTTGTGAGAGGGACACATATAAAACGAAAAGTGTAAATATATGAAATATTGCAAGACAAATTAAACAAAAAAAAAATGCAAAAAGAAAATCATTTATAGCCTAACACAAGACATATAGATTCTAACAGTTTTACATAGATTCTAACAGTGGATGATGTAATGGAATCAGTTGCATTTTGTTTTGTTTCTTCTTTGTAATGAAAAAAAGTTTTAAAATATATACACCGTAAAAAATTAACCAAAAATGCTTATATTTAAAAATAAAAATTTGTTGAATAAAATTGCAATATAACAGTCATATAATCAAGATACCTAACTGTGTTTCAATGACAAGTTAGAGTTATCAGAATAATAAATAAATTGTTTACTTATTGTCAAAGAAATTGTTACCTTAATCTTCTATTATTAAAATATCTGAGATTTCTGAATGGGATGAACAATACGAAGAGAATTAGTTAAGTCAGTGGTTCGCAACATATTAACATTGGGGCAATTTCAGATTAGTTTTAATCAATTACAATTAAATGTAAACTTATTTTCTGTCTTTACCTTTTTGGAAAAGTAATATTACAGACTAAATATAAAAATTATACATGCAAACTTCACAATAAAAAGATAAATTAATTTCTTTAATCAGTTTTCAAAAAGTTTAATTTCTAAACTACAAAAAAGGATATATTAACTGTATCAAAATCTTTTGACGTTATGAAAACACATTTTTATATCTAATATTTGTATTTGCTCTGCAATATGTCACATAAAGACACTTTCACTCTTGGAACTACTTAAGGTTAATTTTAAATCGGACTGTCATGAGCACATTTTCCGAAAAAAGTATTTGAAATTTCTAAACAATTTGAATTTACCAACTTTATAAAATTAATAAATCCAAAATAAGTGCCACAGAAGGTTCGTTTGTTGGTTATTTGTTAGTAATCGATTATTTGCACTAGGGATAAAGGCCGGCGGGGGGAGGGGGGACATCCGTAAATACGGGTTAGGATCCCTTAGATATAAGGGATCCTAACCCGTATTTACGCAAGGTTTTAAAAAAACCACAGAAAACTCCGAAGGGTTAGGTCGACGAGCGCGACAGGGGTTTGAACCCAGCATCTCCCATCTACCAGCTTTGAGAGCAGAACCTCTCAGCCACAGGTGGGGCCCTATCACGGAAGTAGATGGTTGAATAGTAAATTTCTTATGGTTCTGGTGCAAGCCTCATAAGTAGATATAAACATACACTGTGACAGATACATTTTAAAATTTAAAATGAGATTAATCGCAGCCGTCAACTGCGAAAAATGGGAAATGAAAGTCTTCTAACACAGAAGATGAAAGGAATAAAAAGTGGCAATTTAAAACTCTTAATGATGAAAATTCAAAATTGCTTCGTGTGAATTTTGCTATTAATAGAGAAGATCTTAATGTCCAAAAATATTCTATCTGTTCTTAATAAGCTACTAAAATCAATAAGTATAAAAACAAGTATAGCTATTTTCGAAAACAAAAAACCACTTTTATAGGTATTCTATGTTTATCTTTAAAATCACGCCTAATTTGACTGCAAACAATGTTGTTCCAAAAAATTTTCATTACAAAACGGGAATTTGATGTTGGTCCCAATTATGGAAAATTCACCTCATTGATTTACGCTTCATAGAAAGCGCAAACCAATGAATTTATTTTTTTTAAATCTATTTTTTAAGATGTCGCAACAGGAAAGAAAGAAGTATTATTTAAATTATATATGCAGGATATCTAAATTGTTTTCTCAATGAATAATCCTAACTTAAATGATAGGAAACTATTAATTTTTAAAATCGTATTTTTTTAAACATTATTACACTTTTTATTTTTTATTTATATTTTATTTACTATTTACAATTTCCTTGTTGTAATTTTACAATCATATTGCCTATTTTAGCGACCGTGGCTTGGCGCATATAAAACTCCATTGTTGTCGTCACTTGTATACACTTGTAACACCATAAAGAATATTTGGAGATTAATCATCTGCGCTTGGCTAACGAGAAAATGCCATACAATTAATTTATTAATTTATAATTAAGTTTATTGAAAAATGAAACATTGTATTGGCATCGAAAATACACATGTGTACATAATTTGTTTAATTCTAGCAAGTCAGAAAGTGATTGAAAAATAAATTACAAAATTCCATCTTTACATAAATAAACCAAGTAAAGTTAAATAAAAGAGTGCGATAGTAAAATATATCAACTCTATCAAATTTATGGCCAAATGTGAGGACTTGTTTTAAAACAATTGTGAAGATGAAAATGCAAACTATATAAGACTCTTGCAGAGGTGTCCAGTTCCCACTAATCTTCCGTAGTATGTGGTTTAATCTGACCCACTTTAACAACTCTTCAAACCAGAAAAAATATTGAATGAAACTTTATTTATTTAATTTCAGGTTTATATGTGGAATTTATTTAATTTCATTTCTTAAAAAAATTTCTGGTGTGAAACGTGTTAAACCTGGGTCAAATTAATCCACATATTACGGAAGATTAATGAGAGCTTGGCACCTCTGCTCTTGTTTCTAACTGAGGTATGTTGGCAAGGAACGACATTACTATGCTAAATATAAAGGTAAAGATGCATAGCTTCGTTACCTTTATTGAGTTATGTTAATATACATACTTGTGACAATATACAGGGTGATTATAAAAACTATCCCGATATATGATCCCTTAACTATCATACCGTTCACAGAAACTGAATGAAAATTTCCTTTAAAGTATTTTGAGGCATGTGCTCAAGAATCACATGAAAAACAGCAGTTAAACTATAACAGTTACGGTTACAGTGACAAATTTTCGTAAAGTTCAAATAGCAACACCTCCTTTTTTATTGGAATGGGATCTTCATAGTGAAAAACCGTACAAAGCATTGGAACGGTACATGTAGCACGAAAATCGCCGGCGCTGGACAGACTAAGACGAAAAGTGAAAACAACCAATAAGGACCGAGAAAATATGTTATTGTGTTTGACAAATTTTCCACTTCACACACGATGGCAATTTGCATGCGACAGATGGTGGATAGCACTGAACAATAAAATGTTTTGTTTTATGTTGCTTCTCTGTCCATATTGGTTGATTTCACTTTTCATTTTAGTTTGTCCAGCACCGGCGATTTTCGTGGTACAGGTACCGTTCCAACGCTTTTTATGTTTTTTCACTATGAAGATCACATTCCAATAAAAATGTAGGTGTTGCCATTTGAAATTTTTGAAATTTTGTTACTGTAACCGTAACTGTTAGAGTTTAACTGTTGTTTTTCATATGGTTCTTGAGCGCATAGCTGCCAACTTTTACGCTTTTCTGTTACCATTAAAATTAATAGAAATTTTTGTGTTATTTAATTAACTAATTGCGGCGATTTAATAAGATAAACTTTACTATTGAATTTTAGTGGTACGAAAAAAGCGTAAAAGTTGGCAGCTATGTGAGCGCATACCTTAAAATACTTTAAACCAAAATGTCATTTGGTTTCTGTGAACGGTATGATAGTTAGGGGCTCATATATCGGGTCATTTTTTTATAATCACTCTGTATGCATATATTTGTTTTTAGGCTACATATATGAAGTGTCTAGTCATTGTTAATGCCCTTTTAGGCATCATGCGTGTGAGTAAGAATAACTTTATAAATAATAAAAATTATATGTCACAAAGAAGGGAGCAAAATGATTTTAGAAATGATTAGGTGTGGGGTGGCGAAAAAAAGATTTGGAATCACTGTGTTACATGCTGTTCTGATTATTTCTTATAAATTAATTCATTTACTTGGAATTTGTAATTATTATTATTTTTTTAACTTAATTGTTCATAATGTGCATTTGTGTCGTCTAGTTGCAAAACCGGCCATCACCAAAAAATGAAATTTTTTGGGAAAATATGATTTTTTGCCACACTTAGCCAAAATAAGATTGGAGCCAAAACTCTTCAGTTTTATAGTCATTAGGACAATATATTTGAAATCACGAAATAAGGTGGCAAGGGCAGATGAAAGGAGGGGCTTATTTAAGTCTTTGTTTTGGATTTGGCCACTTTTGCAACTTACTTTGGAGTTGGCCGGTTTTGCAACAAACCAGAAATTAATTCTTGATAAACTTAATGTAATATTAGGTTTTTAGGGGTAGCAAATACATAAAAATGTTTTGTTCAGTTAAATTTTATTTAACAAAAAGGACTTCAGGAAAGTAATTTACGTAAAGTGACTTTCACACAATTACTGACTGTTAAAACTAACTTACTAACAGTTAAAACTAACTGACTAGCTGTTAAACCTGACTTAAATGTAACTAAACAAATGATTTGAATGACATGATATTATTATAAATAAAATTATTAAATTTTCAAAACTTAAACAAATATCATACTATGTACATAAAATTTCAAGCTTTAGTGGTCTCATCGAAAAAGAGTAAATTTAAATACTGTGACAGTTCTGGAGTAAATAAATATCAAACTTTTACAGGGTTCGTACCACAATTTTTTAATAGAATTTTTTGTCTTATTTGAATGCAGAAAAGCAATACAAATCCTGAAATTCAACGAAGCGTCTATAATTTCTGCAATTTATATATTACATAGAAAAATTCTATTAAAAAATTGTGGTAGAAGCGTGCGAACCCAGTTTTATAATAATTATCTTATATTCATTGTTTGACAATTTAATTTTTCTTGTTAGAAACAAAGAAAATAAATAATTATCTTTTTAACTATCTTATTAATTTTAATTTCTTAATTTTAGACGAGAAATATTTTCTGGGATTTTATACTTAAATTAATTAAAGAAAAATATAATTTGCAGACCAAATTAAGTTTTGCTTTAATCAACTAAATGCTACTTTTCTAAGAGAGGTTGTTGTGGGGAGAAGTAGAAGCGCCATCTAGCGGATATGGAGATGGCCGCTTTTGAACCTCATTGGTTCATGGATTTAGACGGTTTTGCAGCAGTCTTTTAATAGAATTTTTCGCCTTATTTGAATGCAGAAAAGCAATACAAATCCTGAAATTCAACGAAGCGTCTATAATTTCTGCAATTTATATATTACATAGAAAAATTCTATTAAAAAATTGTGGTAGAAGCGTGCGAACCCAGTTTTATAATAATTATCTTATATTCATTGTTTGACAATTTAATTTTTCTTGTTAGAAACAAAGAAAATAAATAATTATCTTTTTAACCATCTTATTAATTTTAATTTCTTAATTTTAGACGAGAAATATTTTCTGGGTTTTATACTTAAATTAATTAAAGAAAAATATAATTTGCAGACCAAATTAAGTTTTGCTTTAATCAACTAAATGCTACTTTTCTAAGAGAGGTTGTTGTGGGGAGAAGTAGAAGCGCCATCTAGCGGATATGGAGATGGCCGCTTTTGAACCTCATCGGTTCATGGATTTAGCCGGTTTTGCAGCACATCGTGATTTTCAAACGTATATAACACAGAGATTTGACCGGCTTAGGCTTGTTTATTGTTTTCAGATGGTAGAAACGTTTCTTAGAACTTTTAAAGCTAAAAAAAAACACATTTTAAAATTTTGAGGAGTTGGCTGATTTTGAAACTAGACGACACATTTAATATTCACGTAATATGCAATTCCGACATCTATAGCTATATATAGTTTCAGATTTTTTTTTATCGATTCAAGGCCAGCTGGAAAGGCATACGGCCTACGTAATATAGAACACCTTGCTCATTTTACTGAAAACCGCGGAAAATACGTAGCCGGGTTTAGAACAAACCCTGCCCAAGATTCTCAGTGGATTAGCTGATCTCTGTTTACATTTATACCCTGCCCAGATAGCGAATTGGTCAGAGTCAAGCTTCAATTTCGCTACAGAGTTGCACGATCGGTCAGAACTTTTGGGCAAGATTGAAGAGCACTCTAGAGATTGACTTCACACATTAGAGGTAAATGGGCCTGTCTTCTTATCATGTTTACCGCGGTAAGTCTGTGATTTTTGGTAAATCTTCAGAAGAGTTAATCATAGACTTTCACGCTTTGTTCGGTAAAGCACTTTGAGACCCTAGGCCTAACTACTATTATAAATAAAATGTTCAAAGGCTGAAACACCTGTATATATACAGTGGTGGTTAATAAAATACAATTTATTCGAGACGTGTACAGAAAGATCAAAGAAGTATAAAGATAATTGTACAGCAAGAAATGAAGAAATGAAAAGTAAAATCTAAAACACACTTCCTTCTAGATTCCAAATATTTAACAGTTATCTGATGTCCGATGTCTTATTTTTATTTATCTTAATATTATTTGTATGTTCAATTTAAAATGATTATATGACTTTTCGTTGACAGATTTTAATTTAGCACTACACAGCGGTATCTTATGGCTAATCTGACTTTTTCTTACTTTTCATAATGCTCTGGGCAATCAATTGTCGATTCTGATAATTACCGCTATTTACTTTCCATTGTTGTAGCAAATAAATGGTTCTGGAGAACAGTTTTAAAAATAACATTTGAAAATATTTAAAATTATAAAAAATGTCACTAAATTGATCAATAGTTTTCAATGCAATTTCATTCGAAAAAACATTTTTTTCCCTGTTATATGATGTACAAACTGAAATTGTGCGTTATTTAGAAGGAATATATGCGAGTTAAATATAGAATCGATGTTTTTTTTTTCAAGTGCCCAAAGCTCACCGACCTGACGACGACAAAAAATTAATAATTAATGAAAAAAATTAGGACATTGTCGCTATAAAAAGAGAAAAAAAGTAAATGCCGATGAATATACATAATCTTGTATATTTAAATACTTTATCTTGATAAACTACTATGAGTCAACAGTTATTGTACCCATGATTTTACCAATAACTCTGTAATAAATGAAAGTACATATCTATAATAACATATGAACGTAGGTCAATTAATTAATTAATAACAAATTAGTGCAAAATGTAAGCCATCCTACTCTTTGCCTACATTGTTATGAGTTAATAGTTCTCTCCATGCATTGGGTTTATTAATTTTTGTATTAAATTGGATTATATGCATTAACAATACAGTTAACTTTAAATAACTGATAATCGAGGGTTGCAACATTATTAGCGGTGAAGAACCACAATATACTTACAAAAGTATAATTAGAAGAACTTAGTTACTTAATGGAGATGAAAGAAAACATTTAAAGAATGTATAAAGTATTAATATAGTAATGTACACTGTAAAAAATTACGGTACATATACTGGCAACTTTGTGACCAGTATTTATACCGTAATTTAACTGGACGGTATATGTACCGTGAAATATTTAAGGTACATGTACTGGCTGCACTCCCCCCTCTCCCCAGGACTGCACGCATTACGTAACAAGAGCAAGAGCATCACTTCAGGGGTTGCCGTACACCGAGGTGTACCAGCTTTTTCCTTACTGAAAAATAATTATTTTACGGTATAAATAGCGATTTTTTACTGAAAAACAATTATTTTACAGTATTAATACCGTTTATAATTGAAATGGCACCTATACGGTTTTTTACGCTTAATATACCTTAGAAGTACGGTACTCATACCCAGGGATGAGATTTCTCCGCCTTTTTGCATACCAGTATAATCTTAGAGAAAACGTTGTTCTGTTAAATTAAAGAATGTTCCGATTAAATAAAAAAACATTTTCTGTAAGATTATACTGGTATGCAAAAAAGCGGAAAAATCTCATCCCTGCTCATACCGTAAAGAGTGAAAACGGTACAAGTACCGTTAATTTAAGGTACATCTACTGAAATTTTACGAAAAAATTTTATAGTGTATATATAACGCTTTGTGATTTTTTAAAAAATGGTTCGAGAATATAAAACTAAATTACTTTAAATGAATTTTGTCTTCTTCTACTTTAATTAGCCTTTAATAATTAATTTGTACTTAAAAGAGTATTACAATTTAAATTGCTTACTTATCATCAACATTTGAAATATTAAAGCTATTGGGACCCACTATAAAATGAAATCAAAAATTTTACATAATAGAACAAACATAATTAAAAACGTTTTTACCAAATAACTTACAATATGCTTTAATTCAAAACAGATTACAAAAAATTCACACTGGTTATGAATTTACTTCCTCCGGTGAAAATAGATAGTAATTTAAGAACACGTTTCCCCTCCATAAATATATTTGTACGATTGTACAATATCCACATATAACATTTTTCCTTGAGTCAAATTAGATTGAACAACCTATGTAAAATATTAGCACAGTGAAGAGAATTGCATATTTCACACAAGTATTAAGAAACAATTATTTTGTTCCATTCATACTTGACATAAATAAATAAATTCACGGATAACGCATCTAGAATATATAAGCTCTGTGGTGAGATAAGAAGTTTCTCCCGAAACATACAGTATCAAGTTTTATAATCAAAGCAAAGATAAAAGAGAAATTTAATACGCTTTTTCTGCACAGGGTGATAAATATGTCAGATACCCATTCATTTAAGTTAATCTTTTAACACTGTTGTCCCAGCTACAGTTGTAAAGTGGTGTCTATAAATAGATAAATGACTATGCACTAAAAGGTGAGACCACTCGCAGCGACTGTCTCAGCGATCGTAGAGACAAAATACAAAACTTAGCGGTTCTATATAGAAACCTATTGTAGATATAGGAAAAATGAAACAGAAAGTTGTTCAGCGCAGTCAATTTAGTAGGAAATGACAGTCCATGTGAATGAATAATCTGTTTAAATTGATCCAATTTTCTCCAATACTGCTATGTGAATTTAATTACAAATAAGTAAGAAGCGTACGAAAAACGTCTAGAAACAACGATCAAACGACGTGAAAAAACTTAAGGCAGAAAAATAGTACAATTGTACTGTCTATTCTCGAATTTATCTATGTCGGCAAGAAATCCTTCGTTCTTGTCTGAATAATGACACAAGTATCGCGCCAGCAGATATTCCAAATTTTGCTTTCGATTTACTTGATTTCACATGAAGTGTCATTTTCTACAATGCTGACGTCGTTGAAAAACGTTCTTATTAAATTTTCCACATAACCCCAGAAAATCTTAAAATAGGATTGCTAAGTTCTAAATTTCTCCTAGAGAGGATCTGTAAAATGTTTTACTTTGAAACGAACACTCACTTACCTATGCGTAGATATTGTACTTATTGTATCTTTTAAATTTTGATAACTGTAGCAACATCCGTTCACAAATTAAATTGCTGGGCAAACTATATGCTTTCTACCTTCAAAAGACACTTTATTTCAAGACAGTTTACAATCAATTTATATTGATCACAGATATTCTTCCCTAAATGAAAATAGACAACAATTTAACAATTTAAAAACAAGTTTGACTTCCATAAATATATTATTACATAGTACCATATCGAAACAATTTCTATTCTAAATCCCTAACTTTTAAACATATTTCGTTAAATGAAAATGAACCAAACAGTGTTAATCTCTATCAATAAAATAGTAATGTAAGCACTGCATGCTACAAACAACATATAAGAAACGATTTCGCTTGTTGCATTTCTACTAGTTTTACATATATTCGTGGATCACGCACCTAAAATATAAAAGCTTTTTTGAGTCTTAACAGATTTTCTCCGAAGGAAAAAAACCCGAAAGTATGAGGTTATGTAATCGAAACAAAGATAAATAACTTTACGCAAAAAAAGCAAACACAAATAAAGAAGTTTTACAGTACATAGTGGAAAGCCTATAAATCACCTAACAATTTTATTTGTGAATGGATATAGCTACAGTTACAAAAGTGGTGTCACACATATACGTATGAGCTGCACAATGAAGCCACTTGCAGTGATCCTAGGGGAGAAATGTGGAACTTATTCGAAAACTATTCAATATAACGGCAAAAAAGCCAAACAGAAAGTTGTTCAGTTTTGTCAATTTAGTAGGAAATGATACCATGTGAATATTTAATCAAAAACGAAAGTAAATTTTCTTTTAATTTGTTCGATGTAGGATAATACTACAATTTTGGTTCCATTATAGAGATATTAATCTGAGGAAACTGTCTGGTAACAGCAATTAGAAAACATAAAATCAAAGAGAAAAGTTTTTTTTATGGTCTATGGTCCAATTCGTCTGAGTCGGCCACAAATCGTTAGTTCTTACCGAAAGAATAACGCACATGGCAGCAACGTATAGTCCCACTTCTTTCTTTATGTGTACCTTTTTATTCACATGGAGTGTCATTTGCTACAAAATTGACGATACTGAATAACTATCTTTTCCCCATATGCCTAGTAATATTTGAATAAGCTTCCTAAGTTCCGAAGTTTGCCACTAGAGTTACTGTGAAATTTCTCGTTTTGTAGTGAATACTCAATTGTTTATGTGTAGACACCACACATATAACTGTAGCAACATCCACCCAAACACTAATTTACTGGTTACTTATACCAGGGGTGATATTTCAAAATGTTCTTGGTTAAGAGGGAGGTGGTTAAGTTTGTGTTGATGGCAGAAAAAAACTCTTCTGACCTTGCTGTGTACGGCTGAGGAGCAATTGATGCAGTTTCATCTTACATACACCTATAAATTTAGCCAAAAAATACTTATTACTTATAATGTACCTTACTTTGAGAATATTGTAACAGTTTTAGCAAATATTATTGATAATTATTAATTTATTTGCTTAAAATGTTAATTTAATGCTAATATTTCAATTTTATTCAAATATGACAAGACCTTTTTAACATTTCTTCTTACATTGTCTGCTAACAGCCACAAAAAGCATTTTATATGAAAAATATCAATTATGTATTCAAATAAAGTTATAAAATTTATTAAATTGGTACTTTCGCAGTAGCCACATGTCAGCAACTAACAGCCGAATAAATTACAGACTATTTATAGTAAATGTTTTTATTATAATTATATCAGTGTTTAAACGGAGAGTTCGATTTCATATCTGTTACACTTTATTGAACTTTATTACTTTAATTTAATTTATTAGTTGATGAAATTTTTATTTCTTTATGAAATATTAGCCAGACACAAATGCTGATCAATTTATATTATTTTAAGTGTAAACAGATTAATAGAAACAAAAGAGATAAATGTGTAAAAAAGATCATGCTTGATAATTATATGAAAAACCATAAAAAATAATAAGGAAATCGTGATTAAGTTTTCAAAGAAATTTCATTTAAAAGTTTTTTTTTTTTCAATTTCATATTATTTTTCCTAATTTGTACAATGTTTAGAATATTTGAAAAATGTGATAAAACTAAAAGATTTGTCAAATAGTTGCCACAGTGTATATGACGTCAGCATTACTTACGGAAATGTTTTCCACTTGTTGTAGATATCTATACGATAATAATGTATCCAAAACCAAAATCGTATTCTGATTTATAAAATTAAATATATATATATATTTCAGTCAAAATAAATCAAATAGCTTAAATATTCCAAAATAAAATCATATTAAAAAAAGAGGCATACAAGTCAGCAAACATGCATTGTGAAAATATTTCTATTGTTTTATTTATATTAGGGCAAATTTATGAATAAGGCTTCTTAAAAACTTAAACAATTTTCTTTGAAAAAAAATATGTTTCATTTGTTTTAATCATGCTGAATGAAGAGGTAAACACACACACATACACACATACTAGTTGAAATTTTCCAACTGGGAAGGAACAAAATTGCCTGGTGTCGAACTAGAACCTCTTTCTTAACTTCGCAACCCTCTATTAATACAACTATACGGGGCGATTCTTCCAAACAAAATTTCACTCAGACAATTTTTTTGTCATTAGTATCCAGTCTGAAATATTATGCAGCTTGTATAATCTGTCGTATAACTTTTAAGTGACATAATTTGAGAATCTTTTAGTCAGAATAAATCAATATGACGAATATTAAGAAATAAGGCAATGATATAAAATATATATATATGTCAGATTAAGAAACAAATCTTATTGTTGCATTAATATGAGTCATGAATAAATGATGATGAACGTGTCTAGATTCAACAAATTGTCCCACCAGATAAATAGATTCTGGAAAGGAAGAAAAATCTAAAAAATCATATTGTCTGTCAAAACAAAGATAAATAACTTAACAGAAAAGAACATCATAAACAACAACAATTTTTTTAAAAATAAAATAATGTCTCTTTTCCAGATTGTTTAAAAACATTTCAAATGATTTTGGTATTTCAAAATATCTCGAAATTCTTCTAATATAAAACAGAATCTGATTACCACAGTCAATACTATTTCCGAACAGCCTTATTTAACGCAGCCTTCGTTAAATAAATCTGTTCGGAAACCTTCACCTTATTTAAACGTAGAATTTCTTCGGTTAGTCTTCGCCTTATATAAACGCCAAATTTCTGTCATAAAATATCTAAAATCACTATGCTAAAATAATGGCGAATGTGTGTTTCCACGGTAATCATATACTTTGATTAAACGATATTGTTTCAATTTGAATATGTATTTTGAAATTCCCGCTATTTTTCAAAACTGGTTTTAAATGCAACTCAATTAATAAATTTCTAAGCAACTAAACAATTCTCGAAAAATCAATGAAATGCTGATGAACAAATCCAAAAACAAGCTGAGAATTTATTTTAAAATTATAGTGTAGTGAAACAAAATAGTTTCTAAACGTTTTCAGAAGCAAATACGACTGTTTTAGTTGCATTTTTCTAATATAAGTTAAATATGATTAAAAAAAGAACACAATAAAATTGTATTCAATGCTTTAATTTTGTTTAAATGCACAAGAATGAAGATAACGTTTGTCGTTTGATGTTTGTTTTTGGTCAATAACAAACAAATAACAATATAAAAATATAACTTTAATATAATAACTTTAATATAATAACTTTTGACAAATAACTATATAAAAAAGCAATATATTCCAGAAGCAAGTGTTATAGAACATTTTTATTTGTTGCTTTATTAGTCATAAGTAATAGCTCATGAAGTAAGCGACTTAGAATTTAAAACGTTTTCTTTGAGACGAGATAAAATAAACCAAATTTTACGTGCTCGACAATAACAAAATAATATAATAAAGAGTATCATATTTTGCAAATAAGCATTATCAAACATTTCCGACGGTACCATTTGTATTAGTTATAAATAAATTATGAAGCACGCGCCTGCCTGGTATAAATAAACTCTTTCGTCTAATAAATAGATTTTCGAAAGAAAGAGAAATCTACGAAATCGGATTTTCTATCAGGACAAAGATAAATAAAGTTACGCAAAAGAACGAATAAAGTAAAGACCCTTTTACTAAATAATATTTTTTCATTTTCATTAAATAAATTTATTTCATTTCTTGAAGTAAAATATTTTGCGGCCTTCGAGATCCTTTCTTATGGATCCGCAAGTTGTGCACGTAACAAAAAAAGTAATAAGTACTTACTTATACATATTTTGTTAAATGTATCTTTTAAATATATTGCAATTTTTCTTAAATATATGATACATTAATAATAAACTGAACCCTACACTGCATTAATTTTTCAGCAGTATGTTTTTTTTTTATATTATAATTATATTCGAGAATGATACCAGAAATTTTAAAGAGTATTTTTCTGCCTTATTAAATAGTAGACTTTTATAATTACAAGCATCTTCCGATTTACGTTTACGGAAGTAAACGTAAACGGAACGTTACGGAAGTTTGCCCCGCTATTACGTAAACTCGCAGTTACGTGATAAATCTCAAAAATTAGATTTGTGAACATATTAGCATGTTTGAATACTTTTGATAATTATTTTATTATATTATTAATTATTTTATTATTTTGTTAATTATATATAAATCCCGTAATCCACAAAATATATTTTGTTTGAAAAGTGTTTTTTCAGTTTGTTTTAATATTTTTTCATACTTTTATAGTTTATATCCGAGTAACTACTACTGTATGATTCTTTATTTACAAAATAATAAATACTGTGTAAATAATACATAATATAGTATATCAGCGCCTGATTACCGGCGGGGCAAACTTCCACCACTAAATTTAAAAGGAAATTTTTAGCTTATTTAAACGTCTTATTCATGCAGAATTTATGTCAAAAATAAGGGAAGATTTTCTGTTCAATTTTTCTGGTGGAAGTTTGCCCCGCCGGTAATCAGGCCCTGATATATATATATATATATACAGGGCAGGGGTCGGAAAAACTACTTTTTTACTGTAGAGAATTACAACTACAACTACTTTATCGAAAATGTAGTTAACTACAACTACAACTACTTGTTTTAAAAAATAGCGACTACAAACTACTTTTCAAAAGTAGTCACTACTTCGCTACTTTCAGATTTTGCCATAGGATCCAATTTACACTCGAAATGGAAGACACAGATTAAAATCTACAGTGACTCTTCGTTATATTGCGTTTACCGGAATACAATTATATAAGTGCGGGATATATATATATATAACCGAGGTCATTAAACAATTTAGAAAGATAACATACAAGAAAATGTTTTGTGTTTGTTTCCAAAATGATAGTTTATACACACATTATAAATTTCGTAGCAAAATTAAGAGAGATATTATAATCTAGAAAATCACAGAAAAACAACTAAATGCAAACAATAAATAAATCTGTAAATAAAACAATTCCGAATAATAAGAAATTTGGCGTTAAAACATGAAGACTTAATAACGGGTAAATAGACAAGTGTTGCCAGCAAGAAAATTAATTCCTTACTTGATTTTGGCAGTAAGTGTCAATGAGAAAATGGACTTCATGCGACACGTTGCTATTTGGTGCAGCTGAGATTCGTAAATTTTTGTGCAGAACAAACTTTGCACAAAAGAAGAAAGTTTTGGCCACGTGATTTGAAGAACGGCACATTTTTTCTCTCCTGAAGTAGCGGTAAAAGTAGCGTCGGCTCTCGCTACAAACTACTGATTTTTTGTATTGCGCTACTCGCTACACTACATTCTTCAAAATGTAGAGCGCTACACTACAAACTACTGTAAAATGTAGCGATTACTGTAGTTTCGCTACTTGTAGCGCGCTACTTCCGACCCCTGATACAGGGTTATTCATAATTCCCTCCGGGGTTTCGAAGTGCTGCAGTAAAATAAATAAATAAATAAATAAATAAGACGAATACAGAAACAAATCAAGTTTTATTGACAGCAGTTGCCTGTAGATGGCATTACCCGAACCACTGAAGGCAGTTAGTAAATAAAAACGGCGTTTACAGGCGAACAAAAAGAGTTTTGAGTCTTAGAATTTACAAAATCCGAATCGGTGGTGTTGGTTTAGAGGGCATTTCGTACGAAATATCGAACACAGGGACCAATTGACAAGACAATTCATGTGTGGTAAAATAAGTTCAAAGAAACAGGATGCTTGTGTGATAAGAAACGAAGTGGTCAGACGGGTCCATCTGCGCAAGCCGTGAGTGATGTATCGGGAAACGTTTAATCGGAAAACGTACAAAAACGGGAAACTTTTTCGAGGAGCCTGACGAAATCAACCGTTCGTGCAAGCCGCGAATCGGAAATTTCGCAACCAACGGTTTGGCGAATTCTAAGAAAAAAATCTGTGTATGAAGCCGTACAGATTACAATGGTTTCAAGCGTTGACTTCTTTGATTGCATTTATCATACGAAGTTTTGCATCGATGTCCAAGAACGTAAAACACTAATGCAGAAATTGAATTTTAGTAATGAATGCACGTTTCACTTGTCCGGCAAAGTAAACCGCCACAACTTATGCATTTGGGGCATCGAAAATTCTCATCGTGTAATGGAACACTATCGTGATTCTCCAAAAATTAACGTGTTCTGCGCTATCTCCTCCTAACATGTCTATGGGCCATTTTTTGCAGAGACGAGAATTGCCGGTGTAGTGTACCTGGATATGCTACAATTGTGTTAATGCCGTAATTAGGGGAACATGAGGATGGCACCTTCGTATTTTAACAAGATAGTGCTCCTCCCCATTTTCAGTGTGATGTGCGTGAGTACCTAAACACACACTTACCACGTTGTTGGATTGGGCGAGTTTCCAAAGATGACGTACCTCGTTTGCGATGGCCTCCACGCTCACCGGATTTAACACCGTGTGACTTTTTCTTGTAGGGGTATGGAAGCGACCCCGTTTTCGTACCCCTTTGCCGCGCGATGTAGCTGAATTGCGTGACAGGATAACGCTGTCAATAACGTTGATAGTACCATGTTGAGTAGAGTGTGGCAGGAACTGGACTATCTCATTGATGTATGCCATGTGACCAAGTGTACACATGTAGAACACCTGTAAGTTATGTAAGTAAAACTTGATTTGTTTCTGTATTCGTTCTGTATTATTACTTTTCTGCTGTATTTGTCTTAGTTTTTTTACTACAGCACTTTCACACCCCGGAGGCAATTATGAATAACCCTGTATAAGAAATATTCTAGTTTGTTACGGAATTATACCTAAGCAATTTACAAATTCGACTTACGTAAAATTCAAGTTGCGTAAAAATTTTACGAAACGCATTACTTACGTAAGTCAGGGGACGTCTGTACTAGAATTACTCAGAGTAATTCTAGAAGCGTGCGTAGTACGTATTAAATTTGTTAGAGCTCACTAGCACCACTTTCCTCTACTAAGGTTGATTGTCAAAACCACACGCTGCGTGCGCATCATATGAAAATTCTATTGACATATATGTATGACACTTTCCACTTTTGCGGTGAGTTCTCAAAACAGAAGTTCGTCGCAAAGAACAAAACAACAACTCCTAATAACCCATAAGCTCCATTATCCAACTGACTTTACAGAAGACTGCGTTTTAAATTCAAGATCCACACTTAACTTAGTTGTACATCTTCTTTTTAATTAAGCCCTTAATCGCCGCGCTCGATACATTCACGGGCATTGTAGGCTACTTTTTTAAAATTCAGATTGTTTGATTCCCACCAGTTTTTAAAAATAGTGTAATTGTCTTTATGCTAGCATTATTTTATCTGCCATTAACTAATCCGAATATTTCTACTTAAAAAAATTGGTCGCAATCAAGCAATCTGAATTTTAAAAAAAGTAGCCTACGTTTATCTGGCGCGACGATTAAGGGGTTAATATTTTTCAATTTCATTTTGTGAAATTTCCGATTAAACCCTTCTTTGCATGAGTTTTTCGTTTACAATTGTGTTTTTTTATACATATATTAAATATTACACACCAGAAATTTTAAGATAGATTTTTAAGTTTGTTCAGCGAGATAGTTCACGGGAAATTTACTGGATTAATATTTCTATATAAATATAGTGGAGGTGAAGAAGTTGATTTATTTATTAAAAGTTAAATAAAAAAGAAAACTGCCCAGTTAAACTGAGGGCATTGAGCTCACAGGCTATTCACATTAATTGTATATTATACACTTATTTCAAAGAATTTGAAATAAGCCCCTCGAAAAATAAAGAAATCGACAATATATTAAGGGGGAATCATCCCCCCGTTCCCCCACCCCCTTATAGTTAACAATTGAACCCCCAAACCTAATTAGGGAAGCCTTTATTACAATGAACATATATACTAAATTCGAAGCAAATCGGATAATTCTGCATGAAAAACCCATTTATCTAAATTAAGGGGGATTACCCCCCCCCAGCATCCTCCTTTATACTTAACCAATGAACCCCAAGACTAACCAGGGAAGCTCCTTACCACAATGAGCCTATATACAAAATTTGAAGAAAATCTGATAATTCTCCATGAAAAACACATTTATCTAAATTAAGGGGGGAGGATAACCCCCCCCCCTTTACCCTCTTTATGCTTAACCAAAGAACGCCCTAAACTAATCAGGAAAGCGCCTTATCACAATGAACCTAAATACAAAATTTTAAGAAAATCGGATAATTCTGCATGAAAATCGCAGTTATCTAAATTAAGGGGGGGGGCAGCCCTCCGTTACCCCCTTTATACTTAAACAATGAATCCCCAAAAGCAATCAGGAAAACGCTTTATCACAATTAACCTGTATACAAAATTTGAAGAAAATCGGATAATTCTGCATGAAAAACCCATTTATCTAAATTAAGGGGGGATTAGCCCCCCTTTCCCCCTTTATACTTAACCAATGAACCCCCAAAACTCTTCAGAGAAGCGCATTATTACAATGAACCTATATACAAAATTTGAAGAAAATCGAATAATTCTGCATAAAAATTCAGTTATCTAAATTGGGGGGGGGGTAACCCCCCCTTTCCCCCTTTATACTTAACCAATGAACCCCCAAAACTATTGACAGCGCATTATCAAAATGAACCTTTATACAAAATTTGAAGAAAATGGGATAATTCTGCATGAAAAACCTATTTAAATTATGGGGGGTTAGCCCCCCATTTCCCCCCTTTATGCTTAACCAATGAACCTCCAAAACTAATCAGGGAAGCGCCTTATCACAAGGAACCTATAAACAAAATTTAAAGTAAAACGGTTAGTTCTATCAACAGTTATCGCGTTACGTACATACATACGTACGTACATACAGAACCGGCGGGCACATAAGCTCTCAGGCTTTGATAGCCTGTGAGCTAATAAAAAGTGATGGAAACTTACATCACTATGCAATTAAGGGTTAAACTTTCATTTTCCAGCATGCAAAAAGCAATCAGTGATAAAGGGTGCTATTTTTAGTTAGAGAAATTTCTTCCATTCATCTGCTCAGGCTTAATATATCACGACTTTGGTGATTACATAAGTTGAATATATTTATTTAAATATAATGCTTGCACGGAACTGCATGTATTCATTGAAGATTAAATTTTAATTGATTCCCATATGCATCACTGCGCAATGTAAGGTTAAGTCTTTTATATATATATATATATATATATCCAAATAATAATCCCAAAACTGAAATACAGCATTGCAAATAAGGTCTTTTGCTTTACATGGCACTTTTAGGAACCTCTTCTCTTATCTATTGGATCTTATCCACTACGCAGCTGTTATTAAATTGTTATAATATATAGACATATAACTGAAAGAAGATAACTGCTGTTCTCGAGTTCACTTCTGGACAGCGTTTTGGATCTTATAGAAATTTTAGAGAGTTCCACAGACGTCCCAGTGGTTCATATTTTGAATACCAGTATTTTCAAAGAAAATGTTTACAACATTAACAACAAAAATAAACTTCAGTCTTGTTTTCTAGAATATTTCTTCGCCTTATTAAACAGTAGACATTTGTGAATACATTAGCTGAATACTTTTATTAAAATACTAGCTAACCCGCCCGGCGTTGCTCGGGCCCGAGATAATTACAATCTCAGAGAAAGGCGTTAACCCCTCCCTCCCCATACCCGCAAATATAATGAATAATTTGTACAAGAGAACCACCGTCACGTACATTAACGCGATCATTAAAAAAAGAATTACATTTTCTGATAATTAGAACATAACGAAGACGCTACGCTAAAATAACCGGCAGATGACACCCCTTCCCGACCTCAATTTCAAATCTATATCATTAGTTACCTAAATATTTGTTCATTAGTAAAATTTTGCAATTATTTCCTTCCATTTTCGCAAACTAAATGAGAGGGATCGGCCATAGAAACAGATCTCTTTGTAATTCAGTTTTTAATGAAAGCCGATCCCTGTCTGAAAATTTCTCGGATCGTTTTAACTGGCGCCGAAAGATTTTTGGCAGTTTTTTGCGTAAATTAAAAAAAATTACCAACCGAATTTTTCAAAAATCACATAGTCAGATACAGAATATGTTTTTACATATGCTCAGAAATTTGCAATTTGATATCTCAATTAGTTTTCTTAAAATTAGCTAATTAGTTAAATAATTTCGAATTCGTTCATTTCCGGTCGCAAATCCAATGCACCTGTCCGTTTCTTTCGCCATTTTGATTTAAAAGATGATATTTTAGAAGCGATGGTTAATGAGAATCTAATTAATATCTAGGCTAATTATCAAAATATTAAAATTCTGAGGCTTAGGTGCACATGGTCAGACCTTGGACTATCCACACCTAAATTTCTAGCCTTTTAGGTGGGCTAGATTTTCCTAGCCATCGCCAACAGACACACACACACACAGACAGACACACACACACACACACACACACACACACAGAGCGAAACTTTCTTTTATTAGTGTATAGATAATGGTTGCACGGAATTGCATGTATTCTTTGAAGGTTAAAATTTAATTGATTATACTGCGCAGTGTAGAGTTAAGTCTTATATATATATATATATATATATTATTTTCGATTAATAATTCCAAAACTGAAATACAATATTGCAAATAGGATGCTTTGCGTTACATCGCACTTTCAGAAACCTCTCCTCTTATCTAATGGAACTTATCCACCACACAGTTATTATTAAATTGTTATAATGTATAGACATATAACAGGAATAAGTTAACTGCAGTTCTCGAGCTCACTTCTCAACAGCGTTTTGGCTCTTACAGAATTTTAGAGCGTTCCACAGACCTCCCAGTGGTACGAATTTTGAATACCAGTATTTCTGTTAGAAAAATTTTACATCATTTTCTTACAACATTTGCAAAAAAAAAAAAAAAAAATTAGTCTGAGTTTCTACAAAAATTTCAAGATACATCTAAAGAAAAAGATTTTTTAATTAAAAAAAGTTGCATTTAAAAAAATAGACCGGGAGGCGGCAGCACAGACAATCACCTCATCGAGTTCACGGCTGAAATTCCAGAATTAGGTAAAACTCGATTCACATATTAAAACGCAATCGGTCTGCCAAGTCATATCTTTGTGGAAAACACGTGAAAACCCGATTTTAGTGGTTGATTCGTAGGTTTACCATTGTGTTTTCCTGCACCCAGTTCTTCATGTTTTCATATTTTTGGGTACAGGAAAACACAATGGTAAACCCACGAGTCAACCGCTAAAATCGGATTTTCACTTGTTTTCCACCAAGATATGACTTGGCAGACCGATTGCGTTTTAATATGTGAATCGAGTTTTAATTAATTCTGGAATTTCAGCCGTGAACTCGATGAGGTGATTGTCTGTGCTGCCGCCTCCCGGTCTAAAACTCAACGTGCGGTAGCATCGGTACCAATGCTTTAAATGATGTTACATAACTAATTAAATATTGTTCTAAGATATTTTTATTTTGTTTTGAATTAAATATGAATATATCCGTTCTGAGGTTTCATACTGCCCCTCAAAATTGTTTATATTTAATGCTATTGAAATATTAATAACGTTCATAATAGCTGAAGAACACATTTAGAATAAATAAACTCCTTTTTCAGCTACATATGTAGATTCTCGAAAGGAAAAGAAATCTACAAAAGCAAGATTTTGTATCATGAAAAAAGTAAATAACTTTCCATTACCACAGCAGACATAAATTTAGTCTCTAATAAATGTTTTTTTTTAAGCGAGTTCATGAATAACTCTTATTGCTTAACAAATTTCTTTCGCAGATGAAAATTCAGAATAATTTAAGAAGAAGTTAATTTAGAGCAAGTATCTGTTGAAGTGAGCACTTCCATAAAAATAGGGCGATTCCAAATTCATGGTACAAAATTTAAGGGTTGGTACGGGACAATATGACAAATAAGTTTTGTATAGGAAAGTAGGGTCGGAAAGCCATTTATATAGTCAAAAGTACAGGGCGCCTCACTTCAATCCGAAGTCGGGTTTTCGTTCACAACTTTAACAGTAGTGAAGATATTTTAACGAAATCCTTCCAATATTCTTACGATTCATACAGAGATGAGTGTGTTGCAAATTTTGTAAAAATATCTCCACTACTGTTAAAGTTATGAACGGAAACGCGACTTCGGATTGGCGTGAGGCGCCCTGTAATTTTGACTATAAAAATGAATTTTTGACACTGATTTCCTATACAATAATTTTTTTTTACAGTGTCCTGTACCAACCTACTGTAAAAATCATTTATTGTATAGGAAACTAGGGTCAAAAATCAATTTATTTAGTCAAAATTACAGGCGTCTCACGCCAATCCGAAGTCGCGTTTTCGTTCACAACTTTAACAGCAGTGAAGATATTTTAACGAAATCCTTGCAATATTCTTACGATTCATACAGAGATGAGTGTGTTGCGAATTTTGTTAAAATATCTCCACTACTGTTAAAGTTATGGACGAAAACGCGACTTCGGATTGGCGTGAGGCGCCCTGTAATTTTGACTAAATAAATGAATTTTTGATCTTGGTTTCCTGTACAATAAATGTTTTAAACAGTGTCCTGTTCCAACGTACTGTAAAAATCGTTTATTGTACAGGAAACTAGGGTCAAAAATCAATTTATTTAGTCAAAATTACAGGGCGTCTCACTTCAATCCTATGTCGCGTTTTCGTTCATAACGTTAACAGTAGTGAAGATATTTTAACGAAATCTTTACGATTCCTACAAAGAGGAGTCTGTTTCCAATTTTGTTAAACTATCTTCACTACTGTTCTGCATCTGTTCACTAATTATGTTTTCACTATCTGAAAAATCCGATGTCTTTCGGTGCATAGACTGTTTAAAAATAAAAAAATAAATAAATAAAATCCGTGAAAAGAATGGAAAATGCACTGGCAGCAAAGTTGCCGTCTACTCTCCGTTTTCGAATTCCCTCGTTTTCAAGACGGGAATTTTCGCTATTCAAGACGGAAAATTTCTGTCTTTAGAAATACATCTGAGCAACACCGAATTATTAAAAAGAAGTCTCAGTATATATTAATGTATACGGATAAATTATTTGCATTGAATATTATCACACCCATTTTTATCGCCTTGCTTTCATCTGCATTCGAACCTCGATACATGCCATTAGAGGATATATGCTCGGCCACCCACACCAACTGGGCACATCGAACGACAAGTCAAAACATCAATTACGAAAATGTAACTGGGATTTTTTCGTTTTCTCTGAATTGGAAAGGAACATATCCGTTTGTCCGTCTTGGAAGAATAATTTCGTTTTTATCATGCAATAAATGAGGAAAGGCAAACGGAAATTTTCCATTTATTGAGGGAAAAGTTACGATTTTCCACCAAAATATAAAAGTTCCGTTAAAAAGAGAAAATTCACATAAAGTTACCCGTGTATATACGGAATTTTTTTTCATTGTGTGTATGTGAAAACCATAATATGCTACTTTCTACACCTTTTAAATTATTAAATTCGTCATTTCATTTGTGACTTTTTTATTCCTCTGTATGTATAATTGAGTAATAAAATTTTATATTGTCCTTCATGATAGCGTTTTAATGTGACTGATATAGTAATAATGTTCTAAAACGCTTAAGTACGCTTTTAGAATAAATAAACTCTTTCTCAAGATAAATAGATTCCAGTAAGATAAATTTACAAAATCAGATTATGTATGAAAACAAATATAAATAACTCTACATAAAAGAACAAACTAAACAAAGACTCTTTTTACTAAATAATATGTTTATTTCTTGATACTTTAGGTTTAGATTGTATAAATAAACTCTATTTATTCTAAAATAAAATGTTTATTGTTTGAAAATAAAATACGTATAACTCAATTCCGAAGTTATATATAATATTGCAAAGATTGTTTTCCTAATACTACAGAAATAGTACTAACTTTCTAAATGCTCCAATAAACTTTCTTTAAAGAAAAATAATGAAGAAAAAATAAACCAAATAAGCAGTTTCATTTAAGATATATCGCAAAATTAAATAAAACTTTGAGAAGTAAATGGAATTATTTAGTTTCAGTCTTTTAGTATAAATAAAGAGGTCATCAAGAAATAATAAAAATTATCCAATGCCTTAAATCGTTTTAATGCAAGCGGTAATGAAAAACAAATTTACAATTAAATTTATGCTTTTGTGTATAATTAAAAAAAAATGTGTTTCTTTATTAGTTTCATTTATTGACGAAACATAAAATAAATTACGTAATAAATATTTAAATTAACGAGAGTATTTTGAATTTCATATATTTTGTTCAAGATAAAATTCAGCATATTTAATCAGTATATTAAGAAACAATAAAATTTCCTGTAATGCTTTAACTGCTTTGAAAATGGTCGTAAGTAAAATAAAATTTGCAATAAAATTTATGCTTTTGTGTGTAATTGAACAGTTTTTTTTTTTTTTTTTTTTTTTTTTTTTGTTGAAAAATAAATTTGAAATTATTCTGTCAGAAAGTAAATAAGAACATACATTTTATCAGACAATTAAATACACTAAACCAACATGGAGTGAAAAATGGACCTGGGCCAGGACTCGAACCTGGGACCTTCAAAGTACCGTGCAGATGCTCTGTCACTAAGCCTCCCAGATCGATATCCTAGTCCGGCAATTTCCCTCATTTATCCATGTTGGAAACAGTCATTGTCCAGCAGTTTTGCAGCTTCAGATGACAATAAAACGATGAATAACTATCCATCGGTCTGTAATTAATTATATATATTAAAGCATAAACACTCTGTCTAATTACTTTATTAGTAATATCAGATTAATAAAGTAATCAGACGTAGTGTTTATACTTTAATATAAGGTAAAGCAAGGAGAGTCTGCGCACAATTCAAAAGAATATCAATAAAAAATCTAAATATTAATTTTTTGCTAAACTATCCATTAATAATTTTTACTTCATTTCTTTTTTATGCATTTCCATTGCTATTTTGTTGTTATGTTGCAATTTAATAGAACAGTTGTAATAAAACCAAGAAAGTTATTTTGCCCAATCTGTCCTTACAGGGTTGGTGTGATTGCGCAAGGGGTAGGAGAGATTGTTACTAATAATAACTACAGATAAATTGCTAACAATAATAATTACACTTAAATGAGATTGCTGTAAGGTTTTTGTGAACAAATTTTATTGTATTGGGAGTGAATATTTCAACCTAATTCTTAAAGAATAAGAAAAAGGAAATAATTTTTAAAAGATTAAAATATTTTAATTAAAGGAATAAAAATTAAAGAATCAGAAAAAGCAAGTCCAGATAAGATTACAAAATAAAATTATATAACTTAGTAACACGTTTAACTTAAAATTAGTCCATTTTCACTTTTCATTTTTTATGCAAATTTACCAATAAGCTGTGTAATCTCTACTAGCATTTAATTTAATGGGGACAATGCGCCATCTCTCCTAAGTAGCAGATGCGCAAACTCTCCAATTTCGGTAGGAGAGATTGCATGGTCTTTTATTTAAACATGGCCACTAATAAAACGAACTGTTGATGTTCACATTGTTAGTCTAGATTAGTAGCTTATGAGAAATCGTTTAAATTTAAAATATTTTGTACTATTGACATTGTATAGAAATTTTGATGAATGGCTATGAAAATTCAAGCACTTACTTTGGGAAAACAAAACAAAATAGCAATACTTTATCTTAGACGCTCAAAGCAATCAACGTGCACTTTCAAGTAGACACTCCACTACTGTTGTTGTACAACTAACTGGAGTCGCTGCGCTCTTACTCTACTCCTTCCCCCCGAACCTCTATGTGCGCAATCTCTCCGACTGCGCCATCTCTCCTGGCTTTACCATATAAGAATGAACTACTATACACATTTATATTTATTTATTTCAAATCTTCCCACGAAACAACTAACTATTCGCTCTGAAACAATAATTTGCGCAACGGTGAATAATAATATTAATAATAATAATAAAAACAGATAAAAATTTAAACTTTCATTTATTCCGGTATATCCATATTTGCAGAAGAATATTGGAACAATTGTTTTCGTGTGACTATATTTTAAGCCAATAACGGGAATATTGAAATGAAATATTGCTAACAATGGGATTTTTACATTTTGCCAATACTTTCCCAAAAATTACGACGATATATTCCGCCTTTTTATGTCTAAAATGTCGTTTAATGCAAAGCCAATATTTCCCCAATATTTTTGGGTTTTTTTTGCAAATGTTTGGAATGTAAATCTAATATTTAGTCATTTTATGTATTATTGAAATTAGATAGTCTTTTATCGATGTTCCTTGTTTAGATCACCTTGAAATAGCAATTTAAAAAATATAAGAGAAGAAAATGTACATGGAAATAAGTTATTTAGAAAATGGCCTTGGAAAACTTTTAAAATTTACGTTAAAACAATATCATACTGATACTGATTATTGGTTTATTACCATTGCCATGCATTTTCATAATTCATCGGTCAATACGTATGCAATTCAAACTTTAACTGCTATTTAAATGGTAACTATATAAGTCGATGTATTCATAATTTAAATTAACTGTAAATCAACCCTGTTTACTAAATTTAAAAGGTTCTTCAATCTCGCATTGTTTGCTAAAGTAATTTATTATTCTGTTAGATGTAAACGTTATTCAGTGTTAAAACTGGATAACTGCGCAAGGAACTATTGAATAATGGATTGCAGAAAATTCCATTGTCTTCGTGAAATCAGTAAATAACGAATGCCCTGTAACAGATGGTTCAAACATGTGAATAAAAATTTCAGATAAATTATGATAAAATTCATGGGGTCTTTTAATAAGTCTTTATTTCACGGGAAGTGGTTCTTTATTTAACTCACCGTCAGAGGAATTAAAAAAATACAAGAATATTTATTATCTCTAGGATCATCAATTTAATATATTTTCTAAATTTACTTTAGAAATAATATTATATTAAAGATAAATACTGGCTTAGTTAAATTTATAGTTAATATGTATGGTGTGCTTCAATTTGCATATATTTCTGCATATTATATAACGGGTAAACAACATAAACGTAAGAAAATTTTACGTATTTACTAAAGTTAATAATAAAACTTTTAAATATGTATCGCATACTTTTAAATGATATTTTCGATTATTTGACTTTAAAGAAGAAAAGAAAAAGGTAGATTAAAATCAGATTAAAAAATAAATAATAAATTCAGTTTTATTTGGGGAAGCCATGAAATGTACAGCATATTCTAAAACATTTCAAAGTGAAATTTTCGTTTATTTGACTTTAAAGAAGGAAAGAAAAAGGTAAATTAAAAAGGTCAAACAAGAAAAATAAATTAAAGTATTATTTAAGGAAGTTATAAAATGTTCAGTATATTCTAAAACATTTCAAAGTGACATTTTCAATTATTTGACTTTAAGAAAGAAAATAAAAAATTTGATTTAAAAGTCTGGCAAGAAAAATAAATTAAAGTATTATTTGGAGAAGTTATAAAATGTTTAGTATATTCTAAAACATTTCAAAGTGGAATTTTATTTACTTGTAGTAGAGTAAATAGTTCTGGTGTAGTTAAATTATTATGTAAGGTGTCAAGAGGAACGAATTTGCAATATAAGATTTTCTTTAGAGAAAAATATGATTTCTTTAATAGCAGTAAGGCTCATTGAGATACGCAATAATAATACTATTTTTATTAGCTATCACAACAAGTCATGCAACCAAAATTACCCAGTTTAATACGTAAGCTATTGTAAATGGTCCCTTAACGAATTTGCAATAAGATAAAAATTAAATTAAATGAAATTTTGCCTTTATTAAAATCAATAGCATTAAATAAGTGTTATACTTTTCGCGCTTATTAAAAAGATTCTTTATTATCAAAAAGCAATGGCGACAGATCTCTTTAGAAGATCCGTATCTTGTAAGATTTTACGCGTAATTAAAACTTTGTTTAAAAAGATTCTATATTTTCTATTCACTTATTAAAAATATTCTATATTATCGAAAAGCAATGGCGACAGATCTCTTTGAAGATCCGTATCTTGTAAGATGTTACGCGTAATTAAAAATTTGTTTCTGTTCTACCACTAAAGTCAGCAATTAGATTAAATGAAAAACGAAATAGAAGATTTTAAATATAAAATATGATACACACAGGGTGATTATAATTAACGCTGCACTTTCAAAAGGCTGTAAAAAAACAACCACTGGTAAGAATAAATTGATACTTCATCCGACTATACATGAAGCAATGGGAATTTGTTTTTCTAAAGAAAATAGTTAAAAATTTGACCGATAGATGGCGCTGTACTCAACGTAAGGACTAATTAAAAGACGTGGCATACTGTTGTGGCACTTTTCGTTCAAACAGCATGTCACGTTTTTTAATTAGCATCTTATGACGAGTACAGCGCCACCTATCGCTGAAATATCAGGTCATTCTGACAAGTGGTTCTTTTTTTACAGCTTTTTGAAAGTGCAACTTTAATTATAATCACCCTGTATACTAAAAAGGGAATCTATTAAAAGTGCTTTCCGTTGGAAATACTCAGAAGAGGAAAGGAAAAAAAAAAGACAAGCGCCAGTAGGACTCGCACCTTGAAGATTCCGTACCGTTATGTAATATTACCGTAAAGCTTAGAAAGTACCTAGTTTTTTTTAATAAATATACAGAGTATTCCGTTACAATTCAATAATTTCGCGTTTGTCCATATTAAGGAAATTTACGAGTTTGTCACGTAATAAATCGACATTGAATTATACATTAATGGTTTTCGGATTCTTTACATGTTGTATAAGACCTTCCTTCGTGCGAATTTTTAAGGTTCTGAGTCAACCGGAAGTTTCCTACAAATTTTATTCTCAAAACATATAGGGTACTTCCGGTTGACCTAAAATCTTGACATTGGCATGAAGGAAGCACATGTAAAGAAACAAAATACGAAAATCATTAATTTATAATATTATGTTGTTTTTTTGTATATGATCAGTATTCCCGATTATGAAATTCATGAGTTTGTCATGTAATAAATCGACATAGATTTATAAATGAATGATTTTTCGGATTTTTCCCTTTTACATGTGCTATAAGACCTTTCTTCGGGCCGAATTCCAAGGTTCTAGGTCAACCGGTTAGTACCTTATATATTTTGAGTGTAAAAATTATAGGGTACTTCCGGTTAAACCAGAAAAGCCGGTTAAACCTTGAAATTTGGCAGGGAGGAAGGTCTTATAGAACATGTAATGGGAAAACCTAAAAACCATTATTTTATAATTTTATGTCAATTTATTACATGGTTTTCCATAATCGAGATATCTTAAGGGAGTTTATAAGAGTTCCGTTTTTTTCTTTTTAGGCACAAAATCCTAACAAAAAAGCACCTTTCATAGATAATTGTGCACTTTGTGGCATTAAGGCATATAATCATCATACTACATAAGCCTTTTTATTAACTAATAATTCTTAAAAATTGTTAAAATATAATAACAATAATATGCCTCTCAACTACTGAAAATCCTTACATAGTGGACAATGTGTCTTCTGTTTCTAATACAAAACATCTTTCCATTTTTAACACTTTCCAACATAGTTGAAACGTGTTTATGAATTCGATTTGTCTGTCTGTCTGTCCGTCTGTTCAATTATTTGCCTGCCGTCTGTCCGTGCTCAGAATGCGATGCAATTAATATAGATTACTGAAATTTATTACGGCGTGTTCGGTATTGAAAATGAAGTGTGTAGCGCTTATAATTTCTTTACCTGGACACTTAACAGATTTCCATTACATTATGGTCTATAGAGAAAAACATTTGCGGTTAATTTTAATGATGTTACACTATTTCAAACATATTTAAATTGATATATATCACTGAGAGAGGTTCACTACAAAAGACTTACTAAAGAATATGGTGAGGATACCACTTATAGTTCGTTTACAGGAACAGTAAAAAAAATTCAGTTACTTTACTCCTTATAGGAAAAGTCGTTTGAGGTGTATTTTAATGATGTTACACTATTTCAAAGATATTGAAATTGATATATATCACTCAAATGCACAACAAGATGCTTATCATAGAATAAGACGTGCACAGCATCCATCGTTCATTTACAGAGTCGCACAAAAGAATTATGTTACAGAACGGCGCGAATACGGTCTATAAACAATAATTGCTGGAAGTGCAACTTCAGTTGTGGTACGTGTTTTATATCTATCTTAAGCATAATTCACAAAACTAATGTATTGCATATTACTTGTTGAGTATAAATTATTTAGATAATGTACAGTGCTGCAAAAAATATATGGAGTACATTTCCGTTTATTGACGGAAACTGTTGAAGAGGAATTTTCAATTTTGTTATGCGTTTCCTAACTGAACTAAATTTTAGCACATTATGCAGTACATGTACAAATCTAAAGGATACATACAGACCTGAACAAAATAATTCGGATATTTAATGGTAATTGCTGAAATCGGGTTTTCAAATGTGTTATGCATTTTCTAAATTGTTTTCTTAGACATCAGCTTTCACCGTATTAAACTGTGAAGATTTATTACAGTATCCTGAATGTGGTGGAAAGTGTTTCATAATCTATGCTTGACGCATACTGTTTCGTTCTTATTTTTATTGTTTCGAGTTCTTTTTTAAAGAATATTTATATAAATATTAGGTGTGATAACTTTCGCAAGATGTTCCATTCCTCTATGTACATGTGAATATTTTAATTGTTACATTTACAAAAAAAAAATTATGTTTTTAAGTAAATTTTTCACTAAAGTAGAAGTAGACGTTCAAAAAATTCTAAGAAGAATAGAAGAAGAAATTTGTTGCAGGTTTTGCCATATTTTCTTTCTTAGTAATGTTTGTAATGCTCTTTTGGCTAAATAATTAGATAGAAACTGCCAAAAATATTCTTCTTCAGTAGCACTTAAGAGACATTATTTCGACAAAGAAAAAAATATCAAGATAAATAAATTTACAGCAGAAATTTTGATTTTCTTAAATAAATTTATCAGTTAAGAATAAAATATCGCTCCGTAGATATTGAAAAGAGCAGAAAAGAATTATATTTTTTAAAGGTTTTGGTGTATTTTCCATTCTTAATTCCTTTAATAATGTTTTATAGGGCAAACATTTATATTAGAACATCCAAAATTAATCTTTTTAAAAACAATTAAATTATATTAAAAATTAGACAAATTATTTTCAACATTGAAATTTTATTTTAAAAATTTATAATGGAATATTTTTTGCTGCTTACGAATATTTTTTTTTTAACTTTTCTCTTTAATAATGTGTATATTGAAAAAAATGTAAGCATTTAAGAAATTTAATACTCTACAAAAACATAAAACAGCAGTATAGTATATCTTATAAAATCTTTTTTTGAAAGTGGTGTAAACTGTTAATGACACAGGACCTTTCTTTCATTTGAATTTCTAACAAGCTCTAAGATCAATTAATATTATCTGACAATTTTAAAGTTTATTTTGTAGTTTTTGTTTTACCGATTTAGACTAGTTTTCATTATTAAGTGTTTTTGGTGTTTCTTTGAAGTTTTATTGTGCTTTGTTTTAATCTCACACTTGCCATCCTATTACTCTGAAATTGAATTTCGTATATTTTCTATTACAATACTTATCGATTTCACATCAGGACAAAGTTTCCTTCGAAAGGATAAATATAGTGTCTAAAGTGTCTGTTGAAAACAAATACTTCTACTCAATTACAAGCTTGGAATTTAGGTGAAAACACTAGAAATAAACCAATAAACGACAAGAGGCTGACACAGTGTCTTCCTATTGTGAACGAATAAAGGATAGAAGCAGAAAGATTTCAAATTGTTTACCTATAAAATATATTGTAGTTCTAATAAATTTTTCCAAAGTGATTTTTTTAAAAAGATTTATTGTATTCAATATGTTTTCTAGAACAAATTTGTTTATATATATATGTATTCCTCCCGGAAAAATTTAAATAAAGATGAATAATTTTATATTTTTCCTCTTTTGTATTTTATATCGGTTTAAAATACAGTAGAACTTCAATTATCCGAACTCCAACTACCCGAATAGCTAATTATCCGAATCGCTTTCAAAATTTCAGAAAAACAAATGAAGACGGAAACATATTGCGATTCCCAAAATAATGATTCTGTGTACGCGCGCTACTGTCTTTCCTGCTGCGAGGACCCTGGGTTTCAAATTCTAAATGATGACGAACTCATTGAAAGTGTGAGAGAAGAAATTGTTGAGGAAGAAGATGACTTTAATGTCGAAGTTGAAGCATACACGGGACCATCAGCTAGTGAAGAATTTGCCGGCCTTGAAACTGCGTTGAAGTGGATGGAGCGTCAACCCGAGTGTGACCACATGCAACTTCTGACTGTCAAGCGGATGCACGACTTGGCTCCCCGAAAACGGATGAAGACTATCAAACAGCTTACTTTGACCGAGATGTTCAGCAAGTAATGACTTTCATTTGCAGTACGGTACGTACAAACTGTACTAATGCACAGCACTTGTAACTACAATTAACATGTAATAGTGTTGCCTTTTCATTTAATTAATTAAAAGCTCTTTTTCTTAAAAAATATTATTTTTTCTCCCATTTTCAACATACATACAGTAATTAATTAAAATATACCCCTTTTCTTTGGAAAAAATCCAATTATCCGAATTTTTGATTACCCGAATAGGGTCCGGTCCCAATTGATTCTGATAATTGGAGTTCTACTGTATTCATATTTGATCGTGTGCTTTAGGTGCATTTTTCGGCCAATCAAATATGAGTATATTTTATAAAATATTTTTGAGTTTGTGTATGAGATAGCATATCACAGTAATTACATGCTCAAAAGCAAATTTTAGAAATATGTTACGCTGGTTTATTGGGTCAGGTACCCTTTTAACTCACAAACTAGATGAAAAGGGATCTCTATAAGAATTACAGTAATGTTGTTGTTGTCAGAGAAAGTGCCAAGGCACTTCTCTGAAAGAAGGGGTGCTAGAGCCTCAAGAGAGGTTGTACTTCTAGAGCTGGTCTCCTAATTTTTAACCAATTCCAGATGAGAGACCTGCACCTAGATTGGCACCCACAGAGGTAACGCTTATACTAAACTTGGAGGACATTGGAGCCACGAACCGATTTTACGTGCATCAGCTCCCATTAATGTACACGGTCCCACAGCAGCGGCAGACGAGAGAGGTTGTCACCCTCGCAAACAGTGACCTTTGTCGATGCTGCTTCGCTTTCGGTGATCTTACAGGAAACTGAGCTTAACCATCCATACCACTGCAGAACAATTACAGTAATTCCGTAACTAATTGACTTTGAATTATAAAATTTAAAACACATATTAATAAAAGTTTATTGTATGAATTAAAATTCTCCAAAAATGTATACCTTATATAAAACTTTTCAATTTATTCAAAAATATAAGACACTTTTTACGAAAGAATTATTCTTACATGCATTGTGCGCATGATTTTTCACATTTGAATGGCTAACACAAGCCAAAACGTTTTTAATGAGTAAAAATATAATGTAATCTCAAAATGACCAACGATGGAAAATAATAAAATATGTAGATCTTGAGAAAATGTTTTTTAGAGAATTTCGAACTATTGAGGGTTTTTTAATGCAAAAATAGTCATGAATTCTAAGCTCGTCACTTGAGAAATACCATAATAGGTCATTTTTTGCATCTGTATGGGTAATACATTAACTCAAAATTTCATGAAATTCTAAACAATCCTTTTTCAGAAATCGTGCGCGCAATGACCAAAACCGCCGTTTTGAGAAAATTGACTTTAAACATCAAACTACCCCTTGATCATATAAAAAAGAGCTCAGACTGTTTTAGACATAACTTGTCTTCTAAAGGAAATATTGGCATGGGATTTATTTTAAAATGCTCCTAAAGAATTACATTTAATTATAAGCTAATAATAATAATAATAATAATAATAATAATAATAATAATAATAATAAAATCGAATTTTTGACACTCTAAAGGGTACCTAACCTCTTAAATGAGAAGTTGATTCATAATGAAATAATTAATTTATCTATTTGTAAATTTTATAATTTCTATTACAGTTAGAAAATTACGTTTAATAATTTATGTGTAATAAATTATGTTTAATTAATACCTTTTAGCAGTGTGCAATATAGTCTAGCTTCCATACACATTTCTGTTTTTGTTCTTTTAACAAACTAATATGTGGTCTAACAACCATCATTATGCAATATGTACTACTGTATTTCTGTTTCAGTGTTAAATTAAAAAAACTGTTTTATAGATCTTCTATGGATTAACTTTTCTTTTTTTCCTGTGTCTGTATGTTATTAAAAATTACATTTTTATAAACAGACTTTTCTGCTACCTCTACCTTAAAAAATGGCTGAGGTATAGCAGTTTGAAATTCTAGGGTGGCTGACATTTTGAAACAAGACAGAACATTACAAAAAACCCAACGATTATTTTATGAGTTTTAGTGAACGTGATTTCTCGTAAATTATTATCTGTCATTGTTGAAATCATTTTCCAAATCATTCGCATAAAACTATATATTCATATCCGTTAGCGCCAAATTATCGCCAAATTTGGTGATACTTGGCGAAATATCGCTAAATTTGGTGACCAAAATAAGTCTTCATAAATGAAGCCAATTTGGCTATAGTTAGTTGACTGATTTGGCAAATTTCTTATTCAAATTCAGTATTAACGAATCTTCTGTAATCGGGTTCTTTTCATTTTAGCTTGCTGTTTCGAGAAACATTAGCTAAAATTTTAAAACGAAGATACAGGAAAGCTACATTTTCCGCCCGGTACAGGCTGGAAGGACTTTTTTTAAAATGTTATAATTGTAGTTATATACCTGTTTTCGTGATTGATTAAATAAGATCAATTAAACATTTGAAAATCTACTTTTGTAAAATGGCTCTGTAAACAATATCGCTGTATCAGGGAATTTTATAACGATGGTATAAGAAAATTGTTTTCAGTAAGAAGTTTCCAATATCACTTTGTATAATATTAGTATTCTTATTATTATTAAATGTGTAAAAATATAGTCTTTAATTGTAGGGAGATATTATTATTTTTGCTTTTTTTTTATAATTTGCCACAACAGACGAGACATTTTGTCTAAATAAATGAATCTCTCGTGTAAAGATATTTTTAAATTGAAACTGTTTGAAAATATTGTTATTTGAGCATTTTAAATATGGCGTAAGTTTCCCCATTTCATGCTTTGAACGTTTGAACGCGTAATAATTTAATTCATATTTTCTAGTTTTATTTCTATTTTTAATATTCACGCGGAAGTGCATTTTGTATGACGTAATTTTCTGCTTTACTGTTTTTAAAATGTGATCATTTAATTATTAGGTCAAAGCTTTACTTCTGTTTTTTCACGTGTAAATAAATTCCTTAGTTGAAGGAAATATTATAATGTGCGCTATTTTACAAATTCGAAACGAATTAAATAGATGGTCTTTTTCGAAATATGAAATAAATATCAATTATAATGATGAAATTGGGATAAAAAATTGAAAAACCCCTTCAAACGATTTGTCAAATAAATTAAAAAAAAAATTACTCTTTGCATACCGCAAGCTTGTCAACTGTATCCTTTCAAATTATTATTAAATTCTTATGTATGGTTTTTGCTTCTATAAAATTTTTTTAAAAGATCTATTTTGGCTGACTATAATATTAAATATCTCTTAAAATAAATCTTCGATTTACAAACTGCCTATTTACTATAAATCTGCTTTTAGAAAATTAGTGTCCTCAGGGTGGAATACCTGTTTTTCAAATGTTATCCATTCTCAAGTACACGTTTTCAGCCACATAAGTTAATTTATACATGAAAGAGTAAAGAAATAATCTTAATTTTAATGTTATTGTTAACGCTGTTAATTTTGCATGTTTGTCTGTTAAACATTTTTTTGAGCATGAAAATGTTTACTTCAGAATTGATAGGTATTCCGGGCTGATGACACTAATTAATACACTATAAAATCCCTTCGGAAACGTTTCTGAAAAATTCGGGCAGCTAAAAACACTTTGTTTTTATAAATTATTCTTTAAATTTTGAAAATGTATTCGTTTCTGGGGATTCAAAAGACAATGTAACATGCTATTTGAAATTTCGGATAACTGAGAAGATTGTATTATATTTTCGTTCGTGGTTTTAGCATATTTTCATAAAATAAGAAACATTGGTCATTTTTTACAGTGTAGAGACGTATTTGTCTTTTTTTTATGTACATCAAAATCATGAGAAATATCAAGTTTAAGATATTTTGATCATTTTATCTAGGCGATATCAGCTTTTAAAAATATGCAAATTGCTGAAAAGTTTCTGACCTGAAAATGTTTAAGAGACCGAAAAGACGTTTGAAAAGGCCGTTTATGTTTGGATAAGTAATGGCATGTAGGTGTTTGAAAGAGATAATTAAATGGGAGGCTTTTGAAAAAGCTCCAATGATGAGAAGAAAGCTGTATAGCACCTGACACTGACATCTTCATTTTCTAAGAAATATATATGAAAAGAGGATATGATTAATTTTTTTAAAATATTTAATCAAGTGTTTATTTTTATGAATAAATCACTTTAAACAAAACTAGTCGTTGGGGGCCACCGTAATACTTACCCATCATGGATATGCATAGTATAAAATATGAAAATAAAACATGTGTAAACTATTTATAAAATACATTGAAATTCGAGTAAAATTGTTGCTTGATGACTTCATAAACTTTAAATGCTCTATTACTGAATTGAGTAAAAGAAACATCCTTATAACTCCAAAATTAATAATCATATTAACTAACGGTTTACTGCGTCGGATTAAGCGTCTCATTTCCAATTAAAATATAACTTTGAATTGAAATTTGAACGAACTACAGGGTCATGAAAAATCGAAGAGTGTGGAAAATAGGATTACAAATATCTCGGCAACTAATTATCCAATCGAATTCATTTTTTATGCAAAATTTATGTTTTTTTAATGTTTTTTATATTCACTCCTTAAAATAAAAAAATTCGAAAATTTTTATGTACATTTTATAAGAACGAATATGTTGAAAGTCCGAAAAGAATAGTTCCGGATAATCGACGTTATTGAAATTCAATAAGCTTATTCCCATTATTACATACTAAGTACATACCAAATTTCAAGTCTCTATCTCAATTTGTTCGGGAGATAGAGCGTTTACAGACACACACAGAGACAAACACACACACAGACACACAGACACACACACAGACACACAGACACACACACACAGACACACAGACACACACACAGACACACAGACACACACACAGACAGACGGACGGCAAATTCTTTTTTTTTTTCTAAAAATATGTTTTTCGGAATCTGCAGTGTCTGAAACGTGTAAATCCGATTTTTTTTTTTCGATTTTCAAAACTATTACGAGACTTACCCTATACTACGTATGGTGGGTAAGTAAGACACCTGCTAAAATATACGGAACGGATAATTTTGTAATTGCTTCCGTAAATTTAATTACTTTCGTAATTAAAAATGTATTTGATTTTGTGGCAGCAACCGGTTTTTTATAGACTAAAAATAAATACTTTATAATAAAAAAAATTCGAGATTTAATTAATTACTTTTTAATTCATAAATCCACACACATTACATTTATTCCTAGTTAAACTAATTATTAAGTGAAGAATCAGTTTATGTAAACATTTACAACTCCTTTTGGTAATCCCCCCACCTCAAAATGTGTCATATGCAGTTCACTAATTCAGGAAAATATATTCTAAATTCAACCTGTGCGGGTCTGGTGCCGAGCACAAATGTGAGATGAATTTGCATCACATAAGACGTGTGTATATTGATGCTAATACTGTGTGAAATAATATTGCTGCGTGTTTTGAGTCGCATAAGTAACGGCGCCCTTCATGTTACTTACCCATCATACTTAGTATAGGGTAAGTCTTGTAACCTTTTTGAAAATCGAAAAATTTTTTTTGGCGGATTTACACGTTTCAGACACTGGAGATTCCGAAAAACATATTTTTAGAAATTTTTTTTTTGCTGTCCGTCTGTGTGTCTGGGAACGCCCTATCTCCCGAAAAAATTGAGATAGAGACTTGACATTTGGTATGTACTTAGTATGTCATAACAAGAAGAAGCTTATTGAATTTCAGAAACCTCGATTATCCGGAACACTTTTTTCGGACTCTCGAAATATTCGTTCTGATAGAAGGTACATAACAATTTTCGAAATTGTTTACTTTAAGGAGTGAATATAAAAGACAATAAAAAAACATAAATTTTGCATAAAGCATGAAGTCGATCGGATAATGAGTTGCCGAGATATTTGTAATCGTATTTCCCACACACTTCGATTTTTCATGACCCTGTATTTCAACCAAATTTCAATTCAAAGATATATTTTAATTGGAAATGAGACGCTTAATCAGATGCAATAAACTGCTAGTTAATAGGATTTTTTTTTTGAGTTATAAGGATGTTTCTTTTAAGCAATTGGGTAATCGAGCCTTTAAATTTTATGACGTCCTCAAGCCACGATTTTATTCGAATTGCAGTGCATTTTATAAGTAGTTTACACATTTTTTATTTTATTATTTTATATTATGCATATCCATGATGGATAAGTATTACGGTGGTCCCCAACGACTAGTTTTTTTTGCCAGGAGATGAGATGCGCCCCTGCTTACTGAAAGGTTGGACAGGCCTGCTCTAAACGGTATAAATAAGGAAGCTTTTAAAATTTTCCGCAATAGTTTAACTTATCGAGCCCTGCAAACACGTACTAATTAATTATGGTCACAGTGTATTTAAACATGAACGAAGGAACGGTTGAAGAAATCACGTGGGTTAAAAACATATGGGAGATAGAAGGGCAGCGGGACAACATAGAACTATGTTTGCTTACTAGTCTAAATTCAAATTATGCTTACAGTCTAAATTCATGTTAAACCGATATTATTGAAGACATCAACAAAGATTTAAAACATCTATGAACTCAATACTTAATTTTCTCGAATTTCTTTAGCCAATGCTATCGGCAAAATTGAGAAAATTGCATAATTAAACAAAAAGTATTAAAAAGTTTACAGGGTTCGTACGGCTCTTGGAATTTTGCGACCAAGAAGTTCTTCCGTACCAGTGTTTTCTTGCAGAAAAATCTCTTCTTAAAAGAAGGCGAAGTTTCGCGAGTTTAATCTAGATTTCCCTTTCTATAAAGAAAATACTGGTGAAACTCCTGGAAAATTATCTGATCCGTACGAACCCTGAGTTTAATTAATGAAAACAACTCAACTAACCATAAATAAAAAAGAAATGTGCCCAAATATTACTGATGGCACTGAGCTCCCAGGCTATTCACACTAAGTATATATTACACTCTTATTTCAAAGAATAATGCCCCTCGAAAAATAAAGAAACCAACAATAAATTAAGGGGCAATTACCCCCCGTTCCCCGTCTTTAAACCAATGAACCCTCAAAACTAATCAGAGATGCGCCTTATCACAATAAACCTATATACAAAATTTTAAGCAAATCGCCTAATTCTGCATGAAAAGCCCAATTATCAAAATTAAGAGGTCTTTAGCCCCCCGTACCCCACTTTATACTTAACCATTGAACCAACAAAACTAATATTTGAAAGCGCCTTATCACAATGAACCTGTGTACAAAATTTGAAGCGCATCAGCTAACTCTGCAGGAAAAACCCATTTATCTAAATTAAGGGAGGAATTAGCCCCCCGTACACCCCCTTTATACTTAACCAATGAACCCCCAAAACTAATAAAAGACGCGCCTTATCACAATAATATACAAAATTTGAAGCAAATCGGCTAATTTTGCATAATAAGCCCATTTATCTAAATTAAGGGGGGATTAGCCCCCCGTTCCCCCCTTTATACTTAACCAATGAACCAACAAAACTAATCTTTGAAAGCGCCTTATCACAATGAACCTGTATTTAAAATTTGAAGCACATCGGATAATTCTGCATGAAAAACACATTTATCTAAATTAAGGGGGGATTAGCCCCCATTAACCCCATTTACACTTTACCAATGAATCTCCAAAACTAATCAGGGAAGCGCTTTAACACAATGAGCCTATAAACAAAATTTGAAGCAAATTGGATAATTTTGCATGAAAAGCCCATTTATCTAAATTAAGGGGTGGTACTTCCGTTCCCTCCTTTATGTTTAACCAATGAACCCCCAAATCTAATCAGGGAAGCGCCTTATCACAATGAACCTATAAACAGAATTTTAAGTAAAACGGATATTTCTATCAAGAGTTATTGCGTTACGTACATACGTACATACATACATACAGAACGGGTGGGCACATTGGTTCTCAGGCTTTGATAGCCTGTGAGCTAAAAATTATTCGACTTGCACGGAATGTTCCGTTCAGAACCCAGATTAATGGGAACAAATAAGGAGAATTTTGAATCATTACATAAATCTTATGGAGAACGATTTGAAAATAAACGAGCAGCAATTGACATTATTATTCAAGGAATATTAAAAATTGTAAAACTATATTTCGAATAATCTAAACACCAGAGAAATATTACTGACGTTGTTAAGTTTAATGGTTTTAAAGGTACTTGAATTAAAATGTGATTACACTAGATTATTTTTGACACAATTATTCAAATTGTTAAAGACATCATATAAGTTGTAATTTTATCAACTGTGCGAAAATGTCCGGTGCAGGATTCCAACCAGAGATCTCTTGGTTGAAGCTGTCAATGCTCTACCAACAAAGCAATCCCGGACAAATCTGACGGATCTAATACACAGGAAACCCCGAAAATAATTTATGGGCACCCTGTATAATTAATAAAAAATCTCACATGTTTAAAACTGTGTAATTGTTACACGTTTTATAAACTTAGTATGTTATCCAAATGTCCGTCTATCTGCGTGAAAACCTGCAATCCTATTTTGATCCACTTCTATCCAACCGACTTTCCTCAACTTTTGCACTTACAAGTTCAGTGTTGCTGACAATGAAATAATCAAGTATATCGAAGATAGTACCTCTTTTGGGGCTGTCTCCAGGGAAAAAAGCAGCTCTTCCACCAGGTATAACATTTTGTTGAAACAAGTTTAACATCAATAATGCCGGCAATAATAGAGTAGCAACAATAGAGTAGCAACAATAGTCACACAATAAAGGTTACAACAATGAAATTTTATTTTGCACCATACCACGCTTGCTGAAATACAACAATAAAATGGTTCTGACTGTATGAGAGTGGTATGAGAGGTATGAGTGACTGTATGAGAATAATGGTTAAAACATTGAAATTTAACAATAAATTCTTGTTACTTAAATTTTAAAAGTTATATTTCTTGTTTTATGTAAACTTCTAAAATTAAAGTAATAAGTTTGGAATCAGAATTTTGTTGGGGGAATAAAAATATTTGGCTTAAAAAGACTAATTTATTAATTACACGTTAAAATATTTGAATGAAATGTTAATTAAAGAAATTTGCTTCTCTTATTATTATCCTTATATATTAAAACAACGAGCCAAAAAGTCAAAACTTTCAGCGCAAAATCGATCTTTCTGCGCATGTTTCAACTTTTTTTGAACCTCTAATAAAGGAGGTGATAGAATTAACAAGAATCAAGAGGGTTGGGGAAAGAATAGCTCGCCTATTGGGTTACTGCTCGCAACCTTAGCGCTACTTCTATAACTTCTGCTTTTTCTTCCTCTTCCCGGAGCTGCTTGATCGTGATCAATGAGCCTTCTTCCACGTGCTTTGTTTGACAGCGGTTCAAGAATGAGAACTTCGTTGGTTGTTCAATCGGAAAGGAGGACGGAAACCACATTTCTTTATACTGTAACATCATGACTTCATTGACTGGATTCGGATGGCTTTTTAAGCTTTTTTATTACAATCACAGCTACAGACAGCACAATCTAAACAATTAGAAAGAATAAAATCTTGAGAAAGATACAAATAGATTACTCCATAATAGCCTGTCGGCAGAGTGATATTCTGCCCGTAGATTTGGCCTTTTTAATGTTATATCATACTTCGTAACGTTTCAGGGACAGCTTATTTCGCCTGAAACACTCCACATCACCGAAGTAGGGTTCGGGAATTCTCCTCGCCTCGCTAGCGAGAGAAAAATCAGAGATGCTTCTAGCTTGCTCTCGTTCGATCAAGTCCTCGTTTTGGCCTCTCTCAGTGGTGTATATCTCCATGCTTTACCATTGTACCTCAAGTGGAAGTTGAGTACATACTAGATGGTCTCAAGCATATAGAAAATTATTACCTTCCTATGCCAGAAAAGCCTTCAGAACTTCTAAATGTTCATAAAATTATGATACTTCAGATTGTCAATTTAAAGTTCGGCCCAACACTCAAAAACATTTTATGGCCTGAGAATACAAAGTTACTTACAGATTTCACTCTTATAGAGGGATAAATTGGGAGGCCTGAGAATTACGTGACCTTTTTCTATTATCAGTAAAATGAGGAAAATTCTTTACAATACTAAAGGAATTACGGCCATACTGAAATTTTTTGAAATATCGCATTTATGGATTTGAAAATTATGCATATATAAGTATTTTTCAATGATGTATCCAACTATCTAATTTTCATAACGATGGGATACTTAGAAGCGGAAATATCATTTATTTTTTAATTAATTGATTCGTATCTTTAACGAATCCTTTCATAGCCGAAACGCCCGACTTTCACTCTAGATATTGAGACTGCTCACCGAAAGATTGAAAATTTTTGTACTTGCAAATTTCGGGACCCTATAATTTTTAAAAAAAAATATCGGATTTTTGGATCTGAAAAGTATGCATTCATGCTTAAAGTGGGCTGGGATTTCAGAGTTTCAAAACATTTTCGAATTCGGCCCATAATTTTTGATTTTATCAAACTCCCGATTTTTATATAGAAAAAGAAATAAAACGCTAAGGATTTCGCTATTTCATTTCAAATTATCTCTCATTCTACGGGTCCTATCACTATGCTGTTTGGTTAATTCGACTCGATATTGATAGAACTTACCGATTTTAGTTCCGAGTTTCACTAGTGAAAAAAAGATAAATCAACCATCACAGTGTTTAAAAATACATTGATGCAGTTTCTGCAGAAATCTAAATAAAATTTTTAACTAAATTTAGCCGACCAGCTAAGCGGGCGAAGCTCTGCTAGTATTACCATATTAACTGTCAAATACTTCACCAATATTTAATGGATTCATTCATAATGATAATTAGAATTTCAGAATTTATTCCGTTTCTCTTTCGTAACCATATCTGATCTAATATAATGGATTAAGCATCCAATATTATTTGAGTCATCACTTAAAGTAATTTATAAATAATGCATCACACATCTCAAGGAGAAAAAGGGAATAATGAAAATGCATCCTTAAGATCTTTTTCCTGTTCACTCTTTATTCTATTTAGAGAAGGCTTATACCACGTGAAAGAAAGATAGAAAACTTGATGATTCATATCGATGATACTTTTGCGTCTCCATTTCCATTTACTGTGTAGAAAATGGACTGTCAAAAGAGAAGATTTATTTTTAAGATAGGGAAGAAGAGGGCATTTCTGTAAATCCATGAAAAGCGTATCTAAAGTATCATTTTTACTTAAAAAAGTAATTTAAAAACTGTAATTTGTTTTTAAAAACATTTTATACCTATACGTCTAAACTAAAATTTTTTCACTATTATTATGTAAGACACAAAGAAAAACAAGTTGGAAATTGTACGTCAAACTTGACAAATGAGGTGCGTTCGTACTATAACTAGTTTTATAAATATTCAAATCTTGGTGCAATGTCAAATCTGAGTTTATGTTGATATTCTTTTCTTTTCTTTTTTTTTCTGCATAAAATTGAAAAAAACTAGCTGAGGTATTCAAATACAAAATCATATGTATCACGATCTTCATATATGTTATTTTATGATTCATTTAACACATATCCAGAATAGGCTTAATCATAAATATCAATAATGTTTATTAAAAATATCTTTTCTCAGTGCCTTCATGAAGAATTAATGCACACAAAAGAAATTCGTATTAGAAAATTACGACATTAAAAAGAAATATTGAATAATCGATAAAATACACATTAAAACATTCTTAAAAGGTGACGAAAAATATGTTAAAACATATTTATTTACACCCGAGATCTTTCGATCGCATACGCGATGCGATCATCATCAAGGGGAACTTTTGACGCGTCAAAAGTTCCCCTTGATGATGATCGCGTTTGCGATCGAAAGATCTCGGGTGTAAATAAATATGTTTTAAAAGTCAAAAATGTGTATTTTATCAATTTTAACTACAAGGTGAATATTTCATTCCACTTCAATTTCGTTTTTTTGAATTTTTCTTTTAAATAGTGAATAAATATAAATATTAGTAATAATTTTAAACACCTATTTAAGTACATAGTTAAAAGACCAGAGTTATTGTTACATGGGTAGATAAAAAAAATATATTTCAAAAATTAAACTATTTTAATGTAACTATTAAAAATCAAAACCTTACTGAATTTTAAACTTATCTATAAAAAACTTCCTTTCAATACGTGCACAGCACTTGCGGGCATCAAATACTAAACAAAAGATTTCGAAGATTCAAAATATCTTTTAAAACTATCACAAAAGCAAGTATGTCATTTGTTTAAACTTGAAGTTTCTTTTGGCAAGCAAATAAAAATATAACAAAATGAAAACTACGTTGGTAATGAAAACAAAATGTGTTTTTTTCCCCCTTAGAGAAATGTTTGGATCAAATTGTGAGATTTTAGAAGTACGTCATTAAAGAATGCAAATATTTTTAGCATCATGTATAAGAAAAAAAAATCCCAGTCACAAAATAAACGACATTTTTACTATTTTTTTTTTACGTTTTTTATTTTGACTTTTATCATTAAACAAAGTTTTTATTTATTTTGTATTTTTAGAATAAAAAATAATCAACATTTAAAAAGGCCTCTGAGGCATTTTTTAAACACAAAAACAATGTTTTCGCCAAGATGAAAAAATGTAAATATGCGGAATTAACTTTTATGCATATGAATAAATATTTTAAAATTTAGAAATGAAACAAACATTACCTTGAATTATTTGCCGGTTGGGTTCAAAAAATGATAAAAAAATGAAATACAGTAATCCCTTAACATTCGCGAGGGTTACGTTCCAGGAAAACCTCGCGAATGTCAAATCCGCGAATGTTGAGTCTATCTTTCTGCACTAAAAAGGGAGTTAAGTTCTATGAAATTTTAATTAGAGTGGCACAGCATTTCAAAGAACAAAAGAATATATTTATTAATAATACGTTATGCCTAACATAAATGTAGACGTTAATTGTACGCACATATTCATAAACATGAAATTTATTTACGAAAGATAATTCAAATTAACTGACTACAGAAATAATTACAGCTAAAAAAATTAATATGTTTTTGTATAGTTTCGGCTCTCTCCATTCACAAAGAGATGATAATGTATTAGTGGGTCTGTATGCGATACAATATTTAAATACAGCTAAATGTTTCAGAAATGCTTTCATTTATTTTCCATCTAAGAGCAGTTTCAGCTGTATCTCTACGACAACCTGAGCATGTTAGAGTAATACTAGATTAAATATGCCGTTACCACTTCTAATATCACTATTGCATTGAATATTATGCTGTTGTGATTATTTTACTTTTCTACAATACTCACTCCTTTTACATTTGATAACAGAAAATTGATTTGAAAATAGATACTAAGAAAACACAGAGAAGTAATCTTTAACTACTATAAATTCTGAAAAAGAAAGAGATAATTAAAAAAAATCGCGAATAATCAAATAAGATTCTCGCGAATGTTAAGTTTTTCCGCATTTTCATGTTCGCGAATGTTAAAACCGCGAATGTTGAGGGATTACTGTATAAAATACAAAAGATTAATATAAAAATATACTGTAGATAAAAAGAAATTTTTGCTGATGCATCATCATTTTTTTTAGTGTAACTAAAAAAAAAGTTAACTTTCTCGCTTGTTTTAAGAATTTCAAAGCTTTAATTTCCCTCTATCATAATTTTAAACTAAGATTGAACGTAACACATAATAAGATTGAAACCCAGCTAGCACAGAACTACCAGATTGGCACAAAAATAGTATCTTTCGTCAAGTACTCGAGGTGTTATTTCGATAACAGCGAATTGTAACCAAAAAGTATCGATTCTGTCCTTTCATTCGATATCTTTGGCGATACTTTGATGGGTTATCGACATTGCGCCAGAAATATGGCACAACAACGAAAATCGGCGATATAGGTGATACGTAATTGATACAAATACGTAGGAATTCCGAGATTGCAGGCATAAAAATGTTAAAATAATGGCACAAATGTGGTATTATTGATATCCAATGGTAATCATTTTGAACTGCATTTTTGATGCACATATGACAATATAGATCTTTTGCCAATCTAATGACATTTTATATGTATGTCGGCGAATACTTTTAATCGATTTAATTACACATTTTGTAGTATCGAAACTGTTTTAACCCTTTCAGGGGCAAAGCACTTCGATTGCTACAATGTTAAAACGAATGAATGATACCAGAATTTACAAATTTGGAAACAAAAAAAAGCTAAATTTCACATGCTTCATGAACTTTTTTTATCAAATCGAAATTCTGGTACCATTCGGTAATTAAAATTAAGTGGCTTCATAAATGTACCACCGCCCTTGAAAGAGTTATATAATTGAAAAAATCTTTTACATCTATATAAGTATTCATATGCACATTTAAGTTTCAGAATCTTAAATAGTTGCACGATTTTCTCTAAACTAATTTTATAGTAGAGAATTAAGCTTATGTTGTCTTATTTTGAAATGTTAGGACTGACCCCCCCCCCCCCCCCCAAGACCTTGCAGTTACCTTATTTTATGGTGTAGTACTTAACTTCAATTTTCTTTTAACTTAATACAGATATGCTTAGAGAAAGCAATCTTTTTTTAAATATTTTATATAAATCTCTTCATTTAGTTTCATATTTTTGATCGGCCATGTTCATCATATCCAGTGCAATAAACTAGAACTAAATTTTGAAAAGGGTTTCATTTTAAACAAATATTGATAAATTCTGACAATTTTAATTAAAAAAAAAATTATGTTTTTCAATGTAAATATCTCAAACGACATACTTCATTTTCAGTTCATAACACAGCTTCATGGTGAAAATCAATATAATAAACACTTGTTAAATGTATATTCATATGTCTATTATATTTCAGTAGTTTTCAAGCAATAAAGCTTTTATACAGATAACCATTAGTATAGCATACACTGCTAAAAATCTTCAGCTTTTGCTGCAGGCTGACACACTCCACCGCTTTTAGAGAAAACGGTTACGTTACTATATTACGGAGCATTTTCATTGGTCAAAATAAAGATGGTCTATAAAAGCAGGGGAGTGACTATGCAGCAAAAACTGAAAATTTTTAACAGTGTACAGTTGCTAATCTGCTGTTTTTCGATTATTGTCATTCATCCCTCCTAGTTACATATGAGCAAATATTTTTAAAGGTTGGGGGGGGGGGGGATGATACAGGTTTAAAATCCAATAAAATAGTTAAACATTTATCTCGCACAAATTTGAACATTATGCAAAATGTGAATGTTAACCACTACACACTTAATTTTCCAGGATATTAAATTTTCTTCTAAACGCCACGTGTTTCTATTTTTTCCCATGCAGACTCAACTTTCCCAATTTATATCTAGAAAAATCCATCCTAGAAATTTCCATTGAAACATCTTCTCTATCTAGAACCATCAAATTCAACAAACGTAGTGATTGTAAATAGCCTAAATTATCAATGAAACTTGAAGAAACAAAATTCGAATTTTTATTAAATTTTTTACAAGTAATAAGTAGTACTCAGTAGTAATCAAACGTAGTGATTGTAAATAGCTTAAATCATCGATTAATCTTGAAGAAACAAAATTCAAATTTGTATTAAATTCTTTACAAACTATAAATAGATATAAAAGTTTATCAAAATGGAATAGCATTGGGGGGAAAAATCTGATCAAATTCCTGGCAAGATAGTTAATGCAACTTTCTCTTTGTTAAAAAGAAAATTTAGTATGAAACTTTTAGTGTACTTTTTGAAAGAGTAAAATTGTTTCAATAACAATGGTAATGGCAAAGTCAAAAACTTAATACAAAACTTGCATTTTTTTTCTTTTGGCTGTAGTTTTCCAAATAATCAGATGGTAATTGTCAGAAATATATTTAGCATGCAAACACTCACCTGTTTTATAATCTTCATTAATATGCATTATTTTTGTATCAAATATCTTCACGTATTTACATAAACTAAATCAGTTTGGACTATGATCAGGATTACAGATTTGATTTTGCTTCGCTTTTACATAAATTATACATATACCCCTATAAGAGTGGATAAATACATTTTAATCACAACAGGCAAGATTATTTTCTGACAGGGCGAGTGAAATTTTAGGCAGTCTTTGAAAATTTTTTAAAAAAAACAAGACATGTTTAAAAAAAAAAAGTTACAAACCAAAATTTTACTAGTTAGTGTTGCAAAGCAAACATTGTACTTAAAGTTATATCCTATACTAAACTTTTCCCTCTTATGTACAATTCAATTTTATAAAAGAAATATTATGAAATTATTTGTAAAAGTAATAAACTATTTCTTTTTCAGTTGCTTACATCTTGTCATAACAATGTTCAGCTGTATTTTGCATCTTGTTGGCTAGTGAAGTAACTCATTGTCGATAAAATTTTCTGATAATTCTCCCACATCTGCCTGTGTAGTTATTTATATTTCATTCATGTTTCACATGAATAACTTGATCACATTCATCATAAAATGTACTATAGTCATCACTACAATAACATCTCTGTTGCTCCACAATTCGACCTTAAGAACACTTAAAAGCTGCTCCAAAACAAAATGCACAGAACAAATTAGTAACAATTGAAGATTTGCAAATATTTATGACAAAAAAAAAAAAAAATTGTTTTTCTAAAATGGCATCGTTTACATACTTAACAATACTTTAAAAGTTTAAATTTGTCTTCAAACTGCAATAATATTGGTTGAACTTTCATTTTTATTTTTTAGATTAGCTTCATTGATAAACTATCTTACAATTTATTTTTAATTAAACAGGAAAAACTATTATCAAGGCTATTTATAAAAACAGACTTTTTTCTTTTTTAGTTTGTGCAGATAATTTAAAATTGTTGATATACTTAACCCATTCAGGACAATGGTATCATATATGCAACCTCAAAAACAGCATACAGAATTTGTTTTAGGCACCAGTAAAAAATAAAAGTAATATTTGCTTTCTCTAATTAGAGCACTTTTGCGATAGTTTAAGTAAAGGTAGCTTCTTTTTAAAAAGTGGTGCCAACCGAATAAAATTTGTGTAAAAGCCGCCGGTTCCGAAGGGGTTAAAAGAAACATTTATGAGAAATAAATTGTATAAAGTATTTTACATTTTTGGCTAAAGTATAATAAACTTTAAAAAAATCCTTTTTTGATATTAAGATTTGAAAAAAAAAAAGACAATACAAATACATGGTTATTTATTTATTAAAATCAGAATTTTCTGATACATTAGGTTGTTTTTTTCGACAGCCCAACTCTCTCTCTATCTGTTGCATATTGCAGCCACTTGGCTATCCAGCTTTGAATGTCACTAACAGCAGCATCTTCAAACAGTTTGTTGTGTCTCACTGAAGCTAGAAAATATTTAAGAATACAATATTAGTACATTATTTGCATATAAATTAACAAGACAAATAAATTAGTTTTGGTAAGATAGGGTTTAAATAAGATTTTATTTCGGAAAGCTACAGAAAGAAATATGAGACTTTGGTTTAATCTCAAGTGACTGCCAAATTTCGTAATATATTTCAATGACCGACTGATGAAATCAGATATTTTTTTTCCACGACTGCCGAAATATGCATTTTTTTTTTTTTTTTTTAACAGTGAACGACTGCCAAAATTTGCAATTTTTAATAATGAACGATCGACACATTTTCTGATGCATTTCAATGACCGACTAATGAAATCAGCATTTTTTTTTTTTTTTTGCTGCAATTGAATGACGGGGTTTTTTTTTTTTTTTTTTTTTTTTTTTACAGCGATTGCTGAAAATTACAATTTTTATCAACTACTGACTGACGAAATTGGTAATTTTTTGATATGGCTGACTGACAAAATTGATTTTTTTTTTTTTTCTACAGCGAGTGACTGCCGAAATTTGAGATTTTTTATTAACCAATGATCGACAAATTTTGAGATTCATTTCAGAGATTGATTGGTGAGACTGAAAAAATTACAGAATTTTTACGATTTTTATCAACTGATCAACAAATTTCCCGATATATTACAATGACTGATTGACAAAATCAACAATTTTTTAATGCGATTGACTGGAGAAATTATTATTATTTTTTTTACCACTTCATAGACTAAGATCATGATTTTTATCAGCCATCGATTAACAAAATTGGCAATTTTGTTTCTGACATAGTTTCTGAATAAGAACACCTGGTCATTTCATGTATTAGAAAACAAAAATGAATTTAGAAATGTGTCAGAAAGTAGTTCTTTTGGATTTGAGAACACAGGGCTTGAATTTCAGGGCAGGATTGCGGGATTCGCGCCGAAAATTTTGAAATCTCGCCCAAAAAAATATCGTGGGCGGGATCATCCCACCCAAAAATATTCACCTTTTGCCGGAGAAGTTAGCGTTATTTAATTTACCTGCAACCACACGATAAATTTCGTGATTTTTTCCCAAAACCGATCGATGAACTTTTCCGCAACAACTCGAACTTTGCTTTTTTTCCCCCTGCAACTGATCGACGACCTTTGCGTTTTTTTAAACGACTAATTGACAAACTTTGCACTTTTTAAGCGACTGATTGAAGAACTTTGCGTTTTTTCCATGACAGATCGGCAAACTTTGCGTTTTTAAAACGAGTAATCGACAAACTTTGCGTTTTTTCCATGACAAATCGACAAACTTTGCTTTTTTTCGCGACTTATCAACCACCTTTGCATTTTTTTCGCAATAAATTGACGACCTTTGCCATTTTTTCCGCGACAAATTGACGAACTTTGATTTTCTTTTGCGACTGTTCGACGAACTTTGTGTTTTTTAAACGACTAATCGACAACTTTGCATTTTTTAAGCGACTGATTGACGAACTTTGTATTTTTCCCATGACAGATTAGCGAACTTTGCATTTTTAAACCGAGTAATCGACAAACTTTGCGCTTTTTCCACGACAAATCGACAAACTTTGCGCTTTTTCCACGACCAGGGGTTGATGCAGGTTTTTTTTCTTGGGGCCCATTTTGTGAAAAGTAAAGGTTATTTTTGTGAAATTTTATTATATTTTTGTGAAAAATAACATTTTGTCTGGATCGACCCTTGACGACAAATCAACAAACTGGTTTTTTCACGACTGATCAACGACCTTCGCGTTTTTTACGCGACAAATTGACGAACTTTGATTTTCTTTCGCGACTGTTTGACGAACTTTACGTTTTTTCCATGACAGATCGATGAACTTGGCGTTTTTTAAACGACTAATCGACAAACTTTGTTTTTCTTCCATGACAAATCCATAAACTTTGCTTTTTATTGCGACAAATCGATAACCCTTGCGTTTTTTCGCCGACAAATTGACGAACTTTGATTTTCTTTCGCCACTGTTCGACGAACTTTGTGTTTTTTAAACGACTAATCGACAAACTTTGCATTTTTTAAGCGACTGATTGACGAACTTTGCGTTTTTTTCCACGACAAATCGACAAACTTTGCGCTTTTTCTACGAACAGGGGTTGATGTAGGATTTTTTTCTTGGGGCCCATTTTGTAAAAAGTAAAGGTTATTTTTGTGAAATTTTATTATATTTTTGTGAAAAATAACATTTTGTCTGGATCGACCCTTGACGGCAAATCAACAAACTGGTTTTTTCACGACTGATCAACAACCTTTGCATTTTTTCCACGACATGTCGACGAACTTTGCTTTTTTTTCGCAACAAATCGACGACCTTCGAATTTTTTTCCGTGACAAATTGACGAACTTTGATTTTCTTTCGCGACTGTTCGAAGAACTTTGCGTTTTTTCCATGACAGATCGATGAACTTGGCGTTTTTTAAACGACTAATCGACAAACTTTGCATTTTTTAAGCGACTGATTGACGAACTTTGCGTTTTTTCCATGACAGATCGACGAACTTGGCATTTTGTAAACGAGTAATCGACAAACTTTGCGTTTTTTCCACGACAAATCGATAAACTATGCTTTTTTTTTGCGACAAATCGACAACCTTTGCATTTTTTAAACGAGTAATCGACAAACTTTGTTTTTTCCACGACAAATCGACAACCTTTGCATTTTTTAAACGAGTAATCGACAAACTTTGTTTTTTCCACGACAAATCGACAAACTTTGCTTTTTTCGCGACTGATCAACGACCTTTGCATTTTTTCTGCGACAAATCGATGAACTTTGCTTTTTTTTTCACGACAAATCGACGACCTTTGGGTTTTCTTCTGCGACAAATTGACTAACTTTGCTTTTCTTTCGCGACTGTTCGACGAACTTTGCGTTTTTTAAACGACTAATTGACAAACTTTGCATTTTTTAAGCGACTGATTGACGAACTTTGCATTTTTTAAACGAGTAATCGACAAACTTTGCATTTTTTCCATGACAAATCGATAAACTTTGCTTTCTTTTGCGACAAATCAACGACCTTTGCATTTTTTAAATGACTAATCGACAAACTTTGCACTTTTTAAGCGACTGATTGACGAACTTTGCATTTTTTCCATGACAAATCGACGACCTTTGTGTTTTTTAAACGACTAATCGACAAACTTTGCACTTTTTAAGCGACTGATTGACGAACTTAGCATTTTTTTCATGACAGATCGACGAACATTGCGTTTTTTTCACAACAGATCGACGAACATTGCGTTTTTTCCGCAACAGATCGACGAACATTGCGTTTTTTTCGCAACAGATGGACGAACATTGAGTTTTTTTTGCGACAGATAGACAAACTTTGCGTTTTTCCGCGATCGATCCAGGAATTTTGCATTTTTTCTGCGATCGATTGACGAACTTTGGGTTTTTTCCGCAATGGATTGACGAACTTTGGGTTTTCTCCGCGATCGATTGACGAACTTTGGGTTTTTCCCGCGATCGATTGACAAACTTTGGGTTTTTTCCGCAATCGATCGACGAAATTCACATTTTTTCTGCAATCGATCTGCATTAATGTAATTCTTTAAGCGGCACGTAAAATAATAGTGGGGTTTAAGGATATTTTTTTTTCTCCCTCCCAACTATTACAACTCCCCACCATTTAAAAATGTTGGGAGGGAGACTCCCCTCTTTGGAAAAATTGAATTTCAAGCCCTGGAACAGCTTTAAAGTCAACAAGCATTTCTCATCTAACAGAAAAAATGAATTGACTGTTTCTCTTTCAAACTTTGGAGATCTATTTAAAATTTCAATGCATATAGAACTTAAGAAAATACCAGGGATTCAGGTTTTACCTATATTTCATTAAGGATATAATAAAACAATTTTATTCAGAAATTGATATTGTTGCCATCACCCGGAATATGTATTTTTCATACAAGTAATTAAAAATAAAGACACATACAGGGGTAGTACTACCCTAGATGATATTTCAGGACATACTTTTTCCGATATTTCAGGACAATTTCAGGACACATTTGCTTGGCATTGTAACCGAAAAAACCCTTAACTGCTTCTTTAATACATTTTATTATCATAAATAGCACACGACATACACATTTTTTTTGTTGTAAAAGTATGCATTTAAAAGAAAAGTAATTTTACCAGAACCCTTGACCAAGCTGCTAAAAAATTTTTGCATTACTGAAGGACGAAAATTTTGATTTTTTCTTCACTGATCGACGAAAATTGCAAAAGATTTTCTTTTTTATTACTGATTGTTAAAAATTGGGATTTTATTTTTGTGACTGAGAGACGAAAATAGCAAAATTTTTAAATGGCTAATCAATAAAAATTGCGAATTTTGGTAACTGATCACCAAAAATTGCGATATTTTTTTGTGCAAATTGATGAAAATCACTATTTTTAACGATAGATAGAAGAAAATTGTGACTTTCGTGAACGTTTTGCATCAGTAAAAAGGTACACCTACCCCCTATTTGATGATATCAAATGCCGATATAGCACAAAACACGCAAAATTTCAGGAATATTAGAACAGACTACCAAATTTCAGGACAAGTACTACCCCTGCACATAAGATTTTGTAAAGTTTCTTAAATTTTTTTAAAGATAACATAACTATAAGTTTCCAATATTTTCCAAAGTTATAAAAGTTGCTCTTGTGCTGGCCTGTCACAAATGTACCTTGTGAAAGACTCATCTCCAGTGCACAAAATCGAATAAAATCAGAAATTCATTTAGCAACCCAATTGTTAAAAGGTCCAAAACATTAATGAGCGTTGAAAAATATAGATTATTGTGTATATATAGAGCTCGACTTTCTTCCTTTTTTAAAAATATAAATAAACATATATATACATGTATATAATATATATATAATAATCACGTATATAATAAATAAACATGTACATAATTATTCTGAGTTCTCGATTTCAATTTTTTAAAAGCTTTTTGTCATGTCTGTATTAATGCAATTCTTCAAATAGCATATAAAATAGTGGGATAGCTTATTTTTCTACCCTCCATTTATAAATAATGGAAGGGAGACTACCCTCCTAGTAAAATTTGAATTTCAAACCCTGTCTGTAGATAAAGCAATTCCAAATAAAAAGCCTGGCGTTAAAATATGAAGACATAATGAGTAAATAGACAAATGTTACTAGAAACTAAATTAAATCCTTTGGTGGATTAGTACTTTATTTTAGCATCAAGTGTCAATGGGGATAAAAATATACGACTTTTGACCATATATAGAATACACTGTAGCTGAGGTTTGTTGTTAAGATTTGCAAATCACACAGAACAAATTTTGCACCAAACAAGAAAGTTGCTGCCACGAGATTTACAGAATGGCACACCCTGCCCACCTCTTGAAGCATCGATTCCACTACAAAACTTATTAAAAATTAATACTTATGTCAAGAAGTTTTAGGTAGGGAGACTTGACACGCTCTGAAACCCAAAAATCAGATTTTATTTCAGAAAGCCTTTTGGTAAAAAACATTTTTTAAAAATGCAAGCATGTTTAGTAGAAGTTTAATTTAAAATTATGCTTGGATGTCTTAGAAGATTAAATATCATTTTTACTCAAGAACAAAATATATACTACTTCTTAAATGTAGAAAAATTCAAGCATATTATATTTAGATTAACTACGAACTGAGGAATTTTTTTTTTCTACATAATCCCATACAAAACAAAAGTGAAGATTTAAATTTTTATCTGAGGCAGCTTTTGATAGTCAAAATAACAGAGTATTGAAAAATGTAAGAAAATCAGAAGAAATATGTCAAAAATCAGGAATATGAAGTCTCGGTAGGTAGACAAACCTGCAACAAGCTTGATGACGTGCTTGTATATTCATGGAATGAACACACTACAAAACTTACGATTCCATTGTACTTCGTTGCTAAGATATTTGAAATTAGGACCTCATTTTCCTGGTTGCATTATGGGCATCTTTGCTACCATAGGCTGAAGAAAAAGTTAATCTGAAAAAAAAAAGTTACAAATGTATTTTATCAAAGATCAGAAGAAACAGTTTTGCTATTTCATATACAAACTAGTGTAAATAGTTTGTTTAAATTGCAATATTGTAATTAAATTTTATTTTGAATTTAAAATTATACACCCTTATTAAGAAATGTGATTTATGTTACCAGCATACAGGTAAACATCCATCTATTCTATGTGCAAGCTGAATCAATTTGTGCATCAGTCAACCCTTCACCCTTACGGTTAAGATGCAAAATTAAACCAAAAAATGGTATGGTTTCATGATTTGATCCATTCATATTACACACATTTTCAATATGCAGCTTAAGTGAACTTTTTTTTAGAAGACTTGACCAAACATGACATGCATCAACAATTGTAGCAGTATCTCGTTGAAGAATATCTAATCTCCAAGGTCAATCTCCAACATTGTTAGTTTTTACTTTTTCAATTTTAGTTCCCATTATTTAATATAAGGTTACTTTTACTTTCAGAACCGGTTCCAAAATTAAAAATGCTCACTTAAAAAACTGCAGCAAAAATCGGAAAAGTAAAATGTCGGAGATTGATCTCAGCTATCCTGACAAAAAAAATCATTTAAAAATATTAAAATGAGAGCGAGAAATCGCGCTAGAACCTTCCCATAGACTTAACATTAGCTTGAGCGTTTCTTCCCGTGACTAGTGTAGGCTCTTAACAAAATTTATGATCAACTAATTGAAAACAGACACAATTTGCTTTTTACACTCACAAAAAACAAACTATTAAGATTTAGTAATCAGTTTAAGAAAATTATATGTTTTATACAACAAAATAATTTGTTTTTACTGTCAAATTTCAACATAAATATGGTCTGCATAGCTGAATAGAACGAAAACCAGAAAAAATTATTTGTAATGAAGCTGCAAGTTTATCTAAATTATATAGTTTAACTTTCAGCAGCTTTTATAAGTAAGTATTGTCCGACATAATTATTGATTCTACATTTAAAAATTCAGCTTGGTAAAGTTTGGGAGAGGGGAGCTAGAAAAGACAGTATAAGAGCAAAAATTCTTTATCTACAGAACGACATAGCCAATAACAGTTAAAAATTACTTTACATTTGTTTTAACTGAAAATATCAAAAATATTGGCTATATATCAAGATATACATCCCTGAACCCTGAGAAAAATAGAAACTTACATTTATATAAAATACCAAAATCTGTTAAAATCATTTAGAATGTAAAATTTTATCTTTAAAAAGCATGAATTATCATTAAAAACATGCATTAACAAATAACAAAACAACAATAAAATAATTCATCAAAAACGAATTAGGCAAGTTTTATTAAAAAAATTATCAGGCTGCAGTTTACCATATCCTCTACAAATAGGTTTCAAGAATGTATTTGTGCATTTTATTTAGAATTTATAGATTAAAGTCTATCCAACTCTGCTAAATAATTCCTTTAATGATATTTTATTAAAATTAGGTTTTTGAAGTGAAAATTTTAACCATATTTAAAACGAGTTTATGCCGCCACATTAAAAAAACTTACCATCTCTGATTTAAGCATATATGAGGCATTTCATGTTTTTATTGCATTAAAAATCTGATTAAAAACAAGTCCAGAAAACCAAAACTTTTAATTAAAAAAATATATACCTACACAAAAAATTTATATTTATCATGTTACATAATCAAAATAAGATCCTTCCCCATTAACCGCTTAGCATGAAAAAAAAGGATATATCATCATATAATGTCCAATAAACAACTGGTGGGGGGAGGGGGGAGTATTGTGAAAACTGAAAAATCCCCCATAACTTCTAATTATGAAACGTATCGAATCTGTTTAAAGTTATCTAGAAAAAAAAAGGGTCGAAAATTTATGTATGACAGATTTTTGATATAATTAAAAATGGCCTCAAGAGGTAGGGGGGGGGGATAGGAGTTACATAAGAAGAAAATTCTTAAGATATCAAATCCGCTTAAATTTATTATAAATCCTCTTAATAGTATCTAAAACTTTTATATTGACAAGTTTTTTTATAGGACCAACCCTTACAGAAAAAAAAAAAAAATTCTGCCAGCTCTGCTTACTTGACACAGGTAGATTTCAAAGTGGGCGGTTCCAACTGCTGCATCATGGTAAAAAGGTAATCGTTGACAGATCGTGGAAAAAAAACCCCGCAAATTTAGTCAAAAGGCCGTGAAAAAACGTGAATTTCATCAAAAAAAAAAAAAAAAAGAAAAAGAGTTTTGTTGAAGGATCGTGGAAAAATGCGAATTTTGCCGAAGGGCTACGGAGAAAATGTCAACTTCGTCAAAGGAACGTGGAAAAAACATTTAATTTTGTCGAAGGATCAGGGTAAAACGGTCAATTTCGTCGTCAGGTCGCGAAAAACGGCAAATTCTGCCAGCAGATCGCCAAACAACGGCAAATTTCGTCGAAGGATTGCTAAAAAACTGTAAATTTCGTCGAAGGATCTCGAAAAAAAAACCCCCCGGCAAATTTCGTCAAAGGATCTCGAGAAAAAAAAAACAGAAAATTTCGTCAAAGTATCGCAGAAAAAACGCGAAATTCATCAACGGATCTGGGAAAATGCCTAATTTTGTTGACAGATTGCAATAAAAACACAAATTTCGCCAAAGAGCCGCAGAAAAACTTGTTTTTCGTCAAAATACTGTAAAAAAAAAACCCAAAAAAAACATGAGTTTTGTTGAAGGATAGTGGAAAAAATGCGAATTTCGTCAAACGGCCGCAGAAAAAATGTTAATTTTGTCTAATTTCATCCAAGGATCACGGAAAAAACGTGAATTTTGTGAAATAGTCCCGGAAAAGATGCAGCATTCCTTTAGAAAACAGCAGACACACAAAGTTCTATGCCTATTAATACAGGCCTAGTTTTTAATCTGAAACAATATACTGAACTAACTTTTGAAAAATCCGGTTAACTTGAACCCAATTTGCAAGAATCTACACTCAGCCTGAAATCGACTCGAATCAAAGGCAGAGTTAATCCAACCTGCAACAAGAATAATTATTGCCGAGAGGGGATTTTCTCCCCTCCCCCCTCTGCTGTAACTTTTCAGAATGTTTGCTGTGAATTTCAGAATTTTTTTTTACTCAGAAAGGCTGATAAATGTTGATGCCTCAATTAATTAGCACTACAACTACAACAGCAGCAAGAATAGATTTATATGATATATTGCGTATTGCAGACTATTTTTGAAAACATTATTAGCGTTGCAGACACTTGAAGATAGTTCTGCCACTGGGTCGCCAGTTTTTAAAGTTTAATCGACGAGTGGCGACTGCATATTTTTACCTTTAATTAAGATGCATTAAAAAATCAAGAAATTTGTCTATTGATCGCAAGAAATCCCCCTTCCCCCAGAAAATTTACTTATCGGTCACAAGAAAAACTGCAAAATTCAGCAATCGGTAGCAGGAAAATATCCGGAAATTCGTCAGTCATGGGAAAAAAATAGCAAAATTCGTCCATTGATAGCATGAGAAAAATGGCTAAATTTGTCAATCGATTGCAGCAAAAAAAATTAAGAGAAATTTGTATATCTGTCACGAAAGAACATTTATTTTTCTTGGAATGCTGTATTGAAATTTGTAAAGTAGCATAGAGAGAGGAAAAACAACTAATTCGTGTTCCAGAATTTTTTTTTTTTTTTTTTTTTTTTTTTTTTTTTTTTTTTTTTTTGAGATAGTAATTATTTAGATATTTTTTAATAAATTATGTTTTAATAAAGAAAAATGTTCCTGAAATAAATGGCTATTTTTTGGAAAGGAGGGGGCAGGTACTAGATAGGCAGCATAGAAATGCATAGAAAAACTTTAACGTACACATTGATCAAGGAAATGTGTTTTTTGGAATAATAAATATTTTTTTAAACAAATTTTTTGAGTAAAAAGAAACTTAAAATACAATGTTTTAAATGACCATTAACATATAAAATTAAAATTTTCATACTACTATCAAAACAAAAACATACAATTTTTGCAAGAAAATAAAAATGATATAAATAAATTAATTCAGATTTTCACTCAAAAACAAAAAACTCATGAACTGTGAAACATTATTTTCTGCCAAAGATTGGTTTGATTAAAAGAGTCAACAGTAACATAGATTAAAAAAACATGCAAGGGGAAGTTAAAAAAAAAATATATATACAGGTTATTTTTTTAAAAAACAACTTTTACTACCCTATATTGTATCTTGCTGACTGGTAAAAACAGGTCTTTGGCTGTTAAACTACTAAAAACAAATTTCCACTCTTGTGCATGCAAAAGAATTTTGCACACGAATACACCAAAAAATTACTGGATGCAGTGAATTATAGTTGAATCTCAAACGAAACGAAACGTTCAAGAAATTTGGAAAAACTGGATCACTAAAGTATCAATAACTTTTAACAATAAAATTTACAATAAAACTAAAAATGAAAACAAAAAATAATCTTTGATATTTATTTACTTAGAAAGTGATTTGAGCCGATATTAAAAAAGCATGCATCACTTATTTCAAAATGTAATTCAAGCTAAACACATAACCCTAACTACATGTTTTTATACGTTCGCGAAAGATTTACTTAAGTAAGATGACTTAAATACTTAATTCATTATAAAACAGGAAAGATACAAAATGTTAAAGTTAAACAGCTAAAACTATAGAGAAAAAACTTACTTAAACTGGGATATTCTGCAGACTGAATGTTGATGTACACAAACAAACTAATGCGCGCGGCCATTGAAGATTGAAGAAGTGAAGGTCAAGTGTGTTGCCACTGCGGTTTAGATAAATGCCTTGACTCGGCGGGTGTTAAAAAATTATCATATCCATGGCGTCAAATGGATTTTGCTTTTCGATAAACTAGTGGCGCGACGCCACGCTATCCTTTGTAATCTAGGTATCGGATACCTAGTAATTGACACGGATTTTGTGGCGCGTAAGATTATCGCCATTTTTTTACAGTACAGACACCACTTACTTGATAAAACTTTAATTTGCCATGAAACATTTATCGGAATGTTACATGAAAATCGATGTATCTGACAATAATGATATTACTTATACCAATTCGTGACATTTCTGACAATTCTGTGTTTGCTGGGAATTCAGTTTTTGCTCCCAATTGTCTTTATCAGTTGACCAAAAAGATAAAAAAAAAATTACCATATTCTGGAAAATTAGAAATTTTCAAGTATGTTTTTATTCGACAAATGAAAATTATTGGTTTATAACTTAAAAAAATTAATTGCTATACAAAACCATACACTGTAAAAAATGACCAATGTTTCTTATTTTATGAAAATATACTATAACCACGAACGAAAATATAATATAATCTTCCGGGTTAACCGAAATTCCGAATAGCGTGTTCCATTGTCTTTTGAATGTTCAGAAACCAATACATTTCCAAAATTTAAAGAATTATTTATAAAAACAAAGTATTTTTCGCTGCCCGTATTTTTCAGAAACGTTTCCGAAGGGTTTTTATAGTGTATTAATTAGTATCCTCAACCTGGAATACCTGTTTTTCGAATGTCATCCATTCTCAAGTAAACGTTTTCAGCCGCATAAGTTAATTTATATATGAAAGAGTAAAGAAATAATCTTAATTTCAATGTTAATGTTAACGCTGTTAATTTTGCATGTTTGTCTGTTAAACATATTTTTTTTAGCATGAAAATGTTTACTTGAGAATTGATAGAATTCGAAAAATAGGTATTCCAGGCTGAGGACACTAATTAATACACTATAAAAACCCTTCGAAAACGTTTCTGAAAAAGACTTTGTTTTTATAAATAATTCTTTAAATTTTGGAAATGTATCGGTTTCTGGGGATTCAAAAGACAATGGAACACGCTGTTCGGAATTTTGGATAACTCAGAAGATTATATTATATTTTCGTTGGAGGTTATAGTGTATTTTCATAAAATAAGAAACATTGGTCATTTTTTACAGTGTATAAGATTTGTTTAATTTGAGAAAACGTAGGATTCTTTTACACGTGAAAGATCTATATTTAAATAAGTTGTATACTTACTTATGAATCACCCTGTATATTGGTTTCTGGGGTTTCTAAAGATAATGAACTCTTTTCGGAATCGTAGGTAACTCGGAGTGGATTGTTCTAAATTTTCGTTCATGATTATATTATATTTTAGAAGATTCAGAAGCATTTGTCCTTTTCACAGTGCAGTCTGTCTTTCGTGATTCATACAGTAATTGAGTAATTGAACAATTTCTAGAATTTAACATTAAAACACATTTATGGGATGTACAGCAATCCCTTAACATTCGCGAGGGTTACGTTCCAAGAAAACTTCGCGAATGTCAAATGTGCGAATGTTGAGTCTATCTCTCTGTATTGCAAGAGGAGTAACGTTCTATAAAATTTTAATTAGAGTGGCACACTATTTCAAAGAACAAAAGGATATATGTATTAACAGTACGTTATGCATAACATATATGTATGAATGTACACACATATTCATATTTCTGAAATTTATTTAATGAAAATAATTCACATTAACTGACTGGAGAAATAATTACAGCTGAAAAGCATAAGGTTTTTTTTTTTAATAAAGTAATTTCGACTCTCTCTCTCTCTATTCGCAAAGAGATGATAATGTATGCAGCTTCAGATCCATCTTTATGAGAACCTGCACAATCACATTTTAAATTAATAGATTGATGATGGCGTTACCTTACCACTTCTAATATCCCCATTGCAATGAGTATTCTGCTGTAGTTATTATTTTGCTTTCCTACAACACTCGCTCCTTTTTCAGTAGACAACTGAAAATTGATTTGTAAATACATACTGAGAAAACACAGGGGAATAAATCTTTAACCACTGTAAATTCTGAACAAGAACGAAAAATCATGCGTCAAGCATAGATTATGTAGCACTTTCCAACGCTTCCAAAATAATTTTACAAATCATACCGTTTAATAAGCTAAAAGATAACTTCTAAGTAAACAATTTGGAAAACGCATAACATATTTAAAAATATAATTTCAGGAATTTCCAACATATACAATATTCTGAAAAATATCCGAATACTTTTATTCAGCCCTGTATGGGATCTATAGAATTGTATATATACTACATAATATGCTAAATTTTAGTTCAGTTAGGAAACGCGTAGCACAGTTTAAAATTCTCCGTCTGGAGTTTGTCAATAAACAGAAATGTGTTCGGGAACTTTTGTGCTGCCCTGTATAGGATCTACAGAATTTATACACATCACGTAATAGACAAAAAGCAAGTTAACGTTAATATCGCGTTCAGTAACTTAAAACGCACTTCCAGGAATTATTGTTAACAGACAGTAGATAATTCTTTTGCGTGTCCCTGTAAATGAACGATGACTGCTATACACACAATATTCCGTAGTAAGTCTCTTGTAATGCACCTTAGTGATCTATATAAATTTCAATGCGTTTAAAATAGTGAAACATTATTTAAATAAACCGCAGACGATTTTTCTCCATAGACGTAATGTAACGGAATTATTTTGACTGTCCTTGTAAAGTAACTATAAGTGCTATGCACACCCTGCTCCATATTAAGCTTCTTCTAATGCACCTTAGTGATATATATAAATTTCAATGCGTTTAAAATAGTGAAATATCATTTAAATAAACCGCAAATGATTTTTCCCCATAGACCGCAATGTAACGGAATTGTTTTGAGTGTCCCTGTAAAAAAACTATAAGTGCTACACACTTCCGTTGAAATAGGGAACATGCTATAGATAACGACAATAACATATAAAAATTGCAGAGCAATCCGAGCATATTAACGGGAGTTAGAGCACGGACAGACGGCAGACGGCCAGACAAACCGAAGTCATAAGCACTTTTCAACTAGGTTGGAAAGTGCTAAAAAGCAAAGATATAATTAAAAAAAATCACGAATAATCAAGTCAGATTCTCGCGAATGTTACGTTTTTCCGCATTTTAATGTCCGTTAACAATCAAAACTAGCGAATGTTAAAACTGCGAATGTTAAGGGATTACTGTATACAGAATCAGTACTGATATTTTAGAGTACTTTATCTCCGTTTATTACTTTTATAGAATGACGCCGACAGCTGTCGCAAGGGAAACAACTCAATTAAGTTTACCTTTAAACATCAATAACAGAAAGAGAATGATATGTGTATTACAAACAGTAAACTTATCTATTTATCCCTCTAGTCACATTAAGTTCATTCAAATTTGCCATTAACATGTTTATTTTAACAGGAGTGTTAACGAATAAATTTTACTAAAGCTAAATGGTGTCAAGAATTAAAATAAATTATGAAATGAATCCATTAATGTGATTAATGTAAATGCTAATCTGTAAGATAAAACAGTTTTAAATATCACAAACTAGTAATATCCAATACATCTGCCTGAAGATATAGTACATTTTCCATTAACTTAAGTAGTATTTCATTGCATCTTCATCTTAATTTATTTCAGTAGTAAATTTTTTCCGACATATTACTTTTAACATGATTTACTTTTATCTCATTTCTGGTGACAAATACATGAATAAATTTTTAAATGCAGTTAATCTGATCTGTGTATAGTTAAATTATTCAATATTATTTTCGTAATATTAAAAAAATATTTTACATACAATAAATCAGTTTTTTAATTAATAATTGAGCGTTTAAGACCCACTTTTAATTGAATAAAAATTTAACGGATAGTAAGTGGTACGTAATTAAAGTTATGTGACAAAACCTGCGATTGATACTACACTTTAAACAAAAATTCCACTTTATTTTTCTGAAACATTTCATTCATCTATATATAATTCATTCAAATGAGTGTTGTTTTCTTGTTAGTGTGCTTTAACAGTGTGTGGTTATTACTTTCTTCTATCTGTAACAAAAGAAATTTCTGCAATCGATTTTTTTTAAATTCCGGTTTTCGCCGCATTTACATGTTTTAGGGGACAGAGGTCTCAATAAACACGTTTTTACAAAATACCTGTCTGTCCATGTTCGCTTTGTATCATCGAAAAGTGCATGAAGTTATGCATACAGTTGAATCAAACTTTATATATATGTTTTTAGCTATGACCAGCAGGTCCCAATTGAAACTGGGGATATTCCGTCGGAAGGGGACGTTGTGATAGCGATTTTTGTGTCCTTTTTAGCACTTTCCAACCTAGTTGAAAAGTGCTTATGACTTCGGTTTGTCTGGCCGTCTGCCGTCTGGCCGTCTGGCCGTCTGGCCGTCTGGCCGTCTGCCGTCTGCCGTCTGTCCGTGCTCTAACTCCCGTAAATATGCTCGGATTGCTCTGCAATTTTTATATGTTATTATCGTTATCTATAGCATGTTCCCTATTTCAACGGAAGTGTGTAGCACTTATAGTTTTTTTACAGGGATACTCAAAAGAATTCCGTTACATTGCGGTCTATGGGGAAAAATCATTTGCTGTTTATTTAAATAATGTTTCACTATTTTAAACGCATTGAAATTTATATATATCACTAAGGTGCATTAGAAGAAGCTTAATATGGAACAGGGTGTGCATAGCACTTATAGTTACTTTACAGGGACAGTAAAAATAATTCCGTTACATTACGTCTATGGAGAAAAATCGTCTGCGGTTTATTTAAATAATGTTTCACTATTTTAAACGCATTGAAATTTATATAGATCACTAAGGTGCATTACAAGAGACTTACTACGGAATATTGTGTGTATAGCAGTCATCGTTCATTTACAGGGACACGCAAAAGAATTATCTACTGTCTGTTAACAATAATTCCTGGAAGTGCGTTTTAAGTTACTGAACGCGATTTTAATGTTAACTTGCTTTTTGTCTATTACGTGGTGTGTATAAATTCTGTAGATCCTATACAGGGCAGCACAAAAGTTCGCGAACACATTTCTGTTTATTGACAAACTCCAGACGGAGAATTTTAAAATGTGCTACACGTTTCCTAACTGAACTAAAATTTAGCATCCTATGTAGTATATATACAATTCTATATATCCTATACAGGGCTGAATAAAAGTATTCGGATATTTTTCCGAATATTGTATATGTTGGAAATTCCTGAAATTATGTTTTTAAATATGTTATGCGTTTTCCAAATTGTTTACTTAGAAGTTATCTTTTAGCTTATTAAACGGTATGATTTGTAAAATTATTTTGGAAGCGTTGGAAAGTGCTACATAATCTATGCTTGACGCATGATTTTTCGTTCTTGTTTATTGTATCATCGGAAAGTGTATGAAGTTATGGATAGAATTTCATAAAACTTCATACATACGTTTTTAACGATAGACGTCACATCCCAGTTGAAAAAGTTGATGTTCCCACAAAAGCTATTCCCCGCTGTGATAGCGTTTTTTGTGCGATTTTCACGATTTTTTGTAGTTTAAGTGAAACATTTATGAATATTTTTTGACGAAATTTTATAGTTACATGTAACATTATAAGCCGAGGTTTGTATAAAATTTTGGAGAAAATCAGCCTGAAGGTAGCGCTTAATAGCCAATTTTAGGTGCGATTTTTCTTTTGTATCATCATAAAATGCATGAAGTTATTTAAAGAATTGAACCAAACTTCATATTATGTTTTTGACTACGAACATCGGGTCCCAGTTGAAAATTGTGATTTTACCCTGAAGGTGACACTGTGAAAGCGATTTTTGTGTGATTTATCTATATTTTTTGGAGTTCAACTGAAACATTTAAGAATATTTTTTGATGAAATTGTATTTTTACATGTAACCAAGGTTTGTATCAAATTTTGGAGAAAAGTTTCTTAATGGTGGTCCTGTGATATCGAATTGTGTTCAATTTTTGGGATGATATGTATTTTGTATCACATACTTCGCTTAATTATGATAAAAAAAATATGTAGGATGTTTAGTGTTTTAAGGGATAGCCATGAGTCTTATAAAAACAGTTTAAACTTACTTAGAGTTGTACCAAAAGTAATGCAAAAAGTGCCATAACTTATACCTAAAATTAAAAACAAGAATGTTTTGCAAGTTTACTAAGATGGCGGAAGAAATTTTAAGGTCAGCAGCATAACATTTTCCCAATGTTTTTTTAAAGGAAGATCTATTTTAGGGAAAAACAGCTGATATTAACCCCTTTAGAATCACGAAATCCTGGTATTTCAAATAGAAGAGTTCATGACGTAAATGCGTACGTCATGAAGTTTTCTATTTGAAATACTAGGACGTATTTGGGTACGTCCTTATTTTAAGTCCAGACTGCAATGTTCTAAGCATCTGGTTTTTTGCGTCACTAATTGCTATTGTGATTGGTTTTGTACGGATTTTATAGCAATGATTGAATTCGTATCCAATAGAAGGCGTTACGTGTCCAAAAAACTCATTTATTTTCCCGATGCTTTGTTTCTTTCTTCGTCGTTCATTTGTTTATGCGTTGGTCACTCTGTCCAGTTGTCTTTCGTGAACTGTAGTGTTTCGCTTTCGATTTTGGGTTTGTTTGCATCTCTGATAGATAGCGATTTTATTGAATAATTATGTCAGATCGGACAGTGCTTATGTTCCTAATTTTGATGATGACATAGACGATATTGATGATAGCTTTAAATCAAGTGATGAAGTTTGAAACTTCGAACCATATTTCTGATTGTATAATATAAATAAATCTTTAATTCATCTCCTTACATTACATGTAATTAATAATTCACATGCAATTCAAAATAATGACATAAACTACTTTTGACAAAATTTAATATATCTGGCGTTCAGCATACTATCAGTAAATTGAATATGGTGCTTAAGCAGTTAATTGACATTTGATCTAATTGTACATATTTGTAGAGCAACGCATTCTCAATACAAATGTGCTACTCAATATAGTCCCCATTATCATCCATTAATTTGCACCAACGTTCAATCTAAGTTTGGATTCCTGTTTGAAAAAAACACAGTCGTGCATTTTTCTACCCACTTCTTCACAGACACGATTACCTCATCTGTGTTATTGAATCGCTGTCTTTAAAAACCTTTCCTCTAATATAAACTTTATTTTTCATTGCAGGATTTCAACCAGGGATGGGTACAACAGTGCACGTTTATTTTTTTATTATTATTTTTTTTTTACAAAAAGGATCCGAGAGTTGGTTTCTACGTTGGCGCAAATGCATCTCTTGTGATGGAGACTATGCATTATAAAGTACTTTTGTATTTAGAAAAAGTTACTATAAAAACATGTAGAATTAGAATGTCGTATGCCAACTAACTAAAATGTTATGACATATTTCGCATTATGTTTGTTACAACCCTTGACTATTACATTTAGTATTACCATCATCAAAATATATGACTCAAGTTTTGAAGTAAGCTTATTCATTTTAAGTATGTATTACTTATTACTTTATTTATAGGGCTTTTTTCTGAAGTGTATGTAAGGGCTGATATTATAGCAAAATGATTAGTGATTCTCCACTAAACAAACATCCACATATAGATAATTCTACTAATTTTTATTTAATATTAATAAAATATATAATATTAATATTATATAATATAATATATAATATTAATAAAAATAATATCTAATATTTATTTAATAGTATAATAAGTGAAAATTCTGACTCCGTTTTTTATCATACTTCAAGCTAAAACCCAAAAAACATTCTTGCGTCCGTGATGCTATGGTAACGGCTCTTTTATCCGCTGCCACTGAACGAAGAAATATATCTCTTTTATCGCCTTCTGGCGGTTACCATAGCAATTGCCATAATATAAATCCTTATTTTATACATATTTCTTCTTTTAAGTGGACGTATTATATCAAGAATACATACCGTTTTTTTTTTAGATTTTTTTTTGTCGTTTTACCACCGGTTTTCGATGCCAAAAAATGAAAATTATGAACCATTTTTTAAAATTCGAATATTACTTTTCAATGAAGTTATAAACTTGAAAATTACTAAAATCATTCAGTTTTTGCACAAGTTTTGAAATTCTAAGAAAGACTGAAAAGGATTTGACATTAGTTGTCTTTTCGATTAATTTAAACATTGCTTGCAACTTGAACATAAAAAAAAATGCAGGAATGTTTTGTATCTTTACTAAGATGGAAGAATTTTAAGGTCAGAAAATTTTTCCACTGTATTTTTAAAGGGAGATGGATTTTAAGGATGACAGCAGATATTGGTCAGCAAAGTCTAATGTTCAGTTAATTAACAGCCTGGTTAACTGCATTATTAAGGTATTTCAGCTTGCATAATACTAAGACAAATATGAAATTTGAATTTATCATCAATCTACAATAAAAACGTAAAAGAAATTATAACTATGTTTTAATTAGACGGAAAAACATTCTGAGCAAGCTGCCAAGAACATACATAAAACCGTTGATCTAGGTTACTAAATTTGATTCCTCTGCTATGAAATGACTAGAATATTAATCTAGGGTTTGAACATAAAGCAAGAAATTATGAATTTAACATCAATGTACAATAAACATGTAAAATAAATTATAACTATGTTTTTAATAGACGTGAAATTTTTTTTAGCAGGCTGCCAAGAACATACATAAAATTGTCTTATAGGTTACTAAATTTAATTCCTTGGCTAAGAAATTTCTAGAATATTAATCAAGAGTTTAAACAGAAAGAACGTTAATACGATGACGATTCAATTATCAATATCAAAAATATACAGCACTGTTTTGATTAAAATTACAGATTTAATAATAAACTTTTCGTAATTGATACTATAACGTCTGTAAACATTAATTAAAATTTGAATTTATGGCACGTAATAAACAATAAATATTTAGATAGGCTAAGGGAAGTGTAAAAAGATAAAGTGACTTAAAATGTATTATATCAAACAGTAGCTAATCCTATTAGAAATATCGGCATCCAGATCTATTTTAATGCAACGAATTTGAATATTTTCAAAATTATGCCACTTATTGGAATTTTAAAGAACATTTGAATAAATAAGTCCAAAATTTATAATTCAAAGTCACAATTTATTGCCATTCCTAACACATACTCATCTGCTACGCTTTTCGTAATTGGTTTTGCACATTTTCGATTACAACGCAAATCGATTTCAAATAATGGCAAAGTTTCATTTTAAACTCTAAATATAGCTCACGAGATATTTTATTTTGCATAGACACTTTAAACTCATTACTTTAAGTATAGATTGAAGAGTTGAAAATGCATCAATGAACAACAAGAGTCTGGAGCTAGGCTATACGTAATGGGAAGTTTAAAGTATTTGACTTCGAAATGTGTTATTTCACTTTCGCATAAATATGATTTTATTTAAATTTTATGCAAAAAGTTATGTTTAAGTTTATTATTATTATTATTGAGCTGAGCAATAATTCATAAGGGCATTATTTTTTTTTTCAAATTTAAAAATGCACGCAGAAATAAAACGCATCAGTAAAAAATTTTATATTATTTAAAAGAAAAGTCTTTGCTTTACAAATGAGTATATTTTGATTTTTAATTGTATTGATTTTTGTGTATTTTAGATCATTAAAATAAAATGTTAAGTGGACAAAAACTGAGTATTTTTGACAGTATTTGCTTTTTGCGTTCTCCGTACTCTCCAGACTTGGCGCTGTTAGATTTTCATCTGTTTCATTCGCTTTCGGAAGCTTTGCGCTGTATATCGTTCAATAATGGCGTAGATTTGAAAGCTTGGTTGAACAAAATCTTTGAGGCAAAAATGAGAGATGTCTATCACCGAGGCATCAAAAAACTTATGGAAGGAAGTCGTAAACAACAACAGATAGTACATTATTGAATAATTTGTTGTATTTTTTAAAAACCAATTTGAAAAAAGATTGTTCAGAAATAATTTCTTAACCCAATATACGAGGGACCCAAAAACTTATTGAATGATGGAAGGAAGTCGTAAACAACAACAGATAGTACATTATTGAATAATTTGTTGTATTTTTTTAAAAACCAATTTGAAAAAAAAATGTTCAGGAATAATGCCTTAACCCAATATACGAGGCATCCAAAAACTTATTGAATGATTGAAGGAAGTCGTAAACAACAACAAATAGTACATTATTGAATAATTTGTTGTATTTTTTAAAAACCAATTTGAAAAAAGATTGTTCAGAAATAATTTCTTAACCCAATATACGAGGGACCCAAAAACTTATTGAATGATGGAAGGAAGTCGTAAACAACAACAGATAGTACATTATTGAATAATTTGTTGTATTTTTTTAAAAACCAATTTGAAAAAAAAATGTTCAGGAATAATGCGTTAACCCAATATACGAGGCATCCAAAAACTTATTGAATGATTGAAGGAAGTCGTAAACAACAACAAATAGTACATTATTGAATAATTTGTTGTATTTTTTAAAAAACCAATTTGAATAAAAAATGTTCAGGAATAATTCCTTAACCCAATATACGAGGCATCAAAAAACTTATTGAATGATGGAAGGAAGTCGTAAACAACAGCAGATAGTACATTATTGAATAATTTGTTGTATTTTTTTAAAAACCAATTTGAAAAAAAAATGTTCAGGGATAATTCCTTAACCCAATATACGAGGCATCCAAAAACTTATTGAATGATGGAAGGAAGTCGTAAACAACAACAAATAGTACATTATTGAATAATTTGTTGTATTTTTTTTAAAAACAAATTTGAAAAAAAAAATGTTCAGGAATAATTCCTCAATCCAATATATGAATGGTGAACTTATTGAATGGTGGAAGGAAGTCATAAACAACAACAGATAGTACATTATTGAATAATTTTGTGTATTTTTTTAAACAAATAATAATAATAAAAAAAAATTACAGGAATAATTCCTCAACCCAACATAAACGCAAAACATTCTATTTACGCATATTTTTTAAAAAAATTGTTTCATTTATTTCCGTTTGATATTTTCATACATGAGATGAGGCATTGAGAACCAGAGTAGCCCAATCTCGCCAGCTGTGATTCCGAGCAAAATGCTTTCCCAAATTTCTACAAGTTTTTGTAAAAGTCTTCAGGCCAGTTCTGCCAGTTGCAAAAGAGACCAAGCTTCTTCAGCAAGCATTAGGTGATTAAGTTGGCAGTGCCAGAGTTGACCGACCAAGATACTTGGTAACACTTTTGCACTGGAAACTTGATATCCAAGTTACGTTGTACCATCAGTTAAATTGACCCCATCACTTGAATAGTTTCGAAATTAATCAAATTCATTATACAGCCAATAGATGGTATGATGCTTTATCACTTCAAACTCATTTTTAACAAAAATGTGGGATAGTCCATTCTGGTTCTCAACGTTTCATATCAAAACATTAAACTTTGAGAAAGTATTTTTAAGCTTCCAGCAGGTAAAGTATTGGGTTGTACGGAAAGTTCGTGCCGGTCGGGAAAATCAATTTGCATCGGAAAATTACATCATTTAATTATTAAACGTTGATTCTTATATTTAATGTCTAATAATTAACGGGCAGAATTTTCCGGTACGATTCATTTTCCCAACCGGCACAAACTTTCCGCACAACACAATACTTGTTGCATATAACAACTATAGTGCTCTGGATTTGAAAATATTAAAATTGTAAAACTTTTCTTACAAATATTTTAGCCCCACTAAAAAAAAAAAAAACATCGAATACAAAAATGGCATTTTACTTTCTTGCCTCATAATAAAATATTGATAGAATTTACTTGTACAGAAATATTTTGATTAAAAATTACGATTAAAAATCATGTCAAAATCAAATGACAAAATATACATAAATTTGTTTTTATATCTTACTGATATGCTTCCACACACGAGGTTTTAGGTTAAAACTATTTCAATATGTATATCCTACTGATATGAGTCAAAACAACAATATTAATAATATTGTCCATTATACAATATTGTAAGCTATATTCGATGCATATATAATTCCATTAAAGCTAAGTCTTTCGCTTAATACACATAGTTAAATCTAGATTTTTGTTGTCTCAAACATTCATTGTAACATCGTTAAAGAATTCTATGCATTTAACATATTCTTTGATATTCCATTGTTTGATAGAGTCGTTTAATACTTGTTAGAAGATAATATAAGCAGCGTGCATCAAAGAGATAATTGGACTAAGGTCTTTTCATTAACATACTAGAGAAGATTCATTGTTGTATTAAAATTAGTGAACAATCAAAACGATGTATCAGACGCCATTTATATCTCAATGCATTTGTGAATAAAAAAAAAAAAAAGTGGTATTATGAAGGAAATATTTAATCTTGTTTTTTTCGTACGTTGTATTAACCTTCGTTATACATAGTACGTTTTATTTATTAAGACATTGATATAAAAAATGGGTTTCATTTTTATTAATACTTTCCAACATACTCGGTTTGTCTGTCTGTCTGTCCGTCAGGCTGTGCTCTAAGTCTCGTAAATATGCGCGGATTGTTTTGTAATTTTTATGTTATTGATTTTTAGAATGTTCTGTATTGAAAATGAACTGTGCAGCATTTCTTGTTCGTTAACAGGGACGCACAAAATAATTTCGTTACATTATTGTCTATGGGGGAAAATCGTTTCGGATATGTTTTAATGATGTTATACAATACTTCAAGCATTATGAAATAAAAAAGTAGGTACTTTTCTATTATCCCGTCGACCCCTTTTTATAACAAAAAACTATCACCAAACTGTAAGATTAAACGCCAAAATGCAGTTCCATTTACTTGATGTCAGAAGCATTATCCATGTTTGTTATATCATCAAGTGGTTTTTAATTCAACATTTGCGTGTATTTTTCAATATGTTTTACTGATTTATTAGTTATTTCATTAATTAAAATAACAATTGTGTCCTTAAATTCTTATATTTTATTTATTTAATTATTTTGATATTCCAATGGCAACGTTCTCCCCTGTATTTGGCGTTACAGTTTGGCGATAGTTTTTTGTTATGAAAAATGGTCGACGGGATAATAGAGAAGTACCAAAAAGTATCACTGTGGTGCACTACGACATGTTTTTTTATAGATTATACAGCACGTATCATTTATTGTTCATTTACAGAGACGTACAAAAGTATTCAGTTACAGTGCAGACTGTGATCGATTTCATTGTATAAAAAATGAAATTTCTTATCAGTATCGTGTTTGTGATGGAAAGTATTTCATAATCTATTTTTCGTTCTTGTTAAAATAAATTTCTTTTAGTTTTTGAATTACTTTTATAAATGTAAAGTTCTGTATCTATGTTTTAAGATATTTAAAACACTAAATAAATTCATTAATTATTTTCTTAATATTGCTGCTTCTGAAATGCATTGCAAAGCACTTGAGGATACGAAGGTAAATATTAAACAACTCATGAATTTCCTTTTCTATATGTTCTAATAATCCATTTTGCAAATCGTTGCGAGATTAGTACGAAAATTATTAGGAAAACTAACGAATTTTTTGTTATAAAAGTGTCTTTATGTTTACACTAAATCCCTTATTTTTATATTTTTATCCCTAAAGAAATGTTTATAAGGAAATATAATCGAAATATGTCGTTTATGATTTTCAATATCAACTGTGATACCATATCGAAAATAACTCTTTCAAATACTGATTGCTAGAACAACAAAATTTTATCTTTTTAAAACACTATGTGAATAGGGTTAACGATTTGTGATATCCAATTTTGTGTTTTAAATAATAAATAATTCGCTTAAATAACTTATGTTAGGCATTCATTGTATATGATATCAGTATTACAAAATAACCCCAATATTCTGGCATTTTAAAAAGGAGATGAGTACATAAATATTGCTTTTTGCCTCCCCCCATATAGAGAGATTTTTTCTGCTCATTTGTAAGATGTTTATTATTTTAATATAATTTACGATTTATTATTTTTTTTAACTTATTTAATTTTTTTCAACTGAGTGAAAAAGCACCCACGAGTCGAAAGGCTTAAATTGCCAATATGTGAATTGTCAATATTCCTCCATGGCAGACAAGATGCTGTTGCCAATAAGGTTATCTGAGTGAAATGTGTCCGCCGTTTGTTGCTCCAAGAAGCTCAACAAGCAGATGGTTGGAAAATTAGGTCGAACATCTTGGGTTCGACTTCCGTCATGGGCATTTGTTCACTAACAATTTCAATTCGTATGACTTACCATCCCATAAATATTGAAACGCGCTTTCATTTCTTACATGTTGCATTAACGTAGGAAATTTAAAACGTTAAAACGATAAAAGTGTTCAAAATAATATAAGAATTAAGTGCTATGAAATAGCCCTGTCATTAATATTCAAAAAGTTACACTTTTAAAATTTATATATGTTCCTATAGGTTATATTTAAAAACATTTACAAAAATAATTTAACAAACATTATATAAAAATAAAAATACAATATTGCATTGTCATCGACCTGAACACATGTGTAACATTTCAGGAAAATCGGTTCAAAGTAAAAGGATTAATAATTGATTGGAAGATTTTTCACAAAAATGCAGGCAACAAGCGATGTTAAATAAAACATTATCATAAAATAATGTATAAACCCTTTAATTTCGGAATACCTACATATATTTATCACGTATGTGACTAGATTTCCACTTTATATGGGCCCATTCGCAAAATGCAATATTCCACCAATCAACAACTATTGTTCATTCAAAGACATTAGAAGACAATATAGGATTAAACAAGAACGAAAAATCATGCGTTAAGCATAGATTATGAAACACTTTCCAACATATTCAGAATACTCTAACAAAACTTCACAGTTTTTTTAAGTAGGGGAGATGGGGAATGAATGGGACAAGGGATGGATGGGATTTTTTTTTAGTTGCACCTATCCTCATAGATTTCACTACCATAGTGTGCTTCAGAACCAAAAGCAAGAGCACATGGCTGTTTTCAGTTTTCTTCAAATTTGCATTTCCTGAAAACTCTGCTTAAAAGTATTTTTTTTTTTTTTTTTTTTTTTTTTTTTTTTTTACATTTGAACTTACTTAAATATCTTATGCAATATAAACAATTAAGATATGTTCTAGTTTTTTATTTCAAGGCTCAATATTGGTAATTAAAATGAATGCATATTAACCATTGTGACAAAATAATTTTTGAGACAAAATGGCTGACAATTGAATATATGCATCATGGGGATGATTGGGACATTTCAAATGGGATGAATGGAACTGTCTCATCCATCCCTAGAAGATGCTGAAAAATATATTTATTAACAAAATAATATTATATAGGTTGATAAATTAATACTTTATGGTAATTATTCTTTTAACATTTTATCCTCATTGTAGCCATCGTCTTCAGCCATTGAATGCTTCTGTCTATGGGCCTTTTAAGGGAAAGCTGAGATAAGTCCAAGATGATTGGCTAACAAATAATCCTGGAGATCATATTACAATTTATAATTTCTCAGCTTTTGCCAAGGAAACATTTTTGTCACCTTTAGTCCTTAACATTAAATACGGGGAGGAAAATGTTTGTGTCCCATTCATCCCTGCTGTGGGGATGATGGGGACATAGAAGAACATTTTTTAAAATTTCATTTATATTTCTGTATAATAATAATCTTGAACAAATATTGTGCATAAAATGTAGTCAAACACATAATGTATGACATGTGATATATAATATTGATAATAACTTAAATAAAATATTTAAAATAAATATTTTTGTGAAAATGTCCCATTCATCTCCCATCTCCCCTAAACAATTTAGAAAACGGAAAACAATTTTGAAAACACAATTTCAGCAACTATTTCAAATAGTCAAACAAATTATCCGAATTCCTTTGTCAGCCATGTATTTAATCTACAGATTTGTACGTATATTGCACACTATGCTAAAATTTACTTCGTTTATGAAGTACACAGTACAATTGAAATTTTCTCTTCAGCAATTTCCTCCAATAAACGGAAATGCACGTAAGACCTTTTGAGCTGCTCTATATATGATCTATAGCATCTCGTAGTAAGTAAGCATCTTGTAGCGCACCCCAGTGATGTGTATCAAGCATTAAGTCGATCGGATAATGAGTTACCGAGATATTTGTAATGCTATTTGCCACACTCTTCGATTTTTAATGACCCTGTATTTCATCCAAATTTAAATTCAAAGATATATTTTAGTTGGAAATGAGACGCTTAATCAGATGCAATAAACCGTTAGTTAATAGGATTATTGTTTTCGGAGTTATAAGGATGTTTCTTTTAAGCAATTCGGTAATGGAGACTTTAAAATTTATGACGTCATCAAGCTACGATTTTATTGGAATTGCAATGCATTTTATTAGTAGTTTACACATTTTTTATTTTAATATTTTACATTATGCATATCCATGATAGGTAAGTATTAAGGTGGCCCCAACGACTAGTTTTAATATATAGAGTTAACCCCCCCAAAAATCTAACAGCCTTTTCCTATTAAATTAAAACAAAATTCCGTTATAGCAGTTGCCAACAATAAAAAATCCACAATACAATTCTTTCTACAATAGTTAATTTTCGATTGAAAGATTTTCACGTGAAAAGTGAAAATGAAATAAAACGTTTCACCAATTGATAAAAAGATTAATATGACGTCCTATTGGTAATAAAACGGAAATTACCAAGCATTTCTCAAAAATACAAGGAGTATGAGAATGTGTAAGTACAGAAAGCAGGTTAATATAATGGCATTAGCAAATTAAAAAGTATATTAATTGATGTCATATTGGAAGTTTAACGGACTTTTTTAAATGTTTGAGACTAATACAAAGAGAGTATCAATATGAGTAATAGAGAAAGCAAGTAGATATGACGTCAGCAACTGATTATAATGACATATGAGTTTGAGCGACGTATTGAATCATGATAAAAACCCGATTATGGAAATATTGGCATATTTAAACATTTTGAAGGTCTATATATAACATGTTTAATTTTGAAATTGATTTTTTTTAAATATCGTATTTAGTCCACATGACATATTATTATGACATCGCACCGGTTCAGATTTTCGAAAAAACGAGAAAAATAGACCGGTAAATTTTTACTTTATAAAAAACATGACTTTTTATTTATTTATTTTTTAAATGAAATTCATTTGGATTTATTAAAGAAAGGATAAAGTGTTTTGAAAGGAATATTAAACGAAACCCTTTGTGCGATCATCGATCACACTTACCACTTGTTTCTTTTGGGGGTACATAAGGGACAGAGTGTTTGCAACACCAGCAGAACATATTGGAACACTCAAGATCAGGATCACAGATGCTGTGTCTAGTGTGACAGCCCAAATGTTGGACAATACGTGGCGAGAAATGGAATACAGCTTGACATTCTTCAAGCTACCAAGGATGTTCACATAGAAATTTACTCACGTAAGTACTTGCATTAAAACTTCATAAATGTATTTACAATAAATTCATATTTAATACTTTGGAAATTTTTCCATAGAAAATTTCTCACGCCTTGCATTCATAATATTCAAATTTTAATTGCTTAATAGACGTATAGCCAACATAGTGAAAAAGTATAGTGAGAAAGTTCTAGGCTGAGTATCGTTCCCAATTGTTTCAGTTGGTAGAATGTGAATGCGCTATACTGATGACCCGTGTTAGAGTTTCGGCTTGGGTACTTTTTCACTATGTTGGCTATACGCCTATTAAGCAATTAAAATTTGATTAGTATGAATGCAAGGCGTGAGAAAATTTCTATGGAAAAATTTCCACAGTATTAAATATGAATTTATTCAATTATCGATGCTGGATTTTCTTTGATTTCGTGTTTGCCCCAGGGTTGGTGGCTCACGGAAAATATTCCATCTTGTGCTACGTGTGTAGCCTTGCCAGCATGTTATAGTGAGAAAGTTCCAGGCTGAGTATCGTTCCCAAGTGGTTTACTTGGTAGAACGTCAATGCGCTAGACTGATGACCCGGGATCGAGTCCCGGCTTGGGTACTTTTTCACTATGTTGGCTATACGCCTATTAAGCAATTAAAATTTGATTGTCTTTACAATATATGGAAACAAGGTTATGCCTAATTATATTAGTTTTTGTTCAATAAATTATTGTAATCGGTAAAAGACTTTATGACCACCCTGTATATCAATTATACGACACACCGAGTGTATTTACGCCTGTTAGCGTGCGGAAGGCCAGACACCCAGACAAACCGAATTCACAAACAATTGTCAACTATAATAGAAAGTGTTAAAAAGAAAATTATTCTGTGTTATTGCATCACATGAATATTGTGTTTTATAGCTATGAAAATTATGTTTTGGAAAATCTATGCTACTGTATTAAGATAAATAAATGTTGGTTAAACATAAAGGCATTCAATTTAAATATGTGAGCTTTATATCCCGTAAATACTCCAATTTATATGTGTAGGTGTCAGACACACCTTCGTGGATTTGCCTTTATATAAAATTATTTAAAAGGATTAATTCGTAAAATACTACATTCGTTAAAAAATAGAATGTGTGTTAAAAAGTAGAAAGATCGTAAACATACCAATTCCAGCTGACATTTTTTTAGTTAAATATTGCGCAATTTCTTTTACTATATTATAACATGATTATGCATAAATTAAATAGAAATATTTTTACTTAAGGCAGTCCTGTCTTGATAATATAAATATAAAACCACTCCAGAAATAACGGATATAAATCTTCAATTTTTCGATACTTCTTTTGGATGGTTTAAGCCTTCTCTTTATAGAAGAAATAGCGAACAGTGAAAATATCTTACATACGAGATTTCGTTATTCCTCTTATTTCTTTGAGATGCCAAATGCATTATTTATGATGTATTTTATGTGAAATAGATATTAAAATGATAGCAGAAGAATTATGTAAACAGACTACTCATACATTAATGGTAAATGAAAATTTTGTTAGGTAAAATAAAATCATTACTGATCCATAGTTGCCAACCTCCCGATTTTTTTCATACCAGTATTTTTATGTAAAAACATTTGTTTTATGTAATCGTACAATTTCTTCCATTTAATAAAGCGAATTTTTTTGTAAGATTTTACTGGTATTAAAAAAATCGGGAGGTTGGCAACTATGCGTGATCAACTATCGATGAGCCCTTTCAATATTACTATGTTTTATTCGATATTTAATACGGTATTTCACGCTAGAGGGGTAATAAATAAAAGTTTAACGTTTTATTCCTTACTCGTACATCAAATAATAATTTTAAAATTACAATTTTGTATTTAAAAAAAAGAGAAATATCGTAATCAATAAGGTTTACTACATTAAAAGGAACTGTTTAACTAGCAAACTTTATGTAGTTTTTTATGAATGTTTTTCAAAGAAATTATGATTGCACAATTTTTTAAGATATATATTTTATAACACAAACAAAAATTACTAATCATATTATAAGAGGGATTATTTTAATCCAAAATACTTATATCGTTATTATTATTTTAAATTTTATTCTTAGAATTTACTTAAATTCTCACTTATAAATAAATTAGAATCACATAAAATGTTTCAATTGAAAACTTCTTCTTTTACAGTTAATCTTTAATTGCATTGAGTAGAAAATCGCAGCTTAATTTATTTTTTTATTGATATCACTAATACTGTATTTTTTATTGTTAATTACTGAAAGCTTTTAATTATGTTATATTACTTAAGCACAGTGTTCAGATAAATTCCTACTAAGCTATTATAATAAATAATGCATGATTCACGAGTCTGCGAATTCTTTAGTATAGTATCATTTTGCATGTGTAATTTTCTGATATGAATAGACTAGTTGAATTAAATGTTATTAAACAAATGGTTTAGTTCGGAATTAAATGCAAATGAATCTGTTGATTCATCAATATTTAACACAAGGGAAAATGCTTTGTAAGCATTATCTTTTAATCTGTCTGAATCCTTCTAGACGGTCTTAGAATTTAAATAAACCCTCACTTAAAAATTTATTAGATTAGCAATTTTTCTTTATTTAAATATATAGTTTTAGCGACAAAGTTCTCACTTTTCTGTCGTATCCAAAAACCCATAATTCACTTTTGAACGACTGCGAAAAACCAGTCGCTATTTGTAGAAGTGTATAACGATATGTATAAATGTATAACTATGTATAAATGTGTAACTACCGGCTCTATAGCTTTCGCTTTTATTGCTCCTACAGAACGTCTAAACATTGCATATTTTCAATTTTTATATTGTACAATAGAAAAAAATGTACTTTCGAATGAAATTTGTTTGAAAACTATAGTTCAACTTAGTGACATTTTATGGATCTTTAGATATGTTTGAAGCGTGAATTTTTATTAATCTATCTCAACCATGGACTTTTGTTTGGTAAAATAATGCAAAGTATCTACTGACAGATAGATGAGTTGCCAAACTTTGCAACTGATTGCGAATAGGAAATTAAATAGAGTTTTCTTCTTTTTAATTTAATCTTCATAATTGGTTCTCTTTCCAAGCTTTTACTTAACCCTTTACGGCACAGAAAAATTCTGTTCGTAAAATGAGAAATTACTGACTGACACCGGAATTTTCAAACGACCTTTTTAGAAAATAAGAACTCCTTATTTATAGCTTTCATTAGAGAAACAAAATTTTATTAAAATATTCTTGGTACCGAATGCAAGTTTGGAATTAAAATTGGGTGTGCCCGGAGTGGGACCACTGTGCAGAAAAGGGTTAAAGGTTAGAACGTCAATTAAAACAAACGGGAATATTACTGTAGATTAAAAAAGTGCTATTACGCCAAATGACATTTGCTCAAATACGCCATTTGGATATAGACCCAATAACATCAGATTATCCTTAAAATGAGGGCACTGTGACCACTACACTGAAATCTGTCAACTAAAAAATGGAATTATTATTATTTTTTAATAATGTACCATTATCGCTTCATTTTCTTTTCTTTTCTTTTTTTAATTTTCAATTTCATTCTGGTGTAAATGGCTGATGCAATTAATTTTTTATTGATCTCCCTCTAACAAAGGAGATTTCATCATTAATTACTCCAATGTCTTTTATTTATTTACATTGATTAATCACTGCATCCAGATAAATTCATATCAAATGCGGTAACAAACAATGCATAATTCAAGAACCTGGGAATGCTTTAGTGCTTAACATTTTGCCAAACTAAAATGTTGAGATACGAATACAAGAGATAAATGAGACATCAATAAATAAATGATCCAGTTCGGAATTAAATACACATAGCTAAGTCATTAGCATTTATTGCAATAGAAAATGTATAATAAGAATTATCTTTTAATTTCACTGTTTCTGTTGTTGAAATGCGCATAATATATGATAAAATGGAACCTTTTATCACTCAGTTTAAAACGAACTGAATTAGTAATAGCTATGAAAAAGTAGTTTTTCGTTTTAGTTTATAGCTAAGAAACAGATAAAAGGCTTAGAATATGATAAATGCATGAAAATTATTGCTCTTATGAATATGTTAACATAAGAAAAATCCATTCAAATTTACTTTATGTTATTAATATAGGCATATGCTTTTAGAATAATGATATTTTCACATAATATTTTATATGAACATCGGTAATTCTTTACTGATCCTATCCCATTGTTATACAAATAGGTTTAATATTCTGAATTCTAAAACAATACGTGTGATAATATTTTATCTACAGGGTGATTATAATTAAAGTTCCACTTCCAAAATGCTGTGAAAAAGGAACCACTGGTCAGAATGACTTCAAATATGAACTGAATATACTGGAAGAAGGGACAAACTGTATGGCATAAGAAACAAAAATGTTCCAAAGCCTATATCAATAGATAGCGCTGTAAGCGGCATAACGAAAGTGGATTCGACTACAAGTCACATTTTTAATCGAAATACGACGGCTTTGGCATGAGTCTCTACAATAAACCAACCGTACTGTTCAATGTGCATGAGTGTTTCGGTTGTTTGATGGAAAAAAATGACTTCCAAATCATTCAACACTTTTCTTGTACTGTTAGTGAAAAGCCCACCAACCACGGCAAGGGTGTACCACATTGGATGGGAAAAATCGGTTTTTAATTCCACTTAGGCCAAAAACCGCATATAAAGCACATGAATATCTTTTAATTTGCATAGTATGATAGTATGCCACTTACAACGCCATCTATTGATACACTTTGGAACCTTTTTTCTTATGCCGTACCGTTTCTCCCTTCTTCCAATATATTCAGTTCAAATTTGAAGTCATTCTGACCAGTGTTTTTTTTACAGAATTTTGAAAGTGGGACTATAATTATAATCACCCTGTAAGTACTGGGGTGCTTTGCTCCCTGCGTCTCCTAGTGCGCAAACCACTTTCAGTAGCATTGGACGTTGTAAACTTGTGCCTAATTCATCCACCGGTGGGAACAAAACTGAAATCTACCGCAATAACAAATTTAAAATTCTTCAATTTATGAACATTTTAAGAAATTTAGTTTGTGCATGGATTGTCAGGCCGGCAGAGAGATAATTGCACGTACCTTGCGTTTAACTGCTTTGTGTAATAACTTAGTTAACCTACGAAACTTTAACAGCTATCAATTTACAGAAGCTTTAAAAATGCGAATTGAAAGTCACACCACATTCCACCAAGCAGGTTTTGAGTTACGTTTTACAATTTATCCGCTTTGAATTCTGTTTTGCATGGATTCAAAGGGAGATTAACATTAGAAGTTAAAAATTTAAAACCTTTAAAATTGCAAACCTATTTGTCCGAATGACTTTCAATTTTGTATCGCACTATAAAATGTACTAAAAAACAAATATGCGGTCAAAAATGGGTGTTCATGTTTGAAATTTCGCAGTTTGGTACAACTTCTGTATGATGACGACCCATTATACTTATTTGTTTTACCACAAATCGAAAGGAGGCATACGTTTGAATCGAATGGCTGCTTCCGTTTATTTCCTAGGACGATTTTATGAGTAAAATGTACAGAATGTTATCTTTTTACTTTGACTTACTTTACATTGGTATTCAGTTACGTTAATATTGACCTATCTCAAATGAATTCAAAGCATATTTTTATATTTGAATTGTAGCTGTTTACAAATTCTTTATTTGACTTACAAAATTATGTGCAAACGTATATAAATCACCTTATCAATATTTGTTAAAGAGTTTGCAGATATTTGCGAATTTTAACAATTTTAAAAAAGTACAAAATACATTTTTATGTAAATTGTATTAAAGGATTCCGTAGCAATTTTTAACAAATATTCACTAGAAAAATTGCAATAAAATTCTGCTTTCAGATGATGAAATTCAGCCTTAAAATATGTTTCCTAAGCTAACTATCCGGCATTTGTTCTACATTCCTTTAATTCGTTTGTGTCATTCAAGTACTGTTTCAGAATTTTGACATTTATTGATTTACTTCCATTGCGCTAATCTTAATTTGAACGATGTAATTAAATAGAAATCTCATTTGAAAATAGGAACTATTGTACGTTATATTTATCTTTCCAAACAACAGTACATTCTGATGTGAAATCGATACATATAGTAATCGATAATATGCAAAATTGGTTACAGAATCGAATAAAGTTAAATTTTATTAGGGTCATATAATAAAATAACTTTGGAAATAACGGTAAAAATATGTAACAAGTGAAAAAGTATATTGCAAAATGAGTAAGTGAAAATCTAAAACAAAGAACAAACAACTAAAGAAAGAATCTGAGTTTGGCGTAATGATAATAAAAAAAAATAAATAATAATAATTAAATGTTATACTTGCACCGGAAAAAGTAAAAGAAAGAAATATTTATAGTAAAATAAAATCTTAAATATAAACTACTTTAATCACAATGCTGCATCTTGTAATAATGCCGTCTCCATTGACAGCATAAGAAATAAGAGACGAAAACATGAGAACGGATGCATTGCAACATACAGGTGTGACCGAACATAGCAAAACACAACTCGGTCGGCTGCTCCTTTCATTTTTAACCTTTTGATTACAGGATTCGGACATATGTCGTCCCAGCGATTATTTTTTGTTCTATTCAAACCACTTTTTGAAACAAATTATCTGTCATCTGCTTATACTAGGATAGTTTCACGAAAAATCTACTACAAAGAAACTTTTTGTAAATTGTGGTACAATTGAATATAAAAATAGTCCCATTCTTGGCCAGTAATCAAAATGTTAAAATAGTTCATGGCTAAGCCCGACTGTTGCAAAAACAATGAAATCAGACAGAGCCTGTATTTCTTAACTAGCATCATTCAACAATTAAAAGTCTTCTAAAAGAATACTTAATACATTTGTATGCGATAAGTACATTTTTCAGCATATATGTCCGCAAGCTGTGGAATATGGAACAAAAACATTAACGATTACTTAAGTACATTAAAATTAAGACTGCTTCCAGAAATTAATATAGTTTAAAACTCGATGAGTGTTTGACCCTTATAAGTAAAATTAATAAGCTTAACTGCATAAAAGGTAAATGAATATATGCAAGTAATACATACTAATACTTTGTGTGGGTATTATTTTATAAAAAATTAAACAGATATGCAAAAACACTGCTTAATGCTCAAGGAGATAAAATGAAATAAGAATTCAATTAAAAATTATAATTTTAAACGATTATGACGAAAAAATAAGGTAGACTTTTAAAAATAATTTTTGTGTAAATTATCAAACCAAAATAAATTTCTGAAGATTCCGCTGAACAAATATACCATATCATTATTACTTTCGCAAATAAAATTGTTTGCCCGACACGTCCCCGGTAGAATGATTTCCAGGCACGCGCTATGAATAAGAGTAAGCATAGTTTTGTTTTTGAATACATTTGAAAAGACGTCTGACGGTAAAGGTTCATTTTTGAAAGAATCTGTGAATGTGACAAAGCTTTCATTTTACACTTTGTTTCTTTTCATAAGAAGTTCTACAATTTAAACTAGTTGGATGTGCCAATCCCAAAACTTTCTTCTATCTCATACATGTTCATTCTTCAAAAAGCGTAATGTTTTTAATTATGCATTTTAGAATTTAAAAAAGGTAGAATAGCAGCCCCACTTGTTAAATGATTTACACGAAAACATACTCAACTGCAACTTATGTCAGGGTCTAACAGAATATGAAGTTTGATGAAATTTTGTGCATTAGTTCTTGAGATATGACTATCGCTAAAATCATGTAAATCCTGAAAAATGGAGCATAGTAGCGCCAACTGATTTTCGATTTACACCAAAAACTAATCTGCACCAATTTATATCCAGGTCTAACTGAATCTAAAGTTTTATTAAATTCCGCGCATTAGTTCTTGAGGTTTACTTTTCGTGAAATTCATGGAAAAAGTAGCATAGCAGTGTCACCTGTTAGACAATTCACACCAAAACGTATTCGATATCTATTTATCTGAAGATCTAACAGAATCGAGAGTTTGATGAAATTCTGTGCATTAGTTCTTGAGATATAACTATCGAGAAAATTGTGAAAAATGCAGCATAGCAGTGTCATCTGTTGGGCAATTTACACCCAAACGTAATCAGCGTCTATCTATGTCAATATTTAACATAATCTGAAGTTACAGAATCTGAAAGCGATTTACACCAAAAACAAATCAGCACCAATTTATATCAGGGACTAACTGAATCTAAAGTTTTATTAAATTCCATCCATTTGTTCTTGAGATAGAGCGCCCACAAAATTTTTGTCACATACTAATATCAATAAGTGACATAATCATCAATAAGTGACACATACGTCACTTGACTCACTTCTATAGACTCACAGACAGACATTTTCTAAAAACAGTCAAATCGTGTTCATGACCTTCTAAAATGTAAAAATCCATCGAAAACCAGAAGTCGAAAATTTTCATGAATCCAATACTGTCTTCTTGTAAAGATAGAAGAAAGTAAAAAGTTGTAGAACATTTTTTTTTCAGCATACTTAATTTTGAAAAAAAAAGAAAACTATATTTTACATTCCATTGTGAGAGATAGATTTTGACGTAACACAGATCTAAAAAAAAAAATAATAACAAGAGGGAAAAATTCTGCTATAAGGCCGAATATAGATTGCCACACACGGCTTTTATTTAAAAAATAAATAAACTAGCTGTAACTCAGAATAAAATCGCAATGACAACAAACAATTTTAAAATATCTAAATAACAAATAAAAATTTCCCTGTTAAAGTGTTGAGTTGTTTAATAACCATTCGATTTAGAAAAATATTTTTCTACCACTGAGCAATTTTTTTAATGAAATTTAATTCATGTTGCTATGGCAGCAGACGATAAAACGATATCTTTGGAATAAGGGAACAAATAGAAGAAAAAATTTTGTTGATGTTTGTGATAAAATGTTTTTCTTTATTTTTTAAAAATGTATATACATACTTCCATTTTATATTTTAACAGAATAATAAGTTTACTATAATTCGTTACTCATGCTATGGCCAGAATACACGATACACGTCGAGCCACAATGCCTTTACCATTATCTTTTTACGCGTAAAAGTTTCGCTATGGTACTCCATTGTGAAGTTTTGTAATTTTTGAAATCTAATATTTGAAAAACGACATAATCATTAGATTTGAAATTTATATCAAGAAAAATACAATTTTTTACCATTCTAACGCAGTTTGTAAAACAATTTTGTGACAAATACTTTTCGAGTTATTAATTTTTTAAGTAACTTCAAATGTTTCATTTTCCGAGATTAATCTGTGGCAACGATGGATTGCTGTGACTTTTCATAAACATGAAAAATGATAGAGATTGAAAGAATAAGCCACCCTGTGTGTGGCTAATAATAATTGTTGATAGTATTAAAATTTATGTTCTGTTTCATTTGATGAAAAATTGAAGTATTATTACTTCATATTGTATGTAATTAGTTTCATTATAATAAGGTTTTACAACTTACAACATTCTGTTCTTGAACAGACTTTACGGTGCCTTCTCAGTATCGCGTTCCTGGCACGCATGTGACGGAAAAGCACATAGTTCCTTCGTGTTTTATATCTTATTGGACTTCTCAGCAACTGAAAGTAGAATAATATAACAGTAAATTTAAAAATCTTTATTTGTAAATAAAAACATTAGAAAGTTCTGCAAGAGGAAAATTGATTTTGTTTATCATTTACCATTAAAAATTAGAAAAAAAAATTCCAGAAAAAAATTCATAGTTGAATCTTCTGTTACCTCATTTCTACGACATTGGTTGTTATCATTTAACATAAAATACCAATTAAAAAATTACATTAACAATTCATGCATATTGCATGCAATTAGACAGTTTTTTTCAGCATACTTAATTTTGAAAATAAAAAAGCTATATTTTACATTGTACTGTAAGAGACACATTTTGATATAACACAGATCTAATAAAAATTTTTAATTATTGACAGTATTAAAATTTATTTCACTCCATTTATACGACATTGGTTAATATCATTTAACAGGTAAATACAAATTTAAAAATTACATTACCAATTCCTGCATATTGCACAATATTACTTTTTTCATGCATTTCTGAATTCAGAAAAAATACAAAAATACAGTTTTTACTCATATAACAAATATGCTGACATATGCTATTTATCATTTCCCGTCTTTTTCTAGAATAAAAATATACTTAAATTGATTTTCAGATGCAAAATTCTTGACGTCTTCCTTTAAAAATATAGTACTTTTTTTTGCTTTTTTATACATTTGGATCGAAACAACGAAATTTACTAAATTTTATGACAGATGCATGAAGCTACATGATATATTTTATTTAGTAGTATACGTAGCAACTCGCTTCTTGTTCGAATTTATGTTTCAATTTATCTTGGCATGGATATTTTCCATATGCATCAGATTTTTGAAAGGCTTGGAGAAAATGTTTGCGTATTGTTAGTTTAATATATATTAAATAAATTCTTAACAGTTCTTTTGAAGGAAGATAAGGAAATTACTGAATATTTCCTCGAATATGAAAATTTTCTTTATAACTGCATATGACTTCCTGGAATATGATCTTTATGATAGTTTTGTATTCCTTTCGCAGAAATAGATTGATCATTTTAACATTTCCTTATGATTTGTTTTCTTTATGAAAAAAAAAATTATGTATCTTTCTATAATTTGTACAATAAGTAATAAATTAGCTTTCTTTAAGTGTAAAATCGTAAGAAATAGAACAATTAAAAAGGGAGTGGGTATATCCATAGCTGTCAATATTCCGTTTTTTATTCCAAATTAAAAAAAAAAAACGTATAGTTACCTGAAAATTTACTTACAAAAATTATTTAATTGTATGTCTTGTTTCTATGCAGTAATATTTTCATTTCGTTTATTAATTAAAATTTTCCATTTTAAGTATGTTGGCCCTAAATTGTACTAAAATCTGAAGGTTAGCAGGTGTGCATGTCGTATAAGTGTAAAGCAACAACACTTTATGCAAAGGACGGTTGAATATGGCATATTCAAAAACTTGCACCATTAGACGTAAACTACAGCTACTATATGTATTTACGTTGCCTGCTCCAATACTGAAGTTATAAGTATTTATAATGTCTGGAATTTTCTCCATCTGTTCTCTGCAGTTGGTCTGTGGCATTACCTGGCTTTTTAGCGCATACAGTCCTTCTTTTCAAACGATACAGAAATATTTTACTGGACGAAACGCTTGGATTGTCGCAGAAACAATGTGCTTTTGTTGATAGGAGTGTTATACGCGAAGTATTTAAACAAGTTTCGTGATCGCTTGTCTAATGAATAAGTAATATTTAGGGGGGGGGGATAAAACCGACATCAAGGGATTATTTTTTACCTTCAGGTTTTTGTGAAACCACTTACATTAAGGCTGCTTGTCAGTAAACTTCCCGATTCCCCTCGCTAATGTTATTCCTATGGGCGTAGGATGCATTCGTATTTTTAAAATATCTCCTCGAAAAATTAATATTTTTAGCTTCTGTTTTCTTTAAGAATGTCTCTTTTTTTCTTAGTTGTCAATTTTTTTCTAAAATACACACTTAATTTTATAGGAAATGTTAAAATCGTATTCAGTTTCGCTAAGATTTTAACACATAAAAATATAAATTAAGCACATAGTTTAGAAATATTTTGATAACTAAGAAAAAAAAGAGACATTCTTTAAGAACAGTACACAGGAAGCAGAAGTTAAAAATATTAATTTCCCGAGGAGATATTTTAAAAATACGAATGCATCCTACGCCCATAGGAATAACATTAGCGAGGGGAATCGGGAAGTTTACTGACTAGCAGCCTTAAGCCCAAAACCGCTGCGGTCATCCGATGATTTCAGATCCCGGAACCCAACCCTTTTCTCCTTTTCATGCATTAAATCTGTGGAATTTACTGTTTAATTTTTTCTGGTATTGAATTTGAATGAAGAGTCCGGTCAAGTATCGAGAAAGGGCGTAGGGACGTTGGACGGTCGCACGCCGCCGCTCCGCGAATTCGGTGGTACAGCCCACCAATGGTAAGAAGTCAAATCAATGGTATCATGGTCGGTAATCATTGTTACCCGACTTCCACGGGTCGGGTATTACACCCAGCCCGAATTCGCAAATTTTGTTTAAAGTTTTCACAAATTCTTAATCAAACCACACTCGCAATTAACAAAGCCATCCCAAACCGTTGATTGGGTAGGATTCCGGGTAACAGCAGGTTATTTGATACGAAGCAAGGCTTTTATCCATATTCATTTTATATATCATTGTTGCCAATATCGCAGATTTTTATGTGCGGTAGATTATGATTTCAATGAAAATTTTTAGGGGACACTAAATAAAGACTACACGATACGTCAACTATTTAAAAAAGTAAAGTAATACTGTTTAAAGAAATACCATACTAAAATTCCTGACAATTGGCCATTTTTTGTTTAAGTTATAGCGTATAATCTAAAAAAGGCAGAAAACAGACATACAAATAAAAATGTATCTTTTTGTAAGGTACATTCTTTTTGTAAGTTAAACTGGGGTCACCAGCAGAACGAGAACTTTCCACCAAAGGGATAAAGAAAATACGAACATCAACATCCGTTCAGAAGTTATGCTTGTACGTACAATAAAAATTACAGGGTGCTTCCGAAAATTGTTTACACACTTTGGTTGAAAAAAAAATCAAAATGTAAATAATAATATATAAATAATAATAATAATAATATATAAATAATGATAATAATATATAAATAATAATGATAATATATAAATAATAATAATAATAATTAAAAACAGGGCAATTGCACCATAATTTCTATAGTTAAAATAATGTATTAAGATCAAATACAACATTTGATAAATGGTACACACATTAAAATCGTGAATTTACAAACACATTTAAAAATCTACGTTTCGTTTTGCTTCTGCGAACGTCATCAGGATGTTACAAACAAGTCTAAAATGTCAAAATCAGCATACACGTCTGAGAGTCCCGGAGAAAACTTGATCGGAGAGTGCGCAAACGTCACCAAGTTCCTATGGTAACCAAGTGGATCAAACCACTGTAGTGAAAAGAGAGGGTGGAAGACAAAATGAGCAGATTGTAATAATGGATTATAACATATTATGCCAGATTTTATGAATGTTATAGGATAAATTATCGTTACATGTATACTGCCCAAGCTTAATAATCGTAAGGGACTCTAAAATTTTATTAACATAAGAATTCTTCCATGGGATTATGATTCTAGCCTCTTCAAAGTCAATTTTGCTACCTTCATTCGAAAAATAAAACTTTGCGAGAGCTGTACTCTATTTTGATTGTGAAATATCTCTCTTGTGCTCTTTTAATCTTTCTGAAAATTTTCGTTTTGTCTCACCGATATAAACTAACCGTTCGTTATTTGGGAGGGTAATCGGTATTTCATAAACTCCGGCTTTTTGATGATTCTGAATTTTATCAATATTGCTACTGATAATTTGTATAAGATATGGAGGGGGGATAGCTACTAATTTTATATTGAATGTCTGAAGCACTTGTTTTAATTTTTCATATATTATCGGAACATAATGCATACTTCTGTAATTGATCTTTAAACTATTAACAAACCTTTGACCTGAAGGAGGGGGGGGTATTATACTGTCGAATAATCTTGTCAATCTGCGAATCTTTAAAACCGTGATCTAAGGCAGTACCTTTAATAAAATCAATTTCAGCGTTAAGTTGGTCACCTGAACATATTCTATAAGCTCGTCTAATAAATGACTGAAATGCTGCAATTTTATATTTAAAGGGCATATTTGCACAAAAAGGTATGACTGTATTCTCTTTTAATGGTTTTCTGTATACAGAGAATGTAAAATGAGAACAATCCTGGTCTATTTCGAGGGTAAATTTAATGCTATCACTTAATCTATTGACTTCCTGAAGAGAAAACTGTAAATCTGGTAAAGTGTAGGTCCACAAGATGAACACGTCATCCACATACCTTAACCAACACACTGGTTTCTGTTTAAATGAACTGAAAATTTTCTTTTCCAAAGGTCGAAGCGCAAATTCTGCGAATAAACCTGAAACTGGTGAGCCCATTGGTGCTCCATAAAGTTGTCTGTAAATAACGCCATTACATATGAAAATATTGCTGAACACTATAAGATTCAGACCTGCTTTTAATGAAGTTTTAATGTCATTGGTTAAACTAAGATTGCAATCTATAAATGAAAAAATATAACTGATAACTTCATCCATATTTATTGAAGGAAATAAGGAAATAACATCCAAGCTTGCCATAACTGTATTAGCATCAAGAGGGTACTGTTTTATTTTGTCCATGAAGTCATTTGTAGACTCAATAACATATTCTGAAACGGGAAGGATTGATTTTAAGAAAATCACAAATGCCTTCTCTAAAAAATAGGTAGGAGCAACACAACGAGAGACAATGGGTCTAAGAGGCAGATTTAATTTATGATCTTTCAGCTTGCCTGTGAGCATCGGTGTAATACCAGTGTGATTAATTTTTATTAAAGACTTAATATTGTCAGGCCATTTACCACCACGAACCAACTCCTGCATTTTCCTAAAAATTGAAGAGTTTAAATCTTTATTGAGTGCTTCACAACCCATATCTGCAATACAAGCTTCCAACTTCTCAATGTAATTATCCCTGTCTAAGACGGCAATTTTATTTGTTTTATCCGTTTTGATAAACATAATGTTTGGATCCTTCTTTAATCTCTTAAGGGTAACCAATAAAGGACGCTCGGCTCTATCATGTTTAAATGATACCCTCTTTAATAATTTGTACATAACAAAACGTATTTCTTTACGATTACTTTCAGGGACATCTTGAAGGATAGCTTCACAATCTGAAACGACTGACACTTTATCAATTTTAGTATTGATCACATATTTAGGACCCAAGGAGAGGGCTTTATCTTCTAAAACTGTAAATACTCTGCTAGAGTGATTGGCATATGGAACAGGTTTAAAACTGGGGGGTGAATTCAAAGTGGAACAAGACTGTTTCAAATGAATTAAGTACTGAAGTTTTTTAGACTGAATAAATGATCTTTCTTTCCATTGTATATGCAGCAAACTAGCGATAATATGCATTCTTTTGTTGAAAATATCCACAGGAGTACAATTAACCAAATCACAATAAAGTTTAAATACTCTGTTTGACAAAATGTTAACATAAGCGAATTTATCTCTGATATAGAGATTAAGAGATTGTCTTTCAAAACAAAGTTTCTTCTGTGGGAACCTTTTAAAAATAAAACTATCCTTAAATGACAGAAATTTCGGAATGACTTGCGCTTCTTTACACTTACGAAGAAAACTTAGATTTAAAGACTCCCTTCCGAGACGTAAACGCTCCATCTTAAAACACTTAAACACATGATTGAAGTCCATGATTTGACCCAGCATCGGTAAAGTTAATAATTAAAAACAGGACAATTGCACCATAATTTCTATAATTAAAATAATGTATTAAAATCAAATACAACATTTGCTAAATGGTACACACATTAAAATCGTGAATTTACAAACACATTTAAAAATGGTGCAATTGTCCTGTTTTTAATTATTAACATTAATTATTAACATAACTGAAAGATCATAAATTAAATCTGCCTCTTAAACCCATTGTCTCTCGTTGTGTTGCTCCTACCTATTTTTCAGAGAAGGCATTTGTGATTTTCTTAAAATCAAACCTTCCCGTTTCAGAATATGTTATTGAGTCTACAAATGACTTCATGGATAAAATAAAACAGTACCCTCTTAATGCTAATACAGTTATGGCAAGCTTGGATGTTATTTCCTTATTTCCTTCAATAAATATGGATGAAGTTATCAGTTATATTTTTTCATTGATAGATTGCAATCTTAGTTTAACCAATGACATTAAAACTTCATTAAAAGCAGGTCTGAATCTTATAGTGTTCAGCAATATTTTCATATGTAATGGCGTTATTTACAGACAACTTCATGGAGCACCAATGGGCTCACCAGTTTCAGGTTTATTCGCAGAATTTGCACTTCGACCTTTGGAAAAGAAAAATTTCAGTTCATTTAAACAGAAACCAGTGTGTTGGTTAAGGTATGTGGATGACGTGTTCATCTTGTGGACCTACACTTTACCAGATTTACAGTTTTCTCTTCAGGAAGTCAATAGATTAAGTGATAGCATTAAATTTACCCTCGAAATAGACCAGGATGGTTCTCATTTTACATTCTCTGTATACAGAAAACCATTAAAAGAGAATAAGAGAATACAGTGATACCTTTTTGTGCAAATATGCCCTTTAAATATAAAATTGCAGCATTTCAGTCATTTATTAGACGAGCTTATAGAATATGTTCAGGTGACCAACTTAACGCAGAAATTGATTTTATTAAAGGTATTGCCTTAGATCATGGTTTTAAAGATTCGCAGATTGACAAGATTATTCGACAGTATAATACCCCCCCTCCTTCAGGTCAAAGGTATGTTAATAGTTTAAAGATCAATTACAGAAGTATGCATTAGTTTCCGATAATATATGAAAAATTAAAACAAGTGCTTCAGACATTCAATATAAAATTAGTAGCTATCCCCCCTCCATATCTTATACAAATTATCAGTAGCAATATTGATAAAATTCAGAATCATCAAAAAGCCGGAGTTTATGAAATACCGATTACCCTCCCAAATAACGAACGGTTAGTTTATATCGGTGAGACAAAACGAAAATTTTCAGAAAGATTAAAAGAGCACAAGAGAGATATTTCACAATCAAAATAGAGTACAGCTCTCGCAAAGTTTTATTTTTCGAATGAAGGTAGCAAAATTGACTTTGAAGAGGCTAGAATCATAATCCCATGCAAGAATTCTTATGTTAATAAAATTTTAGAGTCCCTTACTATTATTAAGCTTGGGCAGTATACATGTAACGATAATTTATTCTATAACATTCATAAAATCTGGTCTATGTTATAATCCATTATTACAATCTGCTCATTTTGTCTTCCACCCTCTCTTTTCCCTACAGTGGTTTGATCCACTTGGTTACCATAGGAACTTGGTGACGTTTGCGCACTCTCCGATCAAGTTTTCTTCGGGACTCTCAGACGTGTATGCTGATTTTGACATTTTAGACTTGTTTGTAACATCCTGATGACGTTCGCAGAAGCGAAACGAAACGTAGATTTTTAAATGTGTTTGTAAATTCACGATTTTAATGTGTGTACCCTTTAGCAAATGTTGTATTTGATTTTAATACATAATTTTAATTATAATAATAATAATAATATATAAATAATAATATATTAAATAATATTATTAATAATAATCTATAAATAATAATATATTAAATAATAATAATAATAATAATAATATATTAAATAATAATAATAATAATATATAAATAATAATATATTAAATAATAATAATAAAAATATACAAAGATGTTTACTAACCTAAATTTAGTGCTATGTTTGTTCGACTATTGCTGTGTGCACTAGTATAAGGATGTAATACCATACCTCAGGTAATAATTGAAAAGAACACTGGGACTGTATGTGACACAGAGACAGAGGCCGGATTGAATTCTCTCCTCCAGGGCTTTCTTAATATTATATCAAGATGGCCTTGCCTTCTCTCTCTCTTGATCTTACGCCCATCGATTTTTATCTATGAGGAACAGCAAAGAATGTAGTGTACCGCGTCAAAGCGGATACAGTGAACAAATTGTGGGACGAGATGAAGAATACGTGCGCAGAAATCCCACTGGCAAGTTGGGTGAGCATTATTGAGACAGCCGTGGTCCTTACTCAGAAATGAATGCTGTCGGTAGCCATTTGAACACTTATTGTAAATATTGCATTGAAATTTTAAACTTGACTTATGACCATATTAAATGTAGGTTAGTAAACATCTTTGTATGGAGAGTTTTAATATTTTGTTCTCTTCGGCCAAATATTTTTGTAGAACATCCTATACATTCAATCTAATTTGAACAACATTCATTCGAAGTCAATAAAAAAAGCAAAAGAAAATCATATCTTCTTATATAAGCTGAAAGATTTTAGCAACTCTCATTATTAGGTGCGTTCGTAATTATATAAATACATAGCACCTATTGTCGTCGTTTAGTCCGTTCGTCTGCCCATCTGTCTGCATATAACAGCGCAAAAACTACCCAATCGAGTGGTTTGAAATTAAATATATGTAACTATTGCAGAATTTTGTCGAGTCATTTCAAATTTTATGAAAATCGAATCAAAACTTGAAAAGATATTAATAAAAGTTTTCTTCATTCTATTAAATCCTATCATACGTAATTAATTCAATGATATCCCATGATAGGTAATGATTCTATTTTGCCATGGTGATTACGTTATATTTAAGATAAAGTCATATTATTTCCGTATTACTGAATTTAAAAACCGAATTTGTATACTAAAATTGCCTAATTATAGCGATCATATAATCTACCGACAGTTTTCTGTCAGTTTTTTGTCCGAATTTCTTATCTATAGCAATGGATTTCGTTATATAGAGATTCGACTGTATGAGATAATCTATGAAAAGAAGTGGTAAGTGAAAATTATTAAATGCGTATTCATTGTTAATGCTTGAACATTACTTATTTATTGTTACATCTGATTGTTGATTTTCTGTTTATATGCTTCAAAGAACAACAACAGAAAAAGCAATACACACAGGAATTCTGAAAAAAAAAAATCTTTCTTTTCCAGCTTATTTCATGTTTGTTTTCTATATTTTAAAAACACCACCTAAGTACATCTGTTCCAAAATCTTGCCTCACGCTGTATTTCGATGCACTGGCTCTAATGAAAAGTCTGTAATGATTTTGACTAAATTTTGTATCCTACCGTTTTGGAATACGAGAAGACCATTGGGCTAGGTCTGATGTTCGAGAAAATTCTATTCGTGGCTCATTTTGGGATAGCTACGGGTCAATGAGTTTCAATGAGAATGCAGGTTGAAACAGTTATGAAATTCTTGAACAGTTGGCAGTAAACAAAGTCGTAAAATTGGCAAGATTTTACCAAATTTGGCGAAATGTTGGCGACATTGGCGAGATTTGGCAGGAAAATTGACTTTTAAGGTCCGCAATGCCGAAACACGTGCTTGGCGCCAAATGAAAAAAATGTCACACGACATTAATTTGGGTGACATTTGGCGAAAAAATGGGGTTTCAGAATCTGAAGGAATTTTCTTGAAATTTCCAATAGGAGCCGAGATGCACAAAGCACATTCAGTTGAACACAAAGCTAAGCGAGCGTAGCTCGGTCTCCTCGCTCGGGCTTTCGGGCTCCTCTCTGGTATATGCATTATTTGCGTATATATGTTATACATATTATATGCATTATCTGTACACATTATATAAATTATTTGTACATGTATTATTTGCAGTAAATTTATAATATATAAAATAAATTATTATATATATATTATATATATATTATATATAATATTGTATATATATTATATATATATATATATATATATATATATATATATATATATATATATATATATAATAAATACATAATAATATATATAATAATATATATAATAAATTGATTTATTATGTAAAATAAATTGCTTAAATTCATACGGTGTTTCTTTTCATTATATTTCCCTCAAGAACATTAAAAGCGTCTTAGAAATTTATTTTTCTATCAATATTGCAAACTATCTTTGAACATAAAATAGAATCATGTAAAACAAATTATATAGCTTTAAAAAGCAGTATATTTTATTGTAGTCTAAACAGGAATTATTTGCATTAAATATAACTGAATGGTATTTAAATTATCTTACACTAGGGTAAGCGGGACAAGGGGGGAGGGGGGTATGACTGGGGGTTGAAATGAATATGGTCTTGCTTTTTTCTTTTTCTTTTTCAATGCTACTCTCTTGTTTTGGGACAAACACAAACACCTGGAAGAGTAGCTACATTAATTATCTACCGCTCCCAATTTTTCAGTTCTTTATTGGTCAAATAATAATAATAATAATAATAATAATAATAATAATAAAACACTAAAATCCAGTTACTCCCACTTACTTTATAATTAGCTTTTTTTTTCAATTTTTTTTTTAATCTTTGAATTTTTCTATTTTTTCTCGCTTTTGAAGATATTTGTTTATCATTCCCTTCATTTTACATTAACCCTTTCTTACTCAACAACTTTGATTTTAAAAATAATTACTCAGATGTTACAATACTTTATTTTAAGCATATATTAAATACTGAATACTTTTTATAGATTATACCGATACTAGCTGACCCAACCGGCGTTGCCGGGGCCCTTAATCTTAAATAAACACAAAATTAGTATTATTTTAAATCTTTAAGCCGACTTTGTATGAACCTATATATTTAATGACAAAATCACGAAAAAATACTGATAATTAGTGCTCGTAAGAAAACATTTTCTTCATTTTTCACGTAGAGTTGTTTCATAGTTTTTTTTTTTTTTTTTTTTTTTTTTTTTTTTTTTTTTTTTTTTTTTAAGCTTTTGTTGTCCAAATATTTTGAATTTTTTAATGGTCATAAATATAGCGGTTTTACAGCCCGTGTAAAAATTACGTCAGAAATATTGTTATCTGGTTGTAAAATAAAATAGTTTCGTTTTCGCTTTTTTCGGTTTTCGCGTAAATATAAAAAAATAATTTTCGTCGTCTGAACTCTCTGAAATTTTAGTCGTTTATCAATATAATTGTTATATATAACTAAGTAAATCATAAAATTATGTGAAAATACATGCATATTAAATAACGAAAACGGTAACCGAAACCGAGCGTGACCGCACAGAAATACCTCGATATTATAGATTTTCGCCCAATATTTCACAGTTTTTATTTTTTTTTTAAATATTTTTTTCTCGTCCGATCATTTCGAAGTAATTGTAGGTGATGTAAATCTGGTTTACCAAAATTATCTAAAAAGATTGTGTTGGAATACGAATTTTTAGTAACTTTTTGCGTAAGATAAAAATATCTTCCCGCAAGGCGCGAAATGACCTAGGTTTGCAGCTGTTTTTAAAAGGGATAAAATTTTTATTTTTTAAAACAGATTATACTGTCTAGTAGAAGAAGGTCTCGGCTTTAAGTGAATATGTTTGGTTTGTTTGTATCTCTAAAATGGCGCTCTTGAGGGGCCTTGCCGTAAGGGGGAAAACATTCACCTGAGAAAAGAACCCTTTTTCAAAATTGTTTTTCAAATGGTTAACATCAATTTCTTTTCGATTGACTGTGGCATTTGAGACGTAAGAGTACGATCGTTCATAATATATTTTTAGTTTTTAATTAAACCAAACGGTTTAGAAGACGATAGACGTTAAAACAGAATTCCGAAATAAACGCATTCTTCATCCTCGTTCGATGTCGTAAATCGGGTCCTGAGTATGCGTGACCGCTGAAAGCCGGCTTGCAAAGAAAGAGATGAGTTATTAATGAACTTTTAATTAATATTTTTGTTAGTTATTAAAAATATTAAAATTAGGAGTCTCAGGTGCATCAGGAGAGGCTTTGAACTATCCCCACTTAAATTTTCAGACTTCTAGGTGTACTAGATTTTGCTAGACATCGCAGACACACACACAAAGCGAAACTTTTCTTTTATTAGTATAGATATATATTTATAATAGAACATAAAAACTAAAAAATATATTGATTAAAAGACACTTTTTTAAAAATCTGGAACAAACAGACAATTACATATTTCGCATAAATACTGTCAATTTCCTATTGCAAAATTGTAAGAGTATGCAATCTTACGTTTGTAAAAAATCTATTTTTGGATATCTCCAAGCCTTTTTATTTTCATAAAATTTACGAAGTTCATTATAGCAATAACGATGCGAAACTGCTGAAATGATGAATAAAACTGTGGCATGATAGTTTAATTCTGTATCGGCATCTATTGAGAATTCTATGTACAACTTATATCAACTGCTGTGTTTGAAGTTTGAAAATAGGAGCAACAAATGATATCGTCTTCTAAAGCTCACTATATAAGTAACATTGACTTTTGGGTATGTTGCAGATACAGAACGCGGTGATACAAAGGGTTGAGGGGATAACAACAGTGGCGAAATCACATGAAATTTTGCTGACACTAATGTATTATTTTCCCAGAAAATACAAAGCACACGTTAAATGGCTAATTCCTTATATATATATATATATATATATATATATATATATATATATATATATATATACATATATATATATGTGATACAATAGAATGATACAATAACAGATTGTTTTTATCCCTTAATTTTGACGATATCTTTTCTATGATAATCAACTGATTATCTCAAGAAAGGATTTTTTTTTCTAGTTTGTTTAATTTTTGAAACGAAGTTGATGTTATGAACGACAATACGCATTACGAGTTTTATATGTTTGTTTACCTAATCATAATTTTTATAAATTACCTTCGCTTTGTAATGAACTGTAAATCGTTCTGTTTTAATTTACATGAAAGTGTACAAATTGTGCAAGTTTGAAAATATTTCTCGAGGAACAATTTATTTTCCTAGTCACTTAATAATGCTTTTGTAGTTATCTATACATTTACATCAGAATCTGTTTTTTTTCGTCATCTGTTCTCTGGTTTCTCTGCTGAAGCATTTATGATATATTTTTAATTAAAAACTGTATATTTAGCTGCGACTCTCTCTGATGTAACAGTGAAATTCATCGGATATCATCCAAACAACAGTCGAAGGTTATTCAAAAGCGGGTCCGTCCTATTTCCTTTTTTATACATCGAACTCAGATCCGCCCCTATCTAATAATAAACTGCTGCACAGAAAAATACAGTGAACCCTCCATAGCCATTGCTTTTTAATAGCGGAATTTCTGTATATAGTGAACACTTTTACAACCAACAACACCTATTTCTGTGTATGTTTTTACCTCTGAATACAGGACACATGCGAATAACAGGCAAATTCCGCGTTCCTGAGTTTCGATGTTCATTATGATTTTTAATTAATGTGTCATTTAATAAACAAAAAATGAAAAATCTGAGCCTCAGGTGCATTCGGACTTGCCTCGGAGTATCCTCATCCAAATTTTCAGTCTTCTCAGACTGAGGTACTTAGAAAATTTCTATATTCCATATCAGTACTGGGTATACATGTTGAAAATATTGCCGTGTTACACCAAATATTGTTGAATCACATATATATCAGTATGTAAATGAGAATATTCTCAACACAGTGAGAATAGAACTGATTTTTTATGTGTGTTGGGGTGGGGGTGGGGGGCACGTAATCCCGCCAAGGGTGCGAGTAACCCCAGATTACGGTACATTAAGTAAATTTCTTTCAAGCTTAAGGAAGTAATAAGTATTGCAGTAACAGAAACAGAAAATCTGAATTGTATCCCATGAAATATTTAAATAACACTTCAACATAGATTTAGCAAAAAATTTTAAAACATAGAGTAAATAAAGATCGTTTAAAATCAGAAATTTATTAAAAAAAGTCATTTAAAAGGTTTAGTTATTGTGCTGTCCTCTAAAAAAACCCATTTTTTGAAATTATCTTTATATAAAGTCTGATAAGGAATACAAAAAATTTAAACATAGCTATATTTTCACGGCTTGTTCTGACTAGGATTTAAATGCTGAGCATTTTTCATTCAATCAATATGCTACAAAATGACAGCCAATTAAGTAAGAAATCGAAAAAAAACCACCTTTTCCTAAAAAAAACCCCATGTTACCTTAAAAAAACCCCACATGTACAAATACTTGGAAATAAAATTATTTGACAGCAAAATATATTTTTTTTTCATTATTATTTATTTTTAAACCACAATTCTGCAAAAAAATATTAAATATTTCATTATTTTGTAAATTGAAGGAATTTCAAATGCAAAATGCAAAATGCAAAACATAATTATTTGTAAATTCGCTCCAGACTTTTCACATTTCTTTGCATACATCCTCAGTAAATTTAAGAAGAAAATTATTAAATAGCATTTGTAAAATCTCCGAGAGTATATTAATGGAGAAGCATTAGTAATAGCCACATTTTGGTTCCTTTTGTTCTGAATAATATAGTGATTAGATTCAAACTTGAGTAATCTTAATTTTTGTCGGCATTAAGCAATTTATTTGACTATCATCATTTACTTCTTCAGTAATAATAACATTAAACTTTAAATCATCTTATTTAATAATCACCTACTGGCCACATTGTAACTTCTCAGCTTCTTGTACAGAACAGAATAAATGATTGTCTTCATTATCGGTAATATCACTTGCGGTGTTCAAAATTGCGGCTTCTTCTGTATTATGCAGATTTGCATCTGATAAATCTGAGCTCCATAAAGATTTATTGATTTCCTGACTACCATCTTCACTAATAGTAGCACTTTCATTCTCAATGCTTGTTTTTGAATGCAGCGAAAAGTGATTACAATGCTTTTAAGTGCTTGGAAATTAGTGTGATTTTAACACTTCATCTATTTCTTTTTGTGTAATAACTGAAACACTCATCTTTATTCTTTCCTTACATCTTGTACGAGCTGTAGTTTGTGTTTTATTAAATTGATCAGTGTCAAACTAGAAAATAAATGTATCTAATTGATATTAAAAAATATTGAGTACTTAGGTAATAAAAGGAATGGATTGGTGCTGTTTCCAGAACATCTGCCAACATTGACACAAAAAATCTTATTTTACTAATCACATTTCTTCAACATTTTTGCATATGCAGATTTTTAATGCTTTTACTTTTTCCTACCATTGATGCAGTAACTCTAGAGGCAGCAAGTATCAAGTCATATTATCATCCTGAACCTTTAGCCCATATTTGGCACCAAATAAATTTCCATTTCCTTTACTAAATACGTCTGTCAGCGGCCACCTTATGGCACTTTTCCCACAAGGCGAGAGTAAAATTTTCTTGCATTTTATCAAGGATTCGACTTTTGCTGGTTGCAATATGTTTATATTAACTTATTTATTTGGGCTATTTAATTTTATATTAATACTAATAAAAAGTTTAACAAAAGTTTACTGTTTAAAACTTTTAAATAAAAAAGTGGCTACTAGTATAAAGTTAGTGGCCACTTATAAAACTGCTAGCACTGGCCACTAATGAAATTTCCCAATTTTGCCTTTTACCTAATATTATTAGTATTTGTTGGTCTACCTAATATTATTAGTCCCAGGGTTTTATTGGTTTAAACATGGAAAATAACAGTTTTAACTTTCCCGGTCAAAATATGTTTTGATCATCAGTAATTAAGACTATTTTCGATTTGGAAAAAGAGATTAAAATTTATTTTATTAAAATAAATTTAATACAACATGTATTACTTATCAAGTAACGGCTTTATCTGTATTAAGGATAACTCAGATCAAACTTTGAAAATTATTTTTATTGCTGAAGAGTTTGCACAACAATTCACCTGGTGCTTTATGAAAGTCAAAATTTTCAAATGTCTTTTTAATAGAGTTTCAATTACTTTTGAGTGTTTGAAGCAAATTTGACCACTTTTAAATGGTTAAAACCAGTTTTGACCACATTCCTGGTTAAAATGAGTTTTGACTGATCAAAATTACAACCCTGGCTTTACCTTATCAGATGATAAAGCAAAAATAATGAAGGTCATCGATGACATAGAAAAGATGCACTTTTGTTCTTGAAAGAAAATTTGCTGATTAAATTGCTGTCAGTTCCTTCCTGAATTGTACTACGATTTTCATCTGTGGTATATTTTAAATTACATAAGACGTGGGGAATGCATCAGATTTCAAGTCTTACCTTTATGCGAAAGACAAAATGATATTTTGCAATTCACTTACTGTGTTTTGCACAAAACTGCACAAACTTACAGTTCATCTGTATCCTTAGAAGATAAATAATACAAATTAGCAGCTATGCATCTATATTAGTTATTCCTACCTTAAGTAAAATATTTTGCATTAAAAAGTTAAAAGAGTGAATAAAATAAAATAAATAAAAGTTTGAAAACATCAAAATAATATGTAAAATATAATTGAAGGGTATCTGTGTGTAAAAAAGATTGATGGGTTTTAATTTTGCAAACATGGATTTTTTTTATGATATACTAAAAAAAAAAAAAAAAAATCCTTATAAGTGCCTTCAATATGCATTAAATTTGCATAATTTAATTATGTTCCTTAAAAATAAATGTCTTTTTTTAAAAAAAATGTATATTTTATTATTTATTTATTGAAAAAAATTTTTGTTTTTTTTTTTTAAAATTCCACCATGGGTTTTTTTTAGCTCCATTTTCAAAGGTCGCCAATCGAGCCCTACATGACATAATCAGCTGATAATGCAACATTTTATTCACATTTTAATGGTTTAACATAAAAACATTTCAAAATTGATGTACATCATTCTAACATAACGTATTATAACAAGCAAATATGTGAAAATGAAGCTCATATTTTGCTAAAATTCTGCATTATTAGATTACATTCTTTTAAAACTAAATAAACACTCCTTAGGAATTATCAAATGTTTTTATTGTTGCAAATGGTGTACAGAAACAGGTCAAAACCAAAAATTGTCTTCAGTGAAATATTTTATAAAATACTAGGGTGGGTTTTTTTAGGAAACATTTCACACTGGGTTTTTTTTAGAGGACAGAACAATATATCATCAAAACTGTGTTTACAAAAGCTAGAATGGGATTTTCTGAAATTTTGGGCATTCGCAATTTATATCAAACAATGTGCCCCTTATGAGAACTTTGTTTATGTTTAGCATCTCACAAAGCTATTCTTTCACGGTCATTAATTACCTAAATAATAAAATGTTTCTATAGCTGCTTCACATACTAATCAATGACATAATGTTATTTATTTGGATCTAGCTGACCCTCTCGGTGTTGTCTGGGCTCCTGATAATAACTTGAAATATATCTAAAATCAGTGTTGAATGATTCCTTCAGTGCGTTAGTACGATGCCTTTGCCATCGTACACCAGAATGGGGTAAGGTAGTGTTGTTACGTACGCTCCGGAATGTTTTATATATAAACGGGCTCAAGGTGAGTGGTAACGCGCCATTTTTCAATGTTCATTATGATTTTTAATTAATATCTCACTTAATTAACAAAATATGAAAAATCTTAGTCTCAACTGCATTTGGACCTGCCGCGAAGTACCTTCATCCAAATTTTTAGTCTTCTGCGTGTGGTAAAATTATCCAAGTCATCGCGAACAGACAGAGAGACGGACAAACATCTCTCTTTCATTAGTATAGATAGATGAATGTTAAGAATAAATGTAAGAAACGAAGAATCTGCGGAATCACCGTAGAAATGGAGGATTGAAGGAAAAACGAAGAAATGAAAAGTTGTGATATTTTTCTTATACCTTAAAAATAAATTTAAATCTTTCAGTTCTTTCTTGAATACATTTTATATGATTCAAACAGAAAAAACTAGTCGTTGGGGGCCACCGTAATACTTACCCATCATGGATATGCATAATGTAAAATATTAAAATAAAAATGTGTAAACTACTTATAAAATGCATTGCAATTCAAATAAAATCGTGGCTTGATGACGTCGCAAACTTTAAAGGCTCGATTACTGAATTGCTTGAAAGAGGTTTTTCCTTATAACTCCAAAAATAATAATCCTATTAACTAGCGGTTTATTGCATCTGATTAAGCGTCAAATTTCCAATTAAAATATATCTTTGAAGTGAAATTTGGATGAAATACAGGGTCATGAAAAATCGAAGAGTGTGGAAATAGGATTCCAAATATCTCGGCAAATCATTATCCGATCAACTTCATGCTTTATGCAAAATTTATGTTTTTTTATTGTCTTTTATGTTTATTTCTTAAAATAAACAATTTCGAAAATTTTTATATACCTTTTATCAGAACGAATATTTCGAGAGCCCGAAAAAAATAGTTCCGGATAATCGAGGTTACTGAAATTCAATAAGCTTCTTCCCATTATTACATATTAAGTACATACCGAATTTCAAGTCTCTATCTCAATTTGTTCTGGAGATAGAGCGTTTACAGACACACAGACACACAGACGGACGGCAAATTTTTTTTTCTAAAAATATGTTTTTCGGAATCTCCAGTGTCTGAAACGTGTAAATCCGTCAAAATTTTTTTTTCGATTTTCAAAACGATTACAAGACTTACCCTATACTACGTATGATGGGTAAGTAAAAAATGTATATACAAATTAAATCTTAAAAGAATTAAGCCATATTTTTTATATCAATATTTTAATAAAAGTATTTTGAAGATGATCAGATTTTTCTTCATATAAAAATGAAAATTTTCGGAAATAATTCTAAAGCCTTTCCTCCTAATATCTACTTTATAGGTGGAGAGCGCAAATTAACTTTATCATTTATATTATTTCTGTTTTCGACATCACTTTTTCTTAGCAAATACAAAACACAAAACTATAAATGAGATACCATATGAAAGTATTTTAAACAGTCTTCTGACATAGTACACTCGCCATTTCATTAAAATGTGTTTTTTGATTAAAAATTGCTGGCAATTAAAAATTAAATCTGCATTGTTTTCATAAATGAGATGAAAAGTTTTTCTCAAATTTGTGGGGCCACAAAAATAAAATACCGCATTATGTGATGTTCAAAATAAATAGTACAGCCGTGACATACGGAATAAGAGTACTTTATTTACGTAATACATATGCGTAGATTACCTAATAAGTACAACAAGTATATTTATTTTAAATTTATAAATAAAAAGGAAAATTGAAATGTTTAGAAAAAAAAAACATCATCGATCGACCGAAGTAAAATAGCAGTTAATTAAAATTTAAATCAGAACTGCTTTCATAAAAGAAATGAAAGCTTTTCTCAGTTTTCCCGAAGCGAGTGACGTCATCCTCTAATGCAGTTAAAATGCAATTGTTAATTTTTTTCTCGCGTGTGCCTTTTGCTAACTTTGATTAGTTTTTATTATAATACTGATGGACTGAATGAGATGATATTCTGGCTTCATTGATGTGGTTTGCAGATATTTTTATCCTTAATTTTTCTTTAACAGTTTAAAGCTGCATCTAAAAAATAATAGATATTGCTAAAAAATATTAGACTGTAGTACGAAATCCTCGCACGGGTACATTGGTCTAATAAAACATTTCAGCATTGAACAATGTATGAATTTACAGTTCCGTCAATCTTCATTATTTTATGAATTTTGTACTGAAGAAAATAAGTTATCTGAATACATACGTTCAGTGAAATGTGGTTTAACAAATGGTTCAACAAAAAATTAATTTTATAAATGACATTAGTAAAAGTGTACTAAAGCGTTGTAGAAAAGTTATTTAAATATAAACAAGAACGAAAAATCATGCATCAATATAGATTATTAAAAACTTTCCAACACTAACAGAATATTAAGAAATTTCATTTTTTTCCTAGAATGGAATGATATATCTAAATAAGCAACTTTAAAAAACTAGTCGTTGGTGGCCACCGTAATACTTACCCATCATAGATATGCATAATATAAAATATGAAAATAAAATATGTAAACTATTTATAAAATGCATTGCAATTCGAATAAAATCGTGACTTGATGACGTCATAAACTTTAAATCGAGGCTAACGAAAAAGACAGGCTACCGCGGTTTATTTCACTTATCTTTTTTACCGACCGCTAGAGTGACGTGATGTTCTTTTCGTACATCTGCATTGGGGCATTCGAGCATCACGTGACGCCGGCGGTCTGTAAAAAAAGATACGCGTAAAGCACCGCGGCAGCCTTTCTTTTTCGTTAGCCTCGCTTTAAATGCTCTATTACTGAATTGCGTAAAAGAAACATCCTTATAACTCCAAAAATGATAATCCTATTAACTAAGAGTTTACTGCGTCGGATTAAGCGTCTCATTTCCAATTAAAATATATATTTGAATTGAAATTTGAATGAAATACAGGGAATCGAAGAATGTGAAAAATAGGATTCCAAATATCTCGGCAGCTAATTACTCGATCGACTTCATTCTTTATGCAAAATTTGTTTTTTTATTGTGTTTAATTTTTACTCCTTAAAATAAACAACTTTGGAAATTTTTATGTACCTTTTATCATAACGAATATTTCGAGAGTCCGAAAAAAGAATAGTTCCGTATAATCGAGGTTACTGAAATTCAATAAGCTTCTTCTCATTATTAAATACTAAGTACATGCCAAATTTCAAGCGTCTATCTCAATTTGTTCGGGAAATAGAGCGTTTACAGACACACACACAGACATACGGACGGCATTTTTTTTTCTAAGAATATGATTTTCGGGATCTCCAGTGTCTGAAACGTGTAAATCCGTCAAATTTGTTTTTCGATTTTCAAAACGATTACAAGACTTACCCTATACTACGTATGATGGGTAAGTAATGATAAAATAACTCATCAAAAATCCATTTTTAGGAATTGCTGTCCATATCTTGCAATGCGTGCAAATTGTTTCGTGTAGACTTGCATGCGATTATAAACTTTATACACACCACTTGATAAACTTCGATAAAAATGCAAATCCACTGCGGAAAACGCACTTTTAGCAATTATCCATCTTAGTCAGTCATGTAACCGAATTATTTTGTGTGTCTCTGTAAATGAACGACTAATGCAATGCATTCCATAATCTATAGAAAACATGTTAAAGTGCACTTCAGGGACTGCATTATGTTTGAAATATCAAAACATCATTAAAATGCACTGCAAACAGTATTTGCAAACGATTAATCATAATGTAATGTAATTATTTTGTGCATCCCTGTAAATGAATATTAAATGGTACTAAAATAACAGAAAAATTTAAAAACGAATTTAAAGTGAAATGATAGATTCACCTTGTAGTTAAAACAGATAAAATACTCATTAAAAACATGCTTAAAAGGTGCTGAAAAAAACCTTTGCTCATTAGCTCATTAAATTACTCATTACTCATTTTTTACTTATTAAAAACATGCTTAAAAGGTGCTGTTTTTAGTCCATTTTAAGCATGTTTTAAATGAGTATTTTATCGGTTTTAAATGCTACTTTTCTAGACTCTCGATAAAGCATGTCAGTGAGTCAGCATGTCATCCATCACAGTAATGCGTATACATTTTATTATGTTTGAAATGTAATACCAATAAAATGCACCGCAAACGATTTTTCTCCATAGACTATAAAATAACGGAATTCTTTTGCGTGTCCCTGTAAACAAACAATAAATGCTACTAACCGCGTTATCAATACCGAAAAATCTATAGTAAATCTTAATAACATATAAAAATTTAAATGGCAATCCGAGTACATTTGCGATAGTTAGAGCACGGACAAACAGGTGTCAGGTAGACAGACAAACCAAATACATAAGCCCTTTTTGACTATGTTGGAAAGTGTTAAAATAACTCGCATTAAAAATAGGATAAGCATGCCAAAAAAATCATAAGACTAATTGTGCAATTATAATACATTGTATTAAAGAAATAATCGATTGCTATATAACATATTTCGTTAATTAAATTTGCAAAATACAATTTATAATATAACTGTACATTGTTAATTAAGCATTTTTAAACGTAATTGTTAAATTAGTGTCCAAATATGTATCTGTATATAAATAGATACAGAAATCATTTTGTACTGATACAGATTTTGTATTGAATAGATGTATGAAAGATATATGTAAAAATATGTTCGTGTATGTATTGTCTAAACTCAAACTAATACAAAATATATTTTTATGCTGGTTGTTCAAAGATCTTCAAATGTTTAAAGTTTTATATTAAATTTTTACTTATTATTTATTTGATGGAATATTTTTGAGTTGTAATATTATATAAATCATTATATAAAATTTTTGAAGATTTTACAAATTTATCAACATGAGCGATGGAATAATGCATAAAATAAAATTCATTTTTATATAAATTGTTCTAAAAAGAATCTTGCATTACTTAAGAAATATTAACTAGAAAAAACTCAGTTTATCACGAACTAATTTTAGATTATAATATTCGGTTATACAGTATGTTTCCCGTGTTCCATTTCCCTTTAATGTGTTTACGACATGCAAAAACTGTTCCAGATTTGATCCACTGCCACTTATACATTTATTTGCAGTACAGTAATCTGAATTTGAAACATGTACAGTTAAATAGAAATTTCTGTTGCAAACAGGCACTTTTAAGTTATTTGGCTTGTCAAATGAAACGATAATCTGAAGCGAAAACGATCTTTTCAGTAAACTAAAAAATGCAAAATTGGTTACAGACTAGAATGAAGCTAATATTGTGTCTCTACTAACAATAAAATAAGTTTTGAAGTAACACTAAAAATAAGTATCTTGTGAAAGAGAGTATTACAGAAAGAATTTAAAAAAAAATCCAAAACAAAGAACAAACAACCAAAGTTGGGATCCGAGTTTGTCTTTTAATAATATAAAAAGTAATTCTTAAAATAAAGTTTTAAACTGGCACCGGAATAAATAAAAAAGATTAATATTTATAATAAAATAAATTGTTTACGTAACGCTCTTAGCCTCTATGATGTATCCGTATCCTGTAATCATGCCGTCTCCAATGACGGCTTAAAAAGTAAGACAAAAATCTGTACGGGTCGACAATATCCATTTTGGCCCAGTCGTGGGTCAGTCGTGCTCTAATGTGCATAATCTGTTATTAGAAGAAGTTTCTGTCTTGTGACTGGAAAATTTCAGAAAAATTTGACCTTCGTTTCTTTAATTTTCCGTGTTTTGAAGGAAAAAACACACGTAAAAATTCCGTTTCTAATACTGAAAAGTAACACGCAGCACAGTTGCCGGTACACCCCTGTGATTTGAAGAAATTGCAGACTTAGATTGGAGAATTTCACGCATATTTTATGTTAGATTGGTGAGTTTTCCGTATTTTGCGGAAAGAGAAGCAAATCAAAGCGGAAAATTTCGTGTTTTAACGAAAAAAGGCAACGGAAAAATTCGTTCAATTCACGGATTTTTTTGAGAGTGTAATGTCTATGGACAATAAGTCCAGAAAGTGCATTTTCAGTTGTGGCACGCGTTTATGAAATGTAACAAATATTTTTGCATAGTACTTGGTGTATAGAATTTCTAAAGATCATGTACAGGGCTACACAAAAAAACTCCAGTACATTTCCGTTATTATTGATGGAATTTTCTGAAAGGGAATTTTCTACTGTCCTATGCGTTATGTATAACTAAACTAATTTTTAGCATGCTCTTTAGTATGCATACAAGTCTATATATCATATACAGGATGCACATAAGAATTCGCATATTTTTCCGACTATTAATGTTAATTGGTCAATTTAATTTTTCAGATATGTTATGCTTTTTACAAATTGTTTACTTAGACATCATCTTTCACAATATTAAACATGGGAGTTTTATTAAATCAGTCTGAATGTGTTGCGAAATGTTTGATAATGTATATTTGACGCATGATTTTTCGTTCTTGTTAATAATTCTAAAAGAAAGTGCGATGCGTCTGGAATTGAAAACTCTAACAGTTTTTAGGTGCGTTAGTAATTATGTAAACACGTGTAGCACCTATAGTTGTTGTCTGGTAAGTCCGTCTGTCCATCTGTCACCCTTTTAACAGCGCAAACTCAACCCAACCGAATGGTTTGAAATGTAATATAGGGTAGATGTGCCAGTAATGGACTTTCTTAAAGAATTTCTTTAAAAATTATTTTTTAATTAATAGTTATAATTGTTATATTCCACATTTTTTAATATTATATTAATCTACCAACAATATTTAACCATGCTCATAGTCACATTTCCCAATGTGAATCGAAATTTAATTGTAAATAACAGAAATAAATAAAAACGTCCTAAATTCCAGTAATGGACACCCCACAAAAAGTAATAGATAATTGATATTATGATTGTATTTAAAACTAGAATTTAAAGAAAGCATATTAATGAAATAAAAAAAAGCTGAATTTTTATTGGTTATTTTTTTTATAAACCAAAAATGTTGAAGGTGGCCCATTACTGGAAGGCGGTCCATTACTGGCACATTTACCCTATATAATCGTTGCAGAATTTTGTCGAGTCATTTCAAATTTTATGAAAATCGAAAAAAAAAATTAAAAATATATTAATAAAGGTTTTCTTCTTTCTATTAAATCCTATCATACGTAAATTCATTCAATGATATCCCATGATAGGAAATGATTCAAGGTTGCCATAGTGATAACGTCCTATTTAAGATGGAGTCATGTCATGTCCATATTACTGAAATTAAAAATCGAATTTGTATACTAAAATTGTGTTATTATAACAATCCTATAATCTACCGACAGTTTTTTGGATAGATGCTTCCGGAGAAATAGATATTAAATGAAAAATGAGTCTAAATATAGATTTCAAGTTCTGAAAATTTCAAAGCTAGGCTTCAGTTTCCCATTGGAATTTTCAGTAAATGTCAACAAGAGAGAAAATGTTGCCAACTTAAAATGTACTTATTTTATAAGGGAATTAATCATATCATAATAACAGACGGAATAATTCATTTCATTGAAATAATAACAGTACAAACACAACGTCAGGGGTTGTCACTGGAGGCAACTCGCAGTCACTGTTTCAAGGAAAGTACAATGGACGTTCCTAGAGTAGGTTTCATAAATTTTTAAAGAGAAGGTGGTACACCAGGTAAAAAAAAAAAATATCGCTCTAAGAATACCAACCCGTTGCTGGGTTAACGACAAAGGAGCGTCAGCGAAGGAAGAATGACACATTTACAGAGTGCCGAATAAGAGAGACTAGCAGCAGACCGGCGTGCCCGAGGTTATTCGAATACAAATTTCATCTAACTCAGTTTTGCCATTCTACGTATGAGACCAGGGCTCTTCAATGAAGGTGTTGTGCTCTTTAACGACAAGGCAAATCCACGCACAGCAAAGTTCACACAAGATCAGATTCATCGCTTCGGTTAACGACGGAAGGATCGTCAACGGAGGAGGAATGACGCATGCACAGAGCATCGAAGAAGGGAAAGTAGCAGCAGACCGGCGTGCCCGAGGTTATTCGAATACAAATTTCATCAAACTCAGTTTTGCCATTCTACGTATGAGACCAGGGCTCTTCAATGAAGGTGTTGTGCTCTTTAACGACAAGGCAAATCCACGCACAGCAAAGTTCACACAAGATCAGATTCATCGCTTCGGTTAACGACGGAAGGATCGTCAACGGAGGAGGAATGACGCATGCACAGAGCATCGAAGAAGGGAAAGTAGCAGCAGACCGGCGTGCCCGAGGTTATTCGAATACAAATTTCATCAAACTCAGTTTTGCCATTCTACGTATGAGACCAGGGCTCTTCAATGAAGGTGTTGTGCTCTTTAACGACAAGGCAAATCCACGCACAGCAAAGTTCACACAAAATCAGATTCGTCGATTCGGTTAACGACGGAAGGATCGTCAACGGAGGAGGAATGACGCATGCACAGAGCATCGAAGAAGGGAAAGTAGCAGCAGACCGGCGTGCCCGAGGTTATTCGAATACAAATTTCATCAAACTCAGTTTTGCCATTCTACGTATGAGACCAGGGCTCTTCAATGAAGGTGTTGTGCTCTTTAACGACAAGGCAAATCCACGCACAGCAAAGTTCACACAAGATCAGATTCATCGCTTCGGTTAACGACGGAAGGATCGTCAACGGAGGAGGAATGACGCATGCACAGAGCATCGAAGAAGGGAAAGTAGCAGCAGACCGGCGTGCCCGAGGTTATTCGAATACAAATTTCATCAAACTCAGTTTTGCCATTCTACGTATGAGACCAGGGCTCTTCAATGAAGGTGTTGTGCTCTTTAACGACAAGGCAAATCCACGCACAGCAAAGTTCACACAAGATCAGATTCATCGCTTCGGTTAACGACGGAAGGATCGTCAACGGAGGAGGAATGACGCATGCACAGAGCATCGAAGAAGGGAAAGTAGCAGCAGACCGGCGTGCCCGAGGTTATTCGAATACAAATTTCATCAAACTCAGTTTTGCCATTCTACGTATGAGACCAGGGCTCTTCAATGAAGGTGTTGTGCTCTTTAACGACAAGGCAAATCCACGCACAGCAAAGTTCACACAAGATCAGATTCATCGCTTCGGTTAACGACGGAAGGATCGTCAACGGAGGAGGAATGACGCATGCACAGAGCATCGAAGAAGGGAAAGTAGCAGCAGACCGGCGTGCCCGAGGTTATTCGAATACAAATTTCATCAAACTCAGTTTTGCCATTCTACGTATGAGACCAGGGCTCTTCAATGAAGGTGTTGTGCTCTTTAACGACAAGGCAAATCCACGCACAGCAAAGTTCACACAAGATCAGATTCATCGCTTCGGTTAACGACGGAAGGATCGTCAACGGAGGAGGAATGACGCATGCACAGAGCATCGAAGAAGGGAAAGTAGCAGCAGACCGGCGTGCCCGAGGTTATTCGAATACAAATTTCATCAAACTCAGTTTTGCCATTCTACGTATGAGACCAGGGCTCTTCAATGAAGGTGTTGTGCTCTTTAACGACAAGGCAAATCCACGCACAGCAAAGTTCACACAAAATCAGATTCGTCGATTCGGTTAACGACGGAAGGATCGTCAACGGAGGAGGAATGACGCATGCACAGAGCATCGAAGAAGGGAAAGTAGCAGCAGACCGGCGTGCCCGAGGTTATTCGAATACAAATTTCATCAAACTCAGTTTTGCCATTCTACGTATGAGACCAGGGCTCTTCAATGAAGGTGTTGTGCTCTTTAACGACAAGGCAAATCCACGCACAGCAAAGTTCACACAAGATCAGATTCATCGCTTCGGTTAACGACGGAAGGATCGTCAACGGAGGAGGAATGACGCATGCACAGAGCATCGAAGAAGGGAAAGTAGCAGCAGACCGGCGTGCCCGAGGTTATTCGAATACAAATTTCATCAAACTCAGTTTTGCCATTCTACGTATGAGACCAGGGCTCTTCAATGAAGGTGTTGTGCTCTTTAACGACAAGGCAAATCCACGCACAGCAAAGTTCACACAAAATCAGATTCGTCGATTCGGTTAACGACGGAAGGATCGTCAACGGAGGAGGAATGACGCATGCACAGAGCATCGAAGAAGGGAAAGTAGCAGCAGACCGGCGTGCCCGAGGTTATTCGAATACAAATTTCATCAAACTCAGTTTTGCCATTCTACGTATGAGACCAGGGCTCTTCAATGAAGGTGTTGTGCTCTTTAACGACAAGGCAAATCCACGCACAGCAAAGTTCACACAAGATCAGATTCATCGCTTCGGTTAACGACGGAAGGATCGTCAACGGAGGAGGAATGACGCATGCACAGAGCATCGAAGAAGGGAAAGTAGCAGCAGACCGGCGTGCCCGAGGTTATTCGAATACAAATTTCATCAAACTCAGTTTTGCCATTCTACGTATGAGACCAGGGCTCTTCAATGAAGGTGTTGTGCTCTTTAACGACAAGGCAAATCCACGCACAGCAAAGTTCACACAAGATCAGATTCATCGCTTCGGTTAACGACGGAAGGATCGTCAACGGAGGAGGAATGACGCATGCACAGAGCATCGAAGAAGGGAAAGTAGCAGCAGACCGGCGTGCCCGAGGTTATTCGAATACAAATTTCATCAAACTCAGTTTTGCCATTCTACGTATGAGACCAGGGCTCTTCAATGAAGGTGTTGTGCTCTTTAACGACAAGGCAAATCCACGCACAGCAAAGTTCACACAAGATCAGATTCATCGCTTCGGTTAACGACGGAAGGATCGTCAACGGAGGAGGAATGACGCATGCACAGAGCATCGAAGAAGGGAAAGTAGCAGCAGACCGGCGTGCCCGAGGTTATTCGAATACAAATTTCATCAAACTCAGTTTTGCCATTCTACGTATGAGACCAGGGCTCTTCAATGAAGGTGTTGTGCTCTTTAACGACAAGGCAAATCCACGCACAGCAAAGTTCACACAAGATCAGATTCATCGCTTCGGTTAACGACGGAAGGATCGTCAACGGAGGAGGAATGACGCATGCACAGAGCATCGAAGAAGGGAAAGTAGCAGCAGACCGGCGTGCCCGAGGTTATTCGAATACAAATTTCATCAAACTCAGTTTTGCCATTCTACGTATGAGACCAGGGCTCTTCAATGAAGGTGTTGTGCTCTTTAACGACAAGGCAAATCCACGCACAGCAAAGTTCACACAAGATCAGATTCATCGCTTCGGTTAACGACGGAAGGATCGTCAACGGAGGAGGAATGACGCATGCACAGAGCATCGAAGAAGGGAAAGTAGCAGCAGACCGGCGTGCCCGAGGTTATTCGAATACAAATTTCATCAAACTCAGTTTTGCCATTCTACGTATGAGACCAGGGCTCTTCAATGAAGGTGTTGTGCTCTTGGACGACAAGGCAAAACCACTCACAGCAAAGTTCACACAAGATCAGATTCATCGCTTCGGTTAACGACGGAAGGATCGTCAACGGAGGAGGAATGACGCATGCACAGAGCATCGAAGAAGGGAAAGTAGCAGCAGACCGGCGTGCCCGAGGTTATTCGAATACAAATTTCATCAAACTCAGTTTTGCCATTCTACGTATGAGACCAGGGCTCTTCAATGAAGGTGTTGTGCTCTTTAACGACAAGGCAAATCCACGCACAGCAAAGTTCACACAAGATCAGATTCATCGCTTCGGTTAATGACGGAAGGATCGTCAACGGAGGAGGAATGACGCATGCACAGAGCATCGAAGAAGGGAAAGTAGCAGCAGACCGGCGTGCCCGAGGTTATTCGAATACAAATTTCATCAAACTCAGTTTTGCCATTCTACGTATGAGACCAGGGCTCTTCAATGAAGGTGTTGTGCTCTTGGACGACAAGGCAAAACCACTCACAGCAAAGTTCACACAAGATCAGATTCATCGCTTCGGTTAACGACGGAAGGATCGTCAACGGAGGAGGAATGACGCATGCACAGAGCATCGAAGAAGGGAAAGTAGCAGCAGACCGGCGTGCCCGAGGTTATTCGAATACAAATTTCATCAAACTCAGTTTTGCCATTCTACGTATGAGACCAGGGCTCTTCAATGAAGGTGTTGTGCTCTTTAACGACAAGGCAAATCCACGCACAGCAAAGTTCACACAAGATCAGATTCATCGCTTCGGTTAACGACGGAAGGATCGTCAACGGAGGAGGAATGACGCATGCACAGAGCATCGAAGAAGGGAAAGTAGCAGCAGACCGGCGTGCCCGAGGTTATTCGAATACAAATTTCATCAAACTCAGTTTTGCCATTCTACGTATGAGACCAGGGCTCTTCAATGAAGGTGTTGTGCTCTTGGACGACAAGGCAAAACCACTCACAGCAAAGTTCACACAAGATCAGATTCATCGCTTCGGTTAACGACGGAAGGATCGTCAACGGAGGAGGAATGACGCATGCACAGAGCATCGAAGAAGGGAAAGTAGCAGCAGACCGGCGTGCCCGAGGTTATTCGAATACAAATTTCATCAAACTCAGTTTTGCCATTCTACGTATGAGACCAGGGCTCTTCAATGAAGGTGTTGTGCTCTTTAACGACAAGGCAAATCCACGCACAGCAAAGTTCACACAAGATCAGATTCATCGCTTCGGTTAACGACGGAAGGATCGTCAACGGAGGAGGAATGACGCATGCACAGAGCATCGAAGAAGGGAAAGTAGCAGCAGACCGGCGTGCCCGAGGTTATTCGAATACAAATTTCATCAAACTCAGTTTTGCCATTCTACGTATGAGACCAGGGCTCTTCAATGAAGGTGTTGTGCTCTTGGACGACAAGGCAAAACCACTCACAGCAAAGTTCACACAAGATCAGATTCATCGCTTCGGTTAACGACGGAAGGATCGTCAACGGAGGAGGAATGACGCATGCACAGAGCATCGAAGAAGGGAAAGTAGCAGCAGACCGGCGTGCCCGAGGTTATTCGAATACAAATTTCATCAAACTCAGTTTTGCCATTCTACGTATGAGACCAGGGCTCTTCAATGAAGGTGTTGTGCTCTTTAACGACAAGGCAAATCCACGCACAGCAAAGTTCACACAAAATCAGATTCGTCGATTCGGACGGGAGAGATTGGATCATCCGACCTGCAGACCCGATCTTGCCCCATCAGACTTTCAGATGTTTCCTGCATTGAAAGCCGCACTCTCGGGACGTCACTTATAAAACAATGCTGAGCTGGAGAATTCCTTGCATCGCAGGGCACCATGTTTTTCCAGAGTGGTTTCTTCAAACGGATTGCACGCTACGATAAATATCTCAATGTCGGTGGCGACTATGTCTAAAAATTGTGCAAGGTGTTTAGTTCATGATGCCATGGTGTATTTTTCCCCTTGCAATAAAGTTTCCGTGTGAGAAAAATGACGAAACGTACTTTTGTAACGTTCTTCGTATACAATGAAAGACTGTCTGAAATGTAGGGTTTCTTTAGCAGCGAATGACTCATATATTTTGCTACAGATTTAGTTGTGGTTTGAGCAACAATTCGCTACTTTCTTCATTCCCAAGATGCACCACCAGCATATTTAAAGATGTATCCATTGAACGACTTTATCGTTTACTTCTGAAGCCCATTCGGCAGTAACAAATACAATTTAGGATTTAGCATCATGTTTAAAGATGAGTCGTTGATCTTAAGTACTTTTAAGTATTCGTAGAATTACATGTATAGCCCCCCAATGATAATTGCTTGGATTATTCTTGAACTCACTTAGAAAATTCACTAAATGAGTTATGCCAGGTCTAATAGCGACTAATGAATACATCAGTGATCCTATTAGTTGACGATACGGAATATTATTTATTTCATATTTTTCTTTTTCAGTTGTGGGACACATGTTTTTAGTAAGCTTCACATTGTTATCGAGAGGTATAGATTTTTATTTTTATTCTTGCATGTTAACTTGCCTTAAAATATCTTCATTATGATTTTTTTGAATAATCCTAATGCGGTCCCTGCTTGCATAAATTCTATGCCGAAACAATAGTGTAAGATACTTAAATATTTCATTTTAAATGATTTTGCTAATTCATCTCTAATGTAATCATAATCTTGTTTGCATTTAATAAGAATTATGAGATCACCAACATAAACAATGATAATAGCTTCAATTCGAGATTTAAAAAAAATTAACACATTTATCAGCAGTTAGCGATTCATACTTCATCAGTCATAATTTCTCATCTGATTTTTTAACCATTGACTACCTGATTATTTTGATCCGAAGAAGGGTAGTTAATGGAATATAAGAATAACAAGAATGAAAAATCGCATAAATTAAAACAAAAGTTCGTTCTGTTTGTTACAGATAAAAGTAAAATATTAACAAGAACGAAAAATCATGCGACAAGCATAAATTATGAAACACTTTCCAACACATTCAGAAAACTATAATAAAACGTCACTGTTTAATAGAGTGAAAGATAAGGTCTATGTAATCAATGTGTAAAACCCATAATGCATTTGAAAACCTAACTTCACCAATTAACATTAATAGTCGGAAAAATATCCGATTTTTTGTGTATCCTGTACACGATCTATAGATTTATATATTATATAACTACATAGTATTCTAAAATTTAGTTTAGCTAGTAAACACAAATTACAGTCGAAAATTCTTTTTCAGCAATTTCCCCCAATAAAAAGAAATGTACTTGTGATGTTTTGTGCAGCCCTATACAAACCGAGTAGAATGCAAAAAAAATCTTGTAATTGTTCATTAAACGTGACAAATGAGGTTTGTTCTTACTATAACTAGTTTTATCTATGTTCAGATCTTGGTGGAATAACTGTTGCACTTTCATTCAAAAATACATGAATACAAATGTTATTTTATGTGCAGATTTTCATATTATAGATATTAATTTTATTTTATGAAATTAAGTTTCACTACACTTTTACGAAGAATTAATTACAATTTTGATACGTTAAAATTATACTATTCGCAAATATTCAATACGAGACAATGTAATAAAAAAAATCGTCGTTATTATTTCACTGAAAAAAACTAATTATATCGTCTATCATTATTATAGGATTAATTTCCGCAATAAAATAAGTACATTTTAAATTGGCAACATTTTATCTTTATTGACATTTACTGAAAATTGTAATGGGAAATTTAAGCCTAGGGTTGAAAATTTCAGAACTGGAAATCCATATTTCAACTCTTTTTCCATTTAATATCTATTTATCCGGAAACATCTATCCAAAAATCTGTGGGAAGATTATAGGATTGCTAAAACTCAACAATTTTAGTATACAATTTCGTTTTTTAACCTTTTCAAGGGCGGTGGTATGTTTATGAAACCACTTAATTTTAATTCCCAGATGCGACAATGGCACCAGAATTTTTTGGTATAAAATTTTTCGTTTATCAAGTATGTGAAGTAGAGCTTTTTCCTATTTCCAAAAAAATGTGTTCGTAAACTCCGGTTCCATTCATTCATTTCCATATTTTAGAAATAGAAGTGCTTTGCCCCTGAAGGTGTTAAATTCAGTAATATGGAAATAATATAACTTCATCTTAAAACCATGGCAGCTTAGAATCATTACATATCATGGGATATTTATTAATTAAATACATATGATAGGATATAATAGAATTGGAAAAACTTTTATTAATATCTTTTTAAGTTTTGATTCAATTTTCATAAAATTTGATATGGCTCGATAGAATTCGGCAACGATTATATATTAATTAAATTTCAAACCATTCGGTTGGGTAGTTTTTAAACTGTTATATGTGGACGGACGGACCAGACGACGACTATAAGTGCTACTTATGTATAAAATTACAAACGCACCAAAAAATTGTAAAGCTTAAAAACACATACATACCAGATCTGAAAACGAACATTCAGCAATTATTGTCTATGTTGGAAAAAAAACTCCAGCGTAAAAGATCAGTGTCCATAAGCCATGTTTTTGGCCCATGAAATAAGACTAAAATTCGATCTCGTTATACTGACTTGATTATTTCACTTTTTAATATTAAAAGTTTTATCCTGTACAATTTCAACAATAGTTTTTGCATTTTGTTCGGATTTTTATGACTTACACAATCTCAAAGATCGAATTATTCTTAGTTTTTGATGAAAAATACGCAATTTCTCTTAATTGTACCTGAATTATTTACATGAGCGCAGCTTTGCAACACTTTTATTTTTACATATATTGTACATTTTGATGTATTTTATAATATATATAAAGAAGAAAGTGTTGCACAATTGCGCTCATATAAATAATTGAAGTAAAATTAGACGAAATTGCGTATTTTTCATCAAAAACTACAAATATTACGAACTTTGAGCTTGTGTAAATCATATAAATCCGAACAAAATGCAAAAACTATTGTTGAAATCGTACAGGATAAACCTTCTAATAATTAAAAGTGAAATAATTAAGTCAGTGTAACGAAATCGTATTTTAGTCTTATTTCATGGGCCAAAAACACGTCTTATGGACCCTGATCCTTTGCTAAGTAACACAGTAAAGCCGTTACCATGGTGACGCAGCTGGCATCGCTGTCAAGTTTTTATTAGCATTGGATGTATGCAAGTAAATGCTCTGAACCAGCGCACCCTAATGGTGCGTCGCGTCATCAGAGGACCCGAGGTGTGTCCAAAAATTTATAAGTCGAGATTTATCAAGATTTTAATATTTAACAGAAATATCGATACTTAAATATCTAACATTTTATATTATGTGATTTCTTTTAAAATGAGATTTAGTATCATAAAGTTTTAAATTATTTAATCCGGTCCTGAGCTATGCAGGCGGGTCCGTTAATGTCAAAATAAAATTAATTCTTAAAAAAAATTCGCACCGGAAAAATAAACACGGTATATTTTATATTAATAAAATGATTGATATTAAATTATTAATATATCTGGTACAAAAAAACCAGAAATTCACCCTTTCTTTGTCGAATTTCACGAAATTGATTGGCGATTAATCGCCCAATAAATTAAGGAAATAAATCCTGACAATCCACCTTCTATCTGCCTCAAAGGAGAGTTACTCAAAATCCAATGCAAAACTGAAGACCAATTTCGAGCAATTCAAAAATTTTTGTGCGATAAATCACTAAAATTCACAACAATACAACCCAAAGATCAGAGACCAAAGAAAATTTGCGTTAGGGGTATTCTCCCAAACACTGATCCTACTCTTATCATTGACGAACTAGCCTTACATGGGTTCACCGCCACTCGTGCGGCCATGTTAAGAAACAAAAAAACTGGAATGGGGATGCCTTTATACATGGTTAATGTCCTCCCTTGTAAAGATTTCGACAAAATATACGATATACATGAACTATGTTACATCAAAGTTGATATAGAGCATTTTCGGAATTCAAACAACCCTAAACAGTGCTATCGTTGCCAAAGATTCGGTCACGCCAGCGAAATATGCAACTTTGACCCCAAGTGCTGCAAATGTGCAGGTCTCCACCTCACTGGAAATTGCCCAACCCCCGGTAGGATTACCCCTACTTGTTCAAATTGCGGTGCAGCGCACCCGGCCTCATACGGCGGTTGTCCCAAAAACCCCAAAAACTCTAAAAAACACATTCCCACATTATCGAGCACAGTGTGCGCACACCCCCTAACTCTAAAAATGATAAATATACACCCACTACTCAAAATATCCCCAGGCACATCACCTTCAAAAACGCCCAAGATCTTTATGAAATAATGAAAGAATTCAATTATGTTGAAAAAGCAAAACAAAAATCCCCTGTCACCACAAACATTACTACACACCTCGACTCAACTGCTACTTCACAAACGGAAGATACACAGGAAACTTCTTCTGCTGTTCCTTCCACCTCCACTGACAACAACACCCCTCCCCACCCTACACCAACATCCTCGTCTACCGAATATGTAGAATCCTTTAACAATATGTTTGACATATTCAAAGACAAGAAGGAACTCCTTCAAATTACTAAACTACTTAAATGCATAAAACAAATATCCACGGAAACACAAAAGTGTAAAAACCCATTCGAGAAAATGATCATCATTATTAACGAGCTAGATAATTTTGCTAATGAGCTTAACCTAACCAATCATGAATAATCCCAATAACACTTTCTCTTCACTTCTTATCCTTTCTTGGAACTGCAATTCTCTTAGACATAAAATTAACGAACTCCGATCCTTCCTTTCTTCTAATCCTCAATTCGACATTATCCTCCAACAGGAATTATGGAATCCTAATTGCAGCATCAATATCTCTGGTTTTAAGCTTTATAGCACCCCCCGTATTAACACTAGCGTCGGCGGAACGGCCATTTACATTAAAAATCACCTCCCCCACTACATTACTCAAAATACACCCCTCAATGGCGTTGACTATACCAGTATCATTCTTAACCTTCCTCACATCAATATTAATATTACTTCACTATACGCCAGACATAACCGTAATTTTCCTGTCACCGACCTTCTACACATCATCAATCCACACCAATTTGCTTTCATAGCCGGTGATTATAACGCACACAACACACGTTGGAACTGTGTCAGAACCACTGGCCGCGGTGCTCAATTACACAGATTTATCTCTCAAAATCATCTTAGCCTACATACCCCTAACACTCCCACTCACATACCCACCGGCCGTTTCCGACCATATATCATCGACTTCACTATTTCTAAAAATCTCACCTAGCCTATCACGACCTCTGTTATTAACGCACTCAGCTCTGATCATTTACCCGTTTCTTTCAAAATTGACTTAATTAATCCTATAACTCCTCCTCCCTCTATTGCTATTGACTGGAATAAATTCCGTAACTATCTTAACAACGCCGATCTCACTTATCCTTCTATTAATACTCCCACTGACATTGATAACGCAGTTACTAACATTAATAACATTATCCATGCAGCTCAAAAACACGCTACATATTCTAAATTCAAAAACAATAATACCTTTTTCCTACCCACTTATATCCGCAACATATGCAAACAGCGTAACAACCTTCGCCGTCTCTATCAATCCACTCGTCACCCAGCACTCAAAACCGCTGTCAACAGACTCAATAACAAAATCAAAAATCTAACCCAAAAAGAAAAGCAAAAAAGTTGGTCCAATTTTCTTGAAAATCTATCACCCGACGATAACTCTCTTTGGCGTATTAAGAAAAAGCTCAACAACAATTACACACCTATCCCCCCCCCCTTCACTGTTAATAATTTCACAGCTTACACTGACAATGACAAAGCTAATTGCCTCGCTAAATCTTATGAACAACAATTTTCCCCTAATGATTTCAACGGTAACCAAGCGCACATGGATGACGTCACTAGCACTGTACGCAACTATCTTGCTATCCCCCACGAACCCCTACCAGACATTCAACTTATAGTCAACTACAATATTATCCAAAAACTTAAAAATCGCAAAGCTCCAGGGTACGATAAAATCAATAACTACACCATTAAACAACTTCCTATTAACTGTATTCTCTATATTACTCACCTGACTAACTCTATCCTTAATTATTGCTACTTTCCGACACCATGGAAAACAGCTATTATCTCCCCAATACCTAAACCATCTTGTAATCTCACCGACCCTACTAACTTTCGCCCTATTAGTCTTCTCTCTTCTCTTTCTAAAATTACTGAACGTGTTATTCTCAATAAACTCAATGATTTTCTCACCGTCAACAACACTCTCATTCCCGAGCAATTTGGATTCCGTGCTAAACATTCTACACTTCATCAACTTCTGCGTGTTGTCGAATTCTTAACTGAAAAATTCAACATAAAAAAACCCACTGCCGCGATTTTCCTGGACATCGCTAAAGCCTTTGACAAAGTCTGGCATGAGGGCCTTATTTACAAATTAATACAGCTTCACCTCCCATCCGGTCTTATTCATTTCTTTTACTCATATCTTATCGGCCGAAACTTTTTCGTCCGCATTAACAATACACTCTCTCTCTTACACTTTATTAAATGTTCGGTGATTCAAGGCTCAATTTTAGGCCCAATTCTGTTTAGCATTTACTTCAATCATATACCCCGTAATCCTTTCATTTCTCTAGCTTTATATGCCGACGACACTACTATCTACTCATCCGTACACCACCCTCATTACCTGTACAAAAATATCCAAAATTACTTTGATATATTCATACAGTGGTGTCACCTTTGGAGAATAAAGTTAAATGAAAATAAAACCACTGCTGTATACTTTTCCCGATCTTTTAACCTACCTAATCGCCTCACAATTAATAATACCACTATACCCTGGAGCGATAACGCTAAATATCTCGGCGTTACACTTGACAAAAGACTCACATTTAAAAAACACATAACTAACACTCGCGGAAAAGCTACCGGCATATTCAACTCATTAACACCACTCTTTCTTAGCACTAAACTTTCCCTTAGAAATAAAATGCTTCTTTTTAACTCTTGTGTACTACCTGTCATCACATATGCCTGACCAATCTGGGGATGCACTGCCAATACCAATTTAGACCTTCTTAAACGTTGCTACAACCAAAAACTCCGACTGATTCGTAAAGGTTCCAGATTTCTACGTAACTCCACAATACGTAATGACTTAAAAACTGTTTCTCTTGCCAAACGCATCAAATTCCTCTCCCGTAAATTCTACAGCAACCTGCACAAAGTCCCTAACGAGATCATATACGAGTTACCAGACTATGACATTCGCAAACCTATTAACAGAAAGAAACCCCGTTATTCCGTCCTTATTGACGATTAGACTTTGGGCTAACACTTTCCTTTTGTCTTTTTATAATTAAACTAGCTGTTACCCGTGACTTCGTTCACGTAACTTTAAAAGAAAAATAAATGTACTAATCAAGCAAAATATTTCACTCCCGATAAATAAAAACGTAAATAATTAACTAACTCTTTATCACATTTCATGGAAGAAAATGCGATATTTCTTTGATATAGGGGCCTTGACGTAAATCAGTTTAAAAAAGGTAAAATTTTGTGCCAAATAACCAAGAAAAGGAAACTGCAACCAATGGAGAAAGGACGGCCAAATAAAATCGTGTAAATCGACGAATTGGGTAAAAAGAAATGTCAATTTTACCTGATAAACCATTTTACTTTTAACGACTTTGAGAAACGTCTTAACAGCCATCATTTAAAAATACTTCATTGGAAATAGTATTTATATGCTTTTTCTTTAAATTCAATTCTTGGAATAGGGAAGACTAATTCTACACCTAAATGCAAGGAGCTTCAATTGCAAAGCTTTTTGCAGCCCAAAATTACATGCAAACGTAACACTTAAATTGCAAAGCTTTTTGCAACCCAAAATTATATGTAAACATTTCTTTTGCATGTAATTTGCATTGCAAATTAATATTTATTACGGTTCAAATTAAAATTAATTTGGGTGCAAATTACATGTAAATGTTACGTTTGCAAGTAATTTGGGGTTGCAAAAAGCTTTGCCATTGCAAGTGTTACGTTTGCATGTAACAGCAAATTTGTGTCCTTGGTTTAATATATAGCTGAAACAAATCTTGATTTCTTGACAATATGCTGACAGATGATTTTTGCTCTGCAGAATAAATTGATTCATAAAGTTTGAATATGTGGAAATATGTTTTTATTTTTCGGAAATTTTACTGTAATCAAGATTTTTTTTTCACCAACTATTCAAATTGAAAATAAAATAATTTTTTTCAGCTTTAATGAGAAAATGGCATAAAATATATTAATCCGTTTCATTTCTCCTTTTTTATCCACAAAAATGGAGTAATTTAAGTACCATTTTTAGAGAAATTTCGTTAAAATTTACAAAAAAATAGTAATATCTCGGAATCTAATTACAAAGTTTTAAATTCTCAGAGCTTATATGACATCCGGTGTTAAGTAAATCGCGTTGCATTAAGAGGAGTAGTTGCGAAATATACACAGTCAGATTTTAACTTAATAGACTTGTGTTCAATTTTCTCTTCCTAATAATCTTACTGATGCTTGTATTATTAAACACAGAGTTCAGAGAATAAATAGATATGATATGTTCATGTTTGGCGTGATGCTGAAAATGCAACCCTACAGTAGGCTTGCTTTGAAAACCAATGAATCCAGTCATTGTTCCACGTGCAGCATCTTTCCATCTAATGAAGTCAGCCCTTGGGCCTAATGATTTGAGCGATAACCGGCTTCATATTGCAAGCCGATTTTACGGTTCATTACCTCTCTTTTCTTTCACTGTACTCAGTGATTATTAATGTATGAAATTGATACGCATAATTTTCCTGTCCATCGCGGATAGACGATAGCGATTATCATGCTTTCTGATTAGTTGTTAAACCGAACGCTTATTAAGTCATTTCAGGTTGAACTTGGTTTCTTATATAATATCTATTAATTTCTATCTAATCTAATTAATTTATAACTGTAATATAATAAATATTATACTAATATAATCTAATTAATTTCTATATAATCTAATCTCTATATAATCTAATATTTCTATATAATCTAATAATATATATTAATTTCTTATATTATATCTTCTTATATCTTCATAATCCTCCAAAATACCGGAAATGACTTAAGAAGCGTTTGCTTTTACAAATAATCAGAAAGTGTAAAATTCCCAATCGTCGATAGGCGGTGGAGACGGAAATTATGCAATTGATACACGCTCCATTTGAAACATGTTTAAAAAATCCCGTTTTATTATGACGTCACTTTGATCCCAGAGAAGTCTCTTTTCAATGATATAATTCTTGATAATTTTCTTTTCCTGGCAATAATGACGTGAATTTTGGCAGAAAACTCACATCTGTTTGTAACTGATATTCAAGCTTATTATTAATCAGTATCAAAAATGTATCTCAGTTATTCATCTTAAATATGACGTCCATTATGTATATACTTTTATTATACACTGATAGTCTTGCTCTTTGTAATATTACGAATATTTGTAAATACATGTTTTATTTATGACTTCATATTTGTTCAAGCCAAGAAGGATCCTTTTCATAGTTCCATGGTTCAAGCGAAATCTTTTTCTTAATAATATAATTATTGTTAATTCTTCTTTCTAATTATAACGCAGTTTTTGACAGAAAAATATCTTTTTAATGTAACCGATATTCATACTTCATGTATAATAACAAATACTCCATATTGCTGCTTCAAATATCACAGAAATTCATCTTCTTTTGAATTATTTTAATTTTTCACGTGAAAATCGCTCAATTAAAACTTAATTGTCGAGGAAAAATTATTTTTTCGCATTTTTCTTTATTGGCAACGATCAAAGCCCTAGCAACGATAAAGTAAAATGGTTAAATTTTATCTAAAAATGTCCATTGATTCTTTATGAAAATAATCAAATTTTGAAATATTAAGAAAAGTATTTGAATAAATAAACAAAAACCAGTCTATGTTCATTTCCGGGTTATAATCCACCTATATGCAAAGATACAGGGCCATTAATTTCTCCATTTTGACGCTGGCTTCAGCCTAACATTTGAACACAATCGCATTTATAATATTACTAGCTGTTACCCGTGACTTCGTTCACGCAACATTAAAAGAAGAATAAATACATTAATTAAGCAAAATATTTTACTCCCAGTAATTAAAAACGTTAATAATTAACTAACTATTTATCACATTTCATACGAGACAATACGGTATTTGTTATTATAGGGACCTTGACATAACTCAGTCTTAAAAAAGTGAAATTTTGTGCCAAATAATCGCGGAAATGAAATTGCAACCAATGCAGAAAGGAGGGCCAAATAAAATCGTGGAAATAGACGAATTGGGTAAAAACAAATGTCAATTTTACATGAGAAACAATTTTACTTTTAACGCCTTTGTGAAACGTTTAAACAGCCATCTTCCAAAAAAAAAAAAAAAAAAAAAAAAACATTAATTAGAAATAGTATATGCTTTTTCTTTAAATTCAATTCTGCCTCCTTGGTTTAATATATAGTTGAAACAAATCTTGTTTTCTAAATGACAGTATATTGGAAGACAATTTTTGTTCTCCAGAATAAATTGATTCATGAAGTTTGAATATGTGAAAATATGTTTATATTTTTCGGATAATTTACTGAAATCAAGATTTTGTTTTCACCATCTATTCAAAGTGAAGATAAATTCTGTTTTTCAGTTTTAATGAGAAAATGGTGTAAAAAATATACTGATCTGTTTTATTTCTCCTTTTTTATACACAAATATGGAGTAAGTTACTTTACGTTTTTAGAGAAACTTCATTAAAAAAAAATGGCATTTAATTTAATTTTTTTAATTCTGAGAGTTTGTCTGACATCCTCGGATCAATTATAACCGGTATTCGCTAAACCGGTAGTAAACTAACCGGTAGTAAATCGCGTTGCGTTCGATAGTCTAGGAGCAGTTGCGAAATACAAACACACGGTCAGATTTTAATATAATAGATTCGTGTTCATTTTACTTTTCTTAAAATTATGATGTGATTTTTAGCAGAAACTCGGATACTCATGCGGAACAAAATAACGAAATAACGGATACTCATGCTTAATAATTAGTATAGATAACAAAACATTAAAATTTTTCGGTATAAATATGGCGTGAAACTCATCTACTTTCTATACTTATTGATCCTTATATTATTAATGTAAGGAATTGATTCACACGCATTTTAAAACATATTGGAAAATTCCCGTTTTATTTCAAATATGACGTCTCCTTTTTCCCCAGAGAAATCCCTTTTTAATGACATAATTCTTGTTAATTTTATTTTCCAGGCAATTAATGTTATAACTGGCATAGGGAAAATTATGTTACTTTAACGAAATAATATTAAATCTTTAGGTTTTATCAACAAAAATGGAACTATTAACATTCGTCATTTTTTTTTAGGTAATCGAGTTATTTCTTTTAGTTTTAAGAATGAAAAATCACTACTTTTCGCTATCCATGACATCATTTACGGCATGGATAATTTTGCGGAGCATATTATTGACATTTGCTAACCATCTTTTGAAACTTCTTTTTACTTTTTTAAAATTTAAATAAAAAATACGGTATAGTTATATTAGCCGTGCGCTAATATAACTTCAGGTAAAACGGCAAGCAAGTATTGTTACCATTACCATACAAAAGAAAAAAAGTGAAGAAAAAACCGAAGATCATTTTATTTCACCAATCAAAGCATATCCGCTTTATTTTCGATAAATGACGTCATATTCGCCTGTTTCCTATGGTTACGCATATTGAAACCTTGTATTATTATCAAAAACTAAAAAAGTACGTTTTATTTCTAATAATTTTATTTAATCTTCTTAATTCTTAATTTTTTTTATTTCATTTTCATTTTTCCCGTGAAAATTTTTTAATTAAAACAAAATTGTTGAGTAAAAATCATTTTTTCGGGTTTTGAATTAGTTTTGGCAACGATAAAGTATTAGCAACGGTAAAGTAAATTTAACCATTTTAAAATGCTATACGAAAAAATGTCCATTTATTCTCAATGAAAATAACGAAATTTTGAATTATTAAGAAAAATATTTGAATAAAATAAACAAAACCCAGCCTATGTTCATATGAGGGTTATAATCAGCCTATATACAAAGATACAGGCTCATTAAACGCTCCATTTTGACGCTGGCTTCAGCCTAATATTTGCACAAAATCAGATTTATAATATTATTAGGATTAAAAGGAAAAAAAAAAAAAAAAAAAAAAAAAAAAAACTTAATGTATTATAATACATTAAGGGAAAAAAAAAAAAAAAAAACTTTATGTATTTTTTTTAATACACCTATACTTAATCTTATTCCATACTAGCAAGCTACGCCCGCTGCGCTGGTCATTTTCTACAAATGAACCTTGAATCAAACGAAATATATCGTTTAATTTGACCTTGTATATGAAAGCAATCTGTATATTTACCTGGAATATCCTTCCACATTACTGAAAAATGACGTGATTGCGCTATTATATTTTCTAATGTGCAGTCAAAATTTTAGCTGTTAAGGACCAACTCTTTTATTTGGTCATTTACAGTTAAGGTTTGCTAAAGAATGATAAAACTATATGCAATATACTAAAACCATCACTAAAAATTATCGAACTAACAATGTAAACTAATTAACAAAATCCATTCAGTAGAAGTTTTTATAAAGGCTAATCTTTTATAATCGGGTTCATCTGATTATAGAACTTTTCCACGTAATTCTAAAACAGAACAATATAAAATATACTAAAACCATCCTTACAAATTATCTACTTAACAATGCAAGTCGCAAAAAATACGCCCAGTAAAAACTTTCAAAAAGGCTAATCTTTCGGAATCGGGTTCTCCTGACTGTATAACCTTCACACAACTGTTTGACTAAGCAGCGTAGAACAATATGTAGTACATTAAAACCATTCCTGAAATAGCATCTCACTAACAATACAATTCTCATCAAAATCCGTCCAGTAGAACTTTTTCAGAAGGCTAATCTTTCATAATCCGAATCAAATACTGAAAAAGCTAATCACACAACTGTTTGACTAAGCAGCGTAGAACAATATGTAGTACATTAAAACCATTCCTGAAATAGCATCTGACTAACAATACAGTTCTCATCAAAATCCGTCCAGTAGAACTTTTTCAGAAGGCTAATCTTTCATAATCCGAATCAAATACTGAAAAAGCTAATCACACAACTGTTTGACTAAGCAGCGTAGAACAATATGTAGTACATTAAAACCATTCCTGAAATAGCATCTGACTAACAATACAGTTCTCATCAAAATCCGTCCAGTAGAACTTTTTCAGAAGGCTAATCTTTCATAATCCGAATCAAATACTGAAAAAGCTAATATCTGATAAAAAAAATATCACCTGATTTTCGAATTTCCCCCTATAATTCCTTTCTTTTTTTTAAATGAAATTAATAACGGCTTTTTCTTTTATTTTTCCAGCTGTATAGCCATTTCAATTCTTTCTGCATCAAAAAAAAAAAAAAAAAAAAAAAAAGACACCTTTTGGCTTAAAATCAAATTGTTTAGGATCAAAAGTAAAATCAAAATCGCCAAAAACAAAAGATAAATCGCGAAATATTGTTTCGATAGCAATCTTGCCCCTTGAATATTTTTTTAAGCATTGCGAACATTCCCAATCATGTTTAAATTAAATATTTTCGTTTTATAATATTCTCTCATCAAAACTCTTTTTTCTTTCTTTTTCTTTTTAAAAAAAAAAATTAATTTAACACAGTTTTTCTTTTATTTTTGGAGATGTATAGCCTTTTCATTTCTTTCTGCAACAATAATGATCGCCAAAAAAATAGCAATGGTAACCTTTTCGGCCAAAATAACAAAACTTTCTATCATAATTCAATAACTAATCTACGTAGAACGTCGTGTTATACATATAAACCTTCCTCTTGAATCACTCTATCTATTAAAAAAAACCGCATCAAAATCCGTTGCGTAGTTTTAAAGATTTAAGCGTACATAGGGATATAGGGACAGAAAAAGCGACTTTGTTTTATACCATGTAGTGATATTTATTGTATGGCCTTGAAAAGTCGCCTTTTTTTTTAGAGAATTTATCACTTTGCCTTCCAAAATGCATTTGCAATCGTTATTCGAACAGTTAACATTTTATTTTTCTTAGTGAACTTATTTACACTTCTCTCGTAATTCTTAAAATCTAACTACCTTCTAGCTAATATCTAATTTCAGCTAGATTTAATTTTTTATTATACGCGATCTCGCACTAGACTGTTATTTTTAGCATTTATTTTAATTCTTTCTACTTATCATTTTCTATTCACATTAATAGCATACTATCTATTCATTAAACTCTAATTTAACGCATTTTTAATAAATTTTAAACACATTATAATGGCTCTCTCAGGATAAGTTATACGACTACTCATATACTGGATGTAGTTTCTCGTAAACTTGGAAATCCATCAAAGCATTCTTCTGTTCGCTGTTCGCTAAATTATTAATTTCATGATCTCAAATTGCATCATGTAATTTGCTGCCTTCAGTGGCAGCATAAGAAGTAAGAAAATAAAATGTTCGACACTTAAGGAAGATTTCGTGGAAATTCGCCAATGTGCGCAGAGTAGTAAACCCTAGAAGTAAAAGTCTGCAGAGTTTTGTTTTATACACATTATACACTTAATGGTAAAGGTGCATTTTATAAAAATATGAATATAATTAAAGATTTTTTGTAGGTTTTGTGTATGTTTCACAATGTAAAATAATTCTAAAAGCATGTTATTTTTACACTTATTTATTTTAACACCATCATACTTAATGGTGAAAAAAATCGCATTTAAATTAGATATAAATATATTATCCGATGCTGGGGATTTGTTCGTGTCATGTATGCCACTAAAGTGGTGTGCTCATATATGACTTTCCATCTTGTGCTGCGAAGTTAAAATATAATAGAGCCAACGTATAAGAGTGACAAATGTCAGGATGTCGTTTTGGTGGCTTAAATGGTAAAGCACTTGGTGCGCTATACCAAGGAATCCGAGTTTGATCCCAGGCATGTACTGTTTTCGCTCTGTTGGTTGTACGCTTTGTAGCAAAGTGAAAATTCACATCCTTTGTTAGTAAACCTCATCAGTTTTAAATTTTCCAAATGGGCGTAAAAGAACTTCAACTTAAGCTGCACGCGATCCTCCCATTAAGCTGTTCTGGACAAATCTGGCAGATACATTTCACTGAGACATATGCCAAAAGATTGTCTGAGTTAAACGTATCGACTGGAATTGTCCAGGACAGCTTAAATGGAAAATCGTTAGCAGCTTAAACCAAAGTCAGGGTTAGTTTGCATTCCATCCTAGACACATCTCACCATTTCACTCAGTTAGAAGCATGACTACGCAATTTATTTTTAATCTGCGTAACTACACACACACACACACACATATATATATATAAACACATTCTACACAATACTTTGAAACCCCATTCCTTCTTTTGAAGATATGGCACATAATTTTTAGCACTCATCTGATAATTTTTTTAATTATTTCTTTTTAGATTTGGTAAAATGTAAAGTAATTTTTCAGAATATTGCATTCAATTAACGAATTTTATATGCATTTTCTTACTGAGTTGTAAACATTGTTCCCTGAAGCTTTCCATACTGTATAGCGTCTCTCATGTAAGTCTCCTACGGTCTACGCAGACGCATGTGTGTAGTCGGCGTATAAACGTACCTTTATTTGTCCTATGAAAATCCACTTTCCAGTTATTGAAAGCAGATTAATAGAAGAATAAATGATTAAAATATTATATTTGTATAATAGTTCATTTTCAGAGACACTAAAAAAATTCTGTATACAATATGGTCTACGGGAAAAAACAGTTTGCAATGTATTTTAATGATGTTACACTATTCAGATAGATTTTTTTCTTCACTGCAATGTAGTGTAAGATGCTTAGTGTAGAATATGGTGAGCATAGTTTTATCGTTCATTTACAAGGACACAAAAATAATTCGATTACAGTACTGCCTATGAGCGATAATTACTGGAAATGCTGTTCCAGATGTGTATGCGGTTAACTATTTTTTTGCATATTAATTCCCGTTTATAAATTACTATAGATGAAGTAAAGGGTTGCACATACAATTCCAGTACGAAAGAGAATTTTCAACTGCTTCATATGTTTCCTAACTGAACTAAATTTTAACATATTATGTAGTACTGTAACGACCGAAGAGCCCAGTAGCCTATCCTGTCTCGTAAGTTGCAAAACTAGCTTTTGTCTAGCGTTTGTCCATGAATCGCAGCCTGGATTCAGCTCTTGTCCACGGATCGCCGCCTGGGTTCCGGAGATTGATCAGCCGTGCTGTCGTGTCGGAGGAAAAGTTTTCGATATGCGGAAGGAGAGCTGAAGATGTTAGGTGGCAAGTCAAGTGAAGCGAAGAGAGTTAATCTGTTGAGAGATGAAGACGCAGTTTTGAGAAAAGTGTGGCGGATTGTATAGGAGCTGGATTGTGTGAAAAATATGGAAATGTATCCGTTAGAGGATTAAGTTATGTCACATATAGAGTGACGCGGTTTTAAAATGTGTGTTTTTTTTAAGTTTTAAATATGAAATTGTTTTAGATGTTCAGCATCGACTCGGAATACATTGGAACCGAAATATTGAAAGAGAAAACGTTACAGTACATATACAAATCTATAGATCCTATACATAGATTCACAAAATAATTTGAATACTTCTTCAACTTTAGATGGTATATACTGCAACTGAGTTTTCAAATGAGTTATGCGTTTTCCAAATTTTTCAAATTGTTTTTTTAGATATCATTTTTCATCTTGTAAAACGAGAACGTTTTGTCACAGTTTTTTTAATGTATTGAAAAGTGTTTCATAATCTATGCTTGACGCATGATATATCTTTTTTTTATATCTGTAAAGAGATATCTCCCAAAACAAACATTATAGAATTTGTTTTCATTTGAAATCATAAGAAAAATATGAAAACACTCTTTAATTTTATAATATTGTTTAACTAAACTAAAAAATATCTGAAGGTTGATCAAATTAAACAGAAGATACAGAAAATTCCTCATCGGTGAAAAAACTATTGAGCTAAAAATAGCCAACTTTCTTACAGTTACTTTTCCAAATAAGTTAGATATACAAAAAGTAAGCCACTTAAGGACATTTATCTAATTATAATTAAAATATTAATGAACTCGAAAAGACATATATTGTTTAAGCCTAGACCTAACTTTCATCTATCAGAGAAAACATTCAGTGTTTCGAATTATATTGCTTGGAAAAAATGAAACATTAAAAGTGTTATCTTCCTCAGTGGCCCAGTAATGGACATAGCAAATTTTTGATGCACCACTATTGTGCCCTCCAATTGACCCACTCCAGTCTTGACTTCTGTGTGCACCATACAAAAGTTTTAATTTGTTTTACAGATCTAGAGTTAAATATGCACAATAATGGAATCGTATTTAGAAGTTTAGTTGGTTTCACTGAATAATCTCACTAGTAAATCTGCAGAACAGGGACCTCGAGTTCAGTTGTGCAAATCGTTTTTATTTTGATCTCACTTTACATAATATCAAATATGCTACAATCTGGATTTTTTAAAGATTATATACAGAGTGTCCTTTTTTATCGTTAACTTATAGCTAATTCCTAAGCCACTAGTTGTAGATGCACAGTTTCTATTGCAGAAATATTTCAAACATTGTTCTTCATCATAGAAAAATCCATTTACGTCGAAATAGTTACACTTCCATAAAAAGTAACGAAATTTAATTTTATACGATTCGAGAGTCCCAAAACTTATATTTTTTATTCTCTACGCACTAATAAGTCAAACAGTAAAATAGACCATACTCTATGATTAAAACTTATCGTATTATGATACATTTATTTTATGAATTTTCAGCGTTTTCTGACACAAAAAATGAGTTTTCCTGTTTTTAGTAACAGAATGGCTTAAATTGTAGAATAAAAAATCCATGAAATTTATCAATTTCTATCAACGAGATTGGTATACATAAAAGAAAACTTTTTTGTTGAAATGTGTAGTTTTATTTCTAAGTATTCATAGGTTATGTCTATTCATATTTTCCACTTCCAAGGAGAGACTCTTCTGTGTTTTGGCAGATTTCAGCTAATAAAAATCCCTCAAAATTTTCATTTCCTTCTTTTGACAAACTTTCCACTATTCCCTTTCTTTTTCCAGCAAACAAAGTTAAAAATCTCTGAAATATATTAAATTTTGTGTTACTTTGTTTGAACCCTCTGACTGTCCAGCAAAAGGGCTAAATTGTATTATTGTTTTTTTTTTTGTATTTTATTTTAAACGCTAAAAAAAAAAAAAATGTTTATTACAACATTATATTACTAGTCGGATGTGCCAATCCCAAAACTTTCTTCTATCTCAGTCATATTAATACTTCAAAATTCGCTATCACATCGCAAATAAAATCAATATTTTTCCTCACTAGCCGCCACTGGCGACCAGTTTGGTCTCCCTTAAATGTATGTTAAACATTGCAACACGTTACATTTATTCATAATTTAATTTTCCCTTAATCCTTCGCCAAATCGGAAGATTCTAATAGACAAATCATGAACTTTTGCGATCATGGTAGCATTTCGCATATTTTTTGGGCACAGGTGTCACATACGCACGTTGGCGCGATTTTCTCCCCCGCCAATTTGACGACATTTTTTTTTAATGGAAATTGTTGTTTATTTACGTTTATTTTTTTTAGTTCTATAAATTATTTTTGATATGTATATCAATATTTATTTACATCAAACTATCATTTATTTATTTTTATTTCCTTTTTAACACTTTCCAACCTAGTTGAAAAGTGTTTATGACTTCGGTTTGTCAGGCCGTCTGCCGTCTGGCCGTCTGGCCGTCTGCCGTCTGCCGTCTGTCCGTGCTCTAACTCCCGTAAATATGCTCGGATTGCTCTGCAATTTTTATATGTTATAGTCGTTATCTATAGCATGTCCCCTATTTCAACGGAAGTGTGTAGCACTTATAGTTTTTTTACAGGGACACTCAAAAGAATTCCATTACATTGCGGTCTACGGGGAAAAATCATTTGCGGTTTATTTAAATAATGTTTCACTATTTTAAACGCATTGAAATTTATATATATCACTAAGGTGCATTAGAAGAAGCTTAATATGGAATAGGGTGTGCATAGCACTTATAGTTACTTTACAGGGACAGTCAAAAGAATTCCGTTACATTACGTCTATGGAGAAAAATCGTCTGCGGTTTATTTAAATAATGTTTCCCTATTTTAAACGCATTGAAATTTATATGAGGTGCATTACAAGAGGCTTACTACAGAATATTGTGTGTATAGCAGTCATCGTTCATTTACAGGGACACACAAAAGAATTCTCTACTGTATGTTAACAATAATTCCTGGAAGCGCGTTTTAAGTTACTGAACTATACAAATCTATAGATCCTATACAGGGCTGAATAAAAGTATTCGGATTACTTAGATGTTATCTTTTAGCTTATTAAACGGTATGATTTGTAAAATTATTTTGGAAGCGTTGGAAAGTGTTACATAATCTATGCTTGACGCTGGATTTTTCGTTCTTGTTTAATTATGACTATTTTTGTTAGCCGGGAGCAAATGATAAATCGCCAAATATTGTTCCCATCATCATCATTCATACTACATTAATTTAATTTTAAATTATAAACCTGTCACTCATTTCATTTAAAATACTTAACTTTAATCCAAAATGCTTATATTACATAAATTTAAAATACTTCCATTTTTCATTTAAATAGAAAATAAATAAATAAATAAGAAATAATATCATAAATCAAAACATTTGATTTCAAAATCAAAGTATCGTTTCTAATTTGGGCACGCGATAAAGAAAAGCTGTATTAGCGATTTTTAAAATGCTAAAAATTTGATTCATTAAATATTATTACATGAGTTCAATTTACGTCAAGAAAAAGTCCGGAAGGAAGCTGAGTTGTATAGCACATAATTATGGTAAACTTTGATTGTCTCACTGGTGCGAATTATTTTTTTGACGCGAGGCAGCGGTCCAAAAATTCATTCGCGGAGAACTTGCTTTGCGAATGATTACCTCCATGATTTAATATTTTAAATGTTCACGACGAATCAATGTTTTTTTTTTGTTTACTTTCATGAATAGAGAATTTGAACTGTGAACCTAATTTCGACTGAAGTTATTGCAGAATATATACATAATTGAACGTAAGTCATCTCTCAAATATTAATTTATTTTGAACGATCTTTCTTAAAATGTAACTTTTATGCAGTTTTATTCGAAAAAATAATTTTGAATAAAAATGGCCGCCTGGCATATGAAAAAGTGAAACAGCCATCCCGGAACTGTTGATGACAGTCACATGACTTACGCTTTTATTTTAGAAGATTCTGTTGTACGTCAGCTGCTTGCGAATTTTCGGATTACCGGGATGCGATCAACTCATGTATACTAAACTACGAAAAGTCCTTCTGGCCTGGACAGATAGCTTCCCTATTCCTTAGTTTTACCGTTTTAGCTAACTTTACTGTAAAACACGATGCTAAAATGCGGGGAACCCAATTAAAGAAGATTTATTCCCAGCTCATTGTCGTCAACATTGAATTTGAATGAGAATATCGCCAAATTAGTCCTCTACAGCCAAGTAGGCTTCATTTATGGCAACCTTTTTTTTCTCCAAACTTGGCGATATTTCGCCAACTATTGCCAAGCTTGGCGAGAGTTTGACGTTGGCTAATATAAATATATAGTGTTAAGCATATAACAATAGGAAAAATGGTTACAACAATGAAAGAAAATTTGCCGAAACCATGTTAACTAAAACTCATAAATTAAACCCGTTTATGGATGAATTCTGCTGTCTTGTTTGAAAATGTCAGCCCCCCCAAAAATTTCAAACCGCTGTATCTCAGCCATTTTTTAATATTGAGGCAAAACAAAAATTGCTCCGTATTCTCCGGATCAAGGCCGAACATTTAACAGAAAAAACTGTTAAGATTTCTAATTTTTTTTGTACATCTTTTTGAATTTGAAATATTTAAATGGCTACCACAGCGCCCCCTTCCGGTGGAATATGCCCAAATACAAGCAGGACGTGCTGGCCATAGCCAAAAACATAGAAAAAAAATTTGGTTTAAGCATCTGCATAACATCATACACCTTTCGATGATACAACAGTGAAAATCGAACAAAAGTCGCGATCGTAGCGCCCCTTTCAATCGAAATATCTCTGAATTCAACTTGGACCTGCAGGCTATAGTCAAAAACATAAAAAAAAATGGTTCAATTATCTGCATAACTTCATACATTTTTTGATGATACAATAGTGAAAATCGAACAAAAATCGCGATCGCAGCGCCCCCTTTCGTCTAAATATCCCCAAATTCAACTGGGACCTGCACGCTCTAGTACAAAACATAGAAAAAAAATTGGTTCAATTATCTGCATAACTTCATACACTTTTCGATTATACAATAGTGAAAATCGAACAAAAATCGCGATCGCAGCACCCCTTTCTTCGAAATATCCCCAAATTCAAGAAGGACTAAAACATAGAAAAAAAAATTGTTCCAATTTGAACCATAACTTCGTACACTTTTTGAGGATACAATGAGGACGGACAGACAGACATTTTGTTAAAACATGTTTTTCGGAATCTCTTACTCTTAAAATGTGTAAATCCGTCGAAAACCGGGTGTCGAAAAAAAAGTTCGATTACAATACTTTCTTCTATTCTAGATAGATGAAAGTAAAAAACAAAATTATGTATATGAATTTTACCCTTGAGAATTTTAATCATTACTACGTGTGTTAAAACTGCATTATACCCTTAGAATTATATTAATTTAAATAATGCTTGTATTGTAGTGAAACATGTAGCTTAGAGAACGAATTAACGCAGGCGTGTCAGTAGGAGAGTTTCGTCCAAATTTCATTATTCTATGCTTCAACATTTATTGACTCGAATGGAATGTATGACATGACATAGCACAAGTTTAATGAGATGGGATTGAATAAATAAATTTGTTTAAATACATTTTTAATAGTTCTTATTAACATTTCTGGTATTAATAACTTTTTTCGTCTGCAATCGATAGATTGCTATGTGCAATTTTGCTTGTTCGCAGAAAATAAATAAAATAAGTGTTGTCCCTTGCATAACTCGAAATTAATATAATTTTGTAGTAAAACCTGAAGCTTAGTGGGCGTATTAACCTGGGTGTGTCAGTGACAGGGTTTAAAAAAATAAATAATCATCTAAATGACTATTTCCCCACCACCGAAATTTCTGCTTCTCTACTTACAGTCTCCGAACAGTTCCAGACAATATTTAACATTTTTTAACCTAAGAGCAAAGTTTTCCCGTTTTTAGATGTGTTCGTAATTAGCAGTCGTCTGGTCCCTCCGTCTGTCTGTCCGTCTGTCCGTACAGATACAACAGAGGCAGAACTATCCAACCGAATGGTTTTTAATTTAATATACAGTAGATTTCCGTTGCAACGAACTCCACGGGACCACTAAAATATTTCGTTGTAACGATGTTTTCGTTGTAACGGAATTACTCTTATTTATCTAATGAATTACATGTACACGTAAATAAATTATGTAAGAGAAATGTACCTTTCATTATAGAGGATTTTAATGGAAGACTAGTTAAATTAACATAGAAAAAGTTAGTAAGATAAAATTCAAAATTAAAATTACAAAATTACGGACTAACCTTTATTTAGTAATACATTATTGCAGAAAATCTGTAATTTTAGTTTGTACAAAGGAATGTGTAGTTGATTATAAAAAAACGTGTGCAACGAATGAATGTGAGAAAATACCTTCTCTAGAACATTATTTTGATGAGAAACAAAAGCACGCATTTTCTCCAAGCATGAGAGAGCTTCCGAAGAGGTAACTTTTGAACTGTCGGTGACACCAATAGCGTCATCACTGCTTTCGTCATTTTGTTAGTCTAATGTAGTTTTAATGGTTAAAATGATATCTTCATCAGTCACTTCAGAGCATGTTTGAATAGTGTCATCCACAGGTAAGAAATCCTCCCAATCCACCTGATCAGGGATTGATGTTAATTTTCTGGTAGCCTTCCAAATTGTGTTTAACTCAGAGGACTCATATCCAAATCTAAAACTTCTGATTAATTTTCTTCGGTGTCCGTTAATCGGGCATGTTTCCAACATTTAGAAATTGTTTTCTGGCTAATTTCTTGCCACGAACCAATGATCAATTCAATAGCTTCTTTGAGATTTATTTTTGGTGTTTTGCCATTCTCTAAGCCGCAAAGAATTTCTTTTAGCAAAAGAGCTCAGTTGCGAGATTTTACAGCACGGATGATGCCATGGTCTAGAGGCTGTAGAATAGAAGTGAAATTTGGCCGAAAGTACTCAAATTGGATGCAGTCTAATTTGGGGGAATTATCATGAGGCATGCAGTTATCAATCAGGAGAAGAATTTTCCGTTTTTTAGCTTTCATTTCTTTGTCAAATTGCACTAGCCAATCATTAAAGATATCTTGTGTCATACATGCCTTCTTATTGAATTTATAATCTCAAGGCGAATGACAGTTCTTAAAGCAACGGGGCTTGCCAGAGTGACCAACAATTGATATTTTTCTCTTCTCGGTTCCAGATTTATTACAGCAAAAAATTGCTGTAATTCGTTTCTTTGAAGTTTTCCCTCCAATGCATTTGTCGTCATTAAATGTTAATGTTTTTCTCGGTTCAAGTTGATAAAATATTCCAGCGTCGTCAGCATTAAAAACACCATCGGAGCTTTAATATATAAGAGTCTTTATAAGGGCAGTTGCTTTTCCAGCTCTCCATTCATTTACAGTCTTTGTAGGTACATCACTTGCGTCGCCTCAAATTGATTTTATTACAATTCCATGGTGAGTACGGAAGTGATTGGGCCATCTAACACTGACTTGAAATTTTTCGATATCAAGCATTGTTCCGAACTCTTGAGCTTTTTGCCTTATCAGAGGATCACATTGCGTGAACGAACATCGGCACAATCACTTGAACACGGCTTTATCGACATCTTGAAATTGGGACTGCGTATTCGTTTTCTATGGGAACAAATGCTTGCAATTTGGAATTGTCTGTCAATATTTTCCTTATCTTTTAGAAATGTCGATAAACTCGATGGTGTTATTCCATATTTTTTTGGCCACATCCGCTTTCCGCAATCCTTTATCAATCTCAGAAATTATAGCTTTCTTTTCTTCCAACGAAAATTGTTTTCATTTCACACAAGCCATATTTTATCAATGAACGAAGCCAGAAACACACTGCAACAGGTATTGGCGACAAAGACATCCCAGAACAAGCACAAACACTTCTTTCACAGTGAAGTCCACCTGCTGTCTGTCACGTGATCATTTTGAAGCGTATGGGCTAATGATAAAAAAGGAATTCGGAAACAGAAGTAAACAAACGAAAAAATAGCAAAAGAGAGAAAAATATGAAATAGCACCTGTCCCCAAAACAACGTTATTTTTTAACTTCGACGTGCTATTCGAAGTATATTTCATTTCTGTTAAGCAATTGAGAAAAAAGAAGAAAAAAACTCGATGAATATTTTTTGTTGTAACGAATTCCTAGTAAAATGCGCTTCGTTAAATCGGAATTCTTAATACATTGGGGTTGATGAAATTTGAAAAGGCGATTTGTCAAATTTCGTAGTAACGGGATTTTTCTTTGTAATGGAATTCGTTGTAACGGGAATCTACTGTATATAATGGTTCCAAAATTTTGTCGAGTCATTTCAAATTTTCTGAAAATTGAATAAAAACCTGAAAAGATATTAATAAAAGTTTTCTTTATTCAATTAAATCCTATCGTACGTAATCTATATAATAAAAACGCAAGTCATGTGACTGAGGAAAACAAATACAGGCTAACCACTTCTTTTTCCATATGCCAAGTGGCCATTTTTATTCAAAATTATTTTTTTTTAATAAAATTGCATAAAAGTTACATTTTTAGAATGATCGTTCAAAAAAAAATGTTTGCTTAAGAGATGAGTTACATTAAAAAATTGTATAGATTCTGTGGTAACTTCAGTGGTAATTAGGTTAACAGACTGGTTTGTAGTGAAACCTGAAGCTTAGTGGGCGTATTAACCTGGGTATGTCAGTGACAGGGTTTAAAAAAATAAATAATCATCTAAATGACTCAATCCATTCTAATCTCAATCCATTAAAGTAAATAAACAAACGATTCATTCATCGTGAGTCATAGAAATATTAAACCACGGAGTTAAACCTATGGTGAATTTTGCAGCGCTGTCTGGTGGCGAAAAAAAAAATTCGCATCTGTAAACGTGGTATACGTGATATGAAAAAAAAGTCATGATCATTTCGCTCATAACAGACGATATAATACGATAAAACTTTGCTGAAATAATAACGATGATTTTTTTACATTGTAAAACTAGTTATAGCACCTCATTTGTCAGAATTAACGTACAGTTTCCAACTTGTGTTACTCTATAGTGGGGATAAATAAACAGTTAATCATCTAATTAAGGGGGAAAGAGTAACAAATCCTTCTTTTCTATTGCTTTTGATACTATTCCTGTAAGAAGATTTTGGTGTTAATGAAGTTTGTTGTAGAAAAGCATAGTAATTTTATGCCACATGGTCTTCATGAATGCCGAATTGCTTTTAAACAACTGTTTTAATTTTTTTTTAATATAGATATTAAAATGATTTATATTCTGTTAAACATATATATGATTTCTAAACGATAGTGCCTTTTACAAGCGAAGGAATGTCGACATTTCATTGTTAGGTACGTTCGTAGTTATATAATTACGTAGTACCTGCAGTCGTCGTCTGGTCCGTCCGTCTGTCCGCATATAACAGCGCAAAAATTAAACAACTAAATAGCTTGAAATTTAATACATATAATCGTTGCAAAATTTTCTCGAGTCACTTCAAATTTTATGAAAATTGAAACAAAACTTAAAAAGGTATTTATAAAAGTTTTCTTCATTCTATTATATCCTATCATATGTAATTAATTCAATGATATCCTATGAAAGGTAATGATTCTAGGTTGCCATGGTGATTACGTCATATTTAAAATGAAGTCATATTATTTCCGTATTACTGAATTTAAAACCCGAATTTGTGTACCAAAATTGTTTAATTATAGCAATCCTATAATCTACAGGCAGTTTTTGGATTCGATGTCTTTGGAGAAATAGATATTAAATGGAAAATGAGTCGAAATATGGATTTCAAGTTTTGAAGTTTTGAAATCTAGGCTTAAGATTCCCATTAGGATTTTCAGTAAATGTGAACAAAAGATAAAACCATAATGGATAGAGGAAATTATATTCAACTAGGTAAATTATATCCAATGGTTGGAGTATCATAGTTGAGATTCTTTCCAACAGAGCGTAAATATGCCGGGACCAGGACCTGGTACTTGCCACATGGTCTTCATGGATGCTGAATTGCTTTTCGCTCTGATGGAAAAAAATCTTAACTGTGATACTCCAACCATTGGATATAATTTACCTAGTTGAATATAATTTTCTCTGTTCACTATGACCTAATTACATGGTATACAGGAGTTTCCGTGCTATTTCAAGATTCATCATGTAAAATGATATAGTTATAGCTCGGATGAATGAAATTAGCCCTGCAGTTCGCAGCCTTGTCCAACAAATAAGAGTGATAAAATATTAGCGAACTCAAAAAGATATCCATATACTTAAAGCTAACCTGCTTTTTAGTTTTTCGTGCAAAAATGCTATTTATACGCATGCGCGAGCATTCAGCTAATCAGCTAGCGGCTTTTACTATCTTCACACGCGATGTTTCAGCCAATGAGGTGAAGGCTTTTTCCTCTCTCTAGAAGCGTATGTGTATTACGATTCCATTTGGTTGTTCGGTTGTTGAAACTATATGGATTTCTTTTATTAAGGTATTTTTTCATTTTACCGTATTTATTTTCTTTTTAAGTCGTATGTATTTTACTACTTTGAATTTTTTTATAACTAACCCTTTTTTTGAGAGAGAGAGAGAGAGATTTCGTGGCACGAAATTCCGCGAATCGTTTCCGATGTAAACAAACTATTAAGATCAGTTTTTAAAACTTTTAATATGTAATTCTGTGTGATATGATTAAATTCAGGTTTTCTCAGCGACGATCACAGTATTTTTACCAAATAATTTTTGTATTAATCAAGCTTTTAGGTTATTAAGCATAGCTAAACACGAAAGAAAACTTTGTTATTTTAAGATTTTGATGTGAATTATTTGCGTACATTTATAAGGCGAGTTTCACTGAATAATTCAAGAAAAAAAAAATCTCATCATTATACATATTTAGTTATGCATTATTAATTATTTACTTGGCCTTTACTTTTAATATTTCAAACTTACAGCTGAATGTAACTATTAAAACATTTCAAATACTGTATTCGTAAAATGAAATTTCAGCTTAAACACTCGACAATTACTTTTAGTTATGCATTATTAATTATTTACTTGGCCTTTACTTTTAATATTTCAAACTTACAGTTGAATGTAACTATTAAAACATTTGAAATACTGTATTCGTAAAATGAAATTTCAGCTTAAACACTCGACAATTACTTTTACTTATGCATTATTAATTATTTACTTGGCCTTTACTTTTAATATTTCAAACTTACAGCTGAATGTAACTATTAAAACATTTGAAATACTGTATTCGTAAAATGAAATTAGCTGAAACACTCGACAATTACTTTTAGTTATGCATTATTAATTATTTACTTGGCCTTTACTTTTAATATTTCAAACTTACAGTTGAATGTAACTATTAAAACATTTGAAATACTGTATTCGTAAAATGAAATTTCAGCTTAAACACTCAACAATTACTTTTAGTTATGCATTATTAATTATTTACTTGGCCTTTACTTTTAATATTTCAAACTTACAGCTGAATGTAATTATTAAAACATTTGAAATACTGTATTCGTAAAATGAAATGTCAGCTTAAACACTCGACAATTACTTTTAGGTTAAATTCAGGTTTTCTCAGTGACGATCACAGTATTTTTACCAAATAATTAAAAGTACTACATGCATGCATCTATCTATCTATCTATCTATCTATATTAGAAATTGTGCAGGTTTCTGGTCACTGTTTTGTTTACATATTTTAAACAAAAATTTCAATTTAATAATGCACTGAAAATTATAATGAATGCTTACAATTAAACACAACAACACAAAACAAAAAAATTCACAAAAACACATTATTTCCCCGATATTTTCCCACAACTAATCAATAAATTGCATGATATTTTATTGCGATTTTAAACCATGAACTTTAGTACTTCTCTGTTGTATGGTCACTATTCCAAAATGTATGTATGTATGTTTGGCGACAATGGTGTACGTATAACGGAAAAGTGCCTGAATTATTATTATTTATATATATATATATATAAAATATAAACATAATTGGCGACACAGCAAGTTTTCTGGATTTCTCCCTGGCTCTCTAACCACATTGTTAACAAAACAAAAAATTCACGAAAAACACATTATTTCCCCGATATTTTCCCACAACTAATCAATAAATTTCATGATATTTTATTGTGATTTTAAACCATGAACTTTAGTACTTTTCTGTAATACGGACACTATGCCAAAATGTATGTATGTATGTATGTTTGGCGACAATGGTGTCCGTATAATGGAAAAGTGCCTGAATTATTATTTTTTTATATATTGTACATAAAATATAAACATAATTGGCGACACAGCAAGTTTTCTGGATGTGAAAGGCGGAGATGAATTTCATTCATTCAATGACCTTTTTAAAAGTTTCAAGTTTGGATTGAGTGCACATAAACATAGAAACCGATACCTATTTCTATGTTCATGATTGAGTTATTTGGATATCTTTTCGTATAGCACAGAAAATCATTTCTCCCGCTTTCGTAATACAGATAAATTCTGGTGTATTTTTTTTCTTCTTTTTATATCATAAGTACTTTTCTACTTTAAATTTTTTTAACCTAATAGTAATTGTCGTGTTTCTAAGCTGAAATTTCATTTTTCGAATGCAGTATTTCAAATGTTTTAATAATTACATTTAGCTGTAAGTTTGAAATATTTAAAATATTAAAAGTAAAGGTCAAGTAAATAATTAATAATGCATAACTAAATATGTATAATGATCAGAATGACATATTAAAATGTGTACAGAATGACATGAAAATTTTAAAAAACTGAAATTTTGCACTTGCAACTTAATTGTAAATTTCATTGTTTACATTGGAAACGATTTGTGGATTTTAAGAATTTGCGGAACTTCGTGTCACCAAATTACTAAATCTCTCTCTCTCACTCTCCAAAAAAAAAAAAAAAAAAAAAAAGGTGTTAGTTTAAAAAAATTCAAAGTAGCAAAATACATACAACACAAAAAGAAAATAAATACGGTAAAATGAAAAAATTACTTTAATAATAGAAATCCATAAATTTTCATCAACGACATCAAACGAACGTATCTCATCTTTCGTTTGTGATAAGGAACGCTCCTTTGGCCCCCTCCACTCATTGGCTGAATTGTAAAGGGCGAAATTGGGGGACAAAATGACTACAGCATTTCTGAGAAAAGAAAAAATCAGAAAATACACAGAAAATTTTCTGAAAAGTTTCAGCACAGGGAGAGAGGGTAAATGCTATCTCGGCAATAATTATTTTTGTTGCAAGTTGGGTTAACTGTCTTTATGGTTCGAGTCGATTTCAGACTGAGTGTAGATTTCTGCAAGTTGGATTTGGGTTAACCCGATTTTTCAAAAGTTAGTTCAAGTTCAGTATATTATTTCAGATTAAAACTATATCTATCAGGGCTTGAATTTCAGGGCGGGATTCGCGCCGAAAATTTTGAAATCCCGCCCAAAAAAAGACAATGAGTGGGAGTCTCCCGCCCAAAAAATTTCAGCATTTTTGGAGAAATTTGCATTATTTAATTTACCTGCAACCGAACGATAAATTTCGTGATTTTTTTTCCCCGCAACCGATTGACGGACTTTGTGTTTTTTCTGCGACTGATCGACGAACTTTGTGGTTTTTTCCGTGACAGATCAACGAACTTTGAGTTTTTTCTGCGACAGATCGACGAACATTGCGTTTTTTGAGCGACTGATCGACGAACCTTGGGTTTTTTGGGGACATATCGACGAACTTTGCGTTTATTCCGCAATCGATCGACGAAATTTTTCTTTTTTCCCTGACTGATCGACGAACTTTGCATTTATTCCGCAATCGATCGACGAAATTTGCTTTTTTCCGCAACTGATCGACGAACTTTGCGTTTTTTCTGCGACAGATCAACGAACGTTGCATTTTTTTCTGCGACTGATCAACGAACTTTGTGTTTTTTCTGCGCCAGATAGACGAACATTGCGTTTTTTAAGCGACTGATCGACGAACCTTGCGTTTTTTGCGGACAGATCGACGAACTTTGTGTTTATTCTGCAATAGATCGACGAAATTTGCTTTTTTCCCCCGACTGATCGACGAACTTCGCGTTTCTTATGACAGATCGACGAACTTAGCGTTTTTTCCGCGACAGATCGATGAACTTTGTGTCTTTTCCACGATCGATCGGTGAATCTCAATCAAGTAAAATCTAAAGTCAGAAATTTATTTAACAACCTAATTGTTAAGGGTCCCTAACACATTTAATGGAACTTGAAAAATACACTGCATATATAAAACTTAACTTTCTTCCCTTTTTTATAATAAAAATAAACATTTTACATAATCATTCTCAGTTGACTTAATTTTTTCAATGGTATTTTGTCATGTCTGCATTAATGTAATTCTTTAAATAGCACGTAAAATAATAGTGGGGTTTAAAGATTTTTTTTCTCCCTCCCAAACATTACAACTCCCCTCCATTTAAAAATGTTGGTAGGGAGACTCCCGTCCTTGGAAAAATTGAATTTCAAGCCCTGCCTATAATATGTTTGTGTGTATTGAGGTTTGTATAGATGTTTGTGTGTGTGCTGTTTTTAATAAAGACAGTTTCATTTTTCACACGAACCTTTAAAAAAATTCACATTCTTTGCGCAATCCTTTAACAAAATTCGCATTTTTTTTTGTGATTCTTTAATGAAATTCGCATTTTTTTCTGTATCTTTTTTTTTGTCGAGATTCACAATTTTTTCAGCTATCCTATGACGTAATTTGTGTTTTTTTCAGCGATAATTTGACGAAATTTGTGTTTTTTCTGCGATTTTTTTTTCACGAAATTTGCGTTATTTTCCATGATTCTTTTATGAAATTTGCGTTTTTCTGTGATCCTTAGACGAAATTTTCTTTTTTCGTAATGCTTTGATAATAATCACATTTTCTCTGCTGCCTTTTGATAAGATTCATGAATTTTCAGCAATCCTTCGATGAAATTCGCGTTTTTTCAGCAATCTTTGAAGAAATTCGCATTTTTCTCTCGATACTTTAACGAAATGTGCGTTTTCCAGCGATTTTTTGATAAAATATATTTTATTCCGCAATTTTTAGACGAAATTTGGCAAGAAAGCGCTATCTTTTGGTGAAATTTCCTGTTTTGCGATTCTTTGACAAAATTTGCTCATCTTTTGCGTAAATCGCGTTTTTCTGTGGCCTTTTAACAAAATTCACGTTTTACATGATCCTTTGATGAAATTAGTGTTTTTCCCGTGATCATTTGACGAAATCTAGGATTTTTTTCCTGCGAAGATTGATTATTTGTTTTTAGTCTGCAGGTGCCCTAAAAAGTTTGTGATGCCTGTCGCTGCATTGCACGCATTCTGCCACGGTGTATCAAACAAACAAAATTCATCCTAAAGAATTATTGTTTCGTTTCTGGAAATGAACTACCGTCAACTCATTGGCTGAATTATAAAGGGTGAAATGTGTAGGCACTGAGTATCATCTATACTATTAATGTCGGTAAACGTCTGTCTGTGTGTGTGTTGTTGTGTCTGGCGTCTGTAAGCACAAAACTCTGCATGCAGACGACGGACATAAGTGCTTTTGGTATAAAAAAATTCGGAAGGGGAGTTTTTAAAAATTCACAACATTTTGCGGGAGAAGAGGGGTGCGAACGAATTTAAAAAATGAGTCCGCATCAATAATTATGGCGGCGGGGGTAGTATGTTTTGCCCACACGGGGTGGAGACTTTTCTTTGCTGACACCACTCATATGATATATCGTTCGAAAGACCTGCGACTGCCTTTTCATGTTATGCATCTGTGTGGTCCATCCCCCCCCCCGCCAATTGGGGCGCTTTTCTAAATTTTGCACATACCACTCATGTTATATATCGTTAAAAAGGTCTGTGACCGCTTAATCATATTATGCATCTCCGGCGTCCATCCCCCCACTTTGCCCCCCCAAGGGGGTACTTTTGTAAATTTTGCACAAACCCTTCATGTTACGTATTGTTGGAAAGGTTTTTGACTGCTTATTCATGTTATGCATCTCCGGGGTCCATCCCGCCACCCCCCCCCCCTTAAGGGGGGACTTTTCTAAATTTTGTTGACACCCCTCATGTCATATATTGTTGGAAAGATCTGTGACCGCTTAATCATATGCATCTCCAATGTCCATCTCCCCACTTTGCCCCCCCCCCCAAAGAGGTACTTTTCTAAATTTTGCACACAACCGTCATGTTATATATCGTTGGAAAGGTCTGTGACCACTTAATCATATTATGCATGTTCCGTGTCCATCGCCTACTTTACCCCCCCAAGGGGGTACTTTTTTAAATTTTGCACACACCCCTCATGTTACATATCGTTTGAAAGTTCTTTGACTGCTTATTCATGTTATGCATCTCCTTGGTCCATCCCGCCATTTCCCCCTCCCCAAGGGGACACTTACCATTTACTTGCACAACAGCGCTAAATGTGTCAGATGAAAGAAATTCCGCGAGTGCATGTGCCAGTGAAACTTAGCCAATTGCTGTTCTTCAACCTAGCTTTAATTCAAAGTGGGTTTTTTATTTATTTGAATTATTCTGCAAAAGTTTCAAACATTTTAAAGCAGCTATGAATTTTATTTTTATGGTACTACCAAGTTTTTTGCCGTCAAATTTTGACGGGTTCCATCTAGTATATTGTTTAAACCTAGACTTAACCTTCATCTATCAGAATAAGCATTCAATTTTTGTAAATATATTCCTTGGAAAAAATGAAACATTGAAAGTGTTATCGTCCTCTATGCCCCATTTATGGGTATAGTAATTTTCAGATGCACCAATAGTGGGCCCCTAGACGTTAGCCACTCAAATCTTGTCTTTAGTGTTAAGCACAAAGAAGTTTAATATATTTCACAGTTCTAAACTGTGTATACACAATAATTAAAACGTATTCAGAAGTTTAGTTGCTTACATTAAATAATTTCACTAGTAAATCTGCAGACCATGAAACACCACTTCAATTATGGAAATCAATTTTATTTTGATTTCGATTTACATAATAGCAAATGTCTTAGAATTTGAAAAGTATCTTTTTAGTTATATATAGGATTTATCTTCTTACCGTTAACCAAAAGCTAATTTCTTAACATATAAAAACATATAAAAATCAATATATAAAACTTCATTTACGTAAATAGCTATAATTACAGTTTTTATATTTAGTTTAGCTTATGTAGTTTATTTATTATTATAATTTTTTAAGTTACGAAATTGAAGATTTATACAATTCGTGGATCCCATGAGTTTGTTTTAGAAAAACTGCTTCATGTTCTAACAAGCCAAACAATAAAATTTCATTTTTTACAACAAAACTTACCGAGTTATGATACATTGAATTCAATTAATTTTCAGCATTTTCTGACATTAAAAAAGTGTTTTTTTTTTCGTTTTCAGTACCAGAATGTTTCAAATGGCAAAGAAAAAAGCACCATGAAATTTGTCAATTTCTATCAACGAAAATAATAGGCATTACTGCAAGCACTTTTGGTCTAAGGGCGTATTTTTTAACTAAGTATTAATTTGTTTTGTCTATTCATATTTTTTTACTTTGACGGAGAGAATCTTCTGTGTTTCGGCAGACATCTTCTTAAAATAAATTCTGCCGAAACTCAAATCTAATCCTTTTACCAATATTTCCACTAACTCTTTGTATTCTCTAGTATACAAATTTTAAAATCTTTAAATTATATTACATTCTTTGTTACTTTGTGGTATTAAACATTAAACAATCATCTAAATTAGTATTTCCTTCGCACCAAAATTTCTGCTACTCTTTATTGTCTGCAAACTGTTCTGAATTGTCTTTAATATTTTTTACCTAAAAAATTTCCTTCCAAATTGTTATTCTACAGTGATGATAAATCAGCAGTCAATCATCTAAATACGGAGGGAGGAGGAGCAAAGTAATATTATATATATATATGTTTTATCTTTGAAACTATTCCTGTAGAAAGATTTTGGTGTTAACCATTTCCGGCATGGTGGGTCAAATTCTGTCCCACTGAATTTTAATCACAAAATGCCACAACGGCACCAGGATTTTGAAATAAATGTTTGCCTTGCATAATGTACGTGGAAAAAAAAAAGCTTTTTTAATTTTCAAATAAATTTGTTCTTAAATCCCAGTGTGATTCAATATTTTCTACATTTTAGTGAAACAAGTACTTTGTGCCTGTAAGGGTTAATAGTTTGTTGAAGAGAGGATAATAATTTTCTGCTACAGTGTCATTATAAATGTTAAAATCAGCTTTTTATTAAGAACTGTTTTAAATGATTAATTTAACTATTAGAATGATTTCTACTTTCTTAAACAAATATTATTCGGTTGTTAAGAAGTTCTTTCGGTTTAGGAAAATTGGTTCGCATAGGAAAAAAAAATCCATCATTTAAGAGCCTAACCTAGTCACGCGAATAATCGCTCAAGCTAATGTTAAGTCTATGGGAAGGTTCTAGTACGATTTCTCGCTCGCATTTTAATATTTTTAAATGATTTTTTTTTGCTTAGGATAGCTGAGGTCGATCTCTAACGTTGTTAGTTTTTTACCTTTCACTTTCAGAACCGGTTCCGAAATTAGAAATGTCCGCTTATAAAAAAACTGCACCTAAAATCAAAAAATTAAAAACTAACAACGTTACGGATCGTCCTCAGCTATCATATGCAAAAAAATCATTTAAAAAAATTAAAATGTGAGCGAGAAATCCCGCAAGAACCTTCCCATAGACTTAAAATTAGCTTGAGCGTTTCTTCGCGTGACTAGCTTAGGCCAGAGCTGCCAAGTCTCCGGCTTTTTGGACACCAGTATTTTTGTACAGAAAATGTTGCTTTATGTAATCGGAACATTCGGCGATTTAAAAGAACTACATTTTCTCTAAAATAATACTGGTTTTCAAAAATCCGGAGACTTGGCAAGTCTGGCTTAGGCTCTTAACTATTAGACATTCCGATATCTAATCTCTAATAAATGACGGGCGGAATTTTCCGGTACGGATTGGTTTTCCCAAACGGAGGGAACTTTCCGATCAACCCAATAGAAATCTTAGAAAACAAGATCTTTTAGGAGAACGCCAACATTTTATTGTTGTGTATTTGTGTTCGTGAAAATTTGCATTTAGACCTACAGCAGAACTAATTACAGGAAACTCTTATTAAATGTGATTTGAATTACGTATCTCCGCACATAGAAAAATAATTAACTATTTAATATTATGATATTCTTTGCATGTAAAAGAAACTGTATTCTAAATTTGAGAGAAAAAGTGTTTTAGTGGAGCGAAAACTTAATACAAGTTAATAAGTATAGTTATTTCATTTAAAACTCCATAAAAGTGAATTAAATCAACCAATCAACCAACTTTGAAATATAAACTATTTCAGCTATTAACTCTTTCTTTTCACAATCACATATCTGTAATTTAGTGATGCCCACCTTCCCGTCTCCAGAAGTGGGCCACTTGTGCACCAATAGTTGGCCCCTGGCCTACTTTGCATTATTCTTTCAGAAATAATTTGAGTGCTTTCTGATAATAGTTTGCAACTTGCATGCATTTATTTATTTCATAGAATATGCTTTCCAATTCTAGAAAACATGATATGATAATTTTAAATTATTATTTATTTAGTGCTAAATTTACAAATTTGAAATTAATATTTAGCAATATTTTTCATTTGTGTGCTTCGGCCAACTTCTGTTACATATTTAGACAATGCATCGGTATTTAAAGAATTTACCTACTAAACATATGCGAACACTGTATGAATTATGCTCCTATTATTTGCATTTTTTCCGAACCCTGTTGTGTTGTTGAAACAAGTGTTTCTCCGTATTCTTGTGGTTCAGTTGTTTCTTAATTATTTTTTAATTCAACAACGCTAATCTTAGCTTAATAATTGACACTCACTCATAAATAAAGCGGGCATCTTTTTCTCTTCTTTTAATGGAAGATATGTACAGGATAAGTATTTACATTATTTACAAATAAAATTATAACGTATTTCTACAGCCATTTTCGTAATCACATTCTTACGTCACTTACAGCTCAAAGACCAGGTGGAAAGGCAACCCCAAAATAAACAGTAGCCATCGTCATTCATTTATCGCCTTTTTGGCATTAAGAACATTACAATTCTCTACAACAAATGTGATGCAATTTTCCAATGAACATTGCATCATTGAATATGCCAATTCTAGATCACTTCATTTCTATATTTTACGAAATACATTTTAAAAATAAAAAGTTGCCTCAAACAACATTTTAAATTTATTTGACTGTATATAATCTTTAAATTTTTATCGTAATTTGTTACTGACCTTTGTTAGACCTCGATATTCTACTTATACAACATGGAACTTGTCTGACCGAGCAGTTTAGTGTTCTGGCTATATCCTAACATTTTTAAGGTGACACTTTTGCAAAAGTTTCATTATTAAAATTTGTTTCTACCGTTCATACATAAAGCGCACAATATTTACCAAAATGTTAAGGCTAAAATACGTTGTTCACACCATACATGAAATATTTTCAACAACTACATGGAACTATACCTGCTTTCGCTTAGTCACTGAATCACCACTTCTGGGAGAACGCTCTCTTCAGTTTTTCTTTACATATTTTTTCTAAAATTGTATGCAAGACTTGCCAACATAGAATTTTCCATCTGCAGTTATGTTGCAGTTTACTTTAACATACTACACTATATTGCCAAAGGTGATTGGTCACTTGCGATTTTAGACGTTTTGTTAATTATCTAGAAAAATACATGAGGAATTAACCTGAAACTGCAGGTGTGTAAACAGTATAGTATAGCTTATATATTTCCGTGAATATTTTTTCCCAAAACCCCATAGGGGACTGTCAACAAATTGAAAAAAAACGAATATCTTTTGGATTACCCTGTAAAAACTAATGTAGCAAAATTGTTCAAACTCGAGATTATTAATAAGTGGTTTATTGTAATATACTGTTTTAATTTTTATGAGGATAGCATGAATATTCGAAGAGAAATTAAGTTTTTTATAAAAACAGTCCCAAATTTCACCAAGTTTTTTGCTTATAATTTGCAGAGTTCTTAATATAAAAAAAAGTTATTTTGCGAAAATATGTCAAACAACATAGTACATAATACTCTATCATCGGAATTGAAAAATAATAAAAATTGGATGAAAAATGAGCAAGTTTACTAAAAAATGTTTCACTGCGCATGCGCGAATGCAATCAAAATATAATATGTATAATGTATTAGCTAAGTATATAGAGCAACTTTTGTGAAAGTCTCAAAATCATAGCTTGAAAATTCTGAAAATTATCGTCGATAGAATAAGCTCGAAATCCGTTGTTCCCAAAAGGAAGCAAAAAAACGAGGGGTTGTATCCAAATATAGTAGTACGTGCAATATTGTGGACGCTATCTTGGCACTAATCAACAGATATTTGATACAACCCCTCATATTTTTGCTTCTTTTTGGGAACAACGGATTTTGAGCTTATTCTATCGACGATAATTTTCAGAATTTTCAAGCTATGATTTTGAAACATTTTTAGTAAACCTGCTTATTTTTAATCCAATTTTTATTATTTTTTAATTCCGATTGCAGAGTATTATGTACAATGTTGTTTGACATATTTTCTCAAAATAACTTTTTTTTATATTAAGAACTCTGCAAATTATAAGCAAAAAACTTGGCGAAATTTGGATCGGTTTTTATAAAAACCTTAATTTCTCTTCGAGTATACATCTTCATAAAAATTAACACAGTATATTACAATAAACCACTTATTAATAATCTCGAGTTTGAACACTTTTGCTACATTAGGTTTTACAGGGTAATCCAAAAGATATTCGTTCTTTTTCAATTTGTCGACAGTCCCCTATGGTGTTTCGGAAAAAAAATATTCACGGAAATATATAAGCTATACTATACTGTTTACACACCTGCAGTTTCAGGTTAATTCCTCATGTATTTTTCTAGATAGTTAACAAAACGTCTAAAATCGCAAGTGACCAATCACCTTTGGCAATATAGTGTATAAAACTTGCAGTTTGGAAGCCACATCGAAACTTGTTGTCTTTCCCATCGTATTTTCACAGTCTCTAAAAACAAGATAAACGGAAGTATACAGAATATATCCTTAAATCTACCTTTCACAAGCTTTCGTAACTACTACTAGTAGTATTTTTCCACTGTCGATAAATATTTTAAAATCAAGTTCCTAATATGAAAAAAATATAAATTGAAGAAACCTTAATTTTATGGGTATTTTATAAGAAGACAAAAAAAATTTACTTCTTTATTTTATGGTTTTCCCTAACTTAGTCTAAAGAAAGTGCGATTTTGCGCCAAAACGTTAAACACTGAAAAAATTTCTAATCTTGTACTTTTTTTATGATATATATTCTGTATTAAATAGTTATATATCTTAATTAAATACATTGCTTCTCAATGTATGTATTAAATAGTGTAACTATAAAACGAATTGTTTGGGCATTTGATACATTTATAGTTAGTTCAAAAACAACCTTATGCCGCTTTTAAAATGTGAACAAAGGTTGCCTTAAAGGACTTCTAAAAATTTTGCATTTAACTCTAAATTCCACCTCGCCCTTTTCTGTGTTTGCGACAAGGTCCATATAATAAAGAACTACAAAAAAAAAAGTGTATGTGTAAATATTAAAATTTTGTGTTCAACATTTACTTTCATTTTGAGTTCGGATTCCTACAGATTGTTTTTTTCTAATTCTCGAAATTTCGCCCATTAAAGTTCCATGTTACGAACTATACACGATACAGGATTTTTTCCCTTGTTTCCTCATGAAAAACGCATTATGCATAAGTAAGTACGGTTCTTAATTTTGATTTTAAAATTTTATATTTGTAGTTGGTCTAAATTTATATAATATTGCCAGACAAATACAAATTGTCATATATTGTTTCAATTACTTACGTCGTTATACTGATCTTGTTAATGTTCAGAGTAAATATTAATTAAGTTCCTTCCTAAGAGGTTGTCATCATCATCATCAGTCAAGACGTAGCTACTCATAATTGATTCATGATTACATTGTATCGATTCCTGAAGCATTCCACTGGATCAGATTAATTATGTTCATTGATTCTGATATATGGTATGACTCTCAAAATATCTTACATTAAATAAATTCACTTATTACCCACAAAGACAAAAAGCTAATAATAATGCAGCATCAAATCCTAATTTGTTTTTTAGATAGAAAATATTGTATTTTAAATTAATACGTTAGATGGAAATAAGCTAAACAAATCCATACATTTTATTAATGCATTAAAATACTTCAATTCAATGCAATTTCTTTTCAAAAGCCCTAAATAAAAAATTTTAGATGTTTTCTTCTTTTAATTTATTTTAGCGTTTTAAAATCTTTTTTTCTTAAAATTTCTTTAAGAAGACCCTTAAAACTACAAAAATATTACTACTTTTGCATTGTGTTATTTATTATAACTAATGTAGAGTAAGGGAAACAAAAGACGATGACGATAACTTTAGTTCTAAATATTGCATGAAAAAAGTAATTTTTATAGTGTAATTTAGTAGTGTATATAGTAAGTTCTTAGTAATTGTTTATGGTGTATTTTGTCCTAAGTGGTCATCTTAATATTAAAATTAAATCTAAATTTACAAATAGCATTATCAATATAGCAATATCATAACTTTATATTATATTTTGTTTTTCTATGTCCGAAGTCTTGGAAATGCAAATTTTTACAAATTTCAAAGGATTAATTACATATATATAAATTATTGAACAATTAACCTATCAAGAGTTAAATGTTGGTTATTTAGAGATAAATTGACAAATAATTTATACATTTGATTACTGATTGTTTTGTATGAAACTTTGTAAAAGATCCAAATAAACGCTTATGGTTATTTTGTATTAAAACGTTCTTGAAACAATTAGAAATGCGATTATTCTAAAGGGTGGTCCAAAATTATTAAGCGCATTTCATGTTTGAAAAAAAAAAGATAGGTACAGTAACAAAAAAAAAAAAAAAAAAAAAAAAAAAAAAAAAAAAAAAAAAGTGAACACCCCCTACTAACTTTGCCACAAATTATTGTAGAAGAAAGTTGTTGGTGCCAAACGATTGGAAATAAAGTTTATTTTTAAATGATGTACATAAAATTTTCTTATGGGGCCATCTACATATCAAAACGAACCCAAACTTTATTTTTTTCAATGGCAAGACCCAATTTTGACACAATATTTTAAATCTTCAGTTCAAATTATGCCTAGATACTAAATTTCATGAAATTCCAACGATTAATTTCAGATAAATTAATTATTTTAAAATGAGCATATCTTAGGAGTAATTGATCCAAATTGAAGTTCGGTACTCGATTATTGAAATGTTACAGGGTACTTCTGTATTATCCCGTCGACCACTTTTCATAACAAAAAACTATCGCCAACTGTAACGCCAAATAAGCGGGAGAACGTTGCCATTGGAATATCAAAATAAATAAATAAATAAAATATAAGAATTTAAGGACACAATTGTTATTTTAATTAATGAAATAACTAATAAATCAGTAAAACATAATGAAAAATACACGCAAATGTTAATAAAAACCAATTAATGACATAACAAACACGTATAATGCTTCTGACATCAAATGGGACTATATTTTTGGCGTTAAATCTTACAGTTCGGCGATAGTTTTTTGTTATGAAAAGTGGTCGACGGAATTATAAATATATTACTTCTTGCTAATATAACCATTTCACTCACTTAATAGGTTTCAGTTATTGTTATATATGGTAAAATCCTTATGAATAAGTTGAATTATCTGATTAAAAATATATAATGTTATATGTGATTAAAATAGTTTTCGAATATGTGAATGTGATAGGAATTTTATAGGTGTTTTTATAATGCTTCTTCTCATATTTATAATTTATTTTACTCACTCTTTTCTAAATTTATAAGTGAAGAATATCGGCAAATACAAAATTTAGAATAAAAAATAGATTAAGAAGTATAAGGAAACGATGTAGCTTAAACCCAGACAAATTGCTTTTCAGTGTGAATATAAATCTTAACTCTATTGCTAAAGACATATTTTTAAAACTTTTTCAGCAAACGCACAACAGATATGCATTTATGGGAAACTTTACTTCAAACATATATACAACAGAAAAAATAAATAGGTTTATTAATTAGACTAGAGAAGAAGCTAGAAATTCAATTAAAGGTAACAATATATATATTTTTATAAAGATAGGATTTTTAAATGAGCTTTTTTTATTTAAAAAAAAAAGCGAAACTAATTTACATAACTGACGTAAAGTTATATCTCATGCAAATACGATTTACGCAATTTTAATAAAAAAATTAAAAGCAGACACAGAAAAATTAAAAAGAAAATCTTATTCTAATCACAAAAATAATGAGTGAAATGTTTTTCAAATTATGCTTTTCTGTACATCATAGACGACCACTCCATAAACCAACATCTTGCCGTTTTGTCAGCATAATTTGAAAACTACTTGGAAGAAAAATTTATTTCGAATGCGCATAAAACAGGAGATAATAAATATAAGTTCATCAAAAAAAATGTAGGTTGCAATTCATAATTTTTTCGAATATTAATTTCAAATTCCTAATTCATATTATAAAATTATAAAATTGCAAATTCAACGTATTTATGTTTGGAATTATTGGTAGTATATCCAAACAAAAAATAGCACATTAGGATTATAACTAGCTGGCTTTGCCCGCTAGCGCGCCCCTAATTTACGTCGGTGCCTCGAATCTTGTAAAACTTCGAATAAGATAGACCTCGAACCGAACGAACCTCCGACCCGGGTCCCCGCTGCCTTCGGCAGCGTATACCGGTCGTGCTACGCACGCACCAGATAATCCCTTAATTTGCACATTGAATAGTATAAACCTCTAACCGAACAAACCTCCGACCCTGGTTCCCGGTGACTTCGGCACCGGGTAATACCTTAAATTGCACATCGAATAGTATAAATTTCTAACTGAACGAACCTCCGGTTCTGGTCTCCGCTGCCTGCGGAACCGTATAGCAGTCGTGCTGCACACGCGCTGCAGTATACGTTAGTTCCACCTTCCACCGCCAGATCACGCAATCTGTTTATACGATCATAACTGAAATAGTTAAGGCTTTCGATGTCGAGTTGAATGAGTGATACCCCGTCGTCTTCATGCCCATAGAACCGCAGATAGGAAAGCGCCCCTGGTGGTGAAAAACGAACTAAAATCGGTAAGCTCTATCGATGTCAAGTCGAATGAGCCATACCCCGTCGTGATCCTTCCCATAGAAACAGAGATAGGAAAGCGCCCCCTGGTGGTGAAACTCGGAACAAAAATCGATAAGCTCTAGTATCCTCTATCGATGTTGACTCGAATAAGCCATACCCCGTCGTGACCCGGGCCATAAAAACAGAGATAAGAAAGAGACCTCTGGTGGTGAAAAAACGAACTAAAATCGATAAGCTCTATCGATGTCGAGTCGATTGAGCCAAACCGCGTCGTGATGTGACCCATAGAACCCGAGTTGGCTGCAAAATCCTTTAGTTACACCTTCCACCGCCAGGGGGCGCAATCTGTTCTATACGAACATAACCGAAATCTTTATAGCTATCGAAATCCAGTCGAAAGAGGCAAACCCCGTCGTAATCGGACCCATAGAACCCGATTTACGGAAGCGCCCCCTGGTGATGAAACTTGGAACTAAAATATGTAAGCGCTATCGATATCGAGTCGAATGAGCCAAACCGCGTCGCGATCGGACCCATAAGACGGGAGATAATTTTAAAAGAAATAGCAAAATCCTCAGCATTTTCTTTTTTTTTTTTTCCTATATAAAAATTGGAATTTTGCTAAAATAAGAAATTATGCGACGAATTCGAAAATTTTTTGAATCCCTGAAATGTCAGTCCACTCTAAGTAAGGATGCATATTTTTCAGATTCGAAAATCCGATATTAAAAAAAAAATTATACAGCCCATAAAAACTGGAATTATTTTAAAATGCACCTTTTTATCAATTTATCTCTTTTAGCAGAAAGGCGTCCAAATGTCTGATGTTTGCATTTGCAAATATTTTGCTTCTGCCCAGTTGGAATAGAAATAAATTTATTTTCCATTTTCATTAATGAATTTTAATTGATATCTTTAAAAGTTACTGGTCGATTTTTATGAATTTTTTTTTTTGTTGAATTTGCGATTTTTTTTTACACATGTTTGCAAATTTTCGGGAATGTAGAGTAATTATTTCCACTTGTTTCAAAAAGGAATGGAGCTATTTGATCCCGGATGTGTCAACCCGGCATTCTTTACAGCAACCATTTTCCTGTCTGGGGTCAATGTTGGATGTCTGGTCAGTTTTTGGTCGAAATAAAGAAAAGTTACGGTCCGAATTTAAAAAAAATGAATTTTTGAAACGACAAAAATCGGCCGCGTGTGTATCCCGAATTTCAGATCGATACCTCCGGTAGATTTTTTTTTAATTCGATGATGCGTCAAGAAGAGACAATTTGAATGTCTGCGATTATCAAAACGGAAATTTTCTTTTCGGGTTTCGATAAAACTGTTCCTTGTTTTGCTAATTTTGACGAGGTGTTTAATTAATAACGTTCTTAATTAGGGGCCGATTTCTTCGATACTGAGTATCACCAATCCCGGGATTTTTCCGAATTTTTTGAAACAAAAAGCGCTTCACTACTTGCTACGGTTGCAGAGTTTTCCTTGACACAGACACACAGACACACAGGCGTTTCCGAACATTAATAATAAGGATTTCAGGAGATATTAATAAAAATATGAAAATGTGCAATTTAGCAATAGAACCTCTAAATTTTGAATGTTTATAATTCAAAAACTTATAATCCAAATGACTTGAAATTTGGTATCTAGGCATAGTTTGAACCAAAGATTTAAAATATCGTGTCAAAATTGGGTGTTGCCATTAACAAAAACAAAGTTTGGGTTTGTTTTGATATGTAGATGGTCCCCTAAAGAAATTTTACATACATCATTTAAAAGTACTTTATTTCCAATCACTTGGTACCAGTAACTTTCTTCTACGATAATTTGCTGCAGAGTTAGTGGTGGTGTTCTCTTTTTTTCCACGACTGTACGTAAATGTTTATTGTTTTCTTCAGGGTTCGTACGGCTCCTGGAATTTTGCGACCAGTCAATTCTACTGTACCAGTATTTTCTTACAGAAAATCTTTCCTGAAAAGAAGATGAATATCACGAGTTTAACCTATATTTCTTTTTCTATAAAGAAAATACTGGTGAAACTTTTGGAAAATTCCAAAATCCGTACGAACACTTTTTCTTGGAAAGTCAATTTAAAGCAGTTTTACATAACAACATTTTAAACTTTAAATAAGTCGTGGGGTGCCGAAACCATGTGACCGCCAAGAACCCTCGACATTATACCCCTGGATTAATTTTTTTGGAGGTATGTTTAGGACCGAGTGTACACAACTCCATTTCCGGATATTGATGACCTAAAACGACGAATATCTAAAGTCATTGGAGGAAAACCTGATGAAATGAACATTAAATTAAAATAATGTTTAAAAGCAGAAATTGTGAATAATTGAACTTTGTTGAATTAATATTTTTAGGAATTATCACAATTCAATTCAATACATTAGTTTTTTTCTTAAATTGAGTACTTAACTGCGTATTTCAAAATGTCAAAATAGAAAAATGTATGCTTTTATTAAAATTTAAATATCATATTCCCAGTAACAATAGTGGTATATATTTAGGCAAAGAATACAGAAATTTAATCAATGGATGAAGTGTTTGAATCCAAGCAGTAAGGGGTAACGCACAGGTGCACGTTGTTAATTTTCATAGAAATGCGAAACTCAAGATAAATCCAAATTATAATTTTTTTTTCATTTAAGTTTATATAAGATATTTTTATTACGGAATAACAACCCTTTTAGTAGCAAGTAATTGTGTTTCTGTAAAGCTATATTCCTACAGGAATTCATATACTTCTTTTTAATTGTAAAATGTGTAAAATAAAAAGATTATAAACAGTAAAATAGGTTTTATTAGACTGTTGACATATGTTTCAGTTCAATCTGAGCCTTTATCAAAACACACAAAATATTCTATAAATGCATGGTTTATGAAGTTATTAGCAAACTACGACGGCTACGCTGGTTAATTTCTCTTAACGCACCTTTAATCAAACGAAATATTTACCTTGAATTTGAACTCGTGTTTTAAAACCATATGGACCGTTACTTGGAATGTCCTTCTGCATTTCTGAAAAGGATAAGAACGCCATTGGGTCATTACATTTTAAAAGTGTTAGACAAAATTTGGGCTGTAAAGGAGAAACACTTTTAGTTGATGATTAACAGTAGAATTTGATAAAGAACGATAAAACCATATGCTATATACTATAACCATCTTTGAAAACTCATCTAACTAACAGTGAAGGTTTCGTCAAAATCCATTCGGCAAAATATTTTTAAAAGACTAAGCTTTCATAACCGGGTTCATCTGATTATAAAACTTTCCCCAATAATTCTGTGACTAAGCAAAGTAGAACAATATGCGAGATACCAAAACCATCTCTGATAAATTATATAACTAACAGTGCAAGTCATGCCAAAATCCATTTCGCAAGGTAAGTAAACATTTCCTTTTTGAATCAACGAAATATGTAAGTTATAACTTAATAAAAAGTATTTACGATTCAAAAAATAGTAAATTAAAATGTTTTGCATGCTTACAATTAAAAATAATAATAATAATAATAAGGGAGATTGGCATTGATTAAATAGCGAGTCACAGTGCTTGGCCGCGAACTGCGTTATACGTATGTCGAAGCTTGGCACAGTTTGAAATAAAAAATATTTTCACATTCAGCATTCATTATTTGCACATTGAAATAAATGGCACATTAACATACATTTTGGCATGATGTTGGTATAACGGAAAAGTACCGAAAGATAGCCAAAAAACTTCGTTCTAAACTAGGCCAATTCTCTGTAGACTCTGTTATGGAGTAGGTCAGCTTAAAAAAAAAATTAATAATTTTGTTACATTCCGGTGTCTATGGGGTTTACATTATGGAGTCTATGGAGAAAAATCATTTCCGTTGGATTTTAATGAAGAAACAATACTTCAAATATATTGAAATTGTTATGCCTCATTGAGGTGGACTAAAATATGCTATATCTCGAGAATTAAGTAAAAATCATGCACTCGTGACATTATTATATTTACTAACCTTGAGGAATAGATTATGGCATGACTTGCACTGTTAGTTATATAATTTGTCAAAGATTTTTTTTTCTTTTTGACGAGATAGACTTGGTTAAAAAAAATTTCAACTATAAAAGCCGTGGGTGGCCAATCTATATTCTGCCGTAAAGTAGAATTTACCCGCTAGTTTTAATTTGTTTTCAGAGAGTACTTACATCTTATAAGTAACTACGATGCCAAATTTCAAATTTCTAGCTCCTTTGGTATAAAAAAAATTGCAATTTTAGAACGTTTTTCGCTCCTGTACCGCCCTGGGGTTAGTGGCACCGACATGAAATATAGCCTACGTTGGAGCAGGGATTGTCACCATCAATATGCCACCATCACTTTTGAAATTGGTTCTGTAGTTCCAGAGAATCCATAGAAATTGCTATTTAGAATGTTTTTAGAACGATTTTCGCTCATATCACCCTTTTATATTTCGATTTTTTTTTTATTTTGTTCTTAGAGAGCATTTACATCTTATAAGTAACTACAATGCCAAATTTGAAATTTCTAGCTCCTTCAATATAAAAAAAAAATCGCAATTTTAGAACGTTTCTTTCGCTGCTGCACCCCCCTGGGGTTAGTGGCACCAACATAAAATACAGCCTATGTTGGAGAAGGGATTGTCATCATCGGTTTGCCACCATCACTTTTGAAATCGGTTCTGTAGTTCCAGAGATTCCACAGAAATTGTAATTTATAATTTTTATAGAACGCTTTTCGCTCATTTTACCCTTTTAAAATTTGATTTTTGTTTAAATTTTGCACTTAGAGAGCATTTACCTCTTATAAGTAACGACAGTTCGAAATTTCAAATTTCTAGCTCCTTTAGTATAAAAAAAATCGCAATTTTAGAACGTTTTTCTCTCCTTCACCTTCCTGGGTTTAGTGGCACCGACATAAAATTTAGCTTTCGGAGCAGGCATTGTCACCATTAATTTGCCACAATCGCTTTTGAAATCGTTTCAATAGTTCCAGAGATTACCCCTACAAACAAACAAACAAAAAACAAACGAAAAAAATCGTTACTTCTTTATAATATTAGTATAAATTTGAAACACAATCATTTTTCACGTACAATAAATAAATAAATAAATAAATAAATACGTTTGTTATTTCTTTTATTTATACTTGGATGTTTATTCCCATATTATTTCACTAAATTTACTGCTAATCAACCTGGCAAGCAGGAAATTTAGTTACAGAAACAAGGAGCATATAGCTGATATTAAGTATAATAGAAAAACCACAGCCCTTGCAATATTATATCAAGAAGAAACCATCGAAATAAATACCAATGAAAGAAAAATAATTTTACACTGCAGTCTATACTATCAATCAAATATAAGAGAAACCACAGATATTGTAACACGGAAAAATTATAATATGTAACGATACAGCATCATTTAATTTAACAAAATTTTGGCTAGATGTACTCCATGGTTACAAATACGGAAATAAACATCCAAGTGAAGTAAAAAAATAACTTGTGTATTTTTACTTACCCATCATACGTAGTATAGGGTAAGTCTTGTAATCGTTTTGAAAATCGCAAAAAAAAAAAAAAAAAATGACGGATTTACACGTTTCAGTCACTGGAGATTCCGAAAAACATATTTATAGAAAATTTTTTTGTCGGCCGACTGTCTGTGCGTCTGTGTGTCTGTAAACATTCTATCTCCCGAAAGAATTGAGATACAGACTTGAAATTCAGTATGTACTTAGTATGTAATAATGGGAAGAAGCTTATTGAATTTCAGTAAGCTCGATTATCCGGAACTAGTTTTTTCGGACTCTCAAAATATTCGCTCTGATAAAAGGTATATAAAAATTTTCGAAATGGTTTATTTTAAGGAGTGAATATAAAAGACAATAAAAAAACAAATTTTGTATAAAGAATGAAGTCGATCGGATAATTAGTTGCACGTATGATAATTCCTCAGAATTCAGTTAAATCGTCTGGTATTAGGAGGCACGAACATATCATCTTTGATATAACCCCGTAAGTAATAATCACAAGGGTTAGAGTCAGATGAGCGTAAGGGGCCATAGAAGTAAAAGATTGTCATCTTTGGAATCATGTCCAAACCAATAATTAAAAACCTGAAGTGATTCTTTATATTGTGGTACAAAATTTACATCTGTATTTGTTATAGTTTTTTTTTTAAGAATAACCATTTGAAATCCAGCAATAATAATGATACACCCGGTCCATAAAAAAAACTCCGTTGAACTAAAAATAGTACACATTGTTTAATAGCAAGATTTTTTTTCACCACTTAAAATAACTTTTTATCCATAGGTAACAAATGCAATTATTTTGATTCAACTACTATTATAATTCAAAAAATTTTTTTTCTGTAATTATTTCTCCATTCTGAATCGCTGATTACAGTTTCTGAAGAAAAGCATGTGAATCCGTTTTTAGCTTTCAGTAAGACAAGTAGAACATTTGACATACATTTGAGAACAAGTTGTTTTAATGTATAACATAAATTGAGGGCTTCTCAAATGTTATCGTTAAAGCCACGAATAAATGATACTATAAAAATAGTAATAAAGATGATTATAAGCATATTAATATTATTCATTTTGAAATATTTGAATGAAAAGCGAAATTATTTATTCCGATTCCACTCCGTTTCTATGTAAAATCCCTTTTTTATTGAAAGTTCTTTTTTAAAAATCTTTCACTTAAAGCAAACTAGTGGGATGATATCCTATTTGTCAAAATCCGTCTAATTTATGTTGCATGTACACGAAACATACGAGCATGAATAGTATATCGCAATTGTAGAAATAGGCCAATTAATTTTGTACTGATGCTAAGCATATGAATATGAAGATGACATTTCATTTACTAGAATATGTAAATAGTTTAATGTTTATGCAAAATATATCAAAAACAGATATGCAAACTGCAATCAAGTTTTGTTGCTAAATTAATGAGAATCTAGCACTAACTATAATACGTTTTGAGCAATTTTATGACGTGTGAACCTAAATATAGTTTTAACATATTTACTGCAACTTAACATATTTAGTGTGCAAAAATTAAGGACAAGAGGGTTTTTCGAATGTAACGTCGCGCAGAAGATTTCCACATCGACCAAAATCATACCATAAGATCTTCAAGATGTGAAAATATGGGACAAGTGATAAAAACTATCTAAACAAAGAATCAAATGGATATGAAAGCATTTTATTGAAAAGGTTACTTGGAGCACAATTGCAGAGAAGACAGAAACGTTCATTTTACAAGCACCTGGCAGGAAAAATGCAGTCTCTAATAGGGGATATGGTCACCCCTGACTGCGATGCAGGATTTGAAACGTCTGTCGATGCTGAGGACAAGGCTGTCTAGTAGCTCTTGAGGAATAGAGTCCCATTCCTCTTGTAACGCCAATTTCAGCTCCGCAATCGTTGCTGGCGCCTGATCACGTGATGCCAAGCGTCTCCCGAGAAGGACCCACACGTGTTCTATGGGATTAAGGTCCGGAGACTTTGCAGGGTAATCCATGCGTTGAATATCTTCACTCTTCAGGAGCTCTTCGACAGCCACTGTACGATAAGGGGGAGCGTTGTCGTTCATGAAGAGGAAGTCCAAATCCAGAGCACCTCTAAAACGACGCACGCGAGGCAAGAGAATCTCGGCGCAGTAGTGGGCACCAGAGACTGAACCTACTTGGAAGACGTTGAGGTCCGTACAGCTACCAAGCATCCCAAACAAGAACTCCGGCACCTCCACAACGGTCCCTTTCGATGATGTTGGAGGGGTGATTAAGTGTTCCCCGCTCTCTCCAGATGTGTATACGTCCAGAATCGCTCGTCATGCTAAATCGGCTCTCATCCGTAAAGAGTACTCGACCCCACTCCTGTTGTGTCCAATTCTTATGTTCCTGACACCACAGAAACCTGCGTCTCCGATGAGCAGGCGTTAGTGGTACACACCGTACTGGTCGTCGTACATACAGTCACCTTTGTGTAGCCTCCTAGCCACGGTAAAACGTGATATCCGACGGCCAGTAGTCTGCTCCATCTGCCTTGCGATTTCTCCAGTTGTCTGATGCCTGTTTCTTTTCGCCTGTAGGACAATATAACGGTCTTCCGCTGTTGTTTTTGTGCGTGAGCGACCACTGCTGAATGCTCGGACAGCTGTTCCCTTCGTTTGAAATTCACCCCACACTCGTGAAACGATGCTATGAGCTATGTCGAACACTTGTGCCACACTTGTCATACTTCAACCTTCTTCCAACTTCCCAATGATTCGACCTCGTGTAAGGTCATCCAGATGACATCTTCTGGATTGCCTCTTGGCCATATCACACAATAATAGCAAAAAAACGTCGCTGAAATCACTTTATACAGTGCAATAAATTTCACCATATTACAGAACGGTCACTGCCTGTGTGCTTTTATCCCCTTAGCACCTCCTCTTTTTACGCCATATGCCATATATGGGCATGTTCTACTGCATTTGTTTCAGGTCTATCCCCTGATTGGTCTTTCATTTAGTTCAGTTGCCTTTTTTGGCGTTTATGCTAATTTATCAGCTCCGTCCTTAATTTTTGCACACCAGTGTATATATATATATATATCATCTCAAAATATTCAAAAGTGGATCTCGATATAATTCACCGCATGAAAATTGTTCTTCTTTTCCCTTCTGAACTAAATATTGTTTATCACATTTATTAGAATGTTGAGCGAAAAGAGAATTTTCATTTCTCAAGAAATGAGAAAAAACTAGCAAAGAATATCTTAAATTTACCATATTGTAAAAAAAAAAAAAAATATTTTTTTTCTGTTTAGAACTAAGTTGCATTTTTCAGTCTATTTCACATATTAAAACTTTCCTAAGTTTTTGCTGTTAGGTTGTAAAAGCTTTTATTGATTTTATGCAAATTACCTTAAAGAAACTAATAATAAGCTTGTAATTTCGTGACTTGAACGAAATCTTTCTACACTAACACAAAAACCTGTATCTCATTTGTTGAAAACTGTTTTTTTTTGTTTTGTACAAATAAAAGAGATAAAAACCGTTTACTTCAGATGGAAACAAAAGAAAATTGTGTTTCTTTCTGAAGAATTATTAAGATATACATTTGTCTGCTTTTATGATGACGTGCAGATACACTTTGGAGCAACTGGAATATTTTAAGAGACGTGTGAGTGGGAAGTTTTCAGTGCATTTTGAAATGTAAATACGTATGTATATACACAAGAATATATTTTCTTTTTTTTCAGCAGGCTTGATTTCTTCAATTTCTTTATTGTATAGCTTCAGTATAAAGCTGATAGCTCTTTTATTGAAATAGCTGTATTCGTTTGTACTATCAAGCGAAACTAACAATCACGAATGCACAATAAAATTATCGTTAGTTTATTTGTGGTTTCATACTTTTAGTGATTAAAATAAACAAGTGAAATAAATGAAAAAGGATACAAGGATACTTATTATTTTAGTGTTTATATTTTACTGTAATTAAATGGTTTTAAGTACAGGATTATCTTAAAATTAAAATAGGTAAATAGAGTGAACTTTGACATATTTTTGTGCATTAGATTGAGACAGTGCAGCTCACACAGCGTTATCGGTGATATTCAGAATTAAAACATGAAAGCATAGTTAAGAAACTCCAACCCTTTGAAGGGCGGTGGGATATAATATATCCCACTTAATTTTAATTCCCAAACGTCACAATGACACCGGAACTTTTGAACCAAATTCTGCTTTTATATTATACATGAAGAATCGCTTTTCATAATTTGAAAATTTTATTGTTAAATCCCGGTGTGATTCAATGATTTCAACATTTTAGAAGTATAAGTACTTTGCCCCTGAAAGGGTTAAAACACTAACTGCTGCAAGAAAAACTTCAATAGCTGTCACCTATCACTCGATAACAATTTTTTTTAACGTCAGTCCATTTTAGGAAACCCTGTATATTATGCATGCATGCATATCTTGTTCCAATCAGCTCTCTCTAATCTTCAAATTTTGGGACCAAAGATTGTGCTGTTTATAGAATTGATGTTGACATGTATATTGACATATGTCATTGTATGTTAACATGCATCATTATATGTTGACATACATCATTGACAAGCGTCTAGCCCCTGCACTTGGGGAACGATTTCAAAAAACGGATCGTTCTGTGCGCATGCGCGCCGTGATCTGCTGCGAGAGAGTGGAAAGGTCATATTAATTTTATTCCATTCCGCGGCAGTTTTTTTTAAATTCGTAAAAGGATTTTGATTTAAAACATTTAGCGTAATATAACTAAATATTTTCTTTCACAATTTTAATTATTATTATTATTATTATTATTATTATTACATTCTTAAAGAAATTCAATTTCAGACTTTTACTAAAATACATTTTTTTTCCTCTGTATTTTTCAATTTTTAAGGATTTTTAACGATTTTATAGCATTTTAAAGCGAATTTTTAACATCCAAAAAACAATTTTTAACTTAAAAAAAAACATCACTGGACACACGAAACTCGCTTTGCAGCAATCTCTAGAATGCACGAAATTCATTCAAGCCGCGGTCAATAACTTGTGTATGTACGCTTCGCGTACATTAACCGAAAAAAAAAACATCACTGGACGCATGAAACTCGCTGTACGGCATTCTCTAGAATGTACGATATTCATTTATAACCAAATTTCATATTTATTTGAATTTTGTTTCAAACTTTCCATCGCTTATATGTTGAAAAATGGAAACTTTACATTTTTTTAATTCAAATTATTTTTTATAACTCAAATAAATGCTAAAAAATAAAATGGAAACTTTAATTTTTTTTTATTCAAATTATTTTTTATAACTCAAATAAATACTGAAAAATAAAACTTTCCGCCGCTGTGATTCGAACTCAAGACCACAGAAAAGAAGAGAAATGACATACCACAGAACTAGACGCACTCATTTTGAAATGGCTTAGAACAAAATTTTAAAGTATCAGACAAGCACGCATGCGCGCAGAGTGATCCGTTTTTTGAAATCGTTCCCAAAGTGCAGGGGCATCATTGTACATCATTGTATGTTGAAATATATGCTGACATACATCATTGTATTTTGAAATGTATGCTGACATTTTTCATGTGCAAAATTAAATTACACTCGAAGCTTAAAAATCAAAAGTCTAAAAATAGTGGTGTCGATTAACTTATTAAAAATTATTTTATTAAAACACAGCAAAATAGCGAAACACAGATCACAATAAACACATGTGCAAACTGTAATGAAGTTTTGTTGCTAAATTATGTCAATCTGGCTCAAACTATAGTACGTACTGCGCTATTTTATGGCGTCTGAACCTAAATATAGTTTTAACATATTTACTCTGAAATATATATATATATATATATATATATATATATATATATATACGTCATCTCAAAAACATACAAAAGTGGATCTCGATATAATTCACCGCATAAAAAATGTTCTTCCTCTCCCTTGAGAAGTAAATATTGTTATATTGCTTATCACATTTATTAGAATGGTGAGCGAAAAGAGATAAAGAAAATTTCATTTCTCGGCAAATGAGATTATGCTAGCAAAGAATAATTTAAATTTACCATATTCTAAAAAAAAAAAATCCTAAATTTTTGCTGTCAGTTTATAAAAGCTTTTATTGATTTTATGCAAATTATCTTAAAGAATCAAATAATAAGCTTGCAATTTCACGACTTGAACAAAATCTTCCAACACTAACACAAAAGCGTGCATCTCATTTGTTAAAAACTGATATTTTTTCGTTCTAATAAGAAGATAAAAATGGTTGGTTTACTTCAGATAGGAGCAAAATAAAATTGTGTTTCTTTGTGAAGAATTATTAAGATTCATATTTGTATGCTTTTATAATTATGCAGATACACTTTAGAGTAATTTGAATGTTTTAGGCGTGTGGGTGAGACTTTTCAGTGCATTTTGAAATGTAAATACAAATGTATATAAAGAAGATTTTTTTTTTTCATCAGGCTTGATTTTTTCAAATTTTCTTTTCTTTTCTTTAAACACTATGTTTTCATGTCACTGATATACATATTGTACTTTTGAAACTATTTCAACAATTTAAAAGGTTTTTGCATTATTAAATAGCTTACTTATAATAAATAAATTCAAATCGCTATTTCTAACATATTTATCAATCCTTTTAAAAACTTATTTATATTTTTTTAAACAAGTTTTAAAAAGTAAAATGTATATCACAAATATAAAATTTATGTCCACAGGTATATAAAACTTACAATTGTGAAAACTATTTTTATATACACATTATAGTAATTAATACACTTTTCTCGTGCTGATTACTAAAAATGACCTTAACTTTTTTCTATCACACACAGTTTTTCCACATTCTGCGTCGCCATGTGTTACATTCATATACATAGCCTATTGAGCGTAACAATGGCAAATAAATAAATACAATATTTTTATATGAAAAAATATATGTAAATATACGTAAAAATACCGAATTCAATAAAATAGATTTAAATGGTTTTATTTTTCCTAGTGAAAGTATTTTACTGTTTGGAAATATTATGTATTTTCACGATTAAATATCCAACAATAATGGACAAAAATATATCCCACTGACCCTAGTACAGTATATACAAAGACATGCTTGTTTCCATTTAGTATTAATTTTAGTATATTTAATAAAAATTTGCCTCCATTCCTGCGTTTTATAGATGAGTCCAAACTTGTGCATGTGTATCAGTCTATAAATATCCTTCCAGTAAATTTGGTCAAAATCCCGTAGAAACAAACTCATGTTCTTTGCTATATTCCAAGCAGTAAATGTTTTAGGATACACTATCTACCAATAAGTATTTGGACACCTATGCAAATGCCAATATCAGAGGTACTGATGCACGTCACGCTCACAATCGTTAAATATGCTGTCGGAAACAACATTGGCATCAGTTGCATGCAAGTTTCAAGGATCTTTCTATTTCTTTGACAAATTTTTAAAATTTTAATGTTGGTAATATTAAAAACAGACAGACTGAGATAAATGCAATTGAAGATTTATTTTAAAATTGCGTAAACCGGACACGTGATTGTTAACGACTGTATCTTATGTTGTCAAAAGTATAACGCTATGGGACTTTACAGATATAAACTTTATAGTATTGAACTGATTTTCGAAAGAAAATCTGAAAAATGACATTACTTAAACTTACAAAAGGTTTCTGGTACTCAGCGCAATTACAATATTTTTATAATTTCCAGAGAAACTTGCTTAGATTTCATGCACATATTTAACAAAATAACTAAAGGATTTATTTACTCCGGTTTTGAAAGTATAATTCACCTTTAGCACACAAATATTTGTAGCAATTAAATGGTCGCCACTGTAATTTTTCTCGAAATACCGGTTTATGAATTTTATTAATGAATGATGCAATTCATATTTGCTTTCATCTATAGATTTAATTTATTTCAAAGTACAGGGTGATTATAAAAAAACTATCCCGATATATGAGCCCCTAACTGTCATATCGTTCACAGAAACTGAATGAAATTTTGGTTTAAAGTATTTTGAGGTAGGCGCTCAAGAATCATGTGAAAAACAACAGTTAAATTCTAACAGTTTCGGTTAAAGTGACACAATTTCGAAAATTTCAAATGGCAACACCTATTTTTTTTATTGGAATGTGATCTTCATAGTGAAAAACCATAAAAAGCGTTGGAACGGTACCTGTATCACGAAAATTGCCGGCGCTAGACAGACTAAGAAGAATAGTGAAAACAACCAATAAGGACAGAGAAGCAACAGAAAACAAAACATTTTATTGTGTTTCATACATTTTCCATTTCACACACGACGACACTTTACATGCGGCAGATGGTGGATACCACTGAACAATAAAATGTTTTACTTTCTGTTGCTTCTCTGTCCTTTATTGGTTGTTTTCACTTTTCTTCTTAGTCTGTCTAGCGCCGGTGATTTTCGTGCTACAGGTGCCGTTCCAACGCTTTTGATGGTTTTTCACTATGAAAATCCATTCCAATAAAAAAATAGGTGTTGCCATTTGAAATTTTCGAAATTTTGTCACTGTAACCGTAACTGTTAAAATTTAACTGTTGTTTTTCACATGATTCTTGAGCGCATACCTCAACATACTTTAAACAGGGTGGCTAGTGGTCAGGGAAAAATACAGTAAAAAAAATTATAAGAACCAGTATATTCTTATAAAAAAATTCAAATTGAATATTTGATCGAATAATCAAGATAAATTTTTCTATAATAATATACTGGTGTTTATCACTTTTTTGACTGTATTTTTCCCTGACCACTAGCCACCCTGTTAAACCAAAATTTCATTCAGTTTCTGTGAACGATATGACAGGTAGGGGTTCATATATCGGGATAGTTTTTTTATAATCACCCTGTATTTAATGAATGGTATACTTCGATGCATGTACTTAATGAGTGCTATTTTCAGAGTATTTAATTTTGGTGTAATTATTGTATTGCATTAGTGTTATTATTGTTAACACTTTCCAACATAGTTGAAAAATGTTTATGAATTCGGTTTGTCTGTCTGTCTGCCCATACGCTAACTCGCGTAAATATATTGTATCTCGTAAATATATTTGTATGTAAAAATGGAATTTTGTGATCGACATTTCATCCACTTCCTGATATGCAAGAATTATAAAAATTGGGTAAAAATGCTTGTTTCCTTTGACAATATATTTTAATATTTTTAGAACTTAATTATAAATTACTAACTTAAATTAAAGATATTCTTCCATTAGGTTTATCCCACACGTGATAAATCGCCAAATAATATTTAGATTTACTTTTGTCTTATTGTTTACGAGTTACAAAAACAATGGAGTTAATTTGATGCCAAACCACTCTCGCCAAAATATGTCTTCGGGAGGCTAAAATGCAATAACGAAATATTTTAAACACTAAACAAGTACAAAATACAAATAAAAATAAGAAGTGTAAAAAATAATAAATAAAATACTATTTTATTTAATAGTTTAATATTAATTAAATTCTTATTATAAGTTGAAAAAACAATTTCGAAATCCTGACTTAGATAGTTTATTTTTATTATTATTTTTTTTTTTTTGCCATATCTTAAAAAAGAAACAGAGAACGTATTGTAATTTTTTTTATTTATTCACTAATTGCCGCTTTTTATCAAACGTGTATCAAACCGTTGAATTTTCCATAAACGAGATTCACGCATAATTACGTGTTTTGGAACTCCATGAATTAAACATGACAAAAATGTTTTGGAACTACATGAATAGCAATCATACATTAAGCGTGAGTTTTAAGATAAACATTGAATACTTATAAAGGAGTGTTTTTTTCTTTTACTATTTTTTCTTTTATTTACTCTTTGTCTAACCAAAATAAAATTTCTAGCAATTATGGGTCGCCTCTGTGATTTTTCTCGAAAAACCGGTTTATGAATTTTCTTAATGAATCATGCAATTCATATTTGCTTTCATCTATAGATTTAATGTATTTCGAAGTATTTAATGAATGGTATAATACTTCGATGCATGTACTTAATGAGTGCTATTTTCAGATTATTTAATTTTGGTAGAATTATTGTGTTGCATTAGTGTTATGAATGTTAAAACTTTCCAACACAGTTGAAAAATGTTTATGAATTTGATTTCTCTGTCTGTCTGCCCATGCGCTAACTTGCGTAAATATATTTTATCTCGTAAATATATTTCTATGTAAAAATGGAACTTTGTGATCGTCATTTTACCCACTTCCTCATATGCAAGAATTGTGAAAATTGGGTAAAAATGCTTGTTTCCTATGACAATAAATTTTAATATATTTGGAACTTAATTATAAGTTACTAACTTAAATTAAAGACATTTTTCCATTAGGTTTTACCACAGGTGATAAATCGCCAAATAATATTTAGATTTACTTTTTTCTTATTGTTTACGAGTTACAAAAACAATGGGTTTAATTTTACGCCAAACCACTCTCGCCAAAATATGTCAATGAGCGGCTAAAATGCAATAACGAAATATTTTAAACACTAAACAGTAGAAAATACAAATAAAAATAAGAAGTGTAAAACATAATAAATAAAATACTATTTCATCATTTTATTTAGTAGTTTAATATTAAATAAATTCTTATTATACGTTGAAAAAACAATTTCGAAATCCTGACTAGATGGTTTAAATATTGTTTTTTTCCGTAGTTTAAAAAAGAAACAGAGAACATATTATAATTATTTAAATATATTAACCAATTACCATTTTTTATCAAACGTATATCAAACCGTTGAATTTTCCATAAACGAGGTTTACGCATAATTAACGTGTTTTGGAACTCCATGAATTAAACAAGACAAGAATGTTTTGGAACTACATGAATTGCAATCATACATTAGGCGTGATTTTTAAGATAAACATCAAATACTTATAAACCGGCGTTTTTTCTTGTTTACTATTTTTGTTTTTATTTACCCTTTGTCTAACCAAAATAAAATTTCTAGCAATTAAATGGTCGCCGCTGTAATTTTTCTCGAAATACCTGTCTATGAATTTTCTTAATGAATGATGCGATTCATATTTACTTTCATCTATAGATTTAATATATTTCGAAGTATTTAATGAATGTTATACTTCGATGCATGTACTTAATGAGTGCTCTTTTCAGAGTATTTAATTTTTTATCCAGCAATTAAATGGTCGCCGGTGTAATTTTTCTCGAAATACCGGTCTATGAATTTTCTTAATAAATGAGGCAATTCATATTTGAAGTCTTTTCATCTATAGATTTAATATATTTCGAAGTAATTAATGAATGTTATACTTCGATGCATGTACTTAATGAGTGCTCTTTTCAGAGTATTTAATTTTTTATCCAGCAATTAAATGGTGGCCGCTGTAATTTTTCTCGAAATACCGGTCTATGAATTTTCTTAATAAATGAGACAATTCATATTTGAAGTCTTTTCATCTATAGATTTAATATATTTCGAAGTAATTAATGAATGTTATACTTCGATGCATGTACTTAATGAGTGCTCTTTTCAGAGTATTTAAATTTGGGGAATTATATTGTGTTGTATTAGTGTTATTATTGTTAACATTTTCCAACATAGTTGTTGAAATTTTTTTTTTTAATTCGGTTTGTCTGTCTGTTTGTCCGGGCGCTAACTCGACGTAAATATATTCGGATTGTCATGCAATTGATATGTGTTATTAAGGTTTACTATAGTATGTTAGGCATCGAAAATAAAATGTGTTGAATTTATAGTTTTTTTACAGGAACACTCATAAGAATTTATTTACATTACGGTCTATGGGGGAAAATCATTTTCGGTTTATTTTAATGATACTACACAATTTCAAACACATTTAAGTGGATATATATCACTGAGGTGCACTACAAGAGGCTTACTATAGAATATGATGTGCATAGCACTTATAGTCCCTTTACAGGAACACTCAAAAGGATTCCGTTAAAATACGATCTACGGAAAAAATCGTTTCCGGTTTATTTTAATAATGTTTCACTATTTCGAACATATTCAGATTGATATATATCACTAATGTACATTACAACATGCTTACTATAGAACATTGTGTGTATAGCATTCATTTACAGGGACACACAAAAGAATGCAGTATTTGTCTTAACATTGCTGTCTTAATTGCTGTTTTAATTGCTGGAAGTGCGTTTTCAGTTGCTGAACGCATTTTTAAATTTAACTTATTTTTTGTCTAGTACTTGTTGTTTATAAATTGTACATATCATATACAGGGCAGCACAAAAGTTATCGAGTACATTTCCGTTTACTGACGGAAATTCTAAAGGGGAATTTTAAACTGTACTACGCGTTTCCTAACTGAAATAAAATTGAGCATGCTATGTAGTAAAGATACAAATATATAGATCATATACAGGGCTACACCAAATAATTTGGATATTTTTCAGAATATCACTGATAATTACTGAAATTGCGTTTTCAAAATTGTTTACTTAGATGTCATCTTTCACCTTATTAGACGGTAAAGATTTGTAAAACTATTTTGTAAGTGTTGGAAAGTCTTACATAATCTATGCTAGATGCATGATTTTTCGTTCTTGTTATTATTGTAAGTACTATAAAAATATTCCAAGTAAAAACAAAACTAAAGTTATATTGAAGTCCTACGACATTTATGAAGAAGAAAGACAAAATGTAAAATTGTTGTGGGATATGCAGAAATGATTATGCAGAGAAGATGTGGTCTACATAAGTGATCAAACTTAATCACTATTTTAATTATGAAAAGTATAGTGGAAATATTATGATCAAAGTACATTGCGTAAGTATTTATGTGGAATTTATCAAACATACCTTTCAGAAATTACAATAAATTATCAAAATGAGTTACTTTAAATGCTTTTAACTTTAACACTGATACCAATTGCTTCATTGTTTATTAAAAACATGAATAAATAATAAAACAAAACTCAATAGCTATAAAATTCTCAGTAACATTTTTTTAATATAGATATAGACATATTTAAAATGATGAAGACGTGACTAATAAAAAATGAATTTGAAATTTTAGAATATATGTGTATACACATGGAATTCAATATGCAGTATACAACACATATGAAAATTATATTAACCTTATAAATTTTTAATAAAATGCTGATTTGATTCACTTAACTTTTCTACCCTGAATGGGTCGAATCGACCCTTTTCTACAATTTATTTTATTCGATTCGAACTAGAAATTTCTTCACAAAGTAAGTTAAATATAAAACACAGTAAAATTCAGTTAAATAAATATGTTAAATAATTTTAAATAAAAATTCTGGTGTAAAATGTTTTTTTTCACGAATGAGAAAAATTACAATAGGGTAGGAAGGTTAAAATAACGCTGATTTCATAGAGAGCATGGATCTTACATTCAACTTACGTCACTAAAAAAATTCCATCCTGTTACATCGTTTCAATGTATTAATTATTTTCATCAAACATACCATTGTTATATCTATTTATTGAGATTAGTGATTCTTCGTGGTTATTTCTTTTAAATTTCCAGAACAAAATTTTCATTAAGATTGGGAAGGTGTTTGAGGCGCATAGAATATTTCATTTTATGTACACTCTAAATTTTTAGCCCATAGAAACAGATATTAAATTGAAGCAGAACTTTGGGGATTTTATTATACTAAAAATAACTTATGCTTTTTTTTCTGCACTAGCACTGTATCAATTAGATTGGACAGCTGATGATTATCACAGAGGCCATCACTTTTACATACACTGAAGATCGCATTAATATGAACATACAGGATTTCTCAGCACAAAATGTTTTCATGACTTTTTTTACTATTTTAGAGTAGAAACAAAGCTTGAAAGAAAATATAAGAAACTATCACAGAAGTATAGTAAAGGAGATAACAAGAATCTTCTTTTCGAACGCTTTATTTTAGGAGGTAAAAATTTCCTAAATTGTCGGATAACTACGAAATTCGAGGATATCTGAATGTGCGATTAACCATTGACCCCTTTATTCTAGGGGGCAATGGCCAAACTCAAAAATGAATTAGCAGATAAAAAATAAAGTGTGATCACTTAATACGAGGGTTGGAACTTTAATAGTGGCAACTATTTATTTACAACTGATACAAAAGAGATGCATGTTACAAAGTTTTAATGTCCTTTCATGTAGCCACCAACATTGTGTACAAAACCGATGTCATCGATGTGGAAGCCGTAGGATACCATTAGCAGTGCCTGTTGTGTTGATAGCTCGAATGGAGTGGTCTACTGTGGTGTATGACATTATAATAATATATGATGTATATAACATTTCGTGACACATATGTCCCAGTTTTAGTCCTGCGAGGGTCGGAACTTCAACAGTAGCAACACTGTTGTAGAGACGCCATGCGACGGAATCTAATGATGTCACTTCAGAACTGTTCCAAAGATTCGTCAAGCAGTAGACAGCTCCATTCGAACTATCAACACAACAGGTGCTGCTAATGGTATCCTACGACTTCCACATCGATGGCAACGGGTTGTACACAATGCTGGTGACTGCATTAAAGGACAATGAAACTTTGTAACATGTATCTCTTTTGTTTCAGTTGTAAATAAAACTTTGTAACATAAGTTAAGTCCTTTCATGTAGCCACCAACATTGTGTACAATCCGATGTCATCGACGTGGAAGTCGTAGGATACCATTAACAGCGCCTGTTCTGTTGATAGTTCGAATGGAGTGATCTAATGTGGTGTATGACATTATAATAATATATGATGTATATAACATTTCGTGACACATATGGCCCAGTTTTAGTCCTACGAGGGTTGGAACTTCAACAGGAGCAACACTGTTGTAGAGACGCCATGCGACGGAATCTAATGATGTCACTTCAGAAATGTTCCAGAGATTCGTCAAGCAGTAGACAGCTCCATTCGAACTATCAACACAAAAGGTGCTGCTAATGGTATCCTACGACTTCCACATCGATGGCAACGTATTGTACACAATGCTGGTGACTACATTGAATGACAATAAAACTTTGTAACATGTATCTCTTTTGTTTCAGTTGTAAATAAATAGTTGCCACTATTAAAGTTCCAACCCTCGTATTTCTAATTTTATATGTTTACTCGTAATTTGAGAAATAATGAGTAAAAATGAACTAATATTTATATTTTGGTGTTTCTGATTAGACTTCGGAGTTACTGTTTCTATTCATAAATTTTAATAAATGTATTAGTATTAATCGGGCTGATAACATGTTGCCATATTCAATCAAGGAGAATACCCTTTCTTCTTTCCGCGTACAATTGACCGGTATGCTAGTTACTAGTATGAGTAACTGGTAGACAGGAAGAATTCCGTTGTTATTGCGAATTTCGAATGCACCGAAAGCGTGCAGTTTGATTGGTTGCTGTAAGGGGAGTTTTTTCAACAGTTGCGTTGGTTTTAATAGATAATAAAGCTCAATTAAGTGATTGATTAATCAAGATGTAACAGGTAAATGCAAATTTTCTTTTGTTCTCAACTTAGAGGACAAAGAAGTTTTCCGAAAATGAATGTGTCGTCATCACCCGACAATTTTAGCTCGCTTCTTCTATTGACAATCTTTATAAATAAGCATAAACTAATAAATAAGATTATAACGAGTATTTAATATTTAGAATAAAAGTAGATTATATGCTTTGTCGAAAACAATATATAAGCATTTATATTCAAACGTGATCGTCACATATTACAGTTTCTACAGTATATGAAAAATCATTTTTTTTTGCTATTTTCTGCATTGCAAAATTTTTCTTATTTTAAAACAGACGAGAATATCATTTATATTTTTGACTCAGAGTCTGTTTTTATCAGGCAGTAATCCATTAAAGGATAAATAATAACCATATACTTATGTTCATAATTTTTCATTTTTGTAAGAAATATTTGGCGCCAGATGCTAATGTAAAATATCTTCTTTCCATTTAAATAAATTACTTTTTCAATGAATTAATCCTACTATATCACGTTCTGTTTTGTTAAAGTTATCCAGTCATAAATCTTTAACCGTTATCGGCATATGATTTATTTGAAATGTCATTTAGTGTCTAAGAATTTTAAAAAGAACTTTTCAACATTATTAACTCCATACAATTTCAGAATGGATGATAAAATAAATCATATTTCGGATATAAAGTATTGGGTGCAATTTATTACATTTACACTAGATTAATTTTAACACAATTATTTCAAATTGGTAAATAAATCATACGAGTAGTAATTTTCCAACTGGATGAAAAATGTCCGGGCCAGGATTCGAACCATTGATCGCTTGGCTGAAGCCGCCACGCTCTACACTGAGCTATCCAGGTCGAATCTGGAGGGCATAATTCATCCAATTAACCTTATTGATCAGAGAATCTGGTCTGATATTTTAATCAGCTCAACAGAAAAGATCGTAGGTAAAGGAACTCCAGTAAACGCTGGATACGACCAGGGATACCGGGATTCCAGATTCGACCAGGATAGCTCAGTGGTAGAGCGTGGAGGCTTCAGCCAAGCGATCCCAGGTTCGAATCCTGGCCCGGACATTTTTCGTCCAGTTGGAAAATTACTACTCGTATTATTACATTTAGATAAAATTTAAAATTTGTCAAAAAGAAAACTATGCACTGTTTTGATGTTAAAAAAACAGACATTTATGTTTGCAACGATAAGTGTACATAACTTTTTCTCTATTTTAAAGATTTTTGTTATTTCTTTTTCCATATCAGCTGCTCTTATGCTATTAAGTTATTAATTAATGCAAATTAATTAATTAATTAATTTCCTTTTGGGTTTTCGAAAACGGCTCTAACAATTTTCTTGAAAATAACAAATGAGGTTTTTTTTTTTGAGTGGGGGTAAAAATTGACTTACTAAGATGTCATTCCCGGGAAATATCGTTTTCTTGCAATACCCGCTCTTGGCACAGGGGGGGAAATATTGTAGAAAACATACAAAGAGCACCAAAATTGCCAAAGCAATTTATTAAATTGTACTCGTTCTTCGTCGATGTAAAATTGCTAAATGTTGTCATTAAATAAGAGTAATGATCGCAACAATATACAATTTCATCTGCAAGAGTGTTCAACAGTGGTTACAAAACTGATAGTAATTGTTCACCAGATCTACGAGTCAATTAGCTCAGAATTTGCACAAAACAAATGATTGAAGAAGGTATACAAAGCGTACAAGAACTGCCAAAAACAGAAATCTTATTCTAACTAGTTAATTTGATATGACTGCGAACAAAAATAAATTAAAAAAATGTGCCTGATAGTAGCAATTTTGGATTTGTGAGCAGCCTTATAAATGAAAATAAATAATACCAATTTAAATCAAAGTTTTTGGTCGCGCGCGATATTACTTAGCGATGAGTCATTTAAAATCGTGCCTGTGAGTCAAAATTTTATAAAACCTTTGTTTTTATCTTTTGCATGTTTAAAAATAGACTCTTTTCTCTCATATCCATACTTCTTTAAACTTAAGGTAATTTTTTTTCTACCTTGCAATTTTGTCTTAAAATAGGAACAGCAATCCAGTGCGTCGTATAAATTCAGAAACCATATGCATGTGGAACTGCATACGCAATTTTGTAAAGTTTGGATAAAAACAAATTTTGTGTTTAATTTTTTGCTGGAGATATGTTTGTTCCAGAATCGAATTTCAAACACAGTTTCATTAAAGGATTTTAAACTGAAACGTTGAACACATATTAACAATATAGGGGAAACTAGGGGTACTTGACCCAGTTGTTAGTTTTGGATTTTTAATTTTTTTTTTTTTTTTTACTATACTTATGGGTGTGTAAATGCAGTCTTTTTATAAACTTAAGGAAGTATTGCACAATATTTATTATTATTATTCCGAAATATTAATTGTAAAGGTAGTAAAATATGAATACTCAAAAACTTTAAATTTCGGTCAAGTATCCCAATGTATAGGGATACTTGACCCAGCCATTAGGGATACTTGACCCAGGTCAAAAATTTGGTGTATGATTTAAAAAAATTACAAACAAAACACTTTTACATAAAAACAAAATTAACGTTAAGGTTAATACTTTTTTATTTTTGTCAAACAAAATTAATACCTTTAATTTTTATTACATAGGCCTAGCATTAATATGCCCAATTTTAATTTTTATTGTAGAAAGTTCAAAATATTATCAGTCTGAAAGTTCATCCTGTGCCTAAACAAGTTCAAGAATAAGAAAATAACAATTTAATCAACTCTAAATATAAAGTCATATTTAAACACAGAACTTGTAATTCTATCTTGGTAGTTAACTTAGTGACTAACCATTATTTATGCGAGCCATAACTTCTAAATTGTTGGACAGTTCTTCTTCTTTTTCATTAAAAACTTACTTTGCTTTACTATATGATGGAGCAAAATTTTCTGTTTGCTATCTCTGGATTTTTCTGACATACCTTCTTAAAGTGTTTCTACAGAGACCAAATTCTTTGGCTACTATATGATGTAGGACATCATCCAGAACCTTTTCCACAGATTTTTCCAAAATACCAGAATGAATAACCTCTCTGGGTTTAGCCCCCTCTTTTCTTTTATATTTTTGGGGCATCTATACAAAAAAAACCTAAAATAAATAAATAAAACTCATTTGAATAGTACTAATCCCTTGGGTCAAGTATCCCTAGGTGACTTGGGTCAAGTGTCCCTAGTTGCATATTTACTACATAACCCTAAAATGCAGCCATTTGCTAATAAGTAAATTAATACTATTATACATGTTATTGTAGCTAAAAAATGTACAAAACAAATGACTAATTAAAAAAGTCTAACCTTTGAACAAAAAAAAAAAAATTATAACATCACAGTTTACAGCACACAAAAAAATTACTTTTGGAGCATGAAAATGTATTTTGTCTGATAGTTTAAAAACTTATGAAATGATTCAGTTGTTATTTTCACCATACGGTAAGCAACCTGACAGAAAAGAAGTGATGCCACTTCCAGCTTACAAAACTTTCCCAATTCTGAGAAAAATGTCTTGGGTCAAGTATCCCTATGGGTCAAGTATCCCAAGTTCCCCCTATTGAAATAAAGTGAAAAATAAAATTTTATTTAAAAAATGCTGTTATGTTTAAACTTTTGACACACACTCTAATAAAAGTTATAGTTACTAGGAAACTATAATTTAAATGATCTCGTTATTTCATATTTTCTTTATAAAAATAGAAATCGAAAAGGAAAATCCATGGAAATGTACAGACGTACTTTAATTAATCAAAGATTAAAACACCGTATTAAATTAAAATCAATTCTTTTATCAGAATTTGCAGCAGGGCTTTTCATTTCTTTTACTCAAAATTGTTAAGAGTTCTTTTTTCTTTCTCATTTTCCCCGAAAAATAATTTTATTGTCAAGAAAAACATTCCGTTATAAAAGAACTTTTTAATTACATTTGAAAGTAGCATAAAGAATGATTCGGCGAGCAATTACTTTAAATTTCTTTTGTTGAGTACAAAAGTACCTTTTTTAGTCTCTTTTCTTTATATTTCTTTCCTGTAAATAATATTCCATTTCATATATTGATATTTGAAACATCTTTATTATTCTGCTTTCTTTTAGATCTTACTTATTTCTGTCATTTTTCTTATGTCACAATGATCCTGTTGATTATTTTATAGCTTGTTTTTTGAATTGTTTAAATAATTTAAATAATTTTTTTATCTCTAGATTATAAAATAAGCAATAAAGATTTACAACACATCTCATTTTTAAACACCTCTTCGATATTAAAATATTTTCTGCGCATAAAGATAAGATCAGTTTTATTTCAACCGTAAAGAATTCGCCATGTTCTTCTGTAATTTTATGGTATTTTGAACAGTTTTTTTATATCCTTTTAGTCATATAACACCACTCCCCTTTTGTTTTTTTAATACTATATTTTCGATATCGTTGTGGGGTGATATTGCTTCTATGTTCAGATTTAATTATGTTATAAATGTTGAAAAAAAGAAATTTTAATAGATTTATGCATATTCTAAATGATATTATTTTTTGCTTACATAAAAAAAATATTTTAGAAATAAATGATTGAACAATTTTAATTTGTTAGCAACATTTGTTTGGTAAATGTACAATTCTTTCTTTCGTTATATATTACACTAGTCAACAGCCATTTTGTATCTGATTTGCAATAAACATTTTTATATGTATTTTTGCATGTAGAATCTGAATCTGCTATCAGAAATTTTCTATCACGTAAGGGTTTTACAAAATTTTAGAATGTAATTTTCACATACATGGTAAAATAAGGGTTGAAATGTAAATTACATAAAAAATTATCCACAATGTAGTTATAAATGTTATTGCAATACAAATCGGAAACTAATGTTAACACCATTTTTCAATATAGCCCCTTTGCTTTTCAACGCACTTGGTCCATCCTTGCACAAACTTCCTGATGCCCTCAAAAAAGAATGTTTTGGCTGAGCAGCGAGCCACGCATGCACAGCGTCCTTCATTTCTTGGTGGCTCCTTCCTCATCCGTAACATTTGTGCGACCAGTTTTGAATTTTTCAATCCATATGTAAACTCCATTAAGGCAAGTCTTCGATGGATTACGGCCCCTGATATACCTTCCGACTAAAAAAACATAATCACTGCTCGTTGTTACGGTGCAAACCTCTAATGGAGCGGCAATGATATATCTGCATTAAAAGGAAGAAAAATCGAGGAATTACGATCAAACTTTCATAGCATGACCACAACAGCATAACAATAAAATAAACGAGAACAGATGTCAGTATGAACTATGTAAGCAGAGTCAAAATTGCGGATAATTTTTGACGTGTGATTTACATTTAGTGGTCAGATAATAAGAAAATAAATGACTATGTAGTTAAAACCTTTATCATCTAAAGCACTGTCATCAAGAAAGTCATCATCCTATTTTGAAAAATAACATTGTTAATATCAACATTGTGGGTTACTGTGCAAAAATTTCGAGCTCGTATTACTGCATAGATTTTCGTTAAGTAATAAAAAAATTTACTGATGAATATTATGCTTTGTTTGTATTTCAAACGGCCAATGTTTGTCAAATATGTCACTGTTGACTTTACGTAATTATAGATATCTAATAAATGTGACGTGATTGTGACAATATGATTATTCCACTGAATTCCGCACCCTGAAATTAGTTAAATGCACCCATTTAAAATCCAGATACAGAAAAACAGTTAAAATTTGTTCACTAGAAACACATTTAGCCTTTATTGTTGAATTATTGGTCTTTTGCGTGGCTGGTAAAATTGTTCTGGCGCATGTAAAATTCGTTCGTGGGTGTAAAGTCCTCCAATTTCCCTATGAATTATACTTCTGGAGGTACCTAGTCAGGTGAAGATCTTGTCCCCTGATCAAGGTTCTAAATTACAAGATCAATTCCTTTCTATCTCTCTCTCTCTTTTTTTTTTTTTTTTTTTTTTTTTTGCTTTTTAAAAATCTGCCAATTCAACAAAGTTAAATATAAACGTTGAACTGACAAACAAAGAGAACTGTAGTAAACCACTAGTGAGCACTGCAGCGATGCTCACAAGGCTATTGTCAGGTGGATCACAGTCATGCTGTGATCAGGCGAATATCGCCCCGCGCCCTAGTAGTAACTCGTCAAGCTAGACACTCATGCCGGGCAGGTAGGGGCCTTGTTAGCTGTATATATATTTATATATATATATATTATAACATATTATGAAACATATATTATATAACATATTATAAAACATATGTACATACATATATTATATAACATATATATAAAACATATGTACAGTCGTGGAAAAAAAACTGGACACCCCCCCCACTAACTCTGCAACAAATTATAGTAGAAGGAAGTGACTGGTACCAAACGATTGGAAATAAAGTCTACTTTTAAATTATGTATCTAAAATTTGCTTAAGGGGCCATCTACATATTAAAACCAGCCTAAACTTTATTTTTTTCAATGGCAACACCCACTTTTGACATGATATTTTAAATCTTCGGTTCAAACTATGCCTAGATACAAAATTTTAAGTTATTCGGATGATAAGTTTTCGAGTTATAAACATTCAAATTTTAGAGCTTCTAATGTTAAATTACATTTTCATATTTTTATTAATATCTCCTAAAATTAAAATCCTAATGTGCTAACGTTTTGTTTGGTTATAAAACTCAAAAACCCAAACATAACTACGTTAAATTTGTAATTTTTAAAATTTTATAATATGAATTATGAATTATGAAATTAATATTCGAAAAAATTATGAATTGTAACCTACAATTTTTTTGATGGATTTATATTTATTATGTCCTGCTTTATGTGTATTCAAAATTTCAAATTTTTCTTCCAAGTAGTTTTCAAATTATGCTTAAAAAACGGCAAGATGCTGCTTTAAGGGGCCGTCTATGATGTGCATTAAAGCATAGTTTGAACAAGGATGGGAGCGCTCCGTCTCGAAATCCCGATTGACACCACTAAATTTTAATAGTATTTGTTACCTTATTCAAGAACAAAATTTCTGAAATTCATTACGTTGGAGAATACTATTAAAATTTAGTGGTAAGAATCGATATTCGGGTCGGAGCGCTCTCATCCCTGTTTGAGAAAATATTATACTCATAGGCTGGGATTATAGTGACTTGAAAAACTTAGAGATTAAGTCTGTCTTACAATATAAACAATGCGTAACCCGTATTTCAATGCTTCGCGTTCTTACGTTAAATTGAAAGCTAGCTTAAACTGAAGCGTAAGTGAATGATCGCGGGAGCACAACAAACCTGACAACGACCTGTGATTGTAGTAAGATATAAGATAGCGAGGCACCAGAACCCCAGACCTATATATATATATATATATATTTCTTTTACTTTTTCAATGTCTGCTTTAAAATTTTTCATTAAAATTACGTAAAACATATTTGCATGAGATATATGTTTTCATTTATGGAAAATAGTTTCGCTTTTATTTTTAAATTAATAAAGCTCATTTTTGAAAAATATGATCAGTTCTACCTTAGAAAAAACTTAATCATATTTGTTACCTGTAAATTTATTTATAGCTTCTTTTGCAGTCTAATAAAGCTATATTGTTTTTTCTGCAGTATATATGTTTGAAGTGAAGTTTCTTATAAATGCATATGCGTAGAGTATTTGCTGAAATAAAATGGCCCCACAATTAACTGAAGCAACGAAAGGCCAAATGATTGGCATGTGGCAAGCTGGAAGAAGTTTTCGTTATATAGATTTCGTTATATATTTACATATTCTAAAATTATTTTAATTACAAATAATCTTATGGTTTTTTAACCCCTTCGTGACGAGCGTCTATTACAGAATTTTTAATAATTTAGCACCGGTTTTTCAAAACAGAAATTTTCGTCTAATTGAATCGTGGAAATGTTAAGATATAATAAGGCAAAGCTTACAATAAAAAATAACTGGTGGGAAAAATCGAGGATTCTGAGCATCTTATGCGTCACGTATACGTTTCGCTCGTCCCCAAGGGATTAAAATCGGATAATTCAACACTTGTTAACATTATTTTACCGCTTATAACAATAACCGAAACTTATTAAGTAAGTAAAATGGTCATATCGGTAAAACATAATACATTAAAAGAAGTGACATTCTGCAGCATTTCAGCAATCGAGTACCGAACTTCAATTTGGATACAGCCCCTTAAATATGCTCATTATAAAGTAATTAATTTCTCAGAAACTAATCGTAGGAATTTAATGAAATTTGGTATCTAGGTATAGTTTGAACTGCAGATTTCAAATATGTTGTCAAATTTGTGTCTTGCTATTGAAAAAAACAATGTTTGTGTGTGTTTTTATATGTAGATGGCCCCCTAAGCAAATTTTATATACATCACTTAAAAGTAGACTTTATTTCCAATCGTTTGGTACCAGTCACTTCCTTCTACTATAATTTGTTGCAGAGTTAGTGGGGGGTGTCCAGTTTTTTTTTCCACGACTGTACATACATATATTATATAACATATTATATAACATATAACATATTATAAAAGAAAGAACGCTATAGTGGAAAGTTACAAATGAGTGACAAACTGAATTTCTGTTGCTTTTACATTCGATGTATCTGGCATAGGTGCAATAAATGGGGTTCGTTTTGTTTTAATTTACATTGTCCATCTTTTAACATAAAAATATTCTCTTTATTTAAATGCAAATTTCTATCTTTAATTAAATGAAATATTACTTTCATATTAAAGGTACAAATCCTAAAAAATGTGTTTTGGCAAGAAATCCTTTTAAGAGGTTTTTCTTTCTTTCTTCTTTTTTTCATTCCAGTTTATTTTTTACATAACTTGATTAAAGAAGATAAATTTAGTTTAAATAATTCATGTAAAAACAAAGAATTTTTGAAAGCTTGCATAACCATACATAATTTTCAGCATATTTAGCAGACTTTCGTGAGATTAGTTTATTTTTTAATATTAGTCATACTGCAGATGTAAAAATGAAACCATCTTTTATGAAAATTCGAATTTTTCCGACCGAGTGAAAAGTGATATTCCGGGAATCGAACCCCAGACCTTTTGCTTAAATTGCTAATGCTCTCCCATTTGAACTACTTGGACCGATAACGTCCTCCACATTTTGCTTAGAAAGCCTTATTGGAAGTAGCATCTTGTATGCCATTACAAAGATTATTACCAATAAGGTTTTCTGAGTGAAATGTGTCGGCGGATTGTCGGTTCAAGGTAGCTCAATAGGTATAGCGTTGATAATTTAAGCCAAAGATCTTGGTTTCGACTCCTTGGTCTGGACACTTTTTCTCTCAGTTGGAAAATTTTCAATTCGTATGATATTGTTGCCACTACGCAGTATGATTGATTTGAAAAATAATTAATCATGATGTGTTATTTTGACTTTACAGTGTATTAAGTAATTATAAGACCACCGAATTAAACATAAATTGACAAAGAAAAAGAATGGATATGCAACATTCACTTCGTACATTTAAAGTTAATTTTAAAACACTTTCTATACTAATTGCAACTTTAAAAATAAAGATAGCATTACCTTATTTAGTTATTAGAATTTACACATACTTCTAAAAACTGAATAAGGAACCTGTTAGAAAATTATAAGACCACCTATATTACATGTCAATTCAGAATTACTGTAAAGCGCATACGTTAATCTATATATATATTTCCGCGATGAAAAAACTTATATCGAAGTTGGGAACCGATCTGCATGTTTTATAGCTTAATAGAATGGGCTTTATTCCCCCCTCCCCCCTCACCTACCATGGTCGAAGAAAAATATAATTTTTTGCCTATGACCCTCCCTTTTTCTGTGTAGTAAATTTCAGTGAAATTTTGGATTACCGAAATGATAAATATCTCTTCCACTATTTGCGTGAAATAGTATAATAATTTCTGACACAATCGTCATAAAATGTCATGCATAAAAATGCGAGGTTATTTTTCTTTTGACCGAGCTTTTCGTGACTTATTAAAAAGTGTATTTTACTTCAACTGATTATGACAGGAAATGAAATTTTTCAGAAATCATAATATACATACCTATCTATATGTTATATTTTCAGTGGCTTGGAGATTAATCTGAAATAATCAAAGGGAGATGTTTGTATGTGTATATGTGTGCACATTGGTTAAGTAAATCTATCGCGCGTAGAGGTCTGAAAATTTGGTACCGGATAGATAACAAACAGGTCTAAATGCACCGCAGGTTTAGATTTTATATTTTTTAAATTAGATTATTTCTTATTTTATATTGAACACCTGCTTACAGTAATTATGTCTTAACAGGTGATACTATATTATATCGATCTTTAGATAAATGAAAAGATCCACTGTGGATACTTTATTTTTTACCATTACCCTGTAAATTAAAGTTATTCTGATTTTTCTTTTTACCCTTCAAAAATAATCATTGCTGTTTGTCTTTCTTTATTTGTTTCAATATATTTCCTTTTATTGTTTCATAAAAAATACGAACATCCTTCAGCTTTTTATTACGTCTTGAAATGAAAGGAAACACTCAAAATAAACTGATAAAATGTCAGGATTATTATTAACCGTTACCGCGATTTTTATAACGTTTTTTCTATTCTTCTTCTTTGTTCTGATTTCTTTATTCACTCAATTGTTTATTTTTATTATATATAAAAAGTTGAACATATTTGTGGTTTTTATAGTCATTCAATAAACCAAAAGTGTTGAAAATATAACAATAAAATACATGGAATTTTATCAAGAGTTACTGCGTTTTTTTTTATACTGTCTTTCGAAGAATAAAAATGTATTGTATTCTATTGTTCTGGTTCATTAACTACACTTTTTATAATAGCACTCATTAATGCACTGCACAATTTAATTCAATTATACATTTATTAACACATTAACGCCGACTTATTTTACACTTCTTTTAATACTTCGATACCAGTTGACACCAGTTTTCCCATACTGTTATTTTAACTGATTGAATCTCTGATAGTTTCACATTAGATAATATGAATTATTTTTTACTAAGATACTGGTGTTCATATTTAAAAATTTCATATCACCTACATGGTAACTTTTCGTACCAACCGGCATTAATGAGTTAATATGCCACAATAAACGAATGATGCAATACTTTACCGATATATTTTCTTTTGTGCTTTTCGTCCTTTTTTCTGTTTTTACTATATTTTTCTATGTATGAGAATTTTTTTTAATTTTTTTATACGTAAGTTAATTTACTTAATGAGTTTCCAACTCTCGATTTTTTTGCACATCTCTCTATTATAGAAAAAATGAGTTATTTGTAACAAAACTTATTTTAACCCATTTTCGGCCAAAGGTGCGTAAACGCACCATTTCAATAAATATTTTTTAATTAACACTGTGACGTATATTTTTCGCTAATTTTATTTTTATGCTATTTTTAAGGGTTTTGGGGACATCTATGAAATATTAGTAATTCAATTGAAGTAATCACTTTCTGTTGAGAAATTTTCAAAATACGCTGGTTCTTTACTTGCAACGGTTATTGACAAATTCGACTTTTTGAAAATGTATTATTATTCCACTTGCGATTAATCATATGTTTTTATAATGGAGTAAAGTTGCAAGTTCTGTAAATAAAATAAAAATAAAACAAATGCAATAAGAAAACTTAATTTTTTTTATTTAAATTTAATAATAAATTATTAATAATAAATTAATAATGGTAACGTCAAATTAAATAAAATATTACTTTTCATGCACGAAACTTTTTTGATGTCTTAATGAATGTAATTTAAGCAAATTTCTATGCAAATAATACCACATTTTATAAAATTTCTATGCTTGGCCGAAAATGGGTTAATACACAAGTAAAACTGAAATTTAATAATCTAATTTATGAAATAAAAGAAATTCTTTTTTTTTCTGGTACCAATTTATATATTTTATGAAAAAAGCCGGTGTAATGCCCGATAAATTAAGATCAATTTTGCCGATTTTTGGAGACAAATAACAACTTCCTTTCCAAGATAAATCACTCTAAGATTACACAAACTTTAAACAGCAAATTCCGTAAAATTACCGTAATTTTCGGCGTATAATCCGCGGATCAAACAATTCTGTTCCAACCCAGAAATTTTATTCCATAATTGAAGTCAAATGTTTACAGAGATCTTCTAAGTTACATTTTATAAAATAAAATTTCTGGGTGGAAACATGATTGTTTGATGTGCGGATTATACGCCGGAAATTACGGTAAAATTAATTGGATCAACAAGAAGTTCAGAACGAATAAATGATTTGTCGTTTGCCTTATCAATCTCGGATATTTTGGTGCTTGTTAATGGTGGTTTTGAAATAAACAAACAAGGCTTTAAATTTTCTTTTAATGCAAATATCAGGCAAAGAATTCATTTCCGCAAAAATTATATTATTTTTTTTATTAATGGAAATTTGGGGGAAAAATACAAAAGATCTTTTTTATAAGCTAAGTTTCTAAAAAATAGGAATTTTAAAGGCAAAATTAATAATTCATCAAACGAGTCTTTTAAATTGATATTTTAAATTGATAGCTAAAAATTAATTAATAACTTTTCACATTGCCCGCCATTAAAAAGAAAACGCTTTTTGAGATAAACACATTTAAAATTTTGAAAAAAGGTATGGCAGCTTTCACAGACGGCGCAAAAATGTCCGTGAAAGGAAGTATTTTAAACTGAACTCTGGACAAGATGGTGGTGTTAAAATCGGAAAGGTTCATAATTATTAAGCTAAACAAATGATATTTTTGAAAGTTTTTCAAATTATAGACACACATAAAAAAATATACAAAATAATGAGAAATTTTTTTTATTGAAAATTAAGAAAATTAAAAAAGAAGATTTCTAAAAATAAATTTTATGCGATAGATTTGATTCAAATTTCTTATTTGCTACTTTTCAAATAATAATGAAATAACGATATCTTACAAAAATGCCATATCTTTATGTGCGCATTGCGAATGACTTCAAAATCGAAAGTGTTCAGAATGTGGTTTCATTTTTATGTATGTTTGGCGACAGCCGCTTTACATAAATATTGTTGTTTGTCGGACTTTCTTTTTTAACACTTTCCAACAAAGTTGAAAATTGTTTATGAATTCGGTTTGTCTGTCTGCTTGCCGTCTGTCTGCTTACCGTCTGTCTGTCTTCCGTCTGTATGTCTGTCCGTTCGTGCTCTAACTCGCGTAAATATATTCGGATTGTCATGGTTTACTATGGCATGTTCGGTTTTGAAAATAAAGTATACAGCACTTATAGTTTTTTACAGGGACACTCAAAAGATTTCCGTTACATTAAGGTCTAAGGGGGAAAATCGTTTGCGCTTTATATTAATAGTATCACACAATTTCAAACATATTGAAATTGATATATATATTACTGAGGTGCACTACAAGAGGATTACTAGCGAGTAGGGTGCACATGGCACCTTTACAGAGACACAAAATAATTAAGTATACCGTCTGTTAACAATTATTGGTGGGAGTGCGTTTTCAGTTGCTGAACGCATTTTTAAATTTAACTCATTTTTAACACTTTCCAACCTAGTTGAAAGGTGTTTATGACTTCGGTTTGTCTGGCCGTCTGCCGTCTGCCGTCTGTCCGTGCTGTAACTCCCGTAAATATGCTCGGATTGCCCTACAATTCTTATATGTTATTGTCGTTATTTATAGCATGTTCCCTATTTCAACTGAAGTGTGTAGGACGTATAGTTTTTTACAGTGACACTCAAAAGAATTTCGTTACATTACGGTCTATGGGGAAAAATCGCTTGCGGTTTAATTAAATAATGTTTCACTATTTTAAACGCATTGAAATTTATATACATCACTAAAGTGCATTACAAGAGGCTTACTGCAGAATATTGTGTATATAGCAGTCATTATTCATTTACATCATTGTTATCATTACACAAAAGGGGCACACAATAGAATTCTCTACTGTCTGTTAACAATAATTCCTGGAAGTGCGTTTTAAGTTGCTGAACGCGATTTTAAATTTAACTCACGTTTTGTCTATTACTTGGTGTGTATAAATTCTGTATTTCATATACAGGGCAGCACAAAAGTTCGCGAACGCAAATTACGTTTATTGACAGAAACTCCAGAAGGAGAATTTTAAACTGTGCTACGCGTTTCCTATCTAAACTAAAATTTAGCATCCTATGTAGTATATATACAAATCTATAGATCATATACAGGGCAGAATAAAAGTATTCGGATATTTTTCCGAATATTGTATATGTTGAAATTCCTGAAATTACGTTTTTAAATATGTTATACATTTTCCAAATTGTTTACTTAGATGTTATCTTTCAGCTTATTAAACGTTAATGATTTGTAAAAATGTTTTGGAAGCGTTGGAAAGTGTTACATAATCCATGCTTGACGCATGATTTTTCATTCTTGTTTATCTATTACTTGGTGAGTATAAATTCTATATATCGTATACAGGGCAGTTCTCGAGTACATTTCCGTTTATTGACGGAAATTCCAGAGGGGGAATTTTAATCTGTGCTTCGCATTTCATAATTGAACTTAAATTTAGCCTTCTATGTAATGTATATTGTTATGAATTTTGTATATATCTGTAAATATTCCATTTGTTTAAATTTATTTTATTTTATTATTGTGAAAATTGCAGTATTATTAATGTATTTCCTATTGAGCATCATGTAACTCAATGCTAAAGGCCTCAGGTGGTTTGCAAGGAAAACAACCTTACAGCATCGGTTTTTATAATGGAGTCTACGGAGAAATCGCCAAGGAATGGGTTTATTGCCAAGTTGGCGATGGTTTTGGCGACTTATTTTTGTCGCCAAATTTGGCGATATATCGCCAAATGTCGCCAAGTTGGCGACGGATTTGGCGACTTTTTGTGCAAACCCCCCCCCCCTTATACCTGTACATTGGGATCCTTTCTCGCTTAGGTTCTCTATCGAAAGTTAAAGCACTTTCTGGTAATTTCTAGCATCTGAAGGCCCTGGAATAATCTGGAAAGATCTCTGAAGTCTATATAAGGGACCTCCACCAGTTCAGTGAGTTAGTTCTCTGTCAAATGCGATTGAATACGCACGAGAGGCTTTGCATTGAGAACTGTGTTTCTCTGAGCGGTTTTGTATTTGATTCGCCGTATTAAACAATACGCTATATTGTTCTGTGTGAAATTTTGCTGTGCTGTTATTAGATTTGAAGATTACTCAATATTTGTGTCTTTGAGAAGATTCTTGTGTATTTACCGAACTGTTTGGAGTAAATAAAACCTGTTGATTGTTCTTATATATTGGCATCAGTCCTTTCGAACCCCGAACTCACAACATTTGGTGTCAGAAGTGGGATTGAATGCCGATCACCAGAGCAATGGAGGAGCAACTGAAACAATTATTGGAGAAATTAGCTGCGAATCAGGCTGAGATGTCAACCAACCTTGGCGAGATGAAAGAAGAAATGAAGAAGGATATGTCAGCGATGGATGAGAAAATGACTGCCAACCTTGGCGAGTTGAAAGAATTAATAGATAATAAAATAACATCTTTAAATGAAAGAATTGACAGCGTGGAAGACAAATTTGAAGGAAGATTTCAAGAAATAGAAGAAAATGTTCAATTGACAGCCAAAACCGTAGAAGAAAGAGTAGAAGAAAAAGTTCAAAAGATCGCCAAGACCGTTTAAGAAAGCATAGAGAATGTAAAAAAAGATTTGGAAAAAGTCAAGAAACAGAAGATAACTGCCGGAAACTATTCCGAAGAAATCAAGTATCCAGATATGCTTCCTCGGGCCTTTATTAAACTCTCGACCTATGACGGAAAATCCTCATGGCCAGTTTTTAAGACACAATTTGGGATCGTAGCGGACGCCAATGGATGGGATTCCCAGACAAAGGCTTGCCAGTTAGCTGCTTCTCTACGAGCTGATGCTTCCGACGTCCTACAGACTTTGCCTGCAAATGAACCGCTGGATTTTGAAACGCTCGTCAGTGCCTTAGAATTGCGCTTTGGCGAGAAATGCATGAAGGAATATAGCAGACTCCAGCTCAAATCTCGACAGCAGAAATCCACTGAATCCCTGCAAGAGCTTGCTACGGATGTCGAGAGACTTTCCCATCTTGCTTATCCTGACTGCCCAACTGAAATTAGAGAAAGCTTAGCTCTGCAACATTTTATTGATGGTGTGCGTGACTCTGAGATCCAGAAACAACTCCGGATTGCAGATCTCAGTGACTTAAAAGGGGCTTTGGTTTACGCTCTGAAATTCGAGGCAGCCCAGCAAGCTACTAGGAAAGATCGACACTTTGTGCGAGCAGCCAACCTGCCTGAGACGTCGGATAGAGCTGTGGAGTGCTTACAGCAGCAGATGAATGACATAATGAGAAAGATGAACTCCTTAATGGCCAACAAACCTTACAGGAAGATCAAGTGCTGGAAATGCGGTGGAGAAGGCCATATCCAAATCGACTGCCCAAGACGACCCAGCACCGAAGGTAGTAGCTCACCCGCTAACGGAGGAGCAAGAAAACTGATTATTGACCATCTTGCGGGGCGGAGGTTTCCAGATCTTAAGAAGCCTCATTTTCAAGTATGTGAAATTTCTGCAAGAAGTTGCGGCGAGAACGGAGTTTTTCTAGTCGGAAGTGTGAATGATTTGCCCTGTAATATGATCATCGATACAGGAGCCAATGTGACCATCATTCGGAAAGATCTAGCTCAGCGGCTGAAAGAAAAACTCTCCTGGACCCCGCCACGTTTAATCCTTCAAACTGTGACAGGAGATAAGATCGACATATTTGGAAGAATGACACTGGAAATAAAGTTTGGGAACGCCGCTTACCATCATACAGTCTATGTGGCCGATATTTCAGATCCTTTCATACTCGGACTGGACTTTTTAAAAGAGCATGGATTTGCACTGGATTTTAAGAATAATGAATTACGCTCTGCTCAAGAAGATGTCACTATTTTCAAACTTGGAAATGAGTCCCGGTCCATTCAACGGATCACAGCCAAGGCAGATGTTATCATCCCTCCTCGGACCGAAATGATTATACCTGGATTAACTGAGAACGAAAGTAGTTTTCAATGTGGCTTGGTTGGATATCCTGAGAAGAGCCCAAAAGGAGTGCTAATAGCATCAGCGCTGGTAGATCTGTCGAGAGATGTGATACCTGTGAGGATGGCGAATGTAAGTGAAAAGTCTAGAATTATCCAGAAGGGTGAAGTGCTTGCAACCTGTGCTCCAGTCACCTGTGTTTGCAAAGACCCGAGCTTGACGTTGTCGGAGCCGTCTACAAGTTTAACACCTGAAATTGGACGAAATGAGAATTTATCTCCTGAGCAGAGACATGCCGCAGAAAGACTGTTCCATGAATTTACGGATGTGTTTTCACAAAACGAGAATGATATAGGTCGCACTTCTCTGACACGTCTTAGAATTGATACTGCCGACCATCCACCGATTAAACAGCATCCAAGACGCTTGCCGTTTGCAAAACAAGAAGAGGTTTCTAAGCTCTTACGAGAGATGCAGGATAGTGACATCATCGAACCGTCATCAAGTCCGTGGGCCTCTCCCATCGTGTTGGTCCGAAAGAAAGATGGCTCCACAAGATTTTGTGTAGATTATCGTAAACTTAACGATATCACGAAGAAGGACAGCTATCCTCTACCAAGAATAGACGACACGCTAGATACTCTTTCAGGGCATAAATGGTTTTCCACACTGGATTTGAAGAGTGGATATTGGCAAGTAGAGATTCATCCTGATGACAAAGAGAAGACCGCATTTACTACTGGACAAGGACTTTGGCAATTCAAAGTTATGCCGTTCGGGCTCTGCAATGCTCCAGCAACGTTCGAGCGCCTCATGGAGACAGTGTTAAAAGGCCTGACTTTTGAAGCTTGTCTCATCTACCTAGACGACGTCATCATTGGTGGCCGCACGTTTGAAGAACATCTAGAAAATATTCGAAAAGTGTTAACGAAGCTAAGAGCGGCGAATTTAAAGCTGAACCCTTTGAAATGCAAGTTCTTCCAACGAGAAGTAAACTATTTAGGACACATCATCTCAGCTGAAGGTGTTCGAACAGATCCTGAAAAAGTGTCTGCAGTAAAGAACTGGAAGCGTCCGGAAAACGTCCATCAGTTGCGAAGCTTTCTGGGACTATGCACTTATTACAGAAAGTTTGTACAGGGGTTCTCCAACATCGCAAGACCCTTGCATAGGCTCACTGAAAGCAAGCAGAAGTTTCTATGGACACAAGAATGCGACAATTCCTTCCAGCGGCTGAAAGAAGCTATCACATCCTCTCCAGTCCTTACCTATCCACACATCGACAAACAGTTCATTGTGGACACGGATGCCAGTCATGAAAGTGTCGGCGCTGTACTTTCCTAAGAAATAGATGGCCAAGCACAAGTCGTAGCATACTGGAGCAAATGTTTATCGAAACCAGAGCGGAATTATTGCGTCACTCGTAAGGAGTTATTAGCTATAGTGCAAGCCATAGAACACTTTCATCACTATCTCTATGGCAGAAAATTTCTCCTTCGTACTGATCACGCATCTCTAACATGGCTGATGAATTTTAAGAACCCAGAGGGCCAAGTAGCCAGATGGATACAACGACTCCAGGAATACGACTTTGACATCAGGTATCGTAAAGGCTCATCGCATGGAAATGCTGATGCCTTATCAAGAAGACCGTGTCCCGAAAGTTGTCGTTATTGTTCCAGAGCGGAGAACAAGTATAATCCCGAACATGTCATACGCCAGACGAAGACTTCACTATCAACGCCACCAGATCCCTGGAGTGATGAGAAGATTCGAGAAGATCAAATGGCAGACTCTGACATCAAACCAATCTTGGAGTTATTAGAATCTTCTAGCACGAAGCCCAGTTGGAAAGACATCTCGACTTATAGTCCTACGACGAAGCAATATTGGGCTCTTTGGAACTCCCTCCACGTCAGGAATGGTGTCCTGTACCGAAAATTCGAATCGGAAGATGGGAAGACATCTCGGTGGCAGTTGGTACTTCCTCGATCTCGAATCCCAGAGGTCCTCGAAGAATTACATGGCAGTCCCACCGGAGGCCATTTTGGAGTCATGAAAACATTACACAGAGTCCGAGAGCGCTTCTTCTGGGGAAAAACGAGAGCTGACGTCGAACAATGGTGCAGATCTTGCGATGCACGTGCAGCTCGGAAAGGACCAAGGAAACGTAGCCGAGGAAGACTACATCTCTACAATGTAGGAGCACCTTTCGAACGCATCGCCCTTGACATCCTAGGTCCTCTGCCAAGAAGTGCTGATGGCAACAAATACCTCCTTGTTGCCATGGACTATTTCACGAAATGGCCTGAAGTTTATGCCATCCCTGATCAAGAAGCTTCTACGGTTGCGGATGCCTTGGTACACCAGTGGATATCAAGGTATGGAGTTCCCCTTCAAATGCATTCTGACCAGGGGAGAAATTTCATATCTGCTGTGATTGAGGGTCTCTGTCAACTTCTCGGAATGGACAAAACTAGGACGACGCCTTTACATCCACAATCGGATGGCATGGTTGAGAGATTTAATCGTACCATCTTCAACAATCTCTCACTGCTAGTCTCAAGAAACCAACAAGACTGGGACCAAAAACTTCCCTTGTTTCTTCTCGCCTATCGCAGCGCCGTCCATGAAACAACCGGCTATTCCCCGTCTAAGATGCTTTTCGGTCGTGATCTTCGTCTACCTTGTGATCTGATTTTTGGTCGCCCTCCAGATGCGCCTTCATCGCCAGAGGGATACGTGCAGAATCTCCAGGCACAATTTGAAGACGTCCACAACTTGGCTCGAGAGCGGATCAATATACAGACGGAGAAGATGAAGACCAGGTACGACACGAAAGCCACGGGACATCAATTCAAAGAAGGTGACAAGGTTTGGTTTTATAATCCGACTCGACGTAAAGGACTTTCTCCCAAACTGCAATCGCACTGGGACGGTCCTTATACAGTCCTAAACAGACTGAACGATGTCGTAATTCGGATCCGAAAGTCACCAAGTTCGAAGCCTAGAGTCGTTCATTACGACAGGCTGGCTCCATACTATGGCCATAGTACTTAGTTCGTTCATATGGTGTAGTGCATTGATTGTAAATAGTGTGAATTAGTATGCCATGGTCTTGTATATAAGTTAATGTAATTATTTATTTTGCTTAGCATTATCATTATTATTATTATTTAAATACTTGTATGTAATAATGTCTATGCTTTAATTTAATTTAATTTTTATAAATAAGTGTATATTTTGTATAATTCAGCATTATGAATGTGTTTAATTGTTATTTTGCATGTTTGCTTTAAGTGTTTTTGAATAGTATAACATTTGTTGGCAACGGGATTTGCTTTCCGATCAAAGGTTGAACTGCCCGGGACGTGCAGTCCTTGAGAGGGGGGCATTGTTATGAATTTTGTATATATCTGTAAATATTCCATTTGTTTAAATTTATTTTTATTTTATTATTGTGAAAATTGCAGTATTATTAATGTATTTCCTATTGAGCATCATGTAACTCAATGCTAAAGGCCTCAGGTGGTTTGCAAGGAAAACAACCTTACAGCATCGGTTTTTATAATGGAGTCTATGGAGAAATCACCAAGGAATGGGTTTATCGCCAAGTTGGCGATGGTTTTGGCGACTTATTTTTGTCGCCAAATTTGGCGATATATCGCCAAATGTCGCCAAGTTGGCGACGGATTTGGCGACTTTTTGTGCAAACCCCCCCCCCCCCCCCTTATACCTCTACATTGGGATCCTTTCTCGCTTAGGTTCTCTATCGAAAGTTAAAGCACTTTCTGGTAATTTCTAGCATCTGAAGGCCCTGGAATAATCTGGAAAGATCTCTGAAATCTATATAAGGGACCTCCACCAGTTCAGTGAGTTAGTTTTCTGTCAAATGCGATTGAATACGCACGAGAGGCTTTGCATTGAGAACTGTGTTTCTCTGAGCGGTTTTGTATTTGATTCGCCGTATTGAACAATACGCTATATTGTTCTGTGTGAAATTTTGCTGTGCTGTTATTAGATTTGAAGATTACTCAATATTTGTGTCTTTGAGAAGATTCTTGTGTATTTACCGAACTGTTTGGAGTAAATAAAACCTGTTGATTGTTCTTATATATTGGCATCAGTCCTTTCGAACCCCGAGCTCACAACAATATACAAATCTATAGATCATATTCAAGGCGCTCCACAAAATAATTCGAATATTTCTCCGAATATTGTTGGTAATTTCTGAAATTGGGTTTTTAAATATGTTATGCGTTTTCCAAATTGTTTACTTATTTTTGCACCTTATTAAACGGTAAAGAATTGTAAGAGTATTTTGGAAGTATTGGAACGTGTTACATAATCTATGCTTGACACATTATTTTTCTTTCTTGGTTTTATTCGTTTGAATAATTTTTGGTTAGTTTAACATGTTTAATTAATATTTTTACATGTGATGTTAAAAAAGTTTTATTTATGGACCATGGGAATATTTGATTTAAAAGAACGAAAATAAAATATTATGATGGGTTCAAAACTAACGTCAAAATTAAAGCGTTTTAAAATCTTAGGTTATTTATGAAGAAACGAAGGTTGAAATAGTGCAATACTGTAGAATTAACTGAATGGAATTATTTTAAAGTAGTAAGATTGTAAATTTTGTAAGACTTACATTTGTTTTCTGTTCCATGACCATATCAACAATAAATGTTTTCAATTCTGTATAATTACGAGGCATGTTTCTTAAGTCCCGGGCCGTGTTGTTGTATACGCTAATAGGCGGCGCGTGCGCCCTAACGAGTGCTTGCGTCGTGCCCCGGCATTCCTTGGAAACAACTGTGCTCAGTTGCAGCTGTGTAGGTGACCTGTACGGTCTGTTCCGTGTCTTTAAAATGTTCAAGTTATCCAATCGCCCACCCCGTGTGAGGTACGGTAAATGATACTTTTTTGTCGGCATGAAACCTGTCTGCTACAGACATTCACCTGCAGATTTCTGAAGTTTGCTATTCCATGACAATGCAAGGCCTCAAACCGCAGTTCAGACCCGAGCTTTATTGAACTCTTTTGGCTGGGAAGTTTTGAATCCCCCCCCCCCTACAGTCACGACCTTGCGCCGAGCGATTTCCATCTTTCCGCTATCTCAAACATCATCTCGGCGGCAACCACTATAACGATGACGAAGACGTGAAAACGGCCGTGGCCTCTTGGTTGTCGAAGCAGGTGGCAAGTTTCTATGAAGAAGGTATTCAAAATGTAGTTCTAAGGTATCTTAAGGGTTTAAACAAACTTGACAGCTGTGTTGAAAATAGAGAAATGTATGTAGAATCTGAAAAAAAAATAGTTTTTGAAAATTTTCTTTCGCTTAGTTTTTATTTTCAAACGGCTCTTACTTAAAAGACACCCCTCGTAGAAATAGATTTTTAACGGGAAAAAACGTTCCATGGAATAAAAATAGAAATTTAAAGTGAAAATTAGATCGCGCTACACATGTCCTTAAAAGATCTTGAAATTTAGCTTAATCGGTTACAGGCATATCATTTTAAAACAGATGACAATTATAAATCTTTGTAAAATACAGAAAGTCATTCGCACTTTACGGAAACGATTTTCAAAGTTAATTTCTACGCATAAATGACATATTCCTTGCAACATTTTCGCTTTGGTGGATAGCCTTGACTTTTGGCAATAGCTCTGGCTCAAAATTTCTATGATAATAGAATTTTCTTGTTAGTCATGTCACTTTTTCCCGATACTTCATGTAAAAACTTTCCAAAGTCTTTTCAATGTGCGTGAATACATTTAAACAATCCAAATGAAAAAAAGGCCATTGATGGGAGGGGGGGGGCGTGCGTCAGGTGATTTTATATTCATTTCATCAATTAATACACAATTTATTTCTGTTTGGGATTCTGTTTTGCTAAATATGCGTGAGTTGAGTTATGGAAGAACGGTTGGGAGACTTTGTTCATATGAAGCTCAATTAATGTCTTTTTCATATAAAGCTAAAATTTCTTCGTCAAAAATGGCTTTTAAAATATTTTACTGATAATAAAAATAAATCACCTTAGCTTTTTTACCTTTAATTCAATTTCACAACAAAATCCAGCAGCAATCGTGAATTCTTTTAGAAATTTTTCTTTATATTCTCAAACCAACTTCTTTCTTTTTTCTATTAATTGATAAAAATTACTCGTATCTTGATACACTCACTTAAATAATGCCGCGTTTCATCCAGTGTTGTGATGAATTTTTATTTATCACCACCTATGTGTTTGTTAAAGCGTGCGTTAGAAAGCGCTATCCACAACACATTGGAAGACATTGGAAAGTTTTCCAAGAGGTGTGGGAGAAGATTGAAATAATCGTACTAAGCGAAAAACCGACTATGATGAAAATTTTGATCCAGTGTTATAATCAATATTCAGGGCTATACAGTAGAGTAAAATTGTCGCAAAGATTGTGGCATATATGTTCAGCAATTAATTGTGAAAATCGTTTCCATAAAGTGCGAAATACCTTCTATAGCTGCAGTTGTTGAAAAATTCTTACTTTATTGTTTTTCAAAAACACTGTATTTTTTAATATGTTAGATTTTTAAATTCGTAACTAAATCAGCGATGGAACAGATATTTTAAAATTGTTGTTTCACGGTTTTAATATTTGCTTTTTAACTTCATCGTGTAAGAATATGTTTATTTTCTTGATTTTAGTTTTCCGTTGCAGTTACGAAAAAGAAAGATTTAAAGCGTATTTTTTGCAACTAGCAAATTCAGCAAATTAAAGGAAATTCCATTTTGATTCAATTGTAAGAATTTTTAAAGCAAGTGAAACACGAAATGTTTTCAGTAAATTAGAAAACACAACTTACAGATGAAAATTCGAGCAGATATTCTTATACCTGTGTATCAATAAAATGTTCTATGCTTGAATAATATTTTAAAATGGGGAGACATGTTATATTTATATTAAAGTTTTCTACTCTCCAAAGAGAGCATATTTAGCATAAATAAGCTGTTCGAAACTGCTCTGTAAAAAAAAATGCTTCTTAAGGAGACAGTGAATATTCAAAATCGTGAAATTCGTCTAAAAATTCGATTTTTTTTTTCGAAATATTTTGAAACTAGATGCTCAAATTTATCTGATGCAAAATGAATTTTTCAATTATGATGTTTTCGCAGATATATAAGCTTTTATTTTTGTAAAAACTGTATATATTTATACAATTTCTTTTTTACTAAAAATGCTTTTTTCTCTAATTAAAAAAAACATTTGTCACTTTTGTAACGTTCTATGCTCATTCTTAAATGAACCTTTTAAAATTTATACTGTATATCCTTTATACAATAGTAAATAAATGTAAGCATAAAAAGTTTTATTTCAGGGGTATTTTAGTGTTTAAATTTATGCGGATATGGAAATATAAAGCTACTTATTTAGAAAACTAGTTGTTGGGGGCCACCGTAATACTTACCCATCATGGATATGCATAATATAAAATATGAAAATAAAACATGCGTAAACTATTTATAAAATGCATTGCAATTCGAATAAAATCGTGACTTGATGACGTCATAAACTTTAAATGCTCTATTACTGAATTGCGTTTAAACAATCCTTATAATTAGAAAATTGATAATCATATTAACTAGCTGTTTACTGCGTCAGATTAAGCGTCTAATTTCCAGTTAAAATATATCTTTGAATTGAAATTTGAATGAAATACAAGGTCATGAAAAATCGAAGAGTGTGGAAAAATGGGATTCCAAATATCTCGGCAACTCATTATCCGATCGACTTAATTCTTTATGAAAAATTTATGCTTTGTTATTGTCTTTTATATTCACTCCTTAAAATAAACAAATTCGAAAAATTTTATATACTTTTTATCAGAAAGAACATTTCGAGAGTTCGAAAAAATTGTTCCGGATAATCGAGGTTACTGAAATTCAATAAGCTTCTTCTCATTATTACATACTAAGTACATATCAAGTTTTAAGTCTCTATCTCAATTTGTCCGGGAGATAGAGCGTTTACAGGCACACAGACAGACGGACGGCAATTTTTTTTTTCTGAAAATATGTTTTTCGGAATCTCCAGTGTCTGAAACGTGTAAATCAGTCTTTTTTCCGATTTTTAAAACGATTACAACGCTTACCCTCTACTACATATGATGGGGAAGTAAAAACAAAGCATAATTAAGAAAATATTTGTTTTTCTGCTTATACATTCAGCAAACTTTTACAATTCATGCCAACTTCCATTTTAATACATAGAAAGTATCTCATAAATAAATACTGTCATATTTCATGCAAAAGAAATGCGCATGGAGCATTTTAAAATATGACAAGTATTCGTTTCTTTAAAAATTTAAAAATTGAATAATTTAAAAACTTTTATAATATTTTAACACCAAATTTTGAATATGTCTATTTCCATTAAGAAGTCTGCCAAATTTCAAATTAGTCCATTGCAAATTGTAGGGTTTGTTTTTTAATGTCCGCTGTCTCCTTAATCTATGAAAATTCATCATAACCGCGAATGAAAATATACAAAAACTTCTTCCGAGTTACTCATAATCCCGTAAAGCGTCCTTATCAATGAAACCTTCAAAAACCAATATATTTTCGAGATTTCCCGAGTTGATTTTATAGTATATATATTATATTATATAATCCCTTGGGTTCATTTGACGACTGAGACTCGTCATCAGTATTGTCCACGGATTTTATTTTTTTAATTCAGAAATTTCGAATTTACACCAGAAAATTCAAACAGTATTTCTCGCATCTTTTTAATTAGGGAATATCTGTCAACAAATACAGAAAAAACACTATTCCAAATTTCTGGTTAGTTTGTTCTTCTTTTTCAGAATAAACCCATAACCAAAGGGTTAATCAGTTTTTTTCAAACCGAAATGACGGTTTTTAGAATGTTATTTATTCTCAACTAGCGGCCCTCCCTAGCTTTGCTTCGGGTTAACCTTGAAAACCTTCATCTCTTTGTGTTTTCTGTAGACCTTTTTAATGTGTACAATAATTAGTACATTATTTTGATAAATCTTGTAGGGTTCAGCCTGCGTTTGCAATGTATAAGCGGAAAAAATGAAATTATTTACGACATCACATTAAAAACCTCAAAAATAACAGTATTTCTCCACTATTTAATGGATATACATATAAACCTTCCTCTTGAATCACTCTATCTATTAAAAAAAAATGCATCAAAATCCGTTGCGTAGTTTTAAAGATTTAAGCGTACATAGGGATATAGGGACAGAAAAAGCGACTTTGTTTTATACTATGTAGTGATTTATCTGAAATTACAAAGCAAAACATATGGTTATTATACATATAAACCTTCCTTTTGAATCACTCTATCTATTAAAAAAACCGCATCAAAATCCGTTGCGTAGTTTTAAAGATTTAAGCGTACATAGGGATATAGGGACAGAAAAAGCGACTTTGTTTTATTCTATGTAGTGATGAAACATTTTCAGCAGCGTAATTGAATTTGTACGTGCAAGAGTAAAAAAATAACATTAATTTTACGTTTAATGTTAAGAGTGTTAATTTACTATATTGTCAAAAAAACATGTCTGTTAAAAAAATATTTACTTGAGAATTGATAGCACTTAAAAAACCTATATGCCAAGTGGAAAAAACTGATTAAGACACTCTAAAAACTACTCGGAAACGTTTCTAAAAATTATTGGCAGCAAAAGAAACTTTGTTTTTATAAATGCTTCTTTAATTCGCAAAAATTTATTTGTTTCTAAGTTTCTAAAGATAAAAAATCCCTGACGGCTCGGCCTACAGGCACAGGTAGATTTCGAAGACGCAGACCGTGGGGCGCCTGTTTGTCGGGAATTGCGGAAGAAATGACCTTTTTGTGATGATGCTGCAGTTGGAACCGCCTACTTCGAAACCAAACTTGTTTGTAGGCGAAGCCAGCAAGGATTTTTTTTTTTTTGTTATAAGAGTTGGCCCTATAAAAAACATGTCTTTAGATAATATTAAGAGGATTTATAATAAATTTAAGCGGATTTGAAATCTTGGGAATTGACGAAGTTATGAATTTTTTTCTTCTAAAACCCCCTCCCCCCCCCCTCTTAAGGCAATTTTTAATTATATCAAAAATCTGTCATACATAAATTTTCGGCCCTTCTTCTAGAAGTAATAATAACTTCAAACGGATTCGATATGTATCATAATTATGAAATTATGGGGGGTTTTCTGTTTTCACAAAAAGTCCCCCCCATCCCCCCTCCCCCTTGGTTCGATTTTGCCCATTAACGAACTTGACCGAGATTTTATGCCCCTTGATTTTATGTATCAGTTTCGAAAAGAAGCGGGAGTTGGAACCGCCTACTTCGAAAAATAACTTGTTTGCAGGCGGAGCCGGCAGGGTATTTTTTGTTTTTAATTTTTTTTCTTGCTATAACGGTTGGTCCTATAAAAAACTTGTCAATATAAAAGTTTTAGATAATATTACGAGGATTTATAATAAATTTAAGCGAATTTGAAATCTTGGGAATTGACGAAGTTCTGAATTTTTTTCTTCTAAAACCCCCTTCCCTCCCCCCTTAAAGCAAATTTTAATTATATCAAAAATCTGTCATACATAAGTTTTTGGCCCTGTTCCTAGAAGTAATAATAACTTTAAACGGATTCGATACGTATCATAGCTAAGAAATTATGGTTTTTTTTCTGTTTTCACAAAAAGCCCCCCCATCCCCCCCTTGGTTCGATTTTGCCCATTAACAAACTTGACCGAGATTTTATGCCCCTTGATTTTATGTATCAGTATCGAAAAGATGCGGGAGTTGGAACCGCCTACTTCGAAAAATAACTTGTTTGCAGGCGGAGCCGGCAGGGATATTTTTGTTTTTAATTTTTTTTGCTATAACGGTTGGTCCTATAAAAAACTTGTCAATATAAAAGTTTTAGATAATACTAAGAGGATTAATAATAAATTTACGCGGATTTGATATCTTGTGAATTGACGAAGCTATGATTTTTTTTCTTCTAAAACCCCCCTTTTTCCCCCCTTGGGGCCATTTTTAATTATATCAAAAATCTGTCATACATAAATTTTCGGCCCTTTTCCTTGAAGTAATAATAACTTTAAACGGATTCGATACGTATAAAAATACAGAAATTATGAGGGTTTTTCTGTTTTCACAAAAAGCCCCCCCCATTCCCCCCTCCCCCTTTGTTCGATTTTGCCCATTAACGAACTTGACCGAGATTTTATGACCCTTGATTTTATTGTATCAGTTTGGAAGAGATTTATGCAGAATTTTTCCAGTTATCGTCGTCAGAAAAAAGTGACATAGATAGATAGATAGAGAGAGAGAGAGATATATAAAGTTTTGAACTGGGGGTGGTTTTGGGTTCTGGGAGTCATGATCGGCGTAGATCTGCAAAAATTTTTCAAAATTTCCAACTTAGGTGAGAATGTAATAGGTAGTATTTCTTACGAAATCTACCTAAAAAACGTTATTCGAAATAGTTAGTAACTCGGAAGAGGTTATAATATATTTTCGTTCGTGGTTATATTATATTTCCATACATTAAGAAACATCTGTATTTTCTACAGTGTAATGTAGAAAGTTTGAAAGTGAATATTTTTGTATAAGAGATGAGAATCGGAGTTTCTGGATAAAGATTTATTTCTGAATATAATATTAGTTACTCATATTATGAAATATAGTTATTTTTAAGTGAATGAAAGCGTTTTCGTAGTTATATTAGTACATTCATTTCATTTTATTTTGAAAACGTGGCTTTGCTTAGTTATTGATTATTTTCTACATATTATATAAAGAACTATTTTATAACTTCTTTATTTTCATTGCACAAGTTTATACAACATACATTACTATATAAAATTTGAAATTACTTTAAAATTTACACTTTTATGTATAATCGTAAATATTATTAAAATAGAAGATTGGAAATTACGAAACAAGTGAAGTTTTACTGTAAAACTTTTCTATATGCCTTGACTTTCCATTAAAATTACCTTAAAACTTTTTAAGAGAACTTTTATCGATAAGCAGCGTGCGTATCTTTAGAAATAGTGGCGTTATTATTTTCTGTAACATTTCTCTGCTTATAAATAATTTATTTTCAGTTTAAAGTTATCATTTATATTAATTTTCTCTCTAAATATTCCCTTAAGGTGTTTATGCAAAATATAATCAAAATTCGTGTATCCCTTGCAGTGTAATTTCATTTTAGTACAAAACAAGTTTTAGGAAACCACTAACATCACTTTCCTTAGTTTGAAGTAAATGTCACATCTGTTTAATTGCATATATAAAAATCAGAAATGTTATAGGAATTTAAAATTTTAAAGTGATTATTACTTTACTTATTTTAAAACTAAGATGAATGTATGTGATATATATATATATATATATATATATATATATATATATATATATATATATATATATATATATATATATATATTATGCAAGTGATTCAGAAGCCTCAAGACATTTGAAAACTTAATAATTAGTATACTATGTAGAATAGAAACTTGCGGTTTTTACAAAAAAGATAAAACATATGTGATATTTTTTTGTATAATGAAATAAAATATTATTATTGATTTATTTTTGGTTAACAGGTGGTACAATTGTACAATGCCGAAAGTACCGATACAATGTATTATATAAGTATATGAGTTCATTGGGCAATATCCGGACCAAGAGAGCTGCTGAGATTTCGCTGTAAGGAACATTTCTCTTCAAAAGGTTTTACGAAGTCAAAAGAAATTTCATTTAAAGAAACTTTGGTAAAATTTGCTCTGTAACCACTATTTTTAGACATGTTACATTTGCATGATAAATCTTTACTATTATCTTTTGCAGTCGCGAACAAGGTAGAACATGATGCCGACACATAACCGACATCACCAGTACGTTCTCAGTTTCACTACGAATTGGAATATCCCATGAAAGTGAGTACCGATCTCAAAGAATTATTCTGAAGATATATCTATATCAAATTCAACATGCAATCTATATTGCAAGAACTGAAACAACTAGTTTTGCAACACGTCAGAATTTTGCAAATCGAATTTCCGTGGAAATAGAAAATGATGTACACTAACTTTTCACTAACTGGAAGTTTGACACAAAAAACTGTCACATACGGGCAATAGAGAACCCATATACATTTTTAGAAAATTTCTTTATAATCTAAATGTGACAGCAGTGCAACTTGTCAGGGGTTACACAATCATTTTACTACAAGAAATATACTATATTTAAATTTGACCTTATATAATCGTAAAATATGTTCAACGATTAAACAACCAGAAATTTAGTCTATTAAAATACTGGCAGTAAAGGGATTGTGAACTCCCTGACGAGCCGATACTGGGTGACAGTGTAGCGAGTGTTCATGGACTCTTTTTTCATTGGTCAAATTAGAGGCACATTTAAAACGTTTATGTGTCAATTGAGCGATATGCGGTGCTTTTTCAGAATAAAATCATCTCTCACTTGCAATAGAGGAACGCGTTTCATTCCATATCATTCAAGCAGGAGCGCCTCCACACACATCACTTCTCCTGTCACGAGAAACTTGAGATCAACCGAGAACCGTCGAGATTTATAGAAAACTATAGTCGCAGTCTTCTCTTCAAAAATGGCCTCGGAGGTCTCCAGATCTTAAATCTTGAAACTTTTCGTTATATGTATTCTTGAACTTTTTTGTTATTATTTTTTATACCGCAAACCAGGCCCCTACCTGTCCAGCATGAATGCCTAGCTTAACGGGTTAGTACCTGGGTGCGGGGCGGAAATCGCCTGATCACAGCATGGCTGTGATCCACCTGACTATAGATTTGTTCACATCGCTGCTGTGCTTGCTCTCTTGTGATTTGCTACCGTTATCTTTGTTTGCCGGTTCAAGGTGTCTGTTTAACTTTGTTGAATTGACAGATTTAATAGGTCTCGTAATTTAGAACCTTGATCAGGTGACGAGACCCTCACCTGACTAGGCACCCCCAGAGGTATTATTCACAGGTAACTTGGAGGGCTTTGCACCCACGACGGATTTTACATGCACCAGGTGCCATTAGCGTACATAGATTTACATATTTACCATGTCTGTTGGCTTGTCACGTTCATGGTGGGTTGTCGCTGTAGTGTTTATCGCCTCTTTTATGGGCTGATTTCACTTCTTGTTGTATTTGTCTCTATCAAGGCTTTTTAGCGTTTTTATAGGCTCACCCCTGTTGTGGGTTGTTTTTTGTCTATCATTCATTGGTTTTTTGTCTCTTTTTTGATATATTTTTACCTCTAGCTTGTGCTAGAGCTGGTTCTCACATTTTGAATCTTGGTCTTCTTTCGAGAGTTCCACTGGTTATTATGTCACTATCGTGGGTTTTGTCACGTTGTAACTTTTGTTACTGGTGGTTGACACATTGTAACTTTTGTTACTGGTGGTTGTCATATTGTAACTTTTGTTACTGGTGGTTGTCACATTGTAACTTTTGTTACTGGTGGTTGTCACATTGTAACTTTTGTTACTGGTGGTTGTCACATTGTAACTTTTGTTACTGGTGGTTGTCACATTGTAACTTTTGTTACTGGTAGTTGTCACTTTTCTGGATGTTGCACACTCATTTTTGTTGTCTTTGTCACTTTATCTCACTCAAACATTGGGGGTTTTGATTTTTTTCCCCCTTCGTGAATACGCTTTTTGCGATATGTATTCTTGAACTTACACACGTACAGAGATTAACTCAGTTGAAATATACTATACGTCATCAAGATAAACGGATACACTTTTCGATGTTTTTCAATACTGTACAGGGTGCTATTCATCGACTGAATGCTGTACTCATAAAGGATGGATGTCATATCGAAAAAGAGACAGTGATTATTTGCACTAGATTAATTTTAACACAATTATTCAAATTGGTAAAGAAATCATATAAGTTGTAATTTTCTCAACTGGGCGAAAAGGTTAATGAAGTTAACTGGGTGGATTAAATCCACCAGATTTGTCCGGGATTGCTCAGTTGGCAGCTTCATCCAAGATTTCCTTGGTTCGAATCCTGGCCCGGACTTTTTCGCCCAGTTGGGAAAATTACAACTTAAATGATTTTTTGTGCTGAATGAATAATAGTATAACATTGCGAAGATATTTTCCCAATTTCAGCGCCATCTTCTGGTCAAAAATGTAATTATTATGCTTTTTTGCGTTTTAAACGAAATTTCACCAGTTTCTAAACATTTCTGTAAAAATCACATATTTCTATTATACATAGTTAACTATTAATAAAGTTTTCAAAAGTCTTGGGAACTCTCTATCACACGGCATATTTACCGTATTAATTAAACAGTGAGAAAAACAAAAATTATTTACATATCCAATATACGATATTATTGACAGAATTCGTAATCAATTGCTATTAATCCTTATATTTTGTAGCATATTAACAAGTGATAATATGAAAAATTTTTATATATTCTCAATAAATTTAAATTTTAATGATTTATAAGAGCGAAAAAAATTAAAATACATCTTTTATTTTTTAATGTGATCATTGAAAGTTTTTTAAAAGGTCATAAAAATAAACAATTTAAGATAATACAAAAAAATCTTTTTGAATAAATGATGTTATAGCTTTCAGACCGTTAACGAGATTTCAAAGAATTTGAGATATAGGTGTTTCATGGTATTCACTCGAGAATGTGATGAAGAACGCCCATGTAACACACACTTTTTGTATCCCAAAATGAGGAAAAAAAGCATAAATGGTGACGCAAAGTATAAATGAAATTGTACGTATCTTACACTAAAAATGGGAATTTAAAACAAACGAAAAGGCTACCAGCAAGAGCACCAAATGAGGACAGACAGAGGAAAAGTAAGCAATATACATGGTGTATCTGAAATGCTTCAACAAACTTAGAAGGATGATAGTACTCATGAAGACAAACAAAAAATGCAATGGAACATGGGGTCGCAAATGACGTTTAACCCTTTCAGGGGCAGTGGTATGTTTATGAAACCACTTAATTTTAATTCCAAAACGCCATAATGGCACCAGAATTTTGCAAAAATCTTTTCCATTTAATATGTATGTGAAATATAGCCTTTTTCATATTTACAAACAAATTGTTTTGGAAATTCCGGTGCCAGTCATTTATTTCAACATTTTAGTACTAAAAGTACTTTGTCCCTGAAAGGCTTAAAAGATGAAAATCGAGAAAATGCATCTGAAAATGGACTGGCACCGGAATTTACAAAAAAACTTGTTTGTAAATAAGAAAAAGGCTATATTTCACATACATATTAAATGGAAAAGATTTTAGCAAAATTCTGGTGCCATTGTGGTATTTTGGAATTAAAATTAAGTGGTTTCATAAACATACCACTGCCCCAGAAAGGGTTAAACGTCATTTGCGACTCCATGTTCCATTGCATTTTTTGTTCGTCTTCATGAGTACTATCATCCCTCTAAGTTTGTTGAAGCATTTCAGATACACCCTGTATATTACTCGAACTACAAAACTTTTATTTGCTCTGTTTTCATAAAAGATATTTTTTTAAGTTTTTTATTTAATAGAATTTTTTTAATATAATAGCAACAAATGCAAAACAGCCGCAGGTAATACGATAACTATAATCTAGACTTCTAAAACTTTCTAGTTTTACACAAATACAAGTAGTAATTATTTTTAAACTCACATTTGATAAACCATGAATAACAAAAACATTTCACAATGTACGAAAATGTAATAAACACTTGTTCTATGCTACACCAAATCCCCCTAAAATATAAAATATATTTCACCAACTTCCAATCCTTTATGTTCATTATATTTATTGAACAAATGTTTTTAATTAAACATAAAATGTTTTTTTCAGTTTTATCAACAACTTTCATAAATCAGAAAAATAAATTACTGATACAAGTTACTTCTTTAACAGGTAATATGATGTTCCGTGAATTTGATTTAATGAAAGTTTCTTCGTATAATAAATCAATAAATTTTCGATATTAAAAATGTCAAAAGTAGACTCAATTGAAATTTATTTTCTTTATAAAAACTACCGCCTATCGCTGCGTAGCATGTGATAATTCATATCCTTTGTTAATTCATTAAAAATATTTAATTAAACATAACAAAATTTTTTCACTTATATCAATAACTTTCAGAAAAACAATAAAAATAAAAATAAAAATAAAAATAAAAAATACTGATACAAATTGCCTATTTCACAAAAATTATAATGTTCAATAAATTTAATTTACTAAAAGTTTCTTCGTGTAGTAAATCAATAAATGTTAAACACGTCAAAAATAGACTGAACTGAAATTTACTTTCTTTATAAAATTTATCGTTAAGGTTTTTCCAATAAACAAATATTATAATTCTTCCGTTATATTTTAAAATACATTTATTTTTGAGCAACATAATGCGTCTGACATAAATCAACTGTTTATTGTATTTTCCTAAATAACACTATCTGCTGTAAGAAAAAGCTAAATATACACTATTTTAATTAAATGAAATTTGTTTGTAATTAAATTTTCTTTGGTATTTTTCACATATAAAATCCGTTTGATGAATTGAAAGTTAATTCTTTAGCAAAAGAAATATGATGTACTTTCTTAAGGTCTTAGTATATTAAAAGTTATCTTTATTAATAAATTTCTTAGATACTAAATATTTTGTCTTGCTCAAAATCATCAAATATGCCTTTTTCAGAAATAAAAATGATAATTCAAATCGAAAGAAATTTCGAAAATTAAATATATCTATCTGCTATTATTAATTTTTATGAACTATATCCATTTTAGCATCAGATTAAATGTGTATTTTGGATAATCAGAAATTATTGTTACACTTAAAATTATACGTCTTTGAAGTCTTTAAAGGAATTTTATTTATGAAAACAAATGTTCGTGGGTAAGAGTATAGTTTGTGGCTATATGATTAAACTGCTAATACTTAAAAATGCATACAAGTGTGATAGTAATTGTAAATCTATAACGCAGTCACAGTACCGATCATCCACAATACTAATAGCAGAGCTACTCTAATTTTGTCATGTCGCATTCATATTTTGTTTAGATTTTGAATACAATATAAAGGAGTAATCAAGGAGTAATAAAGTACAATATAAATACAATATAAAGGAGTAATCAAGTTCAACTACGTTTTAGCCGGAAATGCATTACATAGGAAAATAAATAAATAATTTTGTATGAAATACAAAGGATGTGAATTATCACTTTACTAAACAGTAAGTAGTTAGTTACAGTTACAACAGTTAGCAAAGTGTAAACAGTTAGTAAAGTGATAATTCACATCCTTTGTATTTCATTAATTTACAGCGTAATTTCAGCTCTGCTGAAAAATTAATTAGTGTAGAAATATTCACCGATACTGGTTTAATTTGTCTCATGCATGCCAAAGGTGTTGTGCTCACGATTGACTTTCTATCTTGTGCTGCGTGGTTGTAGCCTTGCCATATAAGAGTGAGAGAATACTAGACTGGATGTCGTCTGGATAGCTTAATTAGTAAAGCTAACTTGGTTCGCTATACCAAGGGATCCGGGATCAAACCCCGGTGTGGACATTTTTTCACTCTAATGGTTGTACGCTGTTTAGTAAAGTGATAATTCACATCCTTTGTATTTCATTAATTTACAGCGTAATTTCAGCTCTGCTGAAAAATTAGTGTAGAAATATTCATCGATACTGGGTTTAATTTGTCTCATATGCATGCCAACGGTGTTGTGCTCACGATTGACTTTCCATCTTGTGCTGCGTGGTTGTAGCCTTGCCATATAAGAGTGAGAGAATACTAGACTGGATGTCGTCTGGATAGTTTAATTAGTAAAGCACTTGGTTCGCTATACCAAGGGATCCGGGATCAAACCTCGGTTTGTACATTTTTTCACTCTAATGGTTGTACGCTGTTTAGTAAAGTGATAATTCACATCCTTTGTATTTCATTAATTTACAGCGTAATTTCAGCTCTGCTGAAAAATTAATTAGTGTAGTAGTTTTGTATCATAAAACATTACATTTGCAAAAGAGAATGGACCATTCAATTCCACAAACAACTTCAATATGCATAAATGAACGAGATAATATTCACATAAATTACATAATGACATAGATTGATGAATCCTTCAGAATTTACGCCGTGCAACTGCATAAACAGTAACTGGTTGTTTATTGGTTGGTGTAGTGTCGTGTCCATGGCCAATTGTATAGAGCAATTGTCACAGGAACTATAACAGCAATTTAAATGATGTTCCTTGACTAGACCCCGTGAAGGGGAACTCCCTGAGGTAAAGAACGGGTTTTATTATTGCGGGTCAATCAAAAGTATGTGTTGGACATGGCAGAACTTAGGGACAGTTGTTACAGAGGCGGCAAGTTTTATGCCATCCGTATGAATCTCTATACCCTAAAAGTGTTGTGCCTTTAGTCGAGTTATGGTTTTGGAGGTTCTCTATTAGCATTACATTCAGATATCCAGAGGCGTAGCGTCAAGGGGGGCACGGATCACTTTACTACCACTATTTTTATATACTATATTTGGCCTTATTTAATTCATACCGTTCAAAGATTAAATAAGGCTAAATGCAGTATATAATTATACTGGTAGTAAAATGATCGTGCCCCCCCTGACGCTACGCCACTGCAGATATCTCATAGTGACTATGAGATATTTGAATGTAATGCTAATAGAGAACTTGCTAATATGATATCTCACTGCTTGTAAAGATGTGTTTTGATAATATTTAAACATATTTTTCATTATCTCTGTGATATGTGTGTTGTTTTAATTATTATTCCACTTACATACATAGGGATTACTAATTCACGTTTTTGTTGATAGCGCATCCTTCGTACGAAACTTTGCATTTTTCTTAGGATAGGATAGACGATAGCTTCTAGAGGTCGTACAACAATTTCCACACTGATATTAAATACACCCTCATCCTAGATGTGTCGCGAAAAATGTTTTTACTTAAAGGTGTGTCGCGTACAAATAAAGGTTGGGAACCGCTGTTTTAGTAGATATTTGTCGTAATTGGTACTTTTTGATTGGATTTTCATCGTCAAGAATCGTCATTGATTTTTGGTGTCTTCGTTTTGAAATTTTGATTCTTTAGCAAGCCTATCCGCTGCTTCATTACCAGGAATGCCAACGGCGAACAGTAACAGCATGTGTTAAAGCCTGTAAAAGAATATATGTTAAAAATATAAATGATAGATATAAAAGATATCATCATCTAAAGGATCATATAAAATTACACATTCTTGTAGTTTCTTCTTAGATAAGTTTTAGTGAGGACGAATAATATCAGTGGTGGAAAAAAATCGCAGCAATGAGCAAATTTTCACCATTAAATTTTAACAGTATAGCCATAGCCTTAGCCTTATTAAGTCTCAGATATTCTACCGTTAAACAAGGAGAAGTATGCTATTAAAATTTAGTTGTAACAATCAGGGCACTGCTGCGCATATTTTCTACCATGTGGCAGTCGTTGCAGATTAATATAATCTATTAAGCTACTTATTTCACCCAATAACTTAAAAAGGAGTTTTAAATTTAAATCTTCCTTGCAAGACCTATCATGTTGTATATATTTTTTAAACTATTGTTTTCAACTTTTTACAACTAGAACAATGTAAGCCCTTTTTGCAGTGAGCCTCTACAACATTCACATTTGAGGGATTTCTATATTTTTCATGTTATAATTCCAGTAATAATGACTGGTAATAGTCATTAACATACCATTTAATGAAGTATTTTTCTTTCACATTCGAGTTTAATCATACACAAAATAGAAAATGGATTTTTTTTAATTTTTAAAGTATTAAATAACATTTATAAAATGTAGAAATCAGTGTTGCTCGTTAGGCTATTTTTTGTTATTCCGTTTGCTTGATTTCTAGAATTTTTTTTCCATATAATATTCGCCATATATATTCTGTCATTAATCTGCACTTAATCTAAAAGGATATTTTTATTTTAAAATATAAAAATTGTAGCAATTAAGCATTCTGAATAAAAAAGCAGCCTAACTCCTATAACTCATACAAATATGTATGTTATGGAGAAGTTTAAAAAAATACATAAATGGAATATCTGATAATTCGAAACAATATACAGGGTGTTTAAAAAATGACCGGTATATTTGAAAAATCAATAAAAACTAAACGGACAGCGATAGAAATACACCGTTTGTTGCAATATGCTTGGGACAACAGTAAATTTTCCGGCAGACGAACTCTCGAAATTAGTTACAATTTTCAACAACAGATGGCGCTGCAGTCTGAAAAAATCTAAACCACGATATTTTCCACATATCCACCATGCGCAGCAATAATATGGCGTAGTTTCTGAACGAAATTACCAGAAACCTTTGTAAAAGTGTCAGGCGGGATGGCTTCACATGCAGAAGAGATGTACTGCTTCAGTTGTTCAATTGTTTCTGGATTGTGGCGGTACACCTGGTCTTTCAAGTGTCCCCACAGAAAGAAGTCACAGTTTACAAAGGTTTCTGGTAATTTCGTTCAGAAACTACGCCATATTATTGCTGCGCATGGTGGATATGTGGAAAATATCGTGGTTTATATTTTTCCAGACTGCAGTGCCATCTGTTGTTGAAAATTGTAACTAATTTCGAAAGTTTGTCTGCCTGAAAATTTACTGTTGTCCCAAGTATATTACAACAAACGGTGTATTTCTATCGCTGCCCGTTTAGTTTTCATTGATTTTTCAAATATACGGTCATTTTTTAAACACCCTGTATAAGTATCAGGTGTCTAACATGAAAAGTTAAATACAATCGAATAACAAAGTTGAAAAGAAAGAGTAAATTACTTTCATTGAAAAAAAAAGAAACGAAAGAAAGAAAGTTACTTAGAATACTACTGAAACGTAACAATAATCATAAACTTATTTCATATAATAATAACCTTCAATTTGAATAAAATTTTGATAATACCATAAATCGAAGATTATATGCTGCAGACTTCATTTTTAAATTCAAGAAAATAATTCAGATCATACATTTAGATGTGACATTTAATAACCATTATGTACATTTCCTGGTTATCTAAATATTATTTGTTCTAAGTTATAATCTAATTTAGAACTGCATATGGTACTAAGCTGCACACAGCTAAATTATTGTTTCCTTAATTCTCATTTACACCCGATGAATTCAGAAAAGCTTTTCCAAGAAATGTATTTAAAATACTAAATAAGATCTGTTTGGAACATTCCGAGTAGTAGAGGAATGTATGTTGGCCGTCAGCAGGCGCTGTGTGCGTGGTGGAGGTGGGTACCGGAAGTGAGCCTGGTAGTGGAAGCGGAAGTGATGAAAGATAAGACAGGAAGTGAACCGGAAGTGTTGGAAGATAAGAGAGGAAGTGAAGTAGGGGAGGGCTTAATTTTTTTAACCGATAAGGGAGAGAGGGGAGGGCTTATTTTTAGGAGGGCTTAATTTTTTTGTGAAAAATAAAGGGTTTTAATCAGATTCTTTCTTGTCAGGGAATTTTTTTTTTTTTAAATACGAAGTTTAGATGTAAGATATTTAAGAAATATAAACTACAACTTGGAGTACTTTTTGAAATTTTCTTATTTTTAGGGGGTCTTTTAGGTAGGGGAGGGCTTATTTTTAGGGGGCTTAATTTTTTTGCAGGAAAATAAAGGGAGATGAAAGGATTGGACCGACCTATAGGTGAACTGCGATTGAACAAAATGCACATCATTTTTTGTAAATAATATGTGTAACCTTTTCGAGTAGAGTTGAGGGGTAGGAACCCTGCTGTAAAAATAATAATATTAATAGAATATACAATTTTTTTTTTCATAAAAGTTTCTTATGGTTGGTGGGAAATGTTAAAGTAACAGAAGGTCAACAGTGCTAGTGGAGTTGAGGGGTAGGAACCCTGCTATAAAAATAATACCTGTAAAAGAAATATATATGTGCTACCTTTCGCGCTCTTCGACCTAACTGTTCAGAGTTTAACATGAAATTTACTTATAATTCACCTGTAAAAGAATTTTTTTCCCTTCTTTAAACATTAACTTAAATGTGAATGAGATTAAAATAGATGTGAAGGCTAAATTTTTTAGAGTTAAAATGAAAATCCACTGAGGGTTGTGTTAAATAAAAGGAGATGATCGACTTTGACAGCATTTTTCTAAAAGTTTATTTATCGAAAAAGGAATCATACGTTTCGATTATATTTGTTAACTATTATAGTTTAACATTAAAAAGCAGGTAGACATTCACATCTTTAGCGCTCGTCGACCTAACTGTTCGGAATATTTTTCGAACCCATTATGTTTGACTTTATAAAAGTTTCATGTAAAAAATTATTCTTTAAGTTTTAACTGAAATGAGATTGAAATAGATGTAATGGCTAAATTTTTAAAGATTTAAAATGAAAATTGTGATAGCCATGTAAATAAAAGTAATGCGATTACTTTGCTTTATAAAAATCTAACACGAAGAAAAGCTGGTAGACGTTTACCTTTCACACTCGTCAACCTAACCGTTCGGAATTTTGTTTAAACTTCTCTCGAGTTCGTCGACCTAACCATTCAGAGTTTTCGTCGAAATCCGGTTATATATTAACTTACAATAGTTAACTTTTTTAAGGGAAGTTTAAATAACATACTTCCCAAAGTGTCTTAGAAAAATTTCAGAATTTATACACACATAAGAACCTCACCTATAGGTGCAAGGTTCTGATTTTAAAGCTACTAGACGTTGAAATTTAAACTTCTTGCGCTCGTCGACCTAACTGTTCAAAATTTTTTTTTTAACTTTGTGTCAATACGAGTTAGGATCCCTTAGAAAGACCTACATAGAGACACTTATCCCTAACATAGATAATCATCTCTATATTTAACTAACCAGTTACAACACACAAGAGATAATCGTTACATTCAGTTAATAAGTGATTTGACATGTAAAATATTAGATATAAAAACATATATGATATATACAACACACAAAAAAATTTTAAAGATTTTTTTCCCTACAATTTTTAACAAGAATTTACCAATAATTTAACTTGAGAGCAGGTATTTGTTTTAGAGTTATACGATTATAATAAATTTTCATTAGATTTGACATTATACAACTAACATTTTAAAAAAAGAGAAAGACATCTAGTTTTTATAACGTCACATGTTTGAATTATTAACCTATTTTAGTTAAAAGTATGATACTTAAGTGATTTTATTTGAAAAATCAATTCAACATTTTAAAAGCAGTCGAAAGATTTTTACTTTTAAAAAATAACTAACAGAATTTTTTAAAGCAGTAAGGTAGATGACACTAACTTTAAATTAACTTTTTATAGGTCACTTTAAATAAAATACATATTTTTTATTATTATTAAAGAAAAATATAAACTACTCACACATTATTATGCTGCATTTTAACATAACTGAAATACTACAACCTTTCTGCTGACATGTGGTCACGGAGGAAATCTTTTCATATAGAAGGCAAAATAAGATAATGAATTGATAATCATGATTCGTTATGCATATGTTTAAACAGGAAATTATTTAAGACGTGTGATTAAGACCATTTTACATGGTATTACAGAATAAATCTTTTCACAGGATGCAAGATAAGATAATATCACGTAATGATTTAATAAACACGATTCGTTATGCATATTTTAAAACAGGAAATACATCCGTCAGATAACATTACTTTGTTTATATGAAGTGACCAAATACAAATTTTGCTGATAAGATTAATTTAATTTCGAAAATATTATTGACAGAACATTCAAATTTTACACAATATTTTTAAAAATTTAAATAAGGGAAATCAGAAAATTGTACACGATATTTTAAAAAATAAATAAATTAGGGAAGTTACAAAATGTTGTACACTCTTTTATTTAGAAAAAGAGAGCGGGTATTTTGTTTTGAGTTATACGATTAAAATAAATTTTCATTATATTTGATTTTACACAACCAACATTTTCAAAAAAGAGAATGGAATCTAGTTTTTATAAATTAACGTACTTCAATTTTTCAAATACTTAACACCCCCTCTTTTGCTAGACTTTATACACATAAGACATAAAAGGTGTTTTCGAATACATCATTTAGAAATTAAGCGACTTGATAAGTAAAACATTATTTATAAAAGCAATACATACGAAAGTAATAAAGATTTTTACTTACAAATGTACGAACTTCTAATAGGTAACACTTTCTTAATCACTGTGCAAGAATTAAGTGGTGATTAAACTTATAACATTATATGATGAAATAATCACGTGACGTATATTTAAACCAATAAAATGTCAGTATTTTTAAACTAATACAAAGTTAGTATTTTTACACGAGCGCCCTCTATCATTATATAAATTTCAATGAAACGAGTTCATAACATTCTACTGCGACCTGATATCGTTGTAATAGGTTGTATTTTTCGTTAAGTTAGTTTTCATTTAAGTTATTATGGAACGAGTTATGAATTCTTATGTTGGTGATGTAACCAACTTGGAGTGTCAGCACTCATCACCAGAGTTAAATAATCAAGAGATGGATTCTACACTTTTATCTAAACAAGGACCCGTTTCGAATTGGGAAGTGAAACCCACCTCATCAGGACTAAAGAAACAGAAGTTACCTCATGTGTGTAAGATGTGTAACAAGGTATTTCCTCGAAAAGTTAACTTAGTGTTTCATATGAAATGTCATTTAAAGGAAAAGTCTTTTCGTTGTGAGGTGTGTGCTGAAGTTTTTTCGCGAAAGAGTGATTTACGTATGCATCAAAAGATTCACAAATCACCCAAACAATACAAGTGTGGGGATTGCAACGAACTGTTTTCAAGAATGTATGATTTATTAATTCATAAGAAGACCCATAAGACTCATAAACAACATTCATGTATAAAGTGTAGCGAAATGTTTGATTGTGAATCAGATTTAGTACAACATTGTGATACTTTTCATAAAGTTGTGAAATCACCCTATTCAAAAGATTTGTTATTTGAAAAAGTGAAGCATTTTAAAAGACAAAATGATGTGCGAAATATTTTTACTAAAACTATCATTGTATCCAATGAGATGAATCAAAAAGACTTTCATTCATTTTTTAACAGTATTCGAACGGATGTTTTAAACGAATTAAATTATCAATTGCAAATAAAAAAGTCAATAAAATGGTATGCAGCCGTTAAAGTGGATGTCTGTCGTGAATCACAGGATGGTAACTTAGAGAGAGCAACCCCCTTTTTCCTTTCCAAAAGTGAACTGGAATTAACAGACCAAAACATACAAGTGCATGTTGAGAATGCCTTTCTAAAGTTGTACAACGGCTTTGAAGATTTTACAGAACGTGTGTTTAATTGGACATTACAAAAAATTTTAAAATTAGAATTGATTACAGCTCAATATGACAGTCTTATTTGATTTGTATTATTTTAGATGAATAATAAATAGTTTGGTTGTGAAAAAAGTGTTATGTGTTTTCTCAAGCTTACACTGTGTGATGTTTGAACTAATGATGTATATTTCGATTGACTTAGACAAAATAGGAGTGTGTGTTGACATTTAAAAAGATTTTAACATGAGATAAGAGAGTTATAATTAAAACTGGACTTACCTAAAATTTTTTCAAGATAGTCTCGATATCCTTTCCATTACAATTGTTTTAAGGAAATAGAATTCAATTTTATTGCGAATAACACTTTGTTGTTAACATCACGTGGTTTGTCTTATCATAACTATGAGATAGATCACTTCCGATTAACATGATAACAAGAGTATAAAAATGACTAATGCAAACCGATTTTCCTGCCTAAACTTGTTATCAGCTTGCATGAGTGACTCATCTTTACTTGACCTATATCGCCACCAGCTTGTGATATTTCAAAACTTTGAAAATTTATCACATTTTAAGAATAAAACTTAAACATTTAAAAACTTTAAAAATTTGTGTTAGTGAAATTTGTTAGATTGTCACAATTTAAAAATAAAACTTAAGCATTTGAAAACTTAATCATTTAAAAACTTTAAAATTTCGAGTTATAGAAATTTGTTGGATTGTCACATTTTCGAAAAAATCTGTTAAACATTTGAAATTGAAAAATCAACATATCATTTTCAAAGCAGTGAATAGATGTATACCTTTAAAAATTCGACTTAGTGGAATTTAGTAGTGAAATTTATTAACCTAACACACATGCTAAAAATAAAACTTTATGAAATTTTCCCATTTTTAAAATAAAACTTATTTAAAAAATAAAAAATAAATAAGCAACTATTAAACATTTTGAATGTCTTAGACAAAGTAGGAATAAATTTGTTGAAATTCTATAAAACATGAAAAATTTAATTACTTTTAAAGGAAATTTTACTTTTGGTGAAATAAACTCGAGGTATTTATTATATGTTACTTAAACTACATGAGAATTGATTGAAAATGTGTTACTTTTAATCACTCACAAGATAAGATATGATATTACAACATACACATAGGAATGACATAGGAATTATAGATGGGTTTTTCTCCCACACATGACGTCACTGATAACATATTTACTGATCAAGTCATAAAATCATAGTTTAGGGTAGGTTTTTAAGCACGAAGTTTAGTTGAGATTTAAGATATTTGAGAAATATAAACTACAACTTTGACTACTTTTTGAAATTTCCCCCTACATAAGAAAAAGAATATAGAAAAATAAAATGAAAAGTCGTATTTGAATGGAATCGAATTATTATCCTTTCACTTAACAGCTGAATGCGTCGGCAATTACATCACAAAGGCACTGATAACAACTGATTGAATATATTGTGTTTCTTTTTTAAGGTTAAATTGATTTAATATTCAAGTTATTTCTTAATGATACACTTAAAAACAATAAACTTAATTAGCATTCAAAAAGCAAACGAGCACATTATTGTGTAAAACAATCAAATGTTTTAAAAGTCACGAGTTAAAATTTGAAATGACTTAGAGTTTAAGTAGAATTTAGATGTGAACCTTTTAAAATGAAATAATAGTTTTTTGTATAGCCCTCTATCGGTGGGTAATAGAATTAAGAGATAATTAAAAGTTTTAACTTGAATTCGAACCCAGAACAAAAATTATTTTTCGGTTTTATAATTTAGGGTAGGTTTAACTGAGCAAGCCATGATATAACAGTATTTATAGACGATTTAAGATATTCGATAAAGGAAATCATCTAAATTTCTAATTTAATTGAAGGGTTTACTGCTTAAAGTACTACACGATGCATAGTTTTTTAATTAATTATATTTTTCGAAAGGTTAAATTGAATTATTGATAAACTTAGGATTTATGTTTAAAGTGAATAAATTTGATATGTTAGGTTCACTTAATAACAGAGGGTTGAATAAGTTATTTTTAATAAAAATAAAGTTTACTAAAAGTTTTTAAAGTTAAAAAAATGTAAGTTACGTTAAAAAAGTTAACAAAAATATAGTTTTAAGAAATTTAAAGTTTACAAAAAGTTTGAAAATCTCTATGTTAATCAAAATTAACTTTTTAATTTTAACTATTGAGAAACTATAATCTGTTTATCCTTGTAACCAACTGGTGCATATCAACTATCTACACATATGCAGTAAAAACATACACTTTTAAATTATTTGCTAATTTTTATACAGCTCGATTACCTTTCAGAAACAAAACAGAATGAAATACTTACCAAAAAACACGTCAACGTCTTATACTTGCTTTCACTTAACTAATCTTTCTACATTAGCTTTGCTAGGGGGCGCTGCAATCGCCGCTAGAGGCGCTACTAGTTTCCGGTTTGTGACGTAGTTTCCGGTTTGCGATAAGAACAAGGTTAAAATAAAACCCACGTGCATTCAGTTGGTGTTGTTTACCTGTACTTTGTTATAAGCCGTTTGCCTTCTCTTGTTCACTTATCACTCGCTTGTCCAGACTTGTTTCTGTGCTGCACGCCTGTTTTGCTGACTCATCTCTTGCTTTAACTGTTTGGACTTGCCTGATGTGAACTATCTCAGGTCTTTTGTCATAGCTTGAATGTACTTTATGTCGATCACTTTAATATAAAAGTTATGTCCCAACTTACTTAAACTTTAATAAAAATATTATTTATTTATAAATTACATGAAATTCTTATTTTTCTAACACATTTACTAAGTCACTTTCGTTCAAAAATATGGTAAAACCCGATTTTAAATCGAAGTTTAGGATAAATTCCCCAAATTTTGTAACATTTTAGCACTAATAAGAAATATTGTAAACACCCTGTACATACAAGTTTTATAAAAATAATATTAAATTCCCCAAATTTTGTAACATTTTAGCACTAATAAGAAATATTGTAAACACCCTGTACATACAAGTTTTGTAAAAATAATATTACTTATAGCTAACTCGTTTAGTCCCATGATAAGAACCTTCAATATCGGTAAAATCAGTGTTAAACAAAAATGCAACCATAGGTTTAACCGTCTAATTACATGTCTTTACATATTATTTTAAAATGTAAAGCATTATAGCTGAACGAATGATATAAGAAAAAGTTAGAATAGATCACATATTTTTGTTATTAAAAAAAACTTATATGCAAACAAACTTTTTAAACTTAGTAAAATATTTTTAATTTATAAATTTAATTTAAAAATAAAATATTTTTAAATAAGAATATTTAAGAATTTTTAAAGTATTTTAAATTAAATTTATAAATTAAAAATATTTTACTAAGTTTAAAAAGTTTGTTTGCATATAAGTTTTTTTTAATAACAAAAATATGTGATCTATTCTAACTTTTTCTTATATCATTCGTTCAGCTATAATGCTTTACATTTTAAAATAATATGTAAAGACATGTAATTAGACGGTTAAACCTATGGTTGCATTTTTGTTTAACACTGATTTTACCGATATTGAAGGTTCTTATCATGGGACTAAACGAGTTAGCTATAAGTAATATTATTTTTACAAAACTTGTATGTACAGGGTGTTTACAATATTTCTTATTAGTGCTAAAATGTTACAAAATTTGGGGAATTTAATATTATTTTTATAAAACTTGTATGTACAGGGTGTTTACAATATTTCTTATTAGTGCTAAAATGTTACAAAATTTGGGGAATTTAATATTATTTTTATAAAACTTGTATGTACAGGGTGTTTACAATATTTCTTATTAGTGCTAAAATGTTACAAAATTTGGGGAATTTATCCTAAACTTCGATTTAAAATCGGGTTTTACCATATTTTTGAACGAAAGTGACTTAGTAAATGTGTTAGAAAAATAAGAATTTCATGTAATTTATAAATAAATAATATTTTTATTAAAGTTTAAGTAAGTTGGGACATAACTTTTATATTAAAGTGATCGACATAAAGTACATTCAAGCTATGACAAAAGACCTGAGATAGTTCACATCAGGCAAGTCCAAACAGTTAAAGCAAGAGATGAGTCAGCAAAACAGGCGTGCAGCACAGAAACAAGTCTGGACAAGCGAGTGATAAGTGAACAAGAGAAGGCAAACGGCTTATAACAAAGTACAGGTAAACAACACCAACTGAATGCACGTGGGTTTTATTTTAACCTTGTTCTTATCGCAAACCGGAAACTACGTCACAAACCGGAAACTAGTAGCGCCTCTAGCGGCGATTGCAGCGCCCCCTAGCAAAGCTAATGTAGAAAGATTAGTTAAGTGAAAGCAAGTATAAGACGTTGACGTGTTTTTTGGTAAGTATTTCATTCTGTTTTGTTTCTGAAAGGTAATCGAGCTGTATAAAAATTAGCAAATAATTTAAAAGTGTATGTTTTTACTGCATATGTGTAGATAGTTGATATGCACCAGTTGGTTACAAGGATAAACAGATTATAGTTTCTCAATAGTTAAAATTAAAAAGTTAATTTTGATTAACATAGAGATTTTCAAACTTTTTGTAAACTTTAAATTTCTTAAAACTATATTTTTGTTAACTTTTTTAACGTAACTTACATTTTTTTAACTTTAAAAACTTTTAGTAAACTTTATTTTTATTAAAAATAACTTATTCAACCCTCTGTTATTAAGTGAACCTAACATATCAAATTTATTCACTTTAAACATAAATCCTAAGTTTATCAATAATTCAATTTAACCTTTCGAAAAATATAATTAATTAAAAAACTATGCATCGTGTAGTACTTTAAGCAGTAAACCCTTCAATTAAATTAGAAATTTAGATGATTTCCTTTATCGAATATCTTAAATCGTCTATAAATACTGTTATATCATGGCTTGCTCAGTTAAACCTACCCTAAATTATAAAACCGAAAAATAATTTTTGTTCTGGGTTCGAATTCAAGTTAAAACTTTTAATTATCTCTTAATTCTATTACCCACCGATAGAGGGCTATACAAAAAACTATTATTTCATTTTAAAAGGTTCACATCTAAATTCTACTTAAACTCTAAGTCATTTCAAATTTTAACTCGTGACTTTTAAAACATTTGATTGTTTTACACAATAATGTGCTCGTTTGCTTTTTGAATGCTAATTAAGTTTATTGTTTTTAAGTGTATCATTAAGAAATAACTTGAATATTAAATCAATTTAACCTTAAAAAAGAAACACAATATATTCAATCAGTTGTTATCAGTGCCTTTGTGATGTAATTGCCGACGCATTCAGCTGTTAAGTGAAAGGATAATAATTCGATTCCATTCAAATACGACTTTTCATTTTATTTTTCTATATTCTTTTTCTTATGTAGGGGGAAATTTCAAAAAGTAGTCAAAGTTGTAGTTTATATTTCTCAAATATCTTAAATCTCAACTAAACTTCGTGCTTAAAAACCTACCCTAAACTATGATTTTATGACTTGATCAGTAAATATGTTATCAGTGACGTCATGTGTGGGAGAAAAACCCATCTATAATTCCTATGTCATTCCTATGTGTATGTTGTAATATCATATCTTATCTTGTGAGTGATTAAAAGTAACACATTTTCAATCAATTCTCATGTAGTTTAAGTAACATATAATAAATACCTCGAGTTTATTTCACCAAAAGTAAAATTTCCTTTAAAAGTAATTAAATTTTTCATGTTTTATAGAATTTCAACAAATTTATTCCTACTTTGTCTAAGACATTCAAAATGTTTAATAGTTGCTTATTTATTTTTTATTTTTTAAATAAGTTTTATTTTAAAAATGGGAAAATTTCATAAAGTTTTATTTTTAGCATGTGTGTTAGGTTAATAAATTTCACTACTAAATTCCACTAAGTCGAATTTTTAAAGGTATACATCTATTCACTGCTTTGAAAATGATATGTTGATTTTTCAATTTCAAATGTTTAACAGATTTTTTCGAAAATGTGACAATCCAACAAATTTCTATAACTCGAAATTTTAAAGTTTTTAAATGATTAAGTTTTCAAATGCTTAAGTTTTATTTTTAAATTGTGACAATCTAACAAATTTCACTAACACAAATTTTTAAAGTTTTTAAATGTTTAAGTTTTATTCTTAAAATGTGATAAATTTTCAAAGTTTTGAAATATCACAAGCTGGTGGCGATATAGGTCAAGTAAAGATGAGTCACTCATGCAAGCTGATAACAAGTTTAGGCAGGAAAATCGGTTTGCATTAGTCATTTTTATACTCTTGTTATCATGTTAATCGGAAGTGATCTATCTCATAGTTATGATAAGACAAACCACGTGATGTTAACAACAAAGTGTTATTCGCAATAAAATTGAATTCTATTTCCTTAAAACAATTGTAATGGAAAGGATATCGAGACTATCTTGAAAAAATTTTAGGTAAGTCCAGTTTTAATTATAACTCTCTTATCTCATGTTAAAATCTTTTTAAATGTCAACACACACTCCTATTTTGTCTAAGTCAATCGAAATATACATCATTAGTTCAAACATCACACAGTGTAAGCTTGAGAAAACACATAACACTTTTTTCACAACCAAACTATTTATTATTCATCTAAAATAATACAAATCAAATAAGACTGTCATATTGAGCTGTAATCAATTCTAATTTTAAAATTTTTTGTAATGTCCAATTAAACACACGTTCTGTAAAATCTTCAAAGCCGTTGTACAACTTTAGAAAGGCATTCTCAACATGCACTTGTATGTTTTGGTCTGTTAATTCCAGTTCACTTTTGGAAAGGAAAAAGGGGGTTGCTCTCTCTAAGTTACCATCCTGTGATTCACGACAGACATCCACTTTAACGGCTGCATACCATTTTATTGACTTTTTTATTTGCAATTGATAATTTAATTCGTTTAAAACATCCGTTCGAATACTGTTAAAAAATGAATGAAAGTCTTTTTGATTCATCTCATTGGATACAATGATAGTTTTAGTAAAAATATTTCGCACATCATTTTGTCTTTTAAAATGATTCACTTTTTCAAATAACAAATCTTTTGAATAGGGTGATTTCACAACTTTATGAAAAGTATCACAATGTTGTACTAAATCTGATTCACAATCAAACATTTCGCTACACTTTATACATGAATGTTGTTTATGAGTCTTATGGGTCTTCTTATGAATTAATAAATCATACATTCTTGAAAACAGTTCGTTGCAATCCCCACACTTGTATTGTTTGGGTGATTTGTGAATCTTTTGATGCATACGTAAATCACTCTTTCGCGAAAAAACTTCAGCACACACCTCACAACGAAAAGACTTTTCCTTTAAATGACATTTCATATGAAACACTAAGTTAACTTTTCGAGGAAATACCTTGTTACACATCTTACACACATGAGGTAACTTCTGTTTCTTTAGTCCTGATGAGGTGGGTTTCACTTCCCAATTCGAAACGGGTCCTTGTTTAGATAAAAGTGTAGAATCCATCTCTTGATTATTTAACTCTGGTGATGAGTGCTGACACTCCAAGTTGGTTACATCACCAACATAAGAATTCATAACTCGTTCCATAATAACTTAAATGAAAACTAACTTAACGAAAAATACAACCTATTACAACGATATCAGGTCGCAGTAGAATGTTATGAACTCGTTTCATTGAAATTTATATAATGATAGAGGGCGCTCGTGTAAAAATACTAACTTTGTATTAGTTTAAAAATACTGACATTTTATTGGTTTAAATATACGTCACGTGATTATTTCATCATATAATGTTATAAGTTTAATCACCACTTAATTCTTGCACAGTGATTAAGAAAGTGTTACCTATTAAAAGTTCGTACATTTGTAAGTAAAAATCTTTATTACTTTCGTATGTATTGCTTTTATAAATAATGTTTTACTTATCAAGTCGCTTAATTTCTAAATGATGTATTCGAAAACACCTTTTATGTCTTATGTGTATAAAGTCTAGCAAAAGAGGGGGTGTTAAGTATTTGAAAAATTGAAGTACGTTAATTTATAAAAACTAGATTCCATTCTCTTTTTTGAAAATGTTGGTTGTGTAAAATCAAATATAATGAAAATTTATTTTAATCGTATAACTCAAAACAAAATACCCGCTCTCTTTTTCTAAATAAAAGAGTGTACAACATTTTGTAACTTCCCTAATTTATTTATTTTTTAAAATATCGTGTACAATTTTCTGATTTCCCTTATTTAAATTTTTAAAAATATTGTGTAAAATTTGAATGTTCTGTCAATAATATTTTCGAAATTAAATTAATCTTATCAGCAAAATTTGTATTTGGTCACTTCATATAAACAAAGTAATGTTATCTGACGGATGTATTTCCTGTTTTAAAATATGCATAACGAATCGTGTTTATTAAATCATTACGTGATATTATCTTATCTTGCATCCTGTGAAAAGATTTATTCTGTAATACCATGTAAAATGGTCTTAATCACACGTCTTAAATAATTTCCTGTTTAAACATATGCATAACGAATCATGATTATCAATTCATTATCTTATTTTGCCTTCTATATGAAAAGATTTCCTCCGTGACCACATGTCAGCAGAAAGGTTGTAGTATTTCAGTTATGTTAAAATGCAGCATAATAATGTGTGAGTAGTTTATATTTTTCTTTAATAATAATAAAAAATATGTATTTTATTTAAAGTGACCTATAAAAAGTTAATTTAAAGTTAGTGTCATCTACCTTACTGCTTTAAAAAATTCTGTTAGTTATTTTTTAAAAGTAAAAATCTTTCGACTGCTTTTAAAATGTTGAATTGATTTTTCAAATAAAATCACTTAAGTATCATACTTTTAACTAAAATAGGTTAATAATTCAAACATGTGACGTTATAAAAACTAGATGTCTTTCTCTTTTTTTAAAATGTTAGTTGTATAATGTCAAATCTAATGAAAATTTATTATAATCGTATAACTCTAAAACAAATACCTGCTCTCAAGTTAAATTATTGGTAAATTCTTGTTAAAAATTGTAGGGAAAAAAATCTTTAAAATTTTTTTGTGTGTTGTATATATCATATATGTTTTTATATCTAATATTTTACATGTCAAATCACTTATTAACTGAATGTAACGATTATCTCTTGTGTGTTGTAACTGGTTAGTTAAATATAGAGATGATTATCTATGTTAGGGATAAGTGTCTCTATGTAGGTCTTTCTAAGGGATCCTAACTCGTATTGACACAAAGTTAAAAAAAAAATTCCGAACAGTTAGGTCGACGAGCGCAAGAAGTTTAAATTTCAACGTCTAGTAGCTTTAAAATCAGAACCTTGCACCTATAGGTGAGGTTCTTATGTGTGTATAAATTCTGAAATTTTTCTAAGACACTTTGGGAAGTATGTTATTTAAACTTCCCTTAAAAAAGTTAACTATTGTAAGTTAATATATAACCGGATTTCGACGAAAACTCTGAATGGTTAGGTCGACGAACTCGAGAGAAGTTTAAACAAAATTCCGAACGGTTAGGTTGACGAGTGTGAAAGGTAAACGTCTACCAGCTTTTCTTCGTGTTAGATTTTTATAAAGCAAAGTAATCGCATTACTTTTATTTACATGGCTATCACAATTTTCATTTTAAATCTTTAAAAATTTAGCCATTACATCTATTTCAATCTCATTTCAGTTAAAACTTAAAGAATAATTTTTTACATGAAACTTTTATAAAGTCAAACATAATGGGTTCGAAAAATATTCCGAACAGTTAGGTCGACGAGCGCTAAAGATGTGAATGTCTACCTGCTTTTTAATGTTAAACTATAATAGTTAACAAATATAATCGAAACGTATGATTCCTTTTTCGATAAATAAACTTTTAGAAAAATGCTGTCAAAGTCGATCATCTCCTTTTATTTAACACAACCCTCAGTGGATTTTCATTTTAACTCTAAAAAATTTAGCCTTCACATCTATTTTAATCTCATTCACATTTAAGTTAATGTTTAAAGAAGGGAAAAAAATTCTTTTACAGGTGAATTATAAGTAAATTTCATGTTAAACTCTGAACAGTTAGGTCGAAGAGCGCGAAAGGTAGCACATATATATTTCTTTTACAGGTATTATTTTTATAGCAGGGTTCCTACCCCTCAACTCCACTAGCACTGTTGACCTTCTGTTACTTTAACATTTCCCACCAACCATAAGAAACTTTTATGAAAAAAAAAATTGTATATTCTATTAATATTATTATTTTTACAGCAGGGTTCCTACCCCTCAACTCTACTCGAAAAGGTTACACATATTATTTACAAAAAATGATGTGCATTTTGTTCAATCGCAGTTCACCTATAGGTCGGTCCAATCCTTTCATCTCCCTTTATTTTCCTGCAAAAAAATTAAGCCCCCTAAAAATAAGCCCTCCCCTACCTAAAAGACCCCCTAAAAATAAGAAAATTTCAAAAAGTACTCCAAGTTGTAGTTTATATTTCTTAAATATCTTACATCTAAACTTCGTATTAAAAAAAAAAAAAATTCCCTGACAAGAAAGAATCTGATTAAAACCCTTTATTTTTCACAAAAAAATTAAGCCCTCCTAAAAATAAGCCCTCCCCTCTCTCCCTTATCGGTTAAAAAAATTAAGCCCTCCCCTACTTCACTTCCTCTCTTATCTTCCAACACTTCCGGTTCACTTCCTGTCTTATCTTTCATCACTTCCGCTTCCACTACCAGGCTCACTTCCGGTACCCACCTCCACCACGCACACAGCGCCTGCTGACGGCCAACATACATTCCTCTACTACTATTCCGAAATGAATTACCTTTAGAAAAAAAGTTACTTGCAGACATTTACTGTTAAGATGTAACTTTGTTTAGAAGAATGTTACTGAGTATATGAATGTCTTAATATTGTATATATTTGTGTATTAAACAAATTTAATATAAACAATACCATCAACTCCTTAAATTACAAAGTAATATATGTATAAATCATAGAATATTTCGTAGTGTATTTAAATATAATACGCTGAAATAGAAATTTTAATGCAGCAAATCTAAATATAACACACTTCAAACTTAATTTTTAAAATGATGTAAATTATTTAGATCTTATATTTTTATCTAACATTTCATAACCAATTATTATTACAATTATGTATTTCAAACTTCCCTATTTTTTTATTATAATATAAAAATTTGTGATTGTTTAGAAACTTACTTCAAAACTGCTGGTTGTGGGCGGTTGTGGAGTGGCTTCCGGTTAAGAGCATGGAAAACAGGTGGTCGTATCCTAGCGAGTCCTGGACGGTACCAAGGTCTGGTCGGACCACCTTTTTGCTGCAATTCCTATTCCTACTGTGCCATACGGCGCCCCAAGCCTAGTCACCTTGGGTCGTGACAATGGTGGGGGACTAACTTTCCTGTTTTTTGTTATCTATCCGTAGTTACGTGTTTTAACCATTTTTGTTTTTGTGTTTGTCCGTCCCCTGGAAGGAAGTCCAGAGGTAACCTTTATAGGTGCTCCTCGATTCCGACCGGGTGTAAAGCAAATCTCGATAAGGATCCTTTGATTTGTTTCTAGATCTCTGTGTGCTCCTATGGGCTTTCATAGGTGATTGGGGGCAACGATGTCACGATCCACCCCCGGGAACCGGACCTGATCCGGCCCCTTGAGTACGCATGAGAGGGAGCCGCTATCGCAGCGTCCGGATTTCAGAACAATTGCCGGTTATTCCTAGTAGTGGCCGGTCGCCAATGGCTTATGAGTCAATACTAGTTTAATTAATTCCCATTCACACTTTCTGAAGATCTTTAACAACAAAAGCAATACACGTATTAAATAAGAGTTTCAGGAAATTTACTCTGTGAATTCCCTTAATAAAAGAAAAGTTTTTAACTACTGTTGGGAAATAAATTTGTTTAGAAGGATGATAGTTATGCACTCTCAGAAAAAACTGTAAATTTATGAACGTTTTCCCTTCAATTTTCACGGGCAACAGCCTTATTTGATGAAAAACGGTCTGATCCACTAAATAAGCGGCCTTATCTGAGAAAATTAAGAGCAATCCACATATTCTTACAGTTTTAACCTATATGTTAGCAAATATACGGCACTACCCCATAAATTGTCCTCCGCTAGGGTGTAACCCTTCATTTTACTCGTGTTTCGAAAATTTTAACCCGCCAAAACAGCGATTTCGTGATGATTATCTAACGTGCTACGTGCTACGGAACAGTAAGTGAAGTGTTATTGTGTTTTAAAGTGCATTATATCCTGTGCATTATAATGCTGTATTACTTTGCCCCGTAAAATTACGGGCTGCACGAAACGATGGGCATGGACTTTCTTTTTTACGGGGTATGACTGGAATCTCTGCTGCCGGCCTCTGCCCGTAATTTTACTGCAATTTTTTTAACAGTGTAATCCTTCTAAAAGTACGTCACAAACTGTGACGAAGTGGCTTGTTTGCAAGTATTGGTCGCATATGAAGTGCGAAAACCCAAACTTATGTTTCAGTATCCTATGTTATGTATTTTTTCACGTAGAATCGTTTGGTGCCTTTGAAAATAACAAAAAAAAATCGCAACTATAATGTTTTTTTTCGAGTTTTTTTTCAAATAACAAAAGATTTTTTTTAATGGTTGGTACTGAAGCAAGATTTTTTCTGTGGACTTTTCTTCAGTCACACAGCGGTAACTGCCAAAATCGTACATGGACGCTGTAATTCCAACGTTTCTTAATCCTCAAATGCCTGCAGAAGATGAATGTACGAACATCGTTTCGGAATATAGAGGTTTTTCACTTTAAAAGGCAATTTTTTTTTTAATTATAAAAAATTCCAAACCCATACATAGGTATCAAATTCCAAAAAAAGGCTCAGAAAATTTCTCAAAAGACGAAAAAAAAAGGATGAATAACTACAATATAAACAAGAAAGTAAAATCATGCATCAAGAATAGATTACGAAAAACTTTCCAATACTTCCAGAATACTTTCACAAACTTTCGCTGTTTAATAAGTTAAAATACCTAAGTAATTATTTTTAAAAAACTCAAAACATATTTTTAAAAAAGATTAGAGCAATTACAGACCATAACTAGATAAATACTCCAGTTCTTTTGTGCAGCCCTCTATATAATCTAAAAATTTATATATACGTTATACAATATGCTACAATTTAGTTTAGTAAGAAAACACATAACACAATTAAAAATTCCTCTTCAGCCATTTCTACCAACAGACGGAAACATATTTGAATTCATTTGTGCAGCCGTAAAATATATTACCGTAAGATTTTTATGCACATCACATATTCAGCTAAAGTTTAATTCAGGCAAAAACATACTGTAATTTATTTAAATCACACTTCCAGAAATTATCATAAATCCATGGCCATGAATACAGTTTTTTGCGGGACCCTGTGTTTGATTTTATTTATATTCAACAAACAGCTATTAGTTAACTAAATATAATTCACGTTCAAAATGCATAACTCGATTTTAAAAAACACTTTTAAGCAATTTACGCTGATACACATTACGAATTCTTTTGTGTATCCCTGTATATGATCTAGAACATTTATAAATAGAACATAGTATGCAAAAAAAAAATTCTAAAGCATACCTATCTGAAAGCACACTACGAGCAATTACCGCTTATAGACAATACTTCGGATAGAGTACTTACAGGTGAACACCGACTGTCACGCTGAAAATAATAAAATTTTGAAAAAGTCGTATTATTTTAATGTAGAGATATAATAAACAAAAAATCTAAGTCTTTTCCTCATAAATTTAAACATTTTTCGTTATAACAGTTGCCAACAATTAAAAATCCGGAATAAAATTGTTTCTGCAATAATTAATTTTCTATTGAAAGATTTCCACATGAAAAATGAAAATGAAATAAAAAGTTTCACCAATTGAAAAAAAGATTAATATGACGTCATATTGGTAATGTAACGGAAATTTTCAAACATTTCTCAATAATACAAGGAGTGTGAGTATGTGTAAGTACAGAAAGCAGGTTAATATGGTGTCATTGGAGAATTAAAAAGAAAGAATTAATCTGACGTCATATTGGAAGTTTAAGTGACTTTTTCAAATGTTTGAGAATCATACAAAGAGAGTATCAATATGTGTAATAGAGAAAGTAAGTAGATATGACGACAGCAAGTGAATATAGCGTCATATGAGTTTGAGGAACGTATTGAATCATGATAAAAACCCGATTATGGAAATATTGGAATATTTTAACATTTTGAAGTTCGCTATACAACATGTTTAATTTTGAAATTGATTTTGCTACACACACATTCTTAAAATCTCAGACAACGCCGGGTACTTCAGCTAGTAGTTATATAAACAAGGAGGAAATTTTTTCAATTCAAATGTAAATATTTGCCACAAAGAAAATGTTGCAAAAATGAAATTAAATTTGAATTAAGCCAAGCTTACTAAAATACGCTATTTGGCTGCAAATCCGATTACGTAACTTTATAAAGGTTGGCATTTTAAAAGATCCGGCGTTTTTTTTTTAAGTTTTGCGCAATTCCGGCTTAAGAAAATGAGATTCTTTTCCAAATATTATATAAAAAAAATGAAAACAAACCTGATGAATGGTTTTTCTTTTCTATTTTTTTTTAACAGTGTATATGAATTTAAATGATATTTTGTAATTCTATCATTTAATTTCCTCTTTTTCATTATATCATAATTGTTAACCCTATGTTCTCAGCAATATCACTCAGACTAATCCCTTTGAGGGAAGTCCTATTTAAATAACTTTTTTGTTTGTTTGTTTTGGCTGCCTTCTATGTTTTTATTGAGATAGTGCATTGATAATTATAATTAAAAAAAATTTCATTTGGATTTATTAAAGAAAGGATAAAGTGTTTTGAAAGGAATATTAAACGAAACCCTTTGTGCAATCTTCGATCACACTTACCCACTTGTTTTTTTCAACTGTTAGTTATTTTTGGTTCTCGCTTGTGTTTTCTCCTTTACAGACAAATTTCTTTTTAACGGTATGTAACGGAAGAAACATGATTTCTCATGCTGTGGAGCAACTTTGCATAGTTGACAAACCTTGGGAATTACATTTATTTGTCACCTATTTCATGGATATTTGTCGTTTCAGCACACTGTGTGTCATTACAATGTATGCCTTTGTAAATTTTACAGATTTACTAAAAACGTTACAGTCACACCCCTTACGTATGATTAGGTAAGTCGGATAACAATATGGTTAAAAGAAATAACATTAAAGTTTTCTTTTCAAATGGGAATTCTGTAAACGGATTGTCATTTTCAAAATCACATGATAATTTTCTTATTTAAGCAGCTCATTATTCTAATTCTTTGTAAAACAACATTTCATTTATATGAGCATATTTTTTAATGTATATTTTGGGCATACTTTGGAAAAAGTCAGTGTCTATGTATGTATAGATCATGACATACTTTATAGAGTATTATTTTTAAACAGGAATGTAATTTTGAAAACAACCAATCCGAATATGACAAACTGCAGATTTTAACTTAAAATATGGGATAAATAATTTAAATCTTATAATTATGCAACATTTTTAAACAATTAAACTTATATAATTCCTACTTCTCTAATTTTTTTCTTCTTATAATACACAAACTATGGTTGTTTAAAAGATTACTCCGAATTAACTGAACGCGGCTAACTGAATTTTTATTTATCTTAAGCCCCTTCACTCTCTCTAACTACCTTTTCTGTAAAAACCTTTCCAAAAAATGTGACACAAGTACTAAATAAGACCTGTCTGTAATTTCCTTAGTGAATTTGGAAGACACTTTAGAAAAGAAATCTGTTTTACTTACTGTTGAGACCTAACTTTAGTTAGAGAGATCTTACTGAATAACATGCAGTAATACGTTTATTTATTCTTGGGAATTACGTTTATTTAGATAGATGGTTACTGAGTATAAATACTTGAAATCAATGTATACCTTTGTGAATTAAACGAATTTACTATGAACAGTATTATTATCTCCCTACACTTAGGAAAATGAGGTGATAAATTTGCATAAACTGAAATAATGTAAGGCAAAGTATTGGGAATTTGCATTAATAAAGTCTTGAAGACAGAATTTCCAACAGACTTTAATGTAACTTTGCGTACATATACTGCACTTATCCTTATAAACATAATACTACTTTGAATATATGGTCAATTCATAGCATTTTTATTAATAAAGGATTATTTATATAAATTCAGATCATTCGGGTTTACCCCACGGGTGAGCTAAAAACGCATGGATATAACAATATTAATAGAAATCAAAAAGTTTAGATTTAAAGTTATATTAAACGTTCTACAAAAATTTCTTATGGGATAAAATATCGCCGGGTTCTATTTAGTATCACATTTAACGAAACTGTCACTTATACTGATATGTCTATGTCTAGATTGCTATTTCTAGGTACCCCACATGAACTTAACTCAAGTTTTCAAAATTAGTGACGTACAGCAATCTGCATTTAGACGTTTCAAATAGTACATAAAATATATGTATAAACCACAACATAATTAGAAAAATATTATTCTTGATATTTTATTACACCCAATGCAGATATGATAAATAAAACTATGAAAAATAAAAATATCTTAGATCTTACACTGTAGTATAATTTTTCTGCATAATTTCTTCCTTCATAATTTTTTTCTTTTTTATAAGATAAAACACTATGATTGTTTAGATGTCTTCTCGAAAATGCTTCATATTTTATCTTTAAAATAAGGTAAAATGTTTGCACTATCATATATATTTATGTGACATTATATAATATTATGTAACAACTATACATAATGCTTTTCTCCAAAATTTTTCTCTTTATACGATAAAATGATGTGGTTGTTTAGACGTTTATTCCAAATTAGCTGAATACAGCAAAATTCTTATTTACTTAAATTCCATTCACGCTCAGGTCTTACGTCAGTTGTGATACACATACAAAATAAGACCTTTGGAAATGAGACGCAATTCATAAATGAGATGCAATTTCATTTAGAAGAAGTTACTAAGTATAGACATGTATATTTATTGTATACTTACGAGAGTTTACTAATTTAATATAAACGATACAGTCTTAACGTCTGATGAAATGTTCTGTAACTTCATCTACTATCTACTATATACGAGGGCATTTCGAAAAGTAAAGATACACCGTACGCCGGAGGAAAAGAAAAGTTTTGGCTAGCAAGTTGGCAACACAGGTGTTAACCTTGAACCGTTAGCTTTCTGCTCGCGGTCGTTCGGCATTTCAACGTTGATTCTGGTTGGAGTAGGTCGTGTTTAAAATGGTTCCGCCGATTCAGAATCCCGCCAAATGCGAAGTGCGCTCCGTCATACGTTTTATTCATGCAAGAGGTCAGCGACCAGCGGATATTCACAAAGAAATTGTTTCTGTTTATGGGAACATTATGAATTGACAAAATGTAACGAAATGGTGTCGTCATTTCTCTGAAGGTAGGACCGATGTTCATGACGAACAAAGAACAGGTCAGCCATCTGTGATCTCTGATGCCCTTCTTAAGAGAACGGAGGAAGAAATTCGTGGTAATAGACGTCTCAAATTGAAAGAATTGCATCAGATCATACCGGAAGTGTCAATGACAATTCCACGACGATGATGAGATCAAAGATGAAGTTGAAATGTGGTTCCGACAACAGGCGGAAACCTTCTATGACTGTGGGATACAAAAGCTTGTGCCCCTACTTAACAAATGTTTGGATAACGGGCATGATTATGTCGAAAAATAATAAATAATCCAGTTAATAAGATGTAACTTACGTTTTCTAAATAAATGTTTTTTTTAAGGAATGCGAGCCATTGTATCTTTACTTTTCGAAATGCCCTCGTATATAAAACACAAATGGAAATTTCGTTCCTTTCCTTTATAACTCGAGTTCCGCAGAATGGATTTTGATGGAACTTGCACTGTTCGATAGATAATTTTTCAGGGAAAGTTTCAGTATATAATATATTGTTCTATGTACATTAGTCATAGAATTATGATAGAAAGTTCTGTTATTTCGTCCGAAAAGGTTCCCATTGCTAATTCTTTGGCGACCATTACTGCTGCAGAAAGAATTGAAAAGGATATACATCTCGAAAAATAAAAGAAAAAACTGTTGCTAATTTTATAAAAAAAGAAAGAAAGAAAAAAAGAAAGAGAAAGAAAAGAAAGTGAAAGAAAAGGAAAAAAAAGAAAAGCAGTTTTGATGAGAGATAATTTTATAAAACGAAAATATTTAATTTAAACATGATTGAGAAAGTTCGTAATGCTTAAAAAAGTATTCAATGTGCAAGATTGCTATTGAAACAATATTTGCTGATTTATCTTTTGTTTTTGGCGATTTTGATTTTACTTTTGTCCCCAAACAATTTGATTTTAAGCCGAAAGTTGTTTTTTCAAGTGTACTGTACGACAGCCTTTTTGGAGTAATTTTTTTTGGTACTTTTCTGTTAGCCGAGCGCCAGTGTATTGCGATTAGAATATCATACATATACGTGTATATGCACACACATATAATCCTTATATATTATTTCTCCTGTCAACATCCCTTTTACTCAGAAAATATGAAACGCAGAACAACGAATGAGATACCATATGAAAGGTTTTAGAACCGGCTTCTGACATAGCCCACTTAACAATTCGTTAAAACATGTTTTTGATTAGAATTTGCTGAAATTAAAAAATTAAATCGGCATTGTTTTCATGAAAGAAATGAAAGGTTTTCCTGAAATTATTGTTGCCAAAAAAATAAAATACCACATTATATGATTCTCATAGCAATTATTATAAAAAACACCGCACGGGTTTATTTTATACTTATGATTAAAAAGCGAAATTGAAATTGAAATGTTTAGATTTATATTTCTAAGTCCCATGGTTTTCCCGAAGCGAATGACGTCATCCTCTAATGCAGTCAAAATACGATTGTTAATTTTTTTTCTCGCGCTTACCTTTAGCAATCTTGGATCAGTTTTTAGTCTAACTTTGATGGAATAAATTAGATGATATTCTGGCTTGACTAACAACTAAATGTTGTTAGCAGATATTTTTATCCTTGCTTTTTCTTTAGAAGTTTAAACCTGCATCTAATAAATATTGCATATTGATAAAAAATGATACTTCTCTATTATCCCGTCGACCAGTTTTCATAACAAAAAACTATCGCCAAATAAACAGGAGAACATTGCCATTGGAATATAAAAAATAAAATAAAATAAAATAAAATAAAATATAAGAATTTAAGGACACAATTGTTATTTTAATTAATAAAATAACTACTAAATCAGTAAAATATAATGAAAAAGACACGCAAATGTCGAATGTAAAACCACTAGATGACGTAACAAACACGTATAATGATTCTGACATCAAGTAAATGGGACTGCATTTTTGGCGTTTAATCTTACAGTTTGGCGGTAGTTTTTTGTTATGAAAGGCGGTCGACGGGTTAATAGAGAAGTACCTAAAAAATATTAGATTTCAGTGCGAAATCTTCGCACGTGCCCTCTGGTATACACATATATCTACACATATACATAGCTATGCATACATACATAAATATATACACTTATATGTATGAATATATATATATATATATTAATGTATGTACATATATCACTGGCGCCCGGCTAACCGAAAAGTAACTTTTTTTTATTCAAATGTAAATTATATTAATAGCAATATACTTCTATTTATTGCTCAAATATTTATATGAGCGCAATCGTGCAACACTTTTTTCTTTATATATATTATTAAATACATTAAAATGTACAGTATATGTAAAAATAAAAGTGTTGCAAAGCAGCGCTCATAGTAAAATATTAAAAAATATATTAAAAATTGAGGTAAAATTAGTAGAAATTGAGTATTTTTCATCAAAAACTAAGAATAATACGAACTTTGAGCTTGTGTAAGTTATATAAATCCGAACAAAATTCAAAAAATATTTTTGAAATCGTACAGGATAAATCTTCAATATTAAAAAGTGAAATAATTAATTCAGTATAGCAAAATCAAATTTTAGCCTTATTTCATGGGCCAAAAACACGGCTTATGGAACCTGATCCTTCCTTGTAATAATTATAATTTATGTAAACCCCACAAGAGAATTTGTTTTTAACAGTGGTGGGGAAATTCATAATCAAGGAAATTTGACTCAAAAAGTTTTATCCTCGGTGTTCAGAATAGTAGTTTTCACCTGTTTTCGGAATTTTTTTTTGATCTATATATTAAAGCAAACGGAAGTGCAACTAAGAGCGGAAGAAAGTTTCTCTAAAAAAGTGTTAATTAGAAAATTTTAATAAAACATGAGTTTAAATAAAATTTATCTGCATTAAGTGAAAATATGAAAATATTTGTAATATCTTCTTTCTTTTGTAATTACCATACACCACGCTTTGTACATATTCAGAAAAAAATAATAAACTAAAATCCCCGGAACAAAATAAATATTCAAACCGGAAAAAATGTAGAATACACTGAAATAACTTATAATAATAATATTAACATGCATTCTGGTATCCCCCAATTAGGATTTCAAGTAATAAGGCTGTCTTCCTTAAGACGCCTTAAGAAATTGTAGAAGAAATGGCTACAAAAAACTGGTTAGACAGTGGCATATACTTAGATTGAGAAAATTGCTTTTTTGGAAATGGTGACAAAATAGCCTTTAAACCAGTGGTTCCCAATTTGGGGCGCACGACCCACGCGGGGGCAATTTTGGAATTCGGCGAAATTCAGACGTCCGCTCTTTGAATTCTTAAACAGTTTGAAAAATTCTTTTTAAAACTATCAATATAAAACACAAATAATAAAAACATTTAACAAAATAAGTTTTCTGGTTTCAAATTTTTTGTATTATTTGTTTCAAATTGATATTTGGGAAAACACAAAAGGCAAAGCGCTACAGCCAGGCACAGGACCAGAAGTTCGATCAACCAATTAAAACGCATATTTTTGGAGATTTTATTTTAGGATCCTAGAGCGAATATCTGAATCTAGCTGATGGTCGGTGACAAAAAATGTTATTAGTTCCAGGAAAGAATTGTAAATATAACAATTCAGCCGGAAAGGCCATTCATTCTGGGCGTCGCCTTTTCTGACTGTGTATGTTTCAATTGATGATTATTATTTAAATGATTTAACTTTCGGCATTATAAATATTTCAATAAGGTATTAAATATTTCGCTTTGTAAATAGTAATATAAATACAACAGTTTTTGTGAGATGCCTTAAATATATACTTACCACTTCTCTTCTTATAATTCATAATTTATTCTTTGTACTGCTAATTAAAATAAATTTTGTTCTGAGTGATGAATGGAAATTATGATGGTTTGAAATAATCAGGTTCTCTTAATGCAACTATTTCCATACTTTATTTTGTTTTGAACGGAAGTACTCTGTGGAAATATAAGGCTTGATTAACACATAGGTTAACTTCCACCTCCCACCACTATTTTTGAAAAGAAATGTTTCTGTTATTGAATCGCAAATTCTACGATTGAATAAGGATGTTTGGTACAAAGTGGTATAAGATTTTATAGACCGCAAACAGACTAAGGAATTAAATAAATAATTTCATTCTTTTCCTCTTTTTTATTTATATACATAAATAAGTGCTTGAAAACTATTTTATACTGTATTTTCAGCTATTGTTTTTCAAAACTGTTGCTATAGTTTTTTTTTTTTTTTGCTATTCCTCGGCGCCAAATTAATCGGTAGAGATTCGTTCTTTGTATTTTTTTGCCATGCAACAAGTGAAATAATCCTATTTTTATATATTTATTTAATCGTTGCTGACGTTTTCATATGCTTTAGTTAACTTTAGTTTACTTCACTATAAACATATCAAATTATTATTGATCATATGATTGTGTACAGTGTAAAAATATAGTATAAACATATAATTGATATTTCTGTGAAAAATCTGAAAAAAAAAGTAATATGATCGTAAAAAAAAAAAGAAAAGGAAATTAAAAAAAAAATAACATGGGATAACTATTCGTTTTCAGAATATCGTCATCACTATTCCTTCATAAATTTGATGGCATGCCTGAATTTTCCCCTTAATTTTACTTTAGTTTATTTATGCTTTAACAAATTTAAATTGTTTCTGTGGTATGTCATCAAGCTACAGTGACCTCTCACTTATACGCGTTGTTCAGTAATTATTTTTTCGTACTACTATTTTAAAACAGTAAAATTCTAGTTATAAATTCTGCGATTAAATAAGGAGAAAATTACTTTAAAAAGAAACTGGTGCTGATAAATAATTATCGTGTATCGCGTGTAAGTGAGAGGTCACTGTATTTAAATTTTTATCTACAATTGTTTTTAAGAATTATTAGTAAAAGTTTATTTTTTTTTAACTTCAGATCATAGGGATAAAATGGAATTGCCTGCACACAAAAGAAAAAAAAAATAACAAAGTTTTATTATAATTATTTTTCTAGGTTACGAGAGATTTAGAAATTATAATATTAAAAAATAAATTATATTAAAAAAAAGAATAAATTATATTAAAATAAAAATAAATACTATTAAAAAATAAGTAAGGTTGTATATAACATATTGCGCTGCAGATGGTGCCTTAGTTATGATGGGTAAGAGAACGTGATGTTTAAAACTAATGAAAGATGAGATATATTGAAATTTGTTACACGATGTATCAACTCCATAAAATCCAACGTCAAATGTGCACGTCTATTCAGGCAGTTTTGTGAAGACAAAAACGCAGACTACGTTCATCTTTTACTTCACATTGATGTAAGATTACTCTCAAAGGGGAACTACTTAACCCCTTGAAGGGCACCGGTATATTATATATTCCACTGAATTTTAATCCCAAAATGCCCCAATGACACTAGAATTTTATAATCAAATTTTGAATTTATAAGGTACATGAGGAAAAACTTTTACTTACTTTTAAAATAAATTCGTTCGTGAATCCTGGTGTCAATCAATCATTTCAATATTTTAGCTACAAGAGTACTTTGCCCCTGAAGGGGTTAAAAAGATTCATGGAGTTGTTTAATGTTCTTGGCGAATTTTTAATTGAGAAGTCTGGCATGAAGTACCTACAAACCATTGATGGAAAAGCATTTTTTCGTTATTTAGTAGATATATTTTTTTAAACTGAATACCTTGAATAAACAACTTCACGGAAAAGATAAAACACTTGTTGATGCAAAAGTAAAAATGTTTGGCTGTATTACATTCATTGAGGTATGGAAGAAACATATTTCTGACAGAAAGTTTGACCTACTTTACAGGTTAAAAGAATGCGAGGTGACCGATGCAGCTATAATTGTCATGGATCATTTGAAAATATTGGCCTCTGATTTGAACTATAGATTTTCTGACTGAAAGCAATTGTATTTCCCATCATGGGTCTTGTATTTCTCGTCCTCTTTTGCCTTCAATGTTAGTGGACTTATCATCTGATGATTCAATACGATACAAAGAAGAACTCTTTGAAATTCAAAACGACGAGTCAGTTAAAATCTTATTCAGTATAAAAGGAGTGATGGCATGACTTTGCGCTGAGACAGAATCTAAATATCCAAATGCACCAAAATTTGCGAGAGAAATATTGTTACCATCCCCATCATTATACTTAGATGGATCTGATTTTAGTGCAGTAAATGATTTACTGCTGGAGAAAGGAAATCGACTGGACATAACTAAACAAGGTGACTTGAGATTAAAGTTAACTAAATTAGAGCCTGATATAAAATCTCTCTGCAGCCATCATAAAGCATAAGGATCTGATTAATTTTATTCTCTTCATTTCAAGTCTTTTTTGAATTTATTAGGGTTTTTTTTTTTTTACTGTCAGTAATTAATATTATAAAAGCATCACAGTAAAAGCTTCAATTAAAATTAAAGTTTTTCTTATGTATCTCAATTTTGTATTCAATGTTAAAAAAATTAATTTGCTTTTCTACATCGCTGCATATTATTACTATTATTATTATTAACGATTTCTTCATAAATACTTTCTTTTTGTTTATGTTTTTTCTTTCATAAATGTACTGTTCATTATTTAGGTCCAATTAGTGGCGTTTAGACTTGTTTAGTGGAAAAGGAGTTCACTTTTTACATAATAAGAATTACTTGGCACAGGCAGAGGGGGGGGGGGAAACCAAGGTTTTAGAGATGATTTGGGAGAGCATGGCCAAAAAAAGGTTAGGATACACTGTTTTAGACCCAATTTTGACACTTAAAACAACATGTCAGTATGAACATGTAATTTTGGATCGGCATATTTAAAGGTTCTATAAACTCGTTTCTCTTAAAAGATTCATAGGTTACAATTCATATATTTTCTTCAAAAATCCCTTTCAAAGTATGTGTAATTTCGAAATTAATTTTTGGAAAAATTATGAATTGTAAGCTATTAGTTTTTGAGTTATACTTTAAAAACTACCAGCATTGCAATCTTTTTTGTAATGATTAAAAAATAATTTAAATTTACGACTTTCAAATTTTAAACATTCATAATTCCTAAACTATTTGACCGCATAGTTGTTTTTCCTGCTGTATATTAAAGCAAACGGAGGTGCAACTAACGTTCGAAATAAAGTTTCTATAAAAAAAAGAAGAATTAGAAAAATTTAATAAAACATGAGTTTAAATAAAATTTAAGTGCATTAAGTAAAAATATGAAAATATTTGTAAAATCTTCTTTCTTTTGTAATTATAATACACCACGCTTTGTACATATTCAGAAGAAATTAATAAACTAAAATCCCCGGAATAAAATAAATAGCAAACCGGAAAAAATGTAGAATATGGTGAAGTAAATAATAATAATAATACAAACAACATGCATACCGGTATCGTTTAATTGGGATTTCAAGTAATAAGGCTGTCTTCCTTAAGACGCCTTAAGAAATTGTAAAGAAATGGCTACAAAATACTGGTTGGTTATACAGTGGCATATACTTACATCGAGACGCTTTCATTTTTGGAAATTGTGAGAAAATAGCTTTTAGACCCGATTTTGACACTAAAAACAACTTGTCAGAATGAACTGTAATTTTGGATCGGCATATTTAAAGGTTCTATAAACTCGTTTCTCTTAAAAGATTCATAGGTTAAAATTCATATGTTTTTTTCAAAAATCCCTTTCAAAGTATGTGTATTTTCGAAATTAATTTTCCTAAAAATTATGAATTGTAAGCTATGAGTTTTTGAGTTATGCTTTAAAAACTACCAGCATTGCACTCTTTTATGCAAGTATTAAAAAATAATTTAAAATTACGATTTTCAAATTTTAAACATTCATAATTCCTAAACTATTTGACCGCATAACTCCCCTTTTTGCATCTAAAGGTACAATGTACAAAAATATCCAAATAAGCTGTCAAAATTGAAATTCGCATTTGAAATTTCAGGGTTTCGTACAATGTCAGTATGAAGACAACTCCCTAAGCTTTTTTTTTTTTTTTTTTTTTTTTTTTAAACAAAATTTGAGC